>JAPFFF010000014.1:0-2400000 GCA_039105265.1 Tritrichomonas musculus | reverse complement strand
ATTTGTGAATCAAAGTCACTAACCTGCTGCTTAAGATTTGCAATATTGCTTTCTTTTTCTTTAGTTTGTCTGGTAACTTCAGCTATTTGTTGATTTACTTCAATAATTTTGTCTGATGTAATTTTTGAACTAGCACCAAATTCGTCTGTAATTTTTTTTTGAAGTTCGTTAAGTTCATCTTTGAGAGATTGAATTGTTGATGTATGTTTTGCTTTCATTTCTTCACGTCTTTTTTCGCACTCTTCAAGTTCAGCTTTTAATTTAGGTAAATCAGCATTTTTTTGGAGAAGTTTTTCTAATTTTTCCTTTAATCGGAAGTTTTCTTGGCCTAGTTGAATTAATTGGTTTTGAAAAACAGAAAATTCCTCTTCTGAAATCATTTAATAGTCCATTTAAAAGATAAACATGACGGTTATTTTAACTATATTTGACCAACGAAGATAATATGAAAATTTTAAAAATCAATAAATTGAACCCTTTTATCTTTTTTTGTATATGGTTATCTTTCACAATTAAAATGATTATAACTTTTTAAAGATGAAAGGTTGGGGACTATTTCACCTAAGTACTCAATTTTTCACTTAAGTTATCAAAAATTGAAAAGGTAAAAAAAATAATATCTCCAATTGATAAAGAAAAAATATTTAGTATCATTTTTCCTCTCAAAAACATATCATTAAAAAATTCCAAAATGTTAAGCGCTGCAGCATTTATAGAGTAAGAAGCCGAAAAAAATATATATTAATCGGGGTTCCGTGGAGATTACAATGACGCAATTTTTATCCCAAAATTCCTTTTTCAAATATAATATCTAATTTAATCGCAACAAACTCCACGAGAAAAAAGTTTGTAAGTACCAGGACATTGTAGACAATTGAGTTTTACGTCGAACTTTGCGATATAAAATGCTAATTCGTATATTTTTAGATCAGCGATTTATATCTAATAATTTAATTTTCTTGGTTCATTGTTGAAATAGATAGAAAATCTCCTCGAATAATATTCTTTATCATTTTTTACATATTATACTAGCTTTAAACGTTATAAAAAACCCTCTGAATATATACGATTATTCTATAATATTCATAAACCAATCAGTAAATTGCTAACAAAAACATATTAAAATATATATATGTGAATCAATATTAGAAAATATGTAAATCATTTTTTCTTATTTTATTTTTTTGATGTAGAAAAATGAAGATTATGATTAAATCAAAACTTATTATAAACGTATTTGGTATTAAATCAAGATATATTACTGTATTTATTTAAAGTATTTTGATTTTTATATTATTTGGAATATATTTGAGTAGTATATAAATTGTTTTTACTAGAAAAATCTATATCATATTTTGATATATCAACATTTTAAAATTATTTTTTTTTTTCTATAACTTATTTAAATTTTTCAATAATTATTTGTAATTTTGAGAAAAGTTTATATCAGTTGATGAATATTTTAAATCAATTTTTTGAGATAATGCCTTTTATCGGCAACTTTTTGTGATGTTTTTATTGAATGAAGATTAAGAATTATTGACATAGAAAAAGTAGGAAAGAAAAATAATTATATAAAATCAAAATATCTTAATATTAGCTTTGTATAATAATAATATTTAAATCTAAATTAGATGTTATATAATATATAATACTAAATTTTGCTGCATAATAAATAAGTATTTAATTAAAATAGTTTTTTAATAGATATTGTTTGAAAACAAAAATATTCATAAATACATTATGTGGAATAAAGATTACTAAATTTTTAAGTGGATAATTATCAATATAAGTTGTAAAATAACCTATTTTATAATCGAGAAAGGAGCAAGGGTAACCGTTTTTCGTACGTTAAGAAGCCTTAAAAAAGCATTTATATCTTATTATAAGAACAAGAAAAAACAATATTTTTTAAATATATTGATTATTTATATTAGATAAAATAATCCTTAATGATACATTACATAATTATTTCAAGTGTGATGAAATTAATGACTAATGATATTTTTTTTGATCATCCAAAGGACTTGTAGATTAATGGTTTTGACATTCTATTTTAGTGCTAAATGATAAAATGATATTATGTCTTTTAAATAAAATTTATAGTAGACTTATAAAATTCCATATCGCATTTTTTATTTTTGAAATCCTGGGGAATAATCCTTTCTGTTGAGTGTTTATTTACATTAATATTTTATTTTGTCGACGATTGGTGTTAATAATTCTATTATATTATAATTAATGTTTTTTTAATAAGGAATTGTTATTACAAAATATAATTTTTTTAATATATATTTATTTAATAAAGCATATTAAATATATTATTTTCATTTTGGAGTTGAAATGGAAATAATTGCATGAATATTTATGTTCATTAAAAATCAAAGTTTTCGGGGGAATAATAACAAATAGTTGTTATATAAAATCATATCAAGCAAATATAATTATTTATCAGCTGAATAAATCAATTAATTGCGATATTTATGAATTTTAATGATGTTTAGAGGTTCTATGATTTTTAATTATTAAATTTTAATAATAAAATAGACTATCATCTTTAATATAGGGAAATTTCATTTCCAAAATAACTAAGCACATAAGTAAATTCAGAATTAAAAATGAATAAAAAAAAAAATTGAGTAGTGCAAATTTTTAACACAAAAACTCATAGTATAATTTGTTTGTATTTTTCATAAGTACATATAATATTTTATATAATATATAATAGTTTTTTTATCTAAAATATCTCTATAATTTATTTATATTATTGAGATAAAAATGTTTTATTCAAAATAAATCTAATTTGAATGCCTATTCAAATATTTTTTTCTCTCAATTTTTTCTTTTCAAATTTAAGTTTTATCGTTTTACAAATTTTTCTTGATGGGATATTAATATTTTTTAAATATTCTTGTATATTTAATCATATATATAGTTTTAAAAAATAATTACTCATAAGGTATTTTAAATCAATTTATATATTTGCTTGGGAGAATGCATAAAACTAATGATCGAGTGTAACTTATCATGACTCTAATATAAAATTGGTAGTTGTGATTTGAGATTTAGTCGAATAAATAGATTTAATATACGCATATATATCTAATATATTGTTTTCGAATGATTTGGTATGTTGAATTTGGGACAATATTTGATTTAATAGCATCAGTAATTATTTCAAAAAACTGATTATATCTCAGCCATTTTGTAAAAATATTGAGTCTCGCATGGTTTATTCTAATTATATTAGCAGATACTTTTAAATCATCATATGGTCTATCTTGAATTATTTGAAATTGAGAATCTCCAAATTTCATCGATTGCCCTTAATCAAATCATAAAAGTAATATTTATATATAAATATTATTATATTATTTAAAAATAAAATAAAATTATGAATTTATTAATTATATAACGCAAAAAAAGGCAAACAACGAGAAAAAATAGCCCATTCAATAAGTTAACTCTCCTCTTCAATTTGTCAACTTTTTGAATTATTTTTATACTTTGATATTTTTCTTTCATTTGTCGGTAAATCGATTTATTTCTGTGATTTTACACAACTTCTATCAAACATGTAAAAACGTTTAGAATTAAAATTCGTACGTTAGTTCTGAAAAGTTAAACTTTTTGATAACTTGGATTTTTTTAAAACGATAGATTCTTTTCTGGTCCATATAAAGTTTGCTTAAAAACCAATATACTATATAATATTTCAATATGAAGTCGAAACGATTTTCAATAACCTCTAAAGTGGTGCTTCTTTTAATAGAGGTAATTTCAAGATCTTTTTCTCAAAATTGAAATAAAATATGCGAAAATGGTCTATAATATATATATATAAACGTTATTATATAATAACAACATTATGAAATTCAAATTTCAGTTCAAATCATTGAGATATTTGAAAACTTTTTTATTAAACTTTTTCATTTCCACTGGAAATTTTCAAGAAGGGAATCATTTTAAACTGTATAAAAAAACTTAAATCTCCAGTGTGGAATTTTTATGACATTAAATAAATTAAAACATATATTGAAAAGAAAATTAAACCTTTTGGAAATAATTGATATAAAATCTGAAAATTAACATAAAATGTAATTTTAATGAAGAAATCATAAGTGTCAATGTTTAAAAAATAAAATTATAATTTTCTTTAATGAAACCCTTTATTCAATTTTTATGATAAGATAAATGCTAACATCTAGAGTTTCGATTTGTTATTCCAAAGTAAATTTAATAAATATAAATATAATAAATAAGATATTTTTAATTATTTTGACAACTTAAATGATTATAATTCTTCAAATTTGTCTAATAATTTTATTCTTTTTCTAAAATGACAAGTAGGCTTGTTATTTTCCGATTCTCGAGATTGATAATTGATTGACTTTTCGATATCGATACATAAATACGCACTGATTCTCGAGATCGATTTCAGAGATCGAGAATTTTACGAATTTCCAGTAGCAACTTTTTGAGAGCTAGATTAATTGAATTTAATTTCGCTCACTTTTTCATGAACAATGCTTCAATGAAAATGGATTATTTTTAAAAAGTTTGAATTATCATATTCATAATGCTATTATATGAGTTGTTTAAATTCGCATATTAACCATATCATATGACAAAATAATAACCACTTCTTCATTTTAATTTACTTTTTCTTTTAATTGAAAGGTTATGTTGGTTATATTTTTTAGAGAAAAAGTTGATATGCCTCGTGCTTTAAAAAAATGCTAAAATGAGTGAAAAAATGAGGGAAAGAATCAAAATTTAGGATTTGGTGGTTGCTACAGGCAACAACAGTGATAGGTATCACGATATTTATTATGTGTAGCAATCAAAACCTTAAACTTGAACCTTGTCCAGATATAATGTTTGACAAAGACTTAACTGGCAGCAATCTTAGCAAAGATCTTATCACTGTTGCTAGAGAAAAAGTTTTTACGATAGAATTTGACGATTCTGATTATGCTAACATACTTGAACCCAAAATATTTACATTTATAAAGGATATTAATCTTAGAGATGTATATAAATGCGATGTTATAGATTTGTTATAGGTATAAAAAATAACACAGGACTTGTTTCATAATGCATTAGAACTTAAGAAAATGATTCTGTATAAGGTAATGATCCATCAAGTATTACGTATATTAAGCACTTTAGCATACCTGGAATAGATATAGCTCAAGACCCAGATATAGCTATCGTGAAATATGTAAAAAACTTAGTAAAAAACAAGAGCAATAATAATTATGAAACATTAAAGACAAAATTAGATGAAATGGAGAATAATTTGTGGAAGCATTTTTATTATGTATTTACACTTTGTGATGACCAAACGATAGATAACATTTTTTATTCAGATAATACTTCAACAAAAGAATTTGGTTTAGAATTTTATTAAGATTTTATTTTTAACAAGAAAGAATATTTAGTGATGATGATTAGAACCAATATTATAAAAGGGAAAACTTATATTGATGAAATTTATGGTCCTACAAGATTTATAGAATTAAATGATTTTGAGTATACTAATTTTGATAATATTTAACGTTATGGACGGCACAATTATAATTATAATATAAAGTAACCACGCTTATAATAATTATCATAATAATAATAAAATAGATATATAGCAGTAGTGAACCGTAGGCTAGGCCAAATAAAATGCCCCAGCCTACCACTACTCCAAGGGCTCCCACCCCTGGACCCCGCCTTACAAAGTCTTCAAAAAGCTCCAACAGTCCATATAATTCAAAAAGTTGGTAACAAAAAAATTCTAAGCAAAAAGTTTTATGGTCTCGTTATCAAAATTATTTTAGGGCAAATAATCTACCTAAACCAATTTATGGGATAAAGACGAGGTTGATGTTAATATTCTTAATATTTTCATCATGAATGTAACGTTATGGACGGCACAAATGGACGTCCTTATATCGAAGATTGTGCCAGAGCTATATGGTGCAAGTGTTAAGGACAGGCTTAACGAAGTATTATAAATATGATTACAAATATTTTTATAAGCGTGGTTACTTTTATTTCGAAAATAACTGATGTAGAAATGGGGGATGGAGATTCCATGGAAAATACATATAAATGCTATAAGCTGATAGAATAGGTGAACTGGCACCTCCAGATGATCCCAATATCGATCAATAATTTCTTAATGAGATAGAAAATGACTGATAAGAAAAGGAAATAATTGTTTTTGTTGAAATAAGAATTCCAAGTCAAGAATATTAAAATGATTTTTTAAATCAAATAACTGTTTAATTTGACAAGAATATAAGTAATAAGATCAAATGATATTTTTTTTAATATGGAGCTACAATATTATCAATTGTTTCACGGCAAAACAATGTGAAAAGCTTTATATAAATTAAACTATATAAAGTTTAAGATGGAATGAACAAAATATCTCTGAATATTTAAAAAATATTAATATCCCATCAAGAAAAATTTGTAAAACGATAAAACTTAAATTTGAAAAGAAAAAATTGAGAGAAAAAAATATTTGAATAGGCATTCAAATTAGATTTATTTTGAATAAAACATTTTTATCTCAATAATATAAATAAATTATAGAGATATTTTAGATAAAAAAACTATTATATATTATATAAAATATTATATGTACTTATGAAAAATACAAACAAATTATACTATGAGTTTTTGTGTTAAAAATTTGCACTACTCAATTTTTTTTTTTATTCATTTTTAATTCTGAATTTACTTATGTGCTTAGTTATTTTGGAAATGAAATTTCCCTATATTAAAGATGATAGTCTATTTTATTATTAAAATTTAATAATTAAAAATCATAGAACCTCTAAACATCATTAAAATTCATAAATATCGCAATTAATTGATTTATTCAGCTGATAAATAATTATATTTGCTTGATATGATTTTATATAACAACTATTTGTTATTATTCCCCCGAAAACTTTGATTTTTAATGAACATAAATATTCATGCAATTATTTCCATTTCAACTCCAAAATGAAAATAATATATTTAATATGCTTTATTAAATAAATATATATTAAAAAAATTATATTTTGTAATAACAATTCCTTATTAAAAAAACATTAATTATAATATAATAGAATTATTAACACCAATCGTCGACAAAATAAAATATTAATGTAAATAAACACTCAACAGAAAGGATTATTCCCCAGGATTTCAAAAATAAAAAATGCGATATGGAATTTTATAAGTCTACTATAAATTTTATTTAAAAGACATAATATCATTTTATCATTTAGCACTAAAATAGAATGTCAAAACCATTAATCTACAAGTCCTTTGGATGATCAAAAAAAATATCATTAGTCATTAATTTCATCACACTTGAAATAATTATGTAATGTATCATTAAGGATTATTTTATCTAATATAAATAATCAATATATTTAAAAAATATTGTTTTTTCTTGTTCTTATAATAAGATATAAATGCTTTTTTAAGGCTTCTTAACGTACGAAAAACGGTTACCCTTGCTCCTTTCTCGATTATAAAATAGGTTATTTTACAACTTATATTGATAATTATCCACTTAAAAATTTAGTAATCTTTATTCCACATAATGTATTTATGAATATTTTTGTTTTCAAACAATATCTATTAAAAAACTATTTTAATTAAATACTTATTTATTATGCAGCAAAATTTAGTATTATATATTATATAACATCTAATTTAGATTTAAATATTATTATTATACAAAGCTAATATTAAGATATTTTGATTTTATATAATTATTTTTCTTTCCTACTTTTTCTATGTCAATAATTCTTAATCTTCATTCAATAAAAACATCACAAAAAGTTGCCGATAAAAGGCATTATCTCAAAAAATTGATTTAAAATATTCATCAACTGATATAAACTTTTCTCAAAATTACAAATAATTATTGAAAAATTTAAATAAGTTATAGAAAAAAAAAAATAATTTTAAAATGTTGATATATCAAAATATGATATAGATTTTTCTAGTAAAAACAATTTATATACTACTCAAATATATTCCAAATAATATAAAAATCAAAATACTTTAAATAAATACAGTAATATATCTTGATTTAATACCAAATACGTTTATAATAAGTTTTGATTTAATCATAATCTTCATTTTTCTACATCAAAAAAATAAAATAAGAAAAAATGATTTACATATTTTCTAATATTGATTCACATATATATATTTTAATATGTTTTTGTTAGCAATTTACTGATTGGTTTATGAATATTATAGAATAATCGTATATATTCAGAGGGTTTTTTATAACGTTTAAAGCTAGTATAATATGTAAAAAATGATAAAGAATATTATTCGAGGAGATTTTCTATCTATTTCAACAATGAACCAAGAAAATTAAATTATTAGATATAAATCGCTGATCTAAAAATATACGAATTAGCATTTTATATCGCAAAGTTCGACGTAAAACTCAATTGTCTACAATGTCCTGGTACTTACAAACTTTTTTCTCGTGGAGTTTGTTGCGATTAAATTAGATATTATATTTGAAAAAGGAATTTTGGGATAAAAATTGCGTCATTGTAATCTCCACGGAACCCCGATTAATATATATTTTTTTCGGCTTCTTACTCTATAAATGCTGCAGCGCTTAACATTTTGGAATTTTTTAATGATATGTTTTTGAGAGGAAAAATGATACTAAATATTTTTTCTTTATCAATTGGAGATATTATTTTTTTTACCTTTTCAATTTTTGATAACTTAAGTGAAAAATTGAGTACTTAGGTGAAATAAACCCGAAAGGTTGTTGTATTTAAATTTATTAATAGAAAACATATGTTATAATTAAATAACAAATTATAAAGCATCATGTGGAGGTTGTTGTTGATTATTGGTTTCTGCAGTAACATCAACTTGGCTGTTGCCTTCAAGTGATTCTTCTATTTCTAAGTGTTCTTCAACCCGATTAGCAAATCGATTATTAGGAATTCTGGAAGGATTCCAATATTTTCTGAGATTTATGATTCCAAAATAAATTAATACGAAAGCCATAAGTGTAAATCCCAAAAAAATAACAAATCCCCAAAGCCACATGTTGAATTTTCGAGTTATATTTTGGCAAAGGATATTAATTTCAGGCCAGTCTTGATTATTCTCTTTAACCTGGGCAATGTTGCATTTTCCATTTCCTACTGTGTAAACAATTGAAACATCGCCAAAAGAACGGCCTTGTGCTTTGCCCTGTAATAAAAATGGTTCGCTTACAGAATAAGTCTTTCTTTGCATTATAGGTATCCAGTCTGACTTAAGTAATTTGACGTTAGAGGATAGATTATCAGTGGAGTCAAGAATAAGGGCAGAAAAAGGAAAATTGAAGTGAGTAAAAATACAGAACTGAGGAGTGGAATCCAGAAAGAAATGAAGCATTGTCATTTGTGATGGTTCAATAACATAATTATTTACTGGACAACTCTCTGATGATAATAGCCAAACTGGAAATGAGGCCCCATTCTTTGAAAATATTTCAAGTGATCCTTCTCTAAAAGCCAAATGATTTGAAGGATTAAATTCCGAAATTAATCCATTCTTGTTATGGCGAAAAGTAATGTCATCTGTCGAGTGTTGAAAAGAATTGATATATATAATTAATAAACCAGTTAAATCTACAACTTTTTTTTCATTTGGTTTCAAAGTTATATTGAAACGATTGGAACCTTGAAGAGAATAGGTAAAGAAAAGGAAGAGAAAAAGCATCAGCTGGTATACCTTTTAATGGTAACCTAAAAAAATGGACCCGACCCGTTTTTTTCGGGTAGGGTAATTACCTACCATTCAAGTGAAGTGTTTAAGTATTACCCGATTATTTTTCTTTAATTATTCATTTAATTTATAATAATAAATAATAAATATTAATTTTTTTCATTAAAAATTTTGATTTCTTGATTCATTTTCAATATCTGATTCTAACTTTAATGAAAATTTTCCTCTGAAAAAGCTAATATATATTCAATTTCAATTTTTTTGATTTTATAATATTACTTTTATAACTTTATTCTAAACCCAACAAATAACATAATTAATATTAAATTTTCATATTATGATTATTATTCCATAAAAAAAATGATTTTTTTTGGAATCACTTAATTTGATATCATCCAAACATATGATATCGTAGCAAATTGCATCTCAAATATTATCAATAGAATATCTGACAAGAATAATAATAATATCATTAAAGAAATGGTCTGGTAAAAAATTACCATCTTTATAAATGGCCGGGTAAAATTTTACCTTTAGGTAATATGTTATTTTCCTACCCAGGTAAAAAATAACCCTACCCAAGAAGGACCTGTCAAAAGGGGTCGGGTAGGTACCGCTTTCAAGGTCTATCAGCTGGTGAAAATAATTGAAATAAGATTTCTCATAAACTATTCAAAAAAAAAAAAAAAAGGATTATAGATCCAAAACCAATTTAAAAAAAATTGTTTGAAATTAATATATGATTTAAGATTTGAATATAAAATGTCATAAGTAGTAGTAATATGTTGTGAACTTCGCCGGTGGAATAGAGGTGTTCAAAAATGATTCATAACTCCACACCAGAAAATGAAAATTTATGAAATCATTGATGCCTTAATAAATGATATCAAAATTGCTAACCTCTTTTACTTCATGTATTTCATCAACCGACAAAAACGACTTTTGTTAATTTTTCATAACTTTTCATCACTTTTCACAACTTTTCGCTTCTTTTCATCAACCGACAAAAACAACTTTTGTTAATTTTTCATAACTTTTCATTACTTTTCATCAACCGACAAAAACGACTTTTGTTAATTTTTCATAACTTTTCATAACTTTTCGGGTAATGTTAAAATTTATGTCAAAAATTTTTTATAAAGACCTCCGATAAATCTGTCAACGACAGAAAAACCTGTCAACGACAAAATAATTTTATATTAAAAGTGGATTAAATAATTAAAATCAAAGGCTCATATTTACATATATAAATATACTAATGATGCACTTTATTGTATATGCATTTTCATTTGATAATATTTTTTACAAATAATTATTTAGCATATTTCTAAATCTTGTTGACACGTTTGCTTATAAAAAAAAAATATAATAAATATCATTTATTTTGTTTATTTAATTAAAATACTAAAAGATAATATCAGATATATTTTTTTTATTTTTTTTTATTAATCCTATTCCACAAAAAATTAAAAACAAATCTTTTATAAATAAAAAGTTATATGATCTCAACTTTTTGTGAGAGTGAAGTGGTCCCATTATTTTTTATTTATTATTGGAGTCGTATATTTCTTGGAATCTAGGCTTAATTTTGAGCAGTTCTTAAGCCTATGACGATAAGCTTCCATTCAAATGATCAACAACTACGAATTTTCTCAGGTATCTTAATTCCAAATTTTAAATCTTCCATTTCTTTTCAATTTGGCTAATCATTGACAAACTTCGCATAAATTGCACCCCTTTTGTTCGTAAAGTGCCTTATTTTTTGTTCTCCTTCAAGAATAATTTTCAAATTACATATGGAAATGTTTTAAAAGGCAACGGTTTACACAACAGCGCATAGATGCAATTGTTTTCTTTTAGTCTGCTCACAAAAATACTTCGTTTATGATTAGTTTGTTATTTTTATAATTCAATAAACAAATTCCTTATATAATTGTCTTTTATAAAAATGTTTTTATTTCTTTTAAACTTTCCTTTCTATTAATCATCATTCAAGGAAAATCAAGATATGAAGGATCTATTGGATTTCATTTTGAACAGTATTCATATAATTTCTGTAGACAAATTATATTTAAACCTTCTCATACCTAATTATTTTATTTAATATTAATTTTAAATAATAAATAACTTTTAATTATCTTTTTTTAACTGTTATTTATCAAGATATTCTTAAATATATTTGTTTTTTAAATATTCCAGGCAATAATCTATTTTTATCTTGAAATTTAAAGAATAATTCTTTAAATTTAAAACTTTATTCGATTAAACATGATATATAAATAATAAATATTTTTATAACTATTTTAAATCTCTTTAACTTAATGAAAAAATAAAGCTTTTATCGTCGTTGACAGGTTTTTCGGTGGTTGACAGATTTATCGGCGGTCTTTAATTTAATTTTTTATTCCATATGAAAATGTCAAGTTTAGCCATTGATGATAAAATGAATGGATTGTATAAAAGGATTAATAAATACTATAAAACAATAAATCGTGAGATGTTAAAGCAGATTGTAAAACGTACTGATGAAATAACAGATTTATATTTTGAATATGTAAATCCTAATATGAGTGATAAAGAAAGACGACAAAATGAAAAAGTTTTAATGACTAAAAGAATATTAAATAATAAAAAATGTAATGAGGTGTGCACATTCAACGGTGTTTTGTCTTTTATTTGCGGAATTTATCATTTTCTTCATGCTTACGATTATGAACCAAATAAATTATTTCATCACTGTAATATTTGGGATTTCATACATTGTGCAGTTCATAGTTTCAATATGGAAAAGAGCTTTATGTTTATGTTTAATGATGAAAATATACCTGAAACGGTTAAAAGATTTTTAAGTATAAGTGACGAGGAAATAATGGAATTATTGAAATTAAATTTTGATTAAAATTTATGTTAAAAATTTTTTATAATTTAATTTTTTTATTGTTTATAAATAAATGTCAAATATTAATGACTTGGTTTCTACATTGGAATTAATAAAAAAACTTATTGATGATGGAGATATAAAAGTTTTGAGAAAAATGTTGAGATATGAGGATGAATGTGATAAATTAGATGTCAGGGTATTAAATGCACTTGTTTGAAAAATATTATTATAAACATGTGAAAGGAAAAATGACAGACGATGAAAGGGGAAAGATTCAAGAATTAATGAATAATATTAAAAGTATTTAATTTTATTTAATAATGTTTAATATTAATTATTTTTATTTAGATATTTAAAATTGTTCAGGTTTATGATTATGTTTATATTTATATTATCCATGTTTATGTTTGTGTTTATTATTATGTTTAGTTTATGTTATAATTAATTATTTTTTAATTTATAATTAAAAGATATAATTAATGAGTGAAGAAGGGATTAATGACTCGCAGAGTTTCAACACAACTTTGGGTAGTGAACCATTTTATAGTGAAGTTAGTGATAATGGAAATGAAAATGATAAATTAAACGTTGGCAAGGCTAATGTTTTATCTTCAGGACTTAACAAAAGCGAAATGAAAAGATTAAAGTGGAATGAATACATGAGAAATTACAATGCAAAGAAACGTAAAGAACAAAAGGAAAGATTACATAAGGTAATGTTTAATGTTGGAGGAAAAGAAAAATTATATGAAGAGGCTGACATTGGAAATATTTTGATTGATTCGATTAATATATTCATTCAAATTCTTAACGATAACAATGTATTTGATGATAGGACACTTGCGTTTACATTCATCGCATGCCGTGATGATATAGTTAAAATGTATGAATTAATTTTACCACTTATTAATCAATTAATTAATCCACAAACTGATAACGTAAGCGGAAGTAATAGAAATTTAAATTATCAATCGGATTATAGAACGACATCAAATTTTCAACCTTATCAAACAAATAATGTTTATAAGTAATTTTTACGTTTATGACGTAAGCAATGGATAGCTTTTTAATCTTTTCATAGAATAACTTCATTTATTATTTTGTGTCGGTTACTTTAATTATTATTTTTCACGGCTAATAGGATAATGTTTTGTTATATATCATGATAAAAATAAATTTATCATTCACAATATTAAGTTAGTGTTTTTGTTAAATGATTTAATTTAAATTATAATATAATCTTTCGCACTTAATCCTTTTATAAATGGGCAACATGACTGATTCATTAATACTATCATTTTATTATGGAATCCAGTGAGAGCGTTCTTGTTTGTTGTTATCTTAGACATGATTGATGATTTTGTGCCGTCTTCATTAATTATTTGTTTCATTTGTAAATTTACATTAACACCCCTTTTAATTCCATTATTGTCTAATATGTCTTTATAATCTGATGATTCAATAGTGTTGGTCTTTTTTGACACACCTTTAAGCTTTAAAGATTTTGTTATACCGGGGGTTATTGTTCCATCATCACAAATGACATCATTATTCCATATTGTGTAACATTTAGGACATAATGCTACTTGATTATCACCATATTTCTCGACACAACAACCTAATATCTTCTTTTCATCACTAATGGTGTTTATTGATGGATCAGGCATGAATTTATAAATATGTTTATTATAAAATTCTTTATCTTTAATGATGTGTTTAAATCCTTGATCATTTGGTTCATTCATGGCTCCCGCAACTGCAAAATAACAACTATCAGTGTCACCAGAAGTAACATGTATTTTATCTAAATCTAAACACTTAAACATGAAGTCATAAATGAATGTTAAATACCAAAATTTAGCGTTATCAAGTGTAAAGAATGATTCTTGAATGCATGTTTTACAGCTATAAGTTTTAGGTGAGTATTCAATAAGCCATGCTTCATTATTAAGTTTAACACCACCTTTATATCTATCAGATGTAATGGCTTGAAATGTTTTGTTTCTATCGCAAATTTTCATTTTATCATATTTTTCTGAATTTAAACCATCATAACCGTATGATCCATTCATAGCAATTTTATAAAATTTTTCATTTCCTTGAACTTTACCTGCTAATATATCTTGACGCTTTCCCATGAATTCCTCAACGAATGGATCAAATGCTTTTGTTGCTGTGTATGTTGTCAAATTGATGATATCAGTGACTTTTAGCCCATGGTCGATAAGGAACCATAAATAATAACATCCAAACGAGAATGATTGACCCATTGTGTCTATTGCCATTGTCAGTTTTCTTGTTGTTTTATCAATCACTGTTATGCCGTTCTTTTTCCCATAATTGTACATATACGACCCAATTGTTTCTTCATCATTTTTAATGTCAAAGTTTCTAAATACTGGCGGGAAATTAATGAAATCATTTATTTTTTCAATAGGACATTCTAAAACAACTTTTGCTCTAAATATAAATTTAGGGTTGGGTTCAAATCTATACTAGGAATGTATTATATTATAACATGCTTTATAAACTTTTTCATTTCTCTTTCCATCATCATCATAACATTCATATCTATTTATTTCATATCCTGGCATGTACATGATATGTCCATGATAAGGGTTGAATTCATGATACTTTGATGAAAACACTGAAGGATATAAAGAGTTAAAATCAACACCAATAATGTGAGACATTAAATAAGGGGTATTGTACGAAATAACTTTATTAATATCTGAGTCATATCTGAATTTGTTAATATATGTAATTCCTTTTAAATTCAATCGATGCATAACCATTGACAAACCGCCAGTTATTCCTTCACGTAAATCATAATATTCTTTTTCATCTGATATAGTCATAGGCAAGCCATTGAGTAAACAGTATTTTTTCAATTGAATCCTCAAACGAGTTACTTTATCATCATATTGTTTACGCAAACAATTACATGAAGCACACGCAAGCTTACAATTGTTTAATTCATGTCCTTTTTCATTATCAATCCTATCCAATGTTGGTTTGTTTGCATATGTGAAATGTTCACCACAGAGATGACATTTGCCTGTGTGTTCATCATTGTACATCTTCATGAATTCATTATAATCATCTTCTGAAACACATTTTTCTAAATCTCTTTGTTTTCTTTTCGGATTCTTTTTATTAAATTGTTCATCTTGCCAATAATAACTTTCACACTTGTATGTCCACCATGAAAGAGTAGGTTTAAATGTGTTTACTTCATTTATAATCATATAATCCTCATTTGGGTTAAAATCTTTATAAGCCTTTGCATATTTAACATTGCTTGATAATTTAGAAAGTGAAATATTACTTAACATATCAACTCCGAATTTTGACCAATCAGTTATCAAGTTATTAATTGGTTTTATCATCATTTCAACATCATTGTTATTGTAATTTATCAAATATTCCCATCGTGATTTAAATCTTTTTGCATCTTCCTTATATTCATCATATTCTTCATCGGTGAGTAAATTAGATTGAGTTAAGGAAGAATAAAAGGCTTCATGTTCAAACTCTTTTGATTCAGCGAGCATGTCTAGGTAATTTTTGGAATTAATGGCTTCATAAGGAAATTTACCTTTATTTGAATTATTAACACCACCGTAATCTTTCCCAAATTGTGCCAAAGTTCCACTTGATATGTAACCCATGGCATCAATGAATCGTAAACGTAACCCATTTTTATGTGTAAGTATTAATTGCTTCATTGATGAACTCGTACCTAGTAAACCTTTATTTTCAACATACCACTTACCCTTAGTGTTGAGGTATGGTTTCATTAAATTTGTGTCAAATCGTGCTGAATTATAACCTATTACAGTGACTGTATATAAATTTCTCACTAATGCTTTAAGTTTATATTCATCATCAATTTTTAACATGTTTTTATAAAATTCAATCTGATCATTAACTATACTCATTGACTTATCAAACATGTACTCAATCCATTCACCTATAAATTCATCGCCATTATCTTTAACATTGAAGTTTTCAGTGGTGTTTATTGTTTTTGAATTAAATTTACAACTAACAGAAATAGGGAGTAAATGTGAATTAATTGTTGTTGAATTTGTCACTTGCTCATTAATTATTTCATCAACTGTTTCAAAATCAAATGTTATAAAGAAACGTAAAGGTTCAAAATTTAAGTCGTGAGCTAAACAATACTCATAAACTGGACAATCAAGGATGTGTGGAATGTATGGCATTGATACCTTCTCTGGTGTGAATTCCTTATGAAATTTTCCATCACATTTTTTCTCATGTTCTAAACATCGTTTATGTCCCATTTTACCTTTGAAAACTTTTGAGTGACATTTAGAACAAACAAATAAACCAGTATATTTTGGAACATTTTTGATAAACATAATGTGCATAATAACACCCATTGAATCTGTATATAATAAAACATTTAGTGGCTCCGTCGTGTCATCATTGTTGTGCAATTGATCTGATAAATCACAAACGTAAGGTTTAATGTATTCATAAATGTTCACGTTTATTTTGTGAAGTTTCGCCGATTCCTTAATTTCATCAATTGTTGTTCCTTTGTAGTTATTCAAGAAATTAAGGGCTTTATTTGTAATATTCGTTTTATATGAATATCCTTTTTCTTCACACAATAAACGACGTGCTGCATTTGTTCTATTGTTAATGTTATATTTTTTGGCATCACGATATTTTGGTTGAAGGTAACACACGAGTGAACGATACCAACACAAACGATCATCTACATTATCAACTATTATCTCCTTTGAATTCAATATATCCTTAGGTAAATCAAGCTTTCCAGTAATCCTTACCAGTTTGTGAATTGTCACTAAAATTGATGTTACAAATGTTAATTTAACTGAAGACGTTGATGTTTCATAAGTGTGAAGGTATGACTCGATATAAAATTTAACTTTTTCTAAATCCGCTGATGATTGAATTAAAATGGGTAAACCTGCACCATATCGTGTGGTTAAATATGAATTTATCTGTCTATTTTCGTATTCATAACGTAAAACTTCGTCATTTTGTCTTATCGGTGTTTCAAATATACCCCCAAGAAAACATTGAAACTTAAACGGTTTAGGTTCATGTCTAAATATCTCTTCAATAAATTTAAATATTTCATCCAACGTACTGAAATGATTGAGATAATAATTAACTATTGGCTCACGTCTTTGTTCATCCTCATTTATTGTTTTATTATTACCATTTTTTAATTCCACAGCTTTAAATTTAGATCTATGACTAAGTAATAAACGCTCAGCTGCTTCATAATCATTTGGTACATTAATGGTTAAATATTTACTATCTTTACTTATAAAATCACTTCCACATTTAGCGAAGAAATCAACAACCTCCTCATTTTCAGCTTCAAATAATTTCTCATGATATGGTTTTAATTCTTTCATTTCCATTGGAGCTAATGGTCTCAATAATGGTTTATTTTCAATCAAATCAATGAGCATCTTTTTATAGTTTTCATTTCGTGTTTTAAGCATCATTATTTCTTTAGTAACCTCATTTTTGAAATTAATTTGTGATCTATTCCTAATATAATCACCAACTGAATCTTTAATTTTAAATTTATCTAATCCTTTAAATAATTCATCATCTTCACGCTTTCGTTGTTTATTAATGTATTCATCAGTTTCTACATAACGTTTGGGTTGTTTTAGTTCACCTGGAAAATCAGGAATTGTCTTTATTCCTTTCACAAACCAATACATAGAATTATAATTATTATCTCCATCATATCCTTTATCCATAATATCTGAAACTAATGAATTAATTAATTCTTCACGTAAATCATTTTCATCATCAAATTCATTTATCCAATCATCAATTATTAAATTTTCGTTATATAATAAATTTGATAACTCAATTAATTTATTTGTTGTTGTCTTTTCTAATTCCATTTATAATAAAACAAAAAATTAAATTATAAAAAATTTTTGACATAAATTTTAACATTACCCCGAAAAGTTATGAAAAATTAACAAAAGTCGTTTTTGTCGGTTGATGAAATACATGAAGTAAAAGAGGTTAGCAATTTTGATATCATTTATTAAGGCATCAATGATTTCATAAATTTTCATTTTCTGGTGTGGAGTTATGAATCATTTTTGAACACCTCTATTCCACCGGCGAAGTTCACAACATATTACTACTAAATAATAAATAACAATAACTTTAATAAATTTATATTGTATAAACAAAAATTGATTTGTTTTGAAATTTTGATAGAATGATTCAATTTTTATATTGAAAATTTTAGAAAAGAAAAAATCTTTTGTTTCTTTTTTTATTTTTGTTTTGATTATAATCAACGAGATATAACTTTAAACAAAATTAAATTAAACAATTAATTTAAAATTAAAATAGATATTTTTATTCTTATTATAAGAAATTTTTCTATATAAATTGAATGAATTTATTTTTAGAAAATTATTTCAAATATTTTTGAAAGATTTTATCAAAACTATTTGAATAGTTTACACCAAAAATATGTGAATTTAAATTATTCATAAAAACTTTATCTTTAATATACATGAACTCTGATTAATATTTTATTTTATTATTATATGTAATCTATCTAATGGTGCCAAAGCTATATATATTCATTGTGGCCCACCTATCATTTATCCAAATGAACAGAATTCATAATATTGTTCAGACAAAAATTATCTATAAATATTGAATATTTTATAATATAAGTATTTCATAAAATATAGTTATAATTTTTGTGTATTTCAAGTATCAAATGCATGTAAGATGTTTTTGTAGAGGTTTGGATTGAATCATTCATGTTTAATCCTTAAAATATAAAGATATGATATTACAATTATATTTTATTAGGTAATTGCATTCCTGCAATTACCTAATAAAATAATAATCATTTAATATTAAAAATATATATTATATGTTATAATTAACATAAATAATAATGATTATATTCACCATTTAAACAAGTTTTTAAATTTTATATTTGAAGATATGGAAGTTTTTATTTAATTTTTTTTTTGTGAGTAAATAGATTTTAAATTGAAAGGATAAAGAGCCTGAAATTCAAATGTCTTCAAAAGCATGCTTGAAGACTTCATATATATGTTTCGGGCAGCAAAATTGCCATATAATGTGATCAATATATGTAAATCAGATGGTGAGACGTTAAACCCTGAAATTCAGCCAACTGTGTTTTTTCTAAAACCGGATTCCTGCACCGTTAAAGATCCATTTATTAATTCAGGATTCCAATTAGAAACAAAAAATCGAGCAATTACAAATATCTTTATTGGAACTCATTTAAGCAATGAATTTTTGCAATCCCTTAATGATTTCCAAAAAGTGAACCATTTTACTTCATTAAGTCTCATTGGGAGTAAAGATGGTCTTCATGTTCGAATGATTGAATTAAAAGAAAGACTGGGGCATCCTGTTCCCTTTTATCCATTTGCATTTTACCCGCCTGTTGATTACGAAGAGTTGCTTGAGGCATGGCACACGAAACCATTGTGGATAATCAAAGCTCCTGCTCTTTCACGTGCAAGATATATACGTCTCGCATATTCTGCAAATGAGCCAGCTCCAAAGTTTCCTTACGTTGTTGAAGAATATATATCTCCTCCTTTTTTGATTACAGGCCGCAAATTTGATATTCGAATTTACGCAGTTGTTACTTCAATCGAGCCCTTAATATTTTATTTTCATAATCAAGGACTAATTCTTTTCGCAACACACTTATATGATGAAAAAGGTGATATAAATGATCTCAAAATGCATCTTACTAATTATGAAATTAACAAAGACAGCAAAGAATTTGTAGAATGTAATGAATCAGAAGAAAAAGTCGAAAATTCAAAATGGTCTTTACCATTCTTTTGGAAGTATATGGAAAGTATTGGTGTTGATTCTAAAAAGTTACAGAAAGATGTTGAAGAAGTTGCAACTTCGACAATAATTGCAGGAATGTGCCCAGTCCGAAACAAGCATCGTGAATTAATCAAATTCAAAAGGAAATCCTCATTTGAAATATTTGGAATTGATATTCTTCTTGATTCTAATTTAAAACCATATATTCTTGAAGTAAATGTTTCACCTGGAATGCACGATACTAGTGAACTTGACAAAAGGGTGAAATTAGAGGTCAATTGTGATATGTTTAATATTGTTAGAATTCTCCAGGTTTCGTCTTTAGAACCAAAACAATATCGTGGCTATTTTGAGCATGAAAAACTTTACCTTCGTTCAAAAACGGAAAAAAGATTGTCAGATGTCATCAATGATAATATTGATCCATGGGAAAATCCAACTTTTGCCGATTATACAATCGTCCGTGAATTTATTGAAGAACAAGAAAGAAAGCGTGGTTTTCACCGCGCATATCCTAAGAAAAGTAACATTCATAAATATGAAAATTACTTTGACCACTACACATATGAAGATATAGTTTTAAATAAGTGGTTAATGAGAGACAAGCAGCAAAGATTTGATGTCTTGATGAATTATTTTTATAGTTACTCTGATTCAATGACTATTTGCAGAAATGCTTGCGAAGTAGACCCAGACAAAGTTGACGAAGGAAAAAAAAATGAAGATCAAAGTTGTAATATAGAATAAAGATAGATTCATTTTATAAATATATAATTTTTGTTTTTCATTTAAAATTCTAATGAGCCTTGTTAAATGAGCTTTTATTTATAATTTTCATATATTTAATCAATAGAAATCTATATTTGAAAAAATAATATAGATTGATCAAAACAGTAGAATTTTTCTATTGTCTGGTGAGAATTGGTTGAGAAGATGATTGTTTTAGATTAGATACTTATTTATTTTCAAATTGTGTAGAAAAAAAGCCAAATCATTCTTCATAAAATATCCTTAGTTTATGAATTCTATTTGAAAAAGATATTTTAATATTAAAAGTACTTTTGATCATTTTTAAATCAAAAAATAAATTTATTTTGATTAAATCAAAAATTATTTCAAGATAAAAATGTTTTTAATTTTTAGAAAACGATGAAAGATTAGTCAATTTAATACTAAACTGTATCCTTGAAATTTCTGATGATTATAAATATGTCTGTTCAACTTTTTCAATGTTATGTGATCATAGGATTAAAAAAAAATGGTTTGTAATATTTTGATCAATAAAGATAATGATATATTTTTTATTATTTTTTAATTTAATTGCACATTGATTAATTTTTAAAAAAGAAAAAAAAATTACAAAATTTTTTAATATTCCATGGTAAACAGCATTCAAAAACTCTATTATTTGATCGTTTTTTTATCCTTCATGAGAATATAATCAAATGAATAAAATATCCATTTCTTAAGATTAAATAAATATATGGTGATTATCTAATGAATATGTAAAACAAAAAAAAACAAAGATGGTTTACAATATTATTAGAAATTTGAGGGAAAAACGTTTAATCGGCCATTTATTTTCACCTCACTTCATAGAGACATGTCTAGCACTGCTGATCAAGTCCTTTACGCTACATCGCCAGATAAAGCCGTCAGATTAAATGATTTCGAAAGGCTCTCAGTCGGTTTCATTGCCGGTACACTTGCTCGTACAATCACATCCCCATTGGATGTTGTAAAAATGCTCATGCAAGTTTCCTCAAAAGGAGGCTCAATGTCATCAATCCTTTCCAAATTATGGGCAGAGTCCGGAATTGCTGGCTTCTGGAGAGGTAACTTTGCTGCATGCGTCCGTCTTGGTCCACAAGCTGCCATCAAGTTCTACACTTTCGATGAACTTCAAAGAAGAATCGGACATGGAAAGCCACTTTCTGGAATCCAAAGAACAATTGCTGGTGCAAGCGCAGGAGTTATCAGCCAAGTTTTGACATATCCATTAGATGTTATTCGTACCAGAATCACAGTTGATCCAAAGAAATACAATGGTATCGTCTCTGCTTTCACTACCATCCTTAGAGAAGAAGGACCATTATCCCTTTATGCTGGTGTTGGATCAACAATCGTTGGTGTTATTCCATACGAAGGTGCTCAATTCTATGCATTCGGAGGTCTCAAAAACTTCTACCAATCAAGAATTGCCCCAGGAAAGCCAATCTCACCATTCGTCACATGCCTTATTGGTGCTACTGCTGGTATGTTCAGCCAACTCTTCTCATATCCATTCGATGTTGTTCGTAAGAGGCAAATGCTTCGTGATGAAAACGGTAAACCACTCTACAACGGAATGGTTGACGGTTTCACAAAGATTATCAAGAATGATGGACTCTTAGGTCTTTACCGCGGACTTGGCATCAACCTTGTCAAAGTTGTTCCATTCGCTGCTCTTCAATTCACACTTAAAGATGAAGTTACAAAGGCATTCCTCCGTTACAAGAGGAGCCATCTCAAGAACGAACAACCACCAAAGGAAAACAAGAAGAAATGCTGGTTTTAAATAAATCTAATGCTTTTTTACATTGCTCATATTAAAGTTCTTCAATTTACCAATTTTCGTAATTTCTTTTTATTTTGTTTGAAAAGCATACTTTTTAGTTAAAAGAATTCAGTTTTTTTTTTTGATAAAATTATAAATAATTTTCAATTCACTTTCTATTCAATTTACTAGAACAAAAATTGAATGGAATTGAATATAAAACACGTTATTTACAAAATAATTCTATTCATAAATGTTTTTACAAATGTTGTAAAGTACAGTTAAGTAACAAAACTAAAAACGTATTTTTAATGGAAAATTCCACTTTTCTGGGAATATTACCAATTATACATTCAAATTTTAATTGAATTTTTTTGAGAATAAAAAAATGGAAAATCAAAGGTCGTACAACTGAATTTTTACAGTAAAACTCAATGATTGGTTTGTTCAAACTAATTATATTTTATTATAATAATAATAATTAGTTTTATAAATATTTGCATCGTACGAAATTCAAATTAAAATAAAAACTATAAGGATATAAGGATATAAGTATATGTTAAATTTTCTTCAGAAAATAAATTTGAGTATTTTATCTCAATTTATTTTAATTATTTTTGATAAGAATTTTATAACACTTTATAAAAATTTAGAATATCGATAACTTTTTATATAATTTATTCTAATCATTAATTCTTTTTATATCTTTTTATATGCTTTTAAACATTAAGTGTTATATAAAAATAGTTATTATTATTGAAAAAAAATTCATTTTTTAGCTAAAATTTTTGCACGTTATGGAAAAATTATCATCAAACTTTTTCTGAAAAAAAATTTTAAATCGTTATGGAATTGTAAACTTATCAAAATAATTCCCCAGAATTTGACATAAATACGGAAATTGAATGTATTCTCAATATAATCAACTGGAATATTAAGGTACAAATCCAATACGTTATTTATTTGACCTGTGAACGTTTATTTTTTGTGAAAAGCGACCCCTCGGAAAAAGTTTGAATTTGAATAGTGTCAGATTTGTGATTCTGAACTTTATTTTATAAGGTGAAAAAAAACGAATAATCCAATTACAGAGTTTCTATTAAATTTAATAGATATTTGTATGTTTAAAAGTGTTTTATCGTATTATTAAAAGTTTTAAAATATAATAATATGGTTTAATATAAAAATATTTCAAGATATTTTAATTTAAAACTTCTAATAATTTTATTTCAAATATATAATTTTCAGTTAATTTCAATTGAAATATAAAAAATAATTATTCAAAAATAAAAAAAATAAATTGTTTTGTTCTCTCGCATATTTCTTTATTATTAAACAAATTAATTATATTATATATATTCATATATTTAATATATGAATAAATCATGTTTTATACATAAATATAAGTATAATATATGCAATATAAAAATATTTTTGTAAAATATTGCTAACCATTTTTTTGAAATAAAATTGAAATAATATTGAAATAATACATTCTTTATTACATTTCTATAATTACAAGGACGGACTTTTCGTTATTTAATTTCTTGGTAACATATTAATATATTTATATGTTTTAGTTAAAGCTTATATTAAAGAATATTTTAAAAAAATTAATTGTAAATTTCAAGATATATTAAAAATAAAATTAGAAAATAACGGATTATTTCATTTTATTAAATATAATAAATCTTTTTAATTTTTTGATGAAAAATGACAGTTTATCCATTTAATGATGTTAATAATTTAATTTATTACTAATATATTAGCATGAATAAATGATTTATATTTATAAAATTTATTTTTATAAAGAGATAAATATAGATAATAATACTGTTATTTCAAACAAATTTCCCTCAAAATTTTCTTCATTCACCTCTCATTTTTCATCGAATCTTATCAAATCTTCATCATATAAAATAGATAATTTATCAAAAAGTTATTATTTGATAATAAAATATCTTTTTTCCTACATTACAAAATTTATCAAAATATTTAAATATAAATATAATATTATAAAAATAACAATTTAACCAAATATTAGCAATGAAATACTACTCTGTTTTAAAAAGTTAAAATCAACATTTTAAAACTAATATATCTCCATTTATAATCATAAATACTTTTATATTATTATGAATATTCAACAAATAAACATTTAATAAAAGAAACACTTTCTAAATAATGAGATATAAAAAGCTTTATAAGTTAACCTTTGAACATATATATGTCTGTTGATTTGCTATTGTATTGGACATCTCTACATGTATATCTTTATTTTATCTATGAATATATAATTTTTTTCTATCTAATCAAGTTTATGCCCTTTTTGGATAATATTATTTTTATTAAAAATCAAAAAATACCTTGAATTTCGTAACCTGCTAACATATTGGGAATATTAATTTCAATAAAAAAGCTAAATTCAAGATATATTCAGTTGATTAACAAATTTGAGTATTATTATTAAGAATTCATACATCACGCTCAATATTTTTATTTACTATAATTTTTAAAAAGATTTTAATCATAAAAGATTCAAAAGGACCACTTTTTTTGTTTTATTTATATTGAAAACTTGAAAATATCTAAAATAAGCGACCATTTATAAATGTCAAAAAAAAAAGACGGTTATTTAACGTATTGGATTTGTACCTTAAAAAAAAATTTGTAATTTTTTTTTCTTTTTTAAAATTAATCAATGTGCAATTAAATTAAAAAATAATAAAAAATATATCATTATCTTTATTGATCAAAATATTACAAACCATTTTTTTTTAATCCTATGATCACATAACATTGAAAAAGTTGAACAGACATATTTATAATCATCAGAAATTTCAAGGATACAGTTTAGTATTAAATTGACTAATCTTTCATCGTTTTCTAAAAATTAAAAACATTTTTATCTTGAAATAATTTTTGATTTAATCAAAAAAAGAAAAAAAAAATTACAAAATTTTCCGTAACGATAAATACGGAAATTGAATGTATTCAAAGAATTTTTCCGTACATCAATTAAATTCTCAGTATAATCAACTGCTGCTATTTCAACTGATGATTCTGATGATTCAGCTAATCTGGTGTATCCGTTATTAATGAAATTCCTAAGTTTTCCCATACCAATTGATATATATTTTCCTGTTAGCTCAAGAGTGTTTCCAATCGATAACGCAGTCGATGCAGCTGTTAATACTAAAGCAATATCAGTTTTGATGTTCAATGATTTAACTTTACTCTCGAGATGTGAAACTCTATTTTTGACATCAGACATTTCAACATCCAAATTATCAACTCGCTTTGTTATCTTGTCAACATCATAAACTATGACATCTTGTGTATTCGCTACTATATTTAAATCACTTCTCATCGTTGTTATATTGTCAGCTGTGATTATTTTTGATGATGTGATATTATAGTCAGTATACATCATTTGGTGGAGCCCATATTTTCGATAACGCTGATGTTAAGCCTGATTGACTTTCAGTATATACAGTTTCTATTTTATCCAATGGTGCCATTAGTTGTTCTGCATTAGCTCCCCAAACTCTCACACTAAAATTAGAAAACGATTGCCATATGTTTTGAATCTCTGGATTAATCGTTGATGTTATATATCCATCAAGATTATTAACTGTTCTAGCTAATGTTGTTAATTGGTCATGTAATCCTCCTTCATCCATACAATGACAGCTATTAATACCATTCACAGCATCAATAATAACATTAACAACATTACTAATTTCAAAGATACTTGAATTCGTCCATTGCCACAATTCCAATAATGCATTTGATGATGTTTTAACATTTTTGTCAATCACATTTAGTTTATCATTAGCGTATTTCAAACTATGATATGTTATTAATGCTTTCAATACTTCATTCACTCCACTTAATGCTGTTTTCTTCAAATATTCAGGGTCGTTTGTTCCAGTTGATATCAAATCATTTACTTCATCCTTATTGTAAAATCAATTGAATTTAATTGTATTATTATCATCATTAGTTATATTTATTTGTTTGTTTCCTTCATCATCTTCACCAACGAAAATCTTAAATCCCTTGTCATTAAAAATTTCAGTTTCTTTAGATTTGTAAGCGTATAACGCAATTATCATTTTATTCATTATTAAATTATGTTATATTCTGTTCATTCGAAACAGTCTGATTATAACACAGTATCATTAAACATTGACATTCCATGGAAATGTAGTTATATCAAATATTATATTTCATCCATTAACACAATGTCAAATATTTTATATTCAACGACTGATGACACTTTTGAATTCATTGATGATGAAAAACAATTAATAAAAATAACATTTGAAAATAAATATTCATATGAAATCAAAGAATTAATTAAAAAAATGAACCAACAACAGATGAAAAATGATGAATGTGTTAATATTATAGCATTTAGTGTAAATGCTGACAATACAATAACTATGCTTTCAACAAAAGATATCACAATTAAATCTATCAGTCATCGAATACAACTATTAACTGGACTATATAACACTACACTACCAATTGAAATCAAAAATAACACACCATACATAATTCATGATTTACCAGTTTTAAATTATGCGAATAAACTATATCTTGTATCACTACAGGGTCAGCCAGTTTATAGTTCAATTGGTGAAAAAGATTACACACCATCAGTAATTGCAAACATTGATTCTATGTTTTTAAATCAAGCTCCACTCATTGTTAACTATGACCAGACCAAGCCGATAAAAATAAAAACTAATAGCGATTCATTAAAATATCTTGAAATGCGTCTCGTTGATTTTATGTATCAGCCAATTAAACTAATGAGCCCACTATTCATCACAATCAAAATCAAACCATCAACTGATGCAAACGTTGGAGATATCATAAGTAAATAAATTTATTTATGTTCTTCAATTTGTTTCTTTTTTTCAATCAATTCATTTTTTTTACGTTGACGATATTCTTTCTGTTGTCTCTTCCTTGCTTCCTTTCTCTCTTCATCATTAGCGTATTTGCTTTTCCTTCCTCGCTTTGTTTCTATTTTTTGTAGATTTTCAATAGACTTTGATTTTGTCATTGATTTAATGACAGGTGTTTGTTTATAATTGGTGAAATCAATTTCAGTCATTTTAGACATCAATAAAAAAAATCATTTATTATTTTTGATTGGGTTATAAATCAATCTATATGCTCTGCCATCACAACATTCATCTATTATATACTCATCAATATTAAACGTTTCATCAATGAACATTTTTATTTTTGTCTCTTCTTTCAATTTTTTCATTTGTGGACTCAATGTTTTATCATCTCGTTTCAACAGAACACTCAATGGTTGAAAATAAATTAATTCGATTCGTTCGTAATCGATTGGGTCAGTTAAGCGTTTCATTTATGATATCAATAAATTATATTTCATTCATTGTTGTTGTTTTTGTTTTCTATATTTATTTCTTTCGCTAACAATGAATGAAAGAAAAAAAGCTAAGCTTGATTGTAATATTCTCAAGATGTAAATCAGTCATATCATCGTTTAACATAAATACTGGCTTTTTATTAGTGAATTCAGGTATGAATTGGTTAGCAATTAGCCTATGCATTCTGTGCTGATGTTCATCATTTAGATAAACAATGATACCATCTCTTGATGTATATTTTTTATTAATTGGCTTTTTTGTTTGCTTATCTCTGATGCCATATGGATATTGGTTCATTATTTCATAACTATCTTCAAAATCTTTGAGTGGAATGTATTCGATGGCGGTTGATGGTGAGGTTGTCATTTATGTATTGACAAAAAATTAAAAAATAAATGAAAATATGCATTTTTGGTCTCAGCTAAAAAATTACTTCTTACTCGCCACTAAGTCTGTTTTCTTATGAAAATCAACAAAAATGTAAGTTTCTAATGGGTCAGTGTGGTTAGTATAACCCACTGACATATCTAACTAAAAGCTATCTGGTGTTAGAAAGAATAAAAGTTAACTTGAATATAACTATTAAGATCATAGAAATGCTTCTTTATGGCCTTAATATTTAAAATGGCGCCAAAGTCATTGAAAATAGTTACCGTTCTATTCAAAAATAAAAACGGTTGATGATTGAAAAAGCTGATATACCATCTCTGAATTTTTTGGCACTTTTCTTCTTTGAAAAAGCTGGATCAGTATTTTCCATTCAAAAAGTGGACACCTTGCTGGTTAGGTAATTAGCAAGCCTTGCCAGAAAATATTACCCTAATATTTAATTTTGCTTAAATCAATTAATTATGCTTTACTTCAGAAATTAAATTCTATTATTTTATTATTTCGACAATTATATGTACAATTATTTTTTCCATATATTTTTTGAAAAAATGATTACATATTGTTTTATTTGATTTTTTTTAAATTAACGTCTTTTTTATTTTAGTTGTACCCCCTTTACTCAAATTTTTGTTATAAACTAGAACGATCATTATTTTTATTCAAAATTTATAGAAATTGAATGCGTCACCCTGTTTTTCGCGAAGTCATCCACTTTTTCTTGGTACTATAAAAAGTAAAAATTTTAACCTTATTATTTTACCTTTTTGTCAAAAGCTTATCGTTTTAAAAATTGTGGATGAATGAATTTTGAACCAAATCAAAATCCTTCAGAGGTCAGAAACGCAATTGTTTATAAAATAGACAGATTTTCCGAAAACATGATTCTTTTTGGTGTATCAGTTGGATTCTTTCTCTTTCTTGATTTTATTATCAACAATCTTTTATTCAGTACATCCATCCTTGTAACAGGAATTTTGTTCCACATTGTTGAAAGGAAAATCAGTGAACCAATAAATGATATCATTAATACTTCAATTTATTTTGAATCTAAACCAAAATTATTTTTTGTTTGGGGTATCCTTGCTCTTTTTCTTTTTTTCATATTTTTGGTTGCTTATAAAATATTTTCAATTCCAGGCGAACCGTTCCTTGACTATTACACAAAATCACTTTTTTTATCAAGTAGTGTTTTCATGCTATCGGGATTTTTAAGTGTATTTTTAATTTTAACTTCTTTAGTTGATTCAAATTTAATCAGGCGCGGCTTTTTTGCAATTTTTCAAAGATGGTTTATTTTATCCCGCTGTGTTGTGGTTACACCTTTATGGAGAGAATTTATGGTTGAAGAGAAATTTAGAATGCTTTCAATTTATATTTATATCGGTATAAAGGTCGCTCTTCTATTGATGGTTTTACAGGATACAATTAATAAATGGCATATCTTCATTGTAAACAAAAAGAAACTATTTACCCCTGCTCCAGAAGAATGTTTAAACAATGATTCATCATGCCCGTTTTGCTTTTGTTATCCAATTGAGCCAATAATACTTCCTTGCCATCATATTTCATGTTATGCATGTATGAATCAATGGGCCAAGGCTAAAAGTAGAAATTTGTTTTGCCCTCTTTGCCGTGAGCCAGTTGAATGCCCAACTCAAATTGAATTGAGTGATGGTTGCTTACCCAGTATCATGCTTTTTGTAACTTTTTAGCAATATATTAAATGTAAAACTTATATAGTATTATCGTTTGAAACTATAATTGTAAAATATTTTTTGCGATATTAAATAATATATATTTGGACAAATATCTTATAACTTTTTTTGCTTTTCTTAATTATATCAATTAATACTTCCCAGAATCATTATAATTTGCATACGTTTTTTAATCATCAATCATATTTCCAATTAAATAATATAATACTAAAAATTTTCACATCAATATCAAAGAAGCATGAATTTACTTTCCCAAATTGAAAATCTTAATTAATGAAACCGATGATTTATTATTCGGTAAAACCCCTCTCAAATCTTTACTTTCTTTGTTAATCAAAATGAATTCAATTCTCACAATTCAAAAATAATGATACAAAAAAAGAAATGAACCAGTATCGTTTTATGTTTATTGCTATATATTTATTTATACTTCCTCTTGGATTTACTCTTTTTATTTGTTATATTTTTTCTCGCCCACCAAACTTGGCACTTCCTCCATTCCTTATTTCATCGTTAAACACCAATTTCTCTAATATTTTACCAAACCAAGATCAAGATATCAACTTTCGAACAATACTTATTGAAGCTGCTCATTTGGCGTTTATTAACTATTTCACGAATTGCATAAATCACGATGAATTTAGGCCAATTTCCAAAAAATGCTTAGACAATTATGGATTTTCAGTTTCACTTTTCGAATCACTTGAAACTCTATATATTTTAAATATGACTGATGATTTTCAAAAAGCAAAAAATTATATAATGAATTTTTCATTTGACAATCGTGGTTTTATTAATGTTCATGAATTTTGGAGTAGAGGGATTGCATCTTTAATCGGTGCATATCAGCTATCTGGCGATATATCTTTTTTATTCAAAGCATCTCAATTAGCAGATCAAGTTTTATATAGGGAAAAAAATGATTTTATAAATATCAAGTTAGGAGAATCTTCAAGTATTGCTACAGGAAAGCATTTTTTAAGTAATTGGCTATCTGGAGTACCAGAGATTATGATTTTAAACGAATTTATCCAAGCCCCATGCTATATAGAATATATAAAAAGAGAAATATCAAGAAAATCTGATATCTTTATTTATCCTCAAGAGTTTACAAAAAAACACACTTATGAACCGATATTTAATTTTTTAACTACTAGCTTTATTAAAAACGCTAATTTGGTTCAGAAATTACTTTCTTTAATGCCACAGATAAATATAAAGGAGATAAAACATGACTATCAATCGAAATCTGATTTTATTGATAAATCAAAAAAACTTCTTAAACATTTTAAAATTACAAAGAAAACAAGACTTTCAGAATTAACATTAGCAAGTCAACTTTTGTCATTTAGAAACATTTTCCCACCAAACTTATTAGATAATTTGGAAAATGAAGAAAGATATGGTGATGTCAAAAATATGTTTGGATTCCAATTCAAAGGAGATGAGATATTTGATCTTTCACGAAGAGGCGAATTTGACATAGTGAAGAAAACAATTACAAACTCACTACAAAAATATAAAACAAAAACCGGCTTTAATGGAATTACATCGTCATCAATTGGAAATAAATATCTTGATGATATCCAACATACAGAGTTTTTAGGTGAGTGGCTTAAAGTTGGAGCTATGATCTCTTGTGGATACCAGTTTTTATTTCAAACAGGAATATTTAATGAATATAACCATATTTTAAAAATTTTATATTAGTTTGTAATCTAAATTTATATTAGCAAAGTGTTATTTAAATATTAAATTAAAAATATCTTTTTTTTTATTTTCCCAAACTTCCAAATTTTATAGTAAGCATTTATTTTTTTATTTCTCCAAATTATTGAAGCAATAAAATGATAGTGGCTTATACTGAGATGATTTATCAATCAATTATTGTTCAATTTAAATTGATTCTTTGAAGTCTTTTTGAGAAAATAGTGCTTTTTAAAGCTTAAGTCATTATAATTAGGCTTTAGATTAGAAAATATCAGATATTACATGAAAAAAACCTTTATTAAAAATATTTCTGTATTCATATTTAAATTGAACCAAAAATGTTAAAATATGCATATGGCGATGAATGCAGAATATTTATGTAACAGCATATTATTATTCAAAAGTTTATTGAAAAAGTTGGTGATTGAGAAAAATTAAATAAAAAAATAAACAAACAAACCATTAAAAAAACTTTTTAATAAACGCACTTGTTCTTAATTTTTTTTTCAAAGAGGAATAAAATTTGTACTAAAAATGACTGATTACATTAATCAAAGACGTGAAGAATTACATAAAGAAGCAGAAAATATTTTTAGGATCCAAGGTCTTATTCAGCAAGCCCAGAATTGCAAAGACTATCTCGCAAGACTTTCTCATTTTCAAAGTTATGATCGCAAAGAATGCAATGCCGTTATTGTTTCATATCAAAGATGTCCGGAAGAGTTTTGGGACTGGATTATTGATTTAACACAGCTAAATATGAAACCAATTTATCAAAAAGCTTGGGGCTGGAACGAACAAGCAAAACAACAAGAATTGTTGGAAGATGGTGCAAGATATTTAATTGCTATATCAGGCGATAGACCAATTGGCTTCGTACATTTCCGATTTGAACAACAAGATGGCGACTTTGTTTTGTATATTTTTGATATCCAAATTGAAGAAAGTTATCAAAGAAAAGGACTAGGACGCTATATGATTGATGCCCTTTGGTTCGTTGGACTTGAAAAGAAAGTCTCATGCTTGATGACTTTAGTTTTTAAAAATAATGATGCAGGATTGAAATTCTTTAAGAGTGTTGGATTTGTTCCTCATAGAATGTCTCCTGAGCAATTATTCCCAGAAAAAGAAAACGAATATCGACATGTGATCCTTTATAGACATGTTGGAAGGAAAGGAAAGAAATGATCTCCTAGTTAGTCATATGTCACACTTCTTTTTCTTTATATTAGAGGGCAAAAATTTAATGTATTTATTTTATTTTTTTCTTAACAAATTATTTAAATCAAACTAATATTAAATTTCTTTAATATCTTTTTTAAAGATTACTATTCCTACCAAGAGTGAAAATATGCATAAAACAATGAATAAACCTCAACGTTTTTAAAAATAGCAAACTTTTTCACAGTATAAATGGCCGCAAGAAAAAGAAATAAGAATCATTTTATTAAAGTGAAAATAAAATAACATGAGAATTAAAGCATTTCATTAATTAATCTTTTGGATTTTCATCGTCTTTATCAATATCACTCAAATGTATTTCTACATTATTCAAAGGTGCATTTTCACTATCTTCTTCTTGAGTTCCAATTGTTCTTCCTTGCTGATTAGCAAATGGATTATTGATCTCATTTGTGCTTCCCTGTATGTTTGTTGTATTTGGAGTGACACCAAGCGTCCTTCCTTGGCCATTAAAATGATCCATTTGAGTATTATTGTTATCTGTATTATCATCAAAAGTGTGCTGAAAAACAGCCCAAGGACGACCACCACCGACTCCTTCAGCCGAAATATAACCCAATCGATTTAAACAACAACAGCATAATTTATGTTCAATAGCTGAGAAGAAACGGATTGGAGGGGTAACAAACCGTAACACGCTGAACTGATAAAGATAACCGGCAATAATGCCTGATAAGTGTCCAAGGAATGATACATTTTGAATTAATAAAGACATGATTAAAAGCATTACCCAAGGATATATCCAAGAGGGAACCATAACTAGTCCCATAATAGATCTTTGATCACCACCACTAATTGAGATATCGACAACAATTAAAGCAAAAAGTACACCTGAAAATCCAACTGCTGATGAATTCCATTGCGATGAATCGCCACCAATATACATAATGAATGCAATAAGAGTATGAAATATAGCCGAAATTAATCCAAATATAATAATGTGATAAAAGTATGACAAAGTTCCAACATGAGATTCAAAAGTTAAACCGAGTTGAGTGAAAGAAAGCATATTCATACAAAGATGCAAAATACCACCATGCAAAAATGCACCCGTAATTAAACGCCATAATTGATACTTTTCAACTATTAAACGCGGACAAAAAGTCAACAATGCCTGAATTGATGAATCCATTAATAAAAATTGAATTAAGTAAATAATTACCATAAATACAAGTAAAAATCTTGTTCCGAAATGCAAAGAATTCATAAATTCCTGCATTTTTTTTTTTTTTTTTTTGACCTTAAACGTTAATTCATATTTCAAAAAATGATTTGTTCGTTATTTTTAAAAAATTTGAAAATTTAGATAATTAATGACGAGCTATACAGGACTTAGATTAGAACCTGTTTCTGCTCTTGGAGTTAATTTACTTCCAAATGGGACAATTCATTGGAATGGATCTCGACAATTTTTTTATCCAGTTGGATTACATATAAGAAGTTATCATCTCGAAACAAACCAAATGCAATTTATGTTTCCCGAGCGATTTGAGTCAGGATGTGCAGAAGTGATTAAAATATGGGATGTTTCCTGTACTGTTAATGGACAATTCATAGCAATATCGGAAGTTTTTCGGCCAAATTTTGGTGTCCTTTCAATATATGATACAGAAACTCAAGTTGCACACGTTCATCTTCGACATGCTGACATTCAAAAATTTACATCCGTTTCATTTTCAAATGATGGAAGCATGGTTGCTGCACTTGGCGTTGGGCCAGAAGCTACACGTGTTGTTGTATGGAAAATGGGAAGGCAAGTTTCGCTAGCTGCATCATTTATTGTTCCAGCAACAACCAAAGGAGTTGCTTTTGATCCTCAAGATAGTTTTCGTTTATTAATTTTTGGTTCATCGAAAATCGCTAATGTATTAATTAACACAATTGATAAAGTTCAAAAAGAGATTTCAGTTCCAGATATTTCTTCTTTTGACCAATTTTGTTTTATATCAGCAGTTCCTGGCCTTCTTCTTGTTTCATCAGGACAATTTTTGATAACCATAATGAACGATCAAGTAGTAGAAGTCTCATCTCCAACAAAATCTAAAATAGATATTCTTACATCAACTCGCAATTTAGTTTTTTGTGTATGCCAAGGTATTATTCACTTTTTCAAAGCAAATAATTGTGAACCATATGTGATTCCACTTGGACCATTAGATTTACATGTAACCTCAATAACAGAAATATCTCCATCACCAGATGGCGACTTAGCTGTTGTTTTTAATGATGATTCATTTGTTCAACTTCTTGATTTAAATGTTGCCCAAAAAATCTTAAAACAGCAGCAAGATGCCATTGCTAGTGAAGAAATGAAACTTGATCAAGAGCAGGAAGATGAAATCAACGATTTTATTAAATCACAAACATCATTCAATACAATACCATCGAATGTTGTTGATACCACAGAAATGCAACAATTTATTGGCCTTTTTTCTCCATTACCTATTCGATATCATATAGGTCCTATCGTTGCCATAGCTACATGTCCTCGAAAACCATTACTAGCTACTTGTGGTGGTTCAGATCGCACTCTTCTAGTTTGGAATCTTGCCAAACGTTGCATAATTGCGTCAGAAAAATTGACAGAACCAGTTAACAGCTGCTCATTTCATCCTTCAGGCGATTTATTAGCTGTTGGAACTTCGGAGAAGCTTTTATTTTATTCATTGACCTTTGATTCTCTTGTTCTTAGATCAAAATGGGAATCATTATCTTGCACTTGCGTATCTTTCTCAAATGGCGGGCATCTTCTTGCAGCAGGTTCACTTCTCATCAAAGTTATAGCTACATATAGTGGTAAAACGGTTACATCACTTCGAGGACATAATTTGTCCGTTAAGTCAATTGAATGGGCTCCAAATGATGCCTTTTTTGTTTCATCTGGAATTGATGGCAATGTTTTTAAATGGTCGGCTAAATCGTGGGATCGCGAACTTCTTTATGCATTATCATCACAATGTATTGGTTCATTATTGCTTCAATCTTCTATCTTTGAAGAAGAATCCAACAAACTTATTCCAAGTTACAATTGTCTAATTGTTAGTTCCAACAACACAATTTATGATTTAGAAATGAAGAGTGAAAGAGGTCCTAAGAAAAAGTTAAATATAACTGCTATTACAATGCCTGTCAATTTTAGTTTAATTAGTGGTGATCAACGTGGAAATTTACAAGTCATTCCTTATCCACTTTTACCAGCAGGCGAAGATACTCCATTTCATATTGGAATTGAAAATGCAGTTCACACATCAGCAGTCCATTGCATTGTTTCTTCTTCAGATGGACAAACATTATTTACAGCTTCAGAGGATTCTTCCATATTTGTCTTCAATATTGTTCAACCACATCAAATGGTAATTGCAGCTCCTGTTTCTTTAGCCTTATCCAGGGATGAACAATCATTTCTGATTGAAAGGGAAGCATTTGAAGAGAAACAAGAAAATTTAAGTCGGCTTCGAGAAATGTTAAATTTACATCGTTCTCAATTTCAATGTGCCAAAACAAAATTAAGTGAACAACAAAGTAGAGAAGTTGTCCAACAAAAAAATAAATGGCAAATGACACTTTGTTCATTAAAGAAGCAAGTATATGCATTATCTAAACAAAAAACAGAACAAGAGAAAAAAGCTACAGATATCATTGTAGAAAGTGATGAACAACACACGATAAATATAAAAGCAGTTAAAGAACTTTATGAAAATAAATTAACTGAACAAACAAAAGAAGCTGCTAAATTAATGAAAGAAAAAGTGAAAGTTCAATGTGATTATGAAAATAAATTACATCAAATGACAGAAGATTATAAAGGGAAATTACAAGAAAAAAGAGAAAATGCTCAAATGCAATTGGAAGTTCAAGCAATGGATAATGTTGAATGTGAAAAAGAATTTAAACAAATTCAAAGGTTACAAGGCGAAGAAAAAATTGTATTAAAACATGAGCATGAATTAGAAATGGAAAAATTTAAGGAAGATTTTGAACAACAAATTGCTAAACTTAATAATGATATAGAAGGAATTAGAACTGAATTGGTAGGACTTCAAGATATTCATGACGGAAATGTCGAACAAACAACTAATCTTGAAAATGCTAAAAGAAGATTAAATGGCGAAAATAGAGAATTGGAAAAACAGAAGCAAGAATGTAATAATAAAATTAATCAATTGAAAACTGAACTTGTTTCAAGAAGTGAAAGAGTAGCAAGACAGACCAATAATTTAATATCTTTAAAAACTAGAAATGATGAACTTCAAAAATGGAGATCTGTAATGGATTATCGTTCAAATGAACTGAAGAATCAAGTAGAACCAAAAGCTCGTGAAATTGACGAACTTCGAAAAAATATATCAGATAATGAGGCAATGTTGAGACAATTGAAAGAATCCAATCTAAAAGATACATTAGAACTTGAGAAAATGGAAGCAGAAATCAACGGTCTATACAATGAAATTTTAAAAGCAGAAAATCAATCACAAAAATGCGAAGCGACCATAAATCAATTCAAAAATAAAGTTCATTCAATTTACACAGAAATTGAACCAGAACATTGGGCCAATGAAGTTACAAAGCTTTACAACGAATTTGTCACAGAACAAGAAATAGAACAAGAAGATTTGGCATTAATTGACACTTTTGCCGAATTTGATCGTCATAAAGAAGCCTTGACTGAAAAAGTGGAACAATTGAGAATAAAAGCTGAAGAGGATTCTGAAAATAGCGGATCTTCTTTCTTAAAACAAATTAATAAAAATTCCGCTTTGATCGCTGAACTTGGAAAAATGAGAGCTGAAAATAGAGACTTGAAATCAAAGCTTCATTTGGCGCAAGCTGAATTGACCAAGTTTTTGAGAAAATGTTCGCATGAGTCTCCATTGTTGGAAACTCAAGTGAAACAGAGAATTAAATCAAAAACTATCGCTCTGCCTACAATGACTCAATCTTTGATGAAGAGAAATCATGACAATCAGTCAATTGAAGCTCCAGTAAAGCAAAAAATTATTAATACAAATATCATCTGCCAGCCTGTTCCACAGACTTTGCAGAAAAGAAAAACTATGTCTGGGGCATCGGTTACAATTGAGTTCTTCGATGAACAAAAGAAAAAATAATTTTTTTTTTTTTTATGTATTTGTGTTTGTTTTATTTATATTATTAATAAATATTTTGTGAATCGATTCAGATTTCTTTATTTCCTCATCGATTCAACGAATTCATTTTCTTTCAAGATTATTTTGAAAAAAAAAAAAAAAAAAAAAAAAAAAAAAAAGAGCTCTTGAAGCTAAGGAATAAAAAAAATGGAACTTTTTTTGTGTTAATCATATCAATTCATTCAAAAAGTTTTATCGTATTTTAGGCGTTTTTTTTTGTTAATTAGGGTAATTTCATTATTTGAGTGAATGAATCATTTTTTTGAAGTGATAAATTTATCGGATTTAAAGCTGCATTTGCCAATTGTGAAAAGAATGAAAAATCAATTGAATTCACTGACTGGCTGCCATAATGAGCAACACCGTCTTCTTATACAAATATGATTAATAGGTTGATTGATGAAACTAAGAGAATAGATTCAAAGATCAAATTTTGCTTGTTCAATGAGAAACGATTTGATATTTTCTTGAGCAATATAACAAAATATGGTGATTTATGCATTCTTTATTTTGGCTACACTATTTGACATTTCTTTTTTTAATTTTAATATCTATATCTAAATAACATCATTAATTACTTTTACATTAATAATGAAAATAAATTTCATAAATCAGATAAATTAAAAAATATAGAAATTAATAAAAAAGAAATACAATTTTATAATATTTACATAACCAATTTCTAATGCAAATATAATTTAAAGTAACAGAACGATGACTATTAATTGAGTCCATAAATATTGATTTCAAAATAAATTTAAATCATTTGAATACAATAGAAAGGAACTATAATACCTATGAAAAAAATTAATATAACATGAAAATTATTGGGTCGAAGTTGGTGGGGGAGGTTTGAGCCAATTCATGAATTCTGTTTCATATTTGTCTTTAATATCTTGTAAATCGTCTGGAATTGCAGGGACCCATACATATGATATTTTATTTGAACTATTCTCATCATGATTTATTAATTTCTTGAGCTTCTTTATTTTAATACTATCACACTTTTCAAAATTAACTTCATATGGAAGAAAGCTTTTTTGAAACTGCTTATTTTCAATTATTTCGATTACACTCATGAGGGCTGTTCCTCTTAGCCTTCGAATTCCATTTTCAAGAATTGAAATATCTTTTTCAGAAGCTTTTTTAAATTGAGGCTGCATTTTAATAGGCTTTTCTTGTTCGATTTGCCTTCTTTCCATTAATCTCTTTTTACGGGCATTATAATCATTTAAAGCATCTCCAATTTGCTTTTCAGCTTCTTTTGAATATTGACTTTCATTTGGTTGAATTATTGACATATTGGAACTGTCTTTCAATTGATTGAGAAGGTTATTTATATAATTTGATAAAGCAACAGCGCTTCTATGTACTGGATGTGATTCAGAATTGTATTTCATTGCATTGGTTACGAGCAATTTCAGGTCGCTAGTAAAATCTGCAAATTTTTTATAGTCATTGCTATTCGCTTTCTGGAGAATTGTGGAAAGATCTATTGGGTTAGAAATTATAATCTTATAGTTTTCTGCTTTATCTAAAATAGGGTCAACTGGACGTAGAAAATCTTTTGCCTCTTTATGTATAATAATACGATTTAAAATTGGTAATATATTTTCCATTGTTGAGTTTGTTGTTGGTATATCAGGAAATTTTGCCGGCGCCGAATAATCTAATGTTTCACCAGGCATTGTATGGCCTATTTGAAAAGTAATATGGGTAGAAGTATCAGCAAAAGTATAAGGAGTAAAAGAAATAATAAGTGACATTTTAATAAATTGGTGTAATAAAAATTTGTAAATCAAAATTTTGAATAATTTATTTTAAAATTTTTGATGCGATTTCAAAATGATGGAATATACAAAAATAATATCAATAGTAATTTATTATAAACTTATCATACATGTTAATGTACAGCAAAATATAAAATTAATATCAATCATCATCATCATTATCATCTTTCGGAGTAGGGAAGAAAATTCCTGCTCTCGAATCAGGAACTTGTTTATCTCCTTTTTTGAAGCTAACTGTATAACCACTGACTAATTTAGATTTCTGAGCATTATTATCTCCTTCAACTGAAACAGCATATTTAGAAGAAGTTTCAGAATATTTTCTATCATCTCCAAATGGAACATATGTTTTGAGTTCTGCATTAGCAAACAATGGTTTATCATAAACGTCATAATTATCTTCATCTTGATAACCAACATCAACTCCACCAGTTTTATCGAATAATTGCGCATCAAATTCATCATCTACTGTATGAGTAGTAACAGCAACTCCAAGGGGTACTTGTGCTGATGTATCTCGACCAGAGAGCATTGAACCATTTTCATTTGCTAGAGCTCTATTTGATCGCATTTTCCTTGTAATTCTTTTTCGCTGTTCACGAGCTTCTTCGAGAATTTCATCGATTTTCTTTTCCTCAGTATTTTTGGCTTTGTTTAATTGCCTCTTTTGCTCGTTAATACGACGTGCTTCTTCTCTCATTTTTTCCTCTTCATCACGCTTCTTTTTTTGTTGAAGTTGTCGTTCAATCATGCTTCGTTGGGCAATAGATTCATTAATCGAACTTGAAGCTATATCTAATGCTTTAGCATAATTTGCAAATTTATCACTTAAACCAGGTTGTTCAAATCTCCTAGCATCAGCACCAACTCTTTTGTCCATTGGAATAACATAACCAGCAGGATTACGCCAATTTGAGACACACGTTGGAACTCGCCAGTATTCTTCTTCTTCAGGTGTAAGCTTTTTTATTGGTTCAGTCAAAATTGGCTCAGGGTCTTCATTTTGTAGGGTGATAGGTTTTCTATTTCTGAAATGAGAAGGATCAAGAGGATCATTTCTTTTCTCCGCAATTCTAACTTCATAATCAGATTCTCCATGATATTTAACTGTTGTTACTCCTCCATAACTTTTGATTGGCCCAGTTGCTGCTGCTAATGTTTCATTAATTGACTGTAAAACTTGTTGATTCATATCTTCTTTAATTTTAAGAGATGGCTGCCTAGCTGGAACGGGAATTCCCGTCGTTGAACGAAAAGTTGCTAACATTTCCCCAAAATTTAATTATTCTTAGAAAAAATTTTCATAGAAATTTGAATCAAGATTGAAAATACAATTAATGATTTTTACGACCTTTTTTATATTTTTTGCTTATATTATCATTGAAGAAATTATATTTATTTTCTATTTAATTGAAAAAATTGAAGGTTTAAAAGGTCATGAATATTTTTCTGAATGATTTTATTCTTAATTTTAACATTCCTAACATCATGCTCAAAGAATAATAAACCAAATAATGACAAAAATAATACAAAATTTACAAGCAAAAATATGACTCGTTTTTGTACTAGTCCAAATACCAAAATTACTCAAGATGGTAATTGCGAGTGCATAAATTCAAATTTTTATGGCAATCCAAATAGTCCTGAAGGGTGTTGGACTTGCGATGTCAAGTGCCATTATAATGGAATATGCATTGAACCAAATAAATGCGAATGCAAAAAAAATTATTTTGGAGATGGCATTAATTCATGCAAAAGGCCTTTACCAAATATTTCTTCTTACACACCTAATAAATGCAATTCTGAGAATACTGAAATTTATTTTGTCGCCAGCAAAATTAAACGCTTCAAACCAGATGAAGTTTTTTGCCGATTTGGAACATTCATATCATATGGTGAAGTTTTGAATAGAACCTACTTCAAATGCTATTGTCCATCAATACGTAAAGGCACATTTAAAAGCAGTTTATCTTTTGATAACGAGTTCTGGTCCACACAATTTGAAATAGATTTTAACCAAGATTCCTCGTATTCTTTATCTCTTTATACATATATAATAATGGCTTTATTGATAGTTTTTTTTACAGCAGCAGTTTTATGGCATAAACGCCTATCTTTCGATTCAAGAAATGATAATACAGAAGTTCTTCCATTAAATAAATGGTATATGCACCAGATTCAACAAGAAATTGGAGAAGAAAGCCGGATCGTTGATTTTATTTCACATATAATTACTATCTAATAATGATTACTTCATGCAAAAATAAGAATATGTACCACCTCACTATCTTCTTTAATTTTTTCAGATAATTACATTTTTGCATTATCAAGATTTAAATATTTATATTAGAAATCATATATATATGAAATGAAAAAAAAAAATATTGTTTTGAATAAATATATATATTAATATTTATGCTTTTTCCCTTCTATTTCCTCACTTTTTAGCTAATTACCTCATTAGGATAAAAAATAAAGAAAGTGGCTTTTAAACAAAAAGTTATATTTTATTCACACACCTCATCTAGTCCTGGGACGGTTGGTTCAGGAACTAATAGAGACAAATCCATTCTATCTAAATTAATTTTATATTTATCAAATATATTTGAAGTAGTATCTTCAGGAACAATCCCACTATCGATATCTGCTACAACTTGATCTGCAACTTCTTTAATCAATTCATCTGTATCATCAATATTAAGTAAATCATTAATCCATGGAGGATTTTTTTGTTTCTTAATTAATGCCGAGTTTTGATTTTCCTCATCAAGTAAAGAAGATGTTGAAACATGCCCTCGAAGCCTTGCGAGTTCTGACAATTGCTGCTTTTTCCTTTCATTTTCTGAATCTGGAATTGGAATTAATAGTTGCTCCAGTCTTTTGATACATTCATCGATCTTACTTTCTGTATCACTTTCAATAAGGGCATGCAATTGGTCTTGATCTTGATTTGACTCTGCTTTTGGATTAGGATTTGATCCTTTACCTCTTATCGAAACATGCACACCTAACTCATTTTCCATTTGCTTTAATGATCCTCCTCTCGGGCCAAGGATGAGCCCAATTAAATTTGGGTTATTTATATAAAATTTTCTTTTGCACTTTACATATGATATCCTAATTGCACCAGGAACCCGAAAAGATGGATAAATAGCATCAATAGAATTAATTAAATTTTTTCTTTCGATAAATAGCGAATCTCTAGCTCTGATTTGATTACGATTATTATCATTTCGATATCCTTCTGAATTGTATGTAAAAGTATTAGAATTAGAAAGGGAACTATCAAATTTAATAATATTTGGTGTTTCTTGTTCAAGATGCGCTAATAGATACTGTATTTCTTCATAACGAGATCGAAGTAGTATTGAATGAAGCACAGGCGCTTTGGTATTCGGAGGTAATATACATGGAATATTTAAAATATTAATATGTTCACCTCTTTTATTCCATTTTGGTATTGATTGCTTCTTCATTTTCCATAAAAATATAAATTTCAAATCACATTTCAGAAATTTTAAAAATTGAAAAAAAACATTCTTTTAGTTGAAAATCTATAATTTTTACACAACAATATCATTATTATAAAAATAACTCCAAATATAAGAGCATTTTTTGAAAAGAAAAGCTGAAATATGTTAAGCTAAGATTATTCAAAAGCATTATCACCAAAATAATTTATCATTGAGCAAATGTAATCATTTAAATTATCTAAATCATTACCCATGCCACTTTCATCTGCTTTTTCCAAATTATTATTCAAAATACTTTGATTTGGATCGTAGTTAAACACTGAATTACAGACTTGGTCGTCAAATTTCATGAATTTTTTCAAAAAAGGCTGATGCATTATATCAAAAAGCTGTATCCGATACTTCTTTTTTTCTGGACTCTCGTCGTGAATAGATTGATTATCAAAAATAAACTGATTATTTGGAATTCTCTTTCCACATGTAGGGCATATTGAATCACCTCTACGCTGAATATCCCTGATTAAAGAAAATGCATCATAAAAATTGTTACAAAATTGGCATTTTGAAATTAATTTCTGAGGCAGTGGACTAATATTTTTTACTTTTGATGAGTAATACTCGTTGATAAACTCTTCAGGGCTTTTTAATCTAACTGCTTGAACAACTAACCAATACAAAATATTATATGATACACGTGCTGTATTTAATATCATTGATGGAGGAACTTTATCTCCTGTTCCAAGACGGAAAAAAGGTGCTTCATCAGGCTCACCAAAAGATAGAGGAGTTAAGTTTGAATTATTAACAAACAAATTCATCATTTTTATGATACTAGGATCTGCTTGAAATGCGACATATGATGCAATATATAAAACATCAGGAGTTCTATCTTTTGGCTGTGGTTTAAATTCTTTCTGTGATGAAAAGGTAGCAAGATAATACGTAGGCTTGATTGCGGTAATGGCTTTGAAAACACGTGGAACACGTGGCTCACGAAAGTAACGATATACATTATCATCAGCAAATTTAATCATGAGTTCATTGAGTATTTGGTAATACTGCTGCTGATTATTGGGAAATTCCTTGATAAGTTCAAAAAACAATTCGCGACGATCTGGTAAAAGTTCCTGAGCTTTTAAAAAATTCATTTTCAATTGAGGTTGAGAAAAATCTACACTTGGCTGAGGGTTCACTACGTTTGGGAAAGGCTGAGGAAACGAAGTTTTTTGATTTTTTCGTCGATTACTCTGCGCTTTTTGGTTAATTTTTGGCTGTGGATGAACTTGCTGCGGATATCTAGGATATTGGATATTAGGATTAATTATTGGAATAGGAGTTTGCGTTCTTTGTATTTCATTTGTTGACTGCTGCGAATTTCTTTGAATAACTGGCTGTGGAGGTTGGATAGGCTGATTATGCTGAGTTGGAGGAGGCTGAGGAGGCTGAGGAGGCTGTGGAGGTTGAGGGAAATTCATTTTGAAAGGAACTTTTTGAATAAAGATTTAGGCATTCATTTATAATGTTTGATGATAAATGTGATAAAGTGATAAAATATTTACAAGGCCATCCTCTGATATCAGTAATAAATGACTTTTCAAATATGCCAGATGACATTTCAGGACCACTTTTCTCCAAATTTCCAGATTATCCTCCTCTGCACCTTTTTTTGGAAAATATAAAAAAAAGTGAATTTAATTCTTTTAATGAATTTATGCAAGCTGTTTTTAATTATTTAAGAACTATTCCTGATACTTTTCCTGACGACGAAAATTTAACAAGGAACGCTGTAGCTTTTTCAAGTTGCCTTAAGGAAATCATGTTATCTTTACATAGATATGCAAATTTACTACAATTAGATAAAAATGTTTTAAAGGCACGATATACCAAGCACATTTCAAATAAGTTCACTAATCTTCTTAATGAACGACCAGATACCTTTATTTCTGAAATGCTTTACGAATCTGATGACTTTATGAAATTTGGATCCCACTCAATTCCATCAAAAATAAATCCACCATAACATTTTAAATATACAACAAACTTGGGATCAACATGCAGAATGCTTTATATATGATTTTGACTTTATAGAAAAGCTTTTTTTCATCGGAATTTTTTTTTTAAAAATAAATTTATTAATAAAAACTGGAAATAAAAAAAATCGTATATTACTGGATTGTTTATAAGTAATTTGCTATTATCTTTTTAATATAATAATAAATGAAAAAAATATCAAATTTGATTTTAATTATTAAAATTATTAAAATTTATTATACTATTAATTTTGATTTACATCAAAGTTAAAATAGAAAAAAAACAAACATATTAAATAAAAAACCACATGATAGCAACAATAAAAACGCAACAATTTGGACAAATCCTTAAGTACAATCTTGAAGCTTTGCTAAAGTTATTGATTGAGGACGGTGCTTGTATGTATAACCTAAAAATGCAAATTCAGCGAGATCATCACAAGGTAATTCTGAACCAAATGTTTCTTCAGGACTAGGTTCTATATTATCAAAATGGCAAGTATCAGTTGGATAGCGAATAATTGGTACCATAGGTGGTATATTCGCATTAACATTCACAAAATTAAATCCATTGAAAAATGGATGCTCAATTATTTGCTCAAATTTATATCGATTTTCTGGTTCACAAAGAAGATGTTTAATAAGATCAATGGCTTCTTGTGAAACATTAAAATCTTGAGGAAATCTAAGAGCTCGTTGCCAATGTAAGATACGGAGGGCAGTTTCATGAGGTGATTTTCCTTGAAAAGGTGGAAAGCCATAGAGCATTTCATAAATAATTACTCCAAGAGACCAGTAATCACTTTGAGTTGTAGTAGCTTGACCTCTAAGAACTTCAGGAGCAGTATAACCACAAGTACCAATTGCATTATTACCTCTTTCGTGATGAGTTTGAGCTATAACTTTTCCAACTTCTGATTGCTCTAATATCATATCTTGAATGGCACAAAGTAATTGGTGCATTCCTGTATCTTGCTTTAAATAATTTGTAGATAATCCAAAATCTGTCAGCTTGATATGACCATTAGCTCCAATTAAAACGTTATCTGGCTTTAAATCTCGATGCAAAAAATGCATTTGATGGATAGAATGGAGCGCAAGCGCAATTTCACCTGCAAAAAATCGAGATGTAGATTCGTCAAATCTCCCTCTTTTAATAAGAACGGTCATTAAATCACCACCACATAAATATTCAAGAACTAAATATAAACGCTTTGAGTCTTGAAATGAATACATCAATTGAACAACCCACGGATTGGTTGTTGTTGAAAGAATATCACGCTCAGCCCTAACATTTATTAACTGGTCTTTAAGTATTATATCAGATTTCTGAAGAACTTTGAGTGCAAACAATTCAGATGTAGTACTATCTTGGACAAGCCATACGTCACCAAACCCACCTCTACCAATAAGCTTAATTCGCTGATATCTAGCAGATTTAAGTCTTGTTCTCGATATTCTGGAATATTGTGATTCTTCTTCAGAAAATTGATGTTGTAACTGTATTTTGTCTTCGTTTGACAAATTTGAATTTTCCATTCGTTCATTGAAAATGCGAAGACGCTCCTGCCTTTCTTCGGTTTCTTTCATCAAAGACGTAAAATGTTCTTCAAGATATCTACGAGCTGATTCTGATTTTAATTGAGTTTTACGTGATGGAAGGTTGTCCCAAAAGCTACCATTTCCTGGCTGCGGGCATGAATGTGTTACAAATGCAGGTCTTTTTACGACAGTCATTTTAATTTTTTTACAAAATTTACTTTTTGAGATTTTTTTAAGAAATATTTGAATCACCAATTGAACGTTTTTTTCAATAAAGTTTTTAATTGAAAATCTTCAGTACATTTAAAAAGCTTTAATTCTTTCAATTTTTATCAAAAGATTAAGAACATATTCAAAATTTAAGAAATTTTTTTATTTTTTAAATTTGCTCTTTATATTGTGGAAAAATTGACTTTTGCTTATTACAAAGAAAAAACATTTATTAATATTAAGAAATAAATTCAAAATTGATCATTTTAATTATTTTTAATAATATTCTCAGCTCTCCAATCAATATTTAGAAAAAGAGAACTTATTTACAAGCGAATTCATCTGAAAAATGCACATTTTGAAGTTTTTAACTTATGAAAATGGCAAGAACATATTGAAATCCATGAAAAATTATTTAATAGGAAAGATTATAACGATGACTCGATTTGAATAGTTTATTTTTTACAAATTGTTTCAATTTATGTCAGATTCTTCTGCAAGAAGATTATCTCGTCTTCAGAAGGAATTAAATAGAATTACTAAAGATCCTCCTCACGGAATTGGCTTATGGACTATTTCAGATAATTTGGAAAATTTGGAAGCAATGATTGAAGGACCAGAAAATTCTCCTTTTGAAGGAGGAGAATTTAGGTTATCAATCACAATTCCACCTAATTATCCAAATGTTCCACCACTTATTAAATTTAAAACCAAAATTTATCATCCAAATATTGATTCACAGGGAAGAATTTGTTTAGATTCCCTAAAACAAGAACCTCTTGGATCATGGAGGCCATCATTAAACCTATCAACAGTTTTAACACAAATCCAAATTCTTTTGACCGAACCAAACGTAAATGATCCGCTCGAACTTGATATTGCTAAACAACTTCAAGAACATCCAGAGCAATATAAAAAGGAAGCAAAGAGAATGACTGAACAATACGCAAAGCCTCACATTTCTGAAGATGGTGATTTACAAAAAAAAGAAAAAGCCGATGGCAATAGTGAAGAAGAAGAAGAATCTGAATGAATTAAATTTCATGCGCTTTTAATATTTGTTTTCATTAAAATGATTGAGATAAAATTATAGCTTTTTTTCTATTCATTTTATTTCCACTTTTTTAGATATTTTTAAAAAATTTTACTTTTAAAAAGTCGACATAAAAACTTTCAAACTTTTTCACATATTGAATCATCTATTTTTTTGTTTTTATGTCAAGTAGCAAATTCGTATCCTCTAATTCGCCAATTTCAGAAATTAATGAATTACTCGAAAACATACCTCCCCCACCAGAAAAAGCACCCTACCCTCCTAAAATTATTCTATATATAAATGTTATTCAAGGACGAAATTTGCAATCAAAAGGATGCTATTGCTGCCTTCAGATTGGCAATAAAATAGTTGAAACTTCTAAAGATGATAATTCATATGATCCAGTTTGGAATGAGCAATTTCGATTTAGAAAAATCGACTTTAGCGACCAGCTATCTATCTATTTATATGATAAAAATTCAGACAAAATAGGAAACATTAATTTTCCTCTTGTTGATTTTAATGTTAATCAAATTGTTGATCAATGGTATCCAATTGGAAACAAAGATGACAAAAAATCAAGCCAAATAAGAATAGCTTTTCATCTCGCAACCAGATATGATAATGCTTTTCAAGATTATACAATAAAAGTAGAAACGGAAGATCATGATACCTAAAGAATGGCAATGATTCAAATTCAAAGAAATAACGGAAGAACTGCAATTTAATATTGATTTATAAGGAGATAATACTTACTAATATGTTAATAATTTATATTAGTTAATATTATATCTCTCAATTAGTATTATCATATGAAACAGACCTCTCAATTAGTATTTTTTTTCATAAAAATTTATAAATATAATAAATTTTTTGAATTTTTTTTTTTATTCATTATTTCCCATCATTTCAACTTTTGAACAACGATATTATTCAAAAAGTAGATAATAATTCTGTGATCACATAGAAAAAGAGAATTTTATTTTATTTTTTTTGAAATTTATGTTTAAAATTCAACGACAGCTTAATCATTTCATCAATTTCTGAAAAATCAAATATGAATGTAAATTATAAAGCAGAACTGGAATTCATTGATTTGATATTGTTAAAGGTTACCAAAAAAAAAAAAAAAAAAAAAAAAAAAAAAAAAAAAAAAAAAAAAAAAAAAAGTGTCATTAATTGAATGAAATACATTAAAAGAGAATCAATTTATTTTTTTGATCTTATCAGAGTTGGGGAAGACACTTTTTGCAAAAAAGAAAACTTCTCAATCATCCATTTTTACAGAAGATTCAGCGATTAATTTTTTTAAAAAGCGAATTGAAAATACAGAATATCACAAAGAATGATGATCCATCTTTTAGTTAATGTTATATGATCGAAATTTTCCTTTCCAGCAATATCAATAAGATGCAGTTAAATGAAATGGATGAATTTCAATATGAATAAAATTTCACCAATAGATGAATAGTTCATAATACAAAATGAAAATAAAATACTGTTTTGAAAAAGTATTGATGACAAAGAAATAAGTTATTAATAAAAATAAAATGCCATAATTTGTTTGCTTTATAGAACAAACATTGTTCAGTGATTTCAAACCTTCTTCTTTATTACATTACTGATCTTCTTCTTCATTAAATTATTGTTCTTCTTCTTCATTAAATTATTGTTCTTCTTCTTCATTAAATTATTGTTCTTCTTCTTCATTAAATTATTGTTCCTCTTCTTCTTCTTCATTAAATTATTGTTCTTCTTCTTCATTAAATTATTGTTCTTCTTCTTCTTCATTAAATTATTGTTCCTCTTCTTCTTCATTAAATTATTGTTCCTCTTCTTCTTCATTAAATTTATAATCTTCATTAAATTCTTTTTCTTCATTAAATTATTGTTCTTCTTCTTCATTAAATTATTGTTCTTCTTCTTCATTAAATTATTGTTCTTCTTCTTCTTCATTAAATTATTGTTCTTCTTCTTCATTAAATTATTGTTCTTTTTCTTCATTAAATTATTGTTCTTCTTCTTCATTAAATTATTGTTCTTCTTCTTCATTAAATTATTGTTCTTCTTCTTCTTCATTAAATTATTGTTCTTCTTCTTCATTAAATTATTGTTCTTTTTCTTCATTAAATTATTGTTCTTCTTCTTCATTAAATTATTGTTCCTCTTCTTCATTTAATGCTTCTTCGAATTCTTGCTCTTCTTCGAATTCTTGCTCTTCTTCGAATTCTTGCTCTTCTTCGAATTCTTGTTTTCCCTCTTCAATATCATCACATATAAAAATGTTATTATTATCAACTCGAGGTAAAAACATATTATATAGATTGTTTTTCATCATTTCACAAAATGATGCCATTTTATGTTCGTCAAATTTAAAACTTAAGAGTTCACCTAAACCTTCGTAAAACAACTGATTTATATCTTTCTTTTTGCTTTGGTCATTTCCTTCTGGCTTTATTTTTGGTTTCTGAAGAGAAATACGACCAAATAAAATTGGATATGGTGGTGTATACAAAATGTTGCTCATGATAGTAATTATTTCTCTAATTTGATTGATAAAGCTTGCTTCCAAATTAACAAATTTATTTGAGTTACAAATAAAATAATCAAACAATTCATTTGGATCATCAAACAATTTCTCATTTATATCCTCAAATTCGTCTAGTTTTGAATCTTTTTCATTCATTTTTAATTGAAAAGGAGAATCATCATGCTTGAAAACATCCACTTTTTTATTCAAATTTGGATCTGATTGATTGGATAAATTAAAAAGCGGGCAATTTAAAATATAATCTTTAATATATGAGAAAGATTTGTTCGAATATTCGTCATCAGTTTCAATGCTAACTTTATATTGAAATTTGAACGAATATGAATTATTTTTTAGACAGCAAATGGATCTTTTGAAATATTTTTTAGATTCATCAAAATCGTTTAGTTTATAGAAATAATCAACAAGTTTAAGATTTGTTAAACAAATGATGAATTTTTTTGATATTTCAAGCTTTTTATCATAGTAGTTTATATTTCTGAAAATCAATTGTTCGTTTTCATGCTCTGATGCTTGAATATAATATTGAACAGCTTCTTGAATTTTATTTTCTTTTTCTCGAAGATAGCCAAGATTGTATTCAGCAAGTGAAAAGTTATGTTTTGATGATCGTTGATACATGTATTCAGCATAAGAAACATTACTTAAATAGAACTGATTGAATAAACCAAAGTTGTTTTGACCAAATGGATATTCAGCAAAAGCTGATTCTTTAAAATAATCTTCAGCTTTTTTAGCATCTTTCAGAAATAAAATTTGAATTAATCCAATTTTATTATATGATATATAACGATAGTTATTGATTTCATAAAATACTGTCACACTCTTATCTATTTGGTTATAGATTCGTTTTTGTCCACTTTTAACTTCAATTGATTTTTGAAAATAATCAATTGCTTTTTGCAAATCGATATCAAATATTTCTCCATCTGAATATAAATTTCCCAATTCGAAAAATGCTTTTGGATTATTGCATTTTGATGAATCTTGATAATACTCTTTTGCTTTTAAATAATCTTGTTTAACTCCTTTGCCATTGAAATAAAGTTCTCCTAATTTGAGCATCGCATTTGAATTTCTCAAAAAAGATGATTTTTCATAATATTCTTTAGCTTTCAAATAATCTTGCTTAACACCATAGCCATTATAATAAAGATCTCCTATTTTCAACATTGCATCTGAATTTTTTAGAAGTGAAGATTTTTCATAATATTTCAAAGCAATTAAATAATTCTTCTCTACACCATATCCATAATAATAAAAATCACCTATTTTATTAAAAGCTTCAGAATTATTTATTTTTGATGATTCTTCATAATAATATTTAGCTTTTATAAAATCTTTTCCTATTCCATAACCATTATAATAAAGGTCTCCTAATTTCATGAGAGAACGTGAATCATTTAATTTCATTGATTTCTCATAATATTCTTTTGCTTTTAATGTATCTTGTCTTACACCATTTCCATAATAATACATATCTCCTAGTTTAATCAGAGCATTTACATTATTCCGGGATAATGATTCTTCATAATATTTTTTAGCTTTTATGAAATCTTGATCAATTCCAAATCCATTTTCATAAAGATTACCTATATTAAAGAGAGCATCTGAATTTTTAAGTGAACTTGATTTCAAGTAATAAGCCATAGCTTTTATATAATTATGTTTGACTCCATTACCTTTTTCATAAAGTTCACCTAATTTATTTAAAGCATTAGAATTATTAAAACATGCTGATTCTCTATAAAAACTTTTGGCCAATTTATAATTTTGTTCAACACCATATCCATAAAAATAAATATCACCTAATTTCAACATAGCATCTGAATTATGAAGTTCTTTTGATTTTTCATAATACTTATAAGCTTTTTTGTAATTTTGTTTAACTCCATTGCCATTAAAATAAAGATCACCAATTTTTATAAATGAATACGAATTATCAAATTTTGATGATTCTTCATAATATTCTTTGGCTTTAACATAATCTTGCTTGACTCCATAACCATAACAATAAAGATCACCAATTTTTAACATAGCATCTGAATTTTTTAGAGATGATGATTTTTCATAATATTTTAGAGCAATTAAATAATCTTGTTTTACACCAAATCCATAATAATAAAAATCACCTAATTTAAGCATAGCTTTTGAATTATTAAGAAATAATGATTTTTCATAATACTTCTTTGCTACAACATAATCTTGCTTGACTCCATAACCATTGAAATAAAAATCACCAATATAATAAAACGCGTCAGAATTATGTAGCAAAGATGATTTTTCAAAATATCGCAGAGCCATCTTGTAATCTTTTTCAACTCCATTGCCATTAAAATACAGAAAGCCCAAATTATTATAAGCATATTGATTGCCCAGTAATGATGACTGCAGATAATATTCATATGCTTTTTTATAATTTTTTTCAACACCATAACCGTTTTGATACATTTCTCCTAATTTATTTAATGCATCTGAGTTGTTCAGCAAAGAAGATTTTTCATAAAATTCTTTAGCCTTTTTAGAATAATGGTTAAATTCATTCGTTTGATAATATATTCCTATTGACAAAAGGAAAAAAGATTTTTCTTTCTCAATCTTAATTGAAAATAAATTTACAAAATTTCGAATTATATCATGAAAAAGAACTAAAAAAATGACCGATTTTGCATCTATTATCATATCATATATATAATTAACAATTATTGAATTATTAATTGTTATTTTCTCATTTAATAAATACTTTTCGAAATAATAAAATGATGAATTTTCATTTTCCAAAATATAACTGATTTCACAATTTTCAATTCTTTGATATGGATCAGCTAGAACACAACTTTCGTAAAGTTCTTCAATTGTTTGTATATTTGTATCAGCACTCTCAAATTTTGTAAATTTACTTCGTTTCTCAAGTAAATATTTGATTATTTGACCAAAAGAATATATGTCAGTTTGATATGATATTTTGTCACCTCTGTATTGTTCTGGAGACAAATATTGCATTGATCCAATATCGTTTGTAAAAGGTTCATTTTCATACAAAGATCGAATGGTTTCAAAATCTGAAATAAAAGGTAAACCATCATGATCAATGAGAATGCTTTCTGGTTTTAAATCACGATGAATGAAATTATTTGAATGAAGATAATTAATCCCTTTAAAAATTCTTGTTATTATCATTAACATGTAAATTTCATCAAATTCACGATTTTCAAGATAATTAAGTAATGATCCATTACTCATAAATTCATAAATCATTCCAATAACTTTTCTTCCTTCTTTTAAAAGACCATAAATTCTTGCAAAATATCTATGCGAGTGTTCAAACATATTAATCTCCCTTTTTATTCTTTTTCGTAAAACATTTGAATCAATAATATTTGAGTTGCATATTTTTTCCATCATAAAAATATACAAAGATTGAAGATGAATTACTAAAAAGTATTCAACCATTTCATTTCCATATATTTTTCTTAATACAATAAATTCTTCTTCTTTGAATTCTTCTTTTTTTAAATGAACATTTTCATTCTTTTCATTTATTTCTTTCATAATGTCCATTAATTTATTAGATTTTTTACTGGTTGTTTCACATATAATATCAGTAATTATATAATCATTGATCGTTTTCATATAGATTTTATCATTACTTCCTTGATCAAAATAGAAAAATGATTTATCTAAAAAATAATCAGATGGAAAAAAGTATCTACGAATCATATAACCTACTATTGGTCGTATTGTAAAGCCAACAAATTTGTTTTGATTTATTTCTTTACGAAAACAGTCACAAAAGTTTTGAATTTCTTCATTAATATTGTTTTCTGTTAGACCATTTGAAACATTAGTCAAATAACTTACATCAATTAATGATATTTGATATTTTTTGAGGCCTTCAATCAATTTGTTTGTCATTGAAATATCAAAATTTTCAATAATAATGCATTCTCCTTCAATACAAAAAATGCAATCATTTTTAAATTGATCATTTTTTAATACTGACGTTGAAAATACGATAAATTTGAAATTGACCAAATAAAAAAATAAACTAAAAGCAGCATTTTCATTGCTATCCTTATCATTATTGAATTGATAATACTTAAAAACGAATTTAGAGTAAATTGTATCAATTACTTTATTTTCAATCTGCAAATTATACTTAGATGGCAATCCTATTGAAAACATAGAAATATTCCAATTTAAATCTTTAATCTCAATAGTTTTTATCTCCGAAAGTTTTGATATTGCAGATGAATTAATATATCGAATTGTAGTTGGAATAATAGCTTCCACAACATCGCGGGAAACAAATTGAAGAACATCATATTTATTGTCGTTTTTATTTGATTTGCCAATAATTATTTTATTTCCTATATTAATAAAATTCTTGTTCTTTGGCGACACTATTACTTTTTTCAATAACGGAGTAAAACGACACCAATTATCACTCAATTCTTCGACTTTACTTGATATTTCTAATTCTTCAAAAATTGATTTTGAAAAAGAATCAGATTTTATAATTAACAATTGAGAATCTTCTGAAATGTTGATTTTTTTTAAATGTACACAATTCTCAAAAGCATAAGAATTAATTTGTTTAACCGTTTTTGGTATTGTCGCTGTTTCAATCGATCGATTTGCAAAATGCATAATTTCATCGTTTTCTTTTCCAATTAAAAAGTTGTTTTCATAAATTTGGAAATGCTTATTATTTGGTAAAACACTAACAAATGTAAGTTCAGGCGTTTCATGACACCAGCCTTCTTCGAGTTCTTCAATATTGGCTGATAACTGTAAGCTTTGAATTGATGAAAATGCAAAAACATCTTTTGGAATCGATTTAATCGATGAATCTTCAGCAAATTTAAGCGACTTTATTTTACTGTGTTTGAATGATCCTTCTGAAATGTCTGTTACTGTATATTTTTGCGACTTGTAAATGATTGATGATGGAATAAGAATGTCTTCTTTCGCATTTTCTGATAAAACAATGGTCGCAGTATTGGATTCTTTATTAATGCTAAAATTAATATTTTGCTGATCTTTGAACATAGTCTTAATTCACCAAATTTATTTTATGATATAAATAAAGTTTATTTATTCAATATTTGAACAAATTCAATGATTTTTCACAAATTTTGAATATTCAAACAAATTTGAAAAAAGAACTTAAACCATTATATCTTCATGAATATCCAAAAATAAATTAGTATTATAATAATTTACCTCCCTCTCAACTTTTAAATTCTATTTTTAAATTTGTTACCTCCCTCTCAATTTTAAACAAATATATATATATTTATTTTTCTACTCTAGGAAGCCAAAGAGGTACGAACGAGCCAAAGCCAAAAATTACGCATCTTATTCAATATTGTTTTGAAATCGAAGCTTTATAAATTCTTTTGAGTGAAATATATGGTAATGTTGATAAATTTTTCATAACAGAATCCCATATTTCTCATTTACAAAGTCTTAAAAAGCGATTAATGTGGCCTTTATTAGCTAAACAAAAGCTTTTTGAACGTTATCTTGACAAAATTTTATATTTTAATATTACAATTCAAACGATTGATGAATACATTGAAAAAGTGCTTGTAGACAGGAATAATATATGGAAAAATAAAGATACCCAAGAGTATCTTCGTTTTTCATTATTTCTCAAATGGAATTGAGAAAAAGTGATATCACTTTTTGCTACTTCATTTCTTCACAATCTTGATGTTTATTGTCATTTAATTCAATTTGAAATTACTTCACAAAACCACATCGATTGGACAAAACAAATACGATACTACTGAAAACCTGATGATCGAGAATGCAAAGTTTCAATTGATAATTTTGAAAGAGAATATTCTTATGAATATCATGGATGCGCAAGACATCTCATTGTTACTCCAATTACTGATAATTGTTACCTTTCATTTGCAGATTCACTTGGCTCATTTTCTGGTTGCTTTTTAGTTGGTCTTGCAGGAAGCGGATGTGTTGAAACAATCAATGATTTTGCCAAAGCATTTTGCATTTTTTGTATTATATACAACTGCTATGATCAAATGGTTTACAATGTTCTTGATCTCTTTTCACAATCTTATTTGGTTCACGCATAGTCAGATAAACAAATATTTGACAAATTTTTTCTCGTTAATAGTTTCGGGTTATTCTTCGCGGGCATTTAATTATTGATGAAATCGATTATATGATTCATTGTTCATTAATGACCTTCCATTTCTAGGCTCCCTATCAAATAATTTACAATTTGCTTCATTCATGGACTTCCACCCTCAATTATGGGGTTTTGTGATGTGTTCATCTATCATTTATATTTTGCAAAATGAAAAAATTTGCCATTTTTTGAATGTAAAAACTGACTTTTCAATTATTTTAAATTTTTAATTGTTATTATGATGTCTTCAATTATATGACTTCAGTTTGGTTTTCGCACAAAAGAGAAGTAGTTATATATTTTGCTGTTGATAAAGGAGAAAACAAAATTGTTAAATCATTATTAACAAAAGAAAGTGTTGAAATCAACGAACTAATTAAATAAATATAGAGATGAAGAAAAGCAAAAATATATTTCAAAGACAAAGTATTGATCTTAAAATTAAAAATGGAGAAGGAAATAAGCCAGTTGATATCACAAAAGACAAAGAAATACGCCAGTTAAAACTCACCAATCATTCATAAACAATTTTTCAGGGACGAGTTTCTGTTTTCTTTGTAAACTTATCAATATTAAGTGAACTCATAGAATAAAACTTTGAAAGATAGCTTTTCGGAAAAAGTTTTGGTCAAATATAATAATTTTTTCTCCTCAACGATCATTTTTTTTACTATTTTGGTAACTTTTTGAATGGATTAATTTTTTTTTAATGAAAATTAGTAAGAAAAATTAATTAAAAAAAATATAAAATAAATTGATAAATAATAATAATTTATTAAAATAATAAAAAATATTTCGTTTTTTCTTTTGACAATAGAAATTTATTATATACCCCCGAATCTCTACAAGTGAGAAAATTTTTGTACGTTATTTAAAAAAATTTTAACGAATTAAATTTGAATGAAATTGAGAGAGATAATTGAAACAAATAACGTACAAAAAATAAGAATGACTAATAACTAAAGAAAGAAGAAAGATTTCAATTAATGAATTTCTTATTTATTAACAACATGCCAAGGTGCTTGAGTATAGATAAAATGAAGGAAAAAAAAAGAGGTGAAAATTTAATTATTTTAATATTTTATTCAAATGAAAGGATTAGGAAAATTTCGCATACGGATAAATAATTTTCGCCACTAGTGTTATCTATTTATATATTTATCAACGTTCGGAATTTTTAATTTTTGTTTTCTCTGATAATAAATTCCAAATATTTTACTCGGCTTTAAATTTCATGCAAATTTATATGAGAAAATATAAAGTTGCTTTAAAGGTGTCTGCAACTATTAAAACAAAAATCAAAAATTTTGTACTTTTCTCTGGAATATTATATTATTTGTAATTTTTTAGAAGAATTAAAAGAGATACGAGAATGACTCTCCTCCCATGTATATTGGAGTTAGTAGTAGAATTAAATGAATAAATAAAATTGATATGGTTGCTATTAGTAAATTAAATTTGAATGAAATGTAAGAATATTTATGAAAATATGAAGTAAAAAGCGGCATAGACTGTTGTATTGAACGCATACATGTCATTTGGATAAAAAAAGATTGTTTTAAATGCAGAACCTAACTTGAATATTTGCACATAAAATTTAACCTGAGCTAAAAACGTAAAAACAAAAAAGTTGAATATCAAAAAGTAAAAAAAAGTAGAGAACAATTAAAAAAAGCACTTTATATAATCGAAATAAGTTAAAATGGTAGTCTTTTAAATATCTGTGAAAAAAAGGTAGGAAAATAGGCAATAAATGGAAGCGATGTAAAGAATATGAGGTAATAAGTTCTGAAAATAGCATTTTGAGTAAAAAAATTGAGTTTGAGCGGAATAGAACATTTGAAAATTAGGATATAAGAATTCTGAAAGAGATCATATAAAACTTCGAATAGTATATAACTGATTAATCAACAAACAAACGAGAAATTAGCTTTAATGAAAGGAATTGGGTTTGTAAAATTTCTTTTTGATATTGGCCAAAAATGACCAACTTGACACTTTTGCATAAAACTCCAAAATAAAATGATGAAATTTTGTTATTTATTTGATATATTTGTTGTTTATATATAATAGAGATGTATTTAACATATTTATTTATAGGCTTGTTAGGAAATTATTATTTAAATTAATGTTAAGTTATCATTTTAAAAAATTGTTAAAATATTAATAATTTTTGGATTTTTTGTTAACAAAAAAAACGTGCAAAAATTTTCTCACTTGTAGAGATTCGGGGGTAATAACACTAAAAAAGATTGATTATTTTTTCTTTGGTTAATTAATCAAATTCTTTTAAAATAACAATGCTACTTTCATTTAAAATGCACTTTGTGAATTTAGTGACTGGCATGAAAATACAAAGATTTATCAGGGCAAAAATTTTTTAGAATTTTTTTTGCCCTGATTACAATTGGCATGCTTTATTTTATAAAAAACTGATGAATAAAGCTTCTTCAACCAAATCTGTCACCAACATATCATCTAATGCACCCAATAAAGCTATCAATTTAACAAACATTCATCAAATAATCTTCGATCTCGACAACAATCTTTCTGATAGCAATGTTCAAAAAATACTGAATCAGGCAATTTCATATTTAAATCATAATCAAAACCAACAAATGATAGATGAACTTTTTTTTCTTTTAAATTCCTGCTTTACTAAATATCCAAATCAATTGCAGCTGTTTTACACAAAAATATTGGAAATACTACAAGCAAACTCAAATTTTCTAGCTGTTTGGATTTCATTTTATTCAGAATTTCAACATAATTCAAATTTAACTATAATAAATTCATCTCTAATTAAAAATATTTATGAAAGAGTTTTATATTTACTACAAAATCGACATGAGAAATTCACTATTTTTGATCAAGAAATACACGACAAATACAAAGAAAATTTTATTGTTAATATCATATTGATGAATCAAGTGGATGCAAATTCGACCAAAATCATTTATCATTATATTATGACAAATGATGGTATATCAAAATCAAATTTAAACTTACTTATTAAAAAAATTGTTGATGATGGACATCTTAATTCTTTACCTGAAAAAATTTTGACTAAAAAGGATGCTTTTGATTGCTTTTCTTTTGAAGATTTGGCATTTATAATTCCAATGACCAATAAAGAAACATTTAGCACAATTATACCAAATATTGAAAATACTTTTTCAGATATAGATGATTTGAATGCTAATTTGGCCGCATCAATATTAAATAAATACATTGAATATGGTTTTGACATGACCTCTAAATTAGAGCATCAATTAATTAATTCGATTACATATGAAAATTTGACTCCAGAGATATTGAAATACTTTGTTTTTAATAATATTCTTCTTCCAAAGAAATTGGCTGACAAAATTGTTGAATTGCCAAATTCAATTGACGCATTAGCGATTATGCCTGACCTTAATAAAGTTCCTTCTCATATAATTAAAGATTCATTACTCGAAATCTCAGATTGGAAATTATATGAACGCATTTTCACATCACTTGACAATCTTGAGCCTTTCAGAGATGTTTTTTCTCAACAGCAATTTTGGATACATATTTTATACGTCGTTTTATGCTGTACAAGCTGTTACTCATATGAACTAATAGAAAAATTTGGACAAATATTTGAAAAATATGTGAACAAAAAAGATGTTTATGATGTTTTTTATGGAATGATATTTGATCATTTTCCAACATCCAAAGAAGAAAATAAATTCATGAAAAAGCTACTAAAACATATAAATGAAGATTATAAAAAAGAATTTTATCAAAATAGTTATTGCTTGATTACTCAAATAAACGAAATGAAAGCTTTTCCACATCCATCATTCTGGAAAATATTCAATCTAGAGCCAATAAATTACATATTTGAGACTGAAATTTTGGATCCAATTTTTTTATTTGCTTATGAATTTGCATATAATAAAGAATCCAGGCCAAATATACATTCTATTACAATCAATTCTTTTGATGAGAATTTGATAACAGAATTTATCAACAAGGGTGATTTTGATGCTTTAATGAATTATGATGATAATTCTGTTTCATTTATTTTATCAGCATTTATTTTTGCAAGTTGTAAAGAAAAGCCTGAAATTCATGGTTTAACTAATGAAACTTTATTTCCATTTTTGGCAATTGCATTTAAACATTTAAATCATCCTGAAGGCAATTTATTAATCAACATAGAAAACGATGATAATAATTTTTTACTGACAACCTTTGATTTTTTATCTAATAACGAATCTCCATTAATAATTGCATCAATTAACGCAATTCTTAATTATTCAACTTGGTTATTTGATCCCAACATATTTCCAACGCGCTTGGCTTATCAATTATTAGAAATTTTTATTAAATTGGTGAAATATAATTGCTATAAGGCTAATATATTTATTCTTGTATGGGCAATCTCTCAATTATCAATGATGAAAAACAACAAAAAGAAATTTTTCCCTACATACAAACTGTTCAATGAATACGGAATAACCATTTTTCAGTCAATCATTCAAAGTCTACAAATGAATTCTAATTTCTACGATGAAATTGAAAATTCAAATTTTAAATTAAATTTACGTTATTTTAAAACAGATGATTTTCAAAAATATATTACAAATATCTTGAGTAATTCTTCATCATTAGACAGCGTATCTTCAATTATTTTATTTTTAGAGAAATATTGCATTAAAGTGCCTAAATTTGAAATTGAGAATTTCCAGTATTTGGAAAACATTTTAAAAGATAAGTTAGCTAAAAAGAACATTAAAGATTTTCTTGTAATTGATCAATTTATTATCAATAATAATTTTAAACAAAAAATGAGAAAAATTTCTGTTCCGATGAATTGCACTGACCAAATTTTATTAGATCTTACAAAAACCAATATCTATTATGAACTTATGAATCAATTTGACATATTATATAAGATATTGATGAAAGATAGATCAATTTCGATTTATTATTATACAATTCTTTTGGAGAAGATATGCAATGAAACACAATGCTTAAATCCTTCGGTTATTATTAATTCATACTCAAAGCAATTTGAAAGAAATCCAACAAGTTTTATTAATGCATTAAATAATGCATTTTATTATCATCAAGAAAATAACTGCTTCGTTAGAAGGACCGAATACTTAAATGCATCTACACCTTTATCAAAATATGGTGTTTCTGTCATTAAGAAATTATTTAAGCTAGCAAAACTTAAACAAGATAATTATCAACCTTTCGTCTTCCTACAAAATATTGCTGCATCTTTTCCATTCCTTTTAAATGAAGATATTAATGAAGTATTTGAAATAATCCTTCCTTCACTTAATAATTTTTCTCTGTTCTTTACAATACAGAAAGACTCTGAAAGCAAAGAAATTGAAAGTAAATTAAAAACATGCTTTTCTGCTTTGTCTTTTCTACATTCAGCTTTACATTCAGTTAAAATCATTGACTTCTTCTTTCCATGGTTTTTTGACAATATTGATAACTTTACTAATGCACAAATTCTTGCACTTTCTTATGTTATTTGCTCATTAATTAATACAAATGGGATTCAAGTCATTGTTCATTCAATTTTATTAAAGTATGATTTTCAAAAAGTTTTCGTTTCATTACTTAAGAAAAACTTTGAAAAAGAATTGATATTTTATTACAAATCAAATTGGCTGAAAATATTGATTCAATTCTTTTCTATATTTGAATATTTAGAAAAAGATAAAGGCAATATGATCTTTAATAAAGGACTTCAAAATGAAAAAAATCCATTTTCTATTGCATTTGATAATCGTTCTACAATATATCCATACAATTTGGCCCCACTTAACATACATAGACTAAATCCACGCCAAGAAGTTGAAGACTCAAAATATTTTTTCAAAAAAATTAATGAAACTAGAGACTTTTGGATATCATATAAACCAAAGGATATACAAAAAGAGGTTAAAGACGATGTAGTTGAAAAACTAATATCTGATTTTTGTAAAAACTTCAAAAATAAACAAAAAAGCCTCGATACTAATAATTTGCCTTCAATTCCCGAATATAAGAATTATAAAATGATGAGTTTCTTACATTTGCAACCTAGATGGATATATAATTGGATAGTAAAAAATGAACATTTCCCAATTTATCCGGAACATAAAAAACAGCTTGTTGAAACAATTAATAAAATGATACAAATAACAAATAAATGTCAACATATATTTGATGATGACAAATATATAGATATTTCATCGATCAAACTGGATGATTTTTATACATATTTATTTAGCGATAAAGATTTACATGTTATTCTGTTGAAAAATGTTATTAGTTGTGATGATTCACATTTTAAATTGGTTTGTAAATTGTTTAAGATAATTTTAAGAAACAATATTACTATGACATCAGTTTTCAATCTATTGAATAATTTTTTGGTTTCAAAGAAAAACAATCCTTACATATCAAAATCTGTAAAAAGATTCGTTGATCTTTTTGCATATTCAGATATTTGTTTGTCTTTTCCATTCAGGAATTCATTCATTAAAATCTGTGGAAAAAGCTTTATAGATCTTGTTTTAATTCCAGAATTCAGAAATGATCAAACTTTTCTTTCAAAGGCAATCAAGCTATTTATTTCATCTTATCAAAAGCTACCTTTAGAAACCTCTCATTTAATTGGATTCATGTTCATGACGAGAAATTATGATTTAATGACACTTGCCTTTTCGTTAAGTGAAAAAATAGGTGAAGGAAATTTGAATGATATTAAAAAGATTATTAAAAAAGTTTTTCTAGAACAAATCAACAAAACAGATTTATCATACGAAATAATTTCACATTTCATTGATGTATTTCCATCTTTAATTAAAGAAGATGTTCCAGCAATTTATATAATATTGGAAAAGTTAATTAATGATTGTCAAAATGATGATTTTGACGATGAATATTTAATACAGTTAATCTATAGTTTGTTTAATTTAGTAAGTCCTAAAAAAGAGGAAGATCAATCTGATATACTTAACAAAGAAAATAGCCTTATTAAAACTACTAAAGAAAAATCAAAAGATGCTGATGCAGAATTAATATTGCTGCCTGCAAATGATAAAATCAAATCAACAGATCCAATTTTTTGGGATTTTTATGAAAAAGAAAGAAGCAAATTAGCGGGCCTAATTGAATGCAATAAAAATGTATGGATTAATTTTAAGTTTCTTTTAGATTTTCCAAAATTATTGAATTTCAAGTTTCGTTTAAATTATTTTAGATCAAAAGCATATGAACTTTTAAGTAGAGAGGAATTAGAAATTAATATTGATGCTTCAAAAATATTATTTGATTCATTTGAAAAATTGTCCAATAAAACTAACAAAGAATGGCTAAGGAAATTTCATATTAATTTTGATAATCAAGAAGGATGTGACTGTGGAGGATTGACAAAAGAATTTTTCTCTTTGATAAGTAAAGAACTTTTCAAATCTGATTATGCATTGTTTGTTCAAAAAGACAATCTAAGTTTCCATCCAAATAGCTTATCAAGCATAAATGAAGAACATATTGATTTTTTTAATTTCACAGGAAAATTAATTGCACGGGCACTAATTGGAGGAATCACTATTAATGCTGATTTAACTAAATCATTCTGTCGTCAAATACTAACCGGCAAAGTAAAATTTGAAGATTTGAAAGATTTCGATCATACTATATATGACAACTTTCAAGTACTTTTAAAAGAAGACGCAGATCAATTGTACTTGGGATTTGCTTATACTTATGATGAATATGGCCAAGTTAAAACATGTTTATTAAAAGACAAAAATAATGAAAATGAAGGAGAAGAACAAAATAACAATGATAATGATGAAGAAATACCTGTAAACAATGAAAACAAAGTTGAATATGTTCGTTTATACACAGATAATATTCTGAGAAAATCTGTTGTTGATCAAATGGATGCCTTTCGCGAAGGATTCTATTCTTTAATGCCTTCTGAACTAATTGAAATGTTTTCACCCAGCGAACTTAATCAATTAATTTGTGGAAGTTCACAAATCGATGTTTCTGATTTTAAACAAAATGTTGAATTTAGGTATCCTTATTCATCAAGTCATGAAGTTATTAAAATGTTTTTTGATGTTATTTCTGAATGGAGCAATGAAGAATTGTCTAATTTATTGATGTTCATCACTGGATCGCCAAAAGTTCCTGTGAATGGATTTAAAAATTATTATGATCGAGGATGTCCAATAAAAATCGTTAAGCTTAATGGCAGCGATTCTTTATGTCAAGCTCATACTTGCTTTAATCAGCTTGATTTGCCACCATATGAAAACAAAGAAAAGATGAATTCAAAATTAAAATTTGCAATTGAGAACTGCACAGGATATCAAAATAGTTAAATAATAGTAATAATAAATTGCTGGGAATTGAAACCAGAAGAGCGTCCGTCATTTGAATCGATTGTTAAAATGATCAGGAAGAATGAATCCAAATTGATTGATGATGTTGAAAAACATATTTCAGAAATCAAAGCTTTTTTATCAATCTGAAAAACGACGAAACAAATAAAAACATTAAAAGCTAATCAATTTAAATTAAAAAAATAAAAAAAAAATCTTCTTTGTTTTTTGTTTTTGATATGACACTTTTTTATTTTGAATTAAAAAGCTTAAAATTGTGAGAATTTTGATCGTTTTTTAATTCCTTAAATAATGCTATTTTATTCCTTCAATTTTGAAAGCAATTTCTTAGTGGTAAAGGTTTCCTAATTACTTAATTTTGAAGCATGATTTAATAAATATTGTCATCGAATAATTTTTCAAATTTGAATTAGCAACGAATTGAGATCATCTATACACTTAGGAACTGTAATAATATTTTGGTCTCGATGTTTCAGAAGCAAGATTTAAGAAGAAATTGAGCAAAGGAACTTGTATAAAAAAATGGGTGAATTATATGATTTACGATGACTTTTTCAAAATTAGATTATATTCACTTTTTCATAAAAATTAAGATTTTCTGATAAAGCATATTTCTTTCTAATAAAATCTAAAGGATTACTAATTATATATTAAAAAATAATATGTTTCGTAAATGACAATTCTTTTTTGAACTGAGTTTATTCAAAAAAAAAAAATTTTAAAAATTTTAAATGAAAATTTTACGTACGTTTATTCCATAAAAAAAAAAAAAAAAAAAAAAACAGATAATTTGTAAGGGTAATAATAATAAATATTAAATAAAAAGATTAATCAAAATGTTTCAATAAAAATCGAAAATTTTATGTTTATTTTTGTATAATAATAATCAAAATTTATAACGGAAAGAAAGCCAATCATTCAGCAAATGAATATATGGATTAACTGTATTTGTTCCCTTTATTCGAATTGCTTTAACATGTTCTACATCATTAAAGTGAACATATTGAATTCCTCTTCCTCTTACACTATCAACAACATTTATCCACTTGCCCTGCGATAAAAGATCAATAGAGTAGGTATAAATTCGATCATCATAATCCCATAAATGAAAAGTTATATCATTTAATATCGGAGCTTCAGGGAATTCAAAAATGATATAGGAATCACTAGATGCACCAACAAAAGTATCACTTGATACTTTGCCACCAATCACTGGTGTTCCGTTATTTGATCCTCCTTTCATAATACTAATGCGTGCATAATCTTTCTGTGAATAATATAATTTTTGCATTAACTTTTGCATTAATTCAGTGTTTTCATTTCCTGAAAGAACTCTTTGAGTCAGTTCAGGAAAGCTCATACTTATATATAAGATATAGAAAATGAACATGTATAAAAATGAACTGCTATTTTTTAATTCAATACCATAATTTTAATATGATATTCATTGAATATAAATATTAAAAGGATTGTATTTCAAAGTCATAGATTCCATATATGTCATATATGTCATAAAGGGGAAAGAACTTTTTCTCTCAATTTTCGGAATCTGACAAAATTTTTATTTAAAATATTAAATTTATTTATCAGCTAATGGTTTAATTTGTAAAAATTACAAAAATTTGTATAAATGTACTTTCAGAAAGCAGAAATAATATGAATATTTTGTTATATTGAAAGTCATATTATTTGAATAAAAAAGTTTCAATATAAAAATCTGAAATTCAGAATGTCATATTTATTGAATATCCAAGTATTTTTTAAAAAAGATATAGCATTGTATAAATATTCAATAAGATATAATCCTAATTTTCTAGAAAAAAAACAAGAAATTTTATTAAAATAACAGAAGATATATAAAAAATTAATATTTTCATTAAATAATTAGAAATATAAATTTAGCAAGGCATATTTGATTTTTATTAATCATTTTTTTTAAAAATTTTAATAAATATAAATTTATGAATTATGTACTTGTATTCAAAATAATATCTTATTTTATCTAATACTCGATTATCAGTTTTAAAATCTGATATCGAGATTATCGATTATCAAGATATAAGATATGAAATGTGATATGAAAATAATTGAAAACTTGATAACAATTACCGAGATCTCGATATCTCAAACAGATTTCTCTTTTTTCTTAATATGCATTTGTAATTTTTTGATATTTAAAAATAAATACAAAACATCTTTTCTTGTCTGTTAAAAAATATCCAAGTATTTTTTTTTTTTTTTAAAAAAAAACTTTTATATTTATTATTCTTTTATAAATAAATGTATAAGTTTGTTTGGAACCATAATTATAGCTTCACTTTGATCAAAAGCTTCTTTATCAATATATTCAATTTCTGAATTATCATCAATTTCAACTATTTGAAGTTCACTACAATCATAAAAGGCGTGCTTTTCTATTTTTTTGACATGAGATGGAATCAAAAAGCTTTCAATTGAAGTTTTTCCAAACGCATCTCTTTCAATTTCTTGAAGTTCTGAATCACTTGAAATATCAACTCTTCGAAGCTGCTTGCAAAAAGAGAAGGCAAAACTTCCAATTTTTGTAAGATGTTTTGGAATTCTAATTCTTTCAATTGGCGCTTGATTAAAAGCGAAATTTTCAATTGTTTCCAATTTAGAATCAGAAGGAATTCTTACAATTTTCAAATGATGACAAGATTGAAAAGCTTCTTCACAAATCATTGTCACATTTGAAGGAATTAAAATTTCTTTAATAAATGTTTCTTTGAACACTCCTTTTTCAATTGTTTGAAGCTTTGAATCAGATGGCATTTCAACTTTTCTAAGCTTGCTGCAATCACTGAAAGCTTCTTCACAAATTCTTTTCAGTTGTGATGGAATTCTAATACATTCAATTCCAGAGAAGTAAAATGCTTTTTCATCAATTATTTGCAGTTCTGAATTTGCTGGAATTTCAATTGTTTTTAATTGCTTGCATGAATCAAAAGCAAATTTACAAATTCTTTTGAGGTGAAGTGGAATTGAAAATGCTTCAATTGGTGTTGTACAGAATGCTCTTGTTTCGATTGCTTGGAGTTGTGAATCAGCTTGGATTTCAACATGCTGAAGTTGCTGACAGTCGATAAAAGAAAATTCATTAATCGCAGTAACGCCGCGTGGTATCAAAATCTTTTCAATTTTAGTTTTTTCAAATGCAAAACCGCCAATTGTTTGAAGTTCTGAGTCTGCTGGAATTTCAATGCTTTGAAGTTCATCGCAATTGAAGAACGCATATTGGCCTATTTTATTTAAATGACAAGGAATTTCAAAACTTGCGATTTTTGTGCTTTTGAATGCATAATCATCAATCGTTCGAAGTTGGGAGTCAGATGGAATCACAACTGATTGAAGCTGCATACAATTTTCAAATGAAAACGGACAAATTGTTTTGATGAAATTGGGAATGGTTAGTGATTCAATATTGCGATTACAAAAAACAAGAAGATCGTAATTTGCTGAATCAATCGTGGTTTTCCCAATGACAATATCATTATCGTAATTTTTATATCTTGGATTGTTTTCGTTTACAATTACTTGTCTCAATTCATTCGCTTCATGACACCATCCATCCTTAAGATCAGTTACACTTGCTGGAATTTCAATTCTCTCAATACTTGTTCCACAGAATGCAAACTTTTCTATCGTTTGGAGCTCTGATTCAATTGGGAAGACAATCGCTTTGATTTTTGAGTAGCTGAAAGCTTTTTCACCGATTTTTTTGAGGTGAAGTGGAACCAAAAAGTTTTCAATATTAGTTTTTTCAAATGCATTGTTTTCAATCAGTTGGAGTTGTGAATCTTCTGGAATTTCAATATTGTGAAGTTTTTCACAATATCTAAACGTTCCTTCTTCAATTTTGGTGATGTGAACTGGCAACAAAAAATTTTCAATATTTGTATTTTCAAAAGCAAACTTTTCAATTGTTTCAAGTTCTGAATCAGTTGGAATTTCAACTTTTTGAAGATCTTTGCAAAAAGAGAAAGAATATTGACATATTTTGGTGAGGTGAAGTGGAATCTTTATGCTTTCAATTTTGGCATTTTTGAATGCAAATTGTTCGATTGTTTGGAGTTCAGAATTTTCTGTTATTTCAACTTTTTGAAGCAATTTACAATAATCAAATGAAAAAGGTCCGATTGTTTTGATAAAGTTTGGAATCGTCAATGATTTAATTTTTCTGTTACAAAAGACGAGGACGTCAAATTCTTCTGATTCAATTGAATCTTTTCCAATGACGATATTTCTGTCAAAATTTTTATATTTTTGATTCTTTTGATTCACGCTGACATCCTTTAATTCTTCTGTTTCATGGCACCATCCATCGTTAAGATCAATCACGCTTGCCGGGATCTCCAAGTGCTGAATTGATGAATCACTGAATGCGCACTTTTCTATTGTTTTTAGTTCTGAATTTGCATGCGTTTCAAATGAATGAAATTCCTTACATTTGTAAAACGCATACTCACAAATTTTGGTGACGTGAGGTGGTATAATCAATGTCTTAATTGTTGACCTTCTAAACGCATACTTGTCAATTGTCTGTAGCAAAGAATCCTTTGAAAATTTGATCGTTTGAAGATGTCTGCAGCAATCAAACGAAAACGGACAAATTGTTTTGATGAAATTGGGAATGGTTAGTGCTTCAATATTGCGATTACAAAAAACAAGAAGATCGTAATTTGCTGAATCAGTCGTGGTTTTCCCAATGACAATATCATTATCGTAATTTTTATATCTTGGATTGTTTTCGTTTACAATTACTTGTTTCAATTCATTCGCTTCATAGCACCACCCATCCTTAAGATCAGTTACACTTGCTGGAATTTCGAGATATTGAATTGTGGAATCGCTAAATGCTTTTTCTTCTATCGTTCGGACTTCTGAATCTGATGCAAATTTAAAGGTGATTGTCAAATTACAGTTGGCAAAGGCAGATTGTTGAATGCTTGTTATAATGTATTCTGTCGATTCATATTTAACTGACCGTGGAATAAAAATATCGCGAGTTAATAATCTATTTTCTGTAATGATTGCTGTATTATCTTTGTCATTTAATGAGTATCTGATACCGTCAATTGAAATTTGTTTAAATGATTCTTGTGAAGACTGATCGCTTTCAATCATTTATAAAAATGATTTGTTTCTTTATTTGAAAGAGATAAGTATTGCGTTAAATGTAATTTTCTCAATTTTTCAGAAACTTATTTTATGCCTTCATAAAAAGTTAAAAAATAAAAATAATTGAAAAATTGCTCTCAAAAATAAAAAAAAAATAATTCTTTATTTGAAATATAAATATCTTACTATAGAAAGTAATTTATCAAATAAATTTTTAATTTACAATATAAATTTTACATATAAAATTATTAAAAGATTATTTAAATAAAGTATAAATATGTTATTCAATAGTTCCATGATGAATTTGATAATTAGTTATAAGATAAGGGCCGATTTTTTGAATCATTCAAATTCACCGTCCACTTTTTGGTAAGAAGCAAAATGACCTCAATATTTTGAATGCATATCTGTCCTTTCATTTTTTCATATTTTTCACCGAAGTCTGCACACCGAGACCCGCGGGTGGCGGTAAGACTCGGTAAAAATTGTAACCCGAAAGGATAGATGGCTATCAAATGTTGATGTCATGAGCTCTTTTCAAAAAGTGGACGGTGAATATGAATGATTCAAAAAATCAGCCTGTTATAAGTCAAAAATGTTTCATTTTTAAAACATCAAATAAACTTTACATTTAATATGTGAACCTAAGGATGTCGGTTTTGGGCAGTTTGGCTTTGGGATGACCAGCCCATTGCTTTTTTTTATTTGGGTAAGTGAGATATTAGTAAAAAAATAATTGAATAAACTCATGCAAAATATTCATTATAATAAATCAATTTTTTTTGATATGAATTATAAACTTTTTGAGTATTTTTATTATATTCTTATTTAATTATTTGATTTCTTTATTGTTTATTGTTTAGAAAAAGTTAAAAAAATTGAATTAAATAAAATATTTCAAAGCATGTAGGTTCTTTTGGCAATAACCGATTTTTCTCTGAATTTTCTATGGTTTATTTGCCAATTTCCCAAAATTGTGTAGTTTACAAAAATTTTCTAAGGTTTATGTAAAAAAAATTGAATTTTCTTTTTTGTTAGTATTCAAATTGAAAATTGAATGCAAATATTTCGAAAAAGTTCCATTTTAAAATCTATCAAATTTCATCCTTCTGCCGAAAACTGTTTTCCCAAAAAAAGTAGAAATTGCACAAATCGACATCCTTAGTGAACCTTATTTTTAAAAAAAATTCAATAACCAAAGTTCATGCATGTGTATAAATAGTACAATAACTACACTTAAATCAAAAACGATAAAACACCTATGGTGAAATTTAATTCAATTTTGACCAGAAGTGTCTTATCGTTTTTGATTCAAGTTTACAAATAGAATTTTGAAAAGTTATAGAAAAAATTTGTTGATGTTTTGAATTTTGAAGGAGTATAAATATGAAACCAATCTGTAGGTATATAACAAATATTGAAGACTACGAAATCGTTAAAGAAATAGGAAGAGGCTCTTTTAGCATTGTTTATGAGGTTAAGAATGTAAAAACAAATCAACGTTACGCAGCAAAAGTTTTATTCTCCACTGATTCATCCGAATCAAAGAAAATGATCAATAGAGAAGTTAAAATTATGATTAGAGTTTCTAATCCGACTTTAATTAGATTCCATTTTTACTCACCAACAGATTTTTCCGGAAATTATAATGTAACTTTATTTATGGACTTATTAGAATGCGGTTCACTGTCCGATGTTCTCAGAAAGGTACAAAAAAATCGTTCTCTGACAATTTACGACAATACTAAGAGACAAATAATACTTGTTGGCATTGCTTATGGAATGATGATTATTCATCAAAATAATGTTATCCACCGCGATCTTAAGCCAGAAAATATACTAGTTGATGAAGATCTTTGCCCATATATCACAGATTTTGGCCTAGCAAAATTTCGTGACTTAGAAAATTCATATAATCAATCCAAATCATGTGGTACTCTAATTTATATGGCTCCAGAAGTTATTTTAGGTGACCCGTATAACAGCAAAGCAGACGTTTATTCATTTGCAATAATCATGTATCAAATTCTAACAAATCAAAGACCATATACACTTTTAGATCAAAGGAAAATGACAGAATTCACTTTTGGCACAAAAGTTGCTGAAGATAATTTGCGTCCAACTTTGAATTTAGAAATAAAAGAATCATTGAAAAACTTAATGATGCAATGTTGGGATAAAGATCCACAAACACGGCCAACATTCGAAGAAATCTTCTACAAGCTTGCTTACAGTCGCGAGCTCGAAACATCTGATGATATTTTTGCCGAAGATAATGATCAATATTATCTTGATGGGGTTGATAAATATCAACTTTTTGCTTACATAGACAGCATTACAGAATGCAAGCAAAAGTCCAGTGGCAAAGAAGACGACCTTTCAAAATCACAAATTTCTAATCTCAAACAAACCTTATCAAATTTCGAAAATGAAATCAAAGACCTCAAAGAAGAGATCAGACTTCTTAAAGAGAAAGACCAATTAAAAGACCAGGAAATCGAAAAACTAAAATTTCAAATCGACCATTTAAGTTCAGAAAAAGTTCAAAATAGAAATTCTGAGTTCATGATTTCTGATGATGGCCAAGTAACGATTGAACCTTATTGCACTTTTTCGACATCTGGCACCAACTACATCTCTCAAAAGTGGTACTATTGCAAGACATGCAATCTGACTGAATACAACGGAATTTGCGAGAACTGCGCGATGCACTGCCACAAGGGACATGATATTGAATTTCACGAAGATGCTCAAAAATTTTACTGTGATTGCCCTGGACAGTGTAACTGCAAACTTTTGCCAAAAAGTGACAATCTTAAATGCGTGTCTGAACTTGCAAAAGGAAAAATAATCGAGCAGCCAATGTACCAGTGCAAGGAGTGCAATATCGATGGCGATGACGAGTACATTTGCCAGAATTGTGCCGTCATGCATCACAAAGGTCACAAACTAATCTTCAATGGAATGATAAAGAACCAGACCTGCTATCATTATGATGAATAAAGATGAATTAAATGTATTCAAAACTTATTTATAAAATTTGATAGTATGGGATTGCATAAACTATTGAATTTGTTTTTGAATGGTTTATTAATTGAAAAAGTTCAATTACCTTTAATTGGCAAATAAGCTTTTTCTAAAGATCTCTTCCCAAAAAAAAAAAGGTATCCTTGGGTGGGAATTTCTAAAAAATTTGGGAAATGAACTTTTTGAAAAGAAAAAAAATTGAAAGGTAATTTCTTAAAATATACCTGAGAAAGGCAATCGCAAAGGAAAAAAAATTAATTTTTTTGAAAATTTTTATAAAGGAATACTTTTCTATTAATATACCTGAGAAATACGTAATTTTTTCATGAATGAAAAAATTAAAAAAAAAAAAAATAATTATAGTGAATCGAACTGTAGCTTTTATTTTTTAATATGACAAAGAATGAACAATTAAGCTATCAAAAATTGAATTATAGAAAAAAATAGTTATATAAAAAGTTAAAGTTCTAAATTGTTCATTTTAAAATACAACTCAAAAACATTACTTTATTAGTAACAAAGTGCTTTTTAATGAAATATTGTATTATACAAGTTATTTTACGAAATTATAAAAAATAGAGGGAAAAGAAAATGCAAAAATATAAAAGGTTTTATATATAATATTTTTTTTACTTCTATAAAAGCTTATTTCGTTAATAGAATAAATATTTATTTCAGAATGAGCAAAATATAATAAATAATTCAGATCAATTCTTGACGTTGCTTTGAGTATGGTGAATACTCTTGATTGTAAAAGTAATAAAGAAGGATTTTTTATAACTAAAATAATTTTAGTGTTGATTTAGCAGAAAAATTATTAAGTCTTGCTTTAGTTACTTGAATTTTCCTTTTTTTTGTTTAAAACCTGGATTTCTAGGACTATTTTATAAATCAAAAAGTTTAACTTTTTCTAAACTTCCCAATTTCCCCATTTCCCCATTCCCGGGAATGGGGAAGTATTGAAATTTGTATGAAAAAGCTAAACTTTTTGGCGTGGGAAATATTTGGGGAAATGGGGAAGTTCTGAAAAAGTTTATTTTTTTGTATTATAAAATGGTTTGAGAAAATGGGAATTTAAGAAAAAGTTGTGGTTTAATATGAAAAAATTAAATAAAAACAAAAAGAATGCATTGAATATTTTCAATTATTTTTTAAAAAAAAGGAATAAATTTCAAAGATTAATTGGTCAAATATTTTTTTTTATTTATTTCCTATTTTTTATAATTCCATTCAATTTGATCTCTTCCCGGGAATATTTTTTGGAGTTTAGGACGGGAATTTCCCCTCTCAATTTTTCGGGAAGAGATCTTTAGCTTTTTCCATTAGTTGAATTTATAAATTCTCATAATAATAAACTTCAAATAATCAAAGCTTGATATTTCAATAGCGATACTATTATTTCAATTTGATAATTTTGAGTTGGCTTTCACCATTATTTGCTTTAAAACTTCATCTCATTTTTTTATGATCTTCCAATAAAATTGAATTTGTTTATCAAAATAATACAATTATAAAATAATTATATCTTAAGATAAGTTATCCCTATTCTTTCAAAATGGTTAATTTTTTATTTCATTTTGTATTTTTGATTTTATCTGAATAAATGGAATACAACATTGAAAAATATGGTATGAGCATCAATTTGATTGATTTAGAATTGCCACATGAATTAATCAAAAATGATAAAATAAAAATCAAAATTTCATCTCATCCAGAACATAATACCACAATATTTCAAGTTTCACCTGAACAAATCAAGAAAATAAATCAAATTACAACAATCAATGTCAATGTGCCAAGTACACAAAACGCTATTGTTATTGATTTTAGGTTAAATAGGAAATTAACTCAAAATATCAGCTTTTTGTTCTTTAATAAAGATAAGTCAGGAAATGATAAATATATTGGAATAACTTATATTTCTTATAAAGATTTCACTTCAGTCAAAAACAATAACAAAATTGATTCTTCATCAATAAATGATAAAATAAAAGTAAATAATATTTATCAAACTACAAAAGATGAAAGAAAGAGCCTTTACAAAACCAATAAAAATGGAAGTATCGATAATTTTGAAATTTCAAATATTAATTTTAATAACCATAAGATCATTGGTCAAATGAAGATTCAATTATCATTATTCCCAAACTACCAATATTTTGATGCAACAGTCTATTCTCCAAATTCTATATATCAAAACAATATTTACAATTCTGTAAAGAATTTCGAATTGATTAAAAGCACTAAATTTTGTTTTAATAACAAGCCAAACATGAGAAATTTCGTGTAGCTATGGGGAATAGTTTGCTTTTCCTCCTGTATGCAACAAATATTATTAAACAACTTTGATTCTGCATTTTATAATTTGGAAAATTATTTGTGAATGAATAATATTTCCAAATATATTAGATTTTTATTAACATTTCAAATTTTTCGTAAATATTTGATTAAAATTTTTATGAATTTAGTAGGATTTCTTTTCCAAACTACTCGTTTAATATATACTCCAAATATGTTTTTTTATAAATAAAAAACTAGGGATTGAAATAAGGGAGTTGCACAACAATGAATATTATCTTCAGAATTGAAAAAGTTTAATATAAAAAAATACTGCTTGTTTTTTGTGTGAATAAACAGCTAAATGCACAGAATACATAATCTCTACCAAAAGATTAACAATAAATTATAGTAAACTTTTCATTTTTACAATTTTTTTTTTTTTTTATATTATGCTCGTAAATTTGTTGTATGCTGAATATAATGAATATTTATAACATTATATCCAACTATAAAAAGTTAATCAAATAAATTATTCTCGAAATAAAGTTATTGAATAAATTATTCATTATATTTTTAAAAATAATTCAACTTAAAACAAAAGAAGAAATTTAAGCAATAATAACAAAGAGATAAATCCATTTTTTAATAATATATCTGAAAGAAATCTAAAATGAAGACAATAACTTATTATTAAGAATTAAAACTAGGTTTTCTCTGGAAATATAAAGTTTTATCATGAGACAATTTGATTAAACTAATTAAAACAAACCAACAAGATTTATAAATTCTCAAACAATACTTTTAAGATAAACAATCAGATAATAATCCTTAATTTCAAAACCAATAATCTAATTTTATATATTATTATTATCACATATTGTACTGGATATTGCTTTAAATTAGGAATAATGACGCTTTTTTCTCTATTTATCACCAAAATTTAAAAGACTGTCAAGAAATCTACAGAATTATTAAAATCATTTTATGTATCTAAGCAAATATGACCTTATCCTCTATGATAATAAAGTCTAAATTTACAATTTCTCAAATTTAAAAGATGATAGTTCAATGAAATTTTTTTCGGCATTTTTTATTTCGAATTAAAATACCATTCATTTTACAAAATATATTTTATATGTATGAATTATTCTATATATTATTATAATATATTTTATTACATATGCTATTTATAAGAATTTTAATATAATATTAATCAATATAAACATATTTTAAAATTATTTTATATAGATTATTTTCTCAATTCTATAAACATAATTATCTTATTACCTAATTTAATATTTAAAAATCGTATCTGTAAAAAAAGAGTAAATGTAAAATTATTATATAAAAAAAAATTAATTATTCTAAGAGTAAAAAATTCCCGAGGAATTGAATTCTGACCATTAATAATAAATAAAGAAATAGGGATTTTTTGAATAGGAGCCAATTGAAAAAATTGTGTGAAATAAAAGCTTTTGAGAAATTAGAAAAATCTAATAAATTTTTTTTATTAAATATTAAATAAATACATATGATATTAATACAAAAAATAGAAACAAAACATTCGCAGACATTTTTTTCAATATATTTGAAAAGTTATATTTATGTGAAATTTTTCTTAGATATAAAAGATGTACGACTTTTATCATTCAAAATATAAAGATATCTATTATTATGAAATAAATAAATAAAAAATTATTTAAATAAAAAAAATAAAAGAAATAACTTAGTCCTTTTTTTTATTTATTATAATTGAGAAAATAATTGATTTAATACTTGTATTGATTATTTTATTAAATTGAAAATATAATATTCATATATTCAAAAAGTTACTAATATAAAAAAAAATAATACGTCTGAATTTTTTTTTTTTGTGATTACTTATAGAAAATTTGAATACATTTTTCATTTCAAATAATGCTAAGCCAAGCTCTTAAAATAAACTTGATATACACATAATATACATCTTCTTATAGAATATGGCTAAATCATATTTCCAAATGGTATGTCCAATTTTGCAGTAGCAATTTACATTCAATTTTTCACTTTTTAAATTGAAGATTCATAAAAAATAAAAAAATTCAATGGTACTGGTACATCTGATATAAATCATATAAATTCAATAAACTAGCAAATAATTCATTCAAATTTTTATCATTCAAAATATTGCCACATTAATGAACACCCACGCTTCATACGTGTACTCTGCTTATTCATTTATTGACACTCTCACAGAAGAACAACTTTGCCAAGTTGGACATTTATCTGCTGATGGAATTCCTATTCCTTCATTTGATGAAGATCTTTTGATCAAATTATGCCAAGATGCCAAAAGGATTTTCAAGAATGAAGAAAATACCATTGAAATTGATGGTGATGCAATAGTTGTTGGAGATATTCATGGAAGCCTTCATGATTTACTCCGTATTATTAAACATGTATTAAAAAGTGATTCAAAAGTAATTTTTCTTGGCGATTACGTTGATAGAGGCTGTTTTTCACTTGAATGCATCACACTTTTGTTTACATTAAAAATATTGAAGCCCAAACGTTTCTTCCTTCTTAGAGGAAATCATGAATTTGAAGATTTGTGTTCACATTATGGATTCAAGAGCGAAATACTCAATTTTCATAACCCCCATAAAAAGATAAAGATAGAATCGGAAACTACAATGCAAGTTAATGAAAATGATACCACAGTTGATGATATAATATTTGATTCAGAAGAAGAAGAAAAAGCCGAAGTTAAAAAAGAAGAAACAAAACAAGAAGACGATACTTATTTTGCCAATCATGTTAACATTGACTGCCACAAATATAGCGAAAAACTTTACGATGCCTTTATGAAAGCATTTTCATATTTGCCGATTGCAGCAATTGTAAACAAAACCTCCCTTTGCCTTCACGGGGGACTTACTCCACTTCTTCACAAAGTAGAAAACATTCAGACCCAAATTCAAAGACCAATTAAAAGTTTTGATGAAAATTTACTTTTGAGTGATATCGTTTGGGGGGACCCCCTAGAAAATTTGCCAGAATTTTATTGCGATAGTCATCGAGGACGCGGCAAACTTTTCAATGGTCCAGTTCTCGTAAACTTCTTAAAAAATAATCACTTGAAGAGAATAATTAGAGGACATGAAATGGTTGACGGAATTGCAAAATTATTCAATGAAAAGTGCATAACCGTTTTTTCAGCGTCATCTTATTCAACTGACAATGGAAATTCGAGTGGCATTTTGAAAATTTATCAAAAAGATGATCAAATTGAATCATTCATATTTAAGCCTCTCAAAAGATTGGAAAAAAGTGACGCTTGCTATTATAAAGTTCAATCTTTTACACAGAAAAAGATAAATAGATCTTCTCTTCCTCAAATTTCTGGTTTTAAGAATAATAACCTCCTCTTGTCCCTTGATAAAGCAATTCCAACAAGCATCGAGCACTTCACTCATCGTTATAAGACGTCTTCTAGAAGAAATTTAACTGAAAATGAGAACGAAAATAAGTTCCACGCAAAAACAAGTAGATTGATTTTGAGGCCGAGAAAGAAGTTTGGCTGCGTATTGAATTATCCTCAAATCGCAGTTCCTCATATTACAAAAAATAATAAGATTGACTTTTAAAAATATATATTTTTGCTGCGGAAAAAAGAAAAAATATTTTCATAAAAATTGTTTTAATAGATATTTGCTAGATGTGCTTTTTTTTTTTTTTTTTTCTTTAATCAATGATTATCAAAGGAAAACTAACAAGCGTGCAAAAGTTATATTTGCACAAGTTGCAAAATGAAAATTCATAAACAAAACCTTTTTTCGAAGAAAAATTATAATAAACAACTCAATTTTCAATTAATCATTGAAAACTAATAATTATTTATTTCAAAATTGAGCTGATTATTTTCATTTTTCAATACTATACAGAAAAATTGAGTTGTATGCAAAAATGACTATAAGTTTATTTGAGACTTTGTTTGAATATATCCTGTGAATGTTCTTCATTGCTTGGTAAGAAATTGTTTATGAAATAATTTGCAATATCATTATGGTGAAATTTGATTGATTCATAAAAGATTTGTTTGCATGACTTATCCTTTAATTCAATATGATTATCTTCAAGAAAGTGCATCATTTCTGCATTTTTACCATGAATTCTCAAAAGTCACAATGATTATATAATTTGACACCTTCAAGTCTTAAAATGGTTAGATATTTGAATTGAGCCAAAAAATACAGAATACTCAATTAATGAAAAACCACCATCTTTATGGCTATTTGATAATTCTTCATAGGAAATAATAATCATCATCTTGCATATATTTTCAATTTAAATTTTGAGATTAAGAGCTTAATCGAAAAGTTAAGCTTATTTCTTCATATAAAAAGTAATGGGTTCGAAAAAGAATTTTATTTAATTTTTTTTTTTATTAATATATGATTGAATTATTTATTCTGCTTTTAATTTCTCATTTTTTTATGATATTCGAGTGAAAATCACGGAATTAAAATACAGATTTACGCATTTATATAATGATTTTGATATCTTTTTACGCATTTATACTAAATAATTGTTTTGAATCTAACATATTTTCAACAAAGCAAGAAGAATTAAAGAAATGAAGTATTTTTTGATTATTAATACATAAGAAATATTCCATGACGCTAAATTACTGATACTAATAATATTATTTACACAACTTTATGATTAAAGCGAAAAGTTTGCTTATTTCATTTTATCAAATACGTTCTTTAAGATAGTCGAATGGAAATCATGGAATTAAAAAACAGATTTACGCATTTATACTAAATAATGATTTTGATATTTTTTTTTTTTTTTTTTTTTTTTTTAAATGAAAACTTTTAGAATTCATAATACTTCTGGACTGCTTCCATGGATTTGATTCAATTCCAAATATTTTTTTAATTTTATTTTTTTATTTTATAATTGGGGACTATTTCACCTAAGTACTCAATTTTTCACTTAAGTTATCAAAAATTGAAAAGGTAAAAAAAATAATATCTCCAATTGATAAAGAAAAAATATTTAGTATCATTTTTCCTCTCAAAAACATATCATTAAAAAATTCCAAAATGTTAAGCGCTGCAGCATTTATAGAGTAAGAAGCCGAAAAAAATATATATTAATCGGGGTTCCGTGGAGATTACAATGACGCAATTTTTATCCCAAAATTCCTTTTTCAAATATAATATCTAATTTAATCGCAACAAACTCCACGAGAAAAAAGTTTGTAAGTACCAGGACATTGTAGACAATTGAGTTTTACGTCGAACTTTGCGATATAAAATGCTAATTCGTATATTTTTAGATCAGCGATTTATATCTAATAATTTAATTTTCTTGGTTCATTGTTGAAATAGATAGAAAATCTCCTCGAATAATATTCTTTATCATTTTTTACATATTATACTAGCTTTAAACGTTATAAAAAACCCTCTGAATATATACGATTATTCTATAATATTCATAAACCAATCAGTAAATTGCTAACAAAAACATATTAAAATATATATATGTGAATCAATATTAGAAAATATGTAAATCATTTTTTCTTATTTTATTTTTTTGATGTAGAAAAATGAAGATTATGATTAAATCAAAACTTATTATAAACGTATTTGGTATTAAATCAAGATATATTACTGTATTTATTTAAAGTATTTTGATTTTTATATTATTTGGAATATATTTGAGTAGTATATAAATTGTTTTTACTAGAAAAATCTATATCATATTTTGATATATCAACATTTTAAAATTATTTTTTTTTTCTATAACTTATTTAAATTTTTCAATAATTATTTGTAATTTTGAGAAAAGTTTATATCAGTTGATGAATATTTTAAATCAATTTTTTGAGATAATGCCTTTTATCGGCAACTTTTTGTGATGTTTTTATTGAATGAAGATTAAGAATTATTGACATAGAAAAAGTAGGAAAGAAAAATAATTATATAAAATCAAAATATCTTAATATTAGCTTTGTATAATAATAATATTTAAATCTAAATTAGATGTTATATAATATATAATACTAAATTTTGCTGCATAATAAATAAGTATTTAATTAAAATAGTTTTTTAATAGATATTGTTTGAAAACAAAAATACATTATGTGGAATAAAGATTACTAAATTTTTAAGTGGATAATTATCAATATAAGTTGTAAAATAACCTATTTTATAATCGAGAAAGGAGCAAGGGTAACCGTTTTTCGTACGTTAAGAAGCCTTAAAAAAGCATTTATATCTTATTATAAGAACAAGAAAAAACAATATTTTTTAAATATATTGATTATTTATATTAGATAAAATAATCCTTAATGATACATTACATAATTATTTCAAGTGTGATGAAATTAATGACTAATGATATTTTTTTTGATCATCCAAAGGACTTGTAGATTAATGGTTTTGACATTCTATTTTAGTGCTAAATGATAAAATGATATTATGTCTTTTAAATAAAATTTATAGTAGACTTATAAAATTCCATATCGCATTTTTTATTTTTGAAATCCTGGGGAATAATCCTTTCTGTTGAGTGTTTATTTACATTAATATTTTATTTTGTCGACGATTGGTGTTAATAATTCTATTATATTATAATTAATGTTTTTTTAATAAGGAATTGTTATTACAAAATATAATTTTTTTAATATATATTTATTTAATAAAGCATATTAAATATATTATTTTCATTTTGGAGTTGAAATGGAAATAATTGCATGAATATTTATGTTCATTAAAAATCAAAGTTTTCGGGGGAATAATAACAAATAGTTGTTATATAAAATCATATCAAGCAAATATAATTATTTATCAGCTGAATAAATCAATTAATTGCGATATTTATGAATTTTAATGATGTTTAGAGGTTCTATGATTTTTAATTATTAAATTTTAATAATAAAATAGACTATCATCTTTAATATAGGGAAATTTCATTTCCAAAATAACTAAGCACATAAGTAAATTCAGAATTAAAAATGAATAAAAAAAAAAATTGAGTAGTGCAAATTTTTAACACAAAAACTCATAGTATAATTTGTTTGTATTTTTCATAAGTACATATAATATTTTATATAATATATAATAGTTTTTTTATCTAAAATATCTCTATAATTTATTTATATTATTGAGATAAAAATGTTTTATTCAAAATAAATCTAATTTGAATGCCTATTCAAATATTTTTTTCTCTCAATTTTTTCTTTTCAAATTTAAGTTTTATCGTTTTACAAATTTTTCTTGATGGGATATTAATATTTTTTAAATATTCTTGTATATTTAATCATATATATAGTTTTAAAAAATAATTACTCATAAGGTATTTTAAATCAATTTATATATTTGCTTGGGAGAATGCATAAAACTAATGATCGAGTGTAACTTATCATGACTCTAATATAAAATTGGTAGTTGTGATTTGAGATTTAGTCGAATAAATAGATTTAATATACGCATATATATCTAATATATTGTTTTCGAATGATTTGGTATGTTGAATTTGGGACAATATTTGATTTAATAGCATCAGTAATTATTTCAAAAAACTGATTATATCTCAGCCATTTTGTAAAAATATTGAGTCTCGCATGGTTTATTCTAATTATATTAGCAGATACTTTTAAATCATCATATGGTCTATCTTGAATTATTTGAAATTGAGAATCTCCAAATTTCATCGATTGCCCTTAATCAAATCATAAAAGTAATATTTATATATAAATATTATTATATTATTTATAAATAAAATAAAATTTTGAATTTATTAATTATATAACGCAAAAAAAGGCAAACAACGAGAAAAAATAGCCCATTCAATAAGTTAACTCTCCTCTTCAATTTGTCAACTTTTTGAATTATTTTTATACTTTGATATTTTTCTTTCATTTGTCGGTAAATCGATTTATTTCTGTGATTTTACACAACTTCTATCAAACATGTAAAAACGTTTAGAATTAAAATTCGTACGTTAGTTCTGAAAAGTTAAACTTTTTGATAACTTGGATTTTTTTAAAACGATAGATTCTTTTCTGGTCCATATAAAGTTTGCTTAAAAACCAATATACTATATAATATTTCAATATGAAGTCGAAACGATTTTCAATAACCTCTAAAGTGGTGCTTCTTTTAATAGAGGTAATTTCAAGATCTTTTTCTCAAAATTGAAATAAAATATGCGAAAATGGTCTATAATATATATATAAAAACGTTATTATATAATAACAACATTATGAAATTCAAATTTCAGTTCAAATCATTGAGATATTTGAAAACTTTTTTATTAAACTTTTTCATTTCCACTGGAAATTTTCAAGAAGGGAATCATTTTAAACTGTATAAAAAAACTTAAATCTCCAGTGTGGAATTTTTATGACATTAAATAAATTAAAACATATATTGAAAAGAAAATTAAACCTTTTGGAAATAATTGATATAAAATCTGAAAATTAACATAAAATGTAATTTTAATGAAGAAATCATAAGTGTCAATGTTTAAAAAATAAAATTATAATTTTCTTTAATGAAACCCTTTATTCAATTTTTATGATAAGATAAATGCTAACATCTAGAGTTTCGATTTGTTATTCCAAAGTAAATTTAATAAATATAAATATAATAAATAAGATATTTTTAATTATTTTGACAACTTAAATGATTATAATTCTTCAAATTTGTCTAATAATTTTATTCTTTTTCTAAAATGACAAGTAGGCTTGTTATTTTCCGATTCTCGAGATTGATAATTGATTGACTTTTCGATATCGATACATAAATACGCACTGATTCTCGAGATCGATTTCAGAGATCGAGAATTTTACGAATTTCCAGTAGCAACTTTTTGAGAGCTAGATTAATTGAATTTAATTTCGCTCACTTTTTCATGAACAATGCTTCAATGAAAATGGATTATTTTTAAAAAGTTTGAATTATCATATTCATAATGCTATTATATGAGTTGTTTAAATTCGCATATTAACCATATCATATGACAAAATAATAACCACTTCTTCATTTTAATTTACTTTTTCTTTTAATTGAAAGGTTATGTTGGTTATATTTTTTAGAGAAAAAGTTGATATGCCTCGTGCTTTAAAAAAATGCTAAAATGAGTGAAAAAATGAGGGAAAGAATCAAAATTTAGGATTTGGTGGTTGCTACAGGCAACAACAGTGATAGGTATCACGATATTTATTATGTGTAGCAATCAAAACCTTAAACTTGAACCTTGTCCAGAGATAATGTTTGACAAAGACTTAACTGGCAGCAATCTTAGCAAAGATCTTATCACTGTTGCTAGAGAAAAAGTTTTTACGATAGAATTTGACGATTCTGATTATGCTAACATACTTGAACCCAAAATATTTACATTTATAAAGGATATTAATCTTAGAGATGTATATAAATGCGATGTTATAGATTTGTTATAGGTATAAAAAATAACACAGGACTTGTTTCATAATGCATTAGAACTTAAGAAAATGATTCTGTATAAGGTAATGATCCATCAAGTATTACGTATATTAAGCACTTTAGCATACCTGGAATAGATATAGCTCAAGACCCAGATATAGCTATCGTGAAATATGTAAAAAACTTAGTAAAAAACAAGAGCAATAATAATTATGAAACATTAAAGACAAAATTAGATGAAATGGAGAATAATTTGTGGAAGCATTTTTATTATGTATTTACACTTTGTGATGACCAAACGATAGATAACATTTTTTATTCAGATAATACTTCAACAAAAGAATTTGGTTTAGAATTTTATTAAGATTTTATTTTTAACAAGAAAGAATATTTAGTGATGATGATTAGAACCAATATTATAAAAGGGAAAACTTATATTGATGAAATTTATGGTCCTACAAGATTTATAGAATTAAATGATTTTGAGTATACTAATTTTGATAATATTTAACGTTATGGACGGCACAATTATAATTATAATATAAAGTAACCACGCTTATAATAATTATCATAATAATAATAAAATAGATATATAGCAGTAGTGAACCGTAGGCTAGGCCAAATAAAATGCCCCAGCCTACCACTACTCCAAGGGCTCCCACCCCTGGACCCCGCCTTACAAAGTCTTCAAAAAGCTCCAACAGTCCATATAATTCAAAAAGTTGGTAACAAAAAAATTCTAAGCAAAAAGTTTTATGGTCTCGTTATCAAAATTATTTTAGGGCAAATAATCTACCTAAACCAATTTATGGGATAAAGACGAGGTTGATGTTAATATTCTTAATATTTTCATCATGAATGTAACGTTATGGACGGCACAAATGGACGTCCTTATATCGAAGATTGTGCCAGAGCTATATGGTGCAAGTGTTAAGGACAGGCTTAACGAAGTATTATAAATATGATTACAAATATTTTTATAAGCGTGGTTACTTTTATTTCGAAAATAACTGATGTAGAAATGGGGGATGGAGATTCCATGGAAAATACATATAAATGCTATAAGCTGATAGAATAGGTGAACTGGCACCTCCAGATGATCCCAATATCGATCAATAATTTCTTAATGAGATAGAAAATGACTGACAAGAAAAGGAAATAATTGTTTTTGTTGAAATAAGAATTCCAAGTCAAGAATATTAAAATGATTTTTTAAATCAAATAACTGTTTAATTTGACAAGAATATAAGTAATAAGATCAAATGATATTTTTTTTAATATGGAGCTACAATATTATCAATTGTTTCACGGCAAAACAATGTGAAAAGCTTTATATAAATTAAACTATATAAAGTTTAAGATGGAATGAACAAAATATCTCTGAAAACTTTATTAGTTCAATTATGAATGAAAACAAAAGCAATTAATGATAATTTATTAACTAAATAAAAGTTTTATTTCCTTTTATATAAAATATAATTTAAAAATAATAAATAATAAAGGTGCGTATTTATTTTGTAATATTAATTTTTTTATTTTATATTTATAATAGATACAAAATATAGAATCAGAAAAAATATTTTTTATTTCATTTCATCTATCAGAAGTCAAGTATACACTTTTCATTTTTCAAAAGCTCTGTTTGTTTATTTGGACTTTTTGTATTTCAGAATTATAGAATTAAATAAAAGATAAAAATGAAATAAAGAATTATTTTATCATTTATCAATATATATAATAGTATATATTATATTTTATACTATGAAATATCATACATTTACAAGGATATTTCTCTTATTTAAAAATCAAACAGAGTTTCAGAAATATAAAAATGCGTAATCTCGACTTCTGTTTTATATTTTCAAATAGTAAACATATATTTTAATTATATACTTGTATATGATTATTTATTTATATTTATTAATAATTTTTATATTGGTTTTTTTATAAACATGATTCAAACAGAGCTTCAGAAATTTTAAAAGTGTATGCTCGACTTCTGGTAGGCTTTTGATCAATTGAATTTATTTGTTATTTATAGTTTTTAATATGCATTTTAACTATATGCTTTTCAAGGAAATCCTATAGATATTTATTGAAAATTTTCTATCGTTACACCCCCTATCATTTTTTGTAAAATTATATCTGTCAAAAAAAAAAAAATAATTGTTTTTTGATCTTTTAGGACAAATATCATCATTTTTGACCTAAACTTTTTCATAATTTGGAAGTATTGAAAGATGTATTCTATGAGTTTATTCAATATTGACAAGTTTACAGCATTTTTGGGACGGATGCCCTTAAATGAATGAAATATCTAATTCAAGTAAAATTGTAAAATACAAATATACTAGATTAAATCAAATAAATTTATATTTTAAATATAAATATATAGGGGATTCAACCGTAAAAAAGTGACACATTTTTAAAACTTCAATATTTTTTAATAAAAATATTATCATTTTGTAGATAATTTGCTAAATAATCAAGTATTAATTTTTGGAAAAAAATTGTCTATCATGTCATGAAAGGGAATGGATTTTTTAATTGAATGCTTTTCTTATATTTTTCATTTCACATTTCAAATTCAATTAATATTTAAATAATAGAGTTTATCCAAATTCCAATTATTTTAAACTAGATAAAAAAGGCAGATGCAATCATATCATCTTGTTCTAGTATTTTTTTTATTTATTTCTACGAATTGACAGTTATTTTTTTTTATCTTCAGATATCATATTTCACGTCTAAAAAACATCAATGCCAATGCTTTTATTAATACATTAATATTGTAAAGCCAACTTTTTAGATTATTATTTTTAGTTGAAATAATAAAGATTAGAATTAAAATATTTTTACATTAAAAATGATATTATTATCACCATAAAATATCAGTTATGAATCATGAAAAGATGTGTGATATTTCTTTATAGATTTTTAAAATTGATGTTTGATATGATTTGAATCTTTTTCAAAATTCATTAATTTCAAGTATTTAATCATTGAATTATATGTTTTTGTTTATGAATTAAATAATTATTCTATTGTATTTAACATGAATTGTCTTTTTTTGGTTCATAAATTATGAATTTTTCATATAACATTTCATGTCAACTTTCTATTATTCTCTTTCATGACCCTATAGATATTTTTTTATTATAAGATATATTTTAGAATTAATAAATAATGGAGATATTATTTTAATAGTAAAATAAACAAAATAATTAATTTTTAATTTTTATTCAATTTTTTGACACTTTACAAACGGTTGAATCTATATAAATATAAATATTCTTAATTTGAAATAATATATCTAATTTGAAAATTGAATTTTATTTAGAATATACTTTTTTAATGAATTATATAAATAAATGAAAAACTAGAAATAAAGAAGCAAGTTTTTGAAAAGTCTTTGATTTAATTGTTGTTTATGTGATATTAATGTTTATGAGTTGAAGTTATATTACCAAATTGATCAATTCTGTTTCTTTGTTGTTTTAACGATGTCACTCCTATTGGAATGTCATTATTCATTTGTACAATTCCATCAAAATTAGGATAAATAATATGATGTTGGAAAATTGATTTGTAATATGATACGAAATATCTGGGATGTATCCATTTACTCCAGTCGATTTTGAATTGACAAGCCACGGCGAGTAAATGGATACATACCATACCTGTATCATGATAGAATTTGCATAAGCAAATTGGAGCTTCATCAGGACAAATTATAACTGTGCATTTTTCAGTAGCATCTTTAAATACTTCATATTTAAATTGTGAAACTGGCGTTTGAAAAACTGTTAAATGCTGAGCAATTGCAAGAGCATAGCTTAAATAACTTTGAGCACTATTAGTAAGTGTTCCACTTTGTGAACATATATCTTGAAGAGTTGTAAATCCAATATCATATATCTGCTGGAAAATTTCCAGAGGTTCCTTATTTTTGAGGTCTAGTCTTTTGATTTTTGCGTTCAAAGATTCAACTGCAGATGATGATAAGCTTTGATCTCCTTTAGCATCTGTTTCAAAACGGCTTATTTTACTCCATTTATTGCCTGTATCTAAATATTTTTTTAATTCATTGTTTGATTGATTGATAGCATTTTTTTTTGAATTATATTCTTGTGGAGATTGAGACTTTACAAGTGACAAAAATTCTTCTTTACTCGGACAATGCTGACTTATATGCCATGCACAGAGTAAATTGTTAATTCCAACCTTTTCTATGCTACCAATTAATGCTCGAGAATCATCAGTATGACAGGTTTCAATTCGATGCAAATGACCTCTCAACAAACTCAAAAACAAATCTGTATAATCTCCTTTTTCTGAGGGAGCCCATGCTACGGCCAGAGGAAGAATACTTCTGTCTCCGGTCATTGTTACCAAAGTATACAAGTGCCCTTTTGAAATGCCATTTTGAAATCTGGTATCAGTTTGTACGACGGGGAAGAAAATTGATGCATAAATAAATTGGAGAGCATAGTTGGGCACAATACCAACAAAATCTATCAATCCTTCATTGTTTTTATGTATATATCCATTACCTCCTGCTTGCCTAATTATTTGAATAAGACTGGTCAATTTGCCCCAGGATGCTAATCTGTCTTCTCTGGTCAAATTAAAAACAATATTATAATTCCTCCTAATTCTTAGATTATTAATTGTGTTTGGTAATAAGTTAAACTTTGAATTTATTTTAGCCATATACTTTGCATCTAATTGTGAACTTTTACCGTTTTCAAATATAACTTTTTGAAGTGATTCAGTTGAAACAATGACTGGCTTCGGGCATGTATGGTAAGTCTGATTTTCTAAATGAAAACCATCTTCAGATCGTATAAAATTAGCTGTATAAAAGCATCCTTGTGATTTGCATTTAAATCCAAGTCTGCTTGGATCTTTTGTTTCAATTTTCATAAGTCTATAACCTTTATTTGCTTTGGCTAAAATTGTTTGAACAATAAATTCATTTTGAAAAGGTTCATGTGATTCAAGATTTGCAATTGTTATTGTATCATTTATATCATTTACATCAGATGATGATTCTGTTACTTCATTATTTGTTCCTACAAATTTTCCTTCAATATCAAATCTGCTCCAGCATTCACTCATTTCATTTTCTATGGCGCTATCGTGCAGAGAATTAATATCTTCTTGGCTCAATGAATTTCTCGTTGGCATTGTAATCATAAAAGTCTTATGTGTCGATGGTTCTAGTATTGGATTTTCCAGTTGCCGCATCCTTATATTATTATCCTTTTTCTTTCTGGCTTTTGCTTTTGCATTATCTCCTTTATCAAGATATTGTTTGCCTTTTGGTCTTCCACGTTTCTTTTTTATACTAAAATCATCAAATATTTCATCACACATTGAAAAATCAAATATTTTATAACTTCCAATATTATCTTCAGATATAAAAGCGAAATTATTATATTTAAATATCTGATGCAAAGTATTTTGATCAATCACTTTTTTTTTATTGAAATAATTCTTTTCAATGTAACTTGCAAGTTCATTATGATGACATTTGACTGATTCTATAAAAGATTGTTTAAATGTTTTGTCATCAGGTTTGATACGTTTTTCTTCAAGAAGGTGAATTATTTCAAAGTTATTACCATGTATGGCAAAAAGCCAAGATTCTGGAGTTATTTTGGCTCCATTTTTTTGTAAAAATTTGAAAATTTTAAATGATCCGAAAAATGCTGCATAATTTATGAAACTCAATTTACTTACAATTGAATTTTTGATTAAAAATAAATTAGTTTCATATATAGATAAATTGATTATTTCGTCAAATGAGATTTGATTTGTTTGAATATATGATTGAAATTCAGTAATCATATCACATTGGATTAATTTACAAATATAACTATCATTCTCACCTATTTTTCTGTTTTCATAAAAATTGTCAGGCAATTCTGTGTTAATCTCATTAATCCAATTATTATTTGCATTATTTGGAGGAAACCAATCATTTTTGATAAATGGCTGTAATTCAGGCGAGAAAAATTGTGGATATTTAGTTATGATAAATTTTTCCTTTATCAGTTGTTTGCAAACATAGTCATCAAATATTAATATTTGACTTTCGATTAAAAATAGTAGAATTCTTTTGTTGCTTTTGAAAATATCAAATATTTCTGAATTCGAGAAGTTCTGAACGATTTCGGCTTTTATATCTAATATAATTTTTTCAATTTTCGGGAAAAAATTGACATATCGATGATGATTGTTCGATATTCTGGTGATTAATGTTAACATTAATTTAAATTCTTGTATATTTTCATAGATTTTTTCATTTACAATGATATCTGTAATGAGCTGATAACTTTCTTCAATATCTTCCTCTGTATCAATAAAACTTAAAAGGTAATTTTGAACCTTTTTCATTCTATCAAGGATAATTTCATCATAGACTGCATTTACGGAATTTGTATCATCCATAATAAAAAAATGAAATCCGTTGACTTTTTTTTTAGAGTGTTACGTTAGTTTTTTTTCAGATTAGTCGTTTATCTTTTTTTTTTTTGGTTTATTCCGTTTAATTTAGAGATAAAGTCGAATTTGATTTTAATTGAAACCTTATTGAAAAAAATAGAATAAATTTTGAAAATGAAATTGAATTTATAACCATATGTATTCAATATTTTAAAGCTCCTCTTAAATCAATTTTAAAATCTCAATATACATATATTATCAATATCTTTTTTGTTTCTTTGCTTCATAGTTTTATTTTTCATAAATTACTTTTTATATCATTAAGAAATAATGTTTATTTAAAAAACATAATATAATATATAAAAATAGCATAGATGAATTTATATTTCAACTAGTTTATTATTTCAATGAATTAGTTTTTTTTTTTTCAATAGAAAATAAATTTATCTAATAGATTTAATTTAATTTATAGTCAATTTTAAAGTTATTAAGTCTAATAATGGAATTAATTGAATTTTTAAAAATATAAACCGAAATATGTAAATTTATCAGAAAAAAATATGTGTTTTTTTTTCCATTTTATCTTGTTAAATATTTGAAATTATAAGTAAAAATGATCAGATTGAAATAAATAAAATTTAATACTATAATAAATATTTAATTAAAGTCTTCTTTTGATTAAAAACAAAAAACAAAAAACAAAAATAAAAAACATTCAATAAATACATCACAAAAAGTGGCAGGTAAAAGCTATTATACTCAAAAAATTGATTTCAAATTCAGTTAATTTATATACGTTAATGAAATTTGTAAAAACACTTTTATAGAAATAAAAAATGATTGTATTCACGATAATTTAGTATAAATATTTATTATATATCAATATATTAAAGATAATTATCGTAGGGTTATTTTATTTATTTATTTTCATCGGTTTTAATTTTCTAACGTACTTCTTGCAATTTTAACTAACGTCTTGACTTTTTTGATAGTTTTTTTTTTTACTAAATAGTGGGGAAAAAATAGATAAATTATTATTATTTGTGAATATAAAATAACAATTCTTTTTACTTCTTAACAAAAATGTATTGTCATCTTTGAAAAAGTTATTTTTTATTTATCGTTCAGGCCATTTTTAACCTCATAACCGTCCCCTGCGAACTTTTTCCAAAGCCCTCGCAAAACCCGGTCCTATTTTTCCCTTCGCCCGTTAAAGATAGAAAAAAACTGTCATTCATCTATATAAGGATGAATGGCCAATTTAGGGTCAAATACTCTCGCGGTTGACAGTTTTTTATTGAGAAAAAGCCATTTTTTGAAAGCTGGCAATTCTTTTTTCAGACTCCAAAAAAGAATTGCCAGCTTTCAAAAAACCAAAAAGAATGATTTATTTAATTTTCATTATTTTTATAAAAATTATGATAATTTTGGAAGTTTGAAGTAGGCAATTAAGAATGATATTTGAATTTAATTTTTTTTTTAATAAAATTGATTAGAAATAATGTTTTATTTTGATTATTAATATTGTTTTTATAGAAGAAAGGTGAAATTCTTAATCGCATGCTTCTGTAAATTAAAAATTAAAATTGAGAAGGAAAAACTTTTTGCAAAAGAATGACCAAATAAATTCAGAATAATAAAATTTAATCTATTTAAGAAGAGCATAAAAGCAAAAATAAAAAGGAGGGCTTATTTAGTGTAAATTAGTTTAATTGAAAGATAATTTTACTTAATGAGAATAAAAAACTTGAAAAATGGATGCTATTTGTGAATTTATAATTGCATTTGAGGAAGGAGTTGGATTCGTTTGCTGAGAAAACCTTGCTTGCATGTGAAAAGAAACATAACTGTGTGCGGAGGAATTTATTTGTGTGCTACTAGAGATCTATGTCGATTAAGTTTGCTGATCTGAAAATGTTGCTTGTAAATATGTTGTTTGCTGGTATTTACTGTTTTATTGATTATAACAGTTGTTTATAGGCACTGGCTTACCTTTGCTTCCGGATTTGTGGTTATTTTTTAGTGATCTGCTTTTTTAGTTTGTCATTTGTCCTGTATACTGATAAAGCTAACATTATTTAATTATTCGTGGTTGCGATTTGCTTTTTTGTAGTTGTTACTTGCTTATTAATGGTTGCTTTTGAACAAAAAGATTTTTGATTTTATATAATTATTTTACTTTCCTACTTTTTCTATGTCAATAATTCTTAATCTTCATTCAATAAAAACATCACAAAAAGTTGCCGATAAAAGGCATTATCTCAAAAAATTGATTTAAAATATTCATCAACTGATATAAACTTTTCTCAAAATTACAAATAATTATTGAAAAATTTAAATAAGTTATAGAAAAAAAAAATAATTTTAAAATGTTGATATATCAAAATATGATATAGATTTTTCTAGTAAAAACAATTTATATACTACTCAAATATATTCCAAATAATATAAAAATCAAAATACTTTAAATAAATACAGTAATATATCTTGATTTAATACCAAATACGTTTATAATAAGTTTTGATTTAATCATAATCTTCATTTTTCTACATCAAAAAAATAAAATAAGAAAAAATGATTTACATATTTTCTAATATTGATTCACATATATATATTTTAATATGTTTTTGTTAGCAATTTACTGATTGGTTTATGAATATTATAGAATAATCGTATATATTCAGAGGGTTTTTTATAACGTTTAAAGCTAGTATAATATGTAAAAAATGATAAAGAATATTATTCGAGGAGATTTTCTATCTATTTCAACAATGAACCAAGAAAATTAAATTATTAGATATAAATCGCTGATCTAAAAATATACGAATTAGCATTTTATATCGCAAAGTTCGACGTAAAACTCAATTGTCTACAATGTCCTGGTACTTACAAACTTTTTTCTCGTGGAGTTTGTTGCGATTAAATTAGATATTATATTTGAAAAAGGAATTTTGGGATAAAAATTGCGTCATTGTAATCTCCACGGAACCCCGATTAATATATATTTTTTTCGGCTTCTTACTCTATAAATGCTGCAGCGCTTAACATTTTGGAATTTTTTAATGATATGTTTTTGAGAGGAAAAATGATACTAAATATTTTTTCTTTATCAATTGGAGATATTATTTTTTTTACCTTTTCAATTTTTGATAACTTAAGTGAAAAATTGAGTACTTAGGTGAAATAAACCCTTATAATTGTGAGAATAAAAAAATTTTAATACAATATATTTCAATGTTCATTGAAATATATAGAAAATAAAAAAATAATAAAAAATATCAAAATAGATAATCAATTTTACAATTGTACAATTTACATACAAACAAATAATTTAGATATGAAAAAATATTACTAAATATATAATGAGATAATTCAATTTTTAATTTTGAATTATGTTGATGATATTTCTGAGTCTTCAGAAAAAAAAAAAAATAAATTTTTTATCAAAATATTTAGCAATTTCAATAAATTTATAAATATGTTTTATTAGGTTTTGAATCAATTTTTATTGTTAATTTTTAATAAAAAAATGGTTTGTTTCTTTGTCCATATATACATTCAAAAAGTTCCCCTCTCAAAAAGCTCAGACCTAATTAATTCTACCACATGTTTGAAATAATCAAAAAAATTTCCCATATAAACAATGAGGAAAATGATAGATTAAATAAACACATATATATAAAATTAGTAGGGCTTCATTTTTAGACCAAAGAATAAAAAACATGGTCTTTTTTTTTGAGAGAAAATAGATCAAAATTTTAAAAAAAAAATTTTAAAAATTTTGAAAGTTTATAAACTTTTTTAATAAATATGTTTTTTTATGAAATATACAATGCAGATATAATATTTTTTAAAAAACTAAAGTAAAACTTGCTGTACTTATTTTTTTATTTCAATTTTGGATTGATATTCAAAAATTTGTATGCTTATAATGCTTTTAGTTGGAAAAGATTTAGACCAATCAAACGGTCTCCTTTAGACCATGTAAAGCTATTAAAAGTTATAGAAAAAAAAAAATAATTTTAAAATGTTGATATATCAAGAACCAACGTTTATAGTATTTGTGATGTAAAAAAAATAAGGCCTATTAAGGGTAAAGTTGGTTCTTGAACTTTTTCAATGAATAAACTATTCAAAAATTAGAAAAACCAACTATGCCCTTAAAAATGGACAATAAAAAATAAAAACAGAAATATTTTTTCACTTTCCAAATTTATCACATATATAATATTGTTTATTTTTATTTTTTGGCTAAATATATGATTTGATTTTATTCTATTTAAATGGAGATAAATTTAGATATTTTATAAAATATTTTTATACAATTATTTCAATTCTATTTCAAATTAAATCTAATTTTGAATCCATGTATCGGAAATTTGTCAACTTTTTGATAGTATAATTTTACATTCGAATTTTTTTTATCATTCTATTATATAGTACGCATATATTTTGTTTCAATTACAGACATTTGTTTTTTATTATTTTAAATTTTCTTCACAAATATATAAAAAACAACTTTTTAAGAGATTATGTTTTCAAAATAAAATTTATAAACATCCATTTGATGATTTAGACAAAAGACTTTTTTAGGAGCAATACGACCATTGCATTTTTTAACGATATGTACAAATTCGATATTTGCCAGCTCGACAATAATTTCCACTACCATTTTGTAATTTTCATTGAATTAGATTATCTCTCAGATTATTCCACTGTACCATATTTTTTGGTGCAAATCTTAGTAGTTTTATCTCAGTCATCCATTTTTCTATTGCCCTCTATCAATACATACATATCATTTTCATACATTTCACGACTCCTTCTACTAGATTATTAATTCAAGTCATAAACAAAAAAATGGCCGCATAAAGGAGATTATTACACAATTCCTGGCATCATATGACAGTTAGAATAGCCAAGTCCAAAAATGGGTAATGTTTTTTTGGACCATTCAAAAGTGAATAAAAGTTAAACTTTTTGATAATATGCTATAACTTTTTGAATTTTTTTTGAGCGTTTGGGTAAACTATTTTTGTTCTTGGACTATGTTTTTTTGGGGTCACAGGTTCGATTCCCATCTTCTATTCAAAAATTATTGGGTAACTTTTTTCTGGACAATCAGTAATGAAAAAATGTTAATCTTATTGATTCAAATTAGAAAATTCAATTTTTATTTAATTAAATTTGAATTCTTCGCTGTAGAAATAGAAATAAAATCTAATTAATGAATATTAACATACCAAGAATGTATTTTTAAAATTTTTGATATTTGATAAACAAATATTTCTATTGAGTAAGCTATTATACTTCATGAATACTTCTTAACTATTATTTAATGATAAAAATATAAAAAACCTGAAAAAGGAAGAGTATTCTTTTGATATCATAAATTATACATAATGAATGATATCAACACTTATTAAACAGAAAAATATGCATTTGTAAACAAGTTCTTTTGATTAATATTCACCAGAATAAAATGTTCGCATGAAATGTTGATTTAATTCTAGTATTTTATAATAATTAGCCATCATTAAAACAATATTTTAAACTGCCCCTTTTCTTTCACTTGATGTGTAACAGCCTCTTTTTATTATTACCAAATACTATTAGTACCATGAAAATATTTTAATCCCATCTCATTTTTAGAACACAACTATCATCATTTGTAATACAAAAAGCTTGATGAACATATATAACGTTAGATATTTAATTCCAGGATGTTTATTTTTTTCCAGGATAACCGTTTAAGATGGTTTAATATTTAACCATGCCGATTATCCATTAAAATATTATTCAAAAATTGAATTAAAAACGATCAATCATACTGTGATTATAATTTAGAAGGAAAAATTTGAATAAAAAAGGTAAAGAAAAAAACATAAATGATAAACCAAAACAAGAACTTTTTATATGAGCTTATTGAAATTTTATTATAAAAAAACGGTTATCCTGGAATAAAATTAAAATTCTGGAAAAAAATAATAAACGATAGGGGGGTCAACCGAGAGGTGGGGGAGCAAAATTTTTTTTTAAATCAGTTTAAAATTATAATATAAATTCTTATATATATATATGGTAAATTAAATCACAAAGTTTCAAGATGATTGGACTGGCGCATTCCAAAATCAAAAAATAAAAAAAATTCTGGTGCTATATGGTCAGAAAAACAATTATTATAGTTAATTTGTTCTCAGTTTGGAATTGGCCAGCGTTTTATTTGTTATATTTTAATATTATTTTATTTAAATATTACTATTTTTATTTGATTCGTCAAAACTAGATTTTCTTTTATCTTTGAGAAGAATTTCGTAAATCATTACACATGCAATATTTATCTATAATTTTTTTCATTTAAAAATTATTAATAATAGTATTTGAAGAAATAATATTTTTTAAAATTGTTTTTATATAATAAATATATTATAATTTTTATTATAACTTATTTTTATATCGAGATAAATATATTTTAATGATAAATAAAAACTTCATATTTAATCAAGTTAGGCATAAGATATACGGATTAAATAAAATAAAATAAGTTTTCATACTTATTCTTCCAATAACAAGAAATAAATCTTTTTTTATACTGTTAAAATTGGTATTTTTTTAAATAAAAAATACGTTATTTTTGGCTCCCCCACATCTGTCAACCTCGAAAATGTGTCAAAAAATATATTTTTTAAAGATAATGATAAATAAATGATGGAAATATATTCCTTACTTTATATAGTTTATTTTAAAATATTTATTATTAAATTTCATCTATAGGTCCACAAAAGGCAACAACTTTTCGAAAATTAAAAAAAAAATTAACCATAATTCACCATTTTATAAAAAAGTGGCTTTTATGATTATTTGAATCAAATTGATTAATATTTTAAGTTTTATTCAAGAAGGTTATTATGAAAATATTTATTTGCTTAGGTTATCAATTTAAAATTAATTTTTGAATCACAATTTAAATTATTTAAATATCATAATAATATAATCAATGATATATATTTCAATCTATCATAAAATTGATTTTTAATAGATTTTCTCTCTTATTTTTTAATATTTTTATTACATTTGCATCAATTTCATATAATCATTTAGAATATAACTATCATATAACATTTTATGTAATTAAAGAGCAGAATTATAAAATTATCACATTTAAACCTGTTTTATAATCATTTCAATGGCAGAACAAAGTCTTTTATTAATTATCTTAATGATTTTACTGAAAATTTTTAAGAAATAACTCAATTTTCAAATCACAAGTCATTACAACTTTAATGCTTTACCTTTTTTGGCCCTATAGATAAAATTAGGAAAAAATATTTTTTAATAAATAGTATATTCAATGAACTATATAGTTCTATAATTATTATACAAAAATTCTCAGATTTTAAGTTTGCTTTAAAATTTTGACAAAAATTTTACGGTTGACCCCCTATAATAAACGTTGTATAACTTTTAATGCTTTTGCTTTTAAGGTACAAATCCAGTACGTTTAGTAACCGCAATTTTTTTTGACATTCTCAAAGAATAAGATGACATGTTAAATAAAAAACGATTATTTTCATCCATTTCATATAACATGTCATAATGTTTATTTAAATTGTAAAATAAGTGTCAAAAACAAACCTAGTCAATTTAAACTTTTTCAGAGACATGCAACTATTCAAATAATAAACGTTCTCCTATTCAAAAAATAACGTACTGGATTTGTACCTTAATATCTTTAAGTGCTAAATAATTATCTATTTCAGCTGTACTAATAAATATGTCAAGTTTTAACTTTTCTTTACTATTTATCACATCAATTATATTTTCTGAAACATTATGATTAGACCTTTTATTTGGTATTAGAGAAAACTATATTTTCTTTCAATTTTTTTTCTGTCAATTATATTTTAATAGAATTTTTTTTATTTACAAATCTTTATATAACTTTAATAGTTCTTTGACTTGTTTCAATCTTTTGATGCCATACTCCCTTTTCGGTCTATTATTTCATGATTTATAATTATTTTTCAAAAGAAAAGAATGATTCCTATTAAAACAAAATATCTTATGCTTATTTGGTGCCAAAAATACATAATAATAGCAAGTCTAGCTTCGCCATATTAATCATTAACTTCTTACAGTTTAATTATTTCAGATAAACATAAAAATCAAATAATTCAAAATATTAGGTTAATATAAATAATTAAAAAGATCAAAAAGTATGATTATTATATTATGTTTATTATGGTAACTGCTCTTCATTGGCTTCTGCATCAGATGTTTGCTTTTTATTCTTCTTTTTCACAACAACCACTACAACAATAATGATTACGACTACAACAACGACTGCCACTACAATTCCAATAATTATCGTCATGCTTATACCACCACCTTTTTTGCCACCATCTCCTGAACCTGAAATTTGCTTTTCTTCAATTGCATCTGACATTTTTTGTGGTAATTTAGTTTTATCGACCTCATACTTTGTCTTATCATAATTTAAAGCGATTTTGTAGCCTTCAGGAATATCTTCATCAGGAATATCGCTCGTGATTGTGATATCATATTTTTCAAGAAGTTGAGCAGACGTGCATCCTGTGCCATATCCATCTTTATTTACAATAGATATCTCCAACGGTCTAAATTCGCCATTTACTGTTGCCGATATTGTATATTTTATTGGTGCTGGTGTTGGCGATGGTACTGATGGTACTGATGTATCGTCTTCATCACCACTACTGCCATCGCATTGAAAAGCTGAACTTTCTTGGAAAGTGAATTTGTCAGTAATAGCCTCAATATTTCCTTTAAGATTGGTGCATCCGCAAAATGGATTGTTTTGGATAGTTACAGAAGTGCTGCCTGTAAGTTTTACACTGTTTAAACTCGAGCAGTAATGAAATGAGGTTCCTTGAATTGTTACTGATCTGGCAGACATTTCAACTGTTTCAAGAGATTTGCAGTTAGCAAAAGATGCTCCTTGAATTGTTGCTGATGTATCTCCTGTTAAAGTGACTGATTGAACACTAGATCCTTTGAAAGAATCGCCTTGAATTGATACCGAATTGGCAGACATTTCAACTGTTTCAAGAGATTTGCAGTTAGCAAAAGCTGATTCTTGAATTGTTACTGATGTATCTCCTTTTAAAGTGACTGTTTGAACACCAGATCCTTTGAAAACTTCACTTTGAATGGTAACACCACCAGATGCCAAAGTGACAGTCTGGAGAGAGGCAAGATTTGAAAAAATATCTGATTGAAGAGTAATTGACATATCGGATGTCATTTTTATTACTTTTAATTTTGAATTTCGGAAAGCATCACCACTTTGAAATGTAATACTCATTGCATCCTTTATTATAAGTGTTTCTGCCCCTGGGCATTCATTTTCAAAGTTAGAATGAACTGTAACAAAGGTATCTATTATAGTATAAGTCTTTCCAGAGCATGTTGAAGTCGAGAATGCTGAAGCAAAAAACAAGCAAATCATTTTTAAAAAAATTTATTGTTAGGTCATTTTTTGTTCCCCTATAGAAACTTGCGCAAGAAACATAATTCAATTTTTCATAAAAAGACTTTTGAGAAAGCTTTTCCTATATATATATATATATATATATATAAATATTTCAAAGAAGAAAGTTTAAGTAAATAACACTATTTTATTATTTTATATTCAAATTATAATAATATATTCTATGAGCTTTCTCAAAAATATATTTTTGTAAAATAAAAATATAATGAAATATATTTGAATTTATTATGAAATAATTACATTTATATCTTTCAAATATTATTTTAAAATTATTTATTTGCTTGTTTAGAAAAATTTTTATTGTCTTAGGTTTTTTCCAAATATTTCATTTTAATAATATTGTTAATTTGAAGTATCTAAAGATAAATCAGATTCATACTGACAGTATTGATTTCTCTTTTTAATTGTATTTAAAATATTGACAAAAAGTAAATTAAAAAGCATTATTCAAATAATTATCATCAAATTTTTAAAAACCAAAAAATTCGTTATTCTGTTACCACACTTCTTAATAAAACCAAATATGCTCAAAAAATGTTAAACTATTAATTTAAATCAATTCCAAGGCCTTCATAAAATAAACTATTAATCTCATTAATTTTTTGATTATCTGTTGTATCAGTAAATAATTTTGTCTTCATCAAATCTTGTAGAGAAACAATCATTTTTTTATAATCATACAATAAAAAATGATTTTTATAATAATCAGATTTCTGATCATAATTAATTGGATTGTTCAATTCCATATCTACGATCATCTTGGAAATTTCAATTATCATGTAATTTGGATCATTTTTGTATTTCAAAAGTTCTTGTTTGATATCATCTGAATTAATTTGAAATCCAAACTTTTTAATTAAAGCCAAGCACAATAAAATTTTAGATGATTTGATTTCAGTATCAATTAAATCAATCAACAAATTAATTGATTCATCAATACTATTCTTAAATGGCTCATCATACAAATAAACAATTGATAAATTAAATTTTGCCAAATTGTCATTTTTTTGACAGATTGCTTCTTTGAAATATTCAATTGACAAACCAACATTTTGTTTCACATCATCTTCAAATACACTCTTATAAATAACTCCAAGATTATTCTTTGCAAATTGATTATTAAATGATGATACTTCTTTATATAATTTAATAGCTTTTTTAATATCTTTTTGAACTAATTTTCCTTCTTGATAAAAATAAGCCATAATAAATTGTGCTTCTTGAAATCCATTGTTTGCTGATTGACTTAAGTAATAAATACCTTTCTTTATATCCTTTTCAACATCCGCTCCTAATAAATAAATAATTCCGAGCATAAATTGTGCATTTTTATAGAATTTGGCAGCCTTTGAAAAATAGTCAATAGCTTTACTAATGTTGTACTTAACATATTTCCCTTCAAAGTAAATTAAGCCTAAAGCATGTTGTGATACATAACTATTATGATTTGATGCAAGAGTGAAGTAATAAATAGCTTTATCTATATTACGTGATACATATTCGCCATCCATATAAATTTTACCTAGATTGTATTGTGCACTTGTTAAATTATCATCTGAAGCAAGTTGAAAATAATAGATTGCTTTATCAATATCTCTTGAAATATATTTCCCTTCGTAATAAATCAAGCCAAGATGATATTGTGCAATAGAATAATTTTGTTCAGATGAAAGATGATAATAATACATTGCTTTGTTTATGTCACGTGCAATATAAAGACCTTCATAATAAATTTTACCAAGTTCACATTGTGCAATTGAATAATTATTTATATCTGCTGCTCTTTTTATTAAATTAATTGCTTTATTAACATCACGGCTAACATATTTACCTTCATAATAAATCTCCCCTAGCTTGAATTCAGCATTTGGATTGTCTTGATCTGCAGATAGTTGAAGATAATGAATTGCTTTATCAATGTCTTTAGGAATTCCTTCACCTTCAAAAAATATTTTCCCAAGATAATATTGAGAAATCGAGTAATTTTGATTTGCAGAAAGAGAAAAATAATAAATAGCTTTTTCAATATTACTTTCAATAAATTCATTACTATAATAAATAAAGCCAAGTACGCATTGGGATTCTTTATTGTTTTGATTTGCTGATAGTGATAAATAATAAATTGATTTATCAACATCAATAGCAGTAAACTTTTTATCAAAATATATTAAACCTAAAATGCGTTGAGCTTCTTCTTGGTTTTGTTCGGCAGCAAGTGTCAAATAATTTATTGATTTATTAATATCACGAAGGACCAATTCACCATTAAGATAAATTTTCCCTAAAATTAATTGTGCTTCAATATCATTTTGATTTGCTGATTCAGTAAAATAATGAATTGCTTTGTTCATATCTCTTTCAATGTATTTTCCTTCAGAATATATTTTCCCAAGTTTTAATTGAGCATAAGGATCATCCTGAGATGCAGCAAGAGAGAAATAATAAATAGCTTTATTAATATCAAATGATATTTTTTTACCAGACAAATATAAATCTCCTAAAAAGCATTGAGATAATAAATGATTCTTATTTGAGGCAAGCAAAAGATAATGAATTCCTTTCTGAATATCAATTTGAATATATCGACCTGAACAATAAATTAATCCAAGATTATATTGTGCATCAGCATCATCTTGATCAGAAGCAAGTGAAAAATAATGAATCGCTTTATTAACATTTCTTTCAATATACTGTCCTTTGATGTAAATGAATCCAATGTTTAAATATGCTTTCGGAAAATTTTGTTTTGCTGCAAGCTCATAATAATGAATTGCTTTATTAATATCAATTTGGACATATTCACCATCAGAATATAAAACACCAAGATTATATTGTGCTCTTGAATAATTATTATTAGAAGCTAAAGTGAAGTAATAGATTGCTTTGTTTATATTTTGTGGAACAAATTTTCCTTGATAATAAATTAAACCAAGTTCATTTTGTGCTTTAATATCATTTCCTTCTGCTGCAAGAGAGAAATAATGCATCGCTTTATTTATATCTTGTTCAATATAATAACCATCATAATAAATTGTTGCCAATTTGTAATTCGCTCTAGAATCATTAAATGATGATGCCAATTCATAAAAATGAATTGCTTTTTGAATGTCATGTTTTATATATTTGCCATTACAATAAATATTGCCAATTTTGAAATAAGCCCCATCATGACCTTCTTCAGCAGAAAGTATATAATAATGAATTGCTTTCTGAATATTAAAATCTTTGTAATCACAATCTGAGAAGATTTCTCCAAGAATATATAAAGCATCTTTATCTCCTTTATCTGCAGCTCTAGAAAAATAATAAACAGCTTTATCTAAATCTTTACGAACAACTTTCCCTTCATAATAGATCGCAGCAAGATTAAAATCAGCATTTTCTTCGCCTTGTTCTGAAGCTAGTTGGTAATAATAAATAGACTTGTCAATATCACGAAGAACATATTCGCTTTCATAATAAACATTAGCTAGAGCTAAATTTGCTTTTGAATAATTTTGATTCGCTGATTGAATATAATAATGAATGGCCTTGTTAACATCAAATGGAACTGATTTCCCTTGAAAATAATAAACACCTAAATTAAATAGAGCATATTTATTATTTTTACTTGCAAAAATAAAATCACGATGAACAGGATATTCAATTTCTTGATTTGCATATAAATGTTCATAATAAACAGCACTAAGAAGAAGTTCAATTGATTCGTCATTTGATGTATTTTCAATTGAAACAATCGGATAATCATAACAAGTGACACAAAAAGATTTTTCATTAGATTGTAAAAAATGCTCAATTTGAATTTCAGAATTATAATATGCATAATACTCAAGAATTAGTTGATCGATTGACGGCCTTTTATCTACATCATTCAATGTGCAATTATTAATCATTTTTTGAATTTGAAAAAATTTTTCAGGCAGATCATCAATCTCCAATTCTTGATTATTATTCGGCATCTTTCCTGACATTATGTAATACATAATCATGCCGAGTGAATAAATGTCACTTTTGTATGAGGAATCGCCTGAATAAACTTCTGGTGCCATGAAAACCGTTTGAAAATCAGCTGTAAAATTTGGATTCTTCGAATCACGAATCATTCGATCGAAATCAATCAAAACCATTGTTTTATTTATGTCAATCATTATGTTGTTTGGCTTGAGATCTCTAAAAATGAATTCTTTATCATGAAGATATTTGAGAACAATCATCAATTCAAAAATAATTGTGATTTTGTCTGAAATTTCAAGTTGCATTTTTAAATTATTTATTTCTTGACCATTTATGAATTCAATTACGGGATATTTGTTAATTGTTCCATAAAATTTTGGCAAAAGTGGATGATTAATAATTGAATAATTATCAAGTTCTCTTTTCAATAGTTTTGGTGTTTCATTGTCAAAAGTGTTGGCAGTTTTATAACAAAAAAGTTCTTCTTTCTCAAAATTATATAATAAAATGGCTTTAAATACAGCTCCGAAGCCAATGATTCGTAGTTCAATATATTCATCTTCATTTAATTCTTCTGATATTGAATTATTTGAATTAAAATATTGAAATCTGTTTTTAGTCAATTTTTCATAACTTTGTTTGATTAAAAATCCTGATATACATGGCTGAACAATGTTCCAAATTTGATGAATTGGGCGCTCAACATATGGAGAAATTGATAAATATTGGTTAAAATTCGAAATTTCCTCTTGAAAAGTTTGATTAAAAGATAATCGATGATATTCAATTTTGATATTTTGGTTGAATATATCTTCAGTATCAGATAGAAAACAGATTTTTATTTTTTGATTGATTGAAAAAAGATCTTGAAGAAAGGAAAGTGATGTTTGTTTAATAATTAGTATTGTGTCTTTAAAACCAATAAATAAAAATTGACTTTCTTCTTTTAACTCGGAATTATCGGATCGATTAACTATTACCGCTTTTGATTCTTCCATTTTTCTAAAAATTTGCTGATCTTGATTGACATCCAATGTTTTCGAAATACAAAGAAATTTATAATTTTGAATAATTTTGTTCATACTTTTCATTTTAATTTTAATAGAATTGCTAGACAATCCCTGAGATAACTTGATGAAATTGCTGAACATAGTTGGATATTAGTGTATTATCAATTTTATCAAAATTTGGCCTTGAGTTGATCGTTTTTTTATATGAAAAAATGAAAAACGAGAAAAATTTCATTTTTTTTACCATATTAAATTCACTACTGTAGATTGCTTTACCATAAAAAATACGATCAAAAATTTATAGTTTTTAAAAAAATTTTACCAAAAAAAAGTGTTACCATAAAAAATACCTTTACCATATTAAACATTCTTCTTTCTATGGATGCTCATCATTAACACAAATTACAATTCCTTCTTCGGTAACTTCAATTGGATCCAATACTTTTGAAAATTGTTCTTCGCTAACACAAATCACATTTACAATTCCATCCTCTCTAACTGAAATAGGATTTTGTGTTTTCTGGGAATGTTCATCACTAACACAAATTGTAATCCCATCGTCTGTAACTTCAATTGGATCTTATGCTTTATCTAGATTTTCATCATTATCACAAACCACAATTCCATCATCTGTAACTTCAATTAAAAGCCATGATTTTTCTGGAGTAAAATCTTTAACAATTACTGGAGAGATTCAAATATTATTTGAGAGAATGTTTGAACAATGTTCATCATTAACACAAATCACAATTCCTTCTTCTGTAACTTCAATTGGATATTATTCATTCTGTGGATGTTCATCATTAACACAAATCACAATTCTTTCATCTGAAACTTATATTGGAAATAATGTTTTCGATAAAAAACATAATCTAATAAATGAAGATTGATTCATTTAATTTTATGATTTCAATATTTGATTATATGTGTTCTTTCAAATCATTCTGTTTTATAAACTATGTGTCATAAGTCAGTTCGCTTTTGACCTAAATTTACCCATATAAAAATTGTATCTTTTGTAAACTATACAATTATTATACTGTAAACCATACAAAAACGAACTGAGCTTTGATTCGTCTCAAATATATGCTAAAATTTAAAATTAAAAATGCAATTTTTTCTTTTAACTATCACTCATGATTGAATATAATTGTATCTTGCCAACTTGGAGGACAACTGCATGGATCAAGTCCTTTTTTAAAAGCAGAGCATTCTCACAAATTAAAATTCTTAAAAAAGTTATTCATACAAAATTGAAAAGGAAAATGACTAACAAAATAAATTGTGAGTAAATAAAAATGTATTTAAAAATTGTGAGAAAAATTATCGAACTGGCTTTTGGGTTTAGAAATTAATTCAAAAATAATAAAAAAAATTAATGACATTGAGCAAATATTTAAATTTAGACCAATATTCCATTGTAGAATTTATTGAGTGCGGTACTTATGGTAATTTATACAAGATTATAGAAAACAAAAGCAAGAAATTATATATAGCTGATATTTCAAGGTTCAATATTTCTAAAAAACTCGGAGGAGTCAATGATTTTTTCACAAAAGAAGTATCAATTATGTCTAGTTTAAATCATCCATCTTTTCTTAAATTTATTGGCTTTAATACAAAAAATTTCAAATCATTGGACAATCCAACAATTATTAGCGAATATTTTGCATCACAAACTCTAGAAAAATTAATTCAAAATTCCAATTCAGGACAATTACAAACCAAATTAGAAGATACTCAAAAACTAATAATTATTTACGGAATCGCATCTGGAATGGCATTTTTACACAAGAAGGGTATTACACATGGAAATCTAAATTCAAAAACGATTTTAATTGATGATTTTTTCCATCCAAAAATTATATATTCCAAAATATTACAAATTGTTGGTGAATCAAGTAAACATTCAGATGAATACGATGATATGTCTCTTTGTTTTTTACCAGAAACAGTCGTTGACGGGCTAAATTCTAAAGAAGAAGACGTTCAATCATTTTCTTTAATACTCTATCAAATTTTAAACGGTCGAAAAATTACCAAAAGGCAAAACAAACCTTATCAATTTAACAAAAATGTACCATATGTTTATCAAAAGCTTTTTGAAAAGTGTAATTCAGATATTTGTGGAGAAGTCCCATCATTCAATTATATTGTTAACCTTCTCAAAAATGACGCTGAATTTATCACTGAAAAAGTTGATTCAGAAGTTTATTTCAAATATATTGAATCAATTGAAGATCAAACGCAAGAGAACACCAAAAAAGTATTTGATTATGATGAAAATCAAAATGAAAATTATGATGAAGATTATCTATCTGAAAATATAAGCTATGAAAACGATAGTTTTAATGGTTATCTATCTGAAAATATAAGCTATGAAAACGATAGTTTTAATGGTTATCTATCTGGAAATATAAGCTATGAAAATGATAACGATAATGATTATCTATCTGAAAGAAAAAGTGTGGGAAATGTCAATGATAACGATAATGATAATGATAATCGACATGAAAGCAAAAGCAATGAAAGTGGCGATGATGTTTTATATCAAACAGATAACAAAAGCATTGCTGGTGAAAAAGAAGAAGACAATTTTGATAAAAACACTTCAATTTGTTGCGTCTGTCAAAAAGAGATTGAAAATAAAGCCGACATTTTCTATTGTTGCGGCTATCCATATCACATCAAATGCATCAAATGCAGAATCTGTAATAAGAGCATCTCCGACCTAAAAGAAGTCACAGCCGAACCAAATACAACTCAAAACGAAGACAGTATTGTCTGTGTAGCTCCTGGCCTATTTTTTTGCAGATCAGACTTTGTCAAATATCGAAACAAACCATCAGAATTACCAGAAGAAATCAAGTTCGAGTATTTGAAAAAAATTGAGCGCAAAGGAATCGACAGATTACTCTCATCGAACATAAATTATGACGATCCTTTGCTGGCCGATCTAACTAAAGGATCTAACAAAGATTTCAATTTCTTATCGATCAGTAAAGACATTGAATTATTTATTCCATCGGTCAGGTTTCATTTCACCAAACCACTGAGTGACATCAATTACAAAGAAATAATCAACGAAATCATTCATAAGGACATGATTATCATCAACATCGAAAGAGGAAGTTCATTCCTCACAATCGCATTCATTTCATCAGGGAAAGCCCAAGAAACAGTCGAAAAAAATAAGGAGATATTTGAGCCTTTGGTAAAGTATTTCCATAGTGCAACTGGCAATTCAGTCGCAGGCAACATTGGGGATGATCCGGTATTCATTTTTCCAACCAGAAAGAGATTAATAAGCTTTTTCAAGCGTGAATCAATCAATCTTCTTCAATTGAACGACATTTTGGATAAACTTGATTTTAGTAAAATTAAAAGTGAAGTCAAAGCCAATTTAAGGAAAAAAATTAAGGAAACCAATTGGGAATTCATTTTCAACAATCAAAAATTGTACGATGAAGCAGAAGAATCAATTCGAAATAGTGTTGAAAATAACGAGGTTGAATTAATCATTACAGGCATAACAATAATTGCAAGCGCAAAATACAATGCTTGGGCTGAATTACAGATATCTAATAGGGTTGAACTTTTTCTTTACCATGGATCAGAGCTTCAAAATCATTCATCAATAATTAAAAAAGGATTTTGTCTTCCAGATGAGATTTTCGACAGTGATGAAGAAAGAATGGCATACATAAAGGAATTTGGCGAGATAAATACTGATCCGGGCTATTTTGGCATAGGTTTTTATGCAACCGATAACATTTTTTATGCATCGATGTATTCGAAGCCAAATCATAAACAATACCTAAATTTCAATGATACAGGATCTGTCATTTGTTGTAAAACTATTTATAACAGAGAATTTTGCGTTAATTTAAATGATCATGCTCGCAAAAAGAGCGAGTTTTATGAAAAAAAACATATTTTTACTGGCCAAGAAATGAATATTAGTATTATTGAAAATTACGGCGCTCATTTAATTTACGTCGAAAGTTCATCTAGTTTCCATCCAAGTGATATAAATCCTAATTATGGCAAGAATAGTCAAACAAAAGCTTCCAGAAATAGTTATGTGACTGCTTTCGAATACGTTTTTCCTCGTAGAGAGCAAATGGTTCCAGTTTTTTCAGTCAGCGTTATGCGACCAAGATTTTATGTTCTTTGGTTTAAAAACATTGATGTGTTTGACGTTTATTTGAATCAATTAAAGCGTAATTGTGAATTCAACATTTATTGTAAAAATGATTTGAATGAAGCAATACAATTTGTTGAAAGGAAAAAAAGAAATATATTGAAATTAATCGTGTCTGTTGATAATGTAGATCTTTGTAAAGAGGTTATTGATAAAATTAGAGAATGTTATCAGAATAATTTCGTTTGTCTTATTTTTTCAAATAATTTAAAATTGTTGAATTTGGCAGAATCAATGGAAAATGTTCTTTTCACAGACAATGAAGTATATTTTAAGAAGTTCGTAAAAATCAAATTAATGAAAAAGAAAATTATCAATTTTTCGCGGAAACTTAAGAAGTATTATAATGCAAATGGCAACCAAAAAAAATTCAATATAAATGAAGATGTTCTTTTGAAATTTCATAAAAACAATTGGGATTTTCCATATAATGATGAATATAATACTATGGAAGAGGATCCCGCATGAATTCACTTCATTTTAAAGATTTTACATCACGTTAAAGCCATCAAATATTTTAAAAATGCTTGATTATATTTTATTTTTTTTACATGAAATCTGCTCAATTATTAGATACTGCTCAATATGCTACTCTTTAATATCAATGAGCATTTTACTAATTTTTTGTTAAATTTTATCTGATTTTTTACATTTTAAAACTCGAACAGTTTAAGAAGAATAAAAGAACCCACATCAAAATTGGTATATTTAACATATTTATGTGTTTTTATCATATTACTTGTGTAGTATATAAAATTTTATGTATCTTATATATCTTATTTAATTGATAATTTATTCTTTTATTAATAAGTGAAGGCTCAAATATATAAAGCTGTCAGATGGTATTGAATACCCAAAAGCAGCTTACCAATATCTCATTAAAGGAAAGATCGTTTTGAAAAATTTTGATATGGCTAAAGATTGCATTGCGAGGCTCGATTATGCTCGAGACAAACAAAAGTATTTATTGAAAGGTTTGTTGAACCTCGAAAAAAAAAAAAAAGATAAATAACGCAGTTTTCTTTTTCAAAAAATGTATAAATGATGGTGACAACGAATGCATGTATAAATATGGCGAAATGCTTTTTTTAGGCGAAGGAATTAAAAAAGATTACAATGAAGCTTTTCAATGGTTCAAAAATTCTAAGAAAAGCGGTTTTTTGAAAGGTGAATATTTCCTTACATCATATAACTCTTTAAGCACTTTAAAAGAATTCTTTGAATTGCCAGCTGAAACCCAATTGGTTCTAATATCAAGTTGCATAAAAAATCTGGTTAATCACAACGGTGATGTTAATTCAATATTCGACCAAATTGTAATTCGATCACAAAAAACTGATAAGCTATTTTGCAATCATTCATTGAAGATGCAAACTTTTCATAAATGTTTGAGTAAATATAAAGATATATATATAATGATTGAGTATCCATCGTCATCATTCAAACCAGTAATTGATCTCGTTTCAAAAAGCAAAAAAAAAAAGCATTTTTTTCTCATCATTTGATGAATGTATCCTATTACCTAAAGAAGGGGTATATGGATCAGCAATATCTAAAAAATGCTTTTCAAAAGATATTTCTTTTCATGATATTGCTCCTAACATTTTCAAAATACCAAAAAATGCTTTCAGTATGTGTTCATCATTGACACAAATTAATATCCCATCTTCAGTTACTTTAATTGAAGAGTTCGCCTTTAATAAGTGTACATCATTGACACAAATAAATATCCCACTTTCAGTTACTTCAATTGGAGATGGAGCATTCACGAAATGTCTATCACTGAAGCAAATAATAATACCTCCTTCTGTTATATCATTGGGAAATTTTGCTTTTAATGAGATAGCCGAAAAAACACAAATTTTAATACCTTCCTCCATTATTAAGATGAAAGATTTCGATTTAAAACGAGCGTCAAATATGACAGAGATATCAATACCATTGTCTTTATCTTCAATTGGAAGCTATGCTTTTCTCCGATTTAAATTACTGCAAAAAATATCAATTCCATCCTCAGTAACATCAATTGAATCAAATGCCTTCAATGAATGTTCATCTCTAACTGAAGTTCTGATTCCTTCTTCTGTAACTTTAATTGGAGAATTTTCTTTCTTTAAATGCACTTCATTAAAGCAAATCTCAATTCCTTCATCTGTAACAACCATTGAATATGCTTCATTCGATGAATGTAAGTCACTTTCACAAGTTACATTTGAATCTCCTTCATCTCTAAAATCAATAAAATTTAGAGCTTTTGCTTTTTGTGAATCTTTAAAACAAATAACAATTCCTTCTTCAATTGAAAGTATTGAAATGGCTTTTAATTGTTGCAAATCATTGAGGCAAGTTACATTTGAGGTACCATCTTCTATATCTAAAATTGATGATAATATTTTTTATAATTGCCCATCATTAATGCAAATAACAATACCTTCACATTTGACAAAAAAAATTAAGGTTGGATTAAAGGTTAAAGTAAAAAAAGTGTAAAAAATAATTATATTTAAAACTAGTACATTTGAATAAATAAAAACTTTATCATTTATCTCAAAATTTGTAAAAGAATAATCCTTTTTTTTTTATACTATATAATTTTTTTGCAGCTAGAAAACCGTTTCCCAATAATTTTCCCCTGGCTTTCAGAGTATCGTCATATGCATCTCATATAATAATTTAATAAATCATTTTCAATAATCCTCATCAACGGTAGTGCGTGCATATTCTAAATAAGCGGATAAAATATGCATAATTTTCAAAACAAGTTACTTTATTGCTGAACTTTATCTACAAAATATGCAAGATTCATTTGATTGATCCAACTGTCAGCTCGTTTACGATTAATACAGTTAAAAAAGGCAATTTTCCTATCATTCTTAACTTAGTCAATTTCAAATATAATAATTTTACAGATGATGAAATTGAATTCATATCAGAAATCATTGAAAAACTCAATAATAATTCTATTGAAGTCAAAGCAAATGATATTAATTCAAAACTCACAATAGACAATGTTTTTGAATTAATTCAACATCATCAAATATGTCAACAGTTTTACTCAAAGAGATTGAAAGATGAAATCGACTTTATTTCTTCACATTTTTATGAAATCAAAGAAAGAATGGAAAAAGAAATTTTCAAACTTAAATCGGATATAATTTACAAAATTTTTGCGAATCCAAAACTTCAGCTAGAGACAGAAGATCAACTCTTGGCATTCATAAATGAAATATATTCAAAAGAATCAACTTTTTCAATTTTGTATGAAACCGTTATTTTTGAAAATGTTTCATCAGAAAAAATGAAAGAATTCATTGAAAAATTTGATTTCAATGACATGACATCCACTACGTGGCAAAGACTCACAAACAGGCTGCAACAAGAAATCAAAAATGTAACTGATGAGTTGAAATCAAGTGAAGGCCAATACAAGAAGGCAAGTAAAGTTTTAGCATCTTTTAAATACACCAACAAAGAGTTTTCAGGAATCATAAACTTTTTGAGAGAGAAATCATCAAAGAAAATTGAAAACGAAATTTCAATAACATCAACTTCATATCAAGGCAATTCTGGTCCATTAAATGTTACAATACATGAAGATCAAAGAAAATATTTTAATCTGATAAATCAAGAGAACAATTGGATATGCTTTGATTTTAAAGATTATCGAGTGATTCCGACAGATTACACAATGAAATCAAGGGACCAAGGCAAAGGTTGGTGTCATCCAAAAAGTTGGGTTTTAGAAGGATCGAATGACAACATTTCGTTTGAAATTCTTGATGAAGAGAAATATTGCCCTTATTTGAATGGAAATAATCTGGCTCACACATTCAAAATTAAAAATCAAACATCAAAAGAATTCCGTTATATTCGGCTGTATGCCACAGGAAAAGATTGGTGGAATTCAAATTATTTTTCATTTTCTTCATTTGAAATATATGGTCAATTGATTAAGGCTAAACAATAATGATAAATAATAATAAAAAAATGTTTTAATCTATTTATGTATTTATATTAATTTGAATTAGGAACATGTATCATTAGTTCAGAAAACTTATTCTTTTTGTAATGAAATTTTTAAGAATCATTTCCATCTTCTTTGTTATATTTGTTCATCATTGGAGCGAATATCAATTCATTCTCCTATCACAATGATTGAATATGATCTTTTTCAAGAATTCTCATTGTTGGAAAGTATTGAAATCGATTCTTCTGTAGTTGTGATCAAAGAAAAAATTTTGGGAATGCTTATCATTAGAAAGAACTACATTTCCTGATTCATTGAATTCATTAGGGGAATGCTCTTTTCAAAATTCCATATCTTTAACAGAGAAAAGGAATTGAAATTTATTCAATTACCAGTGATTCAAAAACAAAATCAAATATTGATTTTTTTGTAAAAATAAAATATATTAACCATTTTTATTTTATTTAACAATATAGTATATCTATATGCATATATTAATCATCATAAATATGGTAATATATATAAATCATGATTTTTTAAGTGAGCGCTTTATTAAAAAAAATTTCATAAAAAAATGGTTATACTTTCCGTTATGAAATCGAATTTTTCCGTAATCATAATGAACTTTTCCGTTATCATAATGAACATTTCCGTTATCATAATGAATTTTTCCGTAATAATCCCGAAAAGACTGTATTATATTTATATATTATATTTTATATATTATATATAGCTTCAAACTAAAGAAAACAATAAAAATAATTGAGATTTTTTTTTTTTTGTAATTTCATATAAAAAGTTTCATATTTTATTTTCCATTCAAAATTAAGCAATCAATTTTTTTTAATAAAATTTTCTTTCTTTTTCATTTCATTTTTTATGCAAGTAAGCAGAATCAGGATCAACGGATATGACAATCCAATTGGATTTTCATTCGATACAATTCGATGCTCATGGATTGTATCTAACACTAAAGCAAAAAAGACAGAATTTGTAAAAATTGAAGTATCAAAAGATGAAAAGTTTGAAAACATTATATATCACAAAGAAGGAGGCAACCTTAATTCAGTTTGTGAAGAATTACAAATGAAACCAGAACCTTACACAAGATATTATGTTCGCGTTCATGTTACAACGAGTGAAAAGGAACAAGCTTCAGGTGTTGGCTTTTTCGAAACAGCCAAGATGAACCAAAAATGGGAAGCTAAATGGATCAAGCCTCAACCAGAAGATACATATCATCCAACATTTGAAAAAGAATTCCAAGTCAAAGAAAACATCGCATCAGCTAGGCTTTACATATCAGGGCTTGGTCTTTATGCTTGTAAAATCAACGGCAAGAGAGTTGGTGATGAAATCCTTACACCATATTACAGTGATTATAATACCGATGTTCAATATCAAACTTTTGATATCAAAGAATACCTTTCAAAATCCAACAAAATCGTTATTGAACTAGGAAATGGCTGGTACAAAGGATTTTTCGGACTTGAAGGCAGAGACAAGAATTGGGGCAGTGAATTCCAAACAATTGCTGAAATAAGAATCCGTTATTCTGATAAAACTGAAGAAGTTGTATCAACAGATGAAAGCTGGCTTTACTATGGCTCAGATACTGAAGGTAGTGATATATATCATGGTGAAATTATTAATCACCTTCTTTGGGAAGGAAAAGAAAATCCAAAGAAGAAGCCGGTTGAAGGATCAATTAAAGGAACATTAAGAGAAAGATACAGTCTTCCACTTAAAGAACACGAAGAAATGAAAGTTAAAAAAGTCATTCATACACCAGCAGGAGAAACTGTTTTAGATTTTGGTCAAAACTTTGCAGGCTATGTTCAATTCCATTGCAATTTGAAGAAAGGAACCAAAATTGTGTTAGATTATGGTGAAATCCTTCAACATGGCAACTTTTACAATGCTAATTATAAAACAGCCAAAGCTCACTTTATCTATGTTTCTAATGGAAAAGATGAAATTGTTAAACCACAATTTACTTATTATGGATTTCGTTATGTTCGTGTAACCGGATGGGAAGGAGACATTAACAAAGATGACTTTGTTGGAAAAGCTCTTTATTCAACAATGGCATTTACAGGACATATTGAAACTGGCTATCAGAAACTAAATCAACTTTTCTCAAATGTTTTTTGGGGCCAAAGATCAAACTTTGTTGATTTCCCAACAGATTGTCCACAGCGTGATGAAAAATTAGGATGAACAGCTGATTGCCAAGTTTTCTGTGGCACAGTAAGCTTCAATATGTACACGCCTGCATTTTACAACAAATTCATTCATGATCTTCGTGTAGAACAGAACAAATATGATGGCTCTATTCCATGTGAAATTCCAGTCTTTAATCCAGGTATGGCAGCACCTTCTGCTGTTTGGGGAGATTGTGCAACAATTTTACCAACAGTTGTATATTAGCGTTTTGGAGACAAATGATCACTCAAATCGTACTATCCAATGATGAAGGACTGGGTTGACAAGATCAGAAGAGGAGATCAAGAACGAGGAGAAGAACGTCATTTATATGATTATACAAATCAATTTAGTGACTGGGTTGCACTTGATGGAAGAACTTCACAAAGTTTCAAAGGTGGCACGGATGAAAACTTCATTACTTCTTGTTACTATGCAATGAGTGCTAAAATGGTTAGTGATGCTGCACAAGTTCTTGGTAAAGAAGAAGATGCACTTTATTATCTTGATCTTCATGACAAGATCAAAGCTTTAACTTTTTATCTTTTTTTAATAAAGTCTTATTAACCAGAAAATTTTCTATAATAAACAAGTTTTATCTCATTATTAATATTAAGTCTTACTGATTGAAATGATTTAATTTTTAATATCAATTCCCTTTTTTTTTTTTTTTTTTTTTTAAATATAATATTAAAACTTGTTTATTATAAAATGGTTGATTTTATTAAATATCATTCCAATTCTGATGACAAAATTGATATCTTCTCAAAATGAATGGAATAAAAAAAATTTATTGTATATCTTACTCCTATCAGCTAAGTCATTTTAAATTATAATTGCAATTCAGCTGATTTAAGAAGAAATCACAACTTTTAAGTAAAAAATATTTCAAATAAAGAAGCTTTCTTTTAATTCCTGATTTGATAAAAAGGTACCCAAACTCTATTATTTCGGACAATACCTTTTCTATATTATTAAATTATTTTATAAATACTCATATTTATATATATTTAAAAATATTAAAATTTTAACTAATAATTTCCAGTATAAAAAGAAATTTAATTTTGTCAAATTTTGATTAGTTTACAAAATTTCAAAATTGAAAAAGTTTTAAAATGATTGTTTTATAAATTTGAATAAAAAATCTTTTTGATTAATATTTTTTAAATAATTATATACATTTAAATGTTTATATATATATATTTATTGTTATTAATAGTTTTTTTGATTATTTTTTGAGAATCTAAAAAAATTATCATTTTAATTATTGCATTTTATAATTATATTTCTATTATATATATTAATATATATTTAAAAATTATATAACATCTTATATTGTGAAATATAATTTATAAAAATAAGATAAATATATTTTATTATTTGAATGCATTCTGAATTTATAAAATTAATATTGTGTTGATATCTTAAGAAATTAATTAATATTATATTAAACAATATAATATATATGATTTTATAATATGGAATATTATGTAAAACTTAATGAATATCTAAAATGCCTATTTAGATTAAATATATCGAGAATTTTTCAACAAATTAAAAAAAACTTTCGTAACTGAATTTTAATGATTTTTCATTATTTCATATCCTAACAAATATCAAATATATCATTAGATATCTCATATTATATATTATATTTCAATATATAAAATGAATTATATATTTAATTTAATATAAATAAAATATAATTTAAAAATATTATTATTTAAATTATTTCATAAATTGAAAGAAAAACTATAAAAAAATTTTCACTTCTCAATTATAATTTTTGTTTAATTTTCCATATTTTTCTCAAAAAAATTGGATTATAAATAAATATATTATTATTTTAAAACTTTAGGGAATTTTGATCGTGATTTCAATGCATTCAAAATTGAATTCGCTTAGATTGACGACTTCACCTCTTCAGAAAAAAAAATTAACCTTTTTTTCTCCTTAAACCGTCAAAAAAATAAATATTTTAGCTTTATCTCAATAAATCCTAGATAGATCTTCCAATTAACGAGATATCTCATGTAAAATAAAATATATAAAACGATAAAATCATTACAGGAAAATGTATCGAAGGGATTAGAAATTATTTGGAAATTATTGAAATATCGATTTTTGATTTTTCGTATCTCCACATATTCTTAATTAATTAAATATATTTTTATTTTATAAACAAACAAATATAATATTATAGAAAAATGTAAGTTCAAAAATAAAAAAATAATATTTTAATCACTACTTTTCTAGTGTTTTTAAATTTTTCAAAAAGTAAAGATTAAAAATTCTAATTTCTTATGTAATGAACCAAACAGGTTGTAAATAGTATCAAACAATTATACATATGATAAGGATTTAAAATATGCTATTAAAATTTTAGTAAATCTTAAAATCACCAACTTTTTGCTTTCAACAAATTGAAAGAAAAGAGTATGTATACCTTTTTTGATAAGAATTCGTGTCTCTGAAAAAGTTTGCAATTAAGAATTTTAAATGAGAAATAAGACAAGAAGAATTTATTTCATTTTTGGTTATGAATACCAAAGATCAGATTCAACTTAAATTGATATTAAATTCAAAAGTTTTTAAAATTCCAAATCAGTTTCATGGAATTGCAGATATAACAAAAGATATTTATTCATCATTAATGTTTGGGACCAATCAGTATATGGTATATTCTAAAGTATCTGAAGAAGTTTTTCAATCCTTTTTAAATTATTGGATCAAAAAAGAAGAACCAGAAATCACAATAGATAATATCAAAGAATATGATATGCTGTCACGAGAATTCGGAATCATGAAAAAAATACTTATTGATAAACGAAAAATTCTTGGCGAATATTATATAGATATAAATGATCTTGCTGATCCAAAAATAAAAGATAAAAGTCATGCTGAAGAAATGATTGCTATAAGACTTGATGATTTTCTTTTAAAAAGCGGAAAATCATTAATTTCACAGCCTATTAGAAGTTTATATAATATATTCAATCATCAGAAAAGAAATTTAACAAATCATAATCTTGCATATGAATTAATTATTGATAGATACGAAGAATTAAAAGCCCAAAAAAACAAAAATTATGGGGATATTTTAATCCTACTTAATTTGCTCGATGGAACAAAGTTAAATTCAAAAAACTTTAAAGATTCTATACAAAACTGTGAAAGAAGATTTGGTATGATTCCAACAATTGATTTTAAATTCATTTGTGATATTAAAGAAGAAATTCATATATTTAAAAAAAAGCGAAAATCACTAGAACAATCTATTGAGCAAAATTTTGAAAATTTTAAAAGAGAGCAAAATAATAAAATGGAAAGAATGCAAAATGAAATTAACCAAAAATTAAGCAGCATTGAACATAATCTTGATGAAAAACTAAAGAAATTCGATCAGGAACAAAATAAAAAAAATGATATTATAATAAATATAATTAATAATATAATAGCAGACAAAGAAAAACAGGAAAAACTCATTAATGATTTATCTCAAAAAATTGATAATCTTAATAAAAAATACTCAGAATTAGAGACTTCGATTAAAATAAATAATGAAAAGCAAAATAAAAACAATCAATTATTAGATTCAAAAATTGAAAATTTAAAAAAAGACCAGATTAAATATACCCAAATAAAAACGGCAATCGATGAACTGAGAAGTAAATTAAACCAAAATCAAAATGATCTAAAAAATAATGAAACCATAATAAATTCTATTCAAAAAAAAGGTTTAAACTTAACAAATACGATAAATCACATAAATAAGACATATATTGAAATTGCAAATAAAATATCAAAATACTCTAATAATCAAGAAATCATGTTCTCATTAATGGGTAACTATATATATGGACAATCAATTTATTTTATTCCAGATAATATTGCATACTTTCATGAATCAATATCAAAAGAAAGAGACGGAATCTTGTCTACTTTGAAAAAACACAGGAAAGATCCATTTGAAAGACATTTTATTGTTTCTCTTTCACATCGTGATCCATATAATTTACTTAATTATAATTCTGATGATATTTATTGTTCTACATATGCTGGCGATCTATGTCTAGAATTTACTTTCAAAGATCCAATCAATTTAACTGAGTTCCAAATTACAGGATCTAATGGTTATTATCCAAGAAGCTATGATATAATAATTAATAATAGCAATTCGCCTTTTCATGTCATAGATGATACACAAATGAGAGATGAACCACATATTTCAAGACAAAAGCTCAATGTTAAAAATTGCAAAAGTTTTAAATTTGTTCAAAAAGGACCAAATTGGGATTCAAAAATCTTTGAGGCCAATTTTTTAGAATTTAAACAAATAGAATTCTTTACAGAAGAGAACAAAAATGGATTAATTAAGAGATGGAATGATTTAAATAAGGAGAAGAATCCACATTTATTCCCAATTATCGTTGATTCAAACCAGCTTTCAACCGAAGATATTCATATCAATAATTCTAAAAAAACAATATGCCCAGGCAATTCAAAAAATGAATATTGTGAAATTCAATTTATAAATGGTGCGATAACATTTGATGGATATAGACTAAAACGTAGTAATTATACAAAAAAAATGAATGGCTGGTTTCTCACAGGTAAAACATTGTTAGATGAAGTGATAAACTTATCAGAGTATTCAGACACTTCAAATAATACTAATTTATTGTATGTTTCAAAAGATATTAATAATACAGCCTTATTGAAAAGTATTACATTGCACAAGTCTCTAAATAAATCAAACTCTTCAAATTTTTTGCACTTTAAACATTTTGAAATATTTGGTTCCTTCATAAAACTTTGATATATTTAAACCAGAAGAAAAATAAAAGAGAAGGCATTACTTACTACTTTTTGCTTTTACTATTAAATAAACAAGTCTGATGAATAATATTTTTTATTTGCAGGGATACCATACGGGCACGGGCACGAGTACGTTACCCGGAAAAACTAAAATTTCGGGCAGAAAAGGGCAAATACGGGCATCTACTTTTGCCCGATATTTCCTATCGTTGCCCGAAAAAAAAAAAAAAAAAAAGCAAAATTGACCGTCATCAAGAGGGAATTATCGTCTTTTGCCCGAAACCTAAGTTCGATTCTTATTGATAGCTTTTTTTTTTTTTTTTTTTTTTTTTTTTTTTTTAAAATGTAGTTTTCTGCATCATTTTAATAATTTACACAAAATAATAATAAAATTTTAATTTAAAAACAGTTATATATGATTATTATTATTTTCTTCAAAAAATCATTTCCAGAAATTCAGGGCTCAAACGGATTTTTTTCTCGGGTACAAAAAAGTGCTAAAAAAATTTATTATTCTTGTAACGTATTTTGCCCGAAACGAGATCCGAGCACTTCATCGGGTGGAGACCGTTTATTTGCCCGAGATTGCCAGGGCTGCCCTTTTGGCATCCCTGTTTATTTGATGCTTTTTAAGGATGATGGTTATAACAGTACACCCTTAAAAAAAAAAAAAAAGGATAAAATTTATTAATTTATTTCAAATAGACAAGCATTAAAAAAATTGACTCATAGATCCAGAATTTGGGGTTTGGAGAAGGAGCCCATTTTCTAGTATCAATGAAAAAAAAAAAAAGAGAACAAAAGCGATTTATTCATAACAACAAAAACATTTAACCACCAGCATACAATCCACCAATGCATAAAGCGCCTAAAACACAATATAAAATAATTATAGGTGTAATATTATTTTTTTTTTCGAAATAATAAATGAATGGATCGGTTAGTAGATCTAATTTTGCCGGTGATTTATTTGATAGAGATTCCGTAATTACAGGAAATGAGTAATCATATTTAACATCATTATTGAATTGACTGGGAAGAGAACTTGAAGTAAAAAGCAATGCGAACTTTACTCGTTCTGGTCCTTCATTTGTAAATTTCAAAGTATAGTTTTTCGTTTTAAAATAAATTCCAGCTAAACCACTTCCAGGACCAAAAGGTCCATGCTTAACTAAAGTTCCTTTTTTGTTAACTGTTTCAACTTCCAAATTAAGATCATCTGCATCGTCCCAGGTGCTTAAAAATACCCCCAAACGAGGACGAACTCTCACTTCAGCGCTGTCAAGTGGATTAAAGTATATTGTTAATATATATGGAATCGTTCCTGCAGTAAAATCATATACTTGCAAGGAAATTGCAGAACAAATTAAAAAGAAAAGCATTAAAACGAGAGCCCAACTTTTTGAATGACAAAATAACGTTATTCATTTTATCAGAAATATTGAAAGAATTTATTGTAAAGTATCTTAACGTTCATTATTAACGTCAATAACAAAAGAATCACCAATTTTTAAAGGAAAAAAATTAATTTTTAATAAAATTAATCTTATATATATACAAGACACTCTCTATATATATCTAATTAAGGTAAAAAAAAAAAATGTCATTAAATATATTATTATCAAATATGCAATTAATAAAATACTTTCGATATTTAAACTAAACCTATAAAGTTAACAGAAAAAACTCTAAAAAGAAAAAAAAATGAATAATACCAAAAGATTTACAAAAAAAAAAAAAATTACTATTTTTCTAAGGTTTTTCAGTGTCTTCTTTTTCAGATTGTTCTTGGCCTAGCACTGCAATTTTCTTCTTAAACACGCAGCAATAAAGGCAGATAGAAACAATAATCATAACGCCAGCGATTGCAGAAGTAATGATAACTGCCAATATTTCAGGCTTAAGTTTTTTCGTTTTCTTCTCAGAATCATTTGAATTACTTGATTCAATTCCGTAGAGACGATAAACTTTTCTATCGCCGATAGATTCTTCGGCGCAAGAGTACTTAAAGGCAAATTGATCGCTCTGAGTATTGCTAAGTGCCTCCAGCCAAGCGTTACAATAGAAAATCTGGTTTGATTCGGCAATAAAAATTTCCCTTGGAAGAGAAGAATTTTCTAACAAAATATAAACGTTCTCCAAAGCAGCCTTAATTATAATATCAGAAGGGTAATCTTTAAAATCACCTTTTATGTAAGAAGTTGTCAAAGTTTTTCTTTCTTTGTTGAAAGGAATATTAAGCTCACAACTACTCAAACTGACAGATTTGTTAATGTAAAGAGTCGAGCCAATTCCGAATCTAATCTCATCCGAAATTGAGCAACTTGAAAGCTGAGCGTTAACGAACTGTTGCACAATAACGTCATATACAGTTACACTCAAATAGAATTGATTATCAAAGAATAATTGAGAATTATTCTTATCAAAATTAATTGTCTTTATGTAAAGATCAGTCAAAGGAACAATTATTAAAGGCTCAGCATTTGAAGGAACGATGTTGTTGATAGTTAATCTTCTAGATTCATTAGTACAGCCAATTCTAATTGTCCCTTTAGTGTCATTAAATCTGGGGTAAACAGAATAATGACAATATAAATCCAAACTAGAATTGACGATGATATTAATGTAGTTTGAATTAGTAATATTTATTGCTGTTATATTTAAAGTTGAATACTCATCAGGTATGCTTATTGCCATTTGTTTTGAGTTTTCAGTGTTAATGATGACATTAGTTATTTTATAATTTGTCATGTTCAGTTTAAGAACAAGAAGTTCTCGCTCTCTGGGAGGTGAATAATCATTAATGTCAAAAATATATTCACTGTTATTGACAATTTTATCTTCATCAAGCTCGATGAACGTGTATGTATAAGAAGGAGGAACTAAAATTGTTGCATTCTCATTGATAACTTTCTGATCAGTCCAAACATTAAAGCCACAAAAAGTAATATCTTGATACAAATAGGTAACAGTTACTAAATTAATTCGAGTATCAATGAATGCGTCAATTGCATATTTTGGTTGTGTTGCACCATAGTAAGATAAATTGTAAAGCATTTTACAATTGGCAAAGGCACGAGGACCGATATAACTCAATTGTGACTCAATTCTAAAAGTGGTCAATTTCAAACATCCTTCAAAAGCAGAATATCCAATATAAGACACGTTTTCAGGTGATATAAAAGAACTCATAGAGACACAGTTATAGCACATGTGACTTGGTAATGCGTCAACATCAAAAAAGAATCCAAAAGTGCTTAATTTTGAGCATTCATAGCACATGTCTTGACAGATATGAATGTCCTCACTCATGAATCTTATTCGATAAACTTGGCTGTTTTGAAATGCACCAATTCCAACGTTGTTGCAATAAACATCACAACCAGATAAACCAGAATTGGCAAATGCATAATCGCCGAGATAAAATGCATAAAGATTATAAAACTCTGATAAAAGGTAGCAATCGTAAAATGCAAAATCGCCAATTGTGTCAGCTGCACCAACAGACTCAGTTGACACATAAACAAGACTTTTACAACTATAAAATGCATGATTTCCAATATAGTCAATAACGTCAGGAAGGTCTGCTCTCTCAAGTCTAGTGCAAAATGCAAACGACCAATCACCAATATGTGTAATTTTTGTATCTTGTATACTAACACTTGTTAATTTCGAACAACCATAAAAAAGGCCTTCGTCACAACTTGGCAAACCTGTGAAATTGACAGTTTGTAATTCAGAGCATCCTGCAAAAACATATTTGCCAAGATGTTGTAGATTACCTTTTTCAAATCTGGTTATTGATGAGGAATAGAAGGCGCCGTCATTCACATTAACTGCATTAGAAGGTAGGTAAGCAACAGATGAACGAAAATGATTAAAAGCAAAACAATCAATGGTTGTTACTGTTTCTTCTATAGTACTAAGATACATCTTTTTATTCGATGGATATGCAATTAATCGTTTTTTATCATATGAATAAAGAACGCCAGAGACTGACTTAAAATATCTGTTGCTTTCAGGAACATTAATTGCCTCTAGATACTGAATTTGGAAAAATGCTTCTGGCTCAATAATTTCTAAATTCTCATTCAAATTAATTTCTGTCAATTGATTACATTCACGAAACATTTTATTTTTCATTGTCTTCAGATTTTTTGGTAGTTCAATTTGGGTCATTTCACAATGATAGAAAGCATTCTCACCTATAAAAGTGACACTGTCAGATATTTTCGTTAATGATGAAAAATCGCAAGAATAAAACGCACCTTCATCAATTGTTTCCAATTTTTCTGGTAATTCAGTAAAAATGCAATAATAAAAAGCATACTTTCCTATCCTTACAAGATTACTTGGAAGTTTGACATTGTGCAAATTCCCATAATGAAAAGCATAGTCATCAATGACTGTAACTGAATCAGGAATCGTAATTGATGTGAATTTGCTATGATAAAAAGCATATTTACATATTTTTGTACAGCTTGGATGTACTTCATAATTTTTATTTAAACACTCAGGTGGATAATAAAGCATGTCATATGATGGATAGCTATAAAGGCCTTGATTAAGAATTGTAAAATATTGATTGTTGGAATTAATTTGAATGCTTCCTATTTTGCAATAAAAAAAGGCATTCGCGCCAATTGTTTTTAATGTCGGTGGAAATACAAGGTCTTTAAGATATTGGCAATTATAAAAGGCATAATCACCAATTGATTCTAAGTTTTGTGATAATGTTAAAGACTCCAACAAAAAGCAATATGCAAAAGCAAAGTCGCTGATAACAGTGACACTGTCAGGAATGACTAATGATGTGATTGAAAAGCAATTATAAAAGGAATGAGAACCAATGTGCGTGACGCCTTCTGGAATAGAAATTGACTTCAAATCTTTTTGGTAGTAAAATGCATAATCTTTTATGTACGTCACTTTTTCTGGTATGAAAATTTCAGTTGTTTTTTGGTCATGAATGTACGTTATTAATGAATTGTCACTTTTACTTATTATTAGGTTCGATTCATACGCATAATTGGAATTGTTTGGATCTAGCTCAAATGACATGAAATTGTGAACGTCCGAAAATGCAGCTGTGCCGATAAATGTCACTTTTTCATGTATTGAAAAATTCCTGAAACTCTCGCATCCAAAAAAGGCAAAAGAACCAATTGACCTTATGTTGTCATTAAGGTCAAATGATGGAAGACTGCTGCAGTTGCAAAATGAATAGTCCGGTATTTGAGTTATTCCTTCTGAAAAAGTTAAAATTGAGAGGTTACGACAATTGCAGAAAGAATAAGAGCCAATAGACGTGACTTTTTCATGGAATTCAACAAAAAATAGTTCACTGCAGTTGTAAAAAGTGTAATCTGGAATTTGTGTCACTTTTGTGGGAATAATGCAAAATGGAATAGAACTACAATTGTAAAATAAATTAAGACCTATCGAGTCTAAATTGTCTGGAAGGATTACATCTACTAGATTAAGGCAATTCTCAAAGGCGAAATTGCCAATCTTAGTTACTGTATCTGGAATTTTAACGGATATAATATTAACACAATCAGAAAATGCAAAATCACTAATCGTTGTGGCACCATTTTCTATTTTTGCTGAATAAATTGTGTTTTTGTAATTGTCCCATGGTCGTGATGATCTATCTTTAAAATCAGTCATTGCTCCAGTACCGTTAATAATTAATTTGGTTAAAAATGGTGTAATGTAGTATCGTAAATTATCACCAACACTGCCAGAAATAAAGTTTGATAATGTTTTCATATGGTTATCTAACGTGAAATTGTATTGTTCAATTTTGGCGCAATAATAATGATTATGGTATTTAACAGAATACTTAATATTTTTGAAAAAAATCGTTGATAACGTAATAGGTGTCTTTTTACCGGTATAAAAAGGTATTTGATACGATGATGCGTTTTCGTTTTGATTGATAATCTCTATAAACATGGATTTGGGTGATAGCATGGTTTTAATTTGGGGAATTTCTTTTGTGTTAGCAGACCAATATAATTTTATTTCAGTTTTTGTTGGATCTTGAAAATCAATTGAAGAATTCCCTTGAACTTCAATTTTTCCTTTGATTTGTTTTCCTACTATGTAAAAATGTGCAGGTGCCGAGAAGGTAATTGGTTCAGTTGTAAAAATAGATTCGGCAATATGGATAATCACTGAATTTTTACTAAATGAAAGTATTTTTGAGTTGTATTCTCCAGGACCAAAAAAATTTGATTGGTTAATATTTGATGGGCATTTCGTCTTATCGATTGAATAGAAGCATATTTCCGAAAAATCTGTAGATTCGTTGATATGAAATTCTGAAGGAAATAAAAGTGGATCTTGATACATATAATCAGAATTTATGTATTTAAATAAGAGAATGGATAATATTGCAATCATAATTTTAATAAAAAATTTTCACAAAAGGTTTGAAATTTTGATAATATTTTGAAAATCATGATAAAATAAAAACTATTTTAGTATAATATTTAATAAATTACTAATTAAAATAAAATTTAAACAAAAGAACTAAAAATGAAACAATGTTACATTTCAATTGATACGTTTTTATTATTGAATTTTAATCACAAAAATTAAAACATAGATTTCTTGAAAGGAAATATAAATATTGTGATTTTTAATTAATTTTTTTGTTTTATATACTTTAATTCATATTATTTTTCATTAGATATCAAAAACAAAAAATTTTCTTTAGATATCTGATGATTTGAATAACTATTTTGTACATTTGCTTTGTTAATTTTTCTACAGAAAAACTCTACTAATAAAACTAGATTAATTTATCTAATAAATATGTATTTACTAAAACAAATATTGCATAAAAAAAAAATTTTCTCTTAAATATCATATTCAAGATCAACTTTGTTATCTAATATTGGAAGAACAAGACCATAAAATCCCCATGCAAGTGGTGTCACTGTTAAAGCGAAAAATGACAAAGTGTTGACTGAATTTTCATATTCATATTCATCAAATTCATCTTCATTCACGCTAAAATCAAGAGCAAAGAAGAGATAGATAGAAAGAATGGCTGGAATACATGCTATTACAATAAATATTATGGTAACAGTGTAGCCAAATAGTTTTGTTGGAACATAACTTGAATATATAAGAGATCCATTTGTTATTAATAATACTACAGAGTTTCCTATTGTAAGGGAGTATTCGCTTTTATTTGTATATGGACGTACTATGATAATAAGAATAATCCATGCAGCTTCAAGTCCAGCACATCCCCATAATATATCATATGAAGCGCAAATAGCATAAGAGACTTGCCTAATAATATCAACAAATTCTATATAACAGTAACCTCCACCAATATATTTTTCGCTTATATCTTGAGTGCCTTTTATGATCATTAATAATGTAATTGATATTGGAAGTAATAATGCAATAGCAGCATAGCTAGCAATTATAGTCCATTGGCCTTCATAATTACTTTGAATAATCATGAAGAACCTTTCTGTCGATGGAATGATGAGCAAAGGGAAAAGACCAATGATAAAGCTAACTGATTTTAAAACAACTTTTTTCATGAGTTGCGGTAAAAAACCATTCGTGATTCCGTAAAGGCAAAACATAAAAACACAAATAATAATGATAACACATATCATAATTAATTGTACTTTATTTCTAGGTGCAACAATCGGATATATCGTGGCACTAAAAACTAAGCAAGCCATAAAAACTGCGTGTATTAAGAGGTTATATTTAATACTGCCATCTTCCTCACCATCTGAGTTTGTTTCTTTGCAACATTTTTTGGAGCATTTAAAAAATCTAAAAACATTAACACCTTTAACTTTGTTAATAATTGAAATGATAATCAATATAGCAGCCGTAACACAGCAGCCAATAGCTCCCGATTTGTTGATTCCTATCATTCCAAATCCTGCACCAAGCATTATAAAGCATCCATAAACAAAGTAATATATAATAGGCATATCAGGCGCTATAATAACTGATATAAATGTTAATATTGTTAATGGTAAAACGTATGTATAAATTTGAAAAAGTTCAAAATCTGAAAGTGGATCTGTTCGTATAGAATTTGTGATAATATAAAATATATCTGTAGCCCACCTGAGTATACTAAGGCATTCGCGAGAAAATTTTGTTGTAATTTTTTTAGGAGCAGTTAGTTTTTGGAATGTTCGAAAGAGTCCGATAATTTCATCAAATAGTGATCCAGTAGACTTTCCAATGTCCAAGAATTGTTTCAAAAATAATTTTATAAAATGCCCATTGCAGCAACCCATGATTTTTTTAACTCTTTGGAAATTCAAAGGAAGAAAAAAATTTTAAAAAACGATTTGATTTTTTTTCCTTAAAACCCTGTACTAATGCTGTACAACTAATGTATATATGTATATATATATATAATTATATAAAAAATTGATATTGATAATAAATAACGTGAATTTATGATAAGAAAAAAAGATATTTTGTTTTTAAATTTATTAATAATTTTTTTTTTTTTTTTTTTTTCAATTCAAAACGTTATTGGAATTTATTAGAAAGTAGAGAATTTAATCAAAAATGTTTTTTATATATTTTTTAAGCGTCCTCAAAATTAAACTCACGCATGACTGCAATTCATATGATTCAAACTTAAATGGGTATAAAAAAGAATTAATCGAATATACAATTTCTTGTCCAAATAATAAAATTCAGAAAATCAATTTAATAAATACAGACAATGTAGAGTCAGTTTCTATATCCAAAGATTCAAATGTTATTATTACATGTTCTAATTACACCAATGAACTTGAACAAATAAATTTATTAGTTTATGATAATCCAAGCATAACTTTTCAAAATGATTGTAATTTTAAAGGCATTGAAATATATGGATCTCCTAAATTTGATGTTGTCCAATATGCTAGGGTGTCTGCAAAAAATGCTTTTTTAACTAACCGTTCATATCATTTTCCATTTTATGCAGAAAACATCACTTTTTCTTCAAATAAGCAGAACAATATTTTGCAATCAAAAACATATCATCAATGTACAATGAGAGGTCTTTTTATTACATTAAACAAGGATAGTTATGATTTTAGATGTGATAGTGTTCTGGATACATTGGAATATGATCAGAGCTCTGAAAATGTTTTTAATTGTACATCTACATATGTTCAAATCACGCTATCGCGCCCTTTAGAAGATCTTGATTCTAAGATGGAAGGTATAATATCTGCTTTATTTAGTCAAAATAAATTAACTGTTTATTTTATTGATTTTCCAGATCCTGCCTCAGTTCTAAAATATGGTGATTATTTTAAAATTGGTAATTTTGCTATGTGGATGCAAATCGCAAAATACCCAAAAAATTGTCTATGGGACTACAAATTTGATTACTCACAAGAATGGTTAGATATTGTTTCAGAAACGAGCTGGCAATTGTCTTGTGTAAACAATGTTGCTTATCTATATCACGGTTCTGCAGATGAACCAATAGATGGAGGAATCGTTTATCTTTCAACAACAGTAACTATAGTTATCATATGTTGTATTGTTATCGGTATCGTTGCACTGATTGCAACATTTTGCCTAGTTGCTAAATGCCGTTACGATAAGTTGATGAAAATTTATGATTAATTTCATCATAATACATATTGTGATGAATTAAAAAAAGCAAAAAGAGAGAAGATTATTTATTTAGTTATTATTATTAAAAATATAGATTTATTAAGAGTTTTTGCAATTTGATATTCTTGAATATTTTTTAAAATATTTTGATGTTTGGTATAAATGTATTGTTTAATTATATTATGTTAGCAAATAATTTTTCCTTTTATTGATTTTTATATCATATGATTAATGTCTTGAACAACTCTGATACATAGATTTGCTTAACTGAATTTATTATTAGCATTTATGTCATATTATTTGTTTCCTAATTAATTTTTTATTTGATCCTCAAATATGGAAAAAAAATATTTGTATTATCTTGATATTTAGGCAATTATATTATATTGTATAAAAATATATCAATAATTATTTTTATTGTATTGATATATGATCAAGGTAATTGTTATTTTTACAATAAAAATAATTGTTTATATTTTGAAATCTTCTGATATGTTATATTTATTTTTAATATATAGAATTATTTCTTTTTTTAAATATAAAAAATGTATTTATATATTTAAAATTAAGATATTGAATTATTTAAATGCAGGATAAATTCTTTAGAAATAGCGTTTTTATATTCAAAAGTCATTTGAATTAATTTGAAAAAAATAATCGGCGGAATGAATTAAATTGAATAAAATAATCATGATTTGAATTGTTTATTTTATTTATTTTGTTGATATAAATGACAGTCGAGCTTCAAAACGGTGTTGTTATTAAAATAAATGATGAAAATACGGAAGGAATAATTGCTGAATCACCGAACGCAAGAGATAATATTTTTATTCCAAGATTTGTCGAAAACAAAGGTAAAAAAGTTCCAATTACTACTATTTCAAATCGTGCTTTTGTTGATAATGAATATGTTAATTCAATTGTATTTGCTGATGACTCAGATTTACAAGTAATTCGAAAAGGAGCGTTTTCTCATTCTTCACTTGAAAAGCTTTCAATTCCTGCAAAAGTTAGCAATATTGAAGATGGTTTTTGTTCAGGTGCCAAAAATTTGTTTCATGTTGAAGTTTCATCACAAAATAAAAATTTTGTATCTATTAATAACGAATTCTTAGTTAGACAAGGTGATGATACTCAAAAAGTTCTTCTCTTTGCTAGAAGAAACATAGAAAATGCTTCAATACCCAATATTGTTTCAAAAATAGGACAATATTCATTTGATTTTTGCCAAAATCTTAAATCAGTTACATTTACAGGCTCTAATGTAACTGAATTATGCAACTTTGCTTTTAATGAGTGTTCAAATCTCGAAGAAATTGCATTACCATCAAGTATTGTTCAAATTGGTGAAAGATGTTTCAATGCCTGTAAAAAGCTAAAAACAATAACGATTCCAAAGGATTCCAAGCTTCAAAAGATATGTAAATTAGCCTTCTTTCATACTCCAATAGAAAAGATTTTCATTCCTTCAAGTACTGAAGAATTAGTTGATGGTTTCTGTAGTGGAGCTCCCAACTTAAATTTAATCGAAGTTTGCCCAAACAACAAAAAATACGCCTCGTTTAATGGTGATTACCTAACGACAAAAGAAGAATCAAATGGTACTGAATTAATTTTTGTTAGGAGAAACATTGAAACTTTTTCAATACCATCCACGATTAATAAAATTGGTGTTTATGCCTTCCAAACATGCCACAAACTGACCACTGTCACTTTTTCATCGAAATCAATAATTGATGCGATTGATGATCATTCCTTCTCTGAGTGCGTCAGCTTAGAACGAATTGAAATTCCGTCCAATGTCATCAAAAGGGTTGGAAAATTCGCCTTTAGCTCTTGTAAAAACCTTAAAAATGTCACTTTTCTTTGTCCACAAGGTTTTTCAGTTCTTGAAGTCATCGACGACAACGCCTTCTCAGGCTGTGAGAGCCTCACTGAAATCGCAATCCCATCGTCAGTGAAAATAATGGGTGCCTCATGCTTCCACACTTGCACCAAGCTAAAAGTTGTCAAAATTGAATCAGAAAAACTTGAAACAATTGGAAAATACGCATTCTCATACTGCCAGAGCTTGACAGAAGTTTCGATTCCGTGCGAAGTTTCATGTATCGGTGAATTTGCATTCGAATCCTGCACTTCATTAAAAACGGTTGTATTCAAAAAGTTTGGTGAAGGTGAAAAAAAGGTCAATTTAGAAAAAATTTCTAAATTTGCCTTTTCTTACTGTTCCAGTCTCGAATCGTTCATTGTCCCGTGCGCTGTTAAAAGCATCGGCCAGGGTGCATTCAAATCATGCAAAAATTTGAAAGAGATATCGTTCACTTCGCCTGTTTTGAATTCACAACTTGAAGAAATCGGAATTGAGGCATTTGACGGTTGTTGCTCACTTGTCCACTTTGAAGCACCACCATCATTGCGCCAGATTCATGGCTCTGCTTTTCGTTCTTGCACAAGCCTATCGTCTTTCACTTTTTCACCTAAATCGACCATTGAAATGATCGGCAAAAGTGCCTTTAACAACTGCACGAGCTTGACAAAGTTCATCCTCCCGTCGAGTGTCAAAAAGCTAGGCGAATCTGCTTTCGATTCATGTGAAAAGTTAAGTGAAGTGACCATTGAAGAAAATTCAGAACTTCAGTTCATCGGCAGTTTTGTCTTCTCAAAAACACCTATTGAAAAGTTGTTCATCCCATCGAAAGTCGACCAGATCGAAGAAGGCTTCTGCTTTAATGCTACAAAATTGAATAGAATTGACCTTTCAAAGGCCAATGAAAGGTACGTTTTGATCGGCGATGAAGGCGACTTTTTGATGACTAAAAACAAAGGAGACTTGTCTATCATCTTTGCTAGGAAGAACATTGAAAAAGTGGAGATTCCGCCTGATGTCAAGCGCATCGGAAAATACGCTTTCAGCAACTGCGTCCAAATGAAATCTCTTTCACTTAGATCCAATGAAAAGTGCCAGTTGGAAGTCATTGACGACTTTGCATTTGCCTTCTGCGATTCTATTGTCAATGTTTCGATTCCAAACACTGTGAAAATGATCGGCAAGTCGTCGTTCTCTTCATGCGCCAATTTGAAAACTGTCACTTTTGAAGAGCCTCCAAAAATTGAGCAACTTGAATTCAATTCATTCGAAAACTGTCCAAAGTTGGAGCAATTCGAGAAGCCAAATTCGATAAAGAAATTAAGCAAGAATATTTCCGATTTCTTCAATATTGACACCACTCCAATATAAATGAAAGCTGAATTATTGATTAAATAAACATTGAATTATAATAAAGCATTATGTTTTTAAAGGAATCCTTAAAAAATGGAATGATTAAAATCAACTATTATACGCCGAAGTTCATTAAGCATATGTCAGCTTCTTTTGAACATGAATTGCAGATTTTGACTAATCCTGTCGCACAACTAGTTCAACCCAAAATTAGTAAAAATATTTTTCTAATTTTTTTTGTCCTTGTACAAGAAAATGGAAGAAATAACCGTCAAAAAGTGAATAATTGAAAAGAAATATAATTTCAATTAATGTTACAGAAGAAGAAATTCATTTACCTTAAGTTTTCTTTCGAATAGGAGTTACTGATGAACAAATACAGTAGTTTATAAAAAGTGGCTGCGAAATAAAAAGTGTTACCACTTTTTTTTTCCAAAAAAGATTTTTTAAAATTAAAAGATATTTTTCACAAAGATTTTTTGTTAATATTGTGATATGTATTTACCTGCTCGAGAAGGTTCGGTTAATCAAAATGAAAACAGCAAAAAAAAGATTTGTGATACTTTTTTGATATTTTGATCATAAGTTTAGATTTGTGATACTTTTTTTATTTTTATTGTTTTTGTCAGTTGGATAATCTAGCCCAATTACAACAGCATAAAAATTTAAATTTCATTGATGATTTTTAACAATATCAAAATCAACTTTTTGAATGATGTATTCAAATATTTAAACTAATGGAAGAATTAAGGCTTGTGCATAATACCGGGGTAAGAGGGTATCATTTTATTATAGGAATTTCTGATGAAGTAGATGATAGTTGGACCGCATCTAAAGAAGGTTTTATACATTATTATTTCAATGATATGTGGTACTGTCTAATGGGTGATTATGATCAGAAAAAAGTATGGGAAAGTAATTGTAAAGATATCGAAAGTGGAAAACGTGTGATTGATATTGTAAAAAATATAAAAGTAATGGATTAATTAACGACCCAAAAAACGAGCTTTGAATAAAAGCGATTAATTATAGATACAGATTTATTTGCGAGGTTTGTTATTTTTAAAATCATGTAAAACATTAATTTTATTATAATCTTAAACTATCGATATTTTGATGTATACTCATTAAAAATCAATAATATTAAAACTAATATTGATTATTTAATTTTATAAAGTGCAAATTGATGCAAAGATATACGAAGTAATTGGCGGGAAACGCGCATACGACAGCCTCCTCCACGGCAAGAAGAAGCTGAATGAATTCCAGATGAAGCAGAAAATACTGAAGGGACTGCATCCAGAGATTGACTTTCCGATTAAAAAAGGCCTTCAGCAAATGATTGAAGGCCAACATTTGATGAACTATTCAAAAAGTTGAGTCTTTCAAATGAAGACCACTTCTTAGAATTTGAAGGGAATTATGAAGAACCAAAAATCATTTCTGACGATGAAGATGACGATGAATCATGTCTGTGCTAGAAGTTCTGCCTCGAAGACATTGACAACGATGAGTTACTCGACTACGTCGACGAAATCAAAGAAGAAGCGTCTGCGAGAGGGAACGAAGAAATAAAGAAGCCATGGAAAAGAAAGTCAGCGAGCAAGCAGATAAAATTTCATCCCTTCAAAGAGAACTTTCATTGTTGAAGAAAGAAAAAAGGCCAGATAAATCTGCGTCTCTTAATTCATTTGGCAGATTTTTCTCTGTTGATTTGAGCCTTGATGGTCCAGGTATTCAATTCCTTTTGTCACCAGAAGATAAATATTCAAAAGGAGTCTTTGCAGCACTCGTTGCTGAAAGTGAGAACAATGATCCACGCAGGTGTCCAGTAATCATCTCTGCAAAATGGTATGATCACAACCGTTTTCATTCAATCAATTCAAAAAGTATTACTTGGACCTATCCTTGCAAAAATTCTTGGTTCCAGGTTGAATTGACAAAAGGAGTCGCTATCCTTTATGGCTTCAGGCTTAAAAAGAATAATTCAAGCAAGCTGAAAAGCTACAAATTGATTTGTACCGACGATTCAAGCAATCCAGAATCAGCATGGACAACTTTGATTGAAATCAACGAAAAAAGTGAAAACGAACATGAAAACATTTATGAATTTTAGCAGCCAAGCCCACTAACAAAGTTTGTGAGACTCGTTCAAACAGGACCAAACTGGGGTGGCCATTTTGATCTATTTGGAAGTTATTTCTAATTCATTTCTTTGCTTCCCAAATAGAAAATGAAAAAAAAAACAATTAATAAAAAGAATTATTGGCTAATTAGAATTATGCTTTTAAGAAAGAAATTATTGAAAATTTAAAAAAAAAGTCAAAAAAATTCCGACGCGGAGAATCGAACTCCGATTTCTTGGGTGTAAACCAAATGTTCTAGCCATTAAACTACGCTGGACTCATGTTAATTATTATTAAATATCAAATAGAAGAATATATCTTTGAGAATTGAAATTCAATTAGAACTAAATAAAACATAGTGGCATATCAAATAGTATAATATGAATGTAGAAATGGTTTATTTTACGTGATTTCAATCAAGGAATCTGTATTGGCTATGTATTTTGATATTTTAAAAAAGCACGTTATAAAAATTAACTTTTTGAAATAATAAAATTTTGATGAGTGATCAAAGAGCCGTAAATCAAGAAACAGTGGATACTTTATCAGTTATGTTTCCTCACATTTTCCAAGACGTATTTTCTACATATCTCCGAGACTACAGCTTCGATGAAGTAGTCGAATTGATGCAATTATATTATCCACAAAATGATGATACAGGCAATCAAAACGATAATTCAAATGATCAAAATGACAACAGTGATAGCGATTCTTATTATTATTCTGATTCTGAATCAATTTCTTCAAATGTTAAAGATCAAATGATATTAGAAATTCAAAACGAATATCCGGATTTTGATGAAGAAGACTGTTTAATTTTTCTTGAAGATTCAGATTATGACATAGAAAAGGCCAAAAAAGAAGCCTTTGCTATTATTCAACTTTATCTTCAATATGAAAGATCTAACAATGAAGCATCAGGAGTTGTCTATTTTGATAATGTAAATCGATCATCAATGAATCCGACTCCTGATAAAAAAGCGAAAAAGAAAAAGCAAATAATTACTGATAATCTTCCAATGTCTTACACACAAGCCACAAAAAAGGCAAAGAAAATCAAAAAGAAGACAATTCCATCCATTAAATCTACAGAAAATCAAAGCAAATCCAACCAACAGTCGCAAAAAGATGATGGTTTTATGAATCCTTCCGAAGAGATGTTTGAGCTATTGAAAAAGTTCCCGTATGCCTCACAAACTGACCTCTGTGAAGTTCTCTTGCTATCACAAAATGACACAGAAATTGCATCGAAGCTGATGGACAACAGAATGAGCAAGAATCCGCAGCCAGAAGACGATCTTCTTGAGCAGCTTGAAGCAAATAAAAAACGGTTTTCCAGCGACGATGAGAACGATTCAGAGGGCACTCAAAATAATGACAATGACGATGAAAATGAATTGAATTCTTCAGAAGTGATGTTTGAGCTATTGAAAAAGTTCCCGTATGCCTCACAAACTGATCTCCGTGAAGTTCTCTCGCTATCACAAAATGACACAGAAATTGCATCCAAATTGATGGAAAACAGAATGAGCAAGAAGCCGCAGCCTGAAGGCGAGCTTCTCTCCGCTCTTCTGCGCAAAGAAGAGGAGCAAGGAAAGGAGCATCGCGCACGCAAGACGAAGAAGGAATTGAAAGAGGAAGACGATGAAGATGACAATTTTTATAGAGACATGAATAAACGGTCGTCTAAGAAGACGAGCTTCGGAATGAAGAGGACAAACAGGATGCCCCAGAGACACTCAAAAAGTGAAAATTTGGAAATTAGAGAAATTGACCTTCATGGCGAAAATGCAGTCAATGTGCATGAAAAAGTGTATCGTGCACTGGAGGACGCGGAGCGAGGAGGCATACGCGAAATTCACTTCATAACGGGAAGAGGGCGGCACTCGCAGGGAAACATACCAATACTGAGGCCCCTCGTCTACAGCTTGTGTAAAAAAAGAGGTTACAAACCGCTCTTATCGCGTGACAAAGGCTGCGTCATTTGTAAGATAAAATGAAAAAATTGAATTAATATTTGGTCTGATACATAAAATGATTATTTTGTGCGTAATTATGATAATAAAATGAAATTAAATAAATATTTGGTCTTCAATATTGGTACAACTGTTCGATGTTCGCTCTACCACGTAATAAACTTTTTAAAGAGGCATAATGAACTTTTTAAAAACATTATTTTTACAACAATCAATCAATATAACAGATATACTTTTTGATAATCATCATTATTCTCATTATAATCTCAGCATTTTGGCTTGACCAAGCCAAAATGTATATGTAATTTTAACTAGTATAAAATTCATCTGAATATAAAGAAGAATCACAAAAAAATAACATAAAAAAGCGTGCACTAAATATATTAAATTTTTTTCTACCGCTTGTTTATTTATACTTCACATTTCACACTTCACATGGGAATGAGATTGATCCAAAGAATTCGATGGCCGAGATTGCGATGAAATACCTGTAACACTTGTAACGGCCATAAAGGTTATATGCATACCAGTTGTCCCATTGAATATATTTGATGTATCTGTAGAATTTACCTTTTCTTACACATTCGAAATGACCAACAAAATTGCCTTTGTTTAATTCGTCTTCATTCTCTCTAAGGTCGATCATTTCCCATTTTTCGTGATCATTCGATCCCATGAACTTCCATGTTTTTGGTTGACCTTGATATTGGGATCTTCCTAATGCTCTGATAGTGTAAGATGTCATATCGATTTTTCTTTCTCCAAAGTCATATTCAATGAATGCATATCTTCTATCGTAAACGGTATTCATATATCCTTTATCGAAATCATAAACACTCAATAATAATAAATTTGAAACATCATTGTAACCATAACCACTTTTTCCTCCTCCTCCTGTCAGTTTCAAGTCTTCATCGTTTCCATCATTTTTATTGAGGAGATAAGTTATGATTCCTGAAAATTTGTTATCTTCTGAATAATGACATTCGATGATATTATATTCAACAACCGTTTCTTCTTCGTTGTCAAGAATTGTCATTATTCGATCATAAATGTTTCTTTTATCTCGTTGATTTATTTGAATGTTTTGATTTCCTCTTTCTTTGATCAATGTTGAAACAATCTCAATGATATCTTCAATTTTAATTTCTTCCAATTTTGACACATTGAAAACATATTCTTTGATATTTTGATCTTTTTGATATTTATCATTGATTACTTTTGATATGATACGTGCATTATTAACTGTTGTTTTGAATATGATTTGTTTTTGTTTTTGAATTGTGGCACCATTTTCTTCTTTTGAATATTTGATTTGAATGATAATTTTGAAATCTCCACTTTCATCATTTGATAAAATTCTATTTAAAGAAGATACAGGAGTTTGATAAACAAACATATAATAAAGTGATATGAAATATTATTCTTAATATTGAATAAATCAAAAATATTAAAATGAGAGATAAACATTCAAAAACCATAAATTTCTTATCAAAATAAAAATTTAAATATTCAATTTTTTTCCAAATCTTTTATTTTTGAATTATTTACATTTTTGGAAAAATTTTTATTCAAAATTCTGAGTGACTGTTTTTTTTTTTTCATCCATCACAAGAACTCATTTATGTGATGAATAATATACAAAATATTTATACCAAAAAAAAAAAAATGTTTTCTGAATCATGAAAAAAAATACAATTACTTTCTATTTTTATCATTCAAATATTTTATCTGATTCAAATCCAATGCTTAAAATTTTGTTCAAATTCAAGTGTTGATTTTATTTAATTACTTGAATCAAATTGTAAAAGTGAAAATGATTTCTTATTTGTATTTATTTCGGCTTTTGGAATCCTATCTTCATCTTGCTCGTTTTTTGAATTAATATTTGATATTTTGTTTGATGTCATTCTCTGAGAACATCATGAATTGAATATCAATAACATTTTAATAATGATTGATTATCTAATTTTGAATGCACATTAATTTCTTGATTGAAAATTAAGATTCTACTTTTTTATCAATTTTCATATTTAATGAAAACATTAGATATAGATTAAAAAAAGAAGTAAAATGTTAATAGACTTCTTCCCTAACTCAGTTGGTTAGAGTGTCAGACTGTTAATCTGGAAGTCGTGTGTTCGATCCACACGGGAAGAGATTTTTTGATTTTTTTTTTTTATTTCATGATCAATTCATTTACCTTGACGATCTTTTTATCGATATCCATGAAAACACCACAAATATAATCGACATATCTATTTCATAATATAATAAGATTATTATATTGAACATTCAAAATTGCATTTTCTTTTAAAAAGATAAAAGCACTTTCAGAAAATTGATTTTTTTTTTTTTTTAAATCTACACGCTTTCGATTCTTAATGACTATTCTTATTTCTCATTCTTTGTTAATATGCTGTTTGCTTACTTTTATTTGAATCAAATTTTATTTAATCCTTTTTAATTACAATGATTTTTTAAGAAAAACAATTTTAAATACTTTTCTATATATCATTAAATTTAAACAACATTTCACTATCAATTATTCAAGCAAATCAAATCTTTATTTAATCCTTTTTAATTACAATGAAATTTTTGACAGTGAATATGTGTGTGATTCATTGTCCATTGAGAAGGGAACAACCGTTTTCTGTTGCAATATTTTCTCACTGATCGTTTTCTTTCAATAATTCAATGATCCACGACCTTGGATGATAACTCGAAGAGTCAGAGTTAAGTGACTTAATTTGGTTATTTTTTGGAATTATCAGTTTGTCTTTAAAATCAAAACAAGTCCACTAGTTTTGACTGATGATAGTTATTTGAATTGCACTGTGCAGCTCCTATTCCAATTTCTTGATTGAGCCGTTACAAAGTTTTTCAATGACTTCTGAGAAAAAAAAAAAATTGTTTTATTGAATTGAGTGAGTAGTGAATGTCACAAGATCGAGAACGTGATTGAAGTCACCTAGTTCTTCAGTAGTAATTGTGAGTGTGTTGATTGTTGGATCTGTTTGGCGCTTTTGTCTGACATAATGAGACGTTAGATCTGAAATGAGTCTGCAACTCGTGCATGGGAATCCAATTGTCAAATTTGCTTATGTGATGCATTATTAATGACTGTAAAATCATAAAATCAAGTTGTAAAATAATAAATTATTTAAGTCTGCATGATGTGGTTGCTTACTTCAAAATTTATCTTTTATTATATTATTCAAATCATAAAGTTTTTGATTTCTTTATAAAAAAAATATGAGAAAATATTGTTTTATTTTCATATATATGAAGAAATACCAAAATATATAGATGGAAATTTAAAACCAAATTTTTGACCAATTTGTGAAAAATTTTTTCCATATTCAATAAATTTGACCAATTATTCACAAAAAATGTCAAAATTTTAAAAATTTTCAATATTTCAAAATTTTTAAAGTATTGAAATTTTAAAGAAATAAAATGACATCATTTTTTTTTTTTTATTATTATTAAGTATGCAAGTGTTCATTATTCTAGATTCACAAAGGCATATAATTCTAAATGTGGAGCAAACTGACAGGATTCTTTATTTGAAAGCAAAAATTGAAGAAATAAAAGGAATTCCTTTTAGAGAACAACAATTAACTTATAAAGGTCAATGTCTCCACAATGACAATACTCTTCAATATTATTCAATACAAGAAGATACAGTACTGCGATTAAACATCCCTCTCTCTTCAATTCGAATTTTGATTAAAACTTTGACAGGCAGACAATTCGCAGTTAGCATCAATCCAGATAGCTACATCGAGGACCTCAAAAACGAAATATGTGATATTGATGGAACTCCTCCAGATCAACAACGTTTAATTTTCGCAGGAAGACAACTTGAAGATGGAAACAAATTGAGTGAATATTCAATTTCAGAAGATTCTTTAATTCATTTAGTTCTTCGATTGAGAGGAGACAAACCAGTCATCTATCTTTATCCTGAGAAAGACGACTTCGAAGTTAGTGTAAAAGTCAGCATGGACAAAGAAGAAGGTGAAATTACATCCAGATATCCAGTAATTCAAGATAACGAAAACAATACTTGGCTTGTCAAAGCTAACAGAAATGGCGAACTTTTTTACAATGAGAGGAAGCATTATTACCTCTTTTGGGAATGTTTTTTCAATAAAGATTTCTGTATGGAAGAAGGCTTTGTCATCGAAGGTAAAGAAAGTTATGAATTCTTTGAAGAAAAGCTTGAGTACCTTGGATTTAAAGAAAAAGAAGCGAACGACTTCATTACTTATTGGTGTCCAAAAATGGAACATAGCAAATATGTTTTAATCAAATTCCAAGGAGAAGAATATGAAGAACGAGCTCCTTTAAAGATTGAACCAAAACCAGATTGTGTTAAACGAATCTTCGTTACATTCAAATTACTCGAAGAAGAAGTATCTGTGCCAATCCAAAATATTGACGAATTCAAAATTGAGAACAGGGACGGTTTCTTTGTTTTAGAATGGGGAGGATCCCAAATATAATTAATAAATATTATGTTATTTTTATTTATTTTATTTATTCTTTTATTTCAAGATCATTATTTTTCATTTCATTAGTTTTTTTTTTTTACAACATAATAAACTTTTTAAAGAGGCATAATGAACTTTTTGAAAACATTAGTTTTACAACAATCAATCAATATAACAGATATACATTTTGATAATCATCATCATTATCTCAACATAATCTCAGCATTTTGGCTTGACCAAGCCAAAATGTATATGTAATTTTAACTAGCAAAAAATTCATCTGAATATAAAGAAGAATCACAAAAAAATAACCTAAAAAAGCGTGCACTAAATATATTAAAATTTTTTCTACCGCTTGTTTATTTATACTTCACATTTCACACTTCACATGAGAATGAGATTGATCCAAAGAATTCGATGGCCGAGATTGCGATGAAATACCTGTAACACTTGTAACGGCCATAAAGGTTATATGCATACCAGTTGTCCCATTGAATATATTTGATGTATCTGTAGAATTTACCTTTTCTTACACATTCGAAATGACCAACAAAATTGCCTTTGTTTAATTCGTCTTCATTCTCTCTAAGGTCGATCATTTCCCATTTTTCGTGATCATTCGATCCCATGAACTTCCATGTTTTTGGTTGACCTTGATATTGGGATCTTCCTAATGCTCTGATAGTGTAAGATGTCATATCGATTTTTCTTTCTCCAAAGTCATATTCAATGAATGCATATCTTCTATCGTAAACGGTATTCATATATCCTTTATCGAAATCATAAACACTCAATAATAATAAATTTGAAACATCATTGTAACCATAACCACTTTTTCCTCCTCCTCCTGTCAGTTTCAAGTCTTCATCGTTTCCATCATTTTTATTGAGGAGATAAGTTATGATTCCTGAAAATTTGTTGTCTTCTGAATAATGACATTCGATGATATTATATTCAACAACCGTTTCTTCTTCGTTGTCAAGAATTGTCATTATTCGATCATAAATGTTTCTTTTATCTCGTTGATTTATTTGAATGTTTTGATTTCCTCTTTCTTTGATCAATGTTGAAACAATCTCAATGATATCTTCAATTTTAATTTCTTCCAATTTTGACACATTGAAAACATATTCTTTGATATTTTGATCTTTTTGATATTTATCATTGATTACTTTTGATATGATACGTGCATTATTAACTGTTGTTTTGAATATGATTTGTTTTTGTTTTTGAATTGTGGCACCATTTTCTTCTTTTGAATATTTGATTTGAATGATAATTTTGAAATCTCCACTTTCATCATTTGATAAAATTCTATTTAAAGAAGATACAGGAGTTTGATAAACAAACATATAATAAAGTGATATGAAATATTATTCTTAATATTGAATAAATCAAAAATATAAAATTGAGAGATAAACATTCAAAAATCATAAATAGCTTATCAAAATAAAAATTTTAATCTGAAAAATTGAATTAAAATTTATTCTTTTTTTTTCCAAATCTTTTATTTTTGAATTATTTACATTTTTGGAAAAATTTTTATTCAAAATTCTGAGTGACTGTTTTTTTTTCATCCATCACAAGAACTCATTTATGAGATGAATAATATACAAAATATTTATACCAACAAAAAATGTTTTCTGAATCATGAAAAAAAATACAATTACTTTCTATTTTTATCATTCAAATATTTTATCTGATTCAAATCCAATGCTTAAAATTTTGTTCAAATTCAAGTGTTGATTTTATTTAATTACTTGAATCAAATTGTAAAAGTGAAAATGATTTCTTATTTGTATTTATTTCTGCTTTTGGAATCCTATCTTCATCTTGCTCGTTTTTTGAATTAATATTTGATATTTTGTTTGATGTCATTCTCTGAGAACATCATGAATTGAATATCAATAACATTTTAATAATGATTGATTATCTAATTTTGAATGCACATTAATTTCTTGATTGAAAATTAAGATTCTACTTTTTTATCAATTTTCATATTTAATGAAAACATTAGATATAGATTAAAAAAAGAAGTAAAATGTTAATAGACTTCTTCCCTAACTCAGTTGGTTAGAGTGTCAGACTGTTAATCTGGAAGTCGTGTGTTCGATCCACACGGGAAGAGATTTTTTGATTTTTTTTTTTTATTTCATGATCAATTCATTTACCTTGACGATCTTTTTATCGATATCCATGAAAACACCACAAATATAATCAACATATCTATTTCATAATATAATAAGATTATTATATTGAACATTCAAAATTGCATTTTCTTTTAAAAAGATAAAAGCACTTTCAGAAAATTGATTTTTTTTTTTTTTTAAATCTACACGCTTTCGATTCTTAATGACTATTCTTATTTCTCATTCTTTGTTAATATGCTGTTTGCTTACTTTTATTTGAATCAAATTTTATTTAATCCTTTTTAATTACAATGATTTTTTAAGAAAAACAATTTTAAATACTTTTCTATATATCATTAAATTTAAACAACATTTCACTATCAATTATTCAAGCAAATCAAATCTTTATTTAATCCTTTTTAATTACAATGAAATTTTTGACAGTGAATATGTGTGTGATTCATTGTCCATTGAGAAGGGAACAACCGTTTTCTGTTGCAATATTTTCTCACTGATCGTTTTCTTTCAATAATTCAATGATCCACGACCTTGGATGATAACTCGAAGAGTCAGAGTTAAGTGACTTAATTTGGTTATTTTTTGGAATTATCAGTTTGTCTTTAAAATCAAAACAAGTCCACTAGTTTTGACTGATGATAGTTATTTGAATTGCACTGTGCAGCTCCTATTCCAATTTCTTGATTGAGCCGTTACAAAGTTTTTCAATGACTTCTGAGAAAAAAAAAAAATTGTTTTATTGAATTGAGTGAGTAGTGAATGTCACAAGATCGAGAACGTGATTGAAGTCACCTAGTTCTTCAGTAGTAATTGTGAGTGTGTTGATTGTTGGATCTGTTTGGCGCTTTTGTCTGACATAATGAGACGTTAGATCTGAAATGAGTCTGCAACTCGTGCATGGGAATCCAATTGTCAAATTTGCTTATGTGATGCATTATTAATGACTGTAAAATCATAAAATCAAGTTGTAAAATAATAAATTATTTAAGTCTGCATGATGTGGTTGCTTACTTCAAAATTTATCTTTTATTATATTATTCAAATCATAAAGTTTTTGATTTCTTTATAAAAAAAATATGAGAAAATATTGTTTTATTTTCATATATATGAAGAAATACCAAAATATATAGATGGAAATTTAAAACCAAATTTTTGACCAATTTGTGAAAAATTTTTTCCATATTCAATAAATTTGACCAATTATTCACAAAAAATGTCAAAATTTTAAAAATTTTCAATATTTCAAAATTTTTAAAGTATTGAAATTTTAAAGAAATAAAATGACATCATTTTTTTTTTTTTTATTATTATTAAGTATGCAAGTGTTCATTATTCTAGATTCACAAAGGCATATAATTCTAAATGTGGAGCAAACTGACAGGATTCTTTATTTGAAAGCAAAAATTGAAGAAATAAAAGGAATTCCTTTTAGAGAACAACAATTAACTTATAAAGGTCAATGTCTCCACAATGACAATACTCTTCAATATTATTCAATACAAGAAGATACAGTACTGCGATTAAACATCCCTCTCTCTTCAATTCGAATTTTGATTAAAACTTTGACAGGCAGACAATTCGCAGTTAGCATCAATCCAGATAGCTACATCGAGGACCTCAAAAACGAAATATGTGATATTGATGGAACTCCTCCAGATCAACAACGTTTAATTTTCGCAGGAAGACAACTTGAAGATGGAAACAAATTGAGTGAATATTCAATTTCAGAAGATTCTTTAATTCATTTAGTTCTTCGATTGAGAGGAGACAAACCAGTCATCTATCTTTATCCTGAGAAAGACGACTTCGAAGTTAGTGTAAAAGTCAGCATGGATAAAGAAGAAGGTGAAATTACATCCAGATATCCAGTAATTCAAGATAACGAAAACAATACTTGGCTTGTCAAAGCTAACAGAAATGGCGAACTTTTTTACAATGAGAGGAAGCATTATTACCTCTTTTGGGAATGTTTTTTCAATAAAGATTTCTGTATGGAAGAAGGCTTTGTCATCGAAGGTAAAGAAAGTTATGAATTCTTTGAAGAAAAGCTTGAGTACCTTGGATTTAAAGAAAAAGAAGCGAACGACTTCATTACTTATTGGTGTCCAAAAATGGAACATAGCAAATATGTTTTAATCAAATTCCAAGGAGAAGAATATGAAGAACGAGCTCCTTTAAAGATTGAGCCAAAACCAGATTGTGTTAAACGAATCTTCGTTACATTCAAATTACTTGAAGAAGAAGTATCTGTGCCAATCCAAAATATTGACGAATTCAAAATTGAGAACAGGGACGGTTTCTTTGTTTTAGAATGGGGAGGATCCCAAATATAATTAATAAATATTATGTTATTTTTATTTATTTTATTTATTCTTTTATTTCAAGATCATTATTTTTCATTTCATTATTTTTTTTTTTACAACGTAATAAACTTTTTAAAGAGGCATAATGAACTTTTTGAAAACATTAGTTTTACAACAATCAATCAATATAACAGATATACATTTTGATAATCATCATCATTATCTCAACATAATCTCAGCATTTTGGCTTGACCAAGCCAAAATGTATATGTAATTTTAACTAGCAAAAAATTCATCTGAATATAAAGAAGAATCACAAAAAAATAACATAAAAAAGCGTGCACTAAATATATTAAAATTTTTTCTACCGCTTGTTTATTTATACTTCACATTTCACACTTCACATGAGAATGAGATTGATCCAAAGAATTCGATGGCCGAGATTGCGATGAAATACCTGTAACACTTGTAACGGCCATAAAGGTTATATGCATACCAGTTGTCCCATTGAATATATTTGATGTATCTGTAGAATTTACCTTTTCTTACACATTCGAAATGACCAACAAAATTGCCTTTGTTTAATTCGTCTTCATTCTCTCTAAGGTCGATCATTTCCCATTTTTCGTGATCATTCGATCCCATGAACTTCCATGTTTTTGGTTGACCTTGATATTGGGATCTTCCTAATGCTCTGATAGTGTAAGATGTCATATCGATTTTTCTTTCTCCAAAGTCATATTCAATGAATGCATATCTTCTATCGTAAACGGTATTCATATATCCTTTATCGAAATCATAAACGCTTAATAATAGTAAATTTGAAACATCATTGTAACCATAACCACTTTTTCCTCCTCCTCCTGTCAGTTTCAAGTCTTCATCGTTTCCATCATTTTTATTGAGGAGATAAGTTATGATTCCTGAAAATTTGTTGTCTTCTGAATAATGACATTCGATGATATTATATTCAACAACCGTTTCTTCTTCGTTGTCAAGAATTGTCATTATTCGATCATAAATGTTTCTTTTATCTCGTTGATTTATTTGAATGTTTTGATTTCCTCTTTCTTTGATCAATGTTGAAACAATCTCAATGATATCTTCAATTTTAATTTCTTCCAATTTTGACACATTGAAAACATATTCTTTGATATTTTGATCTTTTTGATATTTATCATTGATTACTTTTGATATGATACGTGCATTATTAACTGTTGTTTTGAATATGATTTGTTTTTGTTTTTGAATTGTGGCACCATTTTCTTCTTTTGAATATTTGATTTGAATGATAATTTTGAAATCTCCACTTTCATCATTTGATAAAATTCTATTTAAAGAAGATACAGGAGTTTGATAAACAAACATATAATAAAGTGATATGAAATATTATTCTTAATATTGAATAAATCAAAAATATAAAATTGAGAGATAAACATTCAAAAATCATAAATAGCTTATCAAAATAAAAATTTTAATCTGAAAAATTGAATTAAAATTTATTCTTTTTTTTTCCAAATCTTTTATTTTTGAATTATTTACATTTTTGGAAAAATTTTTATTCAAAATTCTGAGTGACTGTTTTTTTTTCATCCATCACAAGAACTCATTTATGAGATGAATAATATACAAAATATTTATACCAACAAAAAATGTTTTCTGAATCATGAAAAAAAATACAATTACTTTCTATTTTTATCATTCAAATATTTTATCTGATTCAAATCCAATGCTTAAAATTTTGTTCAAATTCAAGTGTTGATTTTATTTAATTACTTGAATCAAATTGTAAAAGTGAAAATGATTTCTTATTTGTATTTATTTCTGCTTTTGGAATCCTATCTTCATCTTGCTCGTTTTTTGAATTAATATTTGATATTTTGTTTGATGTCATTCTCTGAGAACATCATGAATTGAATATCAATAACATTTTAATAATGATTGATTATCTAATTTTGAATGCACATTAATTTCTTGATTGAAAATTAAGATTCTACTTTTTTATCAATTTTCATATTTAATGAAAACATTAGATATAGATTAAAAAAAGAAGTAAAATGTTAATAGACTTCTTCCCTAACTCAGTTGGTTAGAGTGTCAGACTGTTAATCTGGAAGTCGTGTGTTCGATCCACACGGGAAGAGATTTTTTTTTCATTTTTATTTTCGAGGTTTACGCAGGCAATAACTAGATATTCGTAATCAGTGCACTGAGCTGATTTGTATGGTGCCCTCAGATCGATGTTTCGTCCGAATTTTCCAAACTGATTTCAATTATATGTAGGGTCACCTCACTAAGTCCGACCACTGGACTTACCACAATATTATACTGTTGTTTCTTATCTCATATTATCAATCTCAGCTCTTAACGTTATAACTCATACTCAATCAGTTATATGCAATTTCAAATATACCTCTCAAAACTTACTCTAATGTTATTATACTCTTCCTTCTCACTTTGTTTATTCCAGTTTCCTTCGATCGCGCCTTTCTGTTCCCTCGGTTTCCCACTTTTCATGACTCCATTCTCATTTTACAATTTCTCTCAATATTCTCAAATATACAAGGCGTTATACAATATGAAGACGATTCTCACGGACAGATCGAAGTAAATTGCTACTTATTTTTACTCTTTTAGTTTATTCTATTTTATATATGGAGTCATCTTTCAGTGAGTCTGCTTGTGATTTCAATGATCACACTGCCTTGATGAAAGAATCAAAAGACAGCAGTCAACAAGCGTCTACGGTAAAGGATCTCCGCAAGATGCTGCCTGACACATGTCGCGTGACTCTACTGAAGGGCGCTCAATGAGCCCGTTCGTTCTCTCATTTAAGTTCTTGTTCAATTGTTCAATTGTTTTATCCGTTACTCATTGTTCCTCATTTTCAGATCTCAATCTGATATCCTCATTTACATTGTTACATTGTTGCATTGTTTCAAGTTCTTTGTTCTTTAGACGAGTTGTTTTACATCAGACTCGGAAACCATCGCTGGTTGTAACACAACCCGTCCTCAGAATGATCTGTGTTGCTCAATGATCATTTTTTGGCGACCGTTTATTCCAAGTCTGACTCATTACTTGAAGTCTTTTTGGACCTTTTAACTTCAAGTTTTACCTTTTTCCTTTTATTTTCCTTTTTTTTCTTAAAGCTTATGCCTAGCTTTTTTTATTAATTGCTTAATCGCAAAACTCTTAAAGCATTTAATAAACATTTAAACCACACGGGAGGAGATTTTTTTTTTTATTTTGCAAATATGTTGATCTACCCAACGAAAAGTAGATTTTTGGAATCAGCAGAAGATGCTGATTCGTTTGATTCCACTCCGAAAAAATCGGTGAAAATTTTTTTAATAATCGAGATATCATGACCGATAGGTGTCACAATCCTACCCATATTCACAACAGCAATTGCCATTCCGATAACAAATACGATCGAGGTTTTAAGATTCCTTGTTCTAGGGAACAGATATCCCATCATCCAAAACTCAATAAGTTCGACTTTTTCAAAGACAATTCGCTACTAGACGACCTTGACTCCTCGTATAAAACAAGATACGCAACTCAAATCTCACCCCGCAAAAAAGATACTAGCAGATATCCTAGTGATGATGTGAAGCTGCGGCTCCCGCCGGTTGGACCAGCTTCACAATCACTTTCCAAGTGTCCTGATGACGATATGACCAATTTCGAGCACATTAATTCAGATTCAGAAAAAAGTGATAATAGTGATCAAATATCAATTTCCGATGAAGAAATTGAGGAACCTGAAACTATTTTCTGCAATTCAAATAATCCTTCTAGAGGGACAGAAGTGCTCTTACAGTCGGGTGTTCACTATAACCCGTCGAATTCTGATGGAGTTCCTAACCCATCATGGATCGTTGTTACGTGCGATCCTTCATTGATTTCTCGTTGTCCTCTTGCTTATAATATGAATGAGAAGTCATCCGAAGGAATTCTGGTTGCTCGAGGACAATTGATCATTTCCGATGAGCAACCAAAATTCGACAGGAATCGACCAGCAATCCCATCAACGGATGAAGAACTTCGTTTAAATGCTTTTGATCCCTATTCTTTCGTTCCTTCGTCTAGCATTCGAACGGTTCCATTCAATTTTCACTCAAAATGTTCCCCGTTTGTTTCGCATGTGTCCAACATCGTTAATTCGCTCTTTCTCTCAGGAACATGCAACATCGGGTGCAACACATCTCACTTCACCGACATTTCACATCACATGTCATGGAGTTACATCAATAATAATAACTTTTATTTCCTTTCTTCGCAGCACATTGATACGCGTGATATTGTTAATTCTTACTCACCAAACTCAGCAGCTAATATTAGTAGTCAATCAGCTGGTGCCATCTCTCAACCTGCTGACTCAAACACGTTTGAGAACAACCATGTTGTGAGTGCTGATACTCACAATGTTGAATCTGTTGCTAATCACGCTGTTGACGTTGACAATCAGATTGTCAAGTCAACAGCTCACGTCGCTCATCACGCTGTTGACGTTGACAATCAGACTGTCAAGTCAACAGCTCACGTCGCTCATCACGCTGTTGACATTGACAATCAGTCTGTCAAGTCAACAGCTCACGTCGCTCATCACGCTGTTGACGTTGACAATCAGACTGTCAAGTCAACAGCTCACGTCGCTCATCACGCTGTTGACGTTGACAATCAGATTGTCAAGTCAACAGCTCACGTCGCTCATCACGCTGTTGACGTTGACAATCAGATTGTCAAGTCAACAGCTCACGTCGCTCATCACACTGTTGACGTTGACAATCAGATTGTCAAGTCAACAGCTCACGTCGCTCATCACGCTGTTGACGTTGACAATCAGACTGTCACGTCAACAGCTCACGTCGCTCATCACGCTGTTGACGTTGACAATCAGATTGTCAAGTCAACAGCTCACGTCGCTCATCATGCTGTTGACGTTGACAATCAGACTGTCACGTCAACAGCTCACGTCGCTCATCACACTGTTGACGTTGACAATCAGATTGTCAAGTCAACAGCTCACGTCGCTCATCACGCTGTTGACGTTGACAATCAGATTGTCAAGTCAACAGCTCACGTCGCTCATCACGCTGTTGACGTTGACAATCAGACTGTCACGTCAACAGCTCACGTCGCTCATCACGCTGTTGACGTTGACAATCAGATTGTCAAGTCAACAGCTCACGTCGCTCATCATGCTGTTGACGTTGACAATCAGATTGTCAAGCTCACAATCAGACTCACGTCGCTCATCATCACTGTTGACGTTGACAATCAGATTGTCAAGTCAACAGCTCACGTCGCTCATCATGCTGTTGACGTTGACAATCAGACTGTCACGTCAACAGCTCACGTCGCTCACCACAACGTTGACGTTGACAACCAAACCGTCACGTCAACGGCTCACATCACTCATCACGCTGTTGGCGTCGACGATCGGGTTGTCACGTCAACTGCTCACATCGATCATCATCAAGTAGTCACGAAGGAGAAAGTCATCACTTCCGTCATCGAAGTGCCTAAGTTCGTCTTCGAGTTCAATGAGAAGGTGGTCCCTTTATTTACTCTCGCAGGTGATCACTCATCATTCAATTCATCCTCTGACTCTCGAAGCAATTCATTAGGCACACAGACTTCATCCACTAGTACGAGTAGTACTATTAGTGGTGCAGAAGACTTCTCCGAGGTGCGTTCTCAATCAGAACGCACCGATCACTCTGATGATGATGATCGCAACGGTAGTAATGATGGATGTTCTTCACCGTCAAGGGACGATAGGATTTCTATTGAATGGATTGTGGATGAGCTGTCCAAAATCAATTCTAAAGCAGAATTGACCTCGCTCATCGACCAACTTCAGGTTGGTAATATTGACATGTCTCCTTTCGCTGATGTTGTTGATGTAAATGTTCCTATCGTCCTTCTGATGTATCAGAAGTGTAGATGGTTGGGTGTTGGGCAGTTTTATTGCCCTTGTTGCGACAAAACGTTCCCTACATGTGCCTCGTTATCATTCCACCTGAGGTCGCTGCATGTAACGAATGGGGTTCCAATTGAACAGGCGGCTTTTGAATACATAATTGGTCGTAAGTTAAGATGGAAGATTGACTCGCCTCATCTTCCGGCAGATGCTCCACATTATCGGACCATTTACGTTTGTCCTGTGAGTGACTGTAACTATCTTGTGAGTCGGGCGAATTCGTTGAGCAGCCATATCGGTTCGGCTCATCAGGATCTTGAAGCTCTCAAAAGAGAAGTGGGTGTTTTCTGGGCAATGAACATCCTGCATGCTAGAAGATGCAGATGTTTACTTGCAACACGGGATGTCTTTCATGATCTGCGTGGTTCGATGTGTTCAACTTGCAGTGACTTCATTGGAAAAGACAAAGTCACTGTCAAGCAACACTCTAACAGATCTCATCCAGCATCCAACGTTGAAGGTCATCGTTTGCAATCATTCGAGGTGAGTATTTCTACCAAGTGGTTTTCACCCGATACCGATGACGATGAGATTCGTGAGGCCAATTCTGACCTTGACAAAGAAAAAAGTGTCAGAATGGAAAATAGGATTTTACAGGAAGAAGAAAGATTGAATCCTGTGCAGGCGAGGTCAGATGAGTCTGTTGACCTCCAAGTGATGGAAGATCGACGTCGTGCAGAGGATAACCGCCGACGCAGACGTCAGGCTGGTTCCATTCCAGCCAATGAGAGAATGCCAGAAGCACGCTTGCACTCAGTCTCTTCTTCAAGTGATGGCGAAGTCATTCAAAGTGATGTACATCCTGGTCATTCAAATTCAGCTTCGATCGTGGACATTGAGAGTTGCCTGTCCAAAGCTGAGAATTGGAAGTCGAGGTGCATGAAGGAAGATGATGATTTCGTGCACCTCCCGAAGCTGTGGGGTGACCGTTTAGCGAAGCACAGGAAAAAGTTCGAAGAAGTGTTTAACAGTGAAGTCAAGGATGTTCTCAATTGGTATAATGAAGCTATTAACCTCTCTGACTCTTTGGAAAAGAGCAGCCGAATGCTTCTCTGCGAAGGGATGATTTCGAAAATCATTCTCATTCTACGGAAGTCGATTAGGAAGTTCGTTCGTTCGGCACGGAGAGGTTCAGATAAGATTCGTCGCCCGCATTCCTTGGAGACACCGATTCAGATGAAGTCGGCCTCCAAATTCATCGCTGGTATTGAACTCCTGCATTCCCGCATTCACATCACTGATGAAGATCTCGATCAACCTCAACGTAATGTCATCGCAGACATCAAAGAGAAGCTTGTTCGCTTTCTGTCACAGGCTCCTTTGGAGTTCTCTCAACTTCTTGGGAGTGGTGACTTGGACTCAATTGACGGTTTGATTTACGATGAGCATTACGATGAAAGGATGAAATTCATACGTGCCAAGCTAGAGGAATTGGAGATTCTCAACAACTCTCCTTCCTCGCTTGGCTACAAGAAGTTCCTTCAGAAATTCTACGCTGAAGACGCCAAACGTACACTCGACTGGTTCGTGTTGAACGACGACACACCGGAATGTGTCGTCCCAGTCGAAGATTTCGAGAACGTGTACGGGTCCTCGTGGAGCGATGCTGCTGCTCTCGGGGATGACCCAGATGGTGTTTACACTCTTCAGCGCAGAATTTCATCGAATAATTCTGATGAACTCAAATCACTCATCCTCAACGAAGAAGCTATTCTCAAAGCGGTCAGATCGAGATCCAATCTGTCTGCCGTCGGATGCGACGGCATTTCAAATGGTGTGTGGAAGGTTGGCGGGAGTGTCACGGCGACGATCATCAAGAATGTGTTGTGTTGCATGCTTGACACGGGTCTCTTTCCGGAGGTGTTGAAAATGAACAAAACCGTCATGTTGTTTAAGAAAGGAGACCCTGACGACGCCCATTCGTGGCGTCCTATCACCATCACTCCGACGATTTATCGGATGCTGATGTGTCACATCAGCCGCTCGCTTCAAACGCTGAATTCAAAACATAGGTTCATATCACCGAGTCAGAAAGGATTCATGCGTATTCCAGCTGGAGCGGCTGAGCATGCAACTGTGGTTGATGAGATGATACACGATGCTGCACGGAACCAAAAGTCACTCTACATCACGACGATCGACTTTTCTGATGCATTTGGTTCCGTACCACATAAACTTATTAAAAAGAATCTTACAGACATTGGCTTTGATCTTTCTTTTGTTAAAACGATTATTAATTCGTATAGAGACTCTTCGACGAAGATCATCAGCAACAACAGACGATCTAATTCTATCTGTTTTCGCAAAGGCGTCAAGCAAGGTTGTCCGCTGAGTCCGACGTTATTCAACATTTGTATCGAACCTCTCCTCGCGCGGTTGAACGCTTGCAAGGAGGACGGTTATCATTGGTTGGACTCAGCGACAACCGTTCAAGCTTACGCCGATGACATAATCGTGTTCTCGGACTCGGAAGTCGGGATGAAGAACTTGCTTTCGGTCGTGGAGCACTTCTGCAGTTATGCAGGCGACATGAAGATCAACTGCAAGAAGTGCCACGCTTTCACATACATTGCTCACAATGGTTCTCGCAGTGTGTTGAACGACAACTTCACCATTGCTGGAGGACGTATTGATAACATCAGCATTCAGAACAATACAACGTATCTCGGACTTCCAATCGCGTGCAAATCTTCGCAGCGTAAACATCACGTTTTTCGGCGAATCGAAGACATGACGAAGGACGTCATTCGAATTACTGGCAGCGCTCTTCGGTTCACACAAGCGGTTGACGCCATCAAACGGTTCGTGATTCCCAAGATTGACTACGAACTGATGGCGAACACAGCACCGACAAATTGCCTCAGTCGCTTAGATGAACTCATTCGGGGCAGGCTGTCCAAAATGATCGGTGCTGCTGGTATTCCAACCGCCTGGTTCTACACGACGAAAAACGATGGCGGTCTTTACATACAGAAACTCACAGATCGCCAGAAAGCTCTCACTATCAGACTCTACATTGCCTTGATGGAGTCTAACGATAAAAGCATCCGTGATATGGTCAAGGCTTCTGATGAAGCCGAGATCATCTTCAGGGATGCTACCATCGACTTGACTTCACCGTTCTTGCACCTGAAAGTTAAAGACAATGGTGCGTTAGATGCAAAGCGTAACCGCGGGACGTCGAACATCTTAGCCCGATGTGTTAAAGCTTTGCACGACGCTAACATGGGTCTGATACTCAAAGATGATATGTTTACGCTCAAAGATCTGAATAGTAATGTCACATTTGATGTTAACACCTCTAATGTTGTTAAACACATCATGAAAGTCATGAGTGACCGTTACTATTCAGATCTTTGTCAGCACAAGATGAGAGGACATACATTCACGACATTGAAAAACTCACCATTGAGTAACTACTTCATGAAGCCCAATGCTTTGATGGCGGACTCTGTTGTCAGATTCGCTATCAAAGCACGTACGAATACGCTCATGACAGCATCACTTGCTGCTCACAGAAACCCTCAAATGAGTAACCGTTGCACTCGTTGTGGACAGATTGAAACTCTCAATCACATCTTAAACGGGTGCAAGCGGTGCAAACACAAATTCACAAAGAGACACGACGAAGTTGTCAAGGTACTTTGCAAGTACCTCACCGAAAAGAAGAGAGTCATCGTGCATTGTAACCAAAGTGTTCGTGGACGCAGCAACGAACACATCACTGGTGACTCTGCTTCTCTCAGACCAGATGTATGGTGGTGGGACGGTGACCAGCTGAAGATAGCTGAATTCACCATCCCATACGGAATGTTATCTGGCGATGATGATGAATCCACCTTAGTCATACGACGCAGAGAGAAGTTGAACAAGTACCAGAAGCTTGTCGATGATTGCAGAAACCAGTTGAACTGCAATGTGTCGCTATTTGTGTTCATTGTCTCCTCCCTCGGTGCAATACCCGATGACACCATCAATGAACTCAAGAAAGTGACAGTCACGACCAAAGACGCACTCAAACTTGCAGGGAGGATGGTAGCAGCCGCTTTACTGGAATCTATGATATTGTACATTGATACTAAGATTAAGAAGAGGGTTAACGACAACAATGAAGATGAAGATAACGATAACGATAACGATAACGGTAACGATTATGATAACGATGTTGAAAATGTTTAATGTTCTTGATACTGATGGTGACGATGATTCTAATGATCTCAATGATACTAGCTCCAATGTTACCGACGGGGAGTCCGCAGACGATGAGTACAACTCTGTCAACATCCTGGACGACGAAGAATGGCGGGAACTCATTGATGCAAGTGCGGATGTTGACAGGTCGGGCCCCCCGTCTGAGCTTGACACTACTGATGATGAAACTGACGTACTGGAAAATCCAGGCACCACCCCACTATGGAACCAAACTCAAGGTGCCGACCCTGCCTCCGCTACCGAAGAGGAGGGAGTCCAACACTCCTCTTCTGAATTTTAGGCAGATTTTTTGTTGGGGCCCGCCCCTTTTATTTTATTGTGAGTGAATCATCACTCTCGTTTATTAGTATTTTATACTTACTCTAATGATTAATAAACGAATTTACCACACGGGAAGAGATTTTTTGATTTTTTTTTTTTATTTCATGATCAATTCATTTACCTTGACGATCTTTTTATCGATATCCATGAAAACACCACAAATATAATCGACATATCTATTTCATAATATAATAAGATTATTATATTGAACATTCAAAATTGCATTTTCTTTTAAAAAGATAAAAGCACTTTCAGAAAATTGATTTTTTTTTTTTTTTTAAATCTACACGCTTTCGATTCTTAATGACTATTCTTATTTCTCATTCTTTGTTAATATGCTGTTTGCTTACTTTTATTTGAATCAAATTTTATTTAATCCTTTTTAATTACAATGATTTTTTAAGAAAAACAATTTTAAATACTTTTCTATATATCATTAAATTTAAACAACATTTCACTATCAATTATTCAAGCAAATCAAATCTTTATTTAATCCTTTTTAATTACAATGAAATTTTTGACAGTGAATATGTGTGTGATTCATTGTCCATTGAGAAGGGAACAACCGTTTTCTGTTGCAATATTTTCTCACTGATCGTTTTCTTTCAATAATTCAATGATCCACGACCTTGGATGATAACTCGAAGAGTCAGAGTTAAGTGACTTAATTTGGTTATTTTTTGGAATTATCAGTTTGTCTTTAAAATCAAAACAAGTCCACTAGTTTTGACTGATGATAGTTATTTGAATTGCACTGTGCAGCTCCTATTCCAATTTCTTGATTGAGCCGTTACAAAGTTTTTCAATGACTTCTGAGAAAAAAAAAAAATTGTTTTATTGAATTGAGTGAGTAGTGAATGTCACAAGATCGAGAACGTGATTGAAGTCACCTAGTTCTTCAGTAGTAATTGTGAGTGTGTTGATTGTTGGATCTGTTTGGCGCTTTTGTCTGACATAATGAGACGTTAGATCTGAAATGAGTCTGCAACTCGTGCATGGGAATCCAATTGTCAAATTTGCTTATGTGATGCATTATTAATGACTGTAAAATCATAAAATCAAGTTGTAAAATAATAAATTATTTAAGTCTGCATGATGTGGTTGCTTACTTCAAAATTTATCTTTTATTATATTATTCAAATCATAAAGTTTTTGATTTCTTTATAAAAAAAATATGAGAAAATATTGTTTTATTTTCATATATATGAAGAAATACCAAAATATATAGATGGAAATTTAAAACCAAATTTTTGACCAATTTGTGAAAAAATTTTTCCATATTCAATAAATTTGACCAATTATTCACAAAAAATGTCAAAATTTTAAAAATTTTCAATATTTCAAAATTTTAAAGTATTGAAATTTTAAAGAAATAAAATGACATCATTTTTTTTTATTATTATTATTAAGTATGCAAGTGTTCATTATTCTAGATTCACAAAGGCATATAATTCTAAATGTGGAGCAAACTGACAGGATTCTTTATTTGAAAGCAAAAATTGAAGAAATAAAAGGAATTCCTTTTAGAGAACAACAATTAACTTATAAAGGTCAATGTCTCCACAATGACAATACTCTTCAATATTATTCAATACAAGAAGATACAGTACTGCGATTAAACATCCCTCTCTCTTCAATTCGAGTTTTGATTAAAACTTTGACAGGCAGACAATTCGCAGTTAGCATCAATCCAGATAGCTACATCGAGGACCTCAAAAACGAAATATGTGATATTGATGGAACTCCTCCAGATCAACAACGTTTAATTTTCGCAGGAAGACAACTTGAAGATGGAAACAAATTGAGTGAATATTCAATTTCAGAAGATTCTTTAATTCATTTAGTTCTTCGATTGAGAGGAGACAAACCAGTCATCTATCTTTATCCTGAGAAAGACGACTTCGAAGTTAGTGTAAAAGTCAGCATGGACAAAGAAGAAGGTGAAATTACATCCAGATATCCAGTAATTCAAGATAACGAAAACAATACTTGGCTTGTCAAAGCTAACAGAAATGGCGAACTTTTTTACAATGAGAGGAAACATTATTACCTCTTTTGGGAATGTTTTTTCAATAAAGATTTCTGTATGGAAGAAGGCTTTGTCATCGAAGGTAAAGAAAGTTATGAATTCTTTGAAGAAAAGCTTGAGTACCTTGGATTTAAAGAAAAAGAAGCGAACGACTTCATTACTTATTGGTGTCCAAAAATGGAACATAGCAAATATGTTTTGATCAAATTCCAAGGAGAAGAATATGAAGAACGAGCTCCTTTAAAGATTGAGCCAAAACCAGATTGTGTTAAACGAATCTTCGTTACATTCAAATTACTTGAAGAAGAAGTATCTGTGCCAATCCAAAATATTGACGAATTCAAAATTGAGAACAGGGACGGTTTCTTTGTTTTAGAATGGGGAGGATCCCAAATATAATTAATAAATATTATGTTATTTTTATTTATTTTATTTATTCTTTTATTTCAAGATCATTATTTTTCATTTCATTAGTTTTTTTTTTTTACAACATAATGAACTTTTTGAAAACATTATTTTTACAACAATCAATCAATATAACAGATATACATTTTGATAATCATCATCATTCTCATTTTAATCTCAGCATTTTGGCTTGACCAAGCCAAAATGTATATGTAATTTTAACTAGTATAAAATTCATCTGAATATAAAGAAGAATCACAAAAAAATAACATAAAAAAGCGTGCACTAAATATATTAAAATTTTTTCTACCGCTTGTTTATTTATACTTCACATTTCACACTTCACATGGGAATGAGATTGATCCAAAGAATTCGATGGCCGAGATTGCGATGAAATACCTGTAACACTTGTAACGGCCAGAAAGGTTATATGCATACCAGTTGTCCCATTGAATATATTTGATGTATCTGTAGAATTTACCTTTTCTTACACATTCGAAATGACCAACAAAATTGCCTTTGTTTAATTCGTCTTCATTCTCTCTAAGGTCGATCATTTCCCATTTTTCGTGATCATTCGATCCCATGAACTTCCATGTTTTTGGTTGACCTTGATATTGGGATCTTCCTAATGCTCTGATAGTGTAAGATGTCATATCGATTTTTCTTTCTCCAAAGTCATATTCAATGAATGCATATCTTCTATCGTAAACGGTATTCATATATCCTTTATCGAAATCATAAACGCTTAATAATAATAAATTTGAAACATCATTGTAACCATAACCACTTTTTCCTCCTCCTCCTGTCAGTTTCAAATCTTCATCGTTTCCATCATTTTTATTGAGGAGATAAGTTATGATTCCTGAAAATTTGTTGTCTTCCGAATAATGACATTCGATGATATTATATTCAACAACCGTTTCTTCTTCGTTGTCAAGAATTGTCATTATTCGATCATAAATGTTTCTTTTATCTCGTTGATTTATTTGAATGTTTTGATTTCCTCTTTCTTTGATCAATGTTGAAACAATCTCAATGATATCTTCAATTTTAATTTCTTCTAATTTTGACACATTGAAAACATATTCTTTGATATTTTGATCTTTTCGATATTTATCATTGATTACTTTTGATATGATACGTGCATTATTAACTGTTGTTTTGAATATGATTTGTTTTTGTTTTTGAATTGTGATACCATTTTCTTTTTTTGAATATTTAATTTGAATGATAATTATGAAATCTCCACTTTCATCATTTGATAAAATTCTATTTAAAGAAGATACAGGAGTTTGATAAACAAACATATAATAAAGTGATATGAAATATTATTCTTAATATTGAACAAATCAAAAATATAAAATTCAAAAACCATAAATTTCTTATCAAAATAAAAATTTTTAAACTGAAAAATTGAATTAAAATTTATTCAATTTTTTTCCAAATCTTTTATTTTTGAATTATTTACATTTTTGGAATAATTTTTATTCAAATTTCTGAGTGACTGTTTTTTTTTCATCAATCACAAGAACTCATTTATGAGATGAATAATATTCAAAATATTTATACCAACAAAAATGTTTTCTGAATCAGAATAAAATACAATTACTTTCTATTTTTCTCATTCAAATATTTTACCTGATTCAAATGCAATGCTCATAATTTTGTTCAAATTCAAGTGTTAATTTTATTTAATTACTTGAATCAAATGGTAAAAGTGAAAATGATTTCTTATTTGTATTTATTTCGGCTTTTGGAATCCTATCTTCATCTTGCTCGTTTTTTGAATTAATATTTGATATTTTGTTTGATGTCATTCTCTGAGAACATCATGAATTGAATATCAATAACATTTTAATAATGATTGATTATCTAATTTTGAATGCACATTAATTTCTTGATTGAAAATTAAGATTCTACTTTTTTATCAATTTTCATATTTAATGAAAACATTAGATATAGATTAAAAAAAGAAGTAAAATGTTAATAGACTTCTTCCCTAACTCAGTTGGTTAGAGTGTCAGACTGTTAATCTGGAAGTCGTGTGTTCGATCCACACGGGAAGAGATTTTTTTTTCATTTTTATTTTCGAGGTTTACGCAGGCAATAACTAGATATTCGTAATCGGTGCACTGAGCTGATTCGTATGGTGCCCTCAGATCGATGTTTCGTCCGAATTTTCCAAACCGATTTCAATTATATGTAGGGTCACCTCACTAAGTCCGACCACTGGACTTACCACAATATTATACTGTTGTTTCTTATCTCATATTATCAATCTCAGCTCTTAACGTTATAACTCATACTCAATCAGATATATGTAATTTCAAATATACCTCTCAAAACTTACTCTAATGATATTATACTCTTCCTTCTCACTTTGTTTATTCCAGTTTCCTTCGATCGCGCCTTTCTGTTCCCTCGGTTTCCCACTTTTCATGACTCCATTCTCATTTTACAATTTCTCTCAATATTCTCAAATCTACAAGGCGTTATACAATATGAAGACGATTCTCACGGACAGATCGAAGTAAATTGCTACTTATTTTTACTCTTTTAGTTTATTCATTTTTATATATGGAGTCATCTTTCAGTGAGTCTACTTGTGATTTCTATGATCACACTGCCTTGATGAAAGAATCAAAAGACAGCAGTCAACAAGCGTCTACGGTAAAGGATCTCCGCAAGATGCTGCCTGACACATGTCGCGTGACTCTACTGAAGGGCGCTCAATGAGCCCGTTCGTTCTCTCATTTAAGTTCTTGTTCAATTGTTCAATTGTTTTATCCGTTACTCATTGTTCCTCATTTTCAGATCTCAATCTGATATTCTCAATTACATTGTTACATTGTTTCAAGTTCTTTGTTCTTTAGACGAGTTGTTTTACATCAGACTCGGAAACCATTGCTGGTTTGTAACACAACCCGTCCTCAGAATGATCTGTGTTGCTCAATGATCATTTTTGGTGACCATTTATTCCAAAGTCTGACTCATTACTTGAAGTCTTTTTGGACCTTTTAACTTCAAGTTTTACCTTTTTCCTTTTATTTCCCTTTTTTCTTAAAGCTTATGCCTAGCTTTTTCTTATTAATTGCTTAATCGCAAAACTCTTAAAGCATTTAATAAACATTTAAACCACACGGGAAGAGATTTTTTTTTATTTTGCAAATATGTTGATCTACCCAACGAAAAGTAGATTTTTGGAATCAGCAGAAGATGCTGATTCGTTTGATTCCACTCCCGAAAAAATCGGTGAAAATATTTTTAATAATCGAGATATCATGACCGATAGGTGTCACAATCCTACCCATATTCACAACAGCAATTGCCATTCCGATAACAAATACGATGGAGGTTTTAAGATTCCTTGTTCTAGGGAACAGATATCCCATCATCCAAAACTCAATAAGTTCGACTTTTTCAAAGACAATTCGCTACTAGACGACCTTGACTCCTCGTATAAAACAAGATACGCAACTCAAATCTCACCCCGCAAAAAAGATACTAGCAGATATCCTAGTGATGATGTGAAGCTGCGGCTCCCGCCGGTTGGACCAGCTTCACAATCACTTTCCAAGTGTCCTGATGACGATATGACCAATTTCGAGCACATTAATTCAGATTCAGAAAAAAGTGATAATAGTGATCAAATATCAATTTCCGATGAAGAAATTGAGGAACCTGAAACTATTTTCTGCAATTCAAATAATCCTTCTAGAGGGACAGAAGTGCTCTTACGGTCGGGTGTTCACTATAACCCGTCGAATTCTGATGGAGTTCCTAACCCATCATGGATCGTTGTTACGTGCGATCCTTCATTGATTTCTCGTTGTCCTCTTGCTTATAATATGAATGAGAAGTCATCCGAAGGAATTCTGGTTGCTCGAGGACAATTGATCATTTCCGATGAGCAACCAAAATTCGACAGGAATCGACCAGCAATCCCATCAACGGATGAAAAACTTCGTTTAAATGCTTTTGATCCCTATTCTTTCGTTCCTTCGTCTAGCATTCGAACGGTTCCATTCAATTTTCACTCAAAATGTTCCCCGTTTGTTTCGCATGTGTCCAACATCGTTAATTCGCTCTTTCTCTCAGGAACATGCAACATCGGGTGCAACACATCTCACTTCACCGACATTTCACATCACATGTCATGGAGTTACATCAATAATAATAACTTTTATTTCCTTTCTTCGCAGCACATTGATACGCGTGATATTGTTAATTCTTACTCACCAAACTCAGCAGCTAATATTAGTAGTCAATCAGCTGGTGCCATCTCTCAACCTGCTGACTCAAACACGTTTGAGAACAACCATGTTGTGAGTGCTGATACTCACAATGTTGAATCTGTTGCTAATCACGCTGTTGACGTTGACAATCAGATTGTCAAGTCAACAGCTCACGTCGCTCATCACGCTGTTGACATTGACAATCAGATTGTCAAGTCAACAGCTCACGTCGCTCATCACGCTGTTGACGTTGACAATCAGATTGTCAAGTCAACAGCTCACGTCGCTCATCACGCTGTTGACGTTGACAATCAGATTGTCAAGTCAACAGCTCACGTCGCTCATCACGCTGTTGACGTTGACAATCAGATTGTCAAGTCAACAGCTCACGTCGCTCATCACGCTGTTGACGTTGACAATCAGATTGTCAAGTCAACAGCTCACGTCGCTCATCACGCTGTTGACGTTGACAATCAGATTGTCAAGTCAACAGCTCACGTCGCTCATCACGCTGTTGACGTTGACAATCAGATTGTCAAGTCAACAGCTCACGTCGCTCATCACGCTGTTGACGTTGACAATCAGATTGTCAAGTCAACAGCTCACGTCGCTCATCACGCTGTTGACGTTGACAATCAGATTGTCAAGTCAACAGCTCACGTCGCTCATCACGCTGTTGACGTTGACAATCAGATTGTCAAGTCAACAGCTCACGTCGCTCATCACGCTGTTGACGTTGACAATCAGACTGTCACGTCAACAGCTCACGTCTCTCATCACGCTGTTGACGTTGACAATCAGATTGTAAAGTCAACAGCTCACGTCACTCACCACAACGTTGACGTTGACAACCAAACCGTCACGTCAACGGCTCACATCACTCATCACGCTGTTGGCGTCGACGATCGGGTTGTCACGTCAACTGCTCACATCGATCATCATCAAGTAGTCACGAAGGAGAAAGTCATCACTTCCGTCATCGAAGTGCCTAAGTTCGTCTTCGAGTTCAATGAGAAGGTGGTCCCTTTATTTACTCTCGCAGGTGATCACTCATCATTCAATTCATCCTCTGACTCTCGAAGCAATTCATTAGGCACACAGACTTCATCCACTAGTACGAGTAGTACTATTAGTGGTGCAGAAGACTTCTCCGAGGTGCGTTCTCAATCAGAACGCACCGATCACTCTGATGATGATGATCGCAACGGTAGTAATGATGGATGTTCTTCACCGTCAAGGGACGATAGGATTTCAATTGAATGGATTGTGGATGAGCTGTCCAAAATCAATTCTAAAGCAGAATTGACCTCGCTCATCGACCAACTTCAGGTTGGTAATATTGACATGTCTCCTTTCGCTGATGTTGTTGATGTAAATGTTCCTATCGTCCTTCTGATGTATCAGAAGTGTAGATGGTTGGGTGTTGGGCAGTTTTATTGCCCTTGTTGCGACAAAACGTTCCCTACATGTGCCTCGTTATCATTCCACCTGAGGTCGCTGCATGTAACGAATGGGGTTCCAATTGAACAGGCGGCTTTTGAATACATAATTGGTCGTAAGTTAAGATGGAAGATTGACTCGCCTCATCTTCCGGCAGATGCTCCACATTATCGGACCATTTACGTTTGTCCTGTGAGTGACTGTAACTATCTTGTGAGTCGGGCGAATTCGTTGAGCAGCCATATCGGTTCGGCTCATCAGGATCTTGAAGCTCTCAAAAGAGAAGTGGGTGTTTTCTGGGCAATGAACATCCTGCATGCTAGAAGATGCAGATGTTTACTTGCAACACGGGATGTCTTTCATGATCTGCGTGGTTCGATGTGTTCAACTTGCAGTGACTTCATTGGAAAAGACAAAGTCACTGTCAAGCAACACTCAAACAGATCTCATCCAGCATCCAACGTTGAAGGTCATCGTTTGCAATCATTCGAGGTGAGTATTTCTACCAAGTGGTTTTCACCCGATACCGATGACGATGAGATTCGTGAGGCCAATTCTGACCTTGACAAAGAAAAAAGTGTCAGAATGGAAAATAGGATTTTACAGGAAGAAGAAAGATTGAATCCTGTGCAGGCGAGGTCAGATGAGTCTGTTGACCTCCAAGTGATGGAAGATCGACGTCGTGCAGAGGATAACCGCCGACGCAGACGTCAGGCTGGTTCCATTCCAGCCAATGAGAGAATGCCAGAAGCACGCTTGCACTCAGTCTCTTCTTCAAGTGATGGCGAAGTCATTCAAAGTGATGTACATCCTGGTCATTCAAATTCAGCTTCGATCGTGGACATTGAGAGTTGCCTGTCCAAAGCTGAGAATTGGAAGTCGAGGTGCATGAAGGAAGATGATGATTTCGTGCACCTCCCGAAGCTGTGGGGTGACCGTTTAGCGAAGCACAGGAAAAAGTTCGAAGAAGTGTTTAACAGTGAAGTCAAGGATGTTCTCAATTGGTATAATGAAGCTATTAACCTCTCTGACTCTTTGGAAAAGAGCAGCCGAATGCTTCTCTGCGAAGGGATGATTTCGAAAATCATTCTCATTCTACGGAAGTCGATTAGGAAGTTCGTTCGTTCGGCACGGAGAGGTTCAGATAAGATTCGTCGCCCGCATTCCTTGGAGACACCGATTCAGATGAAGTCGGCCTCCAAATTCATCGCTGGTATTGAACTCCTGCATTCCCGCATTCACATCACTGATGAAGATCTCGATCAACCTCAACGTAATGTCATCGCAGACATCAAAGAGAAGCTTGTTCGCTTTCTGTCACAGGCTCCTTTGGAGTTCTCTCAACTTCTTGGGAGTGGTGACTTGGACTCAATTGACGGTTTGATTTACGATGAGCATTACGATGAAAGGATGAAATTCATACGTGCCAAGCTAGAGGAATTGGAGATTCTCAACAACTCTCCTTCCTCGCTTGGCTACAAGAAGTTCCTTCAGAAATTCTACGCTGAAGACGCCAAACGTACACTCGACTGGTTCGTGTTGAACGACGACACACCGGAATGTGTCGTCCCAGTCGAAGATTTCGAGAACGTGTACGGGTCCTCGTGGAGCGATGCTGCTGCTCTCGGGGATGACCCAGATGGTGTTTACACTCTTCAGCGCAGAATTTCATCGAATAATTCTGATGAACTCAAATCACTCATCCTCAACGAAGAAGCTATTCTCAAAGCGGTCAGATCGAGATCCAATCTGTCTGCCGTCGGATGCGACGGCATTTCAAATGGTGTGTGGAAGGTTGGCGGGAGTGTCACGGCGACGATCATCAAGAATGTGTTGTGTTGCATGCTTGACACTGGTCTCTTTCCGGAGGTGTTGAAAATGAACAAAACCGTCATGTTGTTTAAGAAAGGAGACCCTGACGACGCCCATTCGTGGCGTCCTATCACCATCACTCCGACGATTTATCGGATGCTGATGTGTCACATCAGCCGCTCGCTTCAAACGCTGAATTCAAAACATAGGTTCATATCACCGAGTCAGAAAGGATTCATGCGTATTCCAGCTGGAGCGGCTGAGCATGCAACTGTGGTTGATGAGATGATACACGATGCTGCACGGAACCAAAAGTCACTCTACATCACGACGATCGACTTTTCTGATGCATTTGGTTCCGTACCACATAAACTTATTAAAAAGAATCTTACAGACATTGGCTTTGATCTTTCTTTTGTTAAAACGATTATTAATTCGTACAGAGACTCTTCGACGAAGATCATCAGCAACAACAGACGATCTAATTCTATCTGTTTTCGCAAAGGCGTCAAGCAAGGTTGTCCGCTGAGTCCGACGTTATTCAACATTTGTATCGAACCTCTCCTCGCGCGGTTGAACGCTTGCAAGGAGGACGGTTATCATTGGTTGGACTCAGCGACAACCGTTCAAGCTTACGCCGATGACATAATCGTGTTCTCGGACTCGGAAGTCGGGATGAAGAACTTGCTTTCGGTCGTGGAGCACTTCTGCAGTTATGCTGGCGACATGAAGATCAACTGCAAGAAGTGCCACGCTTTCACATACATTGCTCACAATGGTTCTCGCAGTGTGTTGAACGACAACTTCACCATTGCTGGAGGACGTATTGATAACATCAGCATTCAGAACAATACAACGTATCTCGGACTTCCAATCGCGTGCAAATCTTCGCAGCGTAAACATCACGTTTTTCGGCGAATCGAAGACATGACGAAGGACGTCATTCGAATTACTGGCAGCGCTCTTCGGTTCACACAAGCGGTTGACGCCATCAAACGGTTCGTGATTCCCAAGATTGACTACGAACTGATGGCGAACACAGCACCGACAAATTGCCTCAGTCACTTAGATGAACTCATTCGGGGCAAGCTGTCCAAAATGGTCGGTGCTGCTGGTATTCCAACCGCCTGGTTCTACACGACGAAAAACGATGGCGGTCTTTACATACAGAAACTCACAGATCGCCAGAAAGCTCTCACTATCAGACTCTACATTGCCTTGATGGAGTCTAACGATAAAAGCATCCGTGATATGGTCAAGGCTTCTGATGAAGCCGAGATCATCTTCAGGGATGCTGCCATCGACTTGACTTCACCGTTCTTGCACCTAAAAGTTAAAGACAATGGTGCGTTAGATGCAAAGCGTAACCGCGGGACGTCGAACATCTTAGCCCGATGTGTTAAAGCTTTGCACGACGCTAACATGGGTCTGATACTCAAAGATGATATGTTTACGCTCAAAGATCTGAATAGTAATGTCACATTTGATGTTAACACCTCTAATGTTGTTAAACACATCATGAAAGTCATGAGTGACCGTTACTATTCAGATCTTTGTCTGCACAAGATGAGAGGACATACATTCACGACATTGAAAAACTCACCATTGAGTAACTACTTCATGAAGCCCAATGCTTTGATGGCGGACTCTGTTGTCAGATTCGCTATCAAAGCACGTACGAATACGCTCATGACAGCATCACTTGCTGCTCACAGAAACCCTCAAATGAGTAACCGTTGCACTCGTTGTGGACAGATTGAAACTCTCAATCACATCTTAAACGGGTGCAAGCGGTGCAAACACAAATTCACAAAGAGACACGACGAAGTTGTCAAGGTACTTTGCAAGTACCTCACCGAAAAGAAGAGAGTCATCGTGCATTGTAACCAAAGTGTTCGTGGACGCAGCAACGAACACATCACTGGTGACTCTGCTTCTCTCAGACCAGATGTATGGTGGTGGGACGGTGACCAGCTGAAGATAGCTGAATTCACCATCCCATACGGAATGTTATCTGGCGATGATAATGAATCCACCTTAGTCATACGACGCAGAGAGAAGTTGAACAAATACCAGAAGCTTGTCGATGATTGCAGAAACCAGTTGAACTGCAATGTGTCTCTATTTGTGTTCATTGTCTCCTCCCTCGGTGCAATACCCGATGACACCATCAATGAACTCAAGAAAGTGACAGTCACGACCAAAGACGCACTCAAACTTGCAGGGAGGATGGTAGCAGCCGCTTTACGGGAATCTATGATATTGTACATTGATACTAAGATTAAGAAGAGGGTTAACGACAACAATGAAGATGAAGATAACGATAACGATAATGGTAACGATTATGATAACGATGTTGAAAATGTTAATGTTCTTGATACTGATGGTGACGATGATTCTAATGATCTCAATGATACTAGCTCCAATGTTACCGACGGGGAGTCCGCAGACGATGAGTACAACTCTGTCAACATCCTGGACGACGAAGAATGGCGGGAACTCATTGATGCAAGTGCGGATGTTGACAGGTCGGGCCCCCCGTCTGAGCTTGACACTACTGATGATGAAACTGACGTACTGGAAAATCCAGGCACCACCCCACTATGGAACCAAACTCAAGGTGCCGACCCTGCCTCCGCTACCGAAGAGGAGGGAGTCCAACACTCCTCTTCTGAATTTTAGGCAGATTTTTTTTTTTTTTATTTTATTGGGGCCCGCCCCTTTTATTTTATTGTGAGTGAATCATCACTCTCGTTTATTAGTATTTTATACTTACTCTAATGATTAATAAACGAATTTTCCACACGGGAAGAGATTTTTTTTTCATTTTTATTTTCGAGGTTCACGCAGGCAATAACTAGATATTCGTAATCAGTGCACTGAGCTGATTCGTATGGTGCCCTCAGATCGATGTTTCGTCCGAATTTTCCAAACTGATTTCAATTATATGTAGGGTCACCTCACTAAGTCCGACCACTGGACTTACCACAATATTATACTGTTGTTTCTTATCTCATATTATCAATCTCAGCTCTTAACGTTATATCTCATACTCAATCAGTTATATGCAATTTCAAATATACCTCTCAAAACTTACTCTAATGTTATTATACTCTTCCTTTTCACTTTGTTTATTCCAGTTTCCTTCGATCGCGCCTTTCTGTTCCCTTGGTTTCCCACTTTTCGTGACTCCATTCTCATTTTACAATTTCTCTCAATGTTCTCAAATATACAAGGCGTTATACAGTATGAAGACGATTCTCACGGACAGATCGAAGTAAATTGCTACTTATTTTTACTCTTTTAGTTTATTCTATTTTATATATGGAGTCATCTTTCAGTGAGTCTGCTTGTGATTTCAATGATCACACTGCCTTGATGAAAGAATCAAAAGACAGCAGTCAACAAGCGTCTACGGTAAAGGATCTCCGCAAGATGCTGCCTGACACATGTCGCGTGACTCTACTGAAGGGCGCTCAATGAGCCCGTTCGTTCTCTCATTTAAGTTCTTGTTCAATTGTTTTATCCGTTACTCATTGTTCCTCATTTTCAGATCTCTATCTGATATCCTCAGTTACATTGTTACATTGTTTCAAGTTCTTTGTTTTTTAGACGAGTTGTTTTACATCAGACTCGGAAACCATCGCTGGTTGTAACACAACCCGTCCTCAGAATGATCTGTGTTGCTCAATGATCATTTTTGGCGACCGTTTATTCCAAGTCTGACTCATTACTTGAAGTATTTTGGACCTTTTAACTTCAAGTTTTATTCTGTTCCCTTTTATTTCCCTTTTTTTCTTAAAGCTTATGCCTAGCTTTTACTTATTAAATTGCTTAATCGCAAAACTCTTAAAGCATTTAATAAACATTTAAACCACACGGGAAGAGATTTTTTTTTCATTTTTATTTTCGAGGTTTACGCAAGCAATAACTAGATATTCGTAATCAGTGCACTGAGCTGATTCGTATGGTGCCCTCAGATCGATGTTTCGTCCGAATTTTCCAAACTGATTTCAATTATATGTAGGGTCACCTCACTAAGTCCGACCACTGGACTTACCACAATATTATTCTGTTGTTTCTTATCTCATATTATCAATCTCAGCTCTTAACGTTATATCTCATACTCAATCAGTTATATGCAATTTCAAATATACCTCTCAAAACTTACTCTAATGTTATTATACTCTTCCTTCTCACTTTGTTTATTCCAGTTTCCTTCGATCGCGCCTTTCTGTTCCCTCGGTTTCCTACTTTTCGTGACTCCATTCTCATTTTACAATCTCTCTCAATATTCTCAAATCTACAAGGCGTTATACAGTATGAAGACGATTCTCACGGACAGATCGAAGTAAATTGCTACTTATTTTTTACTCTTTTTGTTTATTCTATTTTATATATGGAGTCATCTTACAGTGAGTCTGCTTGTGATTTCAATGATCACACTGCCTTGATGAAAGAATCAAAAGACAGCAGTCAACAAGCGTCTACGGTAAAGGATCTCCGCAAGATGCTGCCTGACACATGTCGCGTGACTCTACTGAAGGGCGCTCAATGAGCCCGTTCGTTCTATCATTTAAGTTCTTGTTCAATTGTTTTATCCGTTGCTCATCGTTACTCATTGTTCCTCATTTTCAGATCTCAATCTGATATCCTCAATTACATTGTTACATTGTTTCAAGTTCTTTGTTCTTTAGACGAGTTGTTTTACATCAGACTCGGAAACCATCGCTGGTTGTAACACAACCCGTCCTCAGAATGATCTGTGTTGCTCAATGATCATTTTTGGCGACCGTTTATTCCAAGTCTGACTCATTACTTGAAGTCTTTTTGGACCTTTTAACTTCAAGTTTTACCTTTTTCCTTTTATTTTCCTTTTTTTCTTAAAGCTTATGCCTAGCTTTTTTTATTAATTGCTTAATCGCAAAACTCTTAAAGCATTTAATAAACATTTAAACCACACGGGAAGAGATTTTTTGATTTTTTTTTAAATTTCATGATCAATTCATTTACCTTGACGATCTTTTTAACGATATCCATGAAAACACCACAAATACAATAGATATATATATATTTCATAATATAATAAGATTATTATATTGAACATTCAAAATTGAATTTTCTTTTAAAAAATTAAAAACACTTTCAGAAAATAAAATTGTCTGACAAATTATATTTGTTTATGTGATGCATTACTAATAGTTGCAAAATCATAAAATCAAGTTGTAAAATAAGAAATTATTTAAGTCTGCATGATGTGGTTGCTTACTTCAAATTTATACTTTATTATATTATTCAAATCATAAAGTTTTTGATTTCTTAATAAAAGAATATGAGAAAATATTGTTTTATTTTCATATATATGAAGAAATACCACAATATATAGATGGAAATTTAAAACCAAATTTTTGACCAATTTGTGAAAAATTTTTTCCATATTCAATAAATTTGACCAATTATTCACAAAAAATGTCAAAATTTTAAAAAAAATTCCAAATTTTTAAAGTATTGAAATTTTAAAGAAATAAAATGACATCATTTTTTAAATAAGCATGCAAGTGTTCATTATTCTAGATTCACAAAGGCATATAATTCTAAATGTGGAGCAAACTGACAGGATTCTTTATTTGAAAGCAAAAATTGAAGAAATAAAAGGAATTCCTTTTAGAGAACAACAATTAACTTATAGAGGTCAATGTCTCCACAATGACAATACTCTTCAATATTATTCAATACAAGAAGATACAGTACTGCGATTAAACATCCCTCTCTCTTCAATTCGAGTTTTGATTAAAACTTTGACAGGCAGACAATTCGCAGTTAGCATCAATCCAGATAGCTACATCGAGGACCTCAAAAACGAAATATGTGATATTGACGGAACTCCTCCAGATCAACAACGTTTAATTTTCGCAGGAAGACAACTTGAAGATGGAAACAAATTGAGTGAATATTCAATTTCAGAAGATTCTTTAATTCATTTAGTTCTTCGATTGAGAGGAGACAAACCAGTCATCTATCTTTATCCTGAGAAAGACGACTTCGAAGTTAGTGTAAAAGTCAGCATGGACAAAGAAGAAGGTGAAATTACATCCAGATATCCAGTGATTCAAGATAACGAAAACAATACTTGGCTTGTCAAAGCTAACAGAAATGGCGAATTTTTTTACAATGAGAGGAAACATTATTACCTCTTTTGGGAATGTTTTTTCAATAAAGATTTCTGTATGGAAGAAGGTTTTGTCATCGAAGGTAAAGAAAGTTATGAATTCTTTGAAGAAAAGCTTGAGTACCTTGGATTTAAAGAAAAAGAAGCGAACGACTTCATTACTTATTGGTGTCCAAAAATGGAACATAGCAAATATGTTTTAATCAAATTCCAAGGAGAAGAATATGAAGAACGAGCTCCTTTAAAGATTGAACCAAAACCAGATTGTGTTAAACGAATCTTCATTACATTCAAATTACTTGAAGAAGAAGTATCTGTGCCAATCCAAAATATTGACGAATTCAAAATTGAGAACAGGGAAGGTTTCTTTGTTTTAGAATGGGGAGGATCCCAAATATAATTAAATATTATGTTATTTATTCTTTTATTTCAGGATCAATATTTTTTTCATGTCATTAGCCTTATATAAATAATGATATAATTACATTTTGACGATTGACACATCTTTTATTGCGTGTTGGATAAGTGTTATTTGTATCTGAGCATTTCAGTGGAGCATTCCAACCTTCACGTGTAAAACAACATGTATCTCATACAAAAAAATAACCTAAAAAAGCGTGCACTAAATACATTAAATTTTTTTCTACCGCTTGTTTATTTATACTTCACATTTCACACTTCACATGGGAATGAGATTGATCCAAAGAATTCGATGGCCGAGATTGCGATGAAATACCTGTAACACTTGTAACGGCCAGAAAGGTTATATGCATACCAGTTGTCCCATTGAATATATTTGATGTATCTGTAGAATTTACCTTTTCTTACACATTCGAAATGACCAACAAAATTGCCTTTGTTTAATTCGTCTTCATTCTCTCTAAGGTCGATCATTTCCCATTTTTCGTGATCATTCGATCCCATGAACTTCCATGTTTTTGGTTGACCTTGATATTGGGATCTTCCTAATGCTCTGATAGTGTAAGATGTCATATCGATTTTTCTTTCTCCAAAGTCATATTCAATGAATGCATATCTTCTATCGTAAACAGTATTCATATATCCTTTATCGAAATCATAAACACTTAATAATAGTAAATTTGAAACATCATTGTAACCATAACCACTTTTTCCTCCTCCTCCTGTCAGTTTCAAATCTTCATCGTTTCCATCATTTTTATTGAGGAGATAAGTTATGATTCCTGAAAATTTGTTGTCTTCCGAATAATGACATTCGATGATATTATATTCAACAACCGTTTCTTCTTCGTTGTCAAGAATTGTCATTATTCGATCATAAATGTTTCTTTTATCTCGTTGATTTATTTGAATGTTTTGATTTCCTCTTTCTTTGATCAATGTTGAAACAATCTCAATGATATCTTCAATTTTAATTTCTTCCAATTTTGACACATTGAAAACATATTCTTTGATATTTTGATCTTTTCGATATTTATCATTGATTACTTTTGATATGATACGTGCATTATTAACTGTTGTTTTGAATATGATTTGTTTTTGTTTTTGAATTGTGATACCATTTTCTTCTTTTGAATATTTGATTTGAATGATAATTATGAAATCTCCACTTTCATCATTTGATAAAATTCTATTTAAAGAAGATACAGGAGTTTGATAAACAAACATATAATAAAATGATATGAAATATTATTCTTAATATTGAACAAATCAAAAATATAAAATTCAAAAACCATAAATTTCTTATCAAAATAAAAATTTTTAAACTGAAAAATTGAATTAAAATTTATTCAATTTTTTTCCAAATCTTTTATTTTTGAATTATTTACATTTTTGGAATAATTTTTATTCAAAATTCTGAGGGACCGTTTTTTTCATCAATCGCAAAAACTCATTTATGAGATGAATAATATTCAAAATATTTATACCAACAAAAAATGTTTTCTGAATCATGAAAAAAAAATACAATTACTTTCTATTTTTATCATTCAAATATTTTACCTGATTCAAATGCAATGCTCATAATTTTGTTCAAATTCAAGTGTTAATTTTATTTAATTACTTGAATCAAATGGTAAAAGTGAAAGTGATTTCTTATTTGTATTTATTTCGGCTTTTGGAATCCTATCTTCATCTTGCTCGTTTTTTGAATTAATATTTGATATTTTATTTGATGACATTCTCTGAGAACATCATGAATTGAATATCAATAACATTTTAATAATGATTGATTATCTAATTTTGAATACACATTAATTTCTTGATTGATAATTAATATAAATTATGATGAAGAAAAATTTAATAAAAACATTAGATATAGATTAAATAAAGAAGTAAAATGTTAATAGACTTCTTCCCTAACTCAGTTGGTTAGAGTGTCAGACTGTTAATCTGGAAGTCGTGTGTTCGATCCACACGGGAAGAGATTTTTTGATTTTTTTTTTTTTATTTCATGATCAATTCATTTACCTTGACGATCTTTTTAACGATATCCATGAAAACACCACAAATATAATCGACATATCTACCGATTTTGGTGAAAATGACAAACATTGGACCAACTTTAAATTCTTTTGTGATTAAAAGGCAGTTGCATATAAAATAAATAAAAAATATTTTCATTTTTTAAAGAAAAAAAATTTGAAATTTCATGAAAATAAATATATATTAATTTCATGATAATTTGTATAAATAAACGTTTATAGCTATTTCATTATTTTTATAATATATGTCTGCTCATTCAATAAAAGAAAGTATAAGCTATCAATTTTTGGAAAATAGAAAAGTAATACTTTCAATTTTAAAAAGAGACCACAGCTTCATGCTTTGATTTTATATAAAATTAAACTAATGATCTATAATATTTATTTTTTATTTTCAATAAAGTAAGTTGAAATTATTATATAATCGTTCTATTAGTTTGTTAGAAATTAAGAATAATATTATTTTTTATACACTTTGCATAGAATCTTCTATTCTCATTTTTATAAAGCCAAATTTGAATGCAAAAAAGAGTTAGCAAAAAACGCATCATAGCATATTATTTGAAATTAAACACATATATATGTTCTTCTGTATCTATATTGTGATTTCATTAATTTATTTTCTAAAAATAATAATTATTCGTTTAAATATATTTTTTATAACTTCATTGAAAAAAGGTGCAAAATTAATTTAAAAAAGAAAACAGAATATAACTATAATTCCTTGTTTAAATAATTATTAAGATATATCTAATAATATTTATAACATAGTTTTTATTAATGGTTAAAGAATGGAATAATAATAGCGTTAGGCATATACGTAATAACATTGATATAAGAACGTTATTTTTAATAATGTTTAATAATAATAATTCTTTTAATAATAAAATTATTTATTAAATGGACTACTACTCTGGGTATTTGATGACCATGCTTTACTAATGTTGTTGTTCGATGCAGGTGCATTATTATTACGGTTAGGCATAGCCACAACGTTATTATTATTACTAGATCCCCACGGAATGTTTGTGTTATTATTATTAGATCCCCATGGAATGTTTGTGTTATTATTACTAGATTCCCATGGAATGTTTGTGTTATTATTATTAGATCCCCACGGAATGTTTGTGTTATTATTATTAGATCCCCATGGAATGTTTGTGTTATTATTACTAGATCCCCATGGAATGTTTGTGCTATTATTACTAGTTAATATTGACCTTTTATTGTTACCAAACATCCATGATTTATTACTACCTAATTGCTGCTGGTTTGTGTTATTTGATGATGGTATATCGTGTATTGCCAAATCATTTTCTGATTTTGGATCACTATTGAGAGATGTCGAAAGAATTCTAGAATCAGGTGCTAAAGAAATGCATTTATAAAATGATGTTTGGGATATATTAGTTTTAGAAGAAGTTATTACTGCCTTAACTAATGATGAGCATTCGCTGAATGCAAAATCCCCGATGGAAGTCACAGAAGAAGGAATTGTGATTTCCCTCAATGATGAACATCCGCTGAATGCAAATTATCCAATTGAAGTCACAGAAGAAGGAATTGTGATTTCGCTCAATGATGAACATTTACTGAATGAATAATCTCCAATTGAAGTCACAGAAGAAGGAATTGTGATTTGTGTCAGTGATGAACATCCACTGAATGCAGAATATCCAATTGAAGTCACAGAAGAAGGAATTGTGATTTCTTTCAATGATGAACATCCACTGAATGCAGAATATCCAATTGAAGTCACAGAAGAAGGAATTGTGATTTGTGTCAATGATGAACATTTACTGAATGAATAATCTCCAATTGAAGTCACAGAAGAAGGAATTATGATTTCTCTCAATGATGAATAATTCCTTCAGTTAAGCCTTGACGAATTAGTGAAAAGAAATACAAGTAGTGACTGTATGAAAGATTGAATTTGTTTCAAAAATTGATGGCTGAATTTTGCTCGAAAGTGAAATAGTGGCTCTATTGATATACGAAATGAATTCTTCAGTTAAGCCTTGACGAATTAGTGAGCAGATGTATGAATCATTTTCTCCTATTCGACATTTTTCTTCAAAAATGTTGAGATCTTGATTATATTTTTGCTTTATTTCATTTTCAATTGCTCTTGATTCTTTTTCGTTAATGAAAGGCTTGATTCCAGAATACAAGTAGTGACTGTATGGAAAATTGTTTCTATCTTTCATGCTCATTATATCTGATATAATTTGATTGTCTGGTCGAATGAATTCTTGCTCTAAAAGTAGAAGAAGAACACGCTTATTGTATTTAAAAATTTCGTATATCTCAAAATCAGTTATAGGAGGTTGTAGTTCTTTGAGCAGATATTGGATAATTTGATTTAGTTTATCTATGAAATCTGATAAACGGCGATGATTGTCTGATATTTTTGATATTAATTGAAGCATCAACTTAATTTCTTCTTTATTTTTGAAAATTTCCTGGTTTTCAAAGTCTTTAATTAACGAATTGAAATCAGCATCCTCTGTTTCGTCAATGAACTCCATAAGAGATGAATAAATTTCTTTTTTTTCTCGAATGATTGATTCGATTTCCATTATTTGATGTTGCCTAAAAAAAAGTAAAGTCAAAAAGATGTTAAGGAAAAAATCTATTTTATTTGCTTTTTTTCCAGCAACAAATGAATAATTTGATTTTTTAAGTAATAGCAAATTATCAACAAACTAACATGAATTATAATAACCGATGAAATGAACGTTTATAAATTCATACAAAAAGATATCAGATTTGATGATCAAAAATAAAAGTCAATTAAAACAATTAATTTTATGATTTGCGTGTTTAAAACAGATTAATTTAACAATATTCGGTATTTTTAGCCTATTCTAAATCGCTGGCGATGAGATAGTTTGAATAAATAGTTTTTTTTTTATAATCATTTTTATTTTGATAATATTTACTTAAATATCAATTATTTTTTTAGAAGAAGCAATGTAAATATAAGATTATCATTCATTATATATATTTCTATTATCAGCATTTCATAATTCTCAATATATATGAAAATTGCTGGGGTTTTTAAAAAAGTCATCAAAAATGAATTGTTCAATTTTATAACAGAAAAAATAAAAACTGCATAGCAAAAAATATAATACGCACGCGTTTTGAAATAAGATACTAGCATAATATCACTTTTTTAATAATAATAATAAAAATGAAAAAACGTGTTTTTAATTGATTGCTTCTTGGAAGCAAAAATTTCTGGAATATTGATATTTAAGGTGAAAATTATATGCTCAATAGTATAATATTATTAAATATAAAATTATATAGATGAAACTTACTTTGTCTTGAGAAAAATTCACTTTTTTCTAAAATTCAATAAACTTATATAAAAGATGCAAAAGTATAGGTTTTCAATGCGTTTTGGCATTTATTTTCTTTCTCATATTTATTTAAAAGATTATTAATCTGTTTTGATACTTATTTTAAAAAATCAATTAATCATTTAAGAATTTTTCTTTTAAATCAATTTTATTTCGACATTTTCAAGAAATGAGCTGTTAAAACACATCACTTCTTTCATAATCAAAATTTTCTTCATAACACAAAACAATACCTCATATTCATTATAAATCTTATTTTTTTTATCTTGTTATTGATAGCAGGATAGACGAAACATATGAATTAAAACAATTTCCAAATTTAAGTTTTCTGGAAGCAAAATATTGTCAATTGGAAATTGGTGGTATGTTTAAATATATAATTACTATATGATTAAATTTTAGTTAATTGGATAAAGAAACAATTGATATTTAAGTAAATATTATCAAAATAAAAATGATTATAAAAAAAAAACTATTTATTCAAACTATCTCATCGCCAGCGATTTAGAATAGGCTAAAAATACCGAATATTGTTAAATTAATCTGTTTTAAACACGCAAATCATAAAATTAATTGTTTTAATTGACTTTTATTTTTGATCATCAAATCTGATATCTTTTTGTATGAATTTATAAACGTTCATTTCATCGGTTATTATAATTCATGTTAGTTTGTTGATAATTTGCTATTACTTAAAAAATCAAATTATTCATTTGTTGCTGGAAAAAAAGCAAATAAAATAATTCTATATATAAAATATAATTATAATTTATAAAATAAATAATTTTTATATTCAACAAGATAATTGAAATTTTAAATTGAATGTTTATTTTAGTTTTCAATGATATAAAAAGCATAAATGCTGAAAAATAATTTAATTGGTTAATAATAAAATAAGTTTTTCTAGATATATTTAAAATAAAATACTTTTATTAGTGTTATAAATCAAATGAATCATTGAAAAAATGGTTATATTATACTTTTATCAAATGATACTTTTATATTTCAATGAGAATGGTAATATTCAACAGTATTTGTGTAACCAGCATCTGAAGCTTCTTTTTCATTTATTTTCTACAAAAATTCCTTTTTTCAATGTTTCAGCCAGCCTAAAAATATTATCAACTCCTCCTTTTTAGATAACAAATTTATAACATTTGTTTGCTTCTTCATGATTAACAGGTACTCCTAATCAATTTTCCAACATATATCCATAATTAGTCATTGCTAATAGGTCATTCATATCTGAGATTTTTGTACATCCAACACTCATTGAATGCCTGTCATTATTTTCTATTCGTACATAAGAAAGAAAAGAAACGCCTATATAAGATGTATATTTACACAAGACTCCACTTTCAAGTGATAGTTGAGTGGCCATTTCTTCATTTTTTTTTCTCAAGAATCTTCAATTGTTTATGAGCAAACAATGACAGAATTGGATTCATTTCATTTATATCAATCATAACAAGTTCAATTTCTTCATTTGCATCATGACTTGGAATATTAGCTGTAATCAGAACATTGCTTTTTCCTTCTGAATTTTCTGAATATCTAACAAAAAAATGATGAACAACACCAGGAAGAAGTGGAGGAAGTGGGTAAGGCGAAATTTGAATTTCTTTTTCACTTTCAATATGGATTTCAGTGTTTGTTGCAGAAGGAAAAAGTGACAATTCAAGATTTTCTGAAATTTTATTCGGTAGTTCTTCGCTGTCATAAACAAAAATGGACTTTCCGTTTGTTATTTCGGCGATTTCATCAAGAAATCCAGCATCAGCACCATTTCCAAGTCTTATAGCCAAAATTCTATTGAAATCTTTATTCTTTTCAATCAACTTGACAACTTCTTCTCTTTTATAAACTTTTTCGTCATTTATGAGAAAAATCTCTCTCTGATTGAAATGAAGTTTTCCAAAGAGTTCCTCAAAAAGTTGAAGAATTTCAGTGCCGCTCAAAATTGCACTTAATTTTTTAGACTTCATTTTTAGCAGTATTTTTGTTTCCTTAATTGGAATCAACAGGTTCATTAAACATTTTTTTGTAGCTTGTTCCAAATTGGATAATGTTGAATATCGAGTTTTTTTTGGAAAAAGTGATATGAACAAATTTATTGTTTTTTTTTTTTTTTTTTTTTTTTTTTTACTTTTCCAATCGAATCCCCAATCATTGATGCAGAACAATCGATTAAGAAAATAAATTCTTTATTTTAATTCGTCTTTTGTTTTGAATCAAATTCAGGAATGCTTGATAAAGCCGTCACTTTTTCACATTTGACCATTGGATTTTGAACTTTTTTAGAGGATTCAATTTCTATTATGAAATTGTCACTTGTAACAACAGCTGATTTTATTATGGTTTTGTTTCGTTTAATGTCAAATGTAAAATCATCAAAATTAACATTCACTTTTTTTTATTTCTGAAAATTGAATAAAATCAATATCGATATTCAATTTCGACGATGGTAAAATCAGCTAAATCTAGAAAATCTCTTTTTGTATCACATCCATGAAGTGGAATTTTTGTAATAATTTTGTTTAGTAATCTCAGAGTACGTGCTGATCCTCATTACAGCTACTTTTTGAAAACATGCAAAATGTGCCATGATAACAGCAAGCTTGTACCCATTTTTAATCTTTGATTAAAAACTCAGTGAAATGGTTAATTTTCACTAAGTAGGTCATTACGTTTGTCGCCATATTTCCCTTCAGTATATTGAATATGACAGATGTAAAGATAAATCAATTGACAACTTCATTGATAGGCAGATGATTGATCCATACCAATTTTTTTTATTAGGCTTTTCAACAAGTTGATTGCAATCATCAATAACGATTTTTTTTTTATTAACTTCCAAATCAATTATATGACAAGTATGCTGATTGTATTTGACGATATTTATTCTGCTCGTTTTGATGATGTAATATATTTGCACTCATTTCATTTGGAAAATCACAATTCTTTGATCAAGTTTCATTTTATTCAAATCAACTTGACCATTAGAATCAATAACGTTTTTTCCTTACCGAACTGCTGAAAATCGTTTGTCAACTTTTCCATTTTTGCTTAATTTGACTTCTCCTGATCTGACTGCGCGCGAATTTCGATTGATTGTTCCATCTTGATTCAAAATCAAATCATCGTTATCTATATTGAATAGATATATTTAGAATACATCAATGTTTTTGGAAAACAGTCAATAGAATAAATTTTTTAAGGTACCATTTGATCTTTTGCAATTAAAACATTTATTTTTAATTTTCCATATTATTTTCAATCATCTCCATTTTCTTCTTTTATTATTAGTATCTTTCTATAACAATTTAAATCTCTTCAAACTTCTTCATCTAAATAATATAAAATATGATGAAGAAAAATTTAAGAAAAACATTAGATATAGATTAGAAAAAGAAGTAAATGTTAATAGACTTCTTCCCTAACTCAGTTGGTTAGAGTGTCAGACTGTTAATCTGGAAGTTGTGTGTTCGATCCACACGGGAAGAGATTTTTTGATTTTTTTTTTTTTTTTTTTTTTAAATTTCATGATCAATTCATTTACCTTGATGATTATTTTAACGATATCCATGAAAACGCCACAAATGTAATCGGCTTATCTATTTCATAATATAATAAGATTATTATATTGAACATTCAAAATTGAATTTTCTTTTAAAAAATTAAAAGCACTTTCAGAAAATTGATTATTGAAATGATCTGACAATTTTTTTTTTAAATCTACACATTTTCAATTCTCAATGACTATTCTTATTTCTCATTCTTTGTTAATATGTTGTTTGCTTACTTTTATTTGAATCAAATCTTTTCTATATATCATAAAATTTAAACAACATTTCACTATCAATTATTCAAGCAAATCAAATCTTTATTTAATCCTTTTAATTACAATGAAATTTTTGACAGTGAATATGTTTGTGATTCATTGTCCATTGAGAAGGGAACAACCGTTTTCTGTTGCAATATTTTCTCACTGATCGTTTTCTTTCAATAATTCAATGATCCACGACCTTGGATGATAACTCGAAGAGTCAGAGTTAAGTGACTTAATTTGGTTATTTTTTGGAATTATCAGTTTGTCTTTAAAATCAAAACAAATCCACAGGTTTTGATCACCACAGGACTGATGATAGTTATTTGAATTGCACTGTGCAGCTCCTATTCCAAGTTCTTGATTGAGCCGTTACAAAGTTTTTCAATGACTTCTGAGAAAAAAAAATAATTGTTTTATTGAATTGAGTGAGTAGTGAATGTCACAAGATCGAGAACGTGATTGAAGTCACCTAATTCTTCAGTAGTAATTGTGAGTGTGCTGATTGTTGGATCTGTTTGGCGCTTTTGTCTGACATAATGAGACGTTAGATCTGAAATGAGTCTGCAACTCGTGCATGAGAATCCAATTGTCAAATTTGTTTATGTGATGCATTATTAATGGTTCTAAAATCATAAAATCAAGTTGTAAAATAATAAATTATTTAAGTCTGCATGATGTGGCTGCATACTTCAAAATTTATATTTTATTATATTATTCAAATCATAAAGTTTTTGATTTCTTAATAAAAGAATATGAGAAAATATTGTTTTATTTTCATATATATTGAGAAATACCAAAATATATAGATGAAATTTAAAACCGAATTTTTGACCAATTTGTGAAAAATTTTTTCCATATTCAATAAATTTGACCAATTATTCACAAAAAATGTCAAATTTTTAAAAATTTCAAAATTTTTAAAGTATTGAAATTTTAAAGAAATAAAATGACATCATTTTTATTATTATTATTATTAAGTATGCAAGTGTTCATTATTCTAGATTCACAAAGGCATATAATTTTAAATGTGGAGCAAACTGACAGGATTCTTTATTTGAAAGCAAAAATTGAAGAAATAAAAGGAATTCCTTTTAGAGAACAACAATTAACTTATAGAGGTCAATGTCTCCACAATGACAATACTCTTCAATATTATTCAATACAAGAAGATACAGTACTGCGATTAAACATCCCTCTCTCTTCAATTCGAGTTTTGATTAAAACTTTGACAGGCAGACAATTCGCAGTTAGCATCAATCCAGATAGCTACATCGAGGACCTCAAAAACGAAATATGTGATATTGATGGAACTCCTCCAGATCAGCAACGTTTAATTTTCGCAGGAAGACAACTTGAAGATGGAAACAAATTGAGTGAATATTCAATTTCAGAAGATTCTTTAATTCATTTAGTTCTTCGATTGAGAGGAGACAAACCAGTCATCTATCTTTATCCTGAGAAAGACGACTTCGAAGTTAGTGTAAAAGTCAGCATGGATAAAGAAGAAGGTGAAATTACATCCAGATATCCAGTAATTCAAGATAACGAAAACAATACTTGGCTTGTCAAAGCTAACAGAAATGGCGAACTTTTTTACAATGAGAGGAAGCATTATTACCTCTTTTGGGAATGTTTTTTCAATAAAGATTTCTGTATGGAAGAAGGCTTTGTCATCGAAGGTAAAGAAAGTTATGAATTCTTTGAAGAAAAGCTTGAGTACCTTGGATTTAAAGAAAAAGAAGCGAACGACTTCATTACTTATTGGTGTCCAAAAATGGAACATAGCAAATATGTTTTGATCAAATTCCAAGGAGAAGAATATGAAGAACGAGCTCCTTTAAAGATTGAGCCAAAACCAGATTGTGTTAAACGAATCTTCGTTACATTCAAATTACTTGAAGAAGAAGTATCTGTGCCAATCCAAAATATTGACGAATTCAAAATTGAGAACAGGGAAGGTTTCTTTGTTTTAGAATGGGGAGGATCCCAAATATAATTAATAAATATTATGTTATTTTTATTATTTCTTTTATTTCAAGATCATTATTTTTTCATTTCATTAGCTTTATATAAATAATGCCTTTGATTCTATAATTAAGCATTTATCAAAACAATAAAAGTGCAGAACAATACTGATAATTTTTATTTCAATATTTTATGGCAAGTTATCAATTTAAATTCTAAAATTTTACAACATTCAATTTACTAGGTCATTTTTATTATAATTGATACAAAGATTTTATCATGTAATATCACTTTCTTCATAAAAGGTATTTTTCGTACTTTTTTGTTTTATTTTAAAATAAAACAAAGAAAAAAAAAAAGAAAGAAACTTTGAATCTAAAATTTTTAAAATTACAATAAACATCAGTTCATTTTTTATTTTAAATGTTTGTTGATGGACATCGAATTGGAATTAAGGATACAACTGTTAGCACCACCGTTCCAAATGCAAATATGGCAAGACTTATGTACTATTTAAACTGTGTTAATTCATTAGTTGATTTTGGAATTCCACAAAAGTATAGAGATTACCAAAACTACAGTAAAAATACATTTGATGATGGAAATTCTATTCTAATTTACGCTCATTTGCTAAGTCCTGAAATATTTGTTATCAAAAACATTATGATTCCTGTAAAAAACTTAGACAAAGACAATAAATTCTTTGAAATCACTGATTCACACATTGCAATTGCAGCGGCACGGGAGTTCATTATCGGAGGGAAAAAAGTTCACACAATGAAAATCATGGCATTCAAAATTGAGTGGCTTGAAAGGAATTATTCAGGACCAATGCAATTCTTTGCGAAAAGAATGAATGCTATTATAAATGGAACAGTTGAAAGCATGAGACCAAGGGCAAAGCCACTTCCACCGCCACAATATATTCAAAGACCTCAAACTGCACGTATTGTGATCAAGGAAGATGATTCATCAGCATGTTTAATATGCTGACTGATCAAAATATGAATTTAAAATATTTATTTATCATTGGATATTATTGTTTTATCTTGTTAAAACCTTGATTTACTTGTATAATTGATAGCGAAATGTTGTTTAAAATAAAAAAAAAGAATTAAAAACAGTATTCGTAAAATTGCATTGCATAAGCAAAAGTAGGCTTGTTATTCTGATATCAATTATCAAGTTTCTGCATTTTTTTAACTCAGATAGTCGATAATAAAATGCAATAGATTGGAACTTTTAATTGATGAATTCGATTATCAAGTATGAAATGTGATACAAAAAAAATATACTTTTGATATAAAAAAACATTAAGAATAGTATTTTAATGGCATAAAATAAATATATTCCAACTTATTATGTTAAAGAATCAGCTTTTAAAGAATTTTATAACGGATGTGCGAAGTAAACAGTTAAAAATTGTGATACATTAAAAAAATTTCAATTTTGATAATCGATCTTTTATTTTTATTGATTATTGATATCAGAGATAAAATATTTGATTTGATATTTATATCGAAAATCGAGACTTAACAAGGCTAAACAAAAGGACTAAATAAAGATTTAATTCGAATGAAAATAAGAAAACAAAACATTAACAAAGATTGAGAAATAAGAATAGATATTAAGAATCGAAAATTGGTAGACTTTTAAGTTAAAAAAAAAAAAAAAAAAAAAAATTATTTGTCAGACAATTTCAATAATCAATATAATAAAAGAAAATCCAATTTTGAATGTTCAATATAATAATCTTATTATATTATGAAATAGATATATCGATTGCATTTATGGTGTTTTCATTGATATCGAAAAAATGATCGTTAAGGTAAATGAATTGATCATGAAATTAAAAAAAAATCAAAAAAACTCTTCCCGTGTGGATCGAACACACGACTTCCAGATTAACAGTCTGACACTCTAACCAACTGAGTTAGGGAAGAAGTCTATTAACATTTTACTTCTTTTTTTAATCTATATCTAATGTTTTTTATTAAATTTTTCTTAATCATAATTTTAATTATTTAGATGAAGAAATTTGAAGAGATTTAAATTGTTATAAAAAGATACTAATAATAAAAGAAGAAAATGGAGATGATTGAAAAGAATATTGTAAATATAAAATAAATTTTAATACAAAAGATCAAATGTCACCTAAAAAAAATGTAGGTTATTGAATGTTTTTCAAAAGCATTGATGTATTTTAAATTTAACAAATCAATATAATAGATAAGGAGTTCAATTATCTCAAAAAGAAGATGAAAAGTCATTTTATCTAAAGCTTTCAGACTAAAAAAATGTTTATTAATTCAATTAAAATGACATTTAATAAATGCAGCATCTAGATTTATTTTTTGAAGATCTTCTTATTACATTAACACCATCATGCAATCAAATTTGATCTATTTTAATTAAAGAAAAGACAGAAATTTCCATCAATGATGAAGTCACTGAATCTGGAATCCAAATATTTTTTAAAAGATCAAAGCAAGTTTTATCAAATACATACCAGAACCAAATATGCCAAAAAAGAACGTCATTAATTTCGATCAAAATCAAGAGATAAATCAAATGATCCAATAAAGAAGTATTCTTATTCTGGCAAATCCCGAACATATTTGGTTTCTCTCATAAAATGACTCGTCAATTGAAAGAAAAATGTTCAAAATGGATGAACATGGATTTATGGATTTTCTGCAGAAACCAAATATTTTGATTATATTTTTTCAACATGTTTTTTAATAGAAAGAATTCATAAATTGCATTCTTTTATAGCCATGTTATCTGCAAATAAAAATAAAATACGTTTAAAAATATTTTTTAAAGCACATAAACAATTCATATAATATCAAACAAAGAACACTTGATTTAAATTTGATCATTCTTAAGAAAAGATAAAAAAAAAGTCTAGCCGATTTTGGATGTTGATAAAAAAAAATTGCATTTTGAAAGAAAAAAGTTGTCATATAACTTTTTCCATTTAATTTTAATTTTTATGAATCTAAAAGAATACTTGGAGGATGCTAAAAATTTCTATAATCACCTTATCGAATATTTAATAGACACAAACTATCAAGAAGGCGATGATCAGAATTTATACAATTCATTTAAACTCAATGATTTCAATAAAGAAGAAACATTTCGATACATAATCCATCTAATAGCGAATGTATCCTACAGTTTCCAACGTAATTCTTCAGTTTTAAATAAAATTGAACATGTTATTATTCATTTACGAAAGATTATTAACAAATATCTTACAAATATAGAAATTTTTAACATTTTTAGCAAAAACAAAAAACTTATTCTTTTTTTAATAAAGGAAAAAATTTTGATTATTGATGATAATCTAATTCAAACTCTACAAGAAGACAAATATGTGAAATTAAATTATCTACTTTTTTTTCAAAAAGAGATTAAATTATTCAATCAAGAATTATTTGACCAAATAAACGTAATAAAAACGAAAAAATTCATTCAAATCGAAAAAATGATCAACAATAATATCGATGAATTTGAAGAAAAAAGATTGATTGGCGAAAATGATAACTATTTGTGTGAATTAATAAGAAAAGACTTAATTAATGAATTCATTCAATATTTTGAAAATAATTACATCGAGCCACCAAAGATAATTCCAGAATCAATTTTTGAAACAAACCGTTTTTTACTCCAAAAAAGCCCAACATTAATTGAATATTCAACTTTTTTTAATTCGAACAAAGTTATCAATTATTTATTATCAAAAAATGATTATTTGACACCATCATTGTGGCTTTATGCAATTCATGGAAACAACTTAGAGATGATTAAAAATCTAGAACATAAAATGATCAAACCTCAAGATAAAACATTCCAACAATGCCTTATAGAATCGATAAAATGTCATAACAAAGAGTTAATTTATTTCTTTTCCAAAAAATTAAATCAACCAATCAATACTTATGTTTTTTCAAAAAGTATTAAATACTATAATTTTTCATTCTTTCCAAATAATTTCAATGATGAATTCATTTTTTTTACCTATGCAAATATGATCACATCTCACTTGTTAAACTGCTTTTGGATTCATCAGCATTTACTTTTAATTTAAATAATAAAGTTCATGCAAAATGGTATAAAAATAAAGAAAATCGATATAAAAAAGAATATTTTGAAGAATCAAAAACACCTTTACATGTAGCAGTTGAAGAAGGCAATTTCAAAATAGTTGATCTTTTATTAAAACAAAGTTCAGTTGATGTTAATATAAAAAATAATTCAGAACATTTTTATTATTATGGAAAAGAGATTAAAGAAACAACAGCATTACACGCTGCAATCGAAAATAATAATTTAAGAGTAGCTAAATTATTAATAGAAAATAATAAAATTGATATTAATAGCAAATATATTAACAAATTTATAAAAAATGAATATGCCTGCACCCAAGAAAAAACACCTTTATACATGGCAATTGAACTTGAAAATAGAGGAATAGTTAATCTTTTATTATCTAAAAAAGATATTGATTTAAATGAGAAATTTACATCGAAAGAAAATGCCAAATCTGCATATAACATAGAAAAGGCACCAATACATCTGGCAGTTGAAAAAGAAAATCAAGAAATTATTGAAATCTTATTATCAAATAAAAAAATTGATATTAATAGTCAATTTATTGAAAACTATACATCATCATCAAATCGATATTTTCGAGCCAAAACAGCTTTGCATATTGCAGCCAAAAAGAGAAATTCAAACATTTCCAAATTATTGGTATCAAATGATAAAATTGATGTAAACAACAAATATATAAAAAAATATAATAATGATCAAGAATATGCAGAAAAAACAGCGCTTTATATTGCAATTAAAAAAAACAATGTAGAAGTTGTCAAGCAATTATTAAACAATCCCAAAATTGATGTCAACATCAAATTTATTTCTAATTTGGAAGAGATTGCACCTTTATATATTGCGGTTGAAAGAAAGCAAAAAGAAATAATAGAAAAGTTACTTAAAAGCCCAAATATTGATGTTAACATAAAATCATCAGTATTTAGAATTGAAAAAAGTGATGAACATAAAGGAAAATTATATACTTTTGAAAATTATATGATTGAACATAAATCAGAGAAAACAGCTTTACATTTAGCAGCTGAAATGGGTGATGCAGATATTATAAAGATTTTGCTTGAAGATCCTAAAATTGATATTAATATGGTAGAATATGATAATAAAAAAGGGGAAGCAAAAAAGATGCTTGAAGGTGGCATCGTCGTATTTGAAAACTACTTCAATGAACAAGTAAAAGAAAGAACAGCTTTGCATTGTGCAGTTGAAGAAAGAAAGGAAGAAGCTGTCAAAACCCTTCTACAATATCCACAAATAGACATAAATCATAAACTTGTGGAAAAAATTGTAACTTTTGCAAAAGATGTTGAGTCCAACATCATTGACGAAACTACTTCATTGCTTGTTTCGATTACTAATAATGATTTAAATATTTTTAAATTGCTAATGTCACATCCAGATATTAATGTTAAGATTAATCAAACAGGAAAAGCAATTCTAAACAAAACGGATATCATTACAAATAAGTCTGCTTTGCATATAGCTTGTGAGAACAACAACATTGAAATTGCTAAATTTTTGCTAAATAATTCAAAAATTGATGTCAATGAAAAATTCTACTCACAATTCACAGATGTAACAGCTTTAAGTATTGCTATTGAAAAGAATTACATTGAAATAGCAGAACTTTTATTAAATAAGCCAGAAATCAATGTTAATTTGGTATTGGAATCTGATTTCTCTACGAAAACATTATTATTTTTTGCTATTGAAAATGAAAGACATGAAATTGTGAAACTTATGCTAAATAATCCAAGTATTGAAATAAATCAAAAATCAATCATTAAAAATAAATATGATACAGATGAAAATGAAATAATAATAGAAAATGCTGAAAAGACTGCTTTAAGTCTTGCGGTTGAAAATAATCTAATGCAAATTATGGAATATTTGCTAAGTAATAAAGACATAGATATTAACATAAAGTTAAAATATCATAAATCAATAAATAACAAATTTGTAGATATAGAAGAAACAGCTTTTCACATTGCTGTTATTAATAATAAAATAGACATAATTAAAGTATTATTAGATACTCAAAAAGTAGATATCAATGCCAGATATATTAGGCAAGCAAAGTTTTCGTTTGGCATTTTCGAAGAAGAAAAAGCAGCTATACATTTTGCGGTAAAAAAAGATAATATTGAATTGGTTGATATTTTATTAAAACATACTGAAATAGATGCTAATTCAAAATTAATTTTCAGTCGATCCAAAACCAATGATGAAAAAGATGAAACCCATTTAGCACTTGAAAATGATATAATTAGTTCTTTACTTGACAACAAAAGAATGAAAGCAATAATTGATGCTTTTAAAAACAAAAATGTCTCCAAAAATGAAAATGTTGCCCGAAAAGAAGAAAAAGTTGCATTAAGTATTGCATTAGAAAGAAGGAATCATGAAATTGTAGAAAAACTGCTTTCTAATCCAAAAATTGACATAAATATGAAATTGAAAATTTCCAAATTTACCTCCAAAGATAATTTATTGCATGAAAGTGAAAAAACATTGATTGAAATCGCAAGCATATTTGATATTACAGATTTAATGACTCTAATTATGAATCCAAAAGCTGATATTAATGCCAGAATCATTTCTACATATTCACGATTTAATATGATAACCAAGAAAAAAGAACAGACATTACTTCATATCTTAATTGAAAAAAACGATTATAGCTTATTTGACTTATTGAAGACAAATCCAAAAATTGATGTCAATTCAAAATCAATTACAACAGAATATGATTTGGGCATTGAAGTAATATATGAAAACACAGGCCTGTTCACTGCAGTAATGGAAAATAATATAAAAATCATTAAGTATTTATTAAAAAATCCAGAAATTGATGTGAATTCAATATCAAAATTCACCTATTTGAGGAATGGTAAAATTTTTGATAATTCAAACAGGACTGCATTGCATTTGGCTGTTCAAAATAATAATTTGCAAGCAATCAAATTACTTCTTAGTGATAAAAGAATTGATGTTAGTGTTAAAAATGAAATGAATAAGACAGCTGTTGAATTAACCAAAGATCCAAATGTTATTTCGTTGTTTACTGAAAATAACCATAAAATAGAAGAACCTCAAGATGAAGAAGAACTTTTTGATGAAGAAGAAAATATTGATGATATACTTTTATTATTGGGAAAACCAACTGATTTTTAATGAATAATCATTAAAACTTTGAGTTCAATCTCATCCATAATAAAATAATTTAAGTTTAAGTAACAGTGTATTTTTAATAAGGTATTTTTATTTTATATCGGATGTTTTCCCTTTTACCTTTAAAATATTTACTAGAAGGCTAAAGATAACCTACAATAAGTTCAATAAATATATTCGTTAAAAATAATTTTTATAAATTCAAAAGAAGTAATAGAGTGCATAAATGATGCTTAATTGATTATTATAAGCAAATCAAATCATATATACAGTAAGTCTCATATCTATAATAATCTCTTTTTAAATGTTATTGGACAGTCAATTATCACATTATTTCTAAAAGAGCTATTATTAATTGAAAAATTCTTTTACAAATGTGAAACAGCTTTGTTATTTTTTAATTTGGCCATTAAAAGACACACAATCGAAAATGCCATATGTGTCATTCTTAGGTATTTCATCACCAATGAATTTCAAATTTTCTAAACTGCAAAAAATTATAAATGCCAAATTTCAGCTTCTTTTTCTGCTTCAATTGGCCATCGATGATCCAGGAAGCCAAATATAAAAGATTACAATCACTCAAAAATGTGTGATCCCAAATACAAGCAAAAAATAATTGGGATCGAGGCATAACTCGATAAGCACTATGTGTTCTAATATGTTTAAAATAAAATATTTATTTAATAATTTTTCTAAAATTAAAAATTATATTTTTATTGCTTATTCTCTTTTTAATCTTAAGATATTAATATTCATTATTTATTAGAGCATTCAAAAAGTGGATTTAGATGTTTCGAAAAAGTATGTTTTTAACTACTATTTGTTTGGGCTTAATGTTGGGCTAAAATGACCAAGAGAAATAAATCATGAATATACCTCAAGCCCAAAAATATCACAAATGAACACGATTTTGGCATTTGGGATCACATATTTTGAAGTGAATATATTGACATCAACTTTTTATATATGAAATGTCATATAAAAAATGTTCGTTTATCATTTTTTTATTTTTTCATTAAAATCAAATTACAGAAACATTATACGATGATTACCAATCAAAATACTAAGAAGAACAAAACTAGCAAAAAAATGATCAATTCCATTGATCAGAATGGAAAAAATTTAATTAATCAAAAAATTCTTGATGCCATTTTAGATGATAACGATGCCGTTTTTAGTGAACTTATTACACAAAATTTTAGTGAAGATGCGAATCCCAACAAAATATTTAGTTTTCCCAATTACAAATTTCCAAAGATTCTTCGAAACAATCCAACGTATGCATCATTATGTTCATTCTTTTCAGCCAAAAAATGTCTTAATTCACTTTCATTATTATTACCATCAGGCTTTTCATCGATGGAAATCAAAAGACTTGATGATTCACAAAGATCACTTCTTCATTTTGCATGTTTTGGCGGTTGTATTGAAATTGTTCGACAATTAGATCAAGAAAAATATGATTTAAACGCCAGAGATATTGATGGATTACTTCCAAGTCATTATGCTGCCATGGGTGGACATATTGACATAATGAAATATTTATGGTCAAAAGGAGCTGATATCACTGGGATGTCATATCTTAAAATAAGTGCCACACCAATACAACTTGCATGTTTATATGGTAATCTTGACATTGTACAATTTATTTATGAAGTTGTTTTAAATGCAGACACAATGTTTAATAATAATATTTTCGAAAGAGAACACTTTATTAAAAGAAGTGCACAAAGTGAAGAAGTTTTTATTTTTAAAGTACAAAATCCACTTCATTTTGCATGCATGGGAGGACATGAAAACATTGTCAGTTATTTATTATCACGACCATTATTTGCTAATTATTTCATTAATGAACAAGGAACTGCATTTCGTACACCTCTTCATTATGCATGTGAAAGTGGTTCATTAAATATTGTTAAGATAATCATGAGTAATCCTGAATTTAGAATGGATTTTTCAAATAAAGACTCAAGATCATATATTCCATTGGGTTGTGCTGCTGCAGGTGGTCATCTTGATATCGTAAAGTATCTTATTCAAGCAAAAGGATTTGATATTAATCAAGAAGCAACGAAAACAAAACGAACTGCTTTGGAAGAAGCTGTTTTGAATGATCATATTGAAGTGGTTAAATTTTTGGTTGATAATGGTGCTTGTGACAAATTAAATGATCAGAAAAGAGGGTTGATATTTCTTGATGCTTTGGGAACAACTAACATGGAACTGGTTCGTTATTTGGATAAAATATTGAAAGTTCCTTTCGATGAATATTATATAAATGAAAGGCCAACGAAAAAAAAGAAAAGTAAAAATCTTTTTGAACAAATATCTTCAGTAACATTTGGAGATAAATATATGCAACAGGCATGCCTTTTTGAAAACATAGAAATGGTTGAATTCTTGCTTCAGAAAGGCTGCTCTTTTGATTCCGTTTATATTGAAAAAAAGAATTCGAGGAAAAGAAACTTGTTTATTGATTTCCTTGTTCAAAAAAATTTCATATTTTCAAATCCAAAAGCTCTAAGTCCATTACATGAATGGGGATTTTAATGAAAATGAGTTTATGAATTTTTTGTAAATTTGATTATTTTTTAAAAAAAATTAAATATCAGTCAGAATATTATATTAATTCTATAAAAGTCCCTAATTTTTTTTTCAATGATTAAATATGTATATATATTGAATTCAATGTTAATTGCTAGCATAAATTTCTCATTTAATTCCTCTTCGGTTTCATTTTTCTATAAAAAATAATTTTCGCACACCACTTTTTGAATTCATAAACCAGTTAAAAAATGGAGGTGAATGAAATCCGATTGTAAAAAAAGCTAAAGTTTTGGAAAAAAATAGGAAATGGTCATATCACTTGGAAGTACAGAAATCTATCAAAATATTTGGCCTTAGATTTTCATTCAAATACGAAAACTGATAATTTTTTTTCCAGATTGCCAATTCAAAAAAAAATTTCCATAATTACTGGAAAATTTATAAAAATTTGGCTAAAATTGATATTTTATCATATGACTTCAATGAAATCTAATAAAGATATCAAATATCAGTTTCGAACATATAGTTCAAAAAATAAAAATCATCTTCAAAATCAATCAAAACAAGATTTGAATGATTATTTGTTAAAGATATCATCATACAAAAGAAGATACGATATGTTAAATCTTGAAGGAACAAATTTGAAATCAGAAGACAAAAATAATACAGAGAATTTAACAATATTACATAGATCTGATAAGAAGAGAGGACCGAATACACATGCTGAATATAAAGAAAATTATAATGGCAAATCATTGATGACTGTATCTGGAGGTTTTGATAAAACAAATTGGCCAAATGCTCATGCTGAATACAGTAGTGTTTTTAATATGGTAACGGTATTTAAAGTGGTAACGCTTTTTTTTTTTTTTTGGAAAAAAAAATTTAAAAATACAAAATTTAATTTTTTCAACATAAAACAGAGTTTATTTAAATTAAATTATATAATAATATTTACCATTATTTATATGATATTAATCATAAGGTTGTGTATCTATCTGTCTCAAATCACCAAAGTTTTTCGTCAACCAATTTAAAAAGTTAAAATCAAATTACTTCATTACCTTTTTAAAATTTTTGATATTTTCTTATATAATTAGTTTAGCATCTATTCATCATTCATAATTTATTCATCATTTAATTATAAATGATAAATGCTTTCTTTTGAAAAATAAAAATTATTTAAAAAATGTAACCATTTTCATAAGTGTTTATACAAAATAAAAAATTCTTATGAGTGCTCTTGATTATTTCCTTAAATCCTTTTTATATTTGATTGTATATTAGAAGAATTTTATTATTTTACTATACTATTTACTTTTAACTCAAGCATAATGCTTTTTATAGGTCAAATGAATATGCTTTGAATGGCTCAAATTAAATTGAATTATAACCTAAATTAGAATATTGATCAATTTATCTTTATTATATAAATATATAGTTTATTGCGCTGTATTATTAAAATAATAACATAAAAGTAATAATCTATACTAGAAGTTTCCTATTCTTATAATGATCTCAAAAACTGAAAAATACATAGTTGTAAGCAAAAAAATTTCATAATTTTTCTCTTTCTCACCAAAAAGAATCAAAAGGATGTAATATCGAATTTTAGTTCGATATTATATCAATTCAATGATTTTGATAATAAAAAACGATGAATTATCTAATGATTATAATATGATTAATTTTTCTTTAAAAATCGAATTTGAAAAAGTATCAATGAAATTTATTAATGAAATAAATATGTATATAAAATGCTGAAACATAAGAGATAAAAATTGTCTAAAAAAAACAAAATTTGAATATTTGTTTTGCTGTTCGTTTATAATTTTTGGACGTTTATCAATTAATGAAGATAAACCATTATCTTGGGCAAAACATATTATCTTATTGCATTATATCAATATATAAATATGTTTTAATAGTTTTTAACTAATTTTTAATTTGTAATTTCAGTAATCTGTTATGTTGTCGGGATAAAGATAGCCCAAAATTGAAAGATGATGAAAAAGTTCTCTCAATAAGTCTCAGAATGAAAATCAACTCTGACTTCTAATAAGTTAAATACATCTTTAAATGTAAATATGTTTTTATAAATATTATTTATAAATAACAGCATTTTATAGATAAATGAATCAATTCTTTATCATGAAAAGTAAACGGTCACCAAAAAATCAAAGATATACTCGTTTTTATAGTCAATAATTTTATTTTTACAAATTTAACTAATAATTATTAATATTCTCATAATATGTAATATGTTTATATTCTTAAATAAAATATTACTTTGATGTACATGTTTATAGGCATGCCTTAATTTTTTTCATTGATTGACGAAAAACTTTGGTGATTTGAGACAGATAGATACACAACCTTGTGATTAATATCATATAAATAATGGTAAATATTATTATATAATTTTATTTAAATAAACTCTGTTTTATGTTGAAAAAAATTAAATTTTGTATATTTAATTTTTTTTTTTTTTTCTAAAAAGAAAGCGTTACCACTTTAAATACCGTTACCATATTAAAAACACTACTGTAATTGTCCAAGTTTGATATAATAAATTAGAGCACATATTGCAAAACTTCCAGAATCAACATTTCGCAATATGATATAATCGTTTTCATTTATCTTTTCTTCTACTAAGTCCCTATTACTGAAGAAATTTTCAATCCGATATTGTCTTTTTTCATATAACTTTTCTTAATTATATAACCTGAAATACAAGGTGTAAAAAATTGTAATATTTTATTTTGTTTGAGCTTTTTTGTGAAATTTTGGTCAAAATTATGAATCATTTCAATAAATTGGTCATCTACAAGAATTTCATTATTCGTAAGTTCATTGGGTTTTGCTAATGAGATATTTGGAGTTTGATAAAAAAAACCTATCGGCGTATTTTAATCATGTAATATAAATTTATTAAGAAATGAATCTAATGTTGAAGATTTTTCAAGAATGATCAAAGTTTCTTCAAATCCAATAAGATAATCATCGCTTTGATCAAAATAAATGAATTGATCATGAAATAGATACATCGATTGGATTTGATCATGAAATTTCATTATTCGTAAGTTCATTTGATAATGAAATAAATAATTTTCTGAAAGTGCTTTTAATTTTTTAAAAGAAAATTCAATTTTGAATGTTCAATATAATAATCTTATTATATTATGAAATAGATATATCGATTGCATTTGTGGTGTTTTCATGAATATCGTTAAAATAATCATCAAGGTAAATGAATTGATCATGAAATAAAAAAAAAAATCAAAAAATCTCTTCCCGTGTGGAAAATTCGTTTATTAATCATTAGAGTAAGTATAAAATACTAATAAACGAGAGTGATGATTCACTCACAATAAAATAAAAGGGGCGGGCCCCAATAAATATAAAAAAAAAAAAAATCTGCCTAAAATTCAGAAGAGGAGTGTTGGACTCCCTCCTCTTCGGTAGCGGAGGCAGGGTCGGCACCTTGAGTTTGGTTCCATAGTGGGGTGGTGCCTGGATTTTCCAGTACGTCAGTTTCATCATCAGTAGTGTCAAGCTCAGACGGGGGGCCCGACCTGTCAACATCCGCACTTGCATCAATGAGTTCCCGCCATTCTTCGTCGTCCAGGATGTTGACAGAGTTGTACTCATCGTCTGCGGACTCCCCGTCGGTAACATTGGAGCTAGTATCATTGAGATCATTAGAATCATCGTCACCATCAGTATCAAGAACATTAACATTTTCAACATCGTTATCATAATCGTTACCATTATCGTTATCGTTATCTTCATCTTCATTGTTGTCGTTAACCCTCTTCTTAATCTTAGTATCAATGTACAATATCATAGATTCCAGTAAAGCGGCTGCTACCATCCTCCCTGCAAGTTTGAGTGCGTCTTTGGTCGTGACTGTCACTTTCTTGAGTTCATTGATGGTGTCATCGGGTATTGCACCGAGGGAGGAGACAATGAACACAAATAGCGACACATTGCAGTTCAACTGGTTTCTGCAATCATCGACAAGCTTCTGGTATTTGTTCAACTTCTCTCTGCGTCGTATGACTAAGGTAGATTCATCATCCTCGCCAGATAACATTCCGTATGGGATGGTGAATTCAGCTATCTTCAGCTGGTCACCGTCCCACCACCATACATCTGGTCTGAGAGAAGCAGAGTCACCAGTGATGTGTTCGTTGCTGCGTCCACGAACACTTTGGTTACAATGCACGATGACTCTCTTCTTTTCGGTAAGGTACTTGCAAAGTACCTTGACAACTTCGTCGTGTCTCTTTGTGAATTTGTGTTTGCACCGCTTGCACCCGTTTAAGATGTGATTGAGAGTTTCAATCTGTCCACAACGAGTGCAACGGTTACTCATTTGAGGGTTTCTGTGAGCAGCAAGTGATGCTGTCATGAGCGTATTCGTACGTGCTTTGATAGCGAATCTGACAACAGAGTCCGCCATCAAAGCATTGGGCTTCATGAAGTAGTTGCTCAATGGTGAGTTTTTCAATGTCGTGAATGTATGTCCTCTCATCTTGTGCAGACAAAGATCTGAATAGTAACGGTCACTCATGACTTTCATGATGTGTTTAACAACATTAGAGGTGTTAACATCAAAAGTGACATTACTATTCAGATCTTTGAGCGTAAACATATCATCTTTGAGTATCAGACCCATGCTAGCGTCGTGCAAAGCTTTAACACATCGGGCTAAGATGTTCGACGTCCCGCGGTTACGCTTTGCATCTAACGCACCATTGTCTTTAACTTTTAGGTGCAAGAACGGTGAAGTCAAGTCGATGGTAGCATCCCTGAAGATGATCTCGGCTTCATCAGAAGCCTTGACCATATCACGGATGCTTTTATCGTTAGACTCCATCAAGGCAATGTAGAGTCTGATAGTGAGAGCTTTCTGGCGATCAGTGAGTTTCTGTATGTAAAGACCGCCATCGTTTTTCGTCGTGTAGAACCAGGCGGTTGGAATACCAGCAGCACCGATCATTTTGGACAGCCTGCCCCGAATGAGTTCATCTAAGCGACTGAGGCAATTTGTCGGTGCTGTGTTCGCCATCAGTTCGTAGTCAATCTTGGGAATCACGAACCGTTTGATGGCGTCAACCGCCTGTGTGAACCGAAGAGCGCTGCCAGTAATTCGAATGACGTCCTTCGTCATGTCTTCGATTCGCCGAAAAACGTGATGTTTACGCTGCGAAGATTTGCACGCGATTGGAAGTCCGAGATACGTTGTATTGTTCTGAATGCTGATGTTATCAATACGTCCTCCAGCAATGGTGAAGTTGTCGTTCAACACACTGCGAGAACCATTGTGAGCAATGTATGTGAAAGCGTGGCACTTCTTGCAGTTGATCTTCATGTCGCCTGCATAACTGCAGAAGTGCTCCACGACCGAAAGCAAGTTCTTCATCCCGACTTCCGAGTCCGAGAACACGATTATGTCATCGGCGTAAGCTTGAACGGTTGTCGCTGAGTCCAACCAATGATAACCGTCCTCCTTGCAAGCGTTCAACCGCGCGAGGAGAGGTTCGATACAAATGTTGAATAACGTCGGACTCAGCGGACAACCTTGCTTGACGCCTTTGCGAAAACAGATAGAATTAGATCGTCTGTTGTTGCTGATGATCTTCGTCGAAGAGTCTCTATACGAATTAATAATCGTTTTAACAAAAGAAAGATCAAAGCCAATGTCTGTAAGATTCTTTTTAATAAGTTTATGTGGTACGGAACCAAATGCATCAGAAAAGTCGATCGTCGTGATGTAGAGTGACTTTTGGTTCCGTGCAGCATCGTGTATCATCTCATCAACCACAGTAGCATGCTCAGCCGCTCCAGCTGGAATACGCATGAATCCTTTCTGACTCGGTGATATGAACCTATGTTTTGAATTCAGCGTTTGAAGCGAGCGGCTGATGTGACACATCAGCATCCGATAAATCGTCGGAGTGATGGTGATAGGACGCCACGAATGTGCGTCGTCAGGGTCTCCTTTCTTAAACAACATGACGGTTTTGTTCATTTTCAACACCTCCGGAAAGAGACCCGTGTCAAGCATGCAACACAACACATTCTTGATGATCGTCGCCGTGACACTCCCGCCAACCTTCCACACACCATTTGAAATGCCGTCGCATCCGACGGCAGACAGATTGGATCTCGATCTGACCGCTTTGAGAATAGCTTCTTCGTTGAGGATGAGTGATTTGAGTTCATCAGAATTATTCGATGAAATTCTACGCTGAAGAGTGTAAACACCATCTGGGTCATCCCCGAGAGCAGCAGCATCGCTCCACGAGGACCCGTACACGTTCTCGAAATCTTCGACTGGGACGACACATTCCGGTGTGTCGTCGTTCAACACGAACCAGTCGAGTGTACGTTTGGCGTCTTCAGCGTAGAATTTCTGAAGGAACTTCTTGTAGCCAAGCGAGGAAGGAGAGTTGTTGAGAATCTCCAATTCCTCTAGCTTGGCGCGTATGAATTTCATCCTTTCATCGTAATGCTCATCGTAAATCAAACCGTCAATTGAGTCCAAGTCACCACTCCCAAGAAGTTGAGAGAACTCCAAAGGAGCCTGTGACAGAAAGCGAACAAGCTTCTCTTTGATGTCTGCGATGACATTACGTTGAGGTTGATCGAGATCTTCATCAGTGATGTGAATACGGGAATGCAGGAGTTCAATACCAGCGATGAATTTGGAGGCCGACTTCATCTGAATCGGTGTCTCCAACGAATGCGGGCGACGAATCTTATCTGAACCTCTCCGTGCCGAACGAACGAACTTCCTAATCGACTTCCGTAGAATGAGAATGATTTTCGAAATCATCCCTTCGCAGAGAAGCATTCGGCTGCTCTTTTCCAAAGAGTCAGAGAGGTTAATAGCTTCATTATACCAATTGAGAACATCCTTGACTTCACTGTTAAACACTTCTTCGAACTTTTTCCTGTGCTTCGCTAAACGGTCACCCCACAGCTTCGGGAGGTGCACGAAATCATCATCTTCCTTCATGCACCTCGACTTCCAATTCTCAGCTTTGGACAGGCAACTCTCAATGTCCACGATCGAAGCTGAATTTGAATGACCAGGATGTACATCACTTTGAATGACTTCGCCATCACTTGAAGAAGAGACTGAGTGCAAGCGTGCTTCTGGCATTCTCTCATTGGCTGGAATGGAACCAGCCTGACGTCTGCGTCGGCGGTTATCCTCTGCACGACGTCGATCTTCCATCACTTGGAGGTCAACAGACTCATCTGACCTCGCCTGCACAGGATTCAACCTTTCTTCTTCCTGTAAAATCCTATTTTCCATTCTGACACTTTTTTCTTTGTCAAGGTCAGAATTGGCCTCACGAATCTCATCGTCATCGGTATCGGGTGAAAACCACTTGGTAGAAATATTCACCTCGAATGATTGCAATCGATGACCTTCAACGTTGGATGCTGGATGAGATCTGTTTGAGTGTTGCTTGACAGTGACTTTGTCTTTTCCAATGAAGTCACTGCAAGTTGAACACATCGAACCACGCAGATCATGAAAGACATCCCGTGTTGCAAGTAAACATCTGCATCTTCTAGCATGCAGGATGTTCATTGCCCAGAAAACACCCACTTCTCTTTTGAGAGCTTCAAGATCCTGATGAGCCGAACCGATATGGCTGCTCAACGAATTCGCCCGACTCACAAGATAGTTACAGTCACTCACAGGACAAACGTAAATGGTCCGATAATGTGGAGCATCTGCCGGAAGATGAGGCGAGTCAATCTTCCATCTTAACTTACGACCAATTATGTATTCAAAAGCCGCCTGCTCAATTGGAACCCCATTCGTTACATGCAGCGACCTCAGGTGGAATGATAACGAGGCACATGTAGGGAACGTTTTGTCGCAACAAGGGCAATAAAACTGCCCAACACCCAACCATCTACACTTCTGATACATCAGAAGGACGATAGGAACATTTACATCAACAACATCAGCGAAAGGAGACATGTCAATATTACCAACCTGAAGTTGGTCGATGAGCGAGGTCAATTCTGCTTTAGAATTGATTTTGGACAGCTCATCCACAATCCATTCAATAGAAATCCTATCGTCCCTTGACGGTGAAGAACATCCATCATTACTACCGTTGCGATCATCATCATCAGAGTGATCGGTGCGTTCTGATTGAGAACGCACCTCGGAGAAGTCTTCTGCACCACTAATAGTACTACTCGTACTAGTGGATGAAGTCTGTGTGCCTAATGAATTGCTTCGAGAGTCAGAGGATGAATTGAATGATGAGTGATCACCTGCGAGAGTAAATAAAGGGACCACCTTCTCATTGAACTCGAAGACGAACTTAGGCACTTCGATGACGGAAGTGATGACTTTCTCCTTCGTGACTACTTGATGATGATCGATGTGAGCAGTTGACGTGACAACCCGATCGTCGACGCCAACAGCGTGATGAGTGATGTGAGCCGTTGACGTGACGGTTTGGTTGTCAACGTCAACGTTGTGGTGAGCGACGTGAGCTGTTGACGCGACAACACGATTGTCAACGTCAACAGTGTGATGAGTGATGTGAGCCGTTGACGTGACAATCTGATTGTCAACGTCAACAGCGTGATGAGCGACGTGAGCTGTTGACTTGACAATCTGATTGTCAACGTCAACAGCGTGATGAGCGACGTGAGCTGTTGACGCGACAACACGATTGTCAACGTCAACAGCGTGATGAGCGACGTGAGCTGTTGACTTGACAATCTGATTGTCAACGTCAACAGAATGATTAGCAACGAGGGCTGTTGACTTGACAGTTTGATTGTCAACGTCAACAGCGTGATGAGCGACGTGAGCTGTTGACTTGACAATCTGATTGTCAACGTCAACAGAATGATTAGCAACGAGGGCTGTTGACTTGACAGTTTGATTGTCAACGTCAACAGCGTGGTGAGTGACGTGAGCTGTTGACGCGACAACCCGATTGTCAACGTCAACAGCGTGATGAGCGACGTGAGCTGTTGACGTGACAATCTGATTGTCAACGTCAACAGCATGATGAGCGACGTGAGCTGTTGACTTGACAATCTGATTGTCAACGTCAACAGCGTGATGAGCGACGTGAGCTGTTGACTTGACAATCTGATTGTCAACGTCAACAGCGTGATGAGCGACGTGAGCTGTTGACTTGACAGTCTGATTGTCAACGTCAACAGCGTGATGAGCGACGTGAGCTGTTGACTTGACAATCTGATTGTCAACGTCAACAGCGTGATGAGCGACGTGAGCTGTTGACTTGACAATTTGATTGTCAACGTCAACAGCGTGATGAGCGACGTGAGCTGTTGACTTGACAATCTGATTGTCAACGTCAACAGCGTGATGAGCGACGTGAGCTGTTGACTTGACAATCTGATTGTCAACGTCAACAGCGTGATTAGCAACAGATTCAACATTGTGAGTATCAGCACTCACAACATGGTTGTTCTCAAACGTGTTTGAGTCAGCAGGTTGAGAGATGGCACCAGCTGATTGACTACTAATATTAGCTGCTGAGTTTGGTGAGTAAGAATTAACAATATCACGCGTATCAATGTGCTGCGAAGAAAGGAAATAAAAGTTATTATTATTGATGTAACTCCATGACATGTGATGTGAAATGTCGGTGAAGTGAGATGTGTTGCACCCGATGTTGCATGTTCCTGAGAGAAAGAGCGAATTAACGATGTTGGACACATGCGAAACAAACGGGGAACATTTTGAGTGAAAATTGAATGGAACCGTTCGAATGCTAGACGAAGGAACGAAAGAATAGGGATCAAAAGCATTTAAACGAAGTTCTTCATCCGTTGATGGGATTGCTGGTCGATTCCTGTCGAATTTTGGTTGCTCATCGGAAATGATCAATTGTCCTCGAGCAACCAGAATTCCTTCGGATGACTTCTCATTCATATTATAAGCAAGAGGACAACGAGAAATCAATGAAGGATCGCACGTAACAACGATCCATGATGGGTTAGGAACTCCATCAGAATTCGACGGGTTATAGTGAACACCCGACTGTAAGAGCACTTCTGTCCCTCTAGAAGGATTATTTGAATTGCAGAAAATAGTTTCAGGTTCCTCAATTTCTTCATCGGAAATTGATATTGGATCACTATTATCACTTTTTTCTGAATCTGAATTAATGTGCTCGAAATTGGTCATATCGTCATCAGGACACTTGGAAAGTGATTGTGAAGCTGGTCCAACCGGCGGGAGCCGCAGCTTAACATCATCACTAGGATATCTGCTAGTATCTTTTTTGCGGGGTGAGATTTGAGTTGCGTATCTTGTTTTATACGAGGAGTCAAGGTCGTCTAGTAGCGAATTGTCTTTGAAAAAGTCGAACTTATTGAGTTTTGGATGATGGGATATCTGTTCCCTAGAACAAGGAATCTTAAAACCTCCATCGTATTTGTTATCGGAATGGCAATTGCTGTTGTGAATATGGGTAGGATTGTGACACCTATCGGTCATGATATCTCGATTATTAAAAAAATTTTCACCGATTTTTTCGGGAATGGAATCAAACGAATCAGCATCTTCTGCTGATTCCAAAAATCTACTTTTCGTTGGGTAGATCAACATATTTGCAAAATAAAAAAAAAATCTCTTCCCGTGTGGATCGAACACACGACTTCCAGATTAACAGTCTGACACTCTAACCAACTGAGTTAGGGAAGAAGTCTATTAACATTTTACTTCTTTATTTAATCTATATCTAATGTTTTCATTAAATATGAAAATTGATAAAAAAGTAGAATCTTAATTTTCAATCAAGAAATTAATGTGCATTCAAAATTAGATAATCAATCATTATTAAAATGTTATTGATATTCAATTCATGATGTTCTCAGAGAATGTCATCAAACAAAATATCAAATATTAATTCAAAAAACGAGCAAGATGAAGATAGGATTCCAAAAGCCGAAATAAATACAAATAAGAAATCATTTTCACTTTTACAATTTGATTCAAGTAATTAAATAAAATCAACACTTGAATTTGAACAAAATTTTAAGCATTGGATTTGAATCAGATAAAATATTTGAATGATAAAAATAGAAAGTAATTGTATTTTTTTTTTTTTTTTTTTTTCATGATTCAGAAAACATTTTTGTTGGTATAAATATTTTGTATATTATTCATCTCATAAATGAGTTCTTGTGATGGATGAAAAAAAAACGGTCACTCAGAAATTTGAATAAAAATTTTTCCAAAAATGTAAATAATTCAAAAATAAAAGATTTGGAAAAAAATTGAATAAATTTTAATTCAATTTTTCAGTTTAAAATTTTTATTTTGATAAGAAATTTATGGTTTTTGAATTTTATATTTTTGATTTATTCAATATTAAGAATAATATTTCATATCACTTTATTATATGTTTGTTTATCAAACTCCTGTATCTTCTTTAAATAGAATTTTATCAAATGATGAAAGTGGAGATTTCAAAATTATCATTCAAATCAAATATTCAAAAGAAGAAAATGGTGTCACAATTCAAAAACAAAAACAAATCACATTCAAAACAACAGTTAATAATGCACGTATCATATCAAAAGTAATCAATGATAAATATCAAAAAGATCAAAATATCAAAGAATATGTTTTCAATGTGTCAAAATTGGAAGAAATAAAAATTGAAGATATCATTGAGATTGTTTCAACATTGATCAAAGAAAGAGGAAATCAAAACATTCAAATAAATCAACGAGATAAAAGAAACATTTATGATCGAATAATGACAATTCTTGACAACGAAGAAGAAACGGTTGTTGAATATAACATCATCGAATGTCATTATTCGGAAGACAACAAATTTTCAGGAATCATAACTTATCTCCTCAATAAAAATGATGGAAACGATGAAGATTTGAAACTGACAGGAGGAGGAGGAAAAAGTGGTTATGGTTACAATGATGTTTCAAATTTATTATTATTAAGTGTTTATGATTTCGATAAAGGATATATGAATACCGTTTACGATAGAAGATATGCATTCATTGAATATGACTTTGGAGAAAGAAAAATCGATATGACATCTTACACTATCAGAGCATTAGGAAGATCCCAATATCAAGGTCAACCAAAAACATGGAAGTTCATGGGATCGAATGATCACGAAAAATGGGAAATGATCGACCTTAGAGAGAATGAAGACGAATTAAACAAAGGCAATTTTGTTGGTCATTTCGAATGTGTAAGAAAAGGTAAATTCTACAGATACATCAAATATATTCAATGGGACAACTGGTATGCATATAACCTTTATGGCCGTTACAAGTGTTACAGGTATTTCATCGCAATCTCGGCCATCGAATTCTTTGGATCAATCTCATTCCCATGTGAAGTGTGAAATGTGAAGTATAAATAAACAAGCGGTAGAAAAAATTTTAATATATTTAGTGCACGCTTTTTTAGGTTATTTTTTTGTGATTCTTCTTTATATTCAGATGAATTTTATACTAGTTAAAATTACATATACATTTTGGCTTGACCAAGCCAAAATGCTGAGATTATGTTGAGATGATGATGATGATTATCAAAATGTATATCTGTTATATTGATTGATTGTTGTAAAACTAATGTTTTCAAAAAGTTCATTATGCCTCTTTAAAAAGTTTATTATGTTGTAAAAAAAAAAAACTAATGAAATGAAAAATAATGATCTTGAAATAAAAGAATAAATAAAATAAATAAAAATAACATAATATTTATTAATTATATTTGGGATCCTCCCCATTCTAAAACAAAGAAACCGTCCCTGTTCTCAATTTTGAATTCGTCAATATTTTGGATTGGCACAGATACTTCTTCTTCAAGTAATTTGAATGTAACGAAGATTCGTTTAACACAATCTGGTTTTGGTTCAATCTTTAAAGGAGCTCGTTCTTCATATTCTTCTCCTTGGAATTTGATTAAAACATATTTGCTATGTTCCATTTTTGGACACCAATAAGTAATGAAGTCGTTCGCTTCTTTTTCTTTAAATCCAAGGTACTCAAGCTTTTCTTCAAAGAATTCATAACTTTCTTTACCTTCGATGACAAAACCTTCTTCAATACAGAAATCTTTATTGAAAAAACATTCCCAAAAGAGGTAATAATGCTTCCTCTCATTGTAAAAAAGTTCGCCATTTCTGTTAGCTTTGACAAGCCAAGTATTGTTTTCGTTATCTTGAATTACTGGATATCTGGATGTAATTTCACCTTCTTCTTTATCCATGCTGACTTTTACACTAACTTCGAAGTCGTCTTTCTCAGGATAAAGATAGATGACTGGTTTGTCTCCTCTCAATCGAAGAACTAAATGAATTAAAGAATCTTCTGAAATTGAATATTCACTCAATTTGTTTCCATCTTCAAGTTGTCTTCCTGCGAAAATTAAACGTTGTTGATCTGGAGGAGTTCCATCAATATCACATATTTCGTTTTTGAGGTCCTCGATGTAGCTATCTGGATTGATGTTAACTGCGAATTGTCTGCCTGTCAAAGTTTTAATCAAAACTCGAATTGAAGAGAGAGGGATGTTTAATCGCAGTACTGTATCTTCTTGTATTGAATAATATTGAAGAGTATTGTCATTGTGGAGACATTGACCTCTATAAGTTAATTGTTGTTCTCTAAAAGGAATTCCTTTTATTTCTTCAATTTTTGCTTTCAAATAAAGAATCCTGTCAGTTTGCTCCACATTTAGAATTATATGCCTTTGTGAATCTAGAACAATGAACACTTGCATACTTAATAAAAAAAAAAAAAAATGATGTCATTTTATTTCTTTAAAATTTCAATACTTTAAAAATTTTGAAATATTGAATATTTTTAAAATTTTGACATTTTTTGTGAATAATTGGTCAAATTTATTGAATATGGAAAAAATTTTTCACAAATTGGTCAAAAATTTGGTTTTAAATTTCCATCTATATATTTTGGTATTTCTTCATATATATGAAAATAAAACAATATTTTCTCATATTTTTTTTATAAAGAAATCAAAAACTTTATGATTTGAATAATATAATAAAAGATAAATTTTGAAGTAAGCAACCACATCATGCAGACTTAAATAATTTATTATTTTACAACTTGATTTTATGATTTTACAGTCATTAATAATGCATCACATAAGCAAATTTGACAATTGGATTCCCATGCACAAGTTGCAGACTCATTTCAGATCTAACGTCTCATTATGTCAGACAAAAGCGCCAAACAGATCCAACAATCAACACACTCACAATTACTACTGAAGAACTAGGTGACTTCAATCACGTTCTCGATCTTGTGACATTCACTACTCACTCAATTCAATAAAACAATTTTTTTTTTTTTTTTTTTCTCAGAAGTCATTGAAAAACTTTGTAACGGCTCAATCAAGAACTTGGAATAGGAGCTGCACAGTGCAATTCAAATAACTATCATCAGTCAAAACCTGTGGATTTGTTTTGATTTTAAAGACAAACTGATAATTCCAAAAAATAACCAAATTAAGTCACTTAACTCTGACTCTTCGAGTTATCATCCAAGGTCGTGGATCATTGAATTATTGAAAGAAAACGATCAGTGAGAAAATATTGCAACAGAAAACGGTTGTTCCCTTCTCAATGGACAATGAATCACAAACATATTCACTGTCAAAAATTTCATTGTAATTAAAAAGGATTAAATAAAGATTTGATTTGCTTGAATAATTGATAGTGAAATGTTGTTTAAATTTAATGATATATAGAAAAGTATTTAAAATTGTTTTTCTTAAAAAATCATTGTAATTAAAAAGGATTAAATAAAATTTGATTCAAATAAAAGTAAGCAAACAGCATATTAACAAAGAATGAGAAATAAGAATAGTCATTAAGAATCGAAAGCGTGTAGATTTAAAAAAAAAAAAAAATCAATTTTCTGAAAGTGCTTTTATCTTTTTAAAAGAAAATGCAATTTTGAATGTTCAATATAATAATCTTATTATATTATGAAATAGATATGTCGATTATATTTGTGGTGTTTTCATGGATATCGTTAAAAAGATCGTCAAGGTAAATGAATTGATCATGAAATAAAAAAAAATCAAAAAATCTCTTCCCGTGTGGTAAATTCGTTTATTAATCATTAGAGTAAGTATAAAATACTAATAAACGAGAGTGATGATTCACTCACAATAAAATAAAAGGGGCGGGCCCCAATAAAAAAAAAAAAAATCTGCCTAAAATTCAGAAGAGGAGTGTTGGACTCCCTCCTCTTCGGTAGCGGAGGCAGGGTCGGCACCTTGAGTTTGGTTCCATAGTGGGGTGGTGCCTGGATTTTCCAGTACGTCAGTTTCATCATCAGTAGTGTCAAGCTCAGACGGGGGGCCCGACCTGTCAACATCCGCACTTGCATCAATGAGTTCCCGCCATTCTTCGTCGTCCAGGATGTTGACAGAGTTGTACTCATCGTCTGCGGACTCCCCGTCGGTAACATTGGAGCTAGTATCATTGAGATCATTAGAATCATCGTCACCATCAGTATCAAGAACATTAACATTTTCAACATCGTTATCATAATCGTTACCATTATCGTTATCGTTATCGTTATCTTCATCTTCATTGTTGTCGTTAACCCTCTTCTTAATCTTAGTATCAATGTACAATATCATAGATTCCAGTAAAGCGGCTGCTACCATCCTCCCTGCAAGTTTGAGTGCGTCTTTGGTCGTGACTGTCACTTTCTTGAGTTCATTGATGGTGTCATCGGGTATTGCACCGAGGGAGGAGACAATGAACACAAATAGCGACACATTGCAGTTCAACTGGTTTCTGCAATCATCGACAAGCTTCTGGTACTTGTTCAACTTCTCTCTGCGTCGTATGACTAAGGTGGATTCATCATCATCGCCAGATAACATTCCGTATGGGATGGTGAATTCAGCTATCTTCAGCTGGTCACCGTCCCACCACCATACATCTGGTCTGAGAGAAGCAGAGTCACCAGTGATGTGTTCGTTGCTGCGTCCACGAACACTTTGGTTACAATGCACGATGACTCTCTTCTTTTCGGTGAGGTACTTGCAAAGTACCTTGACAACTTCGTCGTGTCTCTTTGTGAATTTGTGTTTGCACCGCTTGCACCCGTTTAAGATGTGATTGAGAGTTTCAATCTGTCCACAACGAGTGCAACGGTTACTCATTTGAGGGTTTCTGTGAGCAGTAAGTGATGCTGTCATGAGCGTATTCGTACGTGCTTTGATAGCGAATCTGACAACAGAGTCCGCCATCAAAGCATTGGGCTTCATGAAGTAGTTTCTCAATGGTGAGTTTTTCAATGTCGTGAATGTATGTCCTCTCATCTTGTGCTGACAAAGATCTGAATAGTAACGGTCACTCATGACTTTCATGATGTGTTTAACAACATTAGAGGTGTTAACATCAAATGTGACATTACTATTCAGATCTTTGAGCGTAAACATATCATCTTTGAGTATCAGACCCATGTTAGCGTCGTGCAAAGCTTTAACACATCGGGCTAAGATGTTCGACGTCCCGCGGTTACGCTTTGCATCTAACGCACCATTGTCTTTAACTTTCAGGTGCAAGAACGGTGAAGTCAAGTCGATGGTAGCATCCCTGAAGATGATCTCGGCTTCATCAGAAGCCTTGACCATATCACGGATGCTTTTATCGTTAGACTCCATCAAAGCAATGTAGAGTCTGATAGTGAGAGCTTTCTGGCGATCTGTGAGTTTCTGTATGTAAAGACCGCCATCGTTTTTCGTCGTGTAGAACCAGGCGGTTGGAATACCAGCAGCACCGATCATTTTGGACAGCCTGCCCCGAATGAGTTCATCTAAGCGACTGAGGCAATTTGTCGGTGCTGTGTTCGCCATCAGTTCGTAGTCAATCTTGGGAATCACGAACCGTTTGATGGCGTCAACCGCTTGTGTGAACCGAAGAGCGCTGCCAGTAATTCGAATGACGTCCTTCGTCATGTCTTCGATTCGCCGAAAAACGTGATGTTTACGCTGTGAAGATTTGCACGCGATTGGAAGTCCGAGATACGTTGTATTGTTCTGAATGCTGATGTTATCAATACGTCCTCCAGCAATGGTGAAGTTGTCGTTCAACACACTGCGAGAACCATTGTGAGCAATGTATGTGAAAGCGTGGCACTTCTTGCAGTTGATCTTCATGTCGCCTGCATAACTGCAGAAGTGCTCCACGACCGAAAGCAAGTTCTTCATCCCGACTTCCGAGTCCGAGAACACGATTATGTCATCGGCGTAAGCTTGACGGTTGTCGCTGAGTCCAACCAATGATAACCGTCCTCCTTGCAAGCGTTCAACCGCGCGAGGAGAGGTTCGATACAAATGTTGAATAACGTCGGACTCAGCGGACAACCTTGCTTGACGCCTTTGCGAAAACAGATAGAATTAGATCGTCTGTTGTTGCTGATGATCTTTGTCGAAGAGTCTCTGTACGAATTAATAATCGTTTTAACAAAAGAAAGATCAAAGCCAATGTCTGTAAGATTCTTTTTAATAAGTTTATGTGGTACGGAACCAAATGCATCAGAAAAGTCGATCGTCGTGATGTAGAGTGACTTTTGGTTCCGTGCAGCATCGTGTATCATCTCATCAACCACAGTTGCATGCTCAGCCGCCCCAGCTGGAATACGCATGAATCCTTTCTGACTCGGTGATATGAACCTATGTTTTGAATTCAGCGTTTGAAGCGAGCGGCTGATGTGACACATCAGCATCCGATAAATCGTCGGAGTGATGGTGATAGGACGCCACGAATGGGCGTCGTCAGGGTCTCCTTTCTTAAACAACATGACGGTTTTGTTCATTTTCAACACCTCCGGAAAGAGACCCGTGTCAAGCATGCAACACAACACATTCTTGATGATCGTCGCCGTGACACTCCCGCCAACCTTCCACACACCATTTGAAATGCCGTCGCATCCGACGGCAGACAGATTGGATCTCGATCTGACCGCTTTGAGAATAGCTTCTTCGTTGAGGATGAGTGATTTGAGTTCATCAGAATTATTCGATGAAATTCTGCGCTGAATAGTGTAAACACCATCTGGGTCATCCCCGAGAGCAGCAGCATCGCTCCACGAGGACCCGTACACGTTCTCGAAATCTTCGACTGGGACGACACATTCCGGTGTGTCGTCGTTCAACACGAACCAGTCGAGTGTACGTTTGGCGTCTTCCGCGTAGAATTTCTGAAGGAACTTCTTGTAGCCAAGCGAGGAAGGAGAGTTGTTGAGAATCTCCAATTCCTCTAGCTTGGCACGTATGAATTTCATCCTTTCATCAAGGTAAATGAATTGATCATGAAATAAAAAAAAAAATCAAAAAATCTCTTCCCGTGTGGATAAATGTTTATTAAATGCTTTAAGAGTTTTGCGATTAAGCAATTAATAAAAAAAGCTAGGCATAAGCTTTAAGAAAAAAAAGGAAAATAAAAGGAAAAAGGTAAAACTTGAAGTTAAAAGGTCCAAAAAGACTTCAAGTAATGAGTCAGACTTGGAATAAACGGTCGCCAAAAAATGATCATTGAGCAACACAGATCATTCAGAGGACGGGTTGTGTTACAACCAGCGATGGTTTCCGAGTCTGATGTAAAACAACGCGTCTAAAGAACAAAGAACTTGAAACAATGTAACAAAGTAACTGAGGATATCAGATTGAGATCTGAAAATGAGGAACAATGAGTAACGGATAAAACAATTGAACAAGAACTTAAATGAGAGAACGAACGGGCTCATTGAGCGCCCTTCAGTAGAGTCACGCGACATGTGTCAGGCAGCATCTTGCGGAGATCCTTTACCGTAGACGCTTGTTGACTGCTGTCTTTTGATTCTTTCATCAAGGCAGTGTGATCATTGAAATCACAAGTAGACTCACTGAAAGATGACTCCATATATAAAATAGAATAAACTAAAAGAGTAAAAATAAGTAGCAATTTACTTCGATCTGTCCGTGAGAATCGTCTTCATATTGTATAACGCCTTGTATATTTGAGAATATTGAGAGAAATTGTAAAATGAGAATGGAGTCATGAAAAGTGGGAAACCGAGGGAACAGAAAGGCGCGATCGAAGGAAACTGGAATAAACAAAGTGAGAAGGAAGAGTATAATATCATTAGAGTAAGTTTTGAGAGGTATATTAGAAATTGCATATAACTGATTGAGTATGAGATATAACGTTAAGAGCTGAGATTGATAATATGAGATAAGAAACAACAGTATAATATTGTGGTAAGTCCAGTGGTCGGACTTAGTGAGGTGACCCTACATATAATTGAAATCAGTTTGGAAAATTCGGACGAAACAACGATCTGAGGGCACCATACGAATCAGCTCAGTGCACTGATTACGAATATCTAGTTATTGCCTGCGTAAACCTCGAAAATAAAAATGAAAAAAAAATCTCCTCCCGTGTGGTAAATTCGTTTATTAATCATTAGAGTAAGTATAAAATACTAATAAACGAGAGTGATGATTCACTCACAATAAAATAAAAGGGGCGGGCCCCAATAAAAAATCTGCCTAAAATTCAGAAGAGGAGTGTTGGACTCCCTCCTCTTCGGTAGCGGAGGCAGGGTCGGCACCTTGAGTTTGGTTCCATAGTGGGGTGGTGCCTGGATTTTCCAGTACGTCAGTTTCATCATCAGTAGTGTCAAGCTCAGACGGGGGGCCCGACCTGTCAACATCCGCACTTGCATCAATGAGTTCCCGCCATTCTTCGTCGTCCAGGATGTTGACAGAGTTGTACTCATCGTCTGCGGACTCCCCGTCGGTAACATTGGAGCTAGTATCATTGAGATCATTAGAATCATCGTCACCATCAGTATCAAGAACATTAACATTTTCAACATCGTTATCATAATCGTTACCATTATCGTTATCGTTATCGTTATCTTCATCTTCATTGTTGTCGTTAACCCTCTTCTTAATCTTAGTATCAATGTACAATATCATAGATTCCCGTAAAGCGGCTGCTACCATCCTCCCTGCAAGTTTGAGTGCGTCTTTGGTCGTGACTGTCACTTTCTTGAGTTCATTAATGGTGTCATCGGGTATTGCACCGAGGGAGGAGACAATGAACACAAATAGCGACACATTGCAGTTCAACTGGTTTCTGCAATCATCGACAAGCTTCTGGTACTTGTTCAACTTCTCTCTGCGTCGTATGACTAAGGTGGATTCATCATCATCGCCAGATAACATTCCGTATGGGATGGTGAATTCAGCTATCTTCAGCTGGTCACCGTCCCACCACCATACATCTGGTCTGAGAGAAGCAGAGTCACCAGTGATGTGTTCGTTGCTGCGTCCACGAACACTTTGGTTACAATGCACGATGACTCTCTTCTTTTCGGTAAGGTACTTGCAAAGTACCTTGACAACTTCGTCGTGTCTCTTTGTGAATTTGTGTTTGCACCGCTTGCACCCGTTTAAGATGTGATTGAGAGTTTCAATCTGTCCACAACGAGTGCAACGGTTACTCATTTGAGGGTTTCTGTGAGCAGCAAGTGATGCTGTCATGAGCGTATTCGTACGTGCTTTGATAGCGAATCTGACAACAGAGTCCGCCATCAAAGCATTGGGCTTCATGAAGTAGTTTCTCAATGGTGAGTTTTTCAATGTCGTGAATGTATGTCCTCTCATCTTGTGCTGACAAAGATCTGAATAGTAACGGTCACTCATGACTTTCATGATGTGTTTAACAACATTAGAGGTGTTAACATCAAATGTGACATTACTATTCAGATCTTTGAGCGTAAACATATCATCTTTGAGTATCAGACCCATGTTAGCGTCGTGCAAAGCTTTAACACATCGGGCTAAGATGTTCGACGTCCCGCGGTTACGCTTTGCATCTAACGCACCATTGTCTTTAACTTTTAGGTGCAAGAACGGTGAAGTCAAGTCGATGGTAGCATCCCTGAAGATGATCTCGGCTTCATCAGAAGCCTTGACCATATCACGGATGCTTTTATCGTTAGACTCCATCAAAGCAATGTAGAGTCTGATAGTGAGAGCTTTCTGGCGATCTGTGAGTTTCTGTATGTAAAGACCGCCATCGTTTTTCGTCGTGTAGAACCAGGCGGTTGGAATACCAGCAGCACCGATCATTTTGGACAGCTTGCCCCGAATGAGTTCATCTAAGCGACTGAGGCAATTTGTCGGTGCTGTGTTCGCCATCAGTTCGTAGTCAATCTTGGGAATCACGAACCGTTTGATGGCGTCAACCGCTTGTGTGAACCGAAGAGCGCTGCTAGTAATTCGAATGACGTCCTTCGTCATGTCTTCGATTCGCCGAAAAACGTGATGTTTACGCTGCGAAGATTTGCACGCGATTGGAAGTCCGAGATACGTTGTATTGTTCTGAATACTGATGTTATCAATACGTCCTCCAGCAATGGTGAAGTTGTCGTTCAACACACTGCGAGAACCATTGTGAGCAATGTATGTGAAAGCGTGGCACTTCTTGCAGTTGATCTTCATGTCGCCAGCATAACTGCAGAAGTGCTCCACGACCGAAAGCAAGTTCTTCATCCCGACTTCCGAGTCCGAGAACACGATTATGTCATCGGCGTAAGCTTGAACGGTTGTCGCTGAGTCCAACCAATGATAACCGTCCTCCTTGCAAGCGTTCAACCGCGCGAGGAGAGGTTCGATACAAATGTTGAATAACGTCGGACTCAGCGGACAACCTTGCTTGACGCCTTTGCGAAAACAGATAGAATTAGATCGTCTGTTGTTGCTGATGATCTTCGTCGAAGAGTCTCTGTACGAATTAATAATCGTTTTAACAAAAGAAAGATCAAAGCCAATGTCTGTAAGATTCTTTTTAATAAGTTTATGTGGTACGGAACCAAATGCATCAGAAAAGTCGATCGTCGTGATGTAGAGTGACTTTTGGTTCCGTGCAGCATCGTGTATCATCTCATCAACCACAGTTGCATGCTCAGCCGCCCCAGCTGGAATACGCATGAATCCTTTCTGACTCGGTGATATGAACCTATGTTTTGAATTCAGCGTTTGAAGCGAGCGGCTGATGTGACACATCAGCATCCGATAAATCGTCGGAGTGATGGTGATAGGACGCCACGAATGTGCGTCGTCAGGGTCTCCTTTCTTAAACAACATGACGGTTTTGTTCATTTTCAACACCTCCGGAAAGAGACCCGTTTCAAGCATGCAACACAACACATTCTTGATGATCGTCGCCGTGACACTCCCGCCAACCTTCCACACACCATTTGAAATGCCGTCGCATCCGACGGCAGACAGATTGGATCTCGATCTGACCGCTTTGAGAATAGCTTCTTCGTTGAGGATGAGTGATTTGAGTTCATCAGAATTATTCGATGAAATTCTGCGCTGAAGAGTGTAAACACCATCTGGGTCATCCCCGAGAGCAGCAGCATCGCTCCACGAGGACCCGTACACGTTCTCGAAATCTTCGACTGGGACGACACATTCCGGTGTGTCGTCGTTCAACACGAACCAGTCGAGTGTACGTTTGGCGTCTTCAGCGTAGAATTTCTGAAGGAACTTCTTGTAGCCAAGCGAGGAAGGAGAGTTGTTGAGAATCTCCAATTCCTCTAGCTTGGCACGTATGAATTTCATCCTTTCATCGTAATGCTCATCGTAAATCAAACCGTCAATTGAGTCCAAGTCACCACTCCCAAGAAGTTGAGAGAACTCCAAAGGAGCCTGTGACAGAAAGCGAACAAGCTTTTCTTTGATGTCTGCGATGACATTACGTTGAGGTTGATCGAGATCTTCATCAGTGATGTGAATGCGGGAATGCAGGAGTTCAATACCAGCGATGAATTTGGAGGCCGACTTCATCTGAATCGGTGTCTCCAAGGAATGCGGGCGACGAATCTTATCTGAACCTCTCCGTGCCGAACGAACGAACTTCCTAATCGACTTCCGTAGAATGAGAATGATTTTCGAAATCATCCCTTCGCAGAGAAGCATTCGGCTGCTCTTTTCCAAAGAGTCAGAGAGGTTAATAGCTTCATTATACCAATTGAGAACATCCTTGACTTCACTGTTAAACACTTCTTCGAACTTTTTCCTGTGTTTCGCTAAACGGTCACCCCACAGCTTCGGGAGGTGCACGAAATCATCATCTTCCTTCATGCACCTCGACTTCCAATTCTCAGCTTTGGACAGGCAACTCTCAATGTCCACGATCGAAGCTGACGCTGGGTGAGCCGGATGTTCATCAATTGTGTGAGTATCTTCTTCGCTAGATGAAGAGACTGAATGCAAGTGCGCCTCAGGCAGTCTCTCGTTGGCAGGTATGAACCCAGCCTGTCGTCTTCGTCTGCGTGAGTCTTCCCCGCGACGACGATCTTCCATCACTTGGAGATCCACCGATTCGTCTGCCCGAGGTTGCACTGGCATCTGTCTCTCATCATCTTGAGTGACTCTGTTCTCACTCCTCACAATCTTGATTCTCTCCAGGTCAGTGTTGGCTTCACGAATTTCATCGTCATCGGTTTCAGGCGAAAGCCATTTAACGGATATACTGATGTCGATTGCCTGAACCCGATGACCTTCAACATTGGCCTGGGGATGTGATCTGTTGGTATGCTGTTTGACTGTAGCTTTGTCTCTACCAACGAAGTCCTTGCATTTCATGCACAAGGAACCGTGCAGGTCATGGTACACATCGCTAGCCACAAGTAATTTTCGATGTTTCTTAGCGTGCAGAATGCTCATCGCCCAGAAGACTCCAACTTCACGTTTAAGCGCTTCCATGTCCTGGTGCGATGAGCCCATGTGGCTGCTCAATGAGTTCGCTCTGCTGACCAAGTAGTCGCAGTCGCTGCACGGACAAACGTGAATGGTACGATAGTGAAAAGCGTCAGGCGGAAGGTGAGGTGAATCGATCTTCCACCTCAGCTTCCTGCCGACAATGTACTCGAACGCCGCTTGCTCCAGAGGAATGTTATTCGTCGTGTGCGTCGATTTGAGGTGAAAAGACAAGGACGCACATGTGGGAAACGTTTTGTCGCAGCAAGGGCAGTAAAACTGCCCAACTCCTAACCATCTGTCTTTCTGATACATGAGGAGAATGATAGGAGTGTCAACGTCGCTAACGTTTGCGAATGGTGAAATGTCGATGTTTGCCACCTGCAAGATATCAATGAGAGACTTCATGTCTGATTTGGTCTCCACACCAGCCAGTTCGCTCACGATCCAATCAATGGAAACATTGTCACCCACAGGTGAAGAAGGATTATCATCACTACCACCGTGATTGTCATCATCGGAATGATCAGAGTGTTCAGAGTGAGAATGAGCGTCGGTGAACTCTTCAGCACCACTAACAACGCTGCTTGTACCAGAAGAGTTACTGGTAGTTTGAGTACCTAAGGAGTTGGTTCGAGATCCGAGGAAATTATTGTTTGAGAATGTGTTAAGCAACGAATGGTTCCCAGAGAGAGTAAATAGTGGAACCACTTTCTCATTGATCTCGAACACAAACTTAGGTACCTCAATCACTGATGTGAATAATTTCTCCTTCGTGACTACTTGATGATGATCGATGTGAGCAGTTGACGTGACAACCCGATCGTCAACGCCAACAGAATGATGCGTGATGTGAGCTGTTGACGTGACGGTTTGGTTGTCAACGTCAACGTTGTGGTGAGTGACGTGAGCTGTTGACGCGACAACCCGATTGTCAACGTCAACAGCGTGATGAGCGACGTGAGCTGTTGACTTGACAATCTGATTGTCAACGTCAACAGCGTGATGAGCGACGTGAGCTGTTGACTTGACAATCTGATTGTCAACGTCAACAGCGTGATGAGCGACGTGAGCTGTTGACTTGACAATCTGATTGTCAACGTCAACAGCGTGATGAGCGACGTGAGCTGTTGATTTGACAATCTGATTGTCAACGTCAACAGCGTGATGAGCGACGTGAGCTGTTGACTTGACAGTTTGATTGTCAACGTCAACAGTGTGATGAGCGACGTGAGCTGTTGACTTGACAGTCTGATTGTCAACGTCAACAGCGTGATGAGCGACGTGGGCTGTTGACTTGACAATCTGATTGTCAACGTCAACAGAATGATTAGCAACGAGGGCTGTTGACTTGACAGTCTGATAGTCAACGTCAACAGAATGATGAGCGACGTGGGCTGTTGACTTGACAATCTGATTGTCAACGTCAACATTATGATGTACCACGTGTGCCGTTGACGCGACAATCTGATTGTCGACGTCAACGCTATGATGAGCAACATGAGCCATTGACGCGACAACCCGATTGTCGACGTCAACGCTGTGGTGAGCTACATGAGCAGTTGACTCGACAGTCTGGTTGTCGACGTCAACGCTATGATGAACAAGATTAACATTGTTATGAGAAACATTATAGTTAGAGATATTATTATTAATGAAACTATTATTAGTGAAACTATTACTATTATTAACATTGAACATATTGGTATTCATGACTGACATGTGATTTGAAAAGTCGGTGAAGTGATTATTGCAACCGATGTTGCACGAGAATGAGACCGCCAGCGAGTTTAATACATTGTATACATGGGAAACAAAAGGCGAACGTGGGAAGGAGCAAAAATTGAATGGAACCGCCGGAACCGTGCTCGGATGGACGAAGGTCTCAGGGAGGAGCACCTTCTGGCTGAGTTCTGCATCTGAAGCAGGTACTGCCGGGCGGTTTCGGTCGAGTATTGGTTGCCCATTCGAAATGATCATTTGTCCTCGGGCAACCAATACACCTTCAACTGACTTATCCTTTGCAAGGTAACTCAGAGGGGAACGGGAAGCCAGTGAAGGATCGCTCGTAATGACGAACCAAGAGGGGTTCTGACCACCCTCTGGATTCGTCGGATTATAGTGTACTCCTGACTGCAGGAGTACCTCTGTCGTCCTTTGTGTATTAGGAACTATGAGATTTCTGGCGCAATTTGGTCGGCTCGTAGAATCACTTTGATGCGCATCTGATCTAAATTCTTCGGAATCTGAAAAGTCTGGGGAAACGTTGGAATCGCTCTGTGAGGTACTCCGTATGTTGATAGGAGCAGGTCCAACCGGCGGGTGCCGCTGCTCCGTAGGATATGAAATTCGATCTGTGGGTGAGTATTGCGCGGGAAGATTATGAGGAACATTTGGAACATATCGAGGCTGTGTATTTGATTGAGTTGAGTTCGGGGCAAACTGGTCCCCGTTTTGGTGCGTCTTTGAATTGATCTCTCTTGAGTTGCGAGATATTGGAGAAGTAGCGAGTTTGTTGTAATTTATATTGAAAGGGCTATCTACTGTACTAATTTGAGGCGAAAAACTGCGAAATTCGGGTGTTCCATTTCCATCATCATCAGAAAAATTTCCACCAAAATCATCAATTTTGGTATCAATCGAATCAGCGTCGAGTGCTAATTCGGAAAATCTAGGTTTGGTCGTGCAAAAAAGCATATATGAAAACTAAAAAAAAATCTCCTCCCGTGTGGTAAATTCGTTTATTAATCATTAGAGTAAGTATAAAATACTAATAAACGAGAGTGATGATTCACTCACAATAAAATAAAAGGGGCGGGCCCCAACAAAAAATCTGCCTAAAATTCAGAAGAGGAGTGTTGGACTCCCTCCTCTTCGGTAGCGGAGGCAGGGTCGGCACCTTGAGTTTGGTTCCATAGTGGGGTGGTGCCTGGATTTTCCAGTACGTCAGTTTCATCATCAGTAGTGTCAAGCTCAGACGGGGGCCCCGACCTGTCAACATCCGCACTTGCATCAATGAGTTCCCGCCATTCTTCGTCGTCCAGGATGTTGACAGAGTTGTACTCATCGTCTGCGGACTCCCCGTCGGTAACATTGGAGCTAGTATCATTGAGATCATTAGAATCATCGTCACCATCAGTATCAAGAACATTAACATTTTCAACATCGTTATCATAATCGTTACCATTATCGTTATCGTTATCGTTATCTTCATCTTCATTGTTGTCGTTAACCCTCTTCTTAATCTTAGTATCAATGTACAATATCATAGATTCCCGTAAAGCGGCTGCTACCATCCTCCCTGCAAGTTTGAGTGCGTCTTTGGTCGTGACTGTCACTTTCTTGAGTTCATTGATGGTGTCATCGGGTATTGCACCGAGGGAGGAGACAATGAACACAAATAGCGACACATTGCAGTTCAACTGGTTTTTGCAATCATCGACAAGCTTCTGGTACTTGTTCAACTTCTCTCTGCGTCGTATGACTAAGGTGGATTCATCATCATCGCCAGATAACATTCCGTATGGGATGGTGAATTCAGCTATCTTCAGCTGGTCACCGTCCCACCACCATACATCTGGTCTGAGAGAAGCAGAGTCACCAGTGATGTGTTCGTTGCTGCGTCCACGAACACTTTGGTTACAATGCACGATGACTCTCTTCTTTTCGGTAAGGTACTTGCAAAGTACCTTGACAACTTCGTCGTGTCTCTTTGTGAATTTGTGTTTGCACCGCTTGCACCCGTTTAAGATGTGATTGAGAGTTTCAATCTGTCCACAACGAGTGCAACGGTTACTCATTTGAGGGTTTCTGTGAGCAGCAAGTGATGCTGTCATGAGCGTATTCGTACGTGCTTTGATAGCGAATCTGACAACAGAGTCCGCCATCAAAGCATTGGGCTTCATGAAGTAGTTGCTCAATGGTGAGTTTTTCAATGTCGTGAATGTATGTCCTCTCATCTTGTGCTGACAAAGATCTGAATAGTAACGGTCACTCATGACTTTCATGATGTGTTTAACAACATTAGAGGTGTTAACATCATATGTGACATTACTATTCAGATCTTTGAGCGTAAACATATCATCTTTGAGTATCAGACCCATGTTAGCGTCGTGCAAAGCTTTAACACATCGGGCTAAGATGTTCGACGTCCCGCGGTTACGCTTTGCATCTAACGCACCATTGTCTTTAACTTTTAGGTGCAAGAACGGTGAAGTCAAGTCGATGGTAGCATCCCTGAAGATGATCTCGGCTTCATCAGAAGCCTTGACCATATCACGGATGCTTTTATCGTTAGACTCCATCAAAGCAATGTAGAGTCTGATAGTGAGAGCTTTCTGGCGATCTGTGAGTTTCTGTATGTAAAGACCGCCATCGTTTTTCGTCGTGTAGAACCAGGCGGTTGGAATACCAGCAGCACCGATCATTTTGGACAGCTTGCCCCGAATGAGTTCATCTAAGCGACTGAGGCAATTTGTCGGTGCTGTGTTCGCCATCAGTTCGTAGTCAATCTTGGGAATCACGAACCGTTTGATGGCGTCAACCGCTTGTGTGAACCGAAGAGCGCTGCTAGTAATTCGAATGACGTCCTTCGTCATGTCTTCGATTCGCCGAAAAACGTGATGTTTACGCTGCGAAGATTTGCACGCGATTGGAAGTCCGAGATACGTTGTATTGTTCTGAATACTGATGTTATCAATACGTCCTCCAGCAATGGTGAAGTTGTCGTTCAACACACTGCGAGAACCATTGTGAGCAATGTATGTGAAAGCGTGGCACTTCTTGCAGTTGATCTTCATGTCGCCTGCATAACTGCAGAAGTGCTCCACGACCGAAAGCAAGTTCTTCATCCCGACTTCCGAGTCCGAGAACACGATTATGTCATCGGCGTAAGCTTGAACGGTTGTCGCTGAGTCCAACCAATGATAACCGTCCTCCTTGCAAGCGTTCAACCGCGCGAGGAGAGGTTCGATACAAATGTTGAATAACGTCGGACTCAGCGGACAACCTTGCTTGACGCCTTTGCGAAAACAGATAGAATTAGATCGTCTGTTGTTGCTGATGATCTTCGTCGAAGAGTCTCTGTACGAATTAATAATCGTTTTAACAAAAGAAAGATCAAAGCCAATGTCTGTAAGATTCTTTTTAATAAGTTTATGTGGTACGGAACCAAATGCATCAGAAAAGTCGATCGTCGTGATGTAGAGTGACTTTTGGTTCCGTGCAGCATCGTGTATCATCTCATCAACCACAGTTGCATGCTCAGCCGCCCCAGCTGGAATACGCATGAATCCTTTCTGACTCGGTGATATGAACCTATGTTTTGAATTCAGCGTTTGAAGCGAGCGGCTGATGTGACACATCAGCATCCGATAAATCGTCGGAGTGATGGTGATAGGACGCCACGAATGGGCGTCGTCAGGGTCTCCTTTCTTAAACAACATGACGGTTTTGTTCATTTTCAACACCTCCGGAAAGAGACCCGTGTCAAGCATGCAACACAACACATTCTTGATGATCGTCGCCGTGACACTCCCGCCAACCTTCCACACACCATTTGAAATGCCGTCGCATCCGACGGCAGACAGATTGGATCTCGATCTGACCGCTTTGAGAATAGCTTCTTCGTTGAGGATGAGTGATTTGAGTTCATCAGAATTATTCGATGAAATTCTGCGCTGAAGAGTGTAAACACCATCTGGGTCATCCCCGAGAGCAGCAGCATCGCTCCACGAGGACCCGTACACGTTCTCGAAATCTTCGACTGGGACGACACATTCCGGTGTGTCGTCGTTCAACACGAACCAGTCGAGTGTACGTTTGGCGTCTTCAGCGTAGAATTTCTGAAGGAACTTCTTGTAGCCAAGCGAGGAAGGAGAGTTGTTGAGAATCTCCAATTCCTCTAGCTTGGCACGTATGAATTTCATCCTTTCATCGTAATGCTCATCGTAAATCAAACCGTCAATTGAGTCCAAGTCACCACTCCCAAGAAGTTGAGAGAACTCCAAAGGAGCCTGTGACAGAAAGCGAACAAGCTTTTCTTTGATGTCTGCGATGACATTACGTTGAGGTTGATCGAGATCTTCATCAGTGATGTGAATGCGGGAATGCAGGAGTTCAATACCAGCGATGAATTTGGAGGCCGACTTCATCTGAATCGGTGTCTCCAAGGAATGCGGGCGACGAATCTTATCTGAACCTCTCCGTGCCGAACGAACGAACTTCCTAATCGACTTCCGTAGAATGAGAATGATTTTCGAAATCATCCCTTCGCAGAGAAGCATTCGGCTGCTCTTTTCCAAAGAGTCAGAGAGGTTAATAGCTTCATTATACCAATTGAGAACATCCTTGACTTCACTGTTAAACACTTCTTCGAACTTTTTCCTGTGTTTCGCTAAACGGTCACCCCACAGCTTCGGGAGGTGCACGAAATCATCATCTTCCTTCATGCACCTCGACTTCCAATTCTCAGCTTTGGACAGGCAACTCTCAATGTCCACGATCGAAGCTGACGCTGGGTGAGCCGGATGTTCATCAATTGTGTGAGTATCTTCTTCGCTAGATGAAGAGACTGAATGCAAGTGCGCCTCAGGCAGTCTCTCGTTGGCAGGTATGAACCCAGCCTGTCGTCTCCGTCTGCGTGAGTCTTCCCCGCGACGACGATCTTCCATCACTTGGAGATCCACCGATTCGTCTGCCCGAGGTTGCACTGGCATCTGTCTCTCATCATCTTGAGTGACTCTGTTCTCACTCCTCACAATCTTGATTCTCTCCAGGTCAGTGTTGGCTTCACGAATTTCATCGTCATCGGTTTCAGGCGAAAGCCAATTAACGGATATACTGATGTCGATTGCCTGAACCCGATGACCTTCAACATTGGCCTGGGGATGTGATCTGTTGGTATGCTGTTTGACTGTAGCTTTGTCTCTACCAACGAAGTCCTTGCATTTCATGCACAAGGAACCGTGCAGGTCATGGTAAACATCGCTAGCCACAAGTAATTTCCGATGTTTCTTAGCGTGCAGAATGCTCATCGCCCAGAAGACTCCAACTTCACGTTTAAGCGCTTCCATGTCCTGGTGCGATGAGCCCATGTGGCTGCTCAATGAGTTCGCTCTGCTGACCAAGTAGTCGCAGTCGCTGCACGGACAAACGTGAATGGTACGATAGTGAAAAGCGTCAGGCGGAAGGTGAGGTGAATCGATCTTCCACCTCAGCTTCCTGCCGACAATGTACTCGAACGCCGCTTGCTCCAGAGGAATGTTATTCGTCGTGTGCGTCGATTTGAGGTGAAAAGACAAGGACGCACATGTGGGAAACGTTTTGTCGCAGCAAGGGCAGTAAAACTGCCCAACTCCTAACCATCTGTCTTTCTGATACATGAGGAGAATGATAGGAGTGTCAACGTCGCTAACGTTTGCGAATGGTGAAGTGTCGATGTTTGCCACCTGCAAGATATCAATGAGAGACTTCATGTCTGTTTTGGTCTTCACACCAGCCAATTCGCTCACGATCCAATCAATGGAAACATTGTCACCCACAGGTGAAGAAGGATTATCATCACTACCACCGTGATTGTCATCATCGGAATGATCAGAGTGTTCAGAGTGAGAATGAGCATCGGTGAACTCTTCAGCACCACTAACAACGCTGCTTGTACCAGAAGAGTTACTGGTAGTTTGAGTACCTAAGGAGTTGGTTCGAGATCCGAGGAAATTATTGTTTGAGAATGTGTTAAGCAACGAATGGTTCCCAGAGAGAGTAAATAGTGGAACCACTTTCTCATTGATCTCGAACACAAACTTAGGTACCTCAATCACTGATGTGAATAATTTCTCCTTCGTGACTACTTGATGATGATCGATGTGAGCAGTTGACGTGACAACCCGATCGTCAACGCCAACAGAATGATGCGTGATGTGAGCCGTTGACGTGACGGTTTGGTTGTCAACGTCAACGTTGTGGTGAGTGACGTGAGCTGTTGACGCGACAACCCGATTGTCAACGTCAACAGCGTGATGAGCGACGTGAGCTGTTGACTTGACAATCTGATTGTCAACGTCAACAGCGTGATGAGCGACGTGAGCTGTTGACTTGACAATCTGATTGTCAACGTCAACAGCGTGATGAGCGACGTGAGCTGTTGACTTGACAATCTGATTGTCAACGTCAACAGCGTGATGAGCGACGTGAGCTGTTGACTTGACAATCTGATTGTCAACGTCAACAGCGTGATGAGCGACGTGAGCTGTTGACTTGACAATCTGATTGTCAACGTCAACAGCGTGATGAGCGACGTAAGCTGTTGACTTGACAATCTGATTGTCAACGTCAACAGCGTGATGAGCGACGTGAGCTGTTGACTTGACAATCTGATTGTCAACGTCAACAGTGTGATGAGCGACGTGGGCTGTTGACTTGACAGTCTGATTGTCAACGTCAACAGCGTGATGAGCGACGTGGGCTGTTGACTTGACAGTCAACGTCAACAGCGTGATGAGCGACGTGGGCTGTTGACTTGACAACTGATTGTCAACGTCAACAGCAACGAGGGCTGTTGACTTGACAGTCTGATAGTCAACGTCAACAGAATGATGAGCGACGTGGGCTGTTGACTTGACAATCTGATTGTCAACGTCAACATTATGATGTACCACGTGTGCCGTTGACGCGACAATCTGATTGTCGACGTCAACGCTATGATGAGCAACATGAGCCATTGACGCGACAACCCGATTGTCGACGTCAACGCTGTGGTGAGCTACATGAGCAGTTGACTCGACAGTCTGGTTGTCGACGTCAACGCTATGATGAACAAGATTAACATTGTTATGAGAAACATTATAGTTAGAGATATTATTATTAATGAAACTATTATTAGTGAAACTATTACTATTATTAACATTGAACATATTGGTATTCATGACTGACATGTGATTTGAAAAGTCGGTGAAGTGATTATTGCAACCGATGTTGCACGAGAATGAGACCGCCAGCGAGTTTAATACATTGTATACATGGGAAACAAAAGGCGAACGTGGGAAGGAGCAAAAATTGAATGGAACCGCCGGAACCGTGCTCGGATGGACGAAGGTCTCAGGGAGGAGCACCTTCTGGCTGAGTTCTGCATCTGAAGCAGGTACTGCCGGGCGGTTTCGGTCGAGTATTGGTTGCCCATTCGAAATGATCATTTGTCCTCGGGCAACCAATACACCTTCAACTGACTTATCCTTTGCAAGGTAACTCAGAGGGGAACGGGCAGCCAGTGAAGGATCGCTCGTAATGACGAACCAAGAGGGGTTCTGACCACCCTCTGGATTCGTCGGATTATAGTGTACTCCTGACTGCAGGAGTACCTCTGTCGTCCTTTGTGTATTAGGAACTATGAGATTTCTGGCGCAATTTGGTCGGCTCGTAGAATCACTTTGATGCGCATCTGATCTAAATTCTTCGGAATCTGAAAAGTCTGGGGAAACGTTGGAATCGCTCTGTGAGGTACTCCGTATGTTGATAGGAGCAGGTCCAACCGGCGGGTGCCGCTGCTCCGTAGGATATGAAATTCGATCTGTGAGTGAGTATTGCGCGGGAAGATTATGAGGAACATTTGGAACATATCGAGGCTGTGTATTTGATTGAGTTGTGTTCGGGGCAAACTGGTCCCCGTTTTGGTGCGTCTTTGAATTGATCTCTCTTGAGTTGCGAGATATTGGAGAAGTAGCGAGTTTGTTGTAATTTATATTGAAAGGGCTATCTACTGTACTAATTTGAGGCGAAAAACTGCGAAATTCGGGTGTTCCATTTCCATCATCATCAGAAAAATTTCCACCAAAATCATCAATTTTGGTATCAATCGAATCAGCGTCGAGTGCTAATTCGGAAAATCTAGGTTTGGTCGTGCAAAAAAGCATATATGAAAACTAAAAAAAAATCTCCTCCCGTGTGGTTTAAATGTTTATTAAATGCTTTAAGAGTTTTGCGATTAAGCAATTAATAAAAAAGCTAGGCATAAGCTTTAAGAAAAAAAAGGAAAATAAAAGGAAAAAGGTAAAACTTGAAGTTAAAAGGTCCAAAAAGACTTCAAGTAATGAGTCAGACTTGGAATAAACGGTCGCCAAAAAATGATCATTGAGCAACACAGATCATTCTGAGGACGGGTTGTGTTACAAACCAGCGATGGTTTCCGAGTCTGATGTAAAACAACTCGTCTAAAGAACAAAGAACTTGAAACAATGTAACAATGTAATTGAGGATATCAGATTGAGATCTGAAAATGAGGAACAATGAGTAACGGATAAAACAATTGAACAAGAACTTAAATGAGAGAACGAACGGGCTCATTGAGCGCCCTTCAGTAGAGTCACGCGACATGTGTCAGGCAGCATCTTGCGGAGATCCTTTACCGTAGACGCTTGTTGACTGCTGTCTTTTGATTCTTTCATCAAGGCAGTGTGATCATTGAAATCACAAGCAGACTCACTGAAAGATGACTCCATATATAAAAATGAATAAACTAAAAGAGTAAAAATAAGTAGCAATTTACTTCGATCTGTCCGTGAGAATCGTCTTCATACTGTATAACGCCTTGTATATTTGAGAATATTGAGAGAGATTGTAAAATGAGAATGGAGTCACGAAAAGTGGGAAACCGAGGGAACAGAAAGGCGCGATCGAAGGAAACTGGAATAAACAAAGTGAGAAGGAAGAGTATAATATCATTAGAGTAAGTTTTGAGAGGTATATTTGAAATTGCATATAACTGATTGAGTATGAGATATAACGTTAAGAGCTGAGATTGATAATATGAGATAAGAAACAACAGTATAATATTGTGGTAAGTCCAGTGGTCGGACTTAGTGAGGTGACCCTACATATAATTGAAATCAGTTTGGAAAATTCGGACGAAACATCGATCTGAGGGCACCATACGAATCAGCTCAGTGCACTGATTACGAATATCTAGTTATTGCCTGCGTAAACCTCGAAAATAAAAATGAAAAAAAAATCTCCTCCCGTGTGGTAAATTCGTTTATTAATCATTAGAGTAAGTATAAAATACTAATAAACGAGAGTGATGATTCACTCACAATAAAATAAAAGGGGCGGGCCCCAACAAAAAATCTGCCTAAAATTCAGAAGAGGAGTGTTGGACTCCCTCCTCTTCGGTAGCGGAGGCAGGGTCGGCACCTTGAGTTTGGTTCCATAGTGGGGTGGTGCCTGGATTTTCCAGTACGTCAGTTTCATCATCAGTAGTGTCAAGCTCAGACGGGGGGCCCGACCTGTCAACATCCGCACTTGCATCAATGAGTTCCCGCCATTCTTCGTCGTCCAGGATGTTGACAGAGTTGTACTCATCGTCTGCGGACTCCCCGTCGGTAACATTGGAGCTAGTATCATTGAGATCATTAGAATCATCGTCACCATCAGTATCAAGAACATTAACATTTTCAACATCGTTATCATAATCGTTACCATTATCGTTATCGTTATCGTTATCTTCATCTTCATTGTTGTCGTTAACCCTCTTCTTAATCTTAGTATCAATGTACAATATCATAGATTCACGTAAAGCGGCTGCTACCATCCTCCCTGCAAGTTTGAGTGCGTCTTTGGTCGTGACTGTCACTTTCTTGAGTTCATTGATGGTGTCATCGGGTATTGCACCGAGGGAGGAGACAATGAACACAAATAGCGACACATTGCAGTTCAACTGGTTTTTGCAATCATCGACAAGCTTCTGGTACTTGTTCAACTTCTCTCTGCGTCGTATGACTAAGGTGGATTCATCATCATCGCCAGATAACATTCCGTATGGGATGGTGAATTCAGCTATCTTCAGCTGGTCACCGTCCCACCACCATACATCTGGTCTGAGAGAAGCAGAGTCACCAGTGATGTGTTCGTTGCTGCGTCCACGAACACTTTGGTTACAATGCACGATGACTCTCTTCTTTTCGGTAAGGTACTTGCAAAGTACCTTGACAACTTCGTCGTGTCTCTTTGTGAATTTGTGTTTGCACCGCTTGCACCCGTTTAAGATGTGATTGAGAGTTTCAATCTGTCCACAACGAGTGCAACGGTTACTCATTTGAGGGTTTCTGTGAGCAGCAAGTGATGCTGTCATGAGCGTATTCGTACGTGCTTTGATAGCGAATCTGACAACAGAGTCCGCCATCAAAGCATTGGGCTTCATGAAGTAGTTGCTCAATGGTGAGTTTTTCAATGTCGTGAATGTATGTCCTCTCATCTTGTGCAGACAAAGATCTGAATAGTAACGGTCACTCATGACTTTCATGATGTGTTTAACAACATTAGAGGTGTTAACATCAAATGTGACATTACTATTCAGATCTTTGAGCGTAAACATATCATCTTTGAGTATCAGACCCATGTTAGCGTCGTGCAAAGCTTTAACACATCGGGCTAAGATGTTCGACGTCCCGCGGTTACGCTTTGCATCTAACGCACCATTGTCTTTAACTTTTAGGTGCAAGAACGGTGAAGTCAAGTCGATGGTAGCATCCCTGAAGATGATCTCGGCTTCATCAGAAGCCTTGACCATATCACGGATGCTTTTATCGTTAGACTCCATCAAAGCAATGTAGAGTCTGATAGTGAGAGCTTTCTGGCGATCTGTGAGTTTCTGTATGTAAAGACCGCCATCGTTTTTCGTCGTGTAGAACCAGGCGGTTGGAATACCAGCAGCACCGATCATTTTGGACAGCTTGCCCCGAATGAGTTCATCTAAGCGACTGAGGCAATTTGTCGGTGCTGTGTTCGCCATCAGTTCGTAGTCAATCTTGGGAATCACGAACCGTTTGATGGCGTCAACCGCTTGTGTGAACCGAAGAGCGCTGCTAGTAATTCGAATGACGTCCTTCGTCATGTCTTCGATTCGCCGAAAAACGTGATGTTTACGCTGCGAAGATTTGCACGCGATTGGAAGTCCGAGATACGTTGTATTGTTCTGAATACTGATGTTATCAATACGTCCTCCAGCAATGGTGAAGTTGTCGTTCAACACACTGCGAGAACCATTGTGAGCAATGTATGTGAAAGCGTGGCACTTCTTGCAGTTGATCTTCATGTCGCCTGCATAACTGCAGAAGTGCTCCACGACCGAAAGCAAGTTCTTCATCCCGACTTCCGAGTCCGAGAACACGATTATGTCATCGGCGTAAGCTTGAACGGTTGTCGCTGAGTCCAACCAATGATAACCGTCCTCCTTGCAAGCGTTCAACCGCGCGAGGAGAGGTTCGATACAAATGTTGAATAACGTCGGACTCAGCGGACAACCTTGCTTGACGCCTTTGCGAAAACAGATAGAATTAGATCGTCTGTTGTTGCTGATGATCTTCGTCGAAGAGTCTCTGTACGAATTAATAATCGTTTTAACAAAAGAAAGATCAAAGCCAATGTCTGTAAGATTCTTTTTAATAAGTTTATGTGGTACGGAACCAAATGCATCAGAAAAGTCGATCGTCGTGATGTAGAGTGACTTTTGGTTCCGTGCAGCATCGTGTATCATCTCATCAACCACAGTTGCATGCTCAGCCGCTCCAGCTGGAATACGCATGAATCCTTTCTGACTCGGTGATATGAACCTATGTTTTGAATTCAGCGTTTGAAGCGAGCGGCTGATGTGACACATCAGCATCCGATAAATCGTCGGAGTGATGGTGATAGGACGCCACGAATGGGCGTCGTCAGGGTCTCCTTTCTTAAACAACATGACGGTTTTGTTCATTTTCAACACCTCCGGAAAGAGACCAGTGTCAAGCATGCAACACAACACATTCTTGATGATCGTCGCCGTGACACTCCCGCCAACCTTCCACACACCATTTGAAATGCCGTCGCATCCGACGGCAGACAGATTGGATCTCGATCTGACCGCTTTGAGAATAGCTTCTTCGTTGAGGATGAGTGATTTGAGTTCATCAGAATTATTCGATGAAATTCTGCGCTGAAGAGTGTAAACACCATCTGGGTCATCCCCGAGAGCAGCAGCATCGCTCCACGAGGACCCGTACACGTTCTCGAAATCTTCGACTGGGACGACACATTCCGGTGTGTCGTCGTTCAACACGAACCAGTCGAGTGTACGTTTGGCGTCTTCAGCGTAGAATTTCTGAAGGAACTTCTTGTAGCCAAGCGAGGAAGGAGAGTTGTTGAGAATCTCCAATTCCTCTAGCTTGGCACGTATGAATTTCATCCTTTCATCGTAATGCTCATCGTAAATCAAACCGTCAATTGAGTCCAAGTCACCACTCCCAAGAAGTTGAGAGAACTCCAAAGGAGCCTGTGACAGAAAGCGAACAAGCTTCTCTTTGATGTCTGCGATGACATTACGTTGAGGTTGATCGAGATCTTCATCAGTGATGTGAATGCGGGAATGCAGGAGTTCAATACCAGCGATGAATTTGGAGGCCGACTTCATCTGAATCGGTGTCTCCAAGGAATGCGGGCGACGAATCTTATCTGAACCTCTCCGTGCCGAACGAACGAACTTCCTAATCGACTTCCGTAGAATGAGAATGATTTTCGAAATCATCCCTTCGCAGAGAAGCATTCGGCTGCTCTTTTCCAAAGAGTCAGAGAGGTTAATAGCTTCATTATACCAATTGAGAACATCCTTGACTTCACTGTTAAACACTTCTTCGAACTTTTTCCTGTGTTTCGCTAAACGGTCACCCCACAGCTTCGGGAGGTGCACGAAATCATCATCTTCCTTCATGCACCTCGACTTCCAATTCTCAGCTTTGGACAGGCAACTCTCAATGTCCACGATCGAAGCTGACGCTGGGTGAGCCGGATGTTCATCAATTGTGTGAGTATCTTCTTCGCTAGATGAAGAGACTGAATGCAAGTGCGCCTCAGGCAGTCTCTCGTTGGCAGGTATGAACCCAGCCTGTCGTCTCCGTCTGCGTGAGTCTTCCCCGCGACGACGATCTTCCATCACTTGGAGATCCACCGATTCGTCTGCCCGAGGTTGCACTGGCATCTGTCTCTCATCATCTTGAGTGACTCTGTTCTCACTCCTCACAATCTTGATTCTCTCCAGGTCAGTGTTGGCTTCACGAATTTCATCGTCATCGGTTTCAGGCGAAAGCCAATTAACGGATATACTGATGTCGATTGCCTGAACCCGATGACCTTCAACATTGGCCTGGGGATGTGATCTGTTGGTATGCTGTTTGACTGTAGCTTTGTCTCTACCAACGAAGTCCTTGCATTTCATGCACAAGGAACCGTGCAGGTCATGGTAAACATCGCTAGCCACAAGTAATTTCCGATGTTTCTTAGCGTGCAGAATGCTCATCGCCCAGAAGACTCCAACTTCACGTTTAAGCGCTTCCATGTCCTGGTGCGATGAGCCCATGTGGCTGCTCAATGAGTTCGCTCTGCTGACCAAGTAGTCGCAGTCGCTGCACGGACAAACGTGAATGGTACGATAGTGAAAAGCGTCAGGCGGAAGGTGAGGTGAATCGATCTTCCACCTCAGCTTCCTGCCGACAATGTACTCGAACGCCGCTTGCTCCAGAGGAATGTTATTCGTCGTGTGCGTCGATTTGAGGTGAAAAGACAAGGACGCACATGTGGGAAACGTTTTGTCGCAGCAAGGGCAGTAAAACTGCCCAACTCCTAACCATCTGTCTTTCTGATACATGAGGAGAATGATAGGAGTGTCAACGTCGCTAACGTTTGCGAATGGTGAAGTGTCGATGTTTGCCACCTGCAAGATATCAATGAGAGACTTCATGTCTGTTTTGGTCTTCACACCAGCCAATTCGCTCACGATCCAATCAATGGAAACATTGTCACCCACAGGTGAAGAAGGATTATCATCACTACCACCGTGATTGTCATCATCGGAATGATCAGAGTGTTCAGAGTGAGAATGAGCATCGGTGAACTCTTCAGCACCACTAACAACGCTGCTTGTACCAGAAGAGTTACTGGTAGTTTGAGTACCTAAGGAGTTGGTTCGAGATCCGAGGAAATTATTGTTTGAGAATGTGTTAAGCAACGAATGGTTCCCAGAGAGAGTAAATAGTGGAACCACTTTCTCATTGATCTCGAACACAAACTTAGGTACCTCAATCACTGATGTGAATAATTTCTCCTTCGTGACTACTTGATGATGATCGATGTGAGCAGTTGACGTGACAACCCGATCGTCAACGCCAACAGAATGATGCGTGATGTGAGCCGTTGACGTGACGGTTTGGTTGTCAACGTCAACGTTGTGGTGAGTGACGTGAGCTGTTGACGCGACAACCCGATTGTCAACGTCAACAGCGTGATGAGCGACGTGAGCTGTTGACTTGACAATCTGATTGTCAACGTCAACAGCGTGATGAGCGACGTGAGCTGTTGACTTGACAATCTGATTGTCAACGTCAACAGCGTGATGAGCGACGTGAGCTGTTGACTTGACAATCTGATTGTCAACGTCAACAGCGTGATGAGCGACGTAACTTGACAATCTGATTGTCAACGTCAACAGCGTGATGAGCAATCTGATTGTCAACGTCAACAGCGTGATGAGCGACGTAAGCTGTTGACTTGACAATCTGATTGTCAACGTCAACAGCGTGATGAGCGACGTGAGCTGTTGACTTGACAGTTTGATTGTCAACGTCAACAGTGTGATGAGCGACGTGAGCTGTTGACTTGACAGTCTGATTGTCAACGTCAACAGCGTGATGAGCGACGTGGGCTGTTGACTTGACAATCTGATTGTCAACGTCAACAGAATGATTAGCAACGAGGGCTGTTGACTTGACAGTCTGATAGTCAACGTCAACAGAATGATGAGCGACGTGGGCTGTTGACTTGACAATCTGATTGTCAACGTCAACATTATGATGTACCACGTGTGCCGTTGACGCGACAATCTGATTGTCGACGTCAACGCTATGATGAGCAACATGAGCCATTGACGCGACAACCCGATTGTCGACGTCAACGCTGTGGTGAGCTACATGAGCAGTTGACTCGACAGTCTGGTTGTCGACGTCAACGCTATGATGAACAAGATTAACATTGTTATGAGAAACATTATAGTTAGAGATATTATTATTAATGAAACTATTATTAGTGAAACTATTACTATTATTAACATTGAACATATTGGTATTCATGACTGACATGTGATTTGAAAAGTCGGTGAAGTGATTATTGCAACCGATGTTGCACGAGAATGAGACCGCCAGCGAGTTTAATACATTGTATACATGGGAAACAAAAGGCGAACGTGGGAAGGAGCAAAAATTGAATGGAACCGCCGGAACCGTGCTCGGATGGACGAAGGTCTCAGGGAGGAGCACCTTCTGGCTGAGTTCTGCATCTGAAGCAGGTACTGCCGGGCGGTTTCGGTCGAGTATTGGTTGCCCATTCGAAATGATCATTTGTCCTCGGGCAACCAATACACCTTCAACTGACTTATCCTTTGCAAGGTAACTCAGAGGGGAACGGGCAGCCAGTGAAGGATCGCTCGTAATGACGAACCAAGAGGGGTTCTGACCACCCTCTGGATTCGTCGGATTATAGTGTACTCCTGACTGCAGGAGTACCTCTGTCGTCCTTTGTGTATTAGGAACTATGAGATTTCTGGCGCAATTTGGTCGGCTCGTAGAATCACTTTGATGCGCATCTGATCTAAATTCTTCGGAATCTGAAAAGTCTGGGGAAACGTTGGAATCGCTCTGTGAGGTACTCCGTATGTTGATAGGAGCAGGTCCAACCGGCGGGTGCCGCTGCTCCGTAGGATATGAAATTCGATCTGTGAGTGAGTATTGCGCGGGAAGATTATGAGGAACATTTGGAACATATCGAGGCTGTGTATTTGATTGAGTTGTGTTCGGGGCAAACTGGTCCCCGTTTTGGTGCGTCTTTGAATTGATCTCTCTTGAGTTGCGAGATATTGGAGAAGTAGCGAGTTTGTTGTAATTTATATTGAAAGGGCTATCTACTGTACTAATTTGAGGCGAAAAACTGCGAAATTCGGGTGTTCCATTTCCATCATCATCAGAAAAATTTTCACCAAAATCATCAATTCTGGTATCAATCGAATCAGCGTCGAGTGCTAATTCGGAAAATCTAGGTTTGGTCGTGCAAAAAAGCATATATGAAAACTAAAAAAAAATCTCCTCCCGTGTGGTTTAAATGTTTATTAAATGCTTTAAGAGTTTTGCGATTAAGCAATTAATAAAAAAAGCTAGGCATAAGCTTTAAGAAAAAAAAGGAAAATAAAAGGAAAAAGGTAAAACTTGAAGTTAAAAGGTCAAAAAAGACTTCAAGTAATGAGTCAGACTTGGAATAAACGGTCGCCAAAAAAATGATCATTGAGCAACACAGATCATTCTGAGGACGGGTTGTGTTACAAACCAGCGATGGTTTCCGAGTCTGATGTAAAACAACGCGTCTAAAGAACAAAGAACTTGAAACAATGTAACAATGTAATTGAGGATATCAGATTGAGATCTGAAAATGAGGAACAATGAGTAACGATGAGTAACGGATAAAACAATTGAACAAGAACTTAAATGAGAGAACAAACGGGCTCATTGAGCGCCCTTCAGTAGAGTCACGCGACATGTGTCAGGCAGCATCTTGCGGAGATCCTTTACCGTAGACGCTTGTTGACTGCTGTCTTTTGATTCTTTCATCAAGGCAGTGTGATCATTGAAATCACAAGCAGACTCACTGTAAGATGACTCCATATATAAAATAGAATAAACTAAAAGAGTAAAAATAAGTAGCAATTTACTTCGATCTGTCCGTGAGAATCGTCTTCATACAGTATAACGCCTTGTAGATTTGAGAATATTGAGAGAAATTGTAAAATGAGAATGGAGTCACGAAAAGTGGGAAACCGAGGGAACAGAAAGGCGCGATCGAAGGAAACTGGAATAAACAAAGTGAGAAGGAAGAGTATAATATCATTAGAGTAAGTTTTGAGAGGTATATTTGAAATTGCATATAACTGATTGAGTATGAGATATAACGTTAAGAGCTGAGATTGATAATATGAGATAAGAAACAACAGTATAATATTGTGGTAAGTCCAGTGGTCGGACTTAGTGAGGTGACCCTACATATAATTGAAATCAGTTTGGAAAATTCGGACGAAACATCGATCTGAGGGCACCATACGAATCAGCTCAGTGCACTGATTACGAATATCTAGTTATTGCCTGCGTAAACCTCGAAAATAAAAATGAAAAAAAAATCTCCTCACGTGTGGATCGAACACACGACTTCCAGATTAACAGTCTGACACTCTAACCAACTGAGTTAGGGAAGAAGTCTATTAACATTTTACTTCTTTTTTTAATCTATATCTAATGTTTTCATTAAATATGAAAATTGATAAAAAAGTAGAATCTTAATTTTCAATCAAGAAATTAATGTGCATTCAAAATTAGATAATCAATCATTATTAAAATGTTATTGATATTCAATTCATGATGTTCTCAGAGAATGTCATCAAACAAAATATCAAATATTAATTCAAAAAACGAGCAAGATGAAGATAGGATTCCAAAAGCAGAAATAAATACAAATAAGAAATCATTTTCACTTTTACAATTTGATTCAAGTAATTAAATAAAATCAACACTTGAATTTGAACAAAATTTTAAGCATTGCATTTGAATCAGATAAAATATTTGAATGATAAAAATAGAAAGTAATTGAATTTTTTTTTTTTTTTTTTTTTTTCATGATTCAGAAAACATTTTTTGTTGGTATAAATATTTTGTATATTATTCATCTCATAAATGAGTTCTTGTGATGGATGAAAAAAAAACAGTCTCTCAGAATTTTGAATAAAAATTTTTCCAAAAATGTAAATAATTCAAAAATAAAAGATTTGGAAAAAAATTGAATAAATTTTAATTCAATTTTTCAGTTTAAAATTTTTATTTTGATAAGAAATTTATGGTTTTTGAATTTTATATTTTTGATTTATTCAATATTAAGAATAATATTTCATATCACTTTATTATATGTTTGTTTATCAAACTCCTGTATCTTCTTTAAATAGAATTTTATCAAATGATGAAAGTGGAGATTTCAAAATTATCATTCAAATCAAATATTCAAAAGAAGAAAATGGTGTCACAATTCAAAAACAAAAACAAATCATATTCAAAACAACAGTTAATAATGCACGTATCATATCAAAAGTAATCAATGATAAATATCAAAAAGATCAAAATATCAAAGAATATGTTTTCAATGTGTCAAAATTGGAAGAAATTAAAATTGAAGATATCATTGAGATTGTTTCAACATTGATCAAAGAAAGAGGAAATCAAAACATTCAAATAAATCAACGAGATAAAAGAAACATTTATGATCGAATAATGACAATTCTTGACAACGAAGAAGAAACGGTTGTTGAATATAATATCATCGAATGTCATTATTCAGAAGACAACAAATTTTCAGGAATCATAACTTATCTCCTCAATAAAAATGATGGAAACGATGAAGATTTGAAACTGACAGGAGGAGGAGGAAAAAGTGGTTATGGTTACAATGATGTTTCAAATTTATTATTATTGAGTGTTTATGATTTCGATAAAGGATATATGAATACCGTTTACGATAGAAGATATGCATTCATTGAATATGACTTTGGAGAAAGAAAAATCGATATGACATCTTACACTATCAGAGCATTAGGAAGATCCCAATATCAAGGTCAACCAAAAACATGGAAGTTCATGGGATCGAATGATCACGAAAAATGGGAAATGATCGACCTTAGAGAGAATGAAGACGAATTAAACAAAGGCAATTTTGTTGGTCATTTCGAAAGTGTAAGAAAAGGTAAATTCTACAGATACATCAAATATATTCAATGGGACAACTGGTATGCATATAACCTTTATGGCCGTTACAAGTGTTACAGGTATTTCATCGCAATCTCGGCCATCGAATTCTTTGGATCAATCTCATTCCCATGTGAAGTGTGAAATGTGAAGTATAAATAAACAAGCGGTAGAAAAAAATTTAATATATTTAGTGCACGCTTTTTTATGTTATTTTTTTGTGATTCTTCTTTATATTCAGATGAATTTTATACTAGTTAAAATTACATATACATTTTGGCTTGGTCAAGCCAAAATGCTGAGATTATGTTGAGATGATGATGATGATTATCAAAATGTATATCTGTTATATTGATTGATTGTTGTAAAACTAATGTTTTCAAAAAGTTCATTATGCCTCTTTAAAAAGTTTATTATGTTGTAAAAAAAAAAAACTAATGAAATGAAAAATAATGATCTTGAAATAAAAGAATAAATAAAATAAATAAAAATAACATAATATTTATTAATTATATTTGGGATCCTCCCCATTCTAAAACAAAGAAACCGTCCCTGTTCTCAATTTTGAATTCGTCAATATTTTGGATTGGCACAGATACTTCTTCTTCAAGTAATTTGAATGTAACGAAGATTCGTTTAACACAATCTGGTTTTGGTTCAATCTTTAAAGGAGCTCGTTCTTCATATTCTTCTCCTTGGAATTTGATTAAAACATATTTGCTATGTTCCATTTTTGGACACCAATAAGTAATGAAGTCGTTCGCTTCTTTTTCTTTAAATCCAAGGTACTCAAGCTTTTCTTCAAAGAATTCATAACTTTCTTTACCTTCGATGACAAAACCTTCTTCAATACAGAAATCTTTATTGAAAAAACATTCCCAAAAGAGGTAATAATGCTTCCTCTCATTGTAAAAAAGTTCGCCATTTCTGTTAGCTTTGACAAGCCAAGTATTGTTTTCGTTATCTTGAATTACTGGATATCTGGATGTAATTTCACCTTCTTCTTTATCCATGCTGACTTTTACACTAACTTCGAAGTCGTCTTTCTCAGGATAAAGATAGATGACTGGTTTGTCTCCTCTCAATCGAAGAACTAAATGAATTAAAGAATCTTCTGAAATTGAATATTCACTCAATTTGTTTCCATCTTCAAGTTGTCTTCCTGCGAAAATTAAACGTTGTTGATCTGGAGGAGTTCCATCAATATCACATATTTCGTTTTTGAGGTCCTCGATGTAGCTATCTGGATTGATGTTAACTGCGAATTGTCTGCCTGTCAAAGTTTTAATCAAAACTCGAATTGAAGAGAGAGGGATGTTTAATCGCAGTACTGTATCTTCTTGTATTGAATAATATTGAAGAGTATTGTCATTGTGGAGACATTGACCTCTATAAGTTAATTGTTGTTCTCTAAAAGGAATTCCTTTTATTTCTTCAATTTTTGCTTTCAAATAAAGAATCCTGTCAGTTTGCTCCACATTTAGAATTATATGCCTTTGTGAATCTAGAACAATGAACACTTGCATACTTAATAAAAAAAAAAAAAAATGATGTCATTTTATTTCTTTAAAATTTCAATACTTTAAAAATTTTGAAATATTGAAAATTTTTAAAATTTTGACATTTTTTGTGAATAATTGGTCAAATTTATTGAATATGGAAAAAATTTTTCACAAATTGGTCAAAAATTTGGTTTTAAATTTCCATCTATATATTTTGGTATTTCTTCATATATATGAAAATAAAACAATATTTTCTCATATTTTTTTTATAAAGAAATCAAAAACTTTATGATTTGAATAATATAATAAAAGATAAATTTTGAAGTAAGCAACCACATCATGCAGACTTAAATAATTTATTATTTTACAACTTGATTTTATGATTTTACAGTCATTAATAATGCATCACATAAGCAAATTTGACAATTGGATTCCCATGCACAAGTTGCAGACTCATTTCAGATCTAACGTCTCATTATGTCAGACAAAAGCGCCAAACAGATCCAACAATCAACACACTCACAATTACTACTGAAGAACTAGGTGACTTCAATCACGTTCTCGATCTTGTGACATTCACTACTCACTCAATTCAATAAAACAATTTTTTTTTTTTTTTTTTTCTCAGAAGTCATTGAAAAACTTTGTAACGGCTCAATCAAGAACTTGGAATAGGAGCTGCACAGTGCAATTCAAATAACTATCATCAGTCAAAACCTGTGGATTTGTTTTGATTTTAAAGACAAACTGATAATTCCAAAAAATAACCAAATTAAGTCACTTAACTCTGACTCTTCGAGTTATCATCCAAGGTCGTGGATCATTGAATTATTGAAAGAAAACGATCAGTGAGAAAATATTGCAACAGAAAACGGTTGTTCCCTTCTCAATGGACAATGAATCACAAACATATTCACTGTCAAAAATTTCATTGTAATTAAAAAGGATTAAATAAAGATTTGATTTGCTTGAATAATTGATAGTGAAATGTTGTTTAAATTTAATGATATATAGAAAAGTATTTAAAATTGTTTTTCTTAAAAAATCATTGTAATTAAAAAGGATTAAATAAAATTTGATTCAAATAAAAGTAAGCAAACAGCATATTAACAAAGAATGAGAAATAAGAATAGTCATTAAGAATCGAAAGCGTGTAGATTTAAAAAAAAAAAAAAATCAATTTTCTGAAAGTGCTTTTATCTTTTTAAAAGAAAATGCAATTTTGAATGTTCAATATAATAATCTTATTATATTATGAAATAGATATGTCGATTATATTTGTGGTGTTTTCATGGATATCGTTAAAAAGATCGTCAAGGTAAATGAATTGATCATGAAATAAAAAAAAATCAAAAAATCTCTTCCCGTGTGGTAAATTCGTTTATTAATCATTAGAGTAAGTATAAAATACTAATAAACGAGAGTGATGATTCACTCACAATAAAATAAAAGGGGCGGGCCCCAATAAAAAAAAAAAAAATCTGCCTAAAATTCAGAAGAGGAGTGTTGGACTCCCTCCTCTTCGGTAGCGGAGGCAGGGTCGGCACCTTGAGTTTGGTTCCATAGTGGGGTGGTGCCTGGATTTTCCAGTACGTCAGTTTCATCATCAGTAGTGTCAAGCTCAGACGGGGGGCCCGACCTGTCAACATCCGCACTTGCATCAATGAGTTCCCGCCATTCTTCGTCGTCCAGGATGTTGACAGAGTTGTACTCATCGTCTGCGGACTCCCCGTCGGTAACATTGGAGCTAGTATCATTGAGATCATTAGAATCATCGTCACCATCAGTATCAAGAACATTAACATTTTCAACATCGTTATCATAATCGTTACCATTATCGTTATCGTTATCGTTATCTTCATCTTCATTGTTGTCGTTAACCCTCTTCTTAATCTTAGTATCAATGTACAATATCATAGATTCCAGTAAAGCGGCTGCTACCATCCTCCCTGCAAGTTTGAGTGCGTCTTTGGTCGTGACTGTCACTTTCTTGAGTTCATTGATGGTGTCATCGGGTATTGCACCGAGGGAGGAGACAATGAACACAAATAGCGACACATTGCAGTTCAACTGGTTTCTGCAATCATCGACAAGCTTCTGGTACTTGTTCAACTTCTCTCTGCGTCGTATGACTAAGGTGGATTCATCATCATCGCCAGATAACATTCCGTATGGGATGGTGAATTCAGCTATCTTCAGCTGGTCACCGTCCCACCACCATACATCTGGTCTGAGAGAAGCAGAGTCACCAGTGATGTGTTCGTTGCTGCGTCCACGAACACTTTGGTTACAATGCACGATGACTCTCTTCTTTTCGGTGAGGTACTTGCAAAGTACCTTGACAACTTCGTCGTGTCTCTTTGTGAATTTGTGTTTGCACCGCTTGCACCCGTTTAAGATGTGATTGAGAGTTTCAATCTGTCCACAACGAGTGCAACGGTTACTCATTTGAGGGTTTCTGTGAGCAGTAAGTGATGCTGTCATGAGCGTATTCGTACGTGCTTTGATAGCGAATCTGACAACAGAGTCCGCCATCAAAGCATTGGGCTTCATGAAGTAGTTTCTCAATGGTGAGTTTTTCAATGTCGTGAATGTATGTCCTCTCATCTTGTGCTGACAAAGATCTGAATAGTAACGGTCACTCATGACTTTCATGATGTGTTTAACAACATTAGAGGTGTTAACATCAAATGTGACATTACTATTCAGATCTTTGAGCGTAAACATATCATCTTTGAGTATCAGACCCATGTTAGCGTCGTGCAAAGCTTTAACACATCGGGCTAAGATGTTCGACGTCCCGCGGTTACGCTTTGCATCTAACGCACCATTGTCTTTAACTTTCAGGTGCAAGAACGGTGAAGTCAAGTCGATGGTAGCATCCCTGAAGATGATCTCGGCTTCATCAGAAGCCTTGACCATATCACGGATGCTTTTATCGTTAGACTCCATCAAAGCAATGTAGAGTCTGATAGTGAGAGCTTTCTGGCGATCTGTGAGTTTCTGTATGTAAAGACCGCCATCGTTTTTCGTCGTGTAGAACCAGGCGGTTGGAATACCAGCAGCACCGATCATTTTGGACAGCCTGCCCCGAATGAGTTCATCTAAGCGACTGAGGCAATTTGTCGGTGCTGTGTTCGCCATCAGTTCGTAGTCAATCTTGGGAATCACGAACCGTTTGATGGCGTCAACCGCTTGTGTGAACCGAAGAGCGCTGCCAGTAATTCGAATGACGTCCTTCGTCATGTCTTCGATTCGCCGAAAAACGTGATGTTTACGCTGTGAAGATTTGCACGCGATTGGAAGTCCGAGATACGTTGTATTGTTCTGAATGCTGATGTTATCAATACGTCCTCCAGCAATGGTGAAGTTGTCGTTCAACACACTGCGAGAACCATTGTGAGCAATGTATGTGAAAGCGTGGCACTTCTTGCAGTTGATCTTCATGTCGCCTGCATAACTGCAGAAGTGCTCCACGACCGAAAGCAAGTTCTTCATCCCGACTTCCGAGTCCGAGAACACGATTATGTCATCGGCGTAAGCTTGACGGTTGTCGCTGAGTCCAACCAATGATAACCGTCCTCCTTGCAAGCGTTCAACCGCGCGAGGAGAGGTTCGATACAAATGTTGAATAACGTCGGACTCAGCGGACAACCTTGCTTGACGCCTTTGCGAAAACAGATAGAATTAGATCGTCTGTTGTTGCTGATGATCTTTGTCGAAGAGTCTCTGTACGAATTAATAATCGTTTTAACAAAAGAAAGATCAAAGCCAATGTCTGTAAGATTCTTTTTAATAAGTTTATGTGGTACGGAACCAAATGCATCAGAAAAGTCGATCGTCGTGATGTAGAGTGACTTTTGGTTCCGTGCAGCATCGTGTATCATCTCATCAACCACAGTTGCATGCTCAGCCGCCCCAGCTGGAATACGCATGAATCCTTTCTGACTCGGTGATATGAACCTATGTTTTGAATTCAGCGTTTGAAGCGAGCGGCTGATGTGACACATCAGCATCCGATAAATCGTCGGAGTGATGGTGATAGGACGCCACGAATGGGCGTCGTCAGGGTCTCCTTTCTTAAACAACATGACGGTTTTGTTCATTTTCAACACCTCCGGAAAGAGACCCGTGTCAAGCATGCAACACAACACATTCTTGATGATCGTCGCCGTGACACTCCCGCCAACCTTCCACACACCATTTGAAATGCCGTCGCATCCGACGGCAGACAGATTGGATCTCGATCTGACCGCTTTGAGAATAGCTTCTTCGTTGAGGATGAGTGATTTGAGTTCATCAGAATTATTCGATGAAATTCTGCGCTGAATAGTGTAAACACCATCTGGGTCATCCCCGAGAGCAGCAGCATCGCTCCACGAGGACCCGTACACGTTCTCGAAATCTTCGACTGGGACGACACATTCCGGTGTGTCGTCGTTCAACACGAACCAGTCGAGTGTACGTTTGGCGTCTTCCGCGTAGAATTTCTGAAGGAACTTCTTGTAGCCAAGCGAGGAAGGAGAGTTGTTGAGAATCTCCAATTCCTCTAGCTTGGCACGTATGAATTTCATCCTTTCATCAAGGTAAATGAATTGATCATGAAATAAAAAAAAAAATCAAAAAATCTCTTCCCGTGTGGATAAATGTTTATTAAATGCTTTAAGAGTTTTGCGATTAAGCAATTAATAAAAAAAGCTAGGCATAAGCTTTAAGAAAAAAAAGGAAAATAAAAGGAAAAAGGTAAAACTTGAAGTTAAAAGGTCCAAAAAGACTTCAAGTAATGAGTCAGACTTGGAATAAACGGTCGCCAAAAAATGATCATTGAGCAACACAGATCATTCAGAGGACGGGTTGTGTTACAACCAGCGATGGTTTCCGAGTCTGATGTAAAACAACGCGTCTAAAGAACAAAGAACTTGAAACAATGTAACAAAGTAACTGAGGATATCAGATTGAGATCTGAAAATGAGGAACAATGAGTAACGGATAAAACAATTGAACAAGAACTTAAATGAGAGAACGAACGGGCTCATTGAGCGCCCTTCAGTAGAGTCACGCGACATGTGTCAGGCAGCATCTTGCGGAGATCCTTTACCGTAGACGCTTGTTGACTGCTGTCTTTTGATTCTTTCATCAAGGCAGTGTGATCATTGAAATCACAAGTAGACTCACTGAAAGATGACTCCATATATAAAATAGAATAAACTAAAAGAGTAAAAATAAGTAGCAATTTACTTCGATCTGTCCGTGAGAATCGTCTTCATATTGTATAACGCCTTGTATATTTGAGAATATTGAGAGAAATTGTAAAATGAGAATGGAGTCATGAAAAGTGGGAAACCGAGGGAACAGAAAGGCGCGATCGAAGGAAACTGGAATAAACAAAGTGAGAAGGAAGAGTATAATATCATTAGAGTAAGTTTTGAGAGGTATATTAGAAATTGCATATAACTGATTGAGTATGAGATATAACGTTAAGAGCTGAGATTGATAATATGAGATAAGAAACAACAGTATAATATTGTGGTAAGTCCAGTGGTCGGACTTAGTGAGGTGACCCTACATATAATTGAAATCAGTTTGGAAAATTCGGACGAAACAACGATCTGAGGGCACCATACGAATCAGCTCAGTGCACTGATTACGAATATCTAGTTATTGCCTGCGTAAACCTCGAAAATAAAAATGAAAAAAAAATCTCCTCCCGTGTGGTAAATTCGTTTATTAATCATTAGAGTAAGTATAAAATACTAATAAACGAGAGTGATGATTCACTCACAATAAAATAAAAGGGGCGGGCCCCAATAAAAAATCTGCCTAAAATTCAGAAGAGGAGTGTTGGACTCCCTCCTCTTCGGTAGCGGAGGCAGGGTCGGCACCTTGAGTTTGGTTCCATAGTGGGGTGGTGCCTGGATTTTCCAGTACGTCAGTTTCATCATCAGTAGTGTCAAGCTCAGACGGGGGGCCCGACCTGTCAACATCCGCACTTGCATCAATGAGTTCCCGCCATTCTTCGTCGTCCAGGATGTTGACAGAGTTGTACTCATCGTCTGCGGACTCCCCGTCGGTAACATTGGAGCTAGTATCATTGAGATCATTAGAATCATCGTCACCATCAGTATCAAGAACATTAACATTTTCAACATCGTTATCATAATCGTTACCATTATCGTTATCGTTATCGTTATCTTCATCTTCATTGTTGTCGTTAACCCTCTTCTTAATCTTAGTATCAATGTACAATATCATAGATTCCCGTAAAGCGGCTGCTACCATCCTCCCTGCAAGTTTGAGTGCGTCTTTGGTCGTGACTGTCACTTTCTTGAGTTCATTAATGGTGTCATCGGGTATTGCACCGAGGGAGGAGACAATGAACACAAATAGCGACACATTGCAGTTCAACTGGTTTCTGCAATCATCGACAAGCTTCTGGTACTTGTTCAACTTCTCTCTGCGTCGTATGACTAAGGTGGATTCATCATCATCGCCAGATAACATTCCGTATGGGATGGTGAATTCAGCTATCTTCAGCTGGTCACCGTCCCACCACCATACATCTGGTCTGAGAGAAGCAGAGTCACCAGTGATGTGTTCGTTGCTGCGTCCACGAACACTTTGGTTACAATGCACGATGACTCTCTTCTTTTCGGTAAGGTACTTGCAAAGTACCTTGACAACTTCGTCGTGTCTCTTTGTGAATTTGTGTTTGCACCGCTTGCACCCGTTTAAGATGTGATTGAGAGTTTCAATCTGTCCACAACGAGTGCAACGGTTACTCATTTGAGGGTTTCTGTGAGCAGCAAGTGATGCTGTCATGAGCGTATTCGTACGTGCTTTGATAGCGAATCTGACAACAGAGTCCGCCATCAAAGCATTGGGCTTCATGAAGTAGTTTCTCAATGGTGAGTTTTTCAATGTCGTGAATGTATGTCCTCTCATCTTGTGCTGACAAAGATCTGAATAGTAACGGTCACTCATGACTTTCATGATGTGTTTAACAACATTAGAGGTGTTAACATCAAATGTGACATTACTATTCAGATCTTTGAGCGTAAACATATCATCTTTGAGTATCAGACCCATGTTAGCGTCGTGCAAAGCTTTAACACATCGGGCTAAGATGTTCGACGTCCCGCGGTTACGCTTTGCATCTAACGCACCATTGTCTTTAACTTTTAGGTGCAAGAACGGTGAAGTCAAGTCGATGGTAGCATCCCTGAAGATGATCTCGGCTTCATCAGAAGCCTTGACCATATCACGGATGCTTTTATCGTTAGACTCCATCAAAGCAATGTAGAGTCTGATAGTGAGAGCTTTCTGGCGATCTGTGAGTTTCTGTATGTAAAGACCGCCATCGTTTTTCGTCGTGTAGAACCAGGCGGTTGGAATACCAGCAGCACCGATCATTTTGGACAGCTTGCCCCGAATGAGTTCATCTAATCGACTGAGGCAATTTGTCGGTGCTGTGTTCGCCATCAGTTCGTAGTCAATCTTGGGAATCACGAACCGTTTGATGGCGTCAACCGCTTGTGTGAACCGAAGAGCGCTGCTAGTAATTCGAATGACGTCCTTCGTCATGTCTTCGATTCGCCGAAAAACGTGATGTTTACGCTGCGAAGATTTGCACGCGATTGGAAGTCCGAGATACGTTGTATTGTTCTGAATACTGATGTTATCAATACGTCCTCCAGCAATGGTGAAGTTGTCGTTCAACACACTGCGAGAACCATTGTGAGCAATGTATGTGAAAGCGTGGCACTTCTTGCAGTTGATCTTCATGTCGCCAGCATAACTGCAGAAGTGCTCCACGACCGAAAGCAAGTTCTTCATCCCGACTTCCGAGTCCGAGAACACGATTATGTCATCGGCGTAAGCTTGAACGGTTGTCGCTGAGTCCAACCAATGATAACCGTCCTCCTTGCAAGCGTTCAACCGCGCGAGGAGAGGTTCGATACAAATGTTGAATAACGTCGGACTCAGCGGACAACCTTGCTTGACGCCTTTGCGAAAACAGATAGAATTAGATCGTCTGTTGTTGCTGATGATCTTCGTCGAAGAGTCTCTGTACGAATTAATAATCGTTTTAACAAAAGAAAGATCAAAGCCAATGTCTGTAAGATTCTTTTTAATAAGTTTATGTGGTACGGAACCAAATGCATCAGAAAAGTCGATCGTCGTGATGTAGAGTGACTTTTGGTTCCGTGCAGCATCGTGTATCATCTCATCAACCACAGTTGCATGCTCAGCCGCCCCAGCTGGAATACGCATGAATCCTTTCTGACTCGGTGATATGAACCTATGTTTTGAATTCAGCGTTTGAAGCGAGCGGCTGATGTGACACATCAGCATCCGATAAATCGTCGGAGTGATGGTGATAGGACGCCACGAATGTGCGTCGTCAGGGTCTCCTTTCTTAAACAACATGACGGTTTTGTTCATTTTCAACACCTCCGGAAAGAGACCCGTTTCAAGCATGCAACACAACACATTCTTGATGATCGTCGCCGTGACACTCCCGCCAACCTTCCACACACCATTTGAAATGCCGTCGCATCCGACGGCAGACAGATTGGATCTCGATCTGACCGCTTTGAGAATAGCTTCTTCGTTGAGGATGAGTGATTTGAGTTCATCAGAATTATTCGATGAAATTCTGCGCTGAAGAGTGTAAACACCATCTGGGTCATCCCCGAGAGCAGCAGCATCGCTCCACGAGGACCCGTACACGTTCTCGAAATCTTCGACTGGGACGACACATTCCGGTGTGTCGTCGTTCAACACGAACCAGTCGAGTGTACGTTTGGCGTCTTCAGCGTAGAATTTCTGAAGGAACTTCTTGTAGCCAAGCGAGGAAGGAGAGTTGTTGAGAATCTCCAATTCCTCTAGCTTGGCACGTATGAATTTCATCCTTTCATCGTAATGCTCATCGTAAATCAAACCGTCAATTGAGTCCAAGTCACCACTCCCAAGAAGTTGAGAGAACTCCAAAGGAGCCTGTGACAGAAAGCGAACAAGCTTTTCTTTGATGTCTGCGATGACATTACGTTGAGGTTGATCGAGATCTTCATCAGTGATGTGAATGCGGGAATGCAGGAGTTCAATACCAGCGATGAATTTGGAGGCCGACTTCATCTGAATCGGTGTCTCCAAGGAATGCGGGCGACGAATCTTATCTGAACCTCTCCGTGCCGAACGAACGAACTTCCTAATCGACTTCCGTAGAATGAGAATGATTTTCGAAATCATCCCTTCGCAGAGAAGCATTCGGCTGCTCTTTTCCAAAGAGTCAGAGAGGTTAATAGCTTCATTATACCAATTGAGAACATCCTTGACTTCACTGTTAAACACTTCTTCGAACTTTTTCCTGTGTTTCGCTAAACGGTCACCCCACAGCTTCGGGAGGTGCACGAAATCATCATCTTCCTTCATGCACCTCGACTTCCAATTCTCAGCTTTGGACAGGCAACTCTCAATGTCCACGATCGAAGCTGACGCTGGGTGAGCCGGATGTTCATCAATTGTGTGAGTATCTTCTTCGCTAGATGAAGAGACTGAATGCAAGTGCGCCTCAGGCAGTCTCTCGTTGGCAGGTATGAACCCAGCCTGTCGTCTTCGTCTGCGTGAGTCTTCCCCGCGACGACGATCTTCCATCACTTGGAGATCCACCGATTCGTCTGCCCGAGGTTGCACTGGCATCTGTCTCTCATCATCTTGAGTGACTCTGTTCTCACTCCTCACAATCTTGATTCTCTCCAGGTCAGTGTTGGCTTCACGAATTTCATCGTCATCGGTTTCAGGCGAAAGCCATTTAACGGATATACTGATGTCGATTGCCTGAACCCGATGACCTTCAACATTGGCCTGGGGATGTGATCTGTTGGTATGCTGTTTGACTGTAGCTTTGTCTCTACCAACGAAGTCCTTGCATTTCATGCACAAGGAACCGTGCAGGTCATGGTACACATCGCTAGCCACAAGTAATTTTCGATGTTTCTTAGCGTGCAGAATGCTCATCGCCCAGAAGACTCCAACTTCACGTTTAAGCGCTTCCATGTCCTGGTGCGATGAGCCCATGTGGCTGCTCAATGAGTTCGCTCTGCTGACCAAGTAGTCGCAGTCGCTGCACGGACAAACGTGAATGGTACGATAGTGAAAAGCGTCAGGCGGAAGGTGAGGTGAATCGATCTTCCACCTCAGCTTCCTGCCGACAATGTACTCGAACGCCGCTTGCTCCAGAGGAATGTTATTCGTCGTGTGCGTCGATTTGAGGTGAAAAGACAAGGACGCACATGTGGGAAACGTTTTGTCGCAGCAAGGGCAGTAAAACTGCCCAACTCCTAACCATCTGTCTTTCTGATACATGAGGAGAATGATAGGAGTGTCAACGTCGCTAACGTTTGCGAATGGTGAAATGTCGATGTTTGCCACCTGCAAGATATCAATGAGAGACTTCATGTCTGATTTGGTCTCCACACCAGCCAGTTCGCTCACGATCCAATCAATGGAAACATTGTCACCCACAGGTGAAGAAGGATTATCATCACTACCACCGTGATTGTCATCATCGGAATGATCAGAGTGTTCAGAGTGAGAATGAGCGTCGGTGAACTCTTCAGCACCACTAACAACGCTGCTTGTACCAGAAGAGTTACTGGTAGTTTGAGTACCTAAGGAGTTGGTTCGAGATCCGAGGAAATTATTGTTTGAGAATGTGTTAAGCAACGAATGGTTCCCAGAGAGAGTAAATAGTGGAACCACTTTCTCATTGATCTCGAACACAAACTTAGGTACCTCAATCACTGATGTGAATAATTTCTCCTTCGTGACTACTTGATGATGATCGATGTGAGCAGTTGACGTGACAACCCGATCGTCAACGCCAACAGAATGATGCGTGATGTGAGCTGTTGACGTGACGGTTTGGTTGTCAACGTCAACGTTGTGGTGAGTGACGTGAGCTGTTGACGCGACAACCCGATTGTCAACGTCAACAGCGTGATGAGCGACGTGAGCTGTTGACTTGACAATCTGATTGTCAACGTCAACAGCGTGATGAGCGACGTGAGCTGTTGACTTGACAATCTGATTGTCAACGTCAACAGCGTGATGAGCGACGTGAGCTGTTGACTTGACAATCTGATTGTCAACGTCAACAGCGTGATGAGCGACGTGAGCTGTTGATTTGACAATCTGATTGTCAACGTCAACAGCGTGATGAGCGACGTGAGCTGTTGACTTGACAGTTTGATTGTCAACGTCAACAGTGTGATGAGCGACGTGAGCTGTTGACTTGACAGTCTGATTGTCAACGTCAACAGCGTGATGAGCGACGTGGGCTGTTGACTTGACAATCTGATTGTCAACGTCAACAGAATGATTAGCAACGAGGGCTGTTGACTTGACAGTCTGATAGTCAACGTCAACAGAATGATGAGCGACGTGGGCTGTTGACTTGACAATCTGATTGTCAACGTCAACATTATGATGTACCACGTGTGCCGTTGACGCGACAATCTGATTGTCGACGTCAACGCTATGATGAGCAACATGAGCCATTGACGCGACAACCCGATTGTCGACGTCAACGCTGTGGTGAGCTACATGAGCAGTTGACTCGACAGTCTGGTTGTCGACGTCAACGCTATGATGAACAAGATTAACATTGTTATGAGAAACATTATAGTTAGAGATATTATTATTAATGAAACTATTATTAGTGAAACTATTACTATTATTAACATTGAACATATTGGTATTCATGACTGACATGTGATTTGAAAAGTCGGTGAAGTGATTATTGCAACCGATGTTGCACGAGAATGAGACCGCCAGCGAGTTTAATACATTGTATACATGGGAAACAAAAGGCGAACGTGGGAAGGAGCAAAAATTGAATGGAACCGCCGGAACCGTGCTCGGATGGACGAAGGTCTCAGGGAGGAGCACCTTCTGGCTGAGTTCTGCATCTGAAGCAGGTACTGCCGGGCGGTTTCGGTCGAGTATTGGTTGCCCATTCGAAATGATCATTTGTCCTCGGGCAACCAATACACCTTCAACTGACTTATCCTTTGCAAGGTAACTCAGAGGGGAACGGGAAGCCAGTGAAGGATCGCTCGTAATGACGAACCAAGAGGGGTTCTGACCACCCTCTGGATTCGTCGGATTATAGTGTACTCCTGACTGCAGGAGTACCTCTGTCGTCCTTTGTGTATTAGGAACTATGAGATTTCTGGCGCAATTTGGTCGGCTCGTAGAATCACTTTGATGCGCATCTGATCTAAATTCTTCGGAATCTGAAAAGTCTGGGGAAACGTTGGAATCGCTCTGTGAGGTACTCCGTATGTTGATAGGAGCAGGTCCAACCGGCGGGTGCCGCTGCTCCGTAGGATATGAAATTCGATCTGTGGGTGAGTATTGCGCGGGAAGATTATGAGGAACATTTGGAACATATCGAGGCTGTGTATTTGATTGAGTTGAGTTCGGGGCAAACTGGTCCCCGTTTTGGTGCGTCTTTGAATTGATCTCTCTTGAGTTGCGAGATATTGGAGAAGTAGCGAGTTTGTTGTAATTTATATTGAAAGGGCTATCTACTGTACTAATTTGAGGCGAAAAACTGCGAAATTCGGGTGTTCCATTTCCATCATCATCAGAAAAATTTCCACCAAAATCATCAATTTTGGTATCAATCGAATCAGCGTCGAGTGCTAATTCGGAAAATCTAGGTTTGGTCGTGCAAAAAAGCATATATGAAAACTAAAAAAAAATCTCCTCCCGTGTGGTAAATTCATTTATTAATCATTAGAGTAAGTATAAAATACTAATAAACGAGAGTGATGATTCACTCACAATAAAATAAAAGGGGCGGGCCCCAACAAAAAATCTGCCTAAAATTCAGAAGAGGAGTGTTGGACTCCCTCCTCTTCGGTAGCGGAGGCAGGGTCGGCACCTTGAGTATGGTTCCATAGTGGGGTGGTGCCTGGATTTTCCAGTACGTCAGTTTCATCATCAGTAGTGTCAAGCTCAGACGGGGGCCCCGACCTGTCAACATCCGCACTTGCATCAATGAGTTCCCGCCATTCTTCGTCGTCCAGGATGTTGACAGAGTTGTACTCATCGTCTGCGGACTCCCCGTCGGTAACATTGGAGCTAGTATCATTGAGATCATTAGAATCATCGTCACCATCAGTATCAAGAACATTAACATTTTCAACATCGTTATCATAATCGTTACCATTATCGTTATCGTTATCGTTATCTTCATCTTCATTGTTGTCGTTAACCCTCTTCTTAATCTTAGTATCAATGTACAATATCATAGATTCCCGTAAAGCGGCTGCTACCATCCTCCCTGCAAGTTTGAGTGCGTCTTTGGTCGTGACTGTCACTTTCTTGAGTTCATTGATGGTGTCATCGGGTATTGCACCGAGGGAGGAGACAATGAACACAAATAGCGACACATTGCAGTTCAACTGGTTTTTGCAATCATCGACAAGCTTCTGGTACTTGTTCAACTTCTCTCTGCGTCGTATGACTAAGGTGGATTCATCATCATCGCCAGATAACATTCCGTATGGGATGGTGAATTCAGCTATCTTCAGCTGGTCACCGTCCCACCACCATACATCTGGTCTGAGAGAAGCAGAGTCACCAGTGATGTGTTCGTTGCTGCGTCCACGAACACTTTGGTTACAATGCACGATGACTCTCTTCTTTTCGGTAAGGTACTTGCAAAGTACCTTGACAACTTCGTCGTGTCTCTTTGTGAATTTGTGTTTGCACCGCTTGCACCCGTTTAAGATGTGATTGAGAGTTTCAATCTGTCCACAACGAGTGCAACGGTTACTCATTTGAGGGTTTCTGTGAGCAGCAAGTGATGCTGTCATGAGCGTATTCGTACGTGCTTTGATAGCGAATCTGACAACAGAGTCCGCCATCAAAGCATTGGGCTTCATGAAGTAGTTGCTCAATGGTGAGTTTTTCAATGTCGTGAATGTATGTCCTCTCATCTTGTGCTGACAAAGATCTGAATAGTAACGGTCACTCATGACTTTCATGATGTGTTTAACAACATTAGAGGTGTTAACATCATATGTGACATTACTATTCAGATCTTTGAGCGTAAACATATCATCTTTGAGTATCAGACCCATGTTAGCGTCGTGCAAAGCTTTAACACATCGGGCTAAGATGTTCGACGTCCCGCGGTTACGCTTTGCATCTAACGCACCATTGTCTTTAACTTTTAGGTGCAAGAACGGTGAAGTCAAGTCGATGGTAGCATCCCTGAAGATGATCTCGGCTTCATCAGAAGCCTTGACCATATCACGGATGCTTTTATCGTTAGACTCCATCAAAGCAATGTAGAGTCTGATAGTGAGAGCTTTCTGGCGATCTGTGAGTTTCTGTATGTAAAGACCGCCATCGTTTTTCGTCGTGTAGAACCAGGCGGTTGGAATACCAGCAGCACCGATCATTTTGGACAGCTTGCCCCGAATGAGTTCATCTAATCGACTGAGGCAATTTGTCGGTGCTGTGTTCGCCATCAGTTCGTAGTCAATCTTGGGAATCACGAACCGTTTGATGGCGTCAACCGCTTGTGTGAACCGAAGAGCGCTGCTAGTAATTCGAATGACGTCCTTCGTCATGTCTTCGATTCGCCGAAAAACGTGATGTTTACGCTGCGAAGATTTGCACGCGATTGGAAGTCCGAGATACGTTGTATTGTTCTGAATACTGATGTTATCAATACGTCCTCCAGCAATGGTGAAGTTGTCGTTCAACACACTGCGAGAACCATTGTGAGCAATGTATGTGAAAGCGTGGCACTTCTTGCAGTTGATCTTCATGTCGCCTGCATAACTGCAGAAGTGCTCCACGACCGAAAGCAAGTTCTTCATCCCGACTTCCGAGTCCGAGAACACGATTATGTCATCGGCGTAAGCTTGAACGGTTGTCGCTGAGTCCAACCAATGATAACCGTCCTCCTTGCAAGCGTTCAACCGCGCGAGGAGAGGTTCGATACAAATGTTGAATAACGTCGGACTCAGCGGACAACCTTGCTTGACGCCTTTGCGAAAACAGATAGAATTAGATCGTCTGTTGTTGCTGATGATCTTCGTCGAAGAGTCTCTGTACGAATTAATAATCGTTTTAACAAAAGAAAGATCAAAGCCAATGTCTGTAAGATTCTTTTTAATAAGTTTATGTGGTACGGAACCAAATGCATCAGAAAAGTCGATCGTCGTGATGTAGAGTGACTTTTGGTTCCGTGCAGCATCGTGTATCATCTCATCAACCACAGTTGCATGCTCAGCCGCCCCAGCTGGAATACGCATGAATCCTTTCTGACTCGGTGATATGAACCTATGTTTTGAATTCAGCGTTTGAAGCGAGCGGCTGATGTGACACATCAGCATCCGATAAATCGTCGGAGTGATGGTGATAGGACGCCACGAATGTGCGTCGTCAGGGTCTCCTTTCTTAAACAACATGACGGTTTTGTTCATTTTCAACACCTCCGGAAAGAGACCCGTTTCAAGCATGCAACACAACACATTCTTGATGATCGTCGCCGTGACACTCCCGCCAACCTTCCACACACCATTTGAAATGCCGTCGCATCCGACGGCAGACAGATTGGATCTCGATCTGACCGCTTTGAGAATAGCTTCTTCGTTGAGGATGAGTGATTTGAGTTCATCAGAATTATTCGATGAAATTCTGCGCTGAAGAGTGTAAACACCATCTGGGTCATCCCCGAGAGCAGCAGCATCGCTCCACGAGGACCCGTACACGTTCTCGAAATCTTCGACTGGGACGACACATTCCGGTGTGTCGTCGTTCAACACGAACCAGTCGAGTGTACGTTTGGCGTCTTCAGCGTAGAATTTCTGAAGGAACTTCTTGTAGCCAAGCGAGGAAGGAGAGTTGTTGAGAATCTCCAATTCCTCTAGCTTGGCACGTATGAATTTCATCCTTTCATCGTAATGCTCATCGTAAATCAAACCGTCAATTGAGTCCAAGTCACCACTCCCAAGAAGTTGAGAGAACTCCAAAGGAGCCTGTGACAGAAAGCGAACAAGCTTTTCTTTGATGTCTGCGATGACATTACGTTGAGGTTGATCGAGATCTTCATCAGTGATGTGAATGCGGGAATGCAGGAGTTCAATACCAGCGATGAATTTGGAGGCCGACTTCATCTGAATCGGTGTCTCCAAGGAATGCGGGCGACGAATCTTATCTGAACCTCTCCGTGCCGAACGAACGAACTTCCTAATCGACTTCCGTAGAATGAGAATGATTTTCGAAATCATCCCTTCGCAGAGAAGCATTCGGCTGCTCTTTTCCAAAGAGTCAGAGAGGTTAATAGCTTCATTATACCAATTGAGAACATCCTTGACTTCACTGTTAAACACTTCTTCGAACTTTTTCCTGTGTTTCGCTAAACGGTCACCCCACAGCTTCGGGAGGTGCACGAAATCATCATCTTCCTTCATGCACCTCGACTTCCAATTCTCAGCTTTGGACAGGCAACTCTCAATGTCCACGATCGAAGCTGACGCTGGGTGAGCCGGATGTTCATCAATTGTGTGAGTATCTTCTTCGCTAGATGAAGAGACTGAATGCAAGTGCGCCTCAGGCAGTCTCTCGTTGGCAGGTATGAACCCAGCCTGTCGTCTTCGTCTGCGTGAGTCTTCCCCGCGACGACGATCTTCCATCACTTGGAGATCCACCGATTCGTCTGCCCGAGGTTGCACTGGCATCTGTCTCTCATCATCTTGAGTGACTCTGTTCTCACTCCTCACAATCTTGATTCTCTCCAGGTCAGTGTTGGCTTCACGAATTTCATCGTCATCGGTTTCAGGCGAAAGCCATTTAACGGATATACTGATGTCGATTGCCTGAACCCGATGACCTTCAACATTGGCCTGGGGATGTGATCTGTTGGTATGCTGTTTGACTGTAGCTTTGTCTCTACCAACGAAGTCCTTGCATTTCATGCACAAGGAACCGTGCAGGTCATGGTACACATCGCTAGCCACAAGTAATTTTCGATGTTTCTTAGCGTGCAGAATGCTCATCGCCCAGAAGACTCCAACTTCACGTTTAAGCGCTTCCATGTCCTGGTGCGATGAGCCCATGTGGCTGCTCAATGAGTTCGCTCGGCTGACCAAGTAGTCGCAGTCGCTGCACGGACAAACGTGAATGGTACGATAGTGAAAAGCGTCAGGCGGAAGGTGAGGTGAATCGATCTTCCACCTCAGCTTCCTGCCGACAATGTACTCGAACGCCGCTTGCTCCAGAGGAATGTTATTCGTCGTGTGCGTCGATTTGAGGTGAAAAGACAAGGACGCACATGTGGGAAACGTTTTGTCGCAGCAAGGGCAGTAAAACTGCCCAACTCCTAACCATCTGTCTTTCTGATACATGAGGAGAATGATAGGAGTGTCAACGTCGCTAACGTTTGCGAATGGTGAAATGTCGATGTTTGCCACCTGCAAGATATCAATGAGAGACTTCATGTCTGATTTGGTCTCCACACCAGCCAGTTCGCTCACGATCCAATCAATGGAAACATTGTCACCCACAGGTGAAGAAGGATTATCATCACTACCACCGTGATTGTCATCATCGGAATGATCAGAGTGTTCAGAGTGAGAATGAGCGTCGGTGAACTCTTCAGCACCACTAACAACGCTGCTTGTACCAGAAGAGTTACTGGTAGTTTGAGTACCTAAGGAGTTGGTTCGAGATCCGAGGAAATTATTGTTTGAGAATGTGTTAAGCAACGAATGGTTCCCAGAGAGAGTAAATAGTGGAACCACTTTCTCATTGATCTCGAACACAAACTTAGGTACCTCAATCACTGATGTGAATAATTTCTCCTTCGTGACTACTTGATGATGATCGATGTGAGCAGTTGACGTGACAACCCGATCGTCAACGCCAACAGAATGATGCGTGATGTGAGCTGTTGACGTGACGGTTTGGTTGTCAACGTCAACGTTGTGGTGAGTGACGTGAGCTGTTGACGCGACAACCCGATTGTCAACGTCAACAGCGTGATGAGCGACGTGAGCTGTTGACTTGACAATCTGATTGTCAACGTCAACAGCGTGATGAGCGACGTGAGCTGTTGACTTGACAATCTGATTGTCAACGTCAACAGCGTGATGAGCGACGTGAGCTGTTGACTTGACAATCTGATTGTCAACGTCAACAGCGTGATGAGCGACGTGAGCTGTTGATTTGACAATCTGATTGTCAACGTCAACAGCGTGATGAGCGACGTGAGCTGTTGACTTGACAGTTTGATTGTCAACGTCAACAGTGTGATGAGCGACGTGAGCTGTTGACTTGACAGTCTGATTGTCAACGTCAACAGCGTGATGAGCGACGTGGGCTGTTGACTTGACAATCTGATTGTCAACGTCAACAGAATGATTAGCAACGAGGGCTGTTGACTTGACAGTCTGATAGTCAACGTCAACAGAATGATGAGCGACGTGGGCTGTTGACTTGACAATCTGATTGTCAACGTCAACATTATGATGTACCACGTGTGCCGTTGACGCGACAATCTGATTGTCGACGTCAACGCTATGATGAGCAACATGAGCCATTGACGCGACAACCCGATTGTCGACGTCAACGCTGTGGTGAGCTACATGAGCAGTTGACTCGACAGTCTGGTTGTCGACGTCAACGCTATGATGAACAAGATTAACATTGTTATGAGAAACATTATAGTTAGAGATATTATTATTAATGAAACTATTATTAGTGAAACTATTACTATTATTAACATTGAACATATTGGTATTCATGACTGACATGTGATTTGAAAAGTCGGTGAAGTGATTATTGCAACCGATGTTGCACGAGAATGAGACCGCCAGCGAGTTTAATACATTGTATACATGGGAAACAAAAGGCGAACGTGGGAAGGAGCAAAAATTGAATGGAACCGCCGGAACCGTGCTCGGATGGACGAAGGTCTCAGGGAGGAGCACCTTCTGGCTGAGTTCTGCATCTGAAGCAGGTACTGCCGGGCGGTTTCGGTCGAGTATTGGTTGCCCATTCGAAATGATCATTTGTCCTCGGGCAACCAATACACCTTCAACTGACTTATCCTTTGCAAGGTAACTCAGAGGGGAACGGGAAGCCAGTGAAGGATCGCTCGTAATGACGAACCAAGAGGGGTTCTGACCACCCTCTGGATTCGTCGGATTATAGTGTACTCCTGACTGCAGGAGTACCTCTGTCGTCCTTTGTGTATTAGGAACTATGAGATTTCTGGCGCAATTTGGTCGGCTCGTAGAATCACTTTGATGCGCATCTGATCTAAATTCTTCGGAATCTGAAAAGTCTGGGGAAACGTTGGAATCGCTCTGTGAGGTACTCCGTATGTTGATAGGAGCAGGTCCAACCGGCGGGTGCCGCTGCTCCGTAGGATATGAAATTCGATCTGTGGGTGAGTATTGCGCGGGAAGATTATGAGGAACATTTGGAACATATCGAGGCTGTGTATTTGATTGAGTTGAGTTCGGGGCAAACTGGTCCCCGTTTTGGTGCGTCTTTGAATTGATCTCTCTTGAGTTGCGAGATATTGGAGAAGTAGCGAGTTTGTTGTAATTTATATTGAAAGGGCTATCTACTGTACTAATTTGAGGCGAAAAACTGCGAAATTCGGGTGTTCCATTTCCATCATCATCAGAAAAATTTCCACCAAAATCATCAATTTTGGTATCAATCGAATCAGCGTCGAGTGCTAATTCGGAAAATCTAGGTTTGGTCGTGCAAAAAAGCATATATGAAAACTAAAAAAAAATCTCCTCCCGTGTGGTAAATTCATTTATTAATCATTAGAGTAAGTATAAAATACTAATAAACGAGAGTGATGATTCACTCACAATAAAATAAAAGGGGCGGGCCCCAACAAAAAATCTGCCTAAAATTCAGAAGAGGAGTGTTGGACTCCCTCCTCTTCGGTAGCGGAGGCAGGGTCGGCACCTTGAGTATGGTTCCATAGTGGGGTGGTGCCTGGATTTTCCAGTACGTCAGTTTCATCATCAGTAGTGTCAAGCTCAGACGGGGGCCCCGACCTGTCAACATCCGCACTTGCATCAATGAGTTCCCGCCATTCTTCGTCGTCCAGGATGTTGACAGAGTTGTACTCATCGTCTGCGGACTCCCCGTCGGTAACATTGGAGCTAGTATCATTGAGATCATTAGAATCATCGTCACCATCAGTATCAAGAACATTAACATTTTCAACATCGTTATCATAATCGTTACCATTATCGTTATCGTTATCGTTATCTTCATCTTCATTGTTGTCGTTAACCCTCTTCTTAATCTTAGTATCAATGTACAATATCATAGATTCCCGTAAAGCGGCTGCTACCATCCTCCCTGCAAGTTTGAGTGCGTCTTTGGTCGTGACTGTCACTTTCTTGAGTTCATTGATGGTGTCATCGGGTATTGCACCGAGGGAGGAGACAATGAACACAAATAGCGACACATTGCAGTTCAACTGGTTTTTGCAATCATCGACAAGCTTCTGGTACTTGTTCAACTTCTCTCTGCGTCGTATGACTAAGGTGGATTCATCATCATCGCCAGATAACATTCCGTATGGGATGGTGAATTCAGCTATCTTCAGCTGGTCACCGTCCCACCACCATACATCTGGTCTGAGAGAAGCAGAGTCACCAGTGATGTGTTCGTTGCTGCGTCCACGAACACTTTGGTTACAATGCACGATGACTCTCTTCTTTTCGGTAAGGTACTTGCAAAGTACCTTGACAACTTCGTCGTGTCTCTTTGTGAATTTGTGTTTGCACCGCTTGCACCCGTTTAAGATGTGATTGAGAGTTTCAATCTGTCCACAACGAGTGCAACGGTTACTCATTTGAGGGTTTCTGTGAGCAGCAAGTGATGCTGTCATGAGCGTATTCGTACGTGCTTTGATAGCGAATCTGACAACAGAGTCCGCCATCAAAGCATTGGGCTTCATGAAGTAGTTGCTCAATGGTGAGTTTTTCAATGTCGTGAATGTATGTCCTCTCATCTTGTGCTGACAAAGATCTGAATAGTAACGGTCACTCATGACTTTCATGATGTGTTTAACAACATTAGAGGTGTTAACATCATATGTGACATTACTATTCAGATCTTTGAGCGTAAACATATCATCTTTGAGTATCAGACCCATGTTAGCGTCGTGCAAAGCTTTAACACATCGGGCTAAGATGTTCGACGTCCCGCGGTTACGCTTTGCATCTAACGCACCATTGTCTTTAACTTTTAGGTGCAAGAACGGTGAAGTCAAGTCGATGGTAGCATCCCTGAAGATGATCTCGGCTTCATCAGAAGCCTTGACCATATCACGGATGCTTTTATCGTTAGACTCCATCAAAGCAATGTAGAGTCTGATAGTGAGAGCTTTCTGGCGATCTGTGAGTTTCTGTATGTAGTAGTATACGTTAGGCTGTGCGCCCTTAACGGTCGCCCAGACCTAACTGCGCCGATGATTTCACTGGGGGATAGTTATAAGCAAAAAAAATATATGATAGATAGTTTATGCTGATTTCTTCATATATATAGCATCGAAACAAATCATAGAACAGGTATCACAATCTAACTCAATATTATATATATCATAAGCACCAGAAGGTGGGCTAGTGTCTTTAAAGTATATTTCATCCAAATATGATTTTATTTGTTGAGGGTCAGACCATTCAGTTGATATAAATCTAATAAAATGTAGCTTTTGAGTCTTGTCCTTGAATATCAATAAGTACTCCCCATCTGGAACAGGTTCATTATCACCTGTTGGATCATTATCTAAATTATCAATAATTATGTGTTTCTCACTTGTAAAATAAGAGAATAGAAAATACCTATTATATTCATCAGTGACATCAGTAAAGCCTGTATAATATGCTTTCCATTCACTATCTGGGTCATTTTTCTCTTCAAGAGCAGCTATCCTAGCTTCAAAAGCGGCTATCGTAGCCTTTAATGTGGTATTTTCAGCCTCTAATGTCTCAATTCTGTCTTTGAGCACATCTAAAGCCTCATTTGTTTCATCAACAGTAGGATAAGTATTCATTATTTTTGCTATGTTTTCATCGTTTGTATGTGAGTTTTCTTCTATTTGATCAATCTTTTTATTAAGCGCATCAATGTCACTCATATATGCTATATCATTTACAGAATATTTCATACTTCTTATCGCTGTGTTCTCTTTGATGCTGATTGCACTAATTCTATGTCTCTTTGGGTTATCAATAATTATAGTTTTGTCTTGGAGAGATGCAGTTGGAAAGTTCTCTGTGCCCTCATAGTTCGATATCTCTCCATTTGATATATGAATTATTGGATAATTCTCTTCATAGTCTATATCATTATATTCGCTTACTTTCATAATCATAATCCTGACTTTGATAATTCCTTCACTTATTGTATCCTCAGCTTCTAAATGTATTTTGCCATCAATTAATTTGCCATTAATGTCAATTGTATCGTCTCTTTTCAAATCACTTTTTGAAATAAAATCATTATTTTCAAATTCATTGGCTATTTCATCCACCTTTAAGGCCAATAATTTGAAAATAGGTTTCAATGTTTCTCTGAATTGATTACATAATTCATAAGCGGCTTCAACTGATAACGAATATTCTTCTGGATTTTCATCTTCGTTATCAAAAGTTATATCGTCTAATTGTTTATATTCTGAATTACACCAATTAATAACAGGTGAAATATCGGTGGTTATGCTTCTAATAGCAATATTTCCGAACATAATTCGTAATCTGGTCCAATCAGGAGCACCCAAAACTCTGGACCTACTAAACATACCTCTGAAAAAGCTAGAAAAAGCTGCTTTTAAAATTCTGATACCATGTGGAAAAAGTTGCATGCCGATAGATGCTGCACTCCCCACTGTACCTGCAATACCAAAAGCTAGGGCTGTATATGAAACAATTCTTAAATTCTTAACGTCATGTTCTAAATGTTGAGTTATGTCTTTGACTTGAACCATTTCTGAATCAAGTACGTTAACTCTATGATTCATTTCATTCAAATCGTACGATACGACATCCAAATTATTTGTCACTAAATTTAAATCACTTCTCATCGTCGTGATGTTATCGGCGGTTATGATTTTAGAACTTGTGATATTATAATCTGTATAAAGTGTGGTTGCTGCATTTGGATTTGGTGTTATTTCATAAAATTGTTGCTGAATAATATATTTGAAAGGATTCATAATTCCATCCCAATTGACCTCATCTACTGGATCCACCAAATCCTTTTTCAGATATAATTCAATATTTCTATGACTTGCATCAATTTTTGAATCTTCATAACGATAAGAGATTTTTTCAATTGTATCGAGAACACCGATAGTATCGCAATAAGCTGTATCGTTCCTTTCAACATGGTGAACTCCCTCAAGGCGAAATGACATTCGATTTGCTATATCTGAATTTGGTGAATAGATATCCAAGAAAATTTCCTCAATGTTTTTCACCTCAAAAGTTCGTTTCGAATAATTATATATTAATATTTCAATTGCATAAAGATCATAGCCTTCAACCGAATGACTGAAATTTGTGTTTCCCCAATCAACACCTATTTCATTTCCATCTTTCAAAGTACCATCATTAAATTTCACTTTCAATTCAATTTTGCCATCTTTTTCCCATCCTTCTCCTCTAACAGGTCTTCTGATAAATGCTTGCATTAAATTCTTTTCATTAACATTTGTATACCATATATTATCAGTAAAGAATTGTTTATTCCAGTCATCATTCTTCATCATAACACATGCACCAATAGCATCATAAGCATCTTTTTTGGCTCTTGTATTGCATTTATTTATTATTTTTCCATTTGATTTGCCTTGGATATTTTTGCCATCCCATTTTGTTCCATCCCATATTAAGTCCCATTTATTGCCAAAACAATATTCTGAGAATTTAAATTGTAAATTGAGAGGTATTGTATAATCAGAAGGTATTTCAAAAATCATTTTATAATAATCATTATCTTCTGAAATAATTGAAGGCTTATAGAAATAATGAACGTCACTTTTGTGTAATTTGAGAGAATTATCTGCTTCAATTATTTTGCACTTAAAAACTGGTTTATTCGATTCAATAAAATCTTGACTTGTTTGATTCATTATACTTAAATCACCGTTCATCCATAACGTATATGGCACAATATTGAGACGCTCATCAAAAGCTATGAAAAATTGAGAGCTATCTTCAGAACATTTATTTGTATATCCTTTCGATTCTTCATCATAAGCTATTATCGGACATTGAATATGATTATCATGAACGCTTATGAAAAATTCTTTGATATATCGTCCTTCTGTGTCATAAACAACATCTTTTCTGAGAATTATTTTGAATATATTCCCATTGAAAGCTTTCAATTTTTGTTCAATATCATCATCATTTATTTTAATTTTCAATATATTATAATTTACATTATTGATTGTTTTTGTATCCCCTTCAACGTTTTCATTTTTCACATTGAATTCTGGAACTCCAAATTTTATATTAAAAAGTGAATCTGTCTTATCTGATGACGTAGCTAATTTTTCAATATCAACACCGTTTATTAATCCATTTACATTCAAATTTGCTAATATATTGAAATTGCCTAAAACCGGTTTTTTCTCATCAATTGTTCGGCCATCTTCTTTCAAAATATTGATATCATAGCTTTCTAATAATTCATTTACTGAATTCACTCCTGAAATATTTGCTGGCAAATTATTATTAATATTAATATCTGCTATTTCATCTGATAATAATTTAATATCATCAACGGGGTCTACATGATGGCGCCAAACCCATTCACCTCCATATTGAACAATTTGGCCTTTTCCTAAAAATCGGCCTGAATTCAAAAATTCAACCATAACTGAAACACTCTCTGAATAGCTATTTCTCCAATTTCTGTCAAAACCTCTATTTCTATATGATAACATCACCCACTCTTCTAAATAATCATCCCATACATAGTTATCAGGAGGAACAAATTCATGATTGGTTCTCCATCCAGCTTCAAAATTCTGTCCATGTTCTTGCCATTCTTGATCAAAAACATTCCAAACATAATTATCACCAAAATGTTGTCTTTGATCTCTTTGCCATTCTAATCTTTCACTTTGATCTTGATTTGTATATGAGTTATAATTTGCATGAAATATCCATTGATCATATCTATCACTCCAACGAAAAACACCATCATTTATTTGAGATGGCAACAGAAAGGTTGCTAATGCTGAACTAGGATTCGTTCTCCAGTCTGTATTTGATTCTTGAATACCATTTTCTGCACCGACAGCAACCCATTCACCATGAAAAGTGTCAATGATAAAATTGCGTGGCATATTTTGTGCATTAAGATTTGTTCGCCAACCTGATTGAAAATTAGAATTATTATGAAGAACCCAATGATCAGTTAATATGTCAAAAACATAATTTTCATCTCTTTGAAAAGAACGATCATGTGATGTGTCAATTACATTCACTTTTTCTTTCTTTTTTCGTCGTCTTTTTATCGTTGTGTTCACTTGAGTTGCTGCTTCTTGATATATTTCTGGTTGAAACATCGCATCAACAAAAGAGCCGACACTATTATCAATTATTAAATGATTTTGCTTTTGAATTAATTGTTGAATGTCAAGATGTTGTTGTTGAGAAATTTGGCCAAAAAATCTTTGATTATTATTATTATTATTATTATCATTACAATTGCATTCTCTTATATTTGAGACTCTTTCTTCTAAAACATTATGTTGCTGAATAATATTTCGAATATTTCTATTTGTTGTATCGATCCATCCCTGAAAACTAGGGTCTCTCATATCGTCATCATTATTATCATCATCATTATTATCATTTCCATTTCCATCAATAATAATGCCATCATTAATATCCAACAATTGACCACCTTCAAAATTGCTCGTGCTTAATGCTAAACGTCCATTTTCAATTTTTTTGGCACGAATCTTTTTGAATGCACTTGTGATTACCATTCCCGTAATTCCTGAACCAAGAAGAACCAAAATAACAGTAAGGATACTTTTCATAAGCTCTGTTTGGTTTTCATAATATTTTTTCAAAAATTCATAAGCACTATTCACTTCAATAACGATATCACCCGTCGTTTCTATTGGATGATTGACAAATTGATAAACTGCATGAATAATTTTTTTTGTGGATTTATCCCATATTAATTGAACTGTACCGTTAAATATTTCAATAAATTTTTCTTTGGAAAAGTTGTTATATAAAAATGTTTGTATTGGAGCTGTATATTTACTATTTTGAATTATCTCTTTGAGCCAATCCATGAACTTGCCTATATCAACTGGATTTTCAATATCAACAATATCCTCTCCATCAAACATAAAACGATATTCTCTATTTTCTATTTCTCCATCTAATTTATGAAATGGTATCTGAATTTTATCAAGAGCCTCCATCATTTTCTGTTTATTTATATTTTTGCCTATCCATTCTTTCCAGTCTTCAAAACTGCTTGTATTTGAAAAGTATTGTTTCAAAAAGTCGACAAAATTTTCGACAACGGCAAAATGTTTATCACCAGCAACATCATCATCAAAATGTGCTATATATGTCTTCTGATATGTTTCTCCATCTTTACCAAACACAGTCTGTTTAAAATTATTATATATATTTTTCAAAGCAGTTTTATTAAAATTCTCCATGATATGACGGAAAAAATTCTGATTCTGTTTATCGGCCTTCTTCAATTTTTCAAAAACATTGGCTATATTATCATATTCGATTTCACCTTTATCGTTCACTGTTTTTGTTTTTAAAGTTTTTGTCTCTATTTCATCTTTGGCTTCATTATATACTGTCACTTCTTGATTATTTAAGCCTTCCATAATATCTTCATGCATTTGAGATATTGTTTCTGTGTTTGTATTGATTGCATTGACCATTTGGTCAAAATTTGTGATAGGTTCTTCTTTAGTTTTCATTCTATTTTTGGTCAAAAATGATCCATACCATGGTTCTGATTCTTTTTCGGTTTCTACATACGTTATCACTTTTGCTTTTCCATCTGGTTTAATATTTGATGAACTGTCAAAACCGAAATCTTTCAAATTATTGAATGTTTTCATCCAATTATATAAATTTTCAAGAGTGATATTCAATGATTCAATAATCTCATTAATTGTGGTTACTTTTTCTTTTTCATAATAGCATCGTTTATCCTCCCAATAATCCAAAAGTTGAGCACCATCCTCTTTTTTAAGGGGGAGCATTTTCAATAGTTTATTATCTGGGCTGATAACCGTCATAGCCCTTGAATGTTTAATAAACTGATTGAGTACTCTTATTAATTGATTATATGTCTTTATTGAATTGTTTTCTGTTGAGATATAATGTTTATTCTTTAGATCAAAATCTAATCCTTTCAATGTTAAGTCTGAAATTTCACGGTTTACATCAAAAGTTGCGTCTATTTTCAATTGATTTAGAGAGTTTTGAATAGCATCTGAATTATCATTCAAACATTTATAAAGCTGTTCTAAGGTGAAAGCATTGGTCAATTTGCCATTCACCTTGATTTGTCCTGTTGGATAAATATTGACTTTATATAAGTTTTTTATATCTCCTGGTTTTATACCTGCACCTGCGGTTATATAAGCATCTATCTCTGTTTTATTATAAATGTTATTGAAGAAAACTGAAGAACCATCTTCATCTTCTATTTGAACAATTTTATTTCCATTCTCATCTTCTCCGACTTTGATTTCTATTCCATTTGATTTTAATGTCTCAGCCTCACTTGATTGAATTGAGAATAAACCAATCGACATATTTAATAATAAATAAATGTTAATTTCTATGCAAAGCCGTGATTCACAAAAATATCATACTGTTTCTTTGACGATGAATATACCTTGGAAATGCAGCTATGTAAAATATTATGTGTCTTCTATAAACACTAATTCAAACATATTATTAAGCACAAAAGATGATTATATGAAATATCAAGTTGGCAAAACCGTTCATACTATTGAATTTTCTGAGTCCTATCATTATTCTATCAAACAACTTGAACAAATTTTTAGTCAGAAAAGTGAATTAGCATGGGAATATGATAAAAATAAACGAACATTTAAGATAACAGCAAGTTTGAAAACAACAATTACATCAATATCTCACAGAGCAGCATTATTGACTGGATTATATAACACTCCGTTGCCTTTGACAATTGATCCTAAAGAACCCTTTATTGTGCCAGATTTGCCGATCATAACTCATACAAAACTTTATTTAGTCTCTTTACAAGGTAATCCGATGTATTCAGCTATTGGAGATCAAGAGTATACGCCTTCAGTTATAGGAAATATAAACACAATGGCTATAGACGGCAAGCCACTGATTTATGACTTTGAGAAAGAAGGAAAACCAATAAAAATAAAAACAAACACAGATAGTTTAAAATATTTAGAATTAAGTTTAGTCGATTTCCAATTTCAGCCTATCGCTTTAAAAAGTCCTTTGTTTGTTTCAATTAAAGTAAAGCCAGCTAAAGATGCAGACGTTAAGGATGTGTTAACTAAATGAATTTAAGGGTCCTGCTAAACTTTTTGAGATTAGTCTGCTGAAAAGTTTGAGTTTTTCTGAATGCATTTGTGCCATCTAATAAATTGAACTCCATTTTGGCCCCAGCATACAATTTTTCATAGAGTTCTTCAATTGTGATGCCCATTCGTTTACATTTATTAATGATCACTTGATGAGGAATGCCCTTGAGTCTTATATGATATCCTTCTTTTCCTTCTTCATCGACTAAGATATCTAAATAACTTTTCTTGCCTAATGCGATCAGTTTTCGTGAATGTATTTGGCCTACTGCACCCTCAAAACCGTCAAAATCATTATGAAATTGACACATGTTTTCACCTATTAATTCAGCATTATATTTCTCCTTAAAGATCTCTGCCACTTTTTTCACATCATCTTCATATAGGTGCATGCTATCGGTATCTTGATAGAATATTTCAATCCCTTTTTGTTCTGCACTAGCCATAACACGATTCATCAAATGTTTTGACCATGAAAGAACGCTAGCACCAAATTGTGGGAGATTGAAATGATCATTGATCGGCTTCAGCTTTTTCACATAGCATCTATCAATTGTCGGTTCATCATAGATTTCTGTGATAAAGTTATAATTGCGCCAAATGTATTTCATTAGCTCATCTCTGGGTACACTTTTTGTTTCGGTTTTCATCGCTTTCAATATTGATTTGCCATAGATTGAATTCAATAGCAATTTGATCGTTGACTGCAGTGGATTCTTCTCTTTCTTATATTTGAGTCTTAAATTAAATAATCCAAGAATGAACTCATTTATCTTCTTATTAAATCCTTCATCAAAATAGTAACCACGAATGATTTCGTATTTGATATCATAGAACTCTATTAAATCCATTAGTGCAATCTTGTCAATATAAAAATTGCTAACAGGGTCATTGTCAAATATTTTTGAGCCCTTATCATTTCGTCTAAAGACTTGCCCGAATTTATATGGCTTATCGGATTTGCACTTGATTTCATTAATATTGATTTCAATAAAAAAAGTGTCATATTTCATCAATTGATCATGGTCTATATTTTGAGGCAAAATTTTCGGTTTTCCTTTAGCAACACCATCCATTACATACATAGCTGAAGGATAAAGGCTAACTGCATCAAAATCTTGTATTCTTCCTTCTATATATTGCTTTTGATTTGATGCTGTCATTGTTCTTCCTCCGCTTACACATCTTTGAATAAAGTTTTGCGGTTTGCCACTTAATTGATAACAACCGTCAAAACATCCATATTTATTGGCGAAATGATAACCGATAGATGAGATTGAAATAAAGTTATTAACGCCTAACATTTCTGTACCTGTTTGTTTGAATACTTCTTTCAAATCTTTATCAAATTTTTCAAGCCCTTTCATAAGAACGATACAATCCTTAAAACAATAGAACTTGGCATATTTCATAATATTAATTGAATCATTTTTTTCATTGTATGCTTCACTTATTTTGGCATTTTCTAGGATTTGTTTGCTTTCATCTTTGCCATCGTTCTCTTTTCTATACTGCTCATAGAATTCATTGATTGGCAGAACAGCTTTTTGAATGTTTTCTTCAGTGTATATTTTGTATGCCATAACCTCTTTATGCACATCTAAATTAAACATAGATGCAAAATTCCTGAGAGCCGATGGAATAATTGAATAGGAATTGCGAAACGTAAGCTTTTTCACTAATTTACCATTTGAAGCATACTTGAGCATAATGACTTGCAAAACTGTGCCTGTTCTTTCAGTTATTTGTGTTTTCCATCCAGGAGTATTGATGAAAAAGCAACCATCGTACTTTAAATTGTGAAAATAAGTTAGTGAATTATTGTATAGATAATTGAGAAGCTGACGATCAATGTTTTCACCTTCAAAACTTATTTTGTGAATATTTTGGCCTTCACGATACACTGTGCAATTCAAATAAGGACGATGAGGAGATACAGTAGTGTCTGTTTCAAAATCTGAATAATATACTCTAGACCAATCTTTCTCTTTCTTCTTATCTTTATTCGAGTCTATTATTTTTGTGCATAATTCTTCATTATAATCAAGATCAATGTAATCATTCAATCCATCGTATTCGGTTGTATTCAATATGGATAATTCGCAGCTTCTTATCTCTCTGAACATATTGAGCTCAAACATTTTTCTGAATATCATCATTGGAAGAGTGCCATTTTCTGAATAAAAAATCTTTTCGCCTTTGATGCCTTTGATCATGAAGCGGTTTTTATCATCTTTGAACTTTTCGTCTATTTCTTTTGCATGTTCAAGATAATAGATGGTGCATTTGATTGGCCTATATATCATGTAGTGATCTTTATAAAGAAGCAACTCTACTGTTCGATCATAACCTTTCTTTCTGGTGTCTATTTTGATCTGCATTTGATGCTTAATATCAAACCTTTCGTCGATTCTTTTCACGACAAAACTGCATTTGAATTTTTCTGATATCTCTTTGATTTTGTTATTTGGCATCGATTTTGTTTGAACATAATATCGCAAGTGATTTATTTCTTCATCATTGAACACTCCTGACTGAATCAAAGCATAGACAAAACAATTGTCTTTATAATTTTTCTTATCTATCTTTGAGAATATTTGGAATTCACTGAGATCTAAATTAGATAAATTAATAAAAGGAAAGAATGAGCCTTCTGGTGTTGATCTATAATCTGGATCGATTTCGACTTCTTCATGATATAAAGCATGGTCATCTTCATCTTCTTTAATAACATCGAACTTAATTCCTTTATCGTCTAGTTGTTTTCTTAGAAAAAGTACATCATATTTGACTGGAATGAATTCAAAATTGACAGTTGGGTTTGTATCTGATTTCTCTTCTGACAAGTCTAATTCGCCTGATATGTGACCTATTGTGCTCTCTATGTCATGTTTGTCGCTGAGAGTGAACCATTTTGCGTGTCCATCAAGTGTGTATGCTTTGACGACAACTTTTGATTTATTTCGAATCTTATAGCAGTGTCGAAGCATCTCTGTAAATGCGAGTCTCTTGCACTCACTGTCTCCAATATCGACGTCAAAGGAGAACTCTTTTGCAGCCATAAACATGAGTCTTTTGAGTTCTCTTTGAAATAACTCTTGATCATCCACTTCTTGTACTCTTTTTTCGTATGCTTGTCTTGCTTGTGTCTTTGATTCTTCATAAAAGTCTATAGACAAGTTCATTATGTCATTATCTACATTTGATATATTGGTTTTCATCTTTTTTCCAGACAAGCCACTTCTTTGTAATCTTTGTATTTGATTTTGCTGTGTTTGAACAAGTTTTATCAATTCTTCTCTTGAAAGTTTGTTGAAGTCCATTTTAAGTGTGATTAAATTGACCTTTATTAACCTAAAAACTGTAGAAATATAAAAATAAAAGAATTAAAAATAAAAAGAAAAAATAAAAGAAAAATAAGAGAAGAATTGTTTATTAATGACCTTATGCTATTAAAAGTGTCTTTAAATAATGTTCAACCCACCATGCTGTAATTGTGGGTAAGTTTTTAGTATTCACATCTGGAGCATTATCCTGAAGTGATAGTAAATATTGGTAATCTCGAGGATCATTAACGAGCTTTTTTATTGAGGAAGTAAAGTCATTATAAAGATCTTGTTGGAGCTTGGATGTATTATAATCTTTGCTGTATTTATTTTTGAATTCTTCATGGACGAATATTAAACGTCTTGCTTCTTCTGATCTACTGATCTTTCTTTCTAGAGTTTTAGCAATTCCAGCTGGATCAACCTTTTCTCTATTATCCCAGGCATTGTTTACCACTCTCACCAATTCATCTAAGAAAGCCTGATCTTTGCATACTCTTTTTGAAACAGATGCATAATCTATTTCCGGTGCTGGTGCTGGTGGAGGTGGAGGTGGAGGTGGTGGTGGTATCTTTAGTTTTGTAATTTGTTCCTCCAGGTTCTTGATCTTGGTCTCATAATCTGCTTTTTGCTTTTCCAGCTTTTTGTCCACATATTTGGTCATTATTTGACGAATTCTCCAATCCAACTTTGTGAGTGGATTTGGCTGCTGATCGGATTGGAGAATTATGTCCATTAATCTTTCCCAGCTTTTTGTCTCTTCCTCTGGTTCAGCTGGCAAAAAATTTATGACATGGCCAGGTTCTATTTGCAAATGAGGTTCTTCTTCCTCCTCTTGTTGCTTATTCAGCAAGTTTTGCAGTAATTGATTCGAGTCTTGCTTATTCAGCAAGTTTTGCGACAGATTCTGGTCTTGCTTATTCAGCAAGTTTTGCGACAGATTCTGGTCTTGCTTATTCAGCAAGAGTTGCAACAATTGATTCGAGTCTTGCTTATTCAGCAAGTTTTGCGACAGATTCTGGTCTTGCTTATTCAGCAAGAGTTGCAACAATTGATTCGAGTCTTGCTTGTTCAGCAAGAGTTGCAGTAATTGATTCGAGTCTTGCTTATTCAGCAAGAGTTGCAACAATTGATTTGCGTCTGGCTGCTGATTCGAGTCTTGCTTGTTCAGCAAGAGTTGCAGTAATTGATTCGAGTCTTGCTTGTTCAGCAAGAGTTGCAGTAATTGATTCGAGTCTTGCTTGTTCAGCAAGAGTTGCAGTAATTGATTCTGATTTGTCATTTGCATGTCATTAAGCATTGGCATTCTTTGGATTTGACGTTTGATGTTTCGTCTTTGTTTTGAGTTTAGATTGTTGTTGTTGTTGTTGTTGAAGAACATTAAAAAAAATGGTCAGCAATGGCGGTTTTTAAGAATAATTCAGAAGGAAAAAATTTATTCTCTCAATTATCGTTTCTCACAAAATTGAAATACGATCATTTTTATAATAAATAATTAGTTTTAATCTAACGATTAATTATTTATTATCTATATTAAATATATATATTATTTTTATGATTATTATTAAAAAACAAATTATTAAAAATATTTCAATAAATTGAGAGAATGTAAATTTTATTCCAAAGTATTTTATTTTTTAAATCTAAACTATTATTTAATATCTACATTAAATATACATATTTATAAAATAGTTATTTTTATTCTAAAAAATGTTTTTCCTATAGAATTTGAAAAATAAAAAAATGAAAAAATTTTAAAATTCTTTTGAAAAAGTTTCATACTTTTTTAATGTCCGAGTTTTTCGAGATCGACAATTGGGATGAAACCGAGCAAATCGAGTATTTCGAAAATCCGATTTATTCTTATTTAAACGAAGACGAAAAAACAATATTAAACGCGATTCATCCAGAAATCAAAAAGAAAGAAAATAAAATATATTATAAAAATGATCAAGAGATGATTACACTTGCAAATCAAATACAACGTAGGCTTCATGTATCGACACCAGATGGAGAGCCCTCAAAGTTTGAAATAAACAAAAAACCACCTATACCCGAGATAATAAAAAATCAAATAGATGATAAGTTTTTAAGGTTCTATGGTTCATTAATATATGATAATTATTATTCATCTGATTTAAGAGATAATTATAATAGTTTTTTCAATGAAAAATTAACAAATGTAGGATTAGGAAAATTAAGAGAGATTTTATTATTATTTAGCAAAAAAAGATCATATCTTAATTCGAAAAAACGAATTACTATTTATACCATAAAATATTCTAATAAATAAATTTAATCTTTGAATTTTTCTATTAAATTTTTTTTGAATATTTATCTAGTCTAATAGACAAGGTAAATTATTGAAAAATTTTATCTAGTCTAATAGACAAGGTAAATCATTCAAAAATTTATCTAGTCTAATAGACAAGGTAAATATTCAAAAATTTTATCTAGTCTAATAGACAAGGTAAATTATTCAAATATTTTTAGCCAAGGTAATTTCAATAATTTATCTAGTCTAATAGACAAGGTAAATATTCAATAATTATTCAAAAATATTTTCTATTCAAAAGTTTTATCTAGTCTAATAGACAAGGTAAATATTCAATAAATATTCAAAAATATTATATATTCAAAAGTTTTATCTAGTCTAATAGACAAGGTAAATTATTGAAAAATCCTTTATCTAGTCTAAAGAGCAGATGGAACGGTTATTTAATAAATTCTTTAACTTTTTCTTTTAATTCTTCTATTTCTTTTTTCTTTCTTTCTCTATAAGCTTTTTGTTGTTGTTTTCTTGCTTCATGTCTTTCTTCATCAGTGGCATATTTTTGTTTTCTTCCTCTTTTATGCTCTTCATTTTTCAAGTTCTCAATACTTTCTGAGTGACTGAGCTTTTTGATAATATCTGTTTCATTAAATTCTGAAAAATTGAGTCGTCCGGCCATTTAATTTGAAAAGAAGAAAAAAAATTAAAAAATCTCATCACTCATTAAAATGTTAAATCCACAATTTATCGATTTAACCGAAGAAGAAGATATCGATCCTTTTTTGTACAATGACCCAACAGAAAACCAAATTATAATCGAAAACGTTTTCAGTTCTTATGAACCAGATATCAAAGATAACGATCTTGAGGTTAACAATAGTCCAATCAAGCTCAAAAGGGAAGACATTTTAGCCCTCTATTCTCTAATCGCTCCAATCGAATTTAATCTACGGTTCATTTATGATTCAGCCAATTATGCACCATATACTTTTGATTTTATTATTGGAATAGTGAAAGAATGGTGGTGTCAAAGACAAGAAAATGATCCTACTTTTATAACAGACAGATGGACAAATAATTTTCCAATAATGAGCAATGAGTGGCTGTTCTCTTTTCTAAATTGTCTCCCTCAAAGGCAAAGACACTATATGCTCGAAACTTATTTCAGAAACAAAATAGACGACAGCGCACACATCGAAACACATAATGATTTCACCCTAACGAGCATAAGAAAGAAGAATTATGTCAGCACAATAAATGACCGTTCAATAATAAGAGTAGGGGAATTCATGACAGATCTTAAGAAAGTGATTTGTCAAATAGACATCACTCCTCCATTAATCTTGATGAAAGTGAGAGATCCATCCTATAGACGAGCACAATTAGTGATGACAACAGCACAACAACTCAAGCACAAACTTATGACGATTAATGTTGGAAAAGTGACAGCTGACAAAATCTTAAATACAGGAATGAATAAGAACTTTATCATGTATGAACAATTAACATTCTTTCCTAGGAGAGAGAATGCGTTCACTTTCTTTCAAGGATTTGAGTATTTCCCTGTGCCTCAAAGAGAAATCAAGATGGAATTGATTCAGCCATTCTTAACTCACATAGAACAAATCATCTGCAACAAAAGACACGAAATCTATGAATACGTTATCAATTGGATATCATTCATTGTACAGAAAGTTGGCCAGAAGACAAAGACATCAATAATAATCACAGGCATACAAGGCACAGGGAAGAACACGTTCACTGACACCATTTGCAACTTGTTTGGTTCATATGCAAATAAGAATTGCAAACTTGAACACATTACAGGCGATTTTAACAGCAGCATCATGTACAAGATGCTCCTTGTGTGCAATGAAGTGAAAAGTTTTATCAATAATAAGAAATATGACCCTGAAATGTTGAAGACTTTGATAACAGAAGATTCAATCGACATACACCAAAAGTTCCATGATGTCTTCACTCAGCAGAACGTGGCAAACTTTATTTTTCTCTCAAACAACTTTGCGCCACTAAAAATCGAAGAAGATGATAGAAGATTTTTAGTTATGGAGACATCATCAGAGAAGAGAGGAGATCACGAGTATTTTAGCCAATTACATCGATCGTTCACTCCAGAGTTCTATTCGAATCTTCTTGCATTCTTTGGATATCATGATATATCTCTCTTTGATCCAAGTGTGATTCCTCTCACGAATGAAAAGACTGATATCATTAATTTTTTCAAGAACCCTTATTTCATGTTCATTCAGAAGAATCTGATTCAGTTCAAAAAGGGTTTTCCACGAAAAACAGTCTTTGAGACATATAAAATGTGGTGTACAGAGATCGGTTTTGCACCAGGAACACAACAAAAGTTTAGAATCAGTGTTCTTAAGTACTGCCGAGAAATAAGGATAATCGGCTCACAAGAAGAATGCTATCAGCTCAAGAATGAGATGATTGAGCTATTTAAAAATAAAAATAAATAGCTTAATTAATTAATTAATAAACATTTAAATGCAAAACTTTAAACATAAGTGATAATTGTTTACTAATTCATTATATTCTTTATTATAGACTTGTTTGAAGTCAGTGATGATTTCGCCGTTCTCTTTGAGTATTTTAATGGCTTCTATTCTTCGAATTGGGTTTGCTTTTCCCGCACAACAACCAATATCTTCATCAAGATGTACTTCGACTTCTGTGACTTTGAGAATTGCTTTTATGATTTCTTCTAAGCACTCTTTAGGGACAATAATAGAATGCTTAAAGATTAAATTGCTTAATAATGATTTATCCTGATTTAAAAGTATTTGAGCATATGTTTCTAGAATCACACTTTTTGCGTCTGTTTCATTGATTTCCGGTTCTATTTGAGCATTCACGTCTCTTGTTATCACAATCTCTTCTTTTCCATCTTCTCGTTTATTTATAATAATATTATTATTTATATTTGAAGTCGATGACGATGCTGCTGTTGGCTCTAATGCTATATTTGCGTTAACACCAGTTGCGTTTGTTCTCTTCTTGATCATTTGTCTTGGAGATAAACCTTAAAATTTTAAAGGACCAAATAACTTCTGAATTATCATAAGTAGCCGGCCATTTATTTAAGAAGAAAACTTTAGAAAGAATAATCAGATCACACTTTTATAATGTCAATCAAAGAACTCGCACATGAATTAGCTCAGATCCAAAAAGAGCTCATGCCCCTCATAGAAGACATCCGTGCTATATTAGAACAAGAAACAGAAGAGATCCCGATTTATAAAATAGAACAGATAATTCCATTCATGATGATTCGATACTGCAAACTGAGAAACCAAGAAATAAACGTTAAAAGACGAATAGAGATGCTATTTATAATGGAAAAAGCAGAAAGAAGATATAAAGAAATGGAAGAAGAAGAGAAAGAAGAAGAGGAGGAGGAAGAAAGGAAAGAAAAATTAGCGGACAAATTCAATAAAACAAGTACAGTCAAAAGAATTCTAATACATAATTTGAACCAATTGTTGTTATCGATAAGAAAAGAAGAAGGATCAAATAAAGATGTAGATAAAGAAGAAAGAGAAATGGTATTGGGTGCAATCAATTGTATATTAAGAGATCTAGATAATAATATCAAAAAATTTATACCAATATTTAAAGAATTGAAGCAACAAGAAGAAGAAAAAGAAAAAGAAGAAAAAGATAAAGAAGAAGAAGAAGAAAAAGATAAAGAAGAAGAAGAAGAAAAAGAAAAAGAAGAACAAGAAGAAGAAGAAAAAGAAAAAGAAGAAGATAAAGAAAAAGAAGAAGAGAAAGAAAAAGAAGAGAAAAAAGAGAAGAAGAAGAAAGAACCAAAATATATTAAAATGATCAGTACTGATTCTTACGATAGTCCTTTTAATTTTTCTTCTGATGATAATGAAAAAGAAGAGGATGAAGAAAAGAAAGAAGAAAAAGAAGAAGAAGAAGAAAAAGAGCAAAAAAAATAAGCTCAATAATCAAAATTAATTAATAAAAATTAATTTTCTTTAATATATATTATTTTTTATTATAACTGAGTGTTTAGGTCCATATATTATTGATCCTTTATTATTTTCATCTGCTAATCCTTGTATTCGAGCTAAATCTTCTGGCTTTTTCAGGTAAGGAGGCAAAAGTGGCGGTTTTTTCACATATCCATGGTGAATATAATGTTTTCCGTCAGTTAAGCTTACTGGTGGTTCATGAAGTCCTTTTGTTGTGTGCTGATTAGTTGGTGGAGGACGTACAGGTTTATTTTCTCGAACTATCGTTGGTGGCAAATTGACCTTGGGATTAAAAGTGACAGCATAAGTGTTATCGTTCGAAAAGATACCATAATGTTTGCCTTTGATAAATCGCACTTTTTCTGTATTTTCATTATACATTACTCCTTCTCTTCCTACAATCTCTGCATTTGGGGATTTATAATCATTAGCCATTTAAGTAAAGAAAAATTCTATTTTATTCAGGAGTTGTAATGTCATAATTCCCAATTCGAACCAGTGGGGGCATGCCATTGGGCTGCACTAAAATCGAAATAGAAGCATCAACTAATAAACCTAATATTGGTGGCGTATCGACTATTTGAGAAAAATGCTTTTTATAATTCTCTGATTTATCATTTGGATCTTTTATTTGTGCATGTTCCTGTGTGACGATTATTTCGAAGTTAATTGGTGATAAACTTGTAAGGCCCTGTTGATATGTCCCATCTGTTTCTGTCGCAAAACCGATAAAGAATGAAGTCCTATCGTTTGGATATAAACCTGTGATATTGGCTAAAGGTTTACTTACATTACATAATGAAGCGATAACCTCTTTATTGAAACCGGTTTGTTCACCATTCATATTCATTGCATTTTGACTATATTCAATGAATTCTGGATATTCACCATCTGTTCCGAAAGATTTGGCTGGAATATTGCCATAACCGCCACAATTCAATTGGAAATGTTTAAAAAGTGGATTTTTGAAATATGTATGATGACGTTGATGAAGAGGGAATAAACAAAAGATAGAATCAACAAATCTTGGAGTGACAGTGACTGTTGTTTTGTCTTGGATTTGTTTTAATGCTTGAGTGCAGGTGTAAAATGACAATGTTTGAGTTGGAAATGTGAGTGGATGTTGTGGATTTGAATAACGCTGAACCAATTGTTGATAAATTTCATTGTTTATACCAAAACATGGAATAATTGATGAGCATTCAGTGATTTCATACTCATAGACTTGGAATTTTCGTAAACCAGAATAAAGAGTATATGGTGTTTCTGATGCTAATATTTCAGCTCCATCTGTCTTTTCTGATGCTTGGCCTGATGAATTAGCTGATGTACTTGAAATCCATATTTTAACATCATCGCCAACAGGTGTGAATTCATTAGTGATCTCAGAAAAAGTATATTTAGTTGCAAGAGATGGTTGAGCAAGCAAAGATCTTGATGGTCCACATGGACAACAAAGCATACCAGCACATGAGAAATATAATCTTAATTCGAGTTTTCCTGCAAAAGCTGGTAAATATTTTATATTTGATAATGGCAAGAATCTACGCAAATCAATTTTTAAATGAATCGTAAATGTTGCTGTTAAATCATCTTTTGGCCAATTAATTACTATTCCGCAACGAGTGGCAAAATTATTATTCCATATATCTTTATGTCTTGCCTTTGAGTATACATCTGCTCTCTTTGTTGTTTCATTCGCACAACATGCAGTTAAGAACGATTCTTCACAACCAAAGTTTTGTGTATATATCGTTATTCCGTTAGCTACTATTTCATATTTTTCAATAGCATCTCTTGCATCTTTGAATCCAAACCAGATTTTATTGAATGGATAACCGCCAATATCACTCAAATCTGGTATCTTTTCATTTATATTCATTGTCACTTTTAGATCAGCACGAATAAAACCATTATAGATGTCAGCTGTATTGTGTGTATTTGGAGAAATAATAACACTTGTATATGACCCTTGTTTTATTGGAGGTGAAGGCGAATATGATGTTTGTGGATTAATTGAATACTGTTTGTTTGTATCAGAAGTGGCAATACAGCTATCTACAACATCAAAATATGACGCAATTTGCGAACATACTTCAGCTGATGTTTTCATATAAACCTCATGATTAATCATTTCTTGAATAAAAAAAGTTAATATATATCATCAAAGATTCTGTTTCGTCTTTGTCTTGAAATTGGTGGTTCATAATATTCTTCTTCTTGTATTGGAGGAGGAGGTGCTTGTTTTGGTGCTGGAGTTTTCTTTGAGATTACTTCTTCAATTAATCGTTTTTGTTCTTTCTTTTCTCTTTTGCGTTTGATTTCATCACCCAGTAATTTGAGTTGATTTAAGATTTCAAGGTTTATCGTTGGATCGATTTCTTGACTTTTTGTGAGTTTTTTCGACTTTTGTTTTTGCATTTTGGGTTTTTCTTCTTCCTCTTCAAAAACTTCGTTCTCTTCATTTTCTGGAGTTTTCTCTTCTTTTTCTTCTTCTATTGGTGTTTCTCGCTTTTTAACAATATACTTTCCTTGTTTTCGAGTTGGCAAAACCTCCCAATCTGGATCGTCATGGCCATTTATCCACCTTTGAATAACCGCTAAACGTTTTGAGCCTGTTAAGTGTTTTGACATTTAAAACTCAATAAAATTGACTTTTCTTATTATTCATAATTTGATGAATGTACATGATTTATAGGTGCTGGTGCATTATTTGAACTACTCGATTCTGTTTTAGCGGGTTTTGGCATTTTATAGTTTTCATCTCTTCCTTGTGCATGATTATTGATTTTTGTTAATGCTTCTCTTACGTTGCCTTTTGGAATGTATTTTATTGCTGCATCCGCTACATTTGAGATTTTGTTTCTCATATTATCGCTTAAAAATGCTTTGCCTAAACTACCCATTGTTTTGCCTATTAATCCTGATTGATTTTTCATTATTCCTGTTGCATTATCCGCTAATTTACCTGCTAATCCTCCTGTTGCTGAATTTGCTGCTCCCATTAATAATTGACTTCCAAGGCCAATACTTCTTCTCGCCCATTTTCTAAATAATCCCATTTAAAATTCAATAAAACGTTTAAGATTCAAAATAGTATTTGTTTGCAGTTATGTTCATGATAAATTTGTCATGCGGTTCTCTATGTTGCAAGTATTCTTGCACAGTTGCCTTTGTATTTAAGTTGTTATTTGTTTGCTGCAATAAAGAGGTGAAATCTTCTTCTGAATAACCGCTATAACAGATAATATCGGTTGCCATACGTTTAGCATTTATGTGCACAAATCTTATCGTTTGAAATGCCATTATGCACGTTATGTTATAATGTCTTGTCTTTGTCAATAATTTAATAAATTCTGAATTACCGTTTTTCAATAAATCTGAACCAGCACAATCATCAAGAATAATCAGAGTATTGAATGGATAAGAGGCGGTTCCATATTTACAAAGCTTACTGGCAATATAAATGATTTTATCTTGAAGGTCAGTTAAATGATGCTTTTCAATTAAACGCCTCATCTCATCAGACGTTTCTTTCATTTTTGAGAGGATATGTTTGACAAGTGCATAATATTTTATTTTCCTTTTCAAATGTTTCTGAAGAACGCTCATCAATTGTTTTTCTGAGACATAAATTATTTTTGTTTGAATCTTTTTATTCAAAACTTCGGCGGTTTTATCCATTTTACCAGACGTTGAGCAGAAATAAATTTTATGATAATATGGATGTTTAAATAATCTTTCTGTAATCATAATATGGCGCCAAATCCAATAACTTTTGCCAGCACCAGGACGTCCAATCAAAAAGTATATCCCATTTGATGAAAACGGATAATTTTCTGATAATGGTTTGATCAAAGCGCCCTCAATTTCTCTCATACTTTTTCTGAGTGTCTCATTGATTAATTCTTCAACTTTTTGAATAATATTTCCTTTCATTTGATTAAGAATAATTAAATGTATTTTCTGATTTTAACTGGTATGTTTTCACCTGTTTTCACCCAATACATTCGTTCTAAACGTGATAATATTGTTGGATTTCCTTCTCTCATACTTTTGGCATATGTATACCCTTGACTTCCATCATCCCATTTGACCTTGTATTGGTCATTTGCATTATTATACCCTAAAATCTCCTCTATGTTCCCTCTTTTGCCGTCTTTCAATGTTTTGGCCATAGGAACAAATCCTTTCGCCTTAACTATTTTGTATCCAGGATAATCGTTCACAGATCTATCGTTAGCAGCAATTTTGAATAAATTACCAGATTTTGAATCAACTGTATATGCTTGATTGCTAACCATTCTTCGTTTTTTATTTTTAATCGTTTTTTCTTCTACGATACGTACTTTATCACCTTCTTTGAAATCATAAGGGTTTGCTTGCGTTTTATTTTTCAAAATATATTTCTGTTCGTCTTTGGCTGTCATTTTATTGGGGGCTGTTTTTATTTTAGTATGATATGATTCATTATATGCTGACATTAATGACTGCATTTCTTTTGGTGAAATATTTCTTGTAGGTTTGTGTGTTAATTCACCTTCTTTTGATATATCTTTCCATATATCGGCATCTAACAAATTTTTGTTAACCGCTAAATCTCTTATCGTTCTCATAAAACGGTTTATTATTCCTAAATTATTGTGATTATCATCCGTTGTAGTCGTATATATAATTTTATGACTTTTCATCCAAGATGTCACTTCGTCTGATAAATAAGCAGCATCTTGATCTGAAGCGATTGAATGGCAATTTGGTTCTTCCTTGATGAATTTATTCAATGCTGATTTGACCTGTAACGCCCCTTTCCCTCTCATCGGATATGCATAAGCTTTACGGGTATTTATATTGATAAGCATCAAATAATTCAAACCGTTAGCTCCTTTATCGTTTATAAACGTATCCATCTGAAAACCTCCGGAATGAGACGATACGATAGGTATATATTTAGGAGTTGGCACTTTTTGATCATGAACAACGGATTCTGATTGAAATTTCCTTATCTCTTTTTTCGAATAACCTTTTTCAAGTGCATGTTTTTCAAAAGCTGGACCACGATATGGATATTCCTTAAATAATTCTGCAAGTGATGTCATTTTCTATAAATTAAACGTATAACATCTTATTATAAGGCAAGAACTGCATTTCCATGACAAAAGTTTCTCCATTGGGTAATTTAACGGGGGCATTGTATTGTCTGGCAGAATATAATTCAATCCAAAACCGTTGATCAGAGGAATTCAATTTAAAATATTTGATAGGATTATAATAAATTTGTGAATTACCGATATAATTATGTAATGATTGTTCGCCAAGTGAAGAATAAACTTTACATGAATGACGATCCCAAATATTATCAAAAGTTAATTCATTTTCATACAAATTATATTTTCCTTTTCTATTTTGAGTAGGTCCGTCACCAATATTGAATACTTCCTCAAAATCTTTATTCATTTCAGTTATTTTGAAAGCACAACCGTATTTATCTAAAGAATTATTGTTTCGTTCAGAATATATTTTTTCATGAAAACCTTTTTCGTCATAATAACCATCAGTTTGTATGTCTCTATTCAAAACATCAATATCAGATTGTTCAAATGCGTTAGTGATGTTATTCCACCATATTGAGATATATGATTTCAAAGCATTGTGGACTGCTTCAAAAAATCCTCTGAAATCTCTTTCTGTTGAGAGCCAGTCAATTACTTTTATTTCTTTGATTTTTAAATCATCCTGATAAAGAGATGAAGTCATAGATTTAATTCTATCGTGTATACTGAATCCAGGTATTTTATCAAATGAAACCTTTAAATATTTAGCAATTGAGATGGTGAATTCAAGTTTTCGTCTTTTTGAAACGAGCCACATTGACCTTACACCCACAATTGTTTCGCCTTTGTTTGACGTTGACCAATCACCAGGAAAATTGAAATAAAAACGATTAAATTTGCTTGGATCTCTTTGTGAGTCCTCTAAGAAAAAAGCAGTCTCAATTGGGACAGGAACGTTAGCATCATGTACAATATTTTCACGATTAGGGTGTTGTGTTTTAACTCTTGGCGGTAACTCCATTTTGACTAAAAATAAATATCTTACTTATTCTTTCTTGATTTACTAGCATGAAGAATTATTTCCTTTGGAATTATATCTCCCTTTTTCAATTGAATCTGATAGGCTTTCGATTTGACCATATTTTCATTCCTTTCACCTATATAACCAATTATCGATCCAAAAAGTGTGATTTTATGTACTGAACAATATTTGGCCACTAAATTCAATATTTCTTTAACGTCCTCATAATCATCCCAATCAAATTTCTTTGCCCAATCAGTAAAGATTATTTTTTTGTTTGATAATTTAAACTTTGATTTACAAATTTCTGATAATTCAGATATTTCTGTCTTTTTCAATGTTTTATTAAAATAAAGTGAACATTCAATTGGCAAAATTAATTCTGGCATTTTTATTTATTGAAAAATTTTTAATTTACATTCTTTTTGATTTATCTTTTGGTACACCAGATTCTACATCTTCATGAACATTCCAATAAGGGTATTTATATGATTTAGCTAAATGATATGCACCTTTTTTAATAAAATAATTATAAGTCTCTTGTTCGATTCTTTCCTTCTCAGCTTGACTCATTTTTTTTTTGGGAAGAGTCGGTTTTTCTGTGTTGTTAGAATGTTTTTGAAAACTTGGTGGTGTAGGTGGGAGGGCAGCTGTTTCTAATGATTTGCTCTTTAATTCACGTGCAATTCTTTGTCTAATATTAGGTACGTCATCTATTGGATAAGGCCATTTACCATCATGCAATAATATCCTTGCATTTTGCATCATTAATATAGCACAATCAATATCATTATTTTGTTTAGGAACACGATTATATCTCATTGGATATTTATGATTAATGCCTTGTGATTTCAAGAATTTATTCATTATTTTACCGATATCTGGGTATGCTTTCATGTTTGAATCATATACACCGATATCTTTATTGCCATTATCGATTACTATTAATATCCAATGTTCCTCTAGTTCAGCAGGAATTACAATGCAATCATAATAATCAATTGGTTTCTTATTAAACTGTGGAGCTTTACTAAGATACTCAAAGAGAGAGTCCACTGCTTCTTGTTTCGGATTCTCATATAGATAATAAAACCAATCAGGAGGCAATAAGGCTACATGTCCTATTCTTTTCACCTTTTTTCCTTTTTCTACTAATAGTTTTAGATATGGATATACTTCTTTTGATTCTAATTGTGAATTATTATCAGTGATTGCATTATAATCAATAAATTGGTCTAGATCCATTGGAGGTGTTGGTGGTCTTGATGTGTGCCTTGATGTTTGTTTTGATGATTGAGGGGATGTTTGTGGGGGTGGGGGAGGAGATGGCGCTCTTGATGTACCGCTTGATGATAATGTAGATGTTTGAGAAGAAGACGATGAAGATGCCAACTTTTTAAGTATAGGTTTGGCCGAAGACGATGACTTTTTCTGAAAGATTGTTTTGTTTTGTGATGGCTCTTCTTGAGGTGGAGGTAATGCATCATCATGTTCTGGCTTCACCCATTTTGCATGTCTTTTTGGTTTGGGCTTATAATATTTTATGAACTTAAAGGCAGCATTATTGTCACTTTGCACCTTCCCATATTTAATGAAATAACGCCAAGCAGATTTAGCATTAGGCGATCCTTTATAGGCCAAAATTTCACCACTAAAACGTTCTCTAAATAATTTGCCCTTCATATTATTCGCAAATATTTCTAATTCATCCCTAAACCCCTTTGCTGGTATCCAATTATAGGGCACTAAACATGTCACATAATTATTTGTGATATCTATATATTTAAAATTGTGTTCTCTTTTCAAATCTGCAACTTTTTGATTTGTTATAGGTGGATTAAAACGAATTTGACCTTGAATAATTATTATATCTGACATTTTGAATAAAAATAAATTACGGCATTTTACGATTATAATTGTTTTCAGAATGTGTTACCCATCGTAAATTACATAGACGGTTATCTTTACGATTACGGTTTTTATGATCGACTTCTTTTTTGTGAGCAGGATCATCGTTAGGCAAAAATTGTTTGGCAATAATAACGTGTTTTAAATAATTTACACCATTCAAATTAACCGTCAAATAACCTTCATTATGTTTTGAATCTTTCAATGGTTTACGTGTCTTCTTATTTCTTATTGTGAAAGGGTATTTATTTAAAATCTCATAGTCATTTATAAAGCCTTTTAATGGAACAAAGCTCATTTTTCAAATACAAAAAATTAATCTAATGGTCGTTCACCAAATTCTTGGAAGTCATGTTTTCTCGTATTGTTATTAAGAATATATCGAATACACCAGCTGTTTCTACGAGGCACTTCTAAATGAGCATTATGACCAAATAAGCTCTTAACACACTTCATATCTTCTGGATTTTTGAAATAAATGAATGCATGACCATGATATCTGCCATTCTCACAAGTATCCTCACATGTACATAGATAAGTGGAGTTATCTGGCAGTTCTTTAGGGTATTCATGTGTCCAGAATGTGATCATATAGTTCCTTCTTTTTCCCCACATTTGTTTTTTGATATGAAGATAAAAAATATAAAAATATAAATATAAAAATAAAAATAGAGAAAAAAATGTTTATAAATGGCCTTGGTGAAATCATATGTGCGGTTAGGTCTGGGCGACCGTTAAGGGCGCACAGCCTAACGTATACTACTTATGTAAAGACCGCCATCGTTTTTCGTCGTGTAGAACCAGGCGGTTGGAATACCAGCAGCACCGATCATTTTGGACAGCTTGCCCCGAATGAGTTCATCTAATCGACTGAGGCAATTTGTCGGTGCTGTGTTCGCCATCAGTTCGTAGTCAATCTTGGGAATCACGAACCGTTTGATGGCGTCAACCGCTTGTGTGAACCGAAGAGCGCTGCTAGTAATTCGAATGACGTCCTTCGTCATGTCTTCGATTCGCCGAAAAACGTGATGTTTACGCTGCGAAGATTTGCACGCGATTGGAAGTCCGAGATACGTTGTATTGTTCTGAATACTGATGTTATCAATACGTCCTCCAGCAATGGTGAAGTTGTCGTTCAACACACTGCGAGAACCATTGTGAGCAATGTATGTGAAAGCGTGGCACTTCTTGCAGTTGATCTTCATGTCGCCTGCATAACTGCAGAAGTGCTCCACGACCGAAAGCAAGTTCTTCATCCCGACTTCCGAGTCCGAGAACACGATTATGTCATCGGCGTAAGCTTGAACGGTTGTCGCTGAGTCCAACCAATGATAACCGTCCTCCTTGCAAGCGTTCAACCGCGCGAGGAGAGGTTCGATACAAATGTTGAATAACGTCGGACTCAGCGGACAACCTTGCTTGACGCCTTTGCGAAAACAGATAGAATTAGATCGTCTGTTGTTGCTGATGATCTTCGTCGAAGAGTCTCTGTACGAATTAATAATCGTTTTAACAAAAGAAAGATCAAAGCCAATGTCTGTAAGATTCTTTTTAATAAGTTTATGTGGTACGGAACCAAATGCATCAGAAAAGTCGATCGTCGTGATGTAGAGTGACTTTTGGTTCCGTGCAGCATCGTGTATCATCTCATCAACCACAGTTGCATGCTCAGCCGCTCCAGCTGGAATACGCATGAATCCTTTCTGACTCGGTGATATGAACCTATGTTTTGAATTCAGCGTTTGAAGCGAGCGGCTGATGTGACACATCAGCATCCGATAAATCGTCGGAGTGATGGTGATAGGACGCCACGAATGGGCGTCGTCAGGGTCTCCTTTCTTAAACAACATGACGGTTTTGTTCATTTTCAACACCTCCGGAAAGAGACCAGTGTCAAGCATGCAACACAACACATTCTTGATGATCGTCGCCGTGACACTCCCGCCAACCTTCCACACACCATTTGAAATGCCGTCGCATCCGACGGCAGACAGATTGGATCTCGATCTGACCGCTTTGAGAATAGCTTCTTCGTTGAGGATGAGTGATTTGAGTTCATCAGAATTATTCGATGAAATTCTGCGCTGAAGAGTGTAAACACCATCTGGGTCATCCCCGAGAGCAGCAGCATCGCTCCACGAGGACCCGTACACGTTCTCGAAATCTTCGACTGGGACGACACATTCCGGTGTGTCGTCGTTCAACACGAACCAGTCGAGTGTACGTTTGGCGTCTTCAGCGTAGAATTTCTGAAGGAACTTCTTGTAGCCAAGCGAGGAAGGAGAGTTGTTGAGAATCTCCAATTCCTCTAGCTTGGCACGTATGAATTTCATCCTTTCATCGTAATGCTCATCGTAAATCAAACCGTCAATTGAGTCCAAGTCACCACTCCCAAGAAGTTGAGAGAACTCCAAAGGAGCCTGTGACAGAAAGCGAACAAGCTTTTCTTTGATGTCTGCGATGACATTACGTTGAGGTTGATCGAGATCTTCATCAGTGATGTGAATGCGGGAATGCAGGAGTTCAATACCAGCGATGAATTTGGAGGCCGACTTCATCTGAATCGGTGTCTCCAAGGAATGCGGGCGACGAATCTTATCTGAACCTCTCCGTGCCGAACGAACGAACTTCCTAATCGACTTCCGTAGAATGAGAATGATTTTCGAAATCATCCCTTCGCAGAGAAGCATTCGGCTGCTCTTTTCCAAAGAGTCAGAGAGGTTAATAGCTTCATTATACCAATTGAGAACATCCTTGACTTCACTGTTAAACACTTCTTCGAACTTTTTCCTGTGTTTCGCTAAACGGTCACCCCACAGCTTCGGGAGGTGCACGAAATCATCATCTTCCTTCATGCACCTCGACTTCCAATTCTCAGCTTTGGACAGGCAACTCTCAATGTCCACGATCGAAGCTGACGCTGGGTGAGCCGGATGTTCATCAATTGTGTGAGTATCTTCTTCGCTAGATGAAGAGACTGAATGCAAGTGCGCCTCAGGCAGTCTCTCGTTGGCAGGTATGAACCCAGCCTGTCGTCTCCGTCTGCGTGAGTCTTCCCCGCGACGACGATCTTCCATCACTTGGAGATCCACCGATTCGTCTGCCCGAGGTTGCACTGGCATCTGTCTCTCATCATCTTGAGTGACTCTGTTCTCACTCCTCACAATCTTGATTCTCTCCAGGTCAGTGTTGGCTTCACGAATTTCATCGTCATCGGTTTCAGGCGAAAGCCAATTAACGGATATACTGATGTCGATTGCCTGAACCCGATGACCTTCAACATTGGCCTGGGGATGTGATCTGTTGGTATGCTGTTTGACTGTAGCTTTGTCTCTACCAACGAAGTCCTTGCATTTCATGCACAAGGAACCGTGCAGGTCATGGTAAACATCGCTAGCCACAAGTAATTTCCGATGTTTCTTAGCGTGCAGAATGCTCATCGCCCAGAAGACTCCAACTTCACGTTTAAGCGCTTCCATGTCCTGGTGCGATGAGCCCATGTGGCTGCTCAATGAGTTCGCTCTGCTGACCAAGTAGTCGCAGTCGCTGCACGGACAAACGTGAATGGTACGATAGTGAAAAGCGTCAGGCGGAAGGTGAGGTGAATCGATCTTCCACCTCAGCTTCCTGCCGACAATGTACTCGAACGCCGCTTGCTCCAGAGGAATGTTATTCGTCGTGTGCGTCGATTTGAGGTGAAAAGACAAGGACGCACATGTGGGAAACGTTTTGTCGCAGCAAGGGCAGTAAAACTGCCCAACTCCTAACCATCTGTCTTTCTGATACATGAGGAGAATGATAGGAGTGTCAACGTCGCTAACGTTTGCGAATGGTGAAGTGTCGATGTTTGCCACCTGCAAGATATCAATGAGAGACTTCATGTCTGTTTTGGTCTTCACACCAGCCAATTCGCTCACGATCCAATCAATGGAAACATTGTCACCCACAGGTGAAGAAGGATTATCATCACTACCACCGTGATTGTCATCATCGGAATGATCAGAGTGTTCAGAGTGAGAATGAGCATCGGTGAACTCTTCAGCACCACTAACAACGCTGCTTGTACCAGAAGAGTTACTGGTAGTTTGAGTACCTAAGGAGTTGGTTCGAGATCCGAGGAAATTATTGTTTGAGAATGTGTTAAGCAACGAATGGTTCCCAGAGAGAGTAAATAGTGGAACCACTTTCTCATTGATCTCGAACACAAACTTAGGTACCTCAATCACTGATGTGAATAATTTCTCCTTCGTGACTACTTGATGATGATCGATGTGAGCAGTTGACGTGACAACCCGATCGTCAACGCCAACAGAATGATGCGTGATGTGAGCCGTTGACGTGACGGTTTGGTTGTCAACGTCAACGTTGTGGTGAGTGACGTGAGCTGTTGACGCGACAACCCGATTGTCAACGTCAACAGCGTGATGAGCGACGTGAGCTGTTGACTTGACAATCTGATTGTCAACGTCAACAGCGTGATGAGCGACGTAAGCTGTTGACTTGACAATCTGATTGTCAACGTCAACAGCGTGATGAGCGACGTGAGCTGTTGACTTGACAATCTGATTGTCAACGTCAACAGCGTGATGAGCGACGTGAGCTGTTGACTTGACAATCTGATTGTCAACGTCAACAGCGTGATGAGCGACGTGGGCTGTTGACTTGACAATCTGATTGTCAACGTCAACAGCGTGATGAGCGACGTAAGCTGATTGACAATCAAACGTCAACAGCGTGATGAGCGACGTGAGCTGTTGACTTGACAATCTGATTGTCAACGTCAACAGCGTGATGAGCGACGTGAGCTGTTGACTTGACAGTTTGATTGTCAACGTCAACAGTGTGATGAGCGACGTGGGCTGTTGACTTGACAGTCTGATTGTCAACGTCAACAGCGTGATGAGCGACGTGGGCTGTTGACTTGACAGTCTGATTGTCAACGTCAACAGCGTGATGAGCGACGTGGGCTGTTGACTTGACAATCTGATTGTCAACGTCAACAGAATGATTAGCAACGAGGGCTGTTGACTTGACAGTCTGATAGTCAACGTCAACAGAATGATGAGCGACGTGGGCTGTTGACTTGACAATCTGATTGTCAACGTCAACATTATGATGTACCACGTGTGCCGTTGACGCGACAATCTGATTGTCGACGTCAACGCTATGATGAGCAACATGAGCCATTGACGCGACAACCCGATTGTCGACGTCAACGCTGTGGTGAGCTACATGAGCAGTTGACTCGACAGTCTGGTTGTCGACGTCAACGCTATGATGAACAAGATTAACATTGTTATGAGAAACATTATAGTTAGAGATATTATTATTAATGAAACTATTATTAGTGAAACTATTACTATTATTAACATTGAACATATTGGTATTCATGACTGACATGTGATTTGAAAAGTCGGTGAAGTGATTATTGCAACCGATGTTGCACGAGAATGAGACCGCCAGCGAGTTTAATACATTGTATACATGGGAAACAAAAGGCGAACGTGGGAAGGAGCAAAAATTGAATGGAACCGCCGGAACCGTGCTCGGATGGACGAAGGTCTCAGGGAGGAGCACCTTCTGGCTGAGTTCTGCATCTGAAGCAGGTACTGCCGGGCGGTTTCGGTCGAGTATTGGTTGCCCATTCGAAATGATCATTTGTCCTCGGGCAACCAATACACCTTCAACTGACTTATCCTTTGCAAGGTAACTCAGAGGGGAACGGGCAGCCAGTGAAGGATCGCTCGTAATGACGAACCAAGAGGGGTTCTGACCACCCTCTGGATTCGTCGGATTATAGTGTACTCCTGACTGCAGGAGTACCTCTGTCGTCCTTTGTGTATTAGGAACTATGAGATTTCTGGCGCAATTTGGTCGGCTCGTAGAATCACTTTGATGCGCATCTGATCTAAATTCTTCGGAATCTGAAAAGTCTGGGGAAACGTTGGAATCGCTCTGTGAGGTACTCCGTATGTTGATAGGAGCAGGTCCAACCGGCGGGTGCCGCTGCTCCGTAGGATATGAAATTCGATCTGTGAGTGAGTATTGCGCGGGAAGATTATGAGGAACATTTGGAACATATCGAGGCTGTGTATTAGATTGAGTTGTGTTCGGGGCAAACTGGTCCCCGTTTTGGTGCGTCTTTGAATTGATCTCTCTTGAGTTGCGAGATATTGGAGAAGTAGCGAGTTTGTTGTAATTTATATTGAAAGGTCTATCTACTGTACTAATTTGAGGCGAAAAACTGCGAAATTCGGGTGTTCCATTTCCATCATCATCAGAAAAATTTCCACCAAAATCATCAATTTTGGTATCAATCGAATCAGCGTCGAGTGCTAATTCGGAAAATCTAGGTTTGGTCGTGCAAAAAAGCATATATGAAAACTAAAAAAAAATCTCCTCCCGTGTGGTTTAAATGTTTATTAAATGCTTTAAGAGTTTTGCGATTAAGCAATTAATAAAAAAAGCTAGGCATAAGCTTTAAGAAAAAAAAGGAAAATAAAAGGAAAAAGGTAAAACTTGAAGTTAAAAGGTCAAAAAAGACTTCAAGTAATGAGTCAGACTTGGAATAAACGGTCGCCAAAAAAATGATCATTGAGCAACACAGATCATTCTGAGGACGGGTTGTGTTACAAACCAGCGATGGTTTCCGAGTCTGATGTAAAACAACGCGTCTAAAGAACAAAGAACTTGAAACAATGTAACAATGTAATTGAGGATATCAGATTGAGATCTGAAAATGAGGAACAATGAGTAACGATGAGTAACGGATAAAACAATTGAACAAGAACTTAAATGAGAGAACAAACGGGCTCATTGAGCGCCCTTCAGTAGAGTCACGCGACATGTGTCAGGCAGCATCTTGCGGAGATCCTTTACCGTAGACGCTTGTTGACTGCTGTCTTTTGATTCTTTCATCAAGGCAGTGTGATCATTGAAATCACAAGCAGACTCACTGTAAGATGACTCCATATATAAAATAGAATAAACTAAAAGAGTAAAAATAAGTAGCAATTTACTTCGATCTGTCCGTGAGAATCGTCTTCATACAGTATAACGCCTTGTAGATTTGAGAATATTGAGAGAAATTGTAAAATGAGAATGGAGTCACGAAAAGTGGGAAACCGAGGGAACAGAAAGGCGCGATCGAAGGAAACTGGAATAAACAAAGTGAGAAGGAAGAGTATAATATCATTAGAGTAAGTTTTGAGAGGTATATTTGAAATTGCATATAACTGATTGAGTATGAGATATAACGTTAAGAGCTGAGATTGATAATATGAGATAAGAAACAACAGTATAATATTGTGGTAAGTCCAGTGGTCGGACTTAGTGAGGTGACCCTACATATAATTGAAATCAGTTTGGAAAATTCGGACGAAACATCGATCTGAGGGCACCATACGAATCAGCTCAGTGCACTGATTACGAATATCTAGTTATTGCCTGCGTAAACCTCGAAAATAAAAATGAAAAAAAAATCTCCTCACGTGTGGATCGAACACACGACTTCCAGATTAACAGTCTGACACTCTAACCAACTGAGTTAGGGAAGAAGTCTATTAACATTTTACTTCTTTTTTTAATCTATATCTAATGTTTTCATTAAATATGAAAATTGATAAAAAAGTAGAATCTTAATTTTCAATCAAGAAATTAATGTGCATTCAAAATTAGATAATCAATCATTATTAAAATGTTATTGATATTCAATTCATGATGTTCTCAGAGAATGTCATCAAACAAAATATCAAATATTAATTCAAAAAACGAGCAAGATGAAGATAGGATTCCAAAAGCAGAAATAAATACAAATAAGAAATCATTTTCACTTTTACAATTTGATTCAAGTAATTAAATAAAATCAACACTTGAATTTGAACAAAATTTTAAGCATTGCATTTGAATCAGATAAAATATTTGAATGATAAAAATAGAAAGTAATTGAATTTTTTTTTTTTTTTTTTTTTTTCATGATTCAGAAAACATTTTTTGTTGGTATAAATATTTTGTATATTATTCATCTCATAAATGAGTTCTTGTGATGGATGAAAAAAAAACAGTCTCTCAGAATTTTGAATAAAAATTTTTCCAAAAATGTAAATAATTCAAAAATAAAAGATTTGGAAAAAAATTGAATAAATTTTAATTCAATTTTTCAGTTTAAAATTTTTATTTTGATAAGAAATTTATGGTTTTTGAATTTTATATTTTTGATTTATTCAATATTAAGAATAATATTTCATATCACTTTATTATATGTTTGTTTATCAAACTCCTGTATCTTCTTTAAATAGAATTTTATCAAATGATGAAAGTGGAGATTTCAAAATTATCATTCAAATCAAATATTCAAAAGAAGAAAATGGTGTCACAATTCAAAAACAAAAACAAATCATATTCAAAACAACAGTTAATAATGCACGTATCATATCAAAAGTAATCAATGATAAATATCAAAAAGATCAAAATATCAAAGAATATGTTTTCAATGTGTCAAAATTGGAAGAAATTAAAATTGAAGATATCATTGAGATTGTTTCAACATTGATCAAAGAAAGAGGAAATCAAAACATTCAAATAAATCAACGAGATAAAAGAAACATTTATGATCGAATAATGACAATTCTTGACAACGAAGAAGAAACGGTTGTTGAATATAATATCATCGAATGTCATTATTCAGAAGACAACAAATTTTCAGGAATCATAACTTATCTCCTCAATAAAAATGATGGAAACGATGAAGATTTGAAACTGACAGGAGGAGGAGGAAAAAGTGGTTATGGTTACAATGATGTTTCAAATTTATTATTATTGAGTGTTTATGATTTCGATAAAGGATATATGAATACCGTTTACGATAGAAGATATGCATTCATTGAATATGACTTTGGAGAAAGAAAAATCGATATGACATCTTACACTATCAGAGCATTAGGAAGATCCCAATATCAAGGTCAACCAAAAACATGGAAGTTCATGGGATCGAATGATCACGAAAAATGGGAAATGATCGACCTTAGAGAGAATGAAGACGAATTAAACAAAGGCAATTTTGTTGGTCATTTCGAAAGTGTAAGAAAAGGTAAATTCTACAGATACATCAAATATATTCAATGGGACAACTGGTATGCATATAACCTTTATGGCCGTTACAAGTGTTACAGGTATTTCATCGCAATCTCGGCCATCGAATTCTTTGGATCAATCTCATTCCCATGTGAAGTGTGAAATGTGAAGTATAAATAAACAAGCGGTAGAAAAAAATTTAATATATTTAGTGCACGCTTTTTTATGTTATTTTTTTGTGATTCTTCTTTATATTCAGATGAATTTTATACTAGTTAAAATTACATATACATTTTGGCTTGGTCAAGCCAAAATGCTGAGATTATGTTGAGATGATGATGATGATTATCAAAATGTATATCTGTTATATTGATTGATTGTTGTAAAACTAATGTTTTCAAAAAGTTCATTATGCCTCTTTAAAAAGTTTATTATGTTGTAAAAAAAAAAAACTAATGAAATGAAAAATAATGATCTTGAAATAAAAGAATAAATAAAATAAATAAAAATAACATAATATTTATTAATTATATTTGGGATCCTCCCCATTCTAAAACAAAGAAACCGTCCCTGTTCTCAATTTTGAATTCGTCAATATTTTGGATTGGCACAGATACTTCTTCTTCAAGTAATTTGAATGTAACGAAGATTCGTTTAACACAATCTGGTTTTGGCTCAATCTTTAAAGGAGCTCGTTCTTCATATTCTTCTCCTTGGAATTTGATTAAAACATATTTGCTATGTTCCATTTTTGGACACCAATAAGTAATGAAGTCGTTCGCTTCTTTTTCTTTAAATCCAAGGTACTCAAGCTTTTCTTCAAAGAATTCATAACTTTCTTTACCTTCGATGACAAAACCTTCTTCCATACAGAAATCTTTATTGAAAAAACATTCCCAAAAGAGGTAATAATGCTTCCTCTCATTGTAAAAAAGTTCGCCATTTCTGTTAGCTTTGACAAGCCAAGTATTGTTTTCGTTATCTTGAATTACTGGATATCTAGATGTAATTTCACCTTCTTCTTTATCCATGCTGACTTTTACACTAACTTCGAAGTCGTCTTTCTCAGGATAAAGATAGATGACTGGTTTGTCTCCTCTCAATCGAAGAACTAAATGAATTAAAGAATCTTCTGAAATTGAATATTCACTCAATTTGTTTCCATCTTCAAGTTGTCTTCCTGCGAAAATTAAACGTTGTTGATCTGGAGGAGTTCCATCAATATCACATATTTCGTTTTTGAGGTCCTCGATGTAGCTATCTGGATTGATGTTAACTGCGAATTGTCTGCCTGTCAAAGTTTTAATCAAAACTCGAATTGAAGAGAGAGGGATGTTTAATCGCAGTACTGTATCTTCTTGTATTGAATAATATTGAAGAGTATTGTCATTGTGGAGACATTGACCTCTATAAGTTAATTGTTGTTCTCTAAAAGGAATTCCTTTTATTTCTTCAATTTTTGCTTTCAAATAAAGAATCCTGTCAGTTTGCTCCACATTTAGAATTATATGCCTTTGTGAATCTAGAACAATGAACACTTGCATACTTAATAAAAAAAAAAAAAATGATGTCATTTTATTTCTTTAAAATTTCAATACTTTAAAAATTTTGAAATATTGAATATTTTTAAAATTTTGACATTTTTTGTGAATAATTGGTCAAATTTATTGAATATGGAAAAAATTTTTCACAAATTGGTCAAAAATTTGGTTTTAAATTTCCATCTATATATTTTGGTATTTCTTCATATATATGAAAATAAAACAATATTTTCTCATATTTTTTTTATAAAGAAATCAAAAACTTTATGATTTGAATAATATAATAAAAGATAAATTTTGAAGTAAGCAACCACATCATGCAGACTTAAATAATTTATTATTTTACAACTTGATTTTATGATTTTACAGTCATTAATAATGCATCACATAAGCAAATTTGACAATTGGATTCACATGCACGAGTTGCAGACTCATTTCAGATCTAACGTCTCATTATGTCAGACAAAAGCGCCAAACAGATCCAACAATCAACACACTCACAATTACTACTGAAGAACTAGGTGACTTCAATCACGTTCTCGATCTTGTGACATTCACTACTCACTCAATTCAATAAAACAATTTTTTTTTTTTTTCTCAGAAGTCATTGAAAAACTTTGTAACGGCTCAATCAAGAACTTGGAATAGGAGCTGCACAGTGCAATTCAAATAACTATCATCAGTCCTGTGGTGATCAAAACCTGTGGATTTGTTTTGATTTTAAAGACAAACTGATAATTCCAAAAAATAACCAAATTAAGTCACTTAACTCTGACTCTTCGAGTTATCATCCAAGGTCGTGGATCATTGAATTATTGAAAGAAAACGATCAGTGAGAAAATATTGCAACAGAAAACGGTTGTTCCCTTCTCAATGGACAATGAATCACAAACATATTCACTGTCAAATATTTCATTGTAATTAAAAAGGATTAAATAAAGATTTGATTTGCTTGAATAATTGATAGTGAAATGTTGTTTAAATTTAATGATATATAGAAAAGTATTTAAAATTGTTTTTTCTTAAAAAATCATTGTAATTAAAAAGGATTAAATAAAATTTGATTCAAATAAAAGTAAGCAAACAGCATATTAACAAAGAATGAGAAATAAGAATAGTCATTAAGAATCGAAAGCGTGTAGATTTAAAAAAATATAACAGGCCCTATTCATATCATGTACCTTAGAAATTGTACTTTTAGAAACGTTAAGTTAAAAAAGTGCCAAACATCAATATTGACTGCAACAAATGTTTCTGAAGAGCCGAAAAATATCATTCCTTTAATTGCAGGATATGAAGGATATAAAACTAATTTATTCGCAATCAATAAAACCTTTAATGAAATTCCAGTATTTAAAGGAAATAAACAACTTTTATACGATATGACAAAATCTAAAATCATTTCTGATGATGATCATAAGATTGACATTTACCCAATTATAATCAAGGACCATAAAAAATTGGGGCCAATAACGAATAAAACTCTTTCTATGTCATTACATCAAATTATGAAAAGAAAGAAATAAAACTTTTTTAAATAAAAAGATTATATTTAAAGATCTTAATTGAATGTTTGGTATATATAATTGTTAATCTGTCAAAATAAGTAAAAATGCTAAGCTGAATTATTTCAAAATTCATACATCAGCTTTCTTTAATTGTTATTCATCATATATAATTGAAACAAATTGATTACAAAATGATCATTCATTTAAATCGACATATTTTTCATTAAATTATATGGTTCGAGATTAGTGCATAAAGATAAAAAAACATGCAGTGAGGAAGAATATTCAAAAAGTTGTTTTTTTTATCCGATCATAATAAGGTCAAATTTTACCTTATTGTTATAATATTGGCATCTACTAAAATCCAATTGGAATGCCTATCATGGAATACAACGTAGTTGGCTTTGAATTAAAATTCAAGAATGAAAAATACCCAAAATAGAAAAGCTGAAAAAAAAAAAATAATGATTAATTAATGAATAGTCTTATTCTATAGGGTTAATGATAACTAATCATTAGGTAATCTTTTAATAATAATAATTTTATTGTATATTTTGAAAGTAATAAACCATATCAAAAAAAAAAAAAAATCATCAACAAAATGGTTTTTATATCCTTAATGCATATTTCTCTCAAATTAATGCACAAGCTTTGAAAATATTTGAATGGCTATTCAAAAGTTTTATATGATAAATGGCTATTGAAATTAATGCATTTATGTAAGGGATTCAATGTTGATCATCATCTCTCTGACTTTAAAATGATTTTGCAAATGTAGAGGTTCTTGAGAACTCTGTAAACTCTGTAAATATCTTTGAATTTGAGAAAATTTAATGCATTGCAAAAGACGATGAACTTGAAAAACCAAGAGATTATAAATGTATGAAAGTCTTTTATCATATAAAACTTTTGAATTTCTGCAACCAGAAAATATATTTTAACAAACAATTAGAAGATCAATTTCGTAAAGACATTAAAAGCAATACATTTGAACTGACTATAAATGGGCAAACAATCATTCCAAATAAGCATTTTGAAGAGTATAATAATATTAAAAATAAAGTACCTTCACATAATATTGCTGAACGTTTTCTTTACCATGGTACTCGACTTGTTAATCATCAAAAAATTATCAACAGCCACTTTTTAATGCCAGGAGAAGATGAACAATTATGGGAAAAACTAAAAGTTATTCTGTTAGATTGTGGATTCTATGGGAAAAAAGGAACTATATGATCCTCGCATCGTAATCTGAGTCGAAAAGGATGTTTCCTGCTTCATATCACGATGGATCATGCGATATGCATGAACAGACTCCATCGCCTGTCACATCTCGATGATACAGCAGCCTTCATCAATGTTGTCCAGCTTACAAATCTGGTCGCTCAACTTATGCTAGCAAAACTCAAGGATGATCGAAAGCCGATGATTTATTTTTTGAAGATCTTCTTATTATATTAACACCATCATGCAATTTGATCTTTTTTAATCGAAGAAGGGACAGAAATTTCCATCAATGATGCGGACTCGCCAAAAACATTCAATCCAATTGAAGTCACTGAATCTGGAATCCAAATATTTTCAAGAGAACTGCACCCTAAAAAAAAACATTTGATCTGATTGATGTCACCGTATCATGGATTGAAACTTCTTTCAATGCAGAACAATTGTAAAAAAATGTTAGGATTAACAGCAGAAACGTTTTGAAGAATTTTTGCATATATCATTGGAGAACATTCAGAGAGAGCATCATCTTTAATTTCAGTGACTGAAAGTGGAATAATCAATATCCTTTTAATGATGAACAAAGTGCAAAAGCAAGCTTGCCAATTGGTTTTATATTCCTCAGTATTTTCAATTTGTTTAAAAGAAGAACAACCACAAAAAAAATTTCATCATTGACTTTAGTTAACTAAGATGGGAATGAAAATTGTTCTATTGAAGAACAATCCTTAAAATCAGCTTGTCTAAATGATTCAACGGAAGAAGAAAGAAATACTTTTTTTTCAATGATTTACAATAACTAAATAAATAAGAAGGAAGGCAAATTTCAGTCAATGATCCGCAACCTTTAAATGTATAATGAAGAAGGCAATGTTATTTCTTGCAATGAACTGTATACATCAAAAGCACATATTAAAATGAATCTGACTGAAGAAAGACTATATTTTTTAAAAGCGAAGAACAATCTTTGAATAACGCATCATTAATTACTAATAATGAGTCAAGATTGTCTATTTAAATAATTAATTACAAAAATATTTTCTTCCAATTGATGTTACTGGTGATAAAATATCTAATTTTTCTATTGAAGCGCATTGGCAAAAAGCACTCTCACCGATTTTGACAACTGAAGAAAGAATTGTCATTTTTTTTCAATGAGACACATTTTCTAAATGCATTTTTTCTATTTCAATAACTGAAGCATATTTACATAAAAAATGAATTCATTTTTAAAATGACTTTCATTTATAAAGACTTGGCGCGCCTTATTTGTTTCATTGACTTGCATTTATAAAGACTTAGAACGCCTTATTTGTTTTAGTGACTTGCATTTATAAAAGAACCAGTTCCAAATGAAGTCACTGATGATGAAATTGTTACTTGCGTTAACGATGTGCATTTTCCAAAAGCAATAATTCCTATTGAAACCGCTGAGGGTGGAATTATTGCCTTCATTGATGAAAAGCATTGGCAAAATGATCCTTGGCCAATTGAAGTCACTGTTGATGGAATGTCTATGTCATTTTATAAATGGAAACTTTCGAAAACAGAATCATCATATCTTGTCAAATGTTTTGGAATTGATACAGTGCGCAATAAAACACAATAATTTAAAGCACTGGCTCCAATTGAAGTGGTATAGTCAGGAATTCATTATTTCAATTAATTTATATGAACTGTAAAATTCAAAATCATCAATTTTTTCTCTTTTTGTTTCATTCAAAATAATATTGAGAATTTCATAATGATTGCATCCAGCTGTAATAAAAGTAGGTGGTCTTTTATTACTATAATCTATCTTTTTATCATTACAATAGCTAAAAATAAACAAATTAAAATGAAGCTTTTTGTCGCTTACATCATTTGGGAAGTATTCATGGTTATAGTATTTGAAGCTGTATTTAATAATTATGTCTTTTAAATCTTTATCAATTAAATTTTTCAAAATATTTTACAAATTCATTTTGATTGACTCTCTAATACAATAATTCAAAGAGAATTCAAAATTCAAAACAATTTTATCTTGTTTATAAAAGATTAAATGCATAATAAAATTATTTTAATAATAATAATTTAATACTATTAATAAATTTTTAAATTAATATATACTAAAAAAAGTTTTAACCTATATTTTAATCTGGAGAACACAGAGGAGACAAAATTTTTTAAAAAACGATATTTTAAAAATTTTATTTTTCCATTTTAAACTAATGATAATAAAGAACTAAAAACTCTGCTCATGAACTTCTAACATCTTTTTATCATGTGATATGAACATTTTATTTTTCAAAAATTTTTTCGAAAAAAAATGGATCATTTTTCATATAAATAATAGTTTTTTATTTTTAATAATCATAAATTGTTTTTAATAATGGATATTAAATATAAATAATCTATCAAATTTATGCAATGTTTTTTATGTATCTCAATTACGTAAAAATCTCAATTTTTTCATCAAAAAAACATCTGATTCTCAATGAATAATGTGGAGTATTTGAACTGATAGGTTATCATAAATTAGATTTAAATCAGTTATCATTAAATGATATTCATTGTTTTTCTTGGTTAATTATAAATATTCATGGTTATTTTAGAGGTGCGAGAACTTGGAAATATGATTAAAATGCCTGATTCCTATATATATATATATCCTCACTTAATATCATATGTTATACATTATTTTTATAAATATTTATTCGATAGGAGACAAAATATTGTATTTTATAATATTCAATGAAATTGATGTAAACCATTCAATTTATTATGAATTAATTTTTATTGATATTAAAGATAATTGTAATATTAAATTTATTTAAATTAATTATTTGTGTTTTTTGATCCATTTTTCAATATTAATCTGTCCAATTTTAAATTTTTTTTTCAAATAATCTGGAAAATCTTCATCATTCATGTTATCTTCCTTAAAATGAGCATCAATTAGATTATTATTTTTAATAAAAAATATAAAATCATCTTCAATTTGTAAAGAATTTAATTCTTTTTCTGTCATTTTTGAAATTTGATGAAGTTTCTTGATATTATCTAGTCTATCCTTCTTTCTACACTTCATTTTTATTCTAAATTTCTTTGTTTTGTCATCTGATAAATTTATATATCTAGCAATTATATTACTACCTGATAGAAATGATGATTTTGTGATTTGTTCTTTCCAATCACCGGTTTTATAATAGGGGAACCATGAACGTTTTCATAAGTTCTTATTTATGAGTTTTACTTCAAATAATAGAGGCCAAAATTAAAATGTATTTAATATTGGTGATTTTCAAGTTTGATTAAAAAGCTTTTTAAAAAGGCATTCTAACATTATGTATATACCATAAATATGTGACAAATTCAGCATTTATTTAAAAGTAATTAACATATGATGATGATATTCAATTTATTTAATTTCATGAAGACTAGAATTAAAAATACTTTTATTAAATATACCAGACAATAAAAAATTTTATAATCATTTCCAAGAAAAATATAATAAAAATATCATTTTTAATATATATATATTTTTGAACGATATTGAATGCTTATAAGAATAATTTTGTTAGCACTTATAGAAATATTTGTATAAACTATCAAATTTTCAAAAAAAAAAATTGGTCAAATTTTATTTTAAATATATCTTAAAATTCATCCCTAAAAAGTTTTTACAAAGTTTTATATAAGCATTAGATTATATAATTATTATTTTAGAATAGTTCTAGCATAAAAGATAGGGCCATTTTTTCTGTGGGATTTTCAAAACTTAAAATGCAATTTTATCAGTAGTTTTCATATTTAATTCTAGTTTTCCTGTGAAAATATATTTTATAAATAAATATACATATTAGAATATCATCAAATTCAAAATGTAAAAGATTTTGAGTAAAATATGTTAATAATAAGATTTCGACCGAATGGCTTAAAATTCCACAAAACACACATTTTTATATTCAATACCATAAAATAATTGATTTCTGAAATTGTCAAGAAAATATCTTAATTAGAAATATCATTTTTCTTGAATTTTTATTTTTTTAAAAAAAATTGAATGCAATTGAGAGAAAATAAAGTAATTACTTTATTTTGAATGGGAGAGTTTTAAAATGTCTCTTGGCGAGCCGTTTTCAATAATATTCTAGAATCATAATAATTATTGAAATTTATAATAAATTTTAAATAGTTATCCCTTAGAGATAAACAATATTATGAGATATTTATAAATAATGAAATATGGAAAATAGAAGTATTAATATCTTGCGAAATTATCCAATATAAATATTTTATAAATACTAAATTAAATGTTAAATTAAAAATAATAAATATATTAAAATATATTATTAAAAATAACTGATTATTGATCAAGATAAATATGAATTTGTTTTTTATAAGCAAATTCATATGTTTTGGTTGCTTATAGTGAAGATAAATATTAAATTAATATATTTTTATTATTATATTAGAATATAATGCTTATTTATTTTGCAAAAAATAAATTATACTTTCTATTTTCCAAGATATTACAAAAGTTTTAAAATTAAAGTTGATCGTTTTTTAAAAAAATTTTTTAGTTCTCGCAAAAGGAGCACGGGTAACCGTTTTTCGTACGTTAAGAAGCCTTAAAAAAACATTTATATCTTATTATAAAAACAAGAAAAAACAATATTTTTTAAATATATTGATTATTTATATTAGATAATATAATCCATAATGATACATTACATAATTATTTCAAGTGTGATGAAATAAAGTCCTAATGATGTTTTTTTTTGATCATCCAAAGGACTTGTAAATTAATAGTTTTGATATTTTATTTTAGTGCTAAATGATAAAATGATATTATATCTTTTAAATAAAATTTATAGTAGACTTATAAATTTCCAAATCACATTTTTTATTTTTGAAATCCTGGGGAATATTCTTTTCTGTTGAGTGTTTATTTACATTGATATTTTATTTTGTACCACGATTGGTGTTAATAATTCTATTATATTATAATTAATGTTTTGTTGATACGGAATTTTTATTACAAAATATAATTTTTTTAATATATATTTATTTAATAAAGCATATTAAATATAGTATTTTCATTTTGGAGTTGAAAAGATAATAATTTCATGAATATTTATGTTTATTAAAAATCAAAGTTTTCGGGAAAATAATAACAAATAATTGTTATATATAATCATACCCAGCAAATTTAATTATTTATCTGCAGAAAAAATCAATTAATTATGATATTTATGTATTTTAATGATGTTTGGAGGTTCTATGATATTTTATTATTATATTTTAATAATAAAATAGACTATTATCTTTAATATAATGAAATTTCATTTCCAAAATAACTAAATACATAAGTAAATTCAGAATAAAAAATGAATAAAATAAAAAAAATTGAGTAGTGAAAATAAATTATCGTTCAATTTGTCAACTTTTTGAATTATTTTTATACTTTGATATTTTTCTTTCATTTGTCGATAAATCGATTTATTTCTGTGTATTTACACCACTTCTATCAAACATGTAAAAACGTTTATAATTAAAATTCGTACGTTAGTTCTGAAAAGTTAAACTTTTTGATAACTTAGATTTTTAAAACATGAATAATGTTTTTCCCCTACGATAGATTTTTTTTTGGTCTATATAAAACTTGCTTAAAAACCAATATACTATATAATATTTCAATATGAAGTCGAAACGATTATTTTCAATAACCGCCAAAGTCGTGCTCCTTTTTCTCGCACCTCTGTTATTTTACACTCTTATATTCAATGAACTCAATGATAAATTATGATCATTAAATAATTTTTATAAAGAAAAAAAATATTTTTTCACTATCTAGAAAAGCTGCAAAGAGATTTTTGATATTTGTAAAATAATTATAAATATTTATTAACACAATATAAAGGTTTGCTAAAATTTCAAGTTTAGCAAATATAAATATATTAATAACAATATTAAAACAATAAAAAACATTAATTTTCTCTCATGAATCCTTCATAAATTTCAAATAATCTGAAGTAGCATCTTTTAAATTTGAATTCAAGCCATCCATAAAGGTTGATGAATTGCCGATTTTCTCCATGAAAATATAGGTGCCGTTGTCCTGTAAGCCGCAAAAACGAACTGTTTGATTATCATTATTATTTAAGAAGTGGATCATTTTTTCGTTAACAGTTTGAAAGCTAAATCTATCGTAGAAATAATTTGAGTTTAAAGATTGAGAAGCTTGATTTGTAATGTATTTTTTAAATCCATCGTCTCTATATAAGGAAATTGCTTGTTGCTGATTAGATGATTTATTTTTAGAACTTTTTTGCTTCGTTAATGGAGTGAGTTTTGTGGACGGAATCTGATATGATGAAGAAGATATAGGATTTAATCCTGATCTTGATTGATTCACTGAATTGTATAGAATTGAATCTGATGGTATTGGGCGAACAGTTGGTATCAAATAAATAGAATTATCGTATTTTTGACTTTGCCTCTTGTCGTTTGTTAGTTTTAAATTTAGATTTGTTGTTGACGAGTAAAAATTTTGTTCGTTCGATTTTCTTGATATTAAAGAAGTGGATCTTTGATTTGAAGATTTTAAGGTTAGTGTGATAGAAGGATTCTTCGTCAAATCCATATTTTCCATTCGCAAACATTCTTTTTCTATGTTATCAAGAACAGCTTCTAAAATATTTTTTAGTTCTGGCATATCATCTTGCGTCTTTTTATTTAATTGAGAAGAAAAAATAACAAAAACAAGAAGTTCATTATATAATACTATTATAGGGTAACCTGAGCTTGTATCTGAAAGCGTTATTCGAGGGCAAAATACAAGAGGTTTTTGAGAATATCCTCCAGAAATACCAACAAGCCAGACAAATTGATCTTTTGGTTTTTCTAAAGGTGCAAATTCTGTCAACATCTTAAAATTCGCTTTGCATGATATATATAATGAAAGAAGATCTTCTTGGTTAATAGAACTATGAACAATATAATCTTTATATGTAATTGCAGCGCCTATTATTGTTGGAAATTTTCCTTTCATGTTAGCAATTAATTCTTCGCATTTGATCCATAAGTCTATATTTGGAGGGAAGCTGTTAAGTATTGGTATGTATCGAAAAATAACAAGAAACTCATTGATGAATTGAATGAGATTAGGTAAATTTTCGACATCGCCGTTTTTTGTCCTTACAGGTGATGTGCAAAGCATTAAACAAACTGATCTGAAAACGTGTAATAATTTCATAAGTATTCGATAATAGTCTGGATCTGTTGTCTTAAAACATGCAGCTAAACATACATCGGCACCAATATTGTCGAAGCAAGTGAAAGAATAATCGGTTTGTATATATTCACAATCTTTTGATGATCGAAAATCGCGACAAAAACCCGTAAAAGTTAAATAAAGGCCAATTTGATTTAATTGTACGTCGATTGGAGTATCATTGGGCCAATACCAAAAAACAGTTGGATCCATACCTTCTTCTTTCGGAGGAATTCCATCATAAACTGCAAAAGAAATTAAAGGAGGTAAATTTGTACTTATCATTAATGGAAAAAGTTCATAAAATTTAAATATTGTTTACTTTATTTTTATACTTTTCAATTATGAGTAATTTACGAAACACATATGGATATATTCCACAATCTCAAAATAACCCGCAAATGGGAATGCAGCAGCAGTATCTTCCCCAAGTTTCAATGCAATATGGTAATCAAATGGGACAGCAATACCCGAATCAAATGATACAACAGTATCCTGGTCAAGTACAGCAATATCCTGGTCAAGTCGGGCAACAATATACTAATCAAGTGATACAACAGTATCCTGGTCAAATGCAGCAATATCCTGGTCAAGTCGGGCAACAATATGGTAATCAGATGATGGGGCAATTTCCTGGTCAGATGGTAAATCAATACCCTGGTCAAATACCAATGGCATCACAATACCCTGGTCAAATGCAAATGAATAGTCAGCCAAATCTCAGAGCATCACAGCCTATTTCTAACCCATATATGCCAAATACTATGAATCCAGCAATGCCAGTAATGCCGAGTAACCAAATTTCCAATACTGGAGCAATCCCAATTCAGCCTGTTAATTATAATAGTAATAATCCTGCACAGATGTTTCTACCACAATTAACAATGCCTCCAAATATTGGATATATTCCACCTCCACCAGCTTTCCTTGATTATAAAGTTAATAACTCAAGAGAGAAAGTTTTTACTAATATATATTCTTCTTTAGCAGCTCTTAATGTAATTTTTGATCTCTTTTCTAATAACGTTGTAAGTGAAGAAGTCAAAAATCAAGTTTTTGAGCAGCAAATGAACTTACTTATTGGAAATATGGGGCCAGGAAATATTAAAACAATTGATCAGTTAAAACAATTCGCTCAAATGGCCGATTTAGATATTTCATATTGTGAAAAAGATATAAACGAAAGACTAAATCCCAAAGAAACTGTTCAAGTTCAAGATTCAAATCAATATTTCCAATTCGGTGAAAGTGTTATTCAATTTGATAATCTTCTCTTATTAATTGAAAATCCGCAGAAATATAATGAATATCGTTTTCAATTACAATCTCATTTAAGCTCTCTTATTAGAAGCGTTAAGGCATTATATCCACCAAGAGTAAATGAACTCAATGTGATGGAACAATACTTTAATTATATATCAAAATTCGATAAAATGGATGATAGAACAATTCAAAGAATGAAAAACGATCTGAGAAATGTTCTTGTTAGTGTTAAGAATTCTCTTACTTGATGTGATACAATTTATAATTGAATAAAAGAAGTTATATTTTATTTAAATTTTGATGCGTAACTTTTTAAATGGAGGATGAATAACTTTTTGATAGAATTTTCTCAATATTTGAATGAAAAAATTTTATTATTAATCCTCTACATTTCAAATCAGTTCTTTTAGCGAATATTTGACAATATATTGATCTTTAAAAGTGTCAAAAAGTTTCGATTTGAAAAATCCTCACTGTTGATGCATTATGGTCATGAATCTCGTAAAAATCCGCCCGTCTTAATTGAATTAATCCTCATCTTTCCAAGTCTTCATATTTCCCTAACGATGATTTTTATTCAAATTTTTTGATATATCTGGAGAATTTGAGTGTCAATGGTGAAATTAATGGGCGAATGCCTTAAATTCGGTAATTTTTTATTAAAAATTTAATAAAAATGATTGAGTCATCAATTGCATGAAATGAATGATTCAATTTTTGAAGCAATGAATTTTTGTGTGTTTATCGGTATTTCAGATTGATGATATTGAATCATTCATTTACCTGATATGCAACAGATAAAATAAGTAATTTTGAGTTTATCCAATGATTAATAGGATGCAATTTTTTCTTTATTTTTTAAAGCTTCACCTTGCTCAGGTTTGCTTGACACCACTAATATTATAATTTATTAATGGCTCCCTGAACATAAGTTTCAATACCTTTATTTAATCTTATTTTCTCAATAATCATAAAATAAAATGTAAATAATTTTAAAACCATTAATTTTTATTGTATGATGAAAATTAAAAACGATTTCTAAGAAAATTCAATGTATTTCTGAAAAATTAAATTAAAATTTTTATTTGAAATAAATTTTTCGCAAATGCACCGATTTCGATCTTCCAATAAGCCAATTATTGTCAAAGCGCCAAACAAAACCAATCTAAACCGCAGATTACCTCCAAATACGAACGTAAAATCAGGGCGAATCAATGGACTAAATTATACCGCCAGCCCAAGATCGCCAATTCCTGGTTCCCGTACTTTTAAAGGTAGATCCATTAATCAAAGCAAAGCTGCTACAAATGCAAAAGTACCATCATTCACTACCGTAGATTTTGTTGGACCTGTTAAGCCATCTTTTATCTTTTTAAATTATCCTGGTCTTTTAACTAAAGAAGAAGAAAAAGAAATTCTTCATTATCGAGAAGTATACTATATACGACAAGCCAAACCACCAGCTAAACCATCAAACTCGTACCAAAGTGGCGCTTTTTTTAAATTTGTTAAAGATGACCACATTGCTTATCGATATCAACAAGAACATATATTAGGAAAAGGATCATTTGGCTCAGTTCTTCAGTGCTATGATCATAAAACTAAAACAAACGTAGCAATCAAATTACTTAGTCATAAACCAAAGTTACATTCACAAATTATGTTTGAACTAGAATTATTAAAATCACTTCAATTTAATGAAAACGATGATAATTTAGATGAATCAGATTCAATGATTTCAGATAATAAGATAATTAGATTCATTGACGCTTTTGAATTTCGAAACTTTTTTTGCATTGTGATGGAGCTAGCATCATATGATTTATATACATTCTTACAACATCAACATTTTCGAGGCTTATCCTTGAAAATGATTCAAACAGTTGCACGCGATACAGCTACAGGGCTCAGTTTTATGCATAAAAAAGGAATTATACATTGTGATATTAAACCAGAAAACATACTTTTCAATAGCATTTCATTTGATGGAGTCAAGATAATTGATTTTGGTTGTTCATGCTATGTTGGAAAAATACTTTATTCATATATACAATCCCGATATTATAGAGCCCCAGAAGTAGTCCTCGGGCGTGAGTATGGAACTGAAATTGATATGTGGAGCTTGGGATGCGTTCTATGCGAATTATTTACCGGAACGCCAATTTTTCCAGCTAAAGATGAAACAGAACTAATGGAAATGCTGGTTAAAGTGATAGGAATGCCACCGAAAAGTTTAATTGCGAACTCTCCAAGAGCTCAATTTTATTTTTCAATTGATCCATCAACAGGAATTTTAACATCAAAACAAGTTCCATTAAATCAAGATATTCCCCAAAATGAAAATGATAAGAAATCTTGTTATAAGTATGCTTTCAAAGAAATACATAAGCAAACAAAAATAAGAGACAAAGATCTCCTTGATTTGATTGTGAGATGCTTGAGATGGGATCCAAAAGAAAGACTCACAGCAGAGGCATTTCTTCAGCATAAATGGGTGAAACAAACGATAGGAGATAACACATAGACTGGTCAAAGTTAGAAGACGAATTTAATTAATTAACAAGCAGTGATTTAATTCTTTCTTTTTTCTTCAATAAAGCCCGCGAGGTTTTAAAAAAGATAGAAAGATTTTTACTCTTTATTCTTTGAAAAATGTATATAAAGAAATCTTATTAATAATATCATATTTTATTACTGCATTTAATTTACTAGTTGCCGTTCTCGATACGGAATTTTTTATCCATTTGGATTATGAATATTGATTTAATGAAGAGATTGAATTAGATATATAAGTAAAAAATTTCAAATTATGAATTTTAGTCATTTTATTGAATGTTTCAGAACTGTAGATTGAATTCTGGTATTTGGGTTTTGGGTTTTTTCATAATTTATTATAGTGTATAAAATATTGAAAATTTATAAATGATGAAAATTTATAAATGATGAAAATTTATAAATTTTCAATAAATGATGAGAATTAAATAATTGTCCATTATCAAATCATCTTCGTCTGTAAATTAACAAGCGTTTTCCTACGATTTTTCGTTTTCAAAGATTAACAAAAAGTTATATAAAAATTCACCATACTATTAAACTCTCATTCAAAAAGTTGTTAATAAGAAAAACAAAAAGAAAAGTTCCATCGATAATATCTTTTTAACCGCCTATAGATTAGCACTTTTTTTAATCAAGAAATGTCTTTTCCATGGGCTTCCCAAATGATTGAAGTTCGCTCACGTAGCGGATGGTCAACAAAAGTATATGAACCCTTAATTCGCCATCGCTGGGCATTTTACGCAAGAGACCCAAATCAAGCTCTCCAAAAATTGCAGCAATTACCACCAAACACAATTCAAGCTATTCTTGAACATCTTTATGCAAATACTCCAGTTGCGCGAACAAACCTTCCAGCATTCAAAGCATGCAAAATTGTCGACTCAATTCCATTTGAATCAACTTATCATCGTGACATGACAGCACTTCTCGAAGATGAATCAACTAGCGACTTTTCTTTACTTCCACGTGATTCAAACGATCGAGTGAACGTTCATCGTTTCATGCTTTTCGCCAGATCTGCTTTCTTCAGACAACAATTCCAATCAAACCCAACAATGTTCCAATTCCAAGATCCAAATATGAGCAAAGCAGCACTTCAAATGTTTGCAGGTTATCTTTATACTGGTCGTCTTGATCCTCTCGACCCAATCGGATTAGTTGATTTATTCCAGGCCGGCAAAAACTATCAATTGCGTGACCAAGAAGAAATTGACTTTTTAGCTATGAATGCACTTTCCAAATTACTTTCGCCACAAAACGCTGTTGAAATTAAAGCACGCGCAGAACAAAGAAATCTTCCTGAAGTTGTAAACCTTGTCCAAGAACATTTTCCTTGCTAAAAATCATTATTTACTACAAATTCTTCTTTTTATAATTTCGATCTAAACTAAATATAAATTCCAATTTATTACTCAACTCTTTGCAAATATATTGAAAAAGTCTTATACATTTTTAATTTTTTATTTTTAATTTTTTCCCTTAATATTTGAGTTTAGTCGTAAATTTTTTTTAATCCTGAAATATGATTATCCGCATCCCAAATTATACCAATAGGAGCATTTAATATTGCAAATATGTAAATGAAAATGCGATTATGCAAATAAAAACGTGAATATTAAAAATTTTTTAATTAATAATGAAAAACATAATATATATTTTATTAATATTTACAACATTTATACAGAAAAAAAAGAAAGAATCATTGCTCTTGATAACATGGAGTACTGCATGGGCACCAAAATAATCTTGGCTCAAAATTAGTTTTTCGAAATGTTTTTTGAATAGCATTGTGCGATTGCATGTTTTCAGCAAGAAGCTGCAATTGCTTTGATTTTTTTTCAACTTCGTTGTCTGCTATATATGTCGCATTTTCTATATCAAGATCTTGATAATTATCGTATAATTGCTCAGCAGATTCTAGGGTTCGAAAGGAAACATAACATGTATTTTCTGATGGATCAAAGAGCATTATTACAATAGGCCCGAACATTTCTAATTTTGCTCGAAATTTAACAATATCTGTAATTAATGGCAGAGTAAAACTGAGCGATGTGGTTGGATTAACGTGTTCAGCAGGTTTGCTTGAAGTTGGAGCAGGCGTTTGAATTGATTGCCAAAATTGAAATAATCTTTCTACTAATTCGTGCTTTTTTCCGTTTGATGGTAAACTAAGTTGGTTTAAAATGTTCTGTAATTCACTAACATTACATTTTCTAAGTTGTTCACGAGTTAGGTTTTCAGTTTCTAATAGATAGCTCCAACTCATTTATTTATAAGCTGTTGAGAGTATATTTGATCATTTATTGAATAATAATTTAAAATCTTTATATTTCAGAATCTTCAATAAAAAAAATTATTTTTATGTAAAAAATATCATTTAGAATTATTTTTATATTTGTTATATTACTTTAATAAGAAATTTATATGTTGGATTCATAGAAATTGATAATATCTTTGCAAAAATTTTGTGAAGTTTGAATAATGATGATATAAAAGATTTTACCTTCTCTCCCTTCAATAACTTTTGGGCATGAATCTCAAACAGCATTTTAAATATTTTAAATATATATTATTGAAAATAAAATACATAGAAATGCCAAATATTAAGTAAATGTTATAATGATACTTAATTTTAATACTGTCAAAGAATACAATAGCTTACGTAAGCTTTATAATTTAACCACATTCTACAATTAAATCATCGACATATAGTGTTGAAGTCAAAATACTACGAACACAAAGATTTATAATCCAATGGGATTTTAATTAGGCACTTTGAAACAAATCAGCACACAAATAACCAACAAAATAATTATCGATTTAATCTTTTAAAATTTAAGAAAATTTCAAGGTGAGACTTGCAGAGATTTTTTTTGATTCTATGATTTGGTCGATAAATTGAAAAAGTTCACAATCAAGATTTTTCATTTTCCATCTAATTAAATGTCTGGAATTAGAGACTTTGAAGAAGAAGATATACCTGAGTATGATGAAGAAAATGATGCTGAAGAAGAAGAAGAAGTAGGCGAACTTATTGTTATTGATAATGAATTAATCACTTCTCTAAAGGAAGGAATCGAATCGGAAAATCCAATACAACTTGCACAAGCAGTTGATGTTATAATTGGATTTCTTGGATATAAAACTAATTTTACAGCAGAAGAAGATTTAGAACAATCCCCACTTTTGTCTCTTTTACCTAAACTAGTGCCAAAACTTCTTGATCTTCATAATGAAAGTAAAGAAGGATCTACTAAAAGAGAAAAAGTCGATCATCTCCTTGAAACTCTGTCTGCTGGTATTCTAGATTCTTTTGAAAAATTCAAAAAAGATGCAGATCTATTTGACATTTATTGCAAGAGTATAGCTTCAACAAGAAAATTTGTCGATGAAAAGGTATTGAAAAAAGCTTTTATAGATGCATCTAAATTGGGTTTAGCCAAAGAATCATATCGAAATTCTATTTATCCTCTATTTGGGGAATTATTAAGTGATGAAACTCTTGGAACTACTGTTCTTCAAATGCAATATTCAGAATTAACCAAATTAAACGAACAGGATGCAATTGAATCTTTACTTCCTTCGATTTTGAATTTTTATCTTGATCATAAGGACGAAGTTCTTCCATATGTAAAGAGCTTAGTGAAAAGACTTTCATCAGAACTTATTGATACAATGGAAAAGTCCGATAAATCAATGATCTCTTGGAGAACATTAGCAACTTTAAAGTTAATTTCTCAGTATATGATTGAAACAAATGAAAGAAGACTTATTTATCCAGTATTTCTTATTTTAACTTCTTTCTTAAGACATTTCCCCATTAAAACATATTTACCTTTCCAAATTCGAATTGCAAATATTTTGAATCAACTTTCTCAATCATTCGAAGTTTTTGAACCAATTCTTTGTTGGGCTACTGATTCAATTCAATTTATATGTAGTTCAAATTGTAAACCAGGTTCAAAATTTAATTGGGATACAGAACTAAGATCACCTCAGATTTTAACATATGAGTTTTGCCATGGTGCTATTGAACATTTAAAAAGAATATTTTTCGCTAACTTGCTTTCAAATTGTGAATCAATAGCTTTTCCAGAATACATAATGCCTATAAAAGAGCATTTGGCAGCAATTGTAGCTACAAAAACTAAACTATCTTTTGAAGTCAAATTTCTTTTAAATCAGATATCTGAACAATCTAAAACTTTGGTTAATTTGAAGAGAGGAATTGAATGGTCTACTAGACAAGAACAAATTACACAGTGGAAAGAAACGATAGAACAGAATTCACCAACTCCATTGAAAGATACATTAGTCAGACAGTCAAATATTGAAGAGAAAAAGAGAAAGATGAAAGAAGAACAAAACATAAAAACTAAAATTGATGATGGCACAGGTATTACAGCTGAAGTTGCTACAGCTGATGATGTGTAAATATATATTTTTTTATTTATTAATTAATTAAAATCTATTAATATTATAGAACTTGCAAACTTCTTATTTCTTTTTAATTTGTATTTATTATATAATTACTATTAATACTATATTTAAATTAAGCTGTTTAATCTTTCACCGTCGTGCCATTTTGAAGTAGCATAAAAAATGGCATGAACTCTTAAATTCCCTATCGGTCCGTCAAGAACCCACTCCATTTTGCTGCTCGTGTGGATATTTTTTGTTTTGACTCAATTTATGAACTTTTTGTGAGACTTCACTCAAAAAATTTTTTTCTTTGATTTAGTAAACTCAATTCGAAAATTTTCACGCTTATTCAATTTTTTTCTATAGTGGAATTAATGTCGGTTGAACTCGGTTTTTTTGAAAAAGCTAAAAATTCTATTTTTTATATTTTTTATACTCAGAATTAAATTGAATTAAAAGTTCAACCAACACTTGTCGGTTCAAAAAGTTAATTTTAATTGAAAAATAAAATTTTTATTCAAAAAGTTTGGTATTTTAATTTTCGATATCTCGCAAAATGGAATAATAATTTAATGTTTGCCTTGGATTTTCATGCACTTTTTTCAAACGATCGGTAATGCCATTAACAAGGCCATTGATTGTCTGCCAGGTCAAATTATCCCAAACATCTTTAATTACATTAATCAATTCATCCATCGTTTTGGGTTGTCTCATTTCGACGCGCTTTTCCATAATGGCCCATACAACCTCGATTATGTTCAAATCGGGGCTGTATGGAGGCCAATTTGGAAGAACATCAATTTCCAATTCTTTTAAAACGGCCAATGTCTCTTTCGAGACATGTGGCCGTGCATTGTCTTGCATAAACGTCCAATGCCCTATACCAAATTTTTTATCGGCGGTTTCAATCATATTGCTACCAAAAATAATTTGATCGATATAGGTTTCGGTATTAACGTTCCCATCAATTATGATGAGATCAGTTTTATAACCATGCGCTATACCTCCCCAAATCATTACCTTAGGAGCATGTGCTTGCTTTTTTTGTAAAACTTTATCTGTAATTTGGGTTTTATCCACCCAAACCCATTTTGAATTACGCCCTAAAACAAACCAGGACTCATCAGTAAAAACTGTATTTAAAAAATTTGTATTATTTTTTAAATGATAATCAGTAAATAAAAATCTCTTTTCTGCGGCTTGCTCTGATATATAAACAGATCTAATCGGTTGACGAAATTGCATGATTTTATTTCTATAATTGTTTAATGTAGTGTCAGAAACCTTTAATCCAAAGAATTCAAAAAGTTGATGTGCCAATTCTTCACCTGAAATGTGTGGATTTTCAATAGTTTTCGCATGAATGTATGTTTTATGTTCTTCCTTTAATTTAAGCTCATAAATTCTTGGCTGTGGATTTGTAATGTTGATAGCATTATATATTGTATTTTTTGAAACTTGTAAAATTTGCATAGAAAGTGACATATTTTTTCCGAGTCGATTGTATGTTGACCGAATACATTCATATCTTTGATCAATTGGCATTTTCATTAATATTTTATTCATAAGAAATTTATGACCATTATAAAACCGTAAATTTCCATTGAATTCAGAGTTCAACCGACATTAATTCCACTATAAGAAAATTTTTATTCTCAGAAAAATTAAAACAAAATATTTTGAATTGAAGATAAATAAATTCTGATAAATATTCAACGGTTTTATTGAATTTTTGGTTATTTTGCAATGACATACAAAACACTATCAAACGATGACAAAGTCTCAATAATCAGATTTTACGATCAATTAGGACCTAGATGGATCTCGATATCAAGATTAACTGGGTTCAACGAATCAACAATAAGAAGCTTCTGGCATAGGTATGAAGCAAAGCCGCAGCTTGAGATCAAACGAGGCAGACCACCAACTATATTTGACGATGTTAAACAGGCAGTAATAGGTGTTTTTGATTACGATGGCGAGACAACATTGAAAAATGCTTCTTTTGATTTTGACCTATCAAAGTCTACTATAAAATGCATTTTAAACGATGATGCGATAAAATACATGAAAAAAACGCCAGTTCCTTCAATGAAAGAAGAGCATTTTGCAAGAAGAAAGTTTTTTTGTTCTTTTATTTCCGGCTTTGAGCCAAACCAAGTTCCAAATATCATAATAACAGACGAATCAACCGTTGAAATTGATTGTCACAAGCCAGGAATATGTAGGCGTCGTGGGCATCATCCACCCTTATCTTTATATAATGCTGAAAAAAACCGAAAACCGTTATGGTCTGGGCAGGCATTGGGCCGGGCGGATATCGAACAGAGTTGTTGCGAGTGAAAGGAAGGCTTAACTCAGAAGCCTATTGTAATTTATTAATTAACAATGGAATCGTTAAAAATTTGAATGATACTTTTGGCACAAACTACATTTTTCAGCAAGACAATGCGCCCTGCCATCGGTCGGCTTTCACAAAAGATGCTCTTCTCAAAAAGTTTCCAGTATATTTAAATTGGCGGACCAAATCGCCAGATCTGAGCCCGATAGAACAGTTGTGGCATTATTTAAAACATATGTTAGAAAACCAAACTTTTTCAAACACTGATGAATTATTCAATAGACTCAAATATGAATGAGAATCAATACCAAAAAGCATTATTCATTCTCATTATTCTTCTTTTCACGCACGATGTACAGTATGTGCCAGGCATGATGGACAATGTTTAAACACACTTTGGTCTGAAGTTCACAAGGAACATGATAAATATCGAACAAATCTCAATTAATAAACTTTTTAAATGGTTTATTTTTTTTAAATAGTTTACATATTATTTTTAATTGAATTTTTGATAGATATGGTATAAGAATAAAAAAAAAAGTTCACGTTATATTAGACGGTTTTTTTGAAAGGTTCAGAAAATATTGAAAGGAATAAAATTTATACGTGAAAATTTAAAAACTGAGTTTAAGAACCTTGCCGTATTTCATATATTTTAAGCTTTTTGTATGGTTTCCTCTTCTGATGTTTCTTTTTCCTAATTTGAACATTTTCAGCATATTGTTGAATGGTATCTCTCAATTTCTTTCAAATTTTTCTTATATCTTTTTGAGAGAATTTAATTTTGTGATGTCTTTGCCAGATAACCATTGAGCTGTAAATTCAGCTACAAAGAGTCTATAATCAAAAGAGCTCTTTTGTGAATGAAACTTTTTATATTGAAGCTGGGTCATCATATGTTGCAAGTCATATTTTTCTGACTATATAGTGAATAATTTCTACACAATCCAGATATTCATTCTTTGCTGGTTCATAAAAAGTGATATTTCTGTTCTTAATATCGATAATGAATAACACCCAATGTCCATCATCAGCTTCATTATCTTGATTTTTTGATTATTTGTGATAATATTGTTGTCATAGAATAAAATCATAATGCTTTTTTAATGGTTGCTGGGATAATTCTGGATGAATACTAGCTAAAACATTATGTTCAATTGGCTTATCTTCCCATGTGATATGTCTCTGTTCTGCTTGCTCATACTCATACATTGCAATATCATATAAATTAGAGAATTACTCAAAAGTGAAATTAGGTAAAACTCAAATTTTTCGTTTATCTTTTCCATTTCTTTTTCTCTTATTATCTAAATGATAATGATAAGTTTTTATGGCAGAATCATCAAGAGTTTGACCTTTCTCAGTAGTGTCAAAATCAGTATTGTTAGTATCCATATCATCATGAATATGTTAGTCATTGTTTGATGCAGGAACTCTATTATCATATAGTTTTGCTTGATGTAATTGTTTTGTCATTTGAGGAGGTGCTGATTCATTAAATTTGTGTTTAGGTTCATACTTTGGATAAGGTTTTTTAGGTGATGTTTTTTTTGAAGGCGGTTTAGATGAAAGCTTTTTAGGTGAAAACGACTTAATTTCTTCAATTTCTGAAATATGAGAACTTGCTGAAGTTTAAAGGGAAGGAACATAATAATTGATTAATTCATCAAGAATGTGCTTTCAAAATTCTGGCATGCCTGGTTGATTGATATCAACATACTCTTGAAGAATTCTTCAAATATTCGCCATCTGCAACTGGTTCTCCTTCCGCGGTGTTGTCTTCTATTTGAAAAATGTTATCAACAGAATTGTATCTAAAATATTTCAAATGAGTTTCAGTAATGTTCTAAATAAAAGAAGAATAATCGTTTTTCCAATCAAGTGGAAGATTTTCAAGAGCAGCAATTCTGGCTTCAAAAGAGGCAAAAATAGTCTTTGAACTCGTATTCTTAGCCTCTAATGTCTCGATTCTGCTTTTGAGCAAATCTACAGCCTAATTTTTTTCATTAGCAGTGAGATAAGTATTCATTATTTTTTCTATTGTTTCGTCGTTTGTATGTGAGTGTTCTTCTATTTGTTCAACCTTATTATTAAGTGCATCATTATCACTCATATATGCCAAATCATTTATTGTAAACATCATACTTTGTATCTCTATGTTATTTTTGATGCTAATTCCACTAACTCTATTCTTCATTGGATTATCTATAATGTTAATTTTGATTTGGAGAGATGCAGTTGGAAAGTTCTTTGTTCCCTCATAGTTCGATATGGCTCCATTTTAGATATTAATATTAACATAATTCTTTTCATAATCTATATCATTAAATTCGCTTATTTCAATGATCATAAGCATGACTTTGAAAGTTCCTTCGTTTATTATATCCTTAGCTTATATCTGTATTTAGCACTCAATGAATTTATCATTTATGTCAGTTTCTTCTTTTTCGAATGGCTGACGTCTTAGTTTTATTGTATGTGCATGTGGAGGTGGATAATTTGGATCTTGAACATTATCCGTAAATGTTCTCTTTTTCATTAGAGTTTTTGTTCAACCGAGCATAAAATCAAGATCAATCCCAAATGTTCTAATCTTTCATTAGAGTTTTTGTTCAAAAGAGCATAATTTCCAATTCAATTCATTCTAATTCTTCAATTTATTCTGAAAAACAAATTGGGGCCTTTTTAAGCGTTTTTTTAACTTCACTTCATTTAATTCAACTACCTGCTGATATATTACCAAAAAGGCAATAAGGCCCTTTTTTCCTCCTCGAAATGCGTTCATCACTCAGATGTCAAACACCATGAAGCAGAACAATGCAGCTTCATCTTCTGGATTGCCTCAAGGGGCAATACATCCATTTCTTGCACTCCGTAATGCTTCCAACTCTTAGATGGACCTTTTTTAATATTTGAATTTGTCTTAATTTCTGAAATGATTGGTCTTTCTTCATAAATTTTCTCCCGATATTATTACATATAGATAGTATTTGCTCTTTGTTTTCTTTTAAATATGAATTTAAATCCTGTGTTTAAAAATTATTTGGTCTAAGTTGTATTTGCTGACGCACCAATACATCCAGAGTTGCTTCTTTGTAGATCATTAATTGATTTTTAAAAAATGATTTCGAAATTCAAATAACCAATACAACTGATGATTCTTTTCAATACAAATGCTGACACTTTCAATACAACTGATGATTCTTTTCAATACAAATGCTGACACTTTCAATACAACTGATGATTCTTTTCAATACAAATGCTGACACTTTCAATACAACTGATGATTCTTTTCAATACAAATGCTAATTTCACTTTTAATGTTTCCTACTGCTCAAGAAGAAGATCTTCTCTTTTCAAATTCATATGTTTATATTAAAGATAAAAACACTTATAAGAAAACAGAAAAGTTATGCATTTGCTCTAAAAAAGAAATGGAAGACAAAAACTTTCAAGGACTGGTACAAAGTAAAAAGTATCAAAATGCTATGAAAATTCTTTGCTTTAAAAACAACAAATTTATAATTACCAAATTTTTCTGTGTCAGGTGCTTAAGAGTTAGATCATGTGATGGAGGGAATTTGTGTAGACATTATCAAGGTAATTGTTTTAGTGAAACACCTCACTCAACAAAAGAAAATATTTATATGATTCTTTTGTTTTGTATAAACCATTATGTACCTCTATCTGCTTTATGCAGCAATGATGGAAAAGAAGTATTTCCAAACTTTCCATCATATCCTACAGTGCTCTCAATGATAAATGATATTAAACTCAAGGTTCAACAAAATATCAAAGAAGAGATAGCAAATACCAAAAAAGTCACAATAGAATGTGATGGTTGGAGTCATCCTCGAGGAGTCCGTATGCTTGGAGTTGTTTTAAGATATTCATTAGGTAATTCAGTGATAGAAACTCCTGATTATACTTTAGGCTCTGAAGAAATGAGCCAAATGATAAAACAAACAATGAAAAAACTTCAGATAGAGAGGAAAAAATGGCTTTCAGTTGCCAGTGATGGTGCAAAAGACATGGAAAAAATATCTATTTTACTAGATATTGAATGGGATAGATGCATTATTCATTTGTTACATTTGATGATCAAAGATTTTTGGAATAAAGCTGTAGAAAGGCTTCAAAAAGTTCATGCAATAGCTACAATAATGCATTCTAATTCCAATTGGAATGAGTACATGTTTCATCATGGTCATGAGTATGAAAATTTAGGAAAAAAGAGGAATTTTACCATTGGAAGTGACACCAGATGGGCTACCCATTTAATAGAAATAAAAGAGCTGGCTAGGTTTGAAAAGCCAATTTTGAACTTTCAAAAAATAAAATGGGAAAATAAGCATATTTTGAAAAGATATGTCCCCAACCCAGACAAAGAAATTTTGGAATCTGATTTTGTTATGATATCAGAAATTATTCCACTTTTTGAAACAATAACCGAAAATTTTAAAATCTTGGAATCTAAAGAAATATATCTATCTAAAATGCTTATTACAATATGTTTTATTCAAGACGAAATATACAATTTTACTATAAAACATAATGATGGCTGCTGGCATGATAATTGCTGTTCTTTAATTGATTCAATTAACTCAGAAATTTTTTATAATGATAATATTTTTACTAAGAATCTCAAAGCTTCAGTAATATTGGACCCAAACATAACAGAAATCCCAACTCAAATAAATTGCCAGTTAGATGATATTTTGAATTACCCGTATTATACACAATCCTAGTGAGTTTGCGATAATTCAATGGTTTACAAAAATATTTGAATTAAATTTTTTTTTCCAAAATTTCATTTTTTATTCAAATTCTCAAAAAAAGTTACGTTTATTTTCGTTTATTTTTAAAAAAAGTTATGTGAAAAATTAAATGTTCTATAAAAGATGAACTAAATATAGTTCATGTAATTAAATCCCTCATATATATTTTGACACATTTACACATTCATTCGGCTTTTTTTCAAAGCAAAACTCGAAATCACAAAATAATTCCAAATTACAATTTTTATCAAATCTCCAAAAAAAATTTATTTTATTGATGTTTTACCAGTGAATATAAATTAATATTCATGCGTATGATTTATAGATGATAGTTTCAACTAAAACAATTCCATCGCATTTTTAGATAATAATAATGCTCTTTATTTTTCTCATACGAAATCAAAAAATTGGCATTTTTCAAATGGAATTTTATCAAATAGAATAGGTTTAATAAATATTATCGATTAAAAATAAGAAAGAAAGTATTTGAAAAAAAAGCTTATTTACAAGATTTGATATTATTTTAAAAAATCACTTAGAATTTAGAATTTGAACTGGTAAAGCCTCTTAATTAATCAATTTTGTACCAAATGAAAAGAATTAAAATGTTTATCTTTGCAATTTTGGCAACATAATCAAATCTTCATTATTTTTGTATATTTGGTTTTAATTTGATTATACGCACATTGGAAATGAGTTAAATTAGTATATTTCATGTTATTTATTTCAATATAAACAAGCTTTTTAGAATATATTATGAATTTTAAAAAATCATAGACATTTTAAAATATCTTTAAAAAAAATCCGTAAAATAAGCATTTTTATTTTTAATAACTTAACTTTTTTTTGAAAAAATTCAATGTACATTGATATATTTTAATTATTTGTTTCCATTTAAAATTGAATGTTAACGTATATATAATTATTGAAATTAAAAGCTTTCTCTCAAAAATTGAATGTTAACGTATATATAATTGTTGAAATTAAAAGCTTTCTCTCAAAAATTGAATGTTAACGTATATATAATTATTGAAATTAAAAGCTTTCTCTCAAAAATTGAATGTTAACGTATATATATTTATTGAAATTTTATATATGAAAGTTTTTTTATTTATTTGAATTTTGGCGCCTTTTTTGCTTTTATTATTTTCCTCTTTTGATTATTTTTAATTAATATTTTTTATAAATATTCGAAAAAGTCCAAAACTTCCGAAAATTGTTTTTTAATATGATTATATCACGAAAAATTGAAATGATTTGGACCATAATTTGCATTTGGGTGAATAATTAGCTTTTTTTAAAAAAATCCAATAACTTTTTTTAAAATCATTTGCCTTATTTACAAAAAAATCATACTTATCATTTTTTTTTACTCCAATTTATGACAATGCTTAAAATAATTAAATAAAATACTAAAAATAATGATATAATTATGAAATTATATTTAATTATTGAATATAATCTTCATCTTTTGGATCATCACCATCGTGATATAAATACTGGTTGAGATTTGGAATATCCCATGCAGTTTTAATTATTTTTTCCGTTAAATCATTCCAGATTTCGTCCATTTGTTGATGTATTTCTGAATGCCTTTTTTTAAAATTTCCTGAAAGAACATTTTTTGTTTTTAACTTATTTTTGACTGCTCCGTAAACTGAACGATCAAGAGGTTGAAAACGTCCAGTTCCACAAGAAGGAACATAAATAAGTTTAATATTTAAACGATTAGCTTCATCTTGCACTGTTTTATCCATATGTGCCCTAAAAACATCCAATATAAGAGCAAACGGTTTATGCTCCATTTGATCAGCAAGCCAGTTAAGGTAGTCAATCATGACTTTTTTTGTGGTCCATCCATTTTTGCTGTGAAGGCAATAATCGGCACTTTTTTTGATTGAAAACTTTTTTTCGCACTGTTGTGTGGTTCCTGCTGCAATGATGCATAATGGAAAACGTGTATTTGGATCTTTAGATATTGTACCAATGTAAGTTGTTCCTTCTTTTTTATTATAATTTTCGATTTGAACTTTATTCACGGTATCTTTCCCTCTTATTGCAATACCTTTATCAGGAGGGTTAAACGTGTTAACACAAGTTTCATCCATGTTTAATACACATTGTTCTCCATAAGTTATAATTGCATCAGCAACCTCTTCCAAATATCGATCAACTTCATCAGCATTAATGATTCCTCGCCTCTCATAATGGGCCTTCTTAAAGCTCAGCCCGTTTCTATGGATAAACTTATAGGTCCATGATAAGCTTGCATTAAATTCTTTGATATTATATTCTTTCATTAGTTTAATAGGATCTTTTTTTGCAAATGGAATTAATTTCAGTACTTCCTCGTCAAAAGAATCTATGTCTATATCACCTTGAGCATCGAAAGGCCACTGCTTTTTCTCAAGATATGAAAAAACAACAGCTTTTGTTGCCAAAGATAATGGTGAATAAAACATTCTACGAGCCATTATTGAAATATCTTATACTCTGATGATTTCTCCTTTATTAATTGATTCTATTATTTCATTGAATATTAATTTTTCTTGATGAGAATTAAGTGCCTTATGAAGAATTTTATAGAATCTTTTATCTGAATCTGGGTGATTATCATATTTATTAACGATTTCTTCAATTTCATTATTTTTAACCATAGTGCGATACTTGTCATAAATTGATTTACCAGTTCTTTCAGGAACAAAGCTAGCAATTTTAACCCAATCAATAAATCCTTCTTTTGTGAATATGAGACCAGTATGGCATCCTTCTATTAGAACATATTTTAAATGTCTCGCTTCTGTTTCGCACCAAGGTCCTTTTCGTTCAAAAAAACCGCATTGAACCTTATTCATCATGTCAAAATCACTACGTTTCAAGTCTTCTGATATTTCTTTAATTCGAGAATTGAATGCAGAATAAGTATCTTTAGAAAATTGAACATTCATGTTTTTCTTGGCTTTAAGCTGTGAAAAGCAAAACTTGCATGCATCTTTGAAACGATCAAAACTTTCGTTTTTTAACGATGGATACAGGTAAGTCATTTCTTCTTTTAATACTGTATATGAATACTTATGTTGTGTTTTTATATGATATGCTTTTGAAATAAAAATAGGATCGTAAGTAAATTTATAAGCTTCATTGTTTGTTGCATTGAGAAATGCATCGATGCTTGCTTCATTGTTTGTTGCATTGTGAAATGCATCGATGCTTGCTTCATTGTTTGTTGCATTGAGAAATGCATCGATGCTTGCTTCATTGTTTGTTGCATTGTGAAATGCATCGATGCTTGCTTCATTGTTTGTTGCATTGTGAAATGCATCGATGCTTGCTTCATTGTTTGTTGCATTGTGAAATGCATCGATGCTTGCTTCATTGTTTGTTGCATTGTGAAATGCATCGATGCTTGCTTCATTGTTTGTTGCATTGAGAAATGCGTCGATGCTTGCTTCATTGTTTGTTGCATTGTGAAATGCATCGGTGCTTACTGAAATTTCCTTTGGCAATGATATCTTTGAATCATCTATTTTTGTTATATTATTAATTGAAGGAGGAAAGCCACAAAGAAATGGCAAAACACTTTTACTTTTACTTTTCGTTTTTTTTTCTGTACTTATTTTTATTACTTTATTTCTTTTTTTTTCGATATGTATTTCTTTTTCATTATTTCTTTTTTTTTCTATAATAAATAAAAAAGGTTGCAAATAACATGACGAAAATTGAAGCGCATATAACCAGGAAATACTAATAATTGTTTTACCTTGACAAGGTTCTTTCAATTCAGATAAGTAATAATCCGCATTTTCATTTACAACTTTTCCATCCAAAGAATTGATAATGTTTGTACATGCTTTTGTTGTCTTATCAGAAGTATTTATAAAACTAAATGTTTTATTCCTTAGGTATGTATTTTGAAGAAATTTTTGACTGGTTTTATATGTGAAGGGATTCATAAGTTCAAAATCCATATTTTGCAAGCATAAATACGAAATTATTAGCTTTGCCTTAATTTTTTCATAATCTCTGGAGAATTTTATGCCATACGTGATTTGGTCAAGAACAATAATATTGGCTTCTTGCATGTTTGAACACAATTCACCGTCGTATCTTGCTATTATTTTTTTGATATTGTCAATTTTTGATGCGGAAAAAGTAGGAGACGCATAAAGTTTTTTCATTAAAAAAATATAATTAAACTAACTGAAAAATTGATTGCTTTATTTCATTAATAATATTGAAAATTAAAAATATTTGAATTCATAAAATATAAACTAAAAAAATACTAAATAATTTTTTAAAATTTTGACTTTTTATTGAAATGTTTTTTTACTCTTTATAGAGATGATTTTTGACTTTTGATTGAGATGATTTCTGACTTTTGATTGAGATGATTTTTGACTTTTGATTGAGATGATTTCTGACTTTTGATTGAGATGATTTCTGACTTTTGATTGAGATGATTTTTGACTTTTGATTGAGATGATTTTTGACTTTTGATTGAGATGATTTCTGACTTTTGATTGAGATGATTTCTGACTCTTTATAGAGATGATTTCTGACTTCTGATTGAGATGATTTTTGACTTTTGATTGAGATGATTTTTGACTTTTGATTGAGATGATTTTTGACTTTTGATTGAGATGATTTTTGACTTTTGATTGAGATGATTTTTGACTTTTGATTGAGATGATTTCTGACTCTTTATAGAGATGATTTCTGACTTTTGATTGAGATGATTTCTGACTTTTGATTGAGATGATTTCTGACTTTTGATTGAGATGATTTCTGACTTTTAATTGAGATGATTTTTGACTTTTGATTGAGATGATTTCTGACTTTTAATTGAGATGATTTTTGACTTTTGATTGAGATGATTTCTGACTTTTAATTGAGATGATTTTTGACTTTTGATTGAGATGATTTTTGACTCTTTATAGAAATGATTTCTGACTTTTGATTGAGATGATTTCTGACTTTTAATTGAGATGATTTTTGACTTTTGATTGAGATGATTTTTGACTCTTTATAGAAATGATTTCTGACTTTTGATTGAGATGATTTCTGACTTTTGATTGAGATGATTTTTGACTTTTGATTGAGATGATTTCTGACTTTTAATTGAGATGATTTTTGACTTTTGATTGAGATGATTTCTGACTTTTAATTGAGATGATTTTTGACTTTTGATTGAGATGATTTCTGACTTTTAATTGAGATGATTTTTGACTTTTGATTGAGATGATTTCTGACTTTTAATTGAGATGATTTCTGACTTTTGATTGAGATGATTTCTGACTTTTGATTGAGCTGTTGTTTGTATTTTTATTGAAATGTTTTTTGACTTTTTATCGAGATTTTGTTTGACCTTTTATCGAGATGTTTTTGAATTTTTAGCGAGATTTGTATCTTGCTATTATTTTTTTGATATTGTCAATTTTTGATGCGGAAAAAGTAGGAGACGCATAAAGTTTTTTCATTAAAAAAATATAATTAAACTAACTGAAAAATTGATTGCTTTATTTCATTAATAATATTGAAAATTAAAAATATTTGAATTCATAAAATATAAACTAAAAAAATACTAAATAATTTTTTAAAATTTTGACTTTTTATTGAAATGTTTTTTTACTCTTTATAGAGATGATTTCAGACTTTTGATTGAGATGATTTTTGACTTTTGATTGAGATGATTTTTGACTTTTGATTGAGATGATTTTTGACTTTTGATTGAGATGATTTTTGACTTTTGATTGAGATGATTTTTGACTTTTGATTGAGATGATTTCTGACTCTTTATAGAGATGATTTCTGACTTTTGATTGAGATGATTTCTGACTTTTAATTGAGATGATTTCTGACTTTTGATTGAGATGATTTCTGACTTTTGATTGAGATGATTTTTGACTTTTGATTGAGATGTTTTCCGACTTTTGATTGAGGTGTTGTTTGTCTTTTTATTGAAATGTTTTTTGACTTTTTATCGAGATTATTTTTTTCTTTTTATCGAGATTTTGTTTGACCTTTTATCGAGATGTTTTTGAATTTTTATCGAGATTATTTTTTTCTTTTTATCGAGATTTTGTTTGACCTTTTATCGAGATGTTTTTGAATTTTTATCGAGATTATCTTTTTCTTTATATCGAGATTTTGTTTGACCTTTTATCGAGATGTTTTTACTTTTTATCGAGATTTTGTTTGACCTTTTATCGAGATGTTTTTGAATTTTTATCGAGATTATTTTTTTCTTTTTATCGAGATTTTGTTTGACCTTTTATCGAGATGTTTTTACTTTTTATCGAGATGTTTTTACTTTTTATCGAGATTTTGTTTGACCTTTTATCGAGATGTTTTTGAATTTTTATCGAGATTATTTTTTTCTTTTTATCGAGATTTTGTTTGACCTTTTATCGAGATGTTTTTACTTTTTATCGAGATGTTTTTACTTTTTATCGAGATTTTGTTTGACCTTTTATCGAGATGTTTTTGAATTTTTATCGAGATTATTTTTTTCTTTTTATCGAGATTTTGTTTGACCTTTTATCGAGATGTTTTTACTTTTTATCGAGATGTTTTTACTTTTTATCGAGATTTTGTTTGACCTTTTATCGAGATGTTTTTGAATTTTTATCGAGATTATTTTTTTCTTTTTATCGAGATTTTGTTTGACCTTTTATCGAGATGTTTTTACTTTTTATCGAGATTTTGTTTGACCTTTTATCGAGATGTTTTTGAATTTTTATCGAGATTATTTTTTTCTTTTTATCGAGATTTTGTTTGACCTTTTATCGAGATGTTTTTACTTTTTATCGAGATGTTTTTACTTTTTATCGAGATTTTGTTTGACCTTTTATCGAGATGTTTTTGAATTTTTATCGAGATTATTTTTTTCTTTTTATCGAGATTTTGTTTGACCTTTTATCGAGATGTTTTTACTTTTTATCGAGATGTTTTTGAATTTTTATCGAGATTTTGCTTGACCTTTTATCGAGATGTTTTTGAATTTTTATCGAGATTTTGCTTGACTTTTTATCGAGATGTTTTTGAATTTTTATCGAGATTTTGCTTGACTTTTTATCGAGATACAGTTTGACTTTTTATTGAGACGCTGTCTGACTTTTATCTAGTTGCTGTTTGACTTTTTATCGAGATGATTTTTGACTTTTTATTGAAACACTGTTTGGCTTATTATTGAGACGCTGTTTAACTTTCTCCTTGGACGCATTATTATAAATGTGGGCATTTTCCCGGTTTGTGTTATGAATAAGCTTCAGTGCTTGAATTTATAATAAAAAAAAATCGATAAATAAACTTCTCAATTTTTGAATTAATTTTTTATGGTGATATGAATTATTGAATTATCGCAAACTCACTAGGATTGTGTACAATACGGGTATATTCGTAATAAAATTGGTCAAAAAACAAGTTCAACAAATTCACCAATTATTCAAAACCAAACACAAGAATTGGATCCAGTTGAAAAGAAATACTGCAAACCGAAAGAAATAAATTACGATGATGAAGTGAAACATTGGTTTGAAAAAGTTCGCCCATTTGAAAGAAGATGTGATAATCCTTTCCATTACTGGAATGAGCACACTGGACATAAACATTTGAAAAAATTTGCAAAGTCACTTTTTGTTCATGCAGGATCATCTGTGGCATGTGAAAGATTTTTTTCTTTATGTGCAAATATGGCAGATGATAAAAGGTCATCAATGACAATGGAACATTTTAGCGCCCTTTGTATTGTCAAAGCAAATATTGAAAGAGCAAGAAACATTTGTTTAAATGAATATTGTGATATGAATTAAAAATTGTGATAGCTCATTGAATTTTACTCTGAAAAATTTCAACTGAAATTAGAAAATGCAGAATCAAAGATAATAATAAATAAACAACTAAAATAATATTTTATATAAACTTTATTTATAAATAATTTATCAAATAATCGACATTTTTATTAAAATTATATTGGGTCATGAACTACCTTTCGGTACTATGGTAAATCATGACCTCAGGTCATGAATGACCCATTTTGCAATGACCCGAAAAAAATGGGTAATGCGGGTACCTCTTTCAAGGTAAATCAATAAATCAAACAAAAAGTTTTTTTGAGTTAGATCACACAAAAAGTTCTCAAATGGGGGTACATCAAAGAATTTAAAATGATCTAAACAAAAAGTTTCTCACGAGCCGCAAAATAGAGTGGGTTCTTGACAGACCAATATAGACGATAAAAAAGTAAGTATATATTACTTTTGAACAATATGAATTAGATGTTGATGAATGATTTTCTTTTCTTTTGTTGTTGTTTAAAAAAGCTTTTTTTCATAGAAAAATGTTTTGGAAGTTCATATTTTGCCGAAGTATTTTTACGACTATATATACTCATAATATTTTAGTTTCGGCCATTTATTCTCTTAATTTTATTTATAATGTTTCTCTTCTTTTTTTTTGATTTCTCGTTATCAAATATAGGCCATTTCCAGAGAAGTTTACCAAAATATTACCTTCTTGAAGAAGCTGAAGATCCAGAAAAGACTCAAATTTATAATTATTTTTCTTTTCAGCAAATTAACAATGAAACCGTTCGCGATCAATTTATTAATATAAAGCGTAATCTTAAAAATGGGACAGATATTGAGGCAAATTACAATTTACTCAAAGATTTTGCAGACAAAGGCGAATATCGTGAAGCATATTTTTTTCTTGCAATGATTCACCACCTTGGCTTATATAACTTTGATATTAATGACACTCTTGCACGTTCCTATCTAGAAATAGGGGCCTCCAAATACGATCAAGCATCTATTTCATATTTAGCTATTTTTTGTAGATTTGGTATAGGTGGACCAGAAAATATCCCTCGATCAATTACACTCGATTTTAGTGATAATTTATATGGCAGACTTGCGCTAGGTTTCTATTTTCGATTTGGTTTTTATTTACCTTCAAGTTGTTCTTCCGCATTTCAGCGCCTTATATATGTTTCAGAACGCTCTCTTCCAGGAATGAAACGATTTGAAACAGAAGATAAATATTCTGAGTATTTCGATCGAAAAAAACTTCCAGAACAAAGTGAAAAGAAGGACAAAGGGGTATTTGAGGTTACAAAAGAAAAAGCTCTTGATGGCTCAGTTTTAGACGCTTTTTTACTTGGTGTCTATTACTATAGAGGAATGGTTCCAGGTGGCAGACCTGATTATGATTTAGCAATGAAATGTTTCAATTACACATTAAAGCATGGTATTGCTGAATCATACGGTTTTATCGGACAGATGATTTTCAATGGATATGGATCGATTCCAGAAGACAAAGAAAAAGCACTTGAATATATTGAAGCTGGGGCCAGAGAAGGAGATATGAATTCAATTAACATGCTTGGCATTTTTCATTTAACTAACATGATCAAATCTGCTAACAAATCAATTGGACTTAAATACCTAACAATTGCTGCAATGCGTGGTCACATACAATCACAGATGATGCTCGGCATTATGACTCTATCTGGTGAAGATCCCATGAAATATGACGTGAAAAAAGGATATCAATATATAAAAACTTCGTCTAAAAACAAAATGCCACAAGCACGCCTTCTTCATGCCTATTTTAAATTCCATGGCATCGGAACAAAGCGCAATTGCAGATCAGCTCTTAAACGCATTTATCGTTTCCTACCTGATTTTCCAGTTTTTCGATCTAATTTGAAAAAGGCATATTATGCAATGGCCAATGGCGATTACGAATATTCGTTAAGAATGAACACACACATGGCACATTGGGGAAGTAAAAATGCTGCCCATAGTGGATTGATTGCTGCTGATTTTCTAAAGAAAAACGCAACGAAATTGATCGAAATTTTGGCTGCTTTCGGCGATGGAGAAGCAATTATGCGAATTCTTGGTGAAAATAGTGAAAATAATAACAGATCTGGAGATAATGATACTGAAAAAGTTTTGAATAAAACTGAGTTGTTATTAGAAGCGGCAAAGTCAAACGCCGAAGCTGCTTTTATGGCTTCTTGGATTTACAAAAATAATATGACACTAGCATTAAATTATTTAGATATAACAGAAAAACTTGGCGATAGAACAAAATTGTTGGTGATAATAACAAAATCGACTTTATATGTCAGAGCTTTGTTTAGAATGCTGTTTTATGGCGATCAACTGAATAATGACGTATTGAAAGATTTTCTTAAGTCTTTGAAAAATTACGTAATTGCTGTGTTTATATATATCTTTACTTTAGTTATTCTTCGCTCCGTGATGAAAGGAATGATGAAGACAAATATTTGAATTGTTTTTTTATTATTTAATGGATTAATTATAAAAGTTAATATCTTTTAAATACATCTTTTTGCTTAGTTTATTTTCTTCTAAATCATATGCTATAAGTACTAATTGAAATAAACCTAATGATGATTGATGCTAAGAAATTCATAAAATATATATATTAAAAAACTAAATTCACCCATATTTCTCATCTCAATTTACATAACATATTATATAATGCTTTAAATAATCTTGATTTTGTGATTTGTATTCCTCAATAAATGGTGAAATCAATTTCACCATTTGATACGTTTTTTAGCTAAAAAGAAATGAGTGAGAAAAAAAATCCAATCGTTTTTCTTGAAATGTATGCTTTTATTTTTTTTAACACCCAGATCAATAGAAGGATCTAAAGTAGGTCGAATTGAAATTGAGCTTTTCGAAGATAAAGTTCCAAGAACCGCAGAGAATTTTCGAATGTTATGTACAGGAGAAAAAGGTGCTGGACGTTCTGGCGCAAACCTCCATTATAAAGGTTGTAAATTCCATAAAATCATTCCAGGATATCTTGCTCAAGGTGGTGATTTTATTAAAAATGATGGAAGTTCAAACGAAAGTGTCTATGGTCCAAGATTTGAAGATGAAAATTTTTCAGTTCACCATTCTGAAAAAGGGATTGTTTCAATGGCCAACAATGGCAGAAATACGAATGGAGGCCAATTCTTTATTTCTTTCACTCCAGCCCCTTGGCTGGATGGGAAATTCGTTGCTTTTGGCAAAGTTATTAATGGAATGGAAATAGTTGACAAAATTGAAGCAGCCGGAACACAGAATGGATCACCGAAAAGAACTGTGTCTATAATTGATTGTGGAGAAGTTACAGATAAACAATAAAAAAGCATAATTATATATCGATTGATTATATTTATTTTCTTACGATACGCATGCAATTCAATATAATTTAGTCTATAATCTTTATGATTTTTTTTGTTAGCTTCGTTCACCATAATCTCAAAAATATGGCCATCACAGCAAATAATATTAAATAGAAAGAAACAACATATTTTATTTAATCCATTGTATTTTTGAGAGCACATTGCATAAACTCGTTTTGCAATGTAACATATGCTTTTAAGAAAACAGGATCTATTTTCAAACATCGCAATATCATTTGCTCAATTTTCAGCCAAAGTGATTTTTCATCATCTTTACACAATTCCAAAAATGATGGATTTTGCATGGCAAATGAATTCAACTTAAAAAAGATCGAAAATAAATGCTTATCATCAGATTGCCGAAAAATAATTGGATATATAGATTTGCTTTGATGCTCTGTATAGTGTTCAAACTTCAATATAAATTCGATACGTTTCATAACATCAATTAGAATTTCAAATTGATCTGACATGGGGGAATATTGAAGAATTTTAAGTTTCTGAATTATGTATAACATTATTGATCGATGAGATTTATGGATTGATGATGAAAATTCTACATAATCAATCATTTCTTCAGTTTTATCGATAGAATCTAATATTTGATTAAATTGCTGGTCTAAATGATTAAAAAGTTCTGCTTTGTTTCCAATCCAATTATCAATATTTTTCTCTAATAATGAAAGAAATATTTTTCTATTTAAAATCGGTAGCCCAAATGAATTTTTAAACATACGATATGATTTCATAAACGGTCTTGAAAGTGGCAATGAAACTTCTTCTTCGATGAAAGAATTGATATTGACATTTATACATGAACAAATCAATTTTTTCCATTTTTTAAGCTCCGACTTATACATGGAATTATTTAAAAGCAATTCAAAAAGCTTTTTTTCAGGCGTGTTTATATCAAAAATAGGCTCGTTGACTGTATCAATTAATTGTGGATATGAAATATGAGGAAATGCTTGACATGAATACCAAAAAAAGGAATAATCATCTGGTACTCGTTTCAGTTCTTTTAAAGTAACAGTTTCTGGCATTAACTTGCATGAGTGTAATAATTGGGCAATCGATTGGATATCATGAACCGAAATGTAAAAATTAAGATATAAATGGCCAAAAGGCTGATAAATACATGGCAAATCATAATCTGATTTACAATTAAATAAAGTTTTATATATAGTAGAGATTAAATTATCATTTTTTGATGTGATAAAAATGATTTTTTGTAATAAACTGAATTGGTTTTTGGCAGGTGAGCATAAAACGAATATTTTTGCATATTTCCATAAAAAAGAAAAGAAAAAAAGATCACCAAATTTTTTGGGATCCCAGTTCATCTCAAAAAGAAGGCGAAACAAGTCAAGAATTTGCTGGGGAAGAAGTGGCAATGCTTTTGTAATACATTCAACAAAATATTTTGAACATAAGTTGTCATCTTGATTCTTATTCTCACTACCATTTATTGCTAAAAAATTTGTAAATTGTGCAAATGCAACCTCGAGAAATCGAAAAGTTGCTACACTGCACAACAAAGGACGCAAAATGAAATTAGCTTTATCTTGATCACATTTCACAACAATACTACGATAAAATTTAATTGCAATATCTAAATGCTCAAGGGACGAAAAATAACCAAAAGTAGCTGGTATAGCGCATTGAGTGAGATATAGAAAATCAGAACTTTTAAGACGAGCCAAAACAGCCTTTGCCAAAAGATCTGGATGCTCATTGACAAAGCAAAGTAAAAATCCAGTATTTTGGGTCATCTGCGAAAATCCTAGAAAAGAGGGTAAATCATCTGGTTTAAAAACATATGACTTATATGATTTTGGAAATTGAACACCAATATTTTTAAATAATTTTTCATTTGCAAATGGAGCCAAAGTGATTATTCTTGAATATCGAATTACCGTGTTGCGAATACTTGAAACTTTATTCATACAAGCGCTGAGAAGTTCACTTGGTTTTCGACCCATTTCTTTTAAAATTGCAGTAACCGGGTCCACGGAATTCATTTCGTAAAAATTACAATATTAAAAAGTTTCAAAAAATTTTGAACTTATTCAGAACAATCCAATATCATCAATAAAAATGTGTACGTTTAATATTATAATATAATATGAAATCCAGATACAATATTCAACATCTTCTTTCTCCAGGTTTCTCGAAAAATATTGAAGACAACTCTCAAGTTCTTCCAGGACCTTCTCTTCCAGTCAATATTTTTGAAATTAATGTTGAAGAGTATTTAGCCAAAAACGTAATGGAAACACCAACCCCTTTTCAACCGATTGACGAAAATATGTTAAATGCAAAATTAATGAGGCAAGCTCTTGGCATTAAAGCCAATAACACAACAAATTCAAATTATTCGTCTTCTACTTCATCATCAAATTATCGAACAAATCCTTCATATCAACCATCATATGATTCCCATAGAAAACCTTTATCAACAAATGGAACTTCAACAACAAAGTTCGGTTTTAGTAAGCACTAATCTGTTTTGATCTTTTTTATAGATTTTTATACGATTTATTTTATTTGATTAAAAATTACTTATACTATTTTATTACATATGCTTATTTCCATTTTTTTTTCACTTGATAATTGAGACATTTATCAAAAAGTTTAATTTAATATGTGGCTATATAAGACTTCAAATTTATAAATGGATGATACGGTTAAACTTTTTGAGTTGAGCTTTTTTTTAATTTATTTTACTAACACATACCATTCTATATTTTTTGAATATATTTTTAATGATCAAATTTAAAAATTATAAACCATGCCTCTATTTTTTACCCATGTTATGCATCTAGTTTTCAAGAAATTTCAAAGGTGTGATTGCAACTTTTGTATGATATTTTTTTAGAAAAAGTTTCTTCCGTATTTTTACTCATTCCGATTTCTCAATGAATTTGTCGCAAATTCCTGTCCCTTCGACAGCTGATGAATTGATTCAAGCCGCAGATGACTATTACTGGGCTTTTTATCTCGAAATGGTTAGAATGAGTAACGCAAAATTAAGATCTTATATTGAAAGATATATTAATATGGTAACTCAATTATCTAAGTCGCTTTCCATTCCAGACATGATGAGAGCTGCAACAGGATGCCTTGCACTTCATCGCTTTGGTTATCAAAATTTCCAAACTTTGGCTGACGTTTTTGACAGAACTGTTCCTCAAACAGATCCAGAATGCGTTGCTTTCACAAGCTATGTTGCTAACCGTTTAACTCATCATCCTAATATTGAACAATCACGATATGTAAACCATCTTTTAGATCGAACTTTAGGCTGGATGCGTGCTAAGGGAAGACGAGCTCGCCCACTTGCTGCCGCATCAATGATTGAAGCTATTGCAATGAACGCGGGAAACAGTATAAACGGCTTTTTACCTCAATTTCAAAGTTCAATTTGGCTTCTTGTATCAAGCAAATCAATTAAAGTCCTCCAATTAACAGCAAAAACTATAAGAAGCGTAATTCTTTCAATCACAAGATACTCTAGGAGTGATCTTGAACCATTCTTACACTTTTTAACTCAGCTATGCATCAGGCTTCTTTCTTTCGGTAGTGGTATTCGTATTTATACCTCAATGATCTTACTTGAAATAATGATTAGACTTCAACCTAACTTTTTCTTAAATTATGTTACAACTTTATACTCATCTATTTCAGATGCTATCGATGGAACTGCAGCACATGTACGTAGCACAGCATATGCAACAATATCATGCTTTTCATTTGTAGATAAACGCATTTTTACAGAATCTATTGCAGAAGAGCTTTTTTCATATACCGCTGAACTTATTCAATATTATCCCGGAGATGTAACTCGTGGTTTGCGTACAATTATACCTAATATTCCAGCATGGCTTATGAATAAGCTTGACGATTTGAAGAAGTTTGTTGGTACCCTTTTAGAAATTAAAAACGGTGCAAATTATGCCCTTGCCCTTCTTTCAACTATACTTGAAACTTATAAAGAGGATTCTTTGCCAATTGATAATAACTTAATGGAGAAACTTGTTAAGTTACCATTTACACAAGAATATAAAGAATGCTTTGTTAACTTTTCTAAAGTACATGGCGCATTAGAAGAAAATAAAAGCATTAATACTTTATTATTCAATAGGATCATATCTGAGATCGAAGATCCAAAAGGCGAAGAAACTTTAGCTCTGGAATTTGTTTCGGAACTTCCACCAGAAGCTCTAAAAATTAATCCAACAAAAATTGCCGAAGTCGTTTCTTTGAAATCTCGTGCCCAAAATGTTGAAACACGTTGCCAAGTTCCAGCAGCTGTTTACAATATATTAAGCATATGCGAGCCGCCACAAGCTGAAAAATTGAAATTACAACTTATGCAATCAGCTGTTAATGATGCAGATCCAAGAGTTAGAAAATCAGTTTTGATTGTTCTTGAACAACACTGCCACAAAGAATTTGCAAAACCAGAATACATGAAATTTTTACAAATTTATGCAAATGATGATTCACAAAGATGCCGTGCCTTAGGGTTCAAGATTCTAGCCAATCTAGCTAAATACAATCCACTTCAAATTTCAGCTATAACTCGATGCTCTATGCTTGATTATTTCTTCACGCTTCGTAATGTTGATTTAATCAGACAAACCTCAAGATTGATCCAAACACTCCCTGCTTTGATACAAGCATCTTCACTTACAATCAAGGCATATTCAGAAGGTTTAATGGAAATTTTGATGTACAATTTAAACAAGTATACACAAAAATTTGCATATAGTAACTTTTTGGAAAGAGAGTCAGAAAATGTTTTACTTATTCATACTGTTGATTCGATTTCTCTTCTTGCTCCACTTGATCCAGAGTTAGTGTCTTTATATGCTGACGAAATGCTTCCGCTTCTTTGCGATTACCTTACAAGCACAAATATTCGTCTTTATCAACTTTCAATTCTCAATCTTTTCCAGACACTTTACACAGCGCCAGCTTCGACTCTTGCTTATAGAGAAAAAGCACCAATGATTCTATCTGTTTGCTCAAAGCTTTTGGCATCAACAATTTCTAGAAATGTTCGTATGTCTGTACTCAAAGTTGTTGGTCTTTTAGGCGTTATGGAAGTTCATCAACACCAATTAACAAAGACATTAAAACCTCCAGCTAATGTTGATCAAACATTAGCTCGTCACTTCTTCCATCCTTCAAGAGATTCAGTTGACAAGGTTGATGATATCTTATTAATTCAAGGAGGCAACAGTATTGAACAGTATTATACATCAATATGTGCACAAGAACTATTAGAAGTATTTAATGATGACAGCCTTCGTGAATACTATCCAGATGCAGTTGATGCTCTTGTGGAAGTTTTGGCCAAACCTAAAATGTGGGTTTTAAGCTTATTTGATGCATTTTGCGCTCGATTATTAACTGTTATTGAAGATAGTGAAACTGATCAAGAAATTTCCGTCTTTCTTAAGGCATATACCAAGCTTATCTCCTCATCAACACATAACACATCACCATTCCTTAATCGAACATTTGATATCATTCGTACAAGATATTCAGAGACATTATGCAATGACTTCCTTGATTTAATTATTGCCCTATTAGAATCAATCAAGGATGGTCTCTCACCATATGCTTCTGAAATCATTTGCTTATTAATGGACACACTTTCAGCAAACCATACATCAGATGCAGATGTTTGCAAACGTGTACTTAAAGCATTTGGCCTTATTGGTCTTTTCGCATTTGATCTTCTTTATTTAGTTGTACCAAAGATTTGCGACATTATTGGAAGTAATCAGACTCTTGATGAAGTTCGTGAAATGTCATTCCAAACCCTTCAAACACTTGTTAAGTATGAAGAAATAATGGCATGCATGGGCGTTTTAATTCGTGCTTTAACAACTGGATTTTCATCTGAACACGCTCCAACACGAACAGAATCAATGAATTTATTATACGTTTTAATCAAGGGCTATGGAAAGTTATTCCTTGATAATGCAGAACCATTAATCTATGACATTAAAAAGAACAAGATGGAAACCCTTGAACTAAAGAGACTTCTTGCATCTGCCAAAACAAATGCAAATGAAACATTTACACCAGTTCTTGATGATAAGCCAAAGAGGAAACAAGAAGAACCACCACCAAAACTCGACTTTAATCCAGATATTATTACAACAAGAGCAGCTGCAATTAATCTTGGTGCTGCTCAACAGTTAGAAAAATGGCTTCGTTCATTCATCATTACTTTAATCTCTTGTTCAACTTCACCCAAGATTCGCGCATGTGCACAATTGGCAAGCCTTTACTATCCATTCGCACTAAAATTATTCAAACCAGCCTTTTATTCCTGCTGGATTCAATTAAAGAAGAGGAACATTCAACACATTACCAATTCATTCAAGCAACTTCTACTTCTTAAAGAAAACTGCGAATCAGTAATTCGTGAAATCATTGATTTAATTGTTTTCATGGATAAAATCGAAAAACCAATTGAATTAACAGCCGATGACATTATTCCAGCATGCATGCGTTATGGCCGAGAATCATACGCACTTCACTTACTTCAAAAAGCATTTGAAGGCAATGAAACATCTGAGGATGCAACCAGCAATTTAATTGATATCTTTGTTCAACTTGATGATTGGCCAGATGCAACTGGAATTTGGAAGAGAAGCTTAATGACATCTTCTACATTCAACAATGTTGAAATACTTGCAAAACTTCATATGTGGGATCAAGTTGAACCACTTTACCGAAAAATTTATGCACAAACAAAAAGTGTTGATTCATTTATTGGACTTTCTAGATCATTAGCATCAATGTGCTGCTGGGAAGATTTGTACAAGCTTTATACCGATTTTACTCAACTTCCAAAGCAATATAAGAATCGATGTGCCCAATTTTATGCAGAAGCAGCAATGCATCTTGGCAAATGGGATGATTTAGATCATACTTTAAAGGTTGCACCAGATGACAACGAAAGAATTGCAGTTATATCTGGAATTAATGCTATTCACAAAGGAGAATATGAAAAAGCCACTGAAATTGTTACAAAATGCTTCTCTCTTCTTGCATCTCGTCCAATTACTCTTTTCGGAGACAATCAACAAATCCATAGAAATACAATGCTTATTGCACAAGAATTAATGGAAGTTGAAGAAATTTCTAGATGGGTTCAAACCGATCAAAAGAAGAAGATAGAAGAAGTTTGGAAAGAAAGAATGAAGACTGCTCCACATGACTTTGATATTTGGTTCAACTTAATTGCAAACCGTGTTAGAATCACCGACATTCGTGATGCTAACGTCATCAATCTCTTCCAAATGAAATCAGCAACTTTAGGAACAAAGATCCACAAGAATGCATTTGAAGTTATGTTCCCTGGCTTTAATTTCGATACAGCTCCAGACATTCATAAGTTATGCTCTGTTATTGCTAACTATGCAATTGGCGATCGAAAGACTGCAATTGATCAAATGGGCAAACTCGCTGAAACAATCACAGGACCATTACAAAAGCAATGCCACTATTTCTATGCTAATTGGCTGATTGAAAACGATGATTCACCAGATATTCTTCCGATAGCATACAAACATCTTAAACAAGTTGTTGTTTCCAAAGACAAGAAAGATACAAATGCACCAATGGTTCCTCTTCCATCAACACCATCATCATTCTCCGACAAGAAGAAGTTTTCAACAAGAACAAGTTCAAACTTATCCTTTGAAGCTACTTCATCCAAATCAAGCCTTCATCGAACTTATTCTAGCTCAGAAAAGGGAGGCCTTCGTCTTTCCTCACAGGTTCTTCGTGCATTGGTTTCAGACATTTCAAATGCCGATTCATTACGTAAATGGGCTGATGTTAACACATCTCTTGCCACCATAAAACCAGAAAAAGCAACCAAATATGTCACAAATGCAATTGATGCATTAACACAATGCACAAGAATAGCACCACTGTTCCCAGATATTGTTCAACTTTTGAACATTTTCTTCGAACATGCTGACAATCCTGATGTTTTCAATTCAACAGCACATGCATGCATTGAAAAATTACCACCAAAGCTTCTTCTTAAAGCATCACCACAATTACTTGTTCAACTTTCACATCCAACTCCAAATGTGGCTTCATTTGTTCATGAAATCATCTTTAATTTAATGCCAGAACATTATCATGGCCTTATCTTTTCAATCATCGTCATGAAATTCTCCAAGAATTTCCCACGTGCTCGTGCAGCTGACAATCTTCTTCAACAATTCCATGAATTGATGCCAGAAGAGTCCGAAGAAGTTGAACTCATTCGTAAATCACTTTTGAGAGCAGCTGTCACATGGATGGAACAAGCTCAACAAAGAATAACAGATGCCTTTGACCATTATTCAAGAGGAAATTACGATAAAATGGTTGCATCATTACAATCAATATTGACAATGGCCAAGAAGCCAAAATGTGAAATGCACATGCAATTCAAAGAAACATACGCAACAATGCTTGCTCAATTAGAAAAGATCATCCAATCATACACAATGAATAACAATACAGTTATTCAACAATTAGCTGGCTGGTGCCAAAAGATGCAAGATGATATTGGCGATGCATTGAAGGACATCCACATGATTCAATTATCATCAATTTCTCCTCAATTGAACGAAAAGACAGACTTCAAACTTGCTGTTCCAGGAACATACAAACCAGGCAAAGAAGTCAATCGTATCAAGTACTTTGTTGGCCAATTCAATGTTTATATGTCCAAGCAACAACCAAAAGATATCATCATCATGGGTGAAGATGGCAACTTTTACCAATATCTTTTGAAAGGACACGAAGATTTACGTTTAGATGAACGTATCATGCAATTCTTCAGGCTCATCAATTCTTTATTGAAGAAAGAAACCGTCTTCCAATCAAATCTAATTGAAGTTATGAGTGTTATTCCACTCTCAATGAGCCATGGTCTTGTCCAGTGGGTTCGTGGGACAGACACATTAAGAAGCATCATTGAACATTATCGCGCCATTCATAACAGAGAACCACTTGAAGAATATGCCTTACTTGAACAATTGTCCACAAATTCATTCGATTTGATGGAACCAATTCAAAAGGCCCAAATCATTGAGAAGATATTCAGCCTTGTTCCAGATACAGACATTGCTGACTTCTTCTGGCTCAAAGCACCAAGCTCTGAAACATGGCTCAAGCAAGTCAATACATTCTCTATTTCTACTGCTATGACTTCTATTGTTGGCTACATCGTTGGCCTTGGTGATAGGCATCCTTCCAACCTTCTTATTGACAAGGCTTCTGGAAAAGTCGTTCATATCGACTTTGGCGATTGCTTTGAACGTGCTGCTATGCGTCCATTCTTACCAGAAGTTGTTCCATTCAGGTTGACCAGAATGATGGTGAAGGCATTGGGACCAACTGGTGTCGATGGACTCTTCAAGACTTCTTTCATCAACATGTCAAACGTATTAAGAGACAACAAACGTGTCTTGGTCATGGTTCTTGCTATCTTCGTGCAAGAGCCTCTGATTGATCCTGAAGCTGATGATGAAAATGAATCTGCTCTTCCAATCCAAGCACCAGCCGACAACTCCAAGTTCGTTTCTAAGGCTGCTACTGGCTCAATCATTGATAAAGGAAGAGTATTCATGATGGATGATGCTGGAGTACAATCTTCTGTTGAAATGAGAAATAGGGTGAGACAAAAGCTCAATGGTCAAGATTATGATCCTAACGTTTCATTATCTGTCGAAGATCAGGCAACTAGATTAATTCGTGATGCAACTGATGTTTACCAGCTCGGAAAGATGTACAGTGGTTGGTGCCCATTCTGGTAAACAATTAATCTTTTTTAGTTTCTGTTTTATTCTACGTTTTTTTTTTTACGTAATAAACAAGTTTTCGCCAATAACTTTTAAATATTTTTTATTGAATCCTTTTTAATCGTTTGTACTTTCAATTCTTAAGAAAAGAAAATCAATAATATTGATTGATTTTTATTTATTGATATGAAATAATAGCATGCATTACATAATATTTAATATATTTAACTTTTTTTTTTTTTTTTTATCTTCTAATAAAAAGTTTGATGAAACAATATTGGACTAAAATTATAAATCATCTCTTTCACCGAAAGGCTTATCAGCAACAGCCTTTCCAACATTCGACATGTCAATTTTCTTATGCGTTGACTGATAAAATGCATCAGAATCATCGAATCTGTTTCCATGTTCATCCATTCCGAATTTCTTACTGTTACCAACATCCATGATACCCCAATCACGTTGCTTCTCCCATCTATCGTGTCCACCCCATCTGAAATATACTTGGTTTTCAAGTGGAACAATTGGGAAGAAGACTTCATTTGCCATTTCTTTAGCATAGGTTTCATTGTCAGTCACGAGGAAATTATCAAAAATCGATCCTGCATTATCTTGCATAATATCAATACCAAGATAACAAAGATCATCGAAAACGCCAAATTCTTCATCTGGTGAATAATCTGGATTAGGTATTTTACGTGGTCTCCATATTCCCATATATCCTGCATTAGGAACTTCTCGGGGTTTCCATTCACCTCTGTAATTAGGATTAGGTATCATTGGTGGCTCCCATTTGCCATCTAATTCATCATCCCATTGTGAAGGCTTCACTGCTTTTTCATTTGGAATAAGTTTTCGATCATCCCAATCATCCGGTCGTTTATCATCTAAATCAATAACCCATTCACGCTCATCCCAATCTTCGGGTTTTCGATCATATGGATCCATGATGTATTTTGGTCCTTCATAATCAAAATCTTCCTTAAATGTCGAATAATGTATTTGATCACCGTCTTTATATATTGCAAAAGAAGCATTTCCGAAAAGTTGAAGCGTAAGAAGATGAGTATGGCCATCTCGGTTTGGCTCAAGATGCGTGTTCATATTGAAATTGGTACCATTTCTATTTACTAGAAACTTGATGAAGTGCGTATGAGCATGACAAATGTCAGGGCCAAACATTAAAGAGTAGGGAGTTCCTCCTGTAAACCTTTTTTGATCAAGCCCATCTGGGAAAAGCTTAAGATACAAACCACCACAAACTACAGGTCGATCTTGTTTATGCGTATATTGAACAATTAATGGTTTTGATTTATCTTCTTTAACTAAACACCGCTGAAATTTTGAACTAATACAATAATGACGATAATTATCAAGCGTTTTAATTCCTCTTTGAATACTTGGATTACCAGGTGTAGAACCAGCAGTACATTGCCATCGACCAAAAGGTTTACCTGGAGGATGCTTTTCTGATTTTACCCAATGACGTTCCCATCCTCTGTCAAATCGTTCTTCAAAATATACTACAGAAAGAAAAGTAAAAAGAAGCATTAACTAAGTTATTATGGAGACCGTTTATTAAAGATAAAACGAAATAGTTTACTCTAAATTGAATACTTTTTAGAATTAAATTCTTTCAATTATAAAAATTTTCTTGAGAATCTTCTCAAAATTGAATAATGATTTATTGATAAAAGAGTACATTCTTCTTTATGAATTTGTTATATAACAATAAATATTTAAATATATATGTAATATATATATATGATTAATCAATATTTAAAATAAAAAAATTAATATTTACCAAGATATTTAAATTTTTATAATTATATTATCCAGAATTTATTTGGTCGAATAATACAATATTTTGTTTTATATCTTCTTTATTTTATTGATAACCGATTCATAAATAATTAATTAAGCATAATAAATATTAGTATTTTATATTAGTGCATTTTTTTATTTTATTTATTAAAAAAAAATAATTCAGATTTATAAATGCTAATGGTGTACGATTGAAAATAAGTTTTATCAAGAAGTTAAAATCAATACATATAATAATTTGGCAATGCTAACATTATTAAGTAATATAATCTAAAATTATTTTTTATTTGCTATTTTATTCGTAATATCGATTAAATACAATTAAAATATATCATATATTAGCTGGTTTCACCAATATTTATCGAAAAATCAGAAGATTTTCCAATTGAATCAAATATTAATTACACATGAAAATTAGTTTTAATATGCACTATAATTTATTACTCAAGTATTATATCATACCCACTATTAATTTGATACAATGCTTATATAGAAATATAATATTAATATACAAAATCTGATATTCTTAATACTTCTTTTTGCTTATCAAAACAATTTAACGGGAACATTTTTTTTTCATCCAGTATCGAAATTTTTCCGTTTGTTTCATTCAATTGTATTAGTGATATGCTTCTCAAATTCAAATCAATAATAAAAATGACGGCATGAAATATTCTTTTAAATTGAACTTAAATTGCATTGGGTATAAAATCAACATATTCTTACAAAAATCATAGAGTTTTCTCAATGATTATTTTTGTAGGAAAATTCAAATTCTCGCAAGGCCACTTTTTGAATACTTTGAAAACATAACTTTTTATGTTAAAATAATGTTACTTATACAACTTTTTAATAAAAAATATTCAAAAAGTGTCCGCGAGAATTACAAATTTTTCTTCACTTTTTGAGCTGAAGGCTCAAAAAGTGAATTGCAAAATTTGTTAATTTTCCGATCCGACTTTTTCAATTAGAAAAAAAAATCTATTGTTTTTACAAAAAAAATTGAATCCATCTGACCTTAATAAATTCAACTTTTTCAATTAAAAATTTAAAAATTTTTAATCATGTCTAAGAAGAAGAAATTTAGATGATATTTATTATTATTATTATGATTTTGAGTTACCAACTTTTGTAAACAATGTTTTGCAAAAGCTTAAGCATTAAATCTACCCTTTTCTAGATAATATTTTATTTTATAATTACAATGAAATATTAATTTAAATTGGGCAATTGAATAAAAAAGAATGAGAGTATTCGTTCAGAAAAGTATAAATGCTAGAATATATTTAAAAAAAATCTGATGAAATCCCTAAATTCTTAAAATATCAATGAAAATATTAAAATTTATCAAAAATATTTATGATTAACACATGAAAAAAATTATAAATAGCAAAGAGTATTGGATAAAATACATTTTAATATTATTCTGTCATTTCAAAGCTTCTTTCGAAATTCAATTGAATTTTGTGTGCATCTCAGAATTTCAATGGGAAATTTATCCCCTTTTTATAATTTTTAAAATCCCTATCCTCCTTATTGAAAAGCTTCAATTTTGGATTTTTGCAAGAGATCTCTTGCAAGAGAATATATTACCGAGAAATATATAATAACTATACTATAATACTTTGTTACGTTACATTTTTTCATATGACACCATTGTTTTTTGATAATTTAAATAATTATGCTATTATTATTCATGAAATATCCATATACTTTAGATCGTTGATCTATTTCTGATTTCAAAAAAATCATATTACTAATAAATAAAGTAATAATTGATATCCAAATATAACACTCAAAAAAATATATTCATATTGCTTATATACAAGATGACGTTTTGAACATTTTTTTTTTATTATCCTTAAAAAAAATATTTATATTTTCATAATAAATAATATTTTTTTTTTTTACTATTGCACAATTTCGTGCCATTTTCATCATATAATATATATCTATATTAATCATATAAAAAATTGATAAATAATGATATATTGATGAGAATAGAACCATTTTTTTTTATTGTGAAATAATCAAAAAAATTCATTTCAATTTTTCAGAATTTTTGATAGGAAGGTTATATTATTTATTGAATTAATCTTATCCCCTTTGTCATAAACGAAAAATATATAAAATACGTCAATAATAAAAAACTGTATATGCATTTATATCAAAAATGAAATATAAAAATACATAAAACAGAAAAATCACCCTAACAATAGAGGATAGAAAGTTGTGAGATTTACATAAGATTTTATTACAAATGTTTACTCAAAATTGAAAAGATTATATAAATAAATATTGAATTAAACCATAACGAATTTTATCAATTTTCTAAATAGGAGATAGAAAAAATCAATTCTATAGTTTTTCAAAAAATTTTGAAAAAAACATACACAAAAAGTGAAACCGGATATATAACTAAATACAAAAAGTTATTTTTTTCTTAGAAAGATAAGATTCTGGCAAAAAGTATTTTTTTATTGATTATTAATGTACTCAATATATATATTTAAAATAATTAAAAAAATCAAAAATAATTTAAAATGTGAATTGATCTTTTAAATTCTCGACCCCACTTTTTGTTTGATATAATTTTAAATATTTTATATCTTATTGAATTATGAATACGCACAAACTTTTTGAAACTATTTAATATTTTAATAAAGTTACTTCACTAAAATGGAAGACAAGAAGAGAAAGATGTTCTCACCAGATGAAGACCAGATCCTAAGGGACTTTGTTATTGAGAATGGCAATCGTAATTGGTCTAAGATTACAGAAATTCTCCAAAACAGGACACCACGACAATGTCGTGATCGTTATAGGAACTATTTAAAGGAAGGCCTTAACTCGCACTCATGGACTGAAGAAGAAGACTCTATAATCAAAAAGAAATACAATGAATTGGGTCCAAAATGGGTTGCCATTTCTAAATTTTTAAATGATCGAAATGGAATTGATGTCAAAAAGAGGTGGAATGAACTTACTTCAAGTTCTAAAAAACGTTATAAGAGACATCATGAACGATTAAATCGAGATTCTCTGTCATACACAAATTATTACAAAAAGAAAGCAACACCACCACCTGCTGTCCAACCGAAAACTAACCCTACAAAAGAAAATACAGAAAACAATTCAATTGATCAGATCAAAGAAGACGACCAAACATCAATTTTTAATGAAAACGAAAATGATGACTTTGATATTGGAATTTCTGAAGAAGAATTTTACAACATTCTCTCAATTAGTGACTGCATCCTACCAATGGAAGAATACAGCTACCTAGGCTCAATAAGAATTTCAAATTTATTCTAATCAGGAATGCCGGACGCCCAGGGGAAGTAAATTTTTCACGTAAATATTACGAATCAAGTAGCTTCCCCACTTTCTTTATCCAATTCTCACTCACTACTGTATCCAATTTTTTTCTAGTCATAAGAGATTAATCTTTTACCAAAAACTTTTTAAGAACATATTTGTTCTTTCAAAAGAAAAAGTTTTCAACTACATTCAATTGATTTTATAAAAGTCAATTTTACAGTTCATCTTTGAAATATAGAGCATATAATAGTTTTACAGTTTCATTTTAAAGAAAATAGACCTTTCAATTGAGTTTTCGCTTAAATAATTTACGGTTATATAACATTTTTCATAGTCTTTCTGTTTAAACTGAAAAACAAAGGGGAATCTCTTTCTCAAATATTAACGTTTTTTTGTTTTAAATAAATATAATTATCTTAAATTATATTAAATATATATGAATAATATTTATTTATATACATTTTGTAATAATATAAAAACATATAATCTAATTATTGCCTTATTTTATTAAGTATTATATTGATTTTTTTGCAAAACATGTTTTTTCTATTTACTTAAAGAATATTTCTATTTGCTATTAGTATTTTTGGAAAATATAAGTAAAATAGCATTTACGATTTTTTGGCTTCAAACAAAATAATAGTAGGAAATAAAAGATAATCACAAAAAAATAAATTTCAAAGACAAGCATTAAAAAAAAAAAAAAAAAATTGAGCCGAACCAGACCATTTAATTGAATTGTTTTATTTTATTTTTGAGAATATTATTTTTTCTTTAATAGAATTTTTCTCAGAGATTAGGATAAAATTTGAAAGGTTTCAGACTAACTTTTTAAAAGATTTATCTAAAAATGAATTTCTTGGTTGTTTATGAATATATTACTGATTTACACACCAAATTCAAAGATAATTTAATAAATTTTCAAGGTATATTAATAATAACGTTGATTTAAAAGCATATCAAAGCTTTTTGATATCAATATTTTTTAATATGGGAAAATGGAAAGAATTTAAATTTAAAAAATAGATGTATCATTTGAAAAAATCTGATTATTATGATATTTCAATTGTTTTAAAAAAATGATTTCTATTTGATAATTTCTGGTGTTGATGATATACCAGAGTTCATATATGCTTTCTTAGTTTAATGTCCAGAATTATATACCAAACCATTATGCTTTTAGGATTCATTTAAACTCTAACATGAATTATAAAATTTCTTTGTTTTTTTTTCTTTTAAAAAACTTTTCTTTTAAAAAAATATTTCATCTTAATGATATATGTTATTAATTTTATAATTTAATTTCAATATATTTCTAATACGTTTATATAAACACATTTTTAAAATAATTTTTTGACATCTTTTTTAAAAAATACTTATTATTTATTTGATGTTTTATCCTAACTAAAAAAATATATTTTTACGATATTTCTATATAATACTTTCAATATATATATAAAAAACAAAATTAAAGAATATAAAAAGAGAAAATATAAAAATTATGATGATAAATTTATTTTATAAAATATAATTGAAATTGGACAAAAAATTTTGAATTGAAAAAAGTTATTTTCTATCAAAAAGTTTGACTTTTTCATAAAATTTCATATTTTTTGATTTATCTTTTTTCCCCTACTTTATTTTTCAACAAGTTCTATTTAACTTTTTCTTATTATATCATATTAAATCTATTTTGCCTATTTATAAATCATAATTCTTTGATCGATAAAAAACCTATTTTGACTCCCCTTTTGAAAAACGAAAAAATGTGATTATTAGATATATAACTAATCGTTGATTTGAAAATCGATGAGCTGAACTTTTAAATCGCAATATGCAATATATGTTTTGATTATATACAATATTCATGCACTTGTATGCTTATTTTTTGTGAAAAAAGTGGAAATTTTAAAAATCATATTTTCACAGTAAAAAAGTGACAATTTTTTTCTCTTTGAAAAATTGAATGATAAAGAGAGGGTATGTAAATAACTTTTTGTGTTGCTATTTGGTCTGATATTTTTTTAAAAAATGATTTTGTATCCTCATTTATGAAAAAATAAATCCTACTTATTATTTTATTAGTAAAAAATTATTTGTTTTGAAAAAATAAATTCATTTTATAATTTTTGAATTTCGCTAAATAGATGGTTTATTGTTGAAATATGCATTTATTCTTTATATATATATATTATTAATCTTATATAATAAAAAGTACTAATTTAATTAATAATATAAGTGAGATAAACGTATTTATATTTTACGAAATGTGATATGAAATAATATTTCATTTATCTAACTTTTCTAGGCCAAGCGTGAAAAAATTGATATAAATATATCATGTAGCAAATTATAAATATATTATAATGCGTTAATATAACTTTTTTTCTAGAAAATATTAAGATATAAAAATTTGATTTACTTTTGTATTCAAAATTAAAATACTCTCATACCAAATACGCATTGAATTTTTTTTTTTTTAATTTATAATGATTAATTTTGGAATATATTTGAACAATAATTATATTTATTACAATTCATAATTATATTTTAATATGCGAAATATTTGTTGGGATATTAGCATTTAAAAAATAGTGAAAAATAACGTGCTTTCAATAGACCCGGAGCATTTCAGTAGACCCGGAGCACTAAATTTTATTTTTATTATTTTTCATACAATTTAATTATTTTATTTAATATTTGATGATAAATTATATAAAAATTATTATTTTACATTATAATTTTTGTTAAATATTATTTGTTTTACTTTTTTGATTTGGAGATATTTGTAAAATAGTGAAAAATAAAAAAAATTCTGATCGAAATATTTCTGATCATATTTGGTTTTCTTTTTTATAAAAAACGATCAAATCATGGCCAATTTATGCTAAATTGACCTTGCTCCAGGTCTACTGAAATGCTCCGGGTCTATTGAAAGCACGTTAAAAAAAAATTCAGAGTTTTATCAGAATTTTTGATATCTTTTCTCTCAAATAAAAACCTAGACATATCTTAAAATTTTCTAGAAAAAAAAGTTATTAAATTTTTTATTAATGATTAATATACAATTAATAATATAAAAATAACAAAATAAAAGTTTCATTGGCCTAAGTTTTTTTTCTTCTAACCCTCTTGATAAAGAGATTCAAAATTTCTTTGTCATATTTTATTAATGACTGAAAAGCTTGTTGACATTGTTTTTGTTCTTGATGCAACAAAATCAACTCAATGCGTTTTTTATGGAATGACGCTTCATGTTGAAGATCAAACCTTCGATATTATGAGTAAAAATACAAAAGCAAAATATCAATATGGTGCTGTTATATATAGAGATCCAGTTAGTTATAAACCATCTCCTACAGAAAAACAACCGCTTTCTGCAGAAGAAATAGACCAGTTAAATAGAATTTATGCTAAAGAAAAAGAAATTAGAAAGCAAAAACTCATCGAAAAAGGAATATATAATGAAGAAAATGAAAGACGAAGAGAAGAACAAAAATTTAATGTCGATCGTGTAAAGTTTCCAGTTGACAAAAATGTTGCAATTCCTTTTTGCGATAACATTGAGACTTTAAGCATTGAATTGGGAAAAGTTGAGTGTGATGGAGGAAATGATGATCAAGAAGATTGGGTTGGAGCTCTTTCACTTGCTTTAAATGATTTCAATTGGAGAGAAGGAAGTAAAAGGTGCATATTTTGGATTTCTGATGCAAATGCTCATGGAAAGTCTTTTAATGCTAAAGGAGAAGATAATTACAATGAAGAAGAGCCAAAATTAATGAATTTAACTCAACAAATGGCAGAAAAAAGAATTTATTTCGTTGGAATTAACATCAAGAAAGGAACAGATCCAGGCTGTGAAAAAACATTGAATGCTATGAAAGAAGTATATGAAAGTAATGGAGGTCCCAGTTTCATGATACAAGAATTTAAAGTTACTGTTGACCCAGAATTAGGAAATGACGACTGGACTCCAACAGAACTTGGCGATTTCGAAAAAACAATCACCCAATCTTTACGCGACTTAGGTCCTTAATCAAAGCGCGATAAATTAATCCAATGCTTATGATTAATAAAATTATTAATAATATTTATTAAATGTGCACAAGGTGATCATTTCCCATGGTTTTATATAATTATTATTGTTTTTAAATATAATATATATATTAATAAATATATATAATATAATAATTAAAAAGTATTCATTTTATTTTAGGATAAAAGTAAATTTCTAGGCTTTTGTATCCAGTGAACTGAGTGTCCATTTTCGACTTTTTGTAAAAAGCTGTCACTTTTTGTGGAATTAAACTGCTTTTTTATTTAGTATTTTAGTCAAAGATTTGTGTTGAAGTATCCAAAAAATTTTTTATTGGATACTTTATTTTTACTTTAATAAACTCATTAATATCAGAAAAAAAGCAATAATAAATGTCTTAAACACCTACTATTCTTAATTTTTAAAAAACCTCTCAAATATAAATTATAAACTTTTCAAATTCACTAAGAAAGATTTTGACCAAGAAGATCAACATTTGAAATAAAAAATAAAATTCAATGTAAATTTGGAGCGATATAATTGGTCAAACGAAATATACATTCAAAATAATCAATGAAAATTGAAAGGTGTATCCAAGATTGAATTAAAGTGTCCATTTTGGCTATTTTGGATACTCAAATTCTCTCAAAAAATAACGAACAAAAATGAGTATCCATTGGATACTTTTTGAATACAAACTCGTTTGGACACAAAAGCCTAGGTAAATTTATATTTATTATTATTTGAATTCCATATAATCGTAGAATTTTAAAATGACGATTATTAATGATTATTTATTCACCATATAATATCGGTTATTATATAAGGTGAATATTTATTCTTATATTAATCGTTATAACGGATTTCATTTTACTCAAGGTTAATTATTCACCTTTATATTATCAAAATAACGGATTTTATTTTACTCGAGGTTAATTATTGACTATAATATTATCGAAATAACGACTTTTATTTTACTCGAGGTTAATTTTTAACCATCAGTCTATCGTAATAACGACTTTTATTTTACTCGAGGCGAATTATTAACCATATATTTATCTGAAATATTATTTTTTTGAACTTTATTTATCTTCATATTTTCTGAAATATATATGATTAATATTTTTTATTAAATTAAAATAAGAATTTTAAAATATATTTATTTATATAATATATATTTAATTCTTAAAAACACCAAGATAATTAAATTTATTTATAAAAAATCCAAATTTTTAAGTATTTCTCTAAAAATATCGAATAATAATTTAATATAATAATTACACGCATATTAAATAATATGAAAAAATTAAAAATATAAAAATATAATATAAATATTTGGGAAATACCAAGATATTGTTTTAATAAATAAAAAATACTTCATTCATGAATATATTATCATGTTCCTTTAATATACATAAAACAACTCATATAATAAAATTTATATAATATGAAATATATATATTAAAAAAATAAATTGAAATATCCTCATATTAAACAAATTATCAAAGATATTTTAGTTCTGAAAAATTAATGATAGAAAGATAAAACTATAAAAAATAAAAGCTATACATGATCTACATCATCATAATAATTATATCTTAAAACAATTTTACACTTTTTCCTATTAAATTTTAAAAATAAAATTTTCAGAGGTATTCATGTGAAGAGAAAACTCGTTATTTGATTTTTTTATTTTTACTTTAATTGAATGAATATTTTATCTAATGAAAAAATATTAAGATTATTTACTTCTATATATCTAATACTGACATTTGCCATAATTGGTTTTAATGGATGTTGAGAATTTAAAAACAATTTAAAAAATAATATTTCATCTATATCTCGAGTCAAATAAAATATTTATGAATTACAAATCAATAATAATATTTTGTATTTTATTTTTAAAATATATTATCTGTTGTATATCCAATTTATTAGCCATATATAAATTTAAATGCAAATTTACATTAAAAAATTAAGAAAATGACTTATTTCTCAATTGATTTACGAAATAATTATATACTAATTGTACAATATAATAATAATAAATATTTAAATAAATTTTATTATGTAAATAAGTTACTTTATACTCTCATTTTAAAGAAAAATGTAATTTTATATTTTGCATTATTTTGAATTATTTTTCATCGTATTTTGGTACGTTATTATTTTTTCGTGACGTGAGATGATTATTTTCGGTGAAGTGAAGTTAATACTGAAGTGATTCTTGAAAAATATAAATTTCCTCATTTTCTTAAAAATATTATTAAAAATATTTTTTATTAAGTAAAATTATTAATTACTATATTATAAAAATAACTTTAATATTTAATATATTGAAAATCAAAAAATAATCACAATACAAACCAACATATTTTTTTAGAAATTCAATTGAAAATCATCGTTTAATTGAATTTTTGATTTTATTTTTGTTAATTTATCTATTTAATATATTATGTAAAACTTAAATATAAAATTTAAATAGTATATAAATAATAATATATATAATATATATAAAATAAAATAATGTTTTACTAAAAACAATACTAGGATAAAAAATGTTTAATATTTCAATATAAAAAATATAATAACTGAAAAAGTTAAAAATAAAATAAAATATAAACAAGTATATCTCTAGAAAATAAATGTATTTTAAACATATAAGTATTAATAAGTTATCATTATATATACTATAATAATTAATAAAACAAAAATATATATATATTTATATTTGATCAATTTTTATATAAAAAAAAATATTTAGCCTCTCGATTATAAAACGATTTTTATTCAGAAAAATAAAAATAGAAATATCTCAAAAATAAGAGTATAAAATTCTTATCCATTAAAGTTCATTCTTAGTTTCAAAATAAAAATAAAGAAAATATGATCAATATTACAATATTTCGTCAATTTCTCTACATGAATACCTCTAAATTTTCGCATTAATTGTAAACGGACTTTGTACGGGAATTATTTATGTGCACCCAAAATGCACCCCGGCCAAATAGGTATTCAAAAAATGCACCCCAAATCGGTTTTGCACCCAAATTTTATTATTGCACCTATTTTGCACCCAAATAAACTAAATAAAAAGTGGCTTTCTTATACAAAATTTTTCTATCTTCATTTCTAACTTTTTTGGCTCAAAATCCTTTATAAAGTATTTTATTTCTGGTAATTTGCTTTGTTTACCGTGGAATCGATTGTTCTGTCTCTTTTTCATCCTTTTTTTTGCAAATATTCAAATATTATATAATTTTCATAATAATTCAATTTATTGGTTTAAAATGATTGTTTATAATATACTTAATTATTCTGTCATATGAAAATTTAGAAGCTAGCTGAGAGTAAAAAAATATTTGTGTTTTAAAATTGTTATAATCTACCTCAGAATATATTGAAAGAATAAAAAAAAATCCATATTTTGAATACTCTGATTTGAATGCTCTCACAAAAATATAAAATTTGATATAAATATTAATTTTAAACGGATATTTAAGATTTTAAAACGATTTTCTTAAAGAACAAAGTGAGATTAATATCAAGCAAAGATGCAGAATGAGGCTTGATATTATAAATTTATTTTAGTATAATAATTTTTTTGTTTTTTCAATTTTTTTTTTATATAATTTAAAACGATCAACTAAAAAATACTCAAAAAATAAAAAGATCAATTAAATTATTAATAAATCATTATGTAGATATAAATTGTTATAACCTTTTTTTTGTTTTTTCAATTTTTTTTTATATAATTTAAAACGATCAACTAAAAAATACTCAAAAAATAAAAAGATCAATTAAATTATTAATGATTCATTATGTAGATATAAATTGTTATAACCTTTTTTTTGTTTTTTCAATTTTTTTTTATATAATTTAAAACGATCAACTTAAAAATACTCAAAAAATAAAAAGATCAATTAAATTATTAATAAATCATTATGTAGATATAAATTGTTATAACCTTTTTTTTGTTTTTTCAATTTTTTTTTATATAATTTAAAACGATCAACTAAAAAATACTCAAAAAATAAAAAGATCAATTAAATTATTAATAAATCATTATGTAGATATAAATTGTTATAACCTTTTTTTTGTTTTTTCAATTTTTTTTTATATAATTTAAAACGATCAACTTAAAAATACTCAAAAAATAAAAAGATCAATTAAATTATTAATAAATCATTATGTAGATATAAATTGTTATAACCTTTTTTTTGTTTTTTCAATTTTTTTTTATATAATTTAAAACGATCAACTAAAAAATACTCAAAAAATAAAAAGATCAATTAAATTATTAATAAATAATTATTTAGATGTCGAATATAATAACTATTTATTTTTTTCCTTCAAAAATTCAGACAATCATCAAAAACAAAAAAAAAAAAAGTGAAATTAAGGAAAATGATTTATTCACAAAGAAGTACAATCAGAATTATTATTAAAAATTTATTTCAGATTCATCAATTCTTTTTTTTTCTATAAAATATCAAACAATCTCGATAAAAAAGTGAACTTATTTAAAATGTTATACAAAATAAGAAATGTACTAAAAATAGTTATTAGAAATTGATATAAATCGTATAAAATCTTTCATCCTTAAAAAATTATTGAAATCTTCATTAAAAAAAAGTGAGCTTAATTAAAATGTAGATAATAACGAACTTTCAAAATTGTATAAATGTTAATAAAATAGTAAAGTTTTTTAAAAAAAAGAGAAAAAAAAAAAAAAAAAAGATATTTTGAAAAATTGAGAATTCTAAATCTTATTCATATTGTTATTAAACCAACTACGAACCTGAGTTTTTGTTATGTTTGGTGAAATTTCTTGTATTTTGGTAAATGTTTCTGATAATATTCTTTTTCTTTCTGTCGATCGTCCTGGAGCATTTCTGTAATTGATTAAGTTTTCTTGTAGTATTTGTTGAGCTTCTGTAGGTATTGTTTTGATGTGAACCTTTGGTATTGAATAGGCTTCGTTAACTAGTCTTATTTCTTGCGCATTTTCCAGTTCGTTTATTTCTTCTATAATAGTTTTGTCATCTGTATCGTCTTCTTCTACTATATCTGTTATTTCATTTTTGTCATCATCAAATAAAAGTTCATTATTTAATCTTTGATCATATTTTTCTATACTTGTATCTGAATTTGTATTTTTTTTTTGTTTGTACCCAGCTCTTCGTAAGTCTGTTATAAAATTTTTAAAAATTTGTATAAATGTATCTTCGTCAATTCTTTTTATTTCTGTGTCATCTATTTCTTTCAATTCGTATCTGAGATGATCTTCTTCTTCGATTTGTTGTATTATTTCTTCGAAATTTGCTAATGTAGGATGATGTCCAATTCGATCTTTCAATTTTGCATTATGACTTTCGGCTACGTTATTTGTAATAATATCTTTATTAATTTTATTATAAACATTCCAATCATTGAACCTATATTTATTTTTAAAATTATACTCAAAATAAAGTGAAAATTGATCTGTGATTTCCCATTGAGATAATACTTTGATAACTGTATTTAATAACCTTTCTGAAATAAATGGTAGTAAATAACTGATATTCTTTAACTTATCTAAAAATTCAAATTTCTGATATTTATCGAAATACCTTCTCATTATTTGTGAAAAATGAAAATAACAGTACTGAAAAATATGAGTTTCATTCATTAAAATTTTTTTGACAGCATTTGATTCTCCAAGTTCGAAATCTGTAATAAAAGTAGCTCCATTTTGAAATCCTTTTTTAATTGAATTTATAAACATCAAAAAAGCAAGTTCATAAGTCTTTTTTTCTTTGTTTGGTAATAAAAAATGAGCCAATGGAATATTCATGTGTTCAGTTCGTCCTAAAAGCACCAAAACCTGTTCAAATCCATCTGGAGTAACATCGAAAGTTCCATCGATAAAAATAAATGAGGATTTTTGAATTAATGACTGTTGAAATTTTGAACTATAACAAATAAATAAATTCTTTCCAACCGGAAAATTTGAACAACGGAATTTAAAAAGTTCGAAATCCGTTTTACGATTTGTTTGTCTTATCTTTCCAAAATCAGTATCATTTATTTTGTTATCTCTATTTAATTTTGACCATTGATTATAAACAATTCTTTGAGAAATTGGTATTTTACTCTCTTCTTCATTGTTTTCACTGTTTATTTTTTTTGTCAATTGTGTTATTATTTGGCTTTGGGTTGGTCGAGGCATTTGAGAGTAATAAATTTCATCTATTTTGCTTTTGAGTTCAGAATCTTTTATAAACTTATTTGTTGTTCCTATTTCTTTTATACAATTATGTTGAACATTCATTTGTATAATTTGTCCAAGCTTAACTTCTTCTTCATTCTCTGTTTTTTTTACAACTTCAAAGGAAACTAAAATATATGCAGGACACCTTTCTTCGATTTTTTTATGCCTATTATAACCATTCTCGCAAACATATTTGAAATGTTGTGTTTTTTTTAAATATTTAACATATTTGTAATTGTATTGATTGAAATTGAGAATAAATGGTGCACCATTTGGCCTAAATGAAGTATTTTGTTGAAGCTTTTCTATGATATTCATTTTGTTAAAAATTAAACGTTTTTGTGTCAATTTTTTGAATTGGATATTCATTCAATAAATAATTTGTAAATTATTTAAATATAAAATTGTTTTAGCTCAAAATCTATCGTTAAATTTACAACATATAATGGAATAAACAATAATTTAACATCATAATGCAGTATATTAACATAATAATGATGTATATTAGCATTATTATAGAATGTATTAACATTATGATGCAGTATATTAACATTATGATGCAGTATATTAACATAATAATGATGTATATTAACATAATAATGATGGATATTAACATAATAATGATGTATATATTAACATTATAATTCAATATTCTAGCATCATGATACTGTACATTGACATCATAATGCTGTATATTAACATTATAATGCAGTATATTAACATTATGATGAAGTATATTAACTTAATAATGATGTATATTAACATTATAATGCAGTATATTAACATTATAATTTAATATATTAACATCATAATTCAATATTCTAGCATCATGATACTGTACATTGGCATCATAATGCTGTATATTAACATTATAATGCAGTATATTAACATTGTAATGAAGTATATTAACATAATAATGATGTACATTAGCATTATAATTTAATATATTAGCATCATAATTCAATAATCTAGCATCATGATACTGTACATTGACATCACAATACAGTATATTAACATCATAATGATGTATATTAACATAATAATGATGTACATTAGCATTATAATTTAATATATTAACATCATAATAATGTATATTAACATAATAATGATGTATATTAGCATTATTATGCAATGTATTATCATTATGATGCAGTATATTAACATTATTATGCAATGTATTAACATTATTATGCAATGTATTAACATTATAATGCAATATATTAACAATATAATACAATAATCTAACATCATAATACAATGTATTAACTCTATAATTTAATATATTAACATCATAATTCAATAATCTAGCATCATGATACTGTACATTGACATCATAATGCAGTATATTAACATAATAATGATGTATATTAACATTATGATGCAGTATATTTTCATTATGATGCAGTATATTAACATTGTAATGAAGTATATTAACATTTGAGTAAGTTTTTTGGGCAAGGCTTGCTAGTTACCTAACCAGAAAGGTCCACACTTTTTGAATAAAAAATGCAAATTCAACTTTATAAAAAAACAAAAGTGCACAAAAAATTCAGAAATGGTATATTAGCTTTTTCAATTATTAACCGTTTTTATCTTCGAATAGAACGTTTAATTTGCATTCTCAATGTCTTTAGCGGCATCTTACTATATTTATATTCAAGTTAACTTTTATTCTTTCTAATTCCTGATAGTTTTTATTAGATTTATTTTAGAAGACTACTAATCCCAGATTGTTATTCTCAAGTCGTTATCCATGAATTACTTATCATCATGAAAGTTAGTGAATATTCACTTAATTTAGCATAAAGAAATATTAACAGATTTTCATATATCAAATAGTGCTATATCTAGTTATGAGGGCACTGAGATCTTTCTAGTGCATCTATCAAAATAATCACTACCACTAATCATATTATCTTAAGAGTTGGTGGAATCGGCAGTATGAAATTAAGCATTAATGATTTTGCCTGTATATAGCATTTATGAAATCAAAAAAATATAAACCAAATTGCAGAAAACTCACATATAAAAGAAGAACAAATTACAAAAAAAAAATACTTTATATTCCACTATTGAGAGGACAAACGAAGCTTTAGATTTACTCAAAGGCAGAATTAAAAAATAAGAGACAGAGAGTACGAGCTTAAAGAATAAAAGCAGCTTTTGAAACCAGATTATATTCCATCAAAGAGAATAATCAAATACAACTAGTTAATCAAATACAAACGAATATGCATTTATCTATTCTAGTGAGGTAATACAGCTTCACTTTTCAGCAGGACATTTATTTTTCACGGTTATCTTTTTTTTTTCATTCAATAAAATATATCAGGGCACAGTATCTCAAAAGATATTACAGATTTATGTGGAATATGATCAGGGTGAAAGTTTAACAACTCAATATTTTTATATTCCATCATCACTTTGTTTCAATAACAATTTGATTGCCTTTGCTCAAGTTACTATGATTAATACTACACAAATTTAATAAATATTCTCAGCACATTTTTTCCTAAAGGTATTATGGAAGTAGTAGATCATAAATATAATGAGATCATTAAGAACCAGTAGATGAATAAAACAATTTTTTTGCAGAAACCGTTAGAGAAATAATAGGGGCTGATATGATTTGTAGGTCGTCAAGAGACCTTAGCTTATCATATATGATTTTCAATATATCAACATTATATTTAATATTTGTTTGATATATTAACATTGTATTGAAGAATATTAACATTATAATGAAGTATATAAACATTATAATTCAATAATCTAACATCATAATGCAGTACATATTCAATATATTATATCATATTAACATTATAATCCAATAAACTAACATCATAATACAGTATATTAACATCATAATGAAGTACATTATCATTTTAATGTAGTACATTTACATTATATTGAAGCATACTAACATTATAATTCAATAAACTAACATCGTATTGAAGTTTATTATCAGTATAATGCTATACATTATCAATACAATCCTATACATTATAAATACAATCCTATACATTATCAATATAATGCTATATATTAACTATATCATGTCCTACTTTGAAAAAAAATATATTAAAAATATCTATTCTTAGTTTTTACTAGATTCTTTTTGAACTGCGTTCAAAAAGTGGTGTTGTTTATATAAACGCTTTCAAAAAGTTTTAAAAAAACAAAAACAAAACACAACTCAACCAAAAAAAAAAAAAAAAAACAAAAACAAAAACAAAAAAAAAACAATAGTTTTTAGGTGAAAAGTATGTTATAGAATCAAATTTAAGCTTAGAGTATTTGTAATTCTCTTAATTATAATATGCACATACTTTATTCATAAAAGCATTCACTAAAAGGTCGATTTCCAAATATTTGGAAATGTGATATGAAAAACATCAAATAGTTGAATGCTGTTTAATGATAAAATCAAAGTACATTTATATAATAGTTTTTTTTTTAATATAAAAAAGGATTTTATTGAATGTAAAAAACCATTGACTTATTCATTTTGACATATTTTTGCGATGAAGTTATCAATATCTTCACCAAAATAAATTTCAGAATTAGAATAATCTCGAAGTTCAGAAGTAATCTCTGGGATAATTTTATAAATGATAGGATCGCTTGATTTGTATATGATCGATACAAATGATTTAAATAATAATGATTTTTTTGAAAAAGGTAGAACATTTATAAATTCAAAAAGTTTATTATAAAATTGAACGAATTTTTGTATGTTTTGAATAGGATAACTTATTTCTATAACATCAATGCAATCTGATATAATTTTTTGAAAAAAAATATTATTAGAATCAAAATAACAAAGTTGATCTTGAATAAATAGAGAAATATTTTCTGAAATAAAAATTGATTTAATTTGTGAAGATAAATAACAATTTCGAAATAGATTTATTATCAAAAATGATATTTTTGATTCGTATTTAAAACTTTTTGGATTTGGCAGAGTTGAATTAAAATTCTTAATAATAAGACCATTAAAAAAAACTTTTAAAAGAGAAAAAAATTGTTGGAATTCCTGAAATGCTGCATTTAGATCTAAGTCATCCGATATATCTTGAAAAAATTTAGAAAAAAAAATTAAACTTTGAAGTTTATTAAAATTTTGAAAAACAAAATTATTAAAAGAAAAAAAATTCGAATTAATAAGATTTAAACGATATATTTCTGAATATTCACAAAAAACTCCTAATAATATGTAAAAATTAGATAAAATTTTTGTTGAATTTATATTCTTTTTTAAAAAAACAATTATAAACTCAATATTTTTAAAATGAGGAATCAAAAAATCGATATAATCACCCGATAACACTGATAAAGAGATAAAAAAATGAAATATAGATAAAATAAAATTTTCATTATTTGTTTCGAAAAATTCAGTTAAATTGGTTAATAATTGAGATTTTTGAATAAAAAAAAGAATAAAATTTTCATCATTATCTTCAAATTCATAATTTTCTGAATTTAAAAAAAGTAAAATCTGCATTATCATATCATGAATTAATTTATAATTTTTTGTTTTGTAAATGACATCAATATTTTTAAGTTCTTCTTCTATTTTCTGAAAAATTTCGATGCGATTAAAGTTTGATGTGTAATCTTTTTCACCAAAAAACACATTTATTTCATCGAATTTTAAACTAATATCTTTGGAGTAACTTTGTTCTTTGTAAATATCCATTTTTTAAAGTGAAATAATAAGAGACTAAAAAGTACTCATTTTTGAAGACATTATTCAATTTTGAAGAAACTTATATAATTTTTTTTGTAAATTATTCAAAATTGATTTTTTTCTAATAAATACGTTTTTAATATCAAGAAAAAAGAAATTTTGAAAAAAAATAAAAAATTTTCACTATATTCCACATCTAAATGATGATTTATTAATAATTTAATTGATCTTTTTATTTTTTGAGTATTTTTTAGTTGATCGTTTTAAATTATATAAAAAAAAATTGAAAAAACAAAAAAAAGGTTATAACAATTTATATCTACATAATGATTTATTAATAATTTAATTGATCTTTTTATTTTTTGAGTATTTTTTAGTTGATCGTTTTAAATTATATAAAAAAAAATTGAAAAAACAAAAAAAAGGTTATAACAATTTATATCTACATAATGAATCATTAATAATTTAATTGATCTTTTTATTTTTTGAGTATTTTTTAGTTGATCGTTTTAAATTATATAAAAAAAAATTGAAAAAACAAAAAAAAGGTTATAACAATTTATATCTACATAATGATTTATTAATAATTTAATTGATCTTTTTATTTTTTGAGTATTTTTTAGTTGATCGTTTTAAATTATATAAAAAAAAAATTGAAAAAACAAAAAAATTATTATACTAAAATAAATTTATAATATCAAGCCTCATTCTGCATCTTTGCTTGATATTAATCTCACTTTGTTCTTTAAGAAAATCGTTTTAAAATCTTAAATATCCGTTTAAAATTAATATTTATATCAAATTTTATATTTTTGTGAGAGCATTCAAATCAGAGTATTCAAAATATGGATTTTTTTTTATTCTTTCAATATATTCTGAGGTAGATTATAACAATTTTAAAACACAAATATTTTTTTACTCTCAGCTAGCTTCTAAATTTTCATATGACAGAATAATTAAGTATATTATAAACAATCATTTTAAACCAATAAATTGAATTATTATGAAAATTATATAATATTTGAATATTTGCAAAAAAAAGGATGAAAAAGAGACAGAACAATCGATTCCACGGTAAACAAAGCAAATTACCAGAAATAAAATACTTTATAAAGGATTTTGAGCCAAAAAAGTTAGAAATGAAGATAGAAAAATTTTGTATAAGAAAGCCACTTTTTATTTAGTTTATTTGGGTGCAAAATAGGTGCAATAATAAAATTTGGGTGCAAAACCGATTTGGGGTGCATTTTTTGAATACCTATTTGGCCGGGGTGCATTTTGGGTGCCAAAATCAATATCCCCTTTGTACACATATTTAATAATCATTAATAATTTTTTTTTTTGTTTTATTGAAAACTTTTAAACTTTTTGAATGCTTTTTTATACATTTTTTATAAACGTGATAAAACGCAAAAGTTTCAAAAAAACGTATTTTAAATAATTCAGCTATTTTTATACAAATATGCTATTTATATGAATTACAAATTTGTTATTATATAAATGTGATATTTTTAATATTATATTTAAGATAAAAATCTACTTTTTAAAATTTTTTTGTAAGATAATGGTATTTTTAAAATGATCGTTATGCTCTCAATTTTATTTTCTTTATTCGCCTTCGATACTTAATCATTTTATGGTGCTTTAATTTATTCATAGGAGATAAAACAAATATGTGAAAATCTGACCAATTGACACATAAGATCTTGAATGATTATTTTCTATGAATTTCATAACTTTTTGAATGCTTTCATTGAATTGCATTAATTTTTTTAAACATTTTGAAATTAACATTTATTGATTATAAATTAAATAAAATAATTATTCATATATTACTTATTAGTTAAAACTCTTTATTTTTGTTTTTCATTAATTTTTATTTGAGAAAAATGTAGATAATGTCTAAAAATACAATGTTTAGCAATTATCTTTGGAACATATGCTAAAAATTTTAATTTTTTTACTGTATTAATTTTTATATATGATGTGTAATAACATATATAACTCGCTAACATTTTTGAAGAAAATAGTTTGGTTTTATTACGTTTTTTTTTATTCAATTTTTACAAAATAATTCATAATTATATAGTTCAAATGACTTCCCGATTCATCCAGCAATTCAAGGAACCTGATTCGGCTTCACGCAGCCCCGTGGTGATCACTGGCGCGTATATTCCTGAAAAATTATGTAAAAATAAAAAAAAATTATATCAAAAAAAGCAAATAGTTAAAATTTTCAAGAAAAATTTAAATTTACGATTTTTTTGGTTAATTTTCTTAACAGAGTAAGTTAAATTTCACCTTAAGATGATGAGTAGCTACTCATCATGAGTAACTCATGGATAGAAAAACCATTCAAAAAGTGGCGTAGAAAAAAACGATTGTCCTAATCATCATTTTAGTTTTTATTATTTGGCTCATATATATAAAACAATTTCAAAAGAAAGAAAGTAAACTTTTAAAATACAATAAATAATAATAAAGATCCTAACCACGAAACAAAGGAAAAAAAAAAAAAAAAAAAGATTCCAATTCTCTTTCTAATTAGAAGATTAGTTTTTTTTTTTTTTTTTTTTTTTTTTTTTTTTTAAGGTTGCGATCCATATTTTGATATGAATCCCTTCAATGTTAATACAATGAAATCTGAAGCATTTTTCTGAACAATAGATTTGAAGTTGGGATCACTTTGAAGAAGAGGAACAATAACAAACTTCGTTGTAGCATCCATCCATAATTCAACTTCATCAGGCGCTCCATCAATACCGCTTGCTTTTACTGAGCTCCATTTTGAAGTTTTCTGATTCTTTGCTCTTTTAGACTTCATTGTTAATCCATTTTGATCTGCAATGAATTCCCATTTAATAGAGCCCATTTTTGAGATAGCTTTAAATTGAAAACTTCTAGCACGAACAGTTGCATTGACAAAACTGCCAACATCAGGACCTATAATGATGACTGGCGAAGGAGGAGATTCATAGTCGTCAATAGCAGCTCTAAGTCTATATCCAACATCATTTGCTGTAATTAGATATTTGGAATAATCGCCAACAACAACCCATTCTTGATTTACTTGACGTTCCCAAGTAACTATTTCGTCACCAAGATTTGTTTGGAGTATTGCTCCAGTCCAATACATTTCTTTTTCTGTAGCTCTAGCTATCTCTGGAATTAACTTAAGCTTGAGCTCTCTTTGATCGACTGGTAACGGGGTTGCTGCACTAATTCCTTTTCCAACCCATCCCTCTTTGTTTGTCGGAGCCACTAAACAGAGAACAAAGAAACCTACATCTAATTCTGTTGGAGTGTAATCAGCTTTGGTAGCATTTGGAATGGCTTCCCAATTTGTTTGTCCATCTCCTCGATACCATGAATATGTAAGAGTGCAATCGCTTGGCTCTGTTGTGGCTTTGCAACGTAAAACTTGTCCAACTCTAACAACTCCATCTTTAACAAGGATATCAATAGAAGTAATTGAAGGAAGTGGTCTAACTACAACTTTATTTGAAGATCGAACTTGTTCACCTTCAACACCATCATTACGAATTGGACAATATGTTGCTTGAACCTCGAGTCCAAATAATTGCTCTGGTGGAAATATTTCGCATTCATCGGTTTTACCGATATTGTGCTGTTTTCCTTGTTTGTCAAATGCATGCCAAAGATAATATGAAGGTCCTTCAACACCTCCAGAATACTTGCCTGTACATTGAATAAATCCTCGTTCATTCTGCTTAACCTCAACATCAGTTACAGTTGGTTGGAGGCCTGAAACAATTCCAAAATCTTTGGTAATCATTTCTCCTTTAACATTGTCATTTCGGACAGGAGTGTAAAAGAAGCAGAGCTTAAACCCAACGTCGTCTTTAGTAACTTTGTAATTGGCTGTACTTGATACTAATTGCCACGATCCGTTGGAAAATCGCTTCCACTCGGTAATAGATTTTCCTTGGACACCACCTTGATATTTAATTATTGGCTTCATTTCTTGGCCTTCTGTGGCTTCATTTGTAAGGAATCTGACAGAAGAATTTGGCTTTGATGCTTGAATTACATCGTTTGTTGTTGCAATTAATGTAGATTCGCCAATACTAATTTGCGCTCTCATGTAATGGTGGACATCTTCAGTAGTTAAGTAATATTCGACACCCGTTTGATTTGTATCTTCCCATTTTTGTTTGGTATCACTTCTTAGCCATTTAATTTCATCCATCTCTTTATCGTATGCGACTGATATCATATTAAATTCAACAAGTTTTCCTGTTATGATTGGTGCATCATGATATGTAGATTTAATCATTGGGGTCATTTGTGAGACAAAAGACTTTAAATAATCATGATTATCATCATATGTATTAATCATAACCTTTAGACGGTATCCAATATCGCCAGCTTGAATAACATAATCTGGAGTGTTATAAGCTACTGCTTTTTCAAGGCCTTCATTCATACACCTAACCCAAATTGAGTCAAATCGATCTTTTTTCAGATTTTTATGCTTAATTTCAAGTGTTGCTAATTCGCCAATTTCATACTTAGGACATTGAATATTGATTTCTGTAATTTCTGGAACAGATGGTTTGATTTCACCAACAACATAATCGCATTCATTTCCTACAATTCGTAATATATGACCAACCCAATTATCTTTTAATGTTACATTGGTTCCACGTTTAACTTCGGTAAATCCACAAAAACCTTTTGTGCTTGATACATAAAATGAAACTTGTTTTTCTAATACAATTTGGTCGCCGGCGTGCAAAGTTTCTGGAAGTTCTTCATCAAATTCAGCTGGCGCTTCATCTTTGACGATTGGCTCTGTAAGCGCTGTATAAACAGCTTCACCAACGACATCGTCTTCACGAACTGGAACCATTTCACATGCAAGGAAATAATTTTCATAATCATCTGGAATTGTGAAAAACGGAGAATTTTCTTGGACCAAAGGCAATGATTTAATGTTTTGAGCAGTAATTGGAACGGTTGATGCATACCAATTATAACTGCAATCACCTTTCCTGCCTCCTTTGTAATCTGCAACAGCACAAAGCGTAAAATTGGTTTTTGGCAGGCCACCAATTACTGCATTTGTGAAAACAGGTAAAGTTGGTAAGACGCGTGTTGACGAATAAAAATAAACTGTTGCGCCAATAACTCCTTCAGTTGTAATTGGTGCATAACTAACACGGAGATAGTGACCGGCATCTTCACAAGTTGGAATATATGAGAAGTTATCAGGCTTTACTTCAGCAACAACAAACCATTCTTCTGTAATTCCTCTAGCGCGTTCTATTAAAATCTGCGATTCACCTTCTCGATCTGGAAACATTTTACGAGTAAAATCAATTTTGACACCTTCTTGTATAGATTCGGGGAAAGTAACTGCTGATACTGTTGGAAGAATTGGATCAACAACGTCAGTTTCAACAAATACAGTGGAAAAGGAAACATTTTTATAGTTTGGACAATAAGGCTGAAGAAGGCACCTAATTACATTTCCTATTTCTGTATTTTTAAGTAATAGAGAAGTGGAATCTTCACCAATAACTTCATTTTTTCTCATCCATGCAACACGAGTTGGAATTGGTAGTGGTATAAGTGAAATCAAAGATCCTTCAAGTGGGAGACCAGCAATAACAGGATCTAATGGGAATGGTAACGAAAGTTCGTCAGATGATCTTCCGATTGGCTCATCAGTAAATAGGCTATACGTTTTATCATCATCGAGAACAAAATCGCATCGAATTAAATGCATTCGAAGAAGCATTGTAGTTGGTAATATGTTTGGTTGCTTTTGATCAGGCATTGGCGAAATTGGTGTCCATTCATTTCCATGCTCAGGTGATCTAGATCTCAACCATTTTATTGATTTTGCTTCAAATGGGCAAATAATTGATGATTGGTTTTCGTATTTGCATATATTAAGTGAAAGAATTGGATTGTCAATTTTCTTTGATTTCAAATATGAAGCAAGCTTTGAGGTTAAAAATGCTTGTGATTTACGAACTTCGTCTTGAGGTGAATTACATGGTGTCGGATCTCTTCCACATCGTAGCGAAAATCCAACAAGAGGTGAAAGCTGGAAAGATTCTTCAAGATCATCTTCAGTTAATTCAACATTGTTGAACATATTTAATGAAATTGAACCTACTGCAGCAATACTAAGCTTTGATTCAAATGGAAATGCGTTATTTTCGATGTTAAAGTATTCAAGCCTCATCAAAATAGGTAAACCTTTAAAATTCTTGATTTTATTATTGGAAACTGAAAGGAAACGAAGCTGTGGGAGGAAAGGAAAACCTTCAAATGAAGATAAGCCGCAATAATCGAGAGACAAAGAGCGTAAGCGTAATAGTACAGGTATTCTCATATCTAATAATGGATTTTTAACAAGATTGAGAATTGTTAATCCTTTGGGTAGATTCTGAAGGGCTGAACTCTGAAATAAATTTTGCTCAAGGTCGAGAACTAGCAATGATGGAGAGCGTGCTTGTGGTGGTAAAATTTTTAATTTTGAATTTGATAATCCACAAAAAGTTGAATGAATTTTATCAATTTTAGATTTAGGGATAGTAGTTTCTGGTGGCTTTAGGGATGGTGAGATTGGCGATGTTGGAATCGGTGGACAATAAGATCGTCGTAACGGTGATTTCATTTTTATAATTTGAATGATTTTATGATAAGGTGAATTTTTATCCTTTCATTGCCACTTTTCTTTTCACATCATTTATTCTAGTGAAATGCTTTTTTGAATACGATATAAAATATTCATTTTATGATGAGTAAAATCAACAAAAAAATAATCATTTTTTACATTTTGGACACTATTTTTAATATTATTAGGTTTTGCTTTTTTGATCACATTCATTCAAAAAAATTGAGGAAATTTTTGGTCAAAAAAGTTAGAATTTTATAGATGAAAATAATAATGAAATGAATATAAAATTTGAAATATGGACAAAAGTCTGAAATGACTATTTTATAATCATTTGAAGGAATCATAAAATCAACTTTTTAAATAATAATCTTTATAACTAGCAACCAAATTAATTTTCAATCTATTATGCAATTCCAATTTTTTAAAACATAATTATCTTTACAGTTCATTCATAAATATTTCATCAAAAATATTAAATGAATTCAACAAATTTGTAACATATGCAAAAATGAAATCTTATATTTTTCAAATAATCATATATTTACAAGAAACGCGTTTCAACAATTAAATGAATCAAAATAGTAAATTTCAATTTTCTCTAAGTTTAAGCAATGCAAAAGGCATCCCATTCAATGAGTATGAAAAAAATTTTAGGTTCATTGTTAATGGGAAATCATATGAAACGAATCGATATATTGCAGATCTTATCTCACCAATTATTCGCAAATATCACCATAGTGATAAAACTATTGATGAATTTACAATTAATACAGAATCTGATATTCAGCTTATGCATGAAGATTGTTTTAAAGATTTCCTAAATTTAGCTACATTTGAAAATTATGAGATCGATAGTAATCAGCAAAAACTTTTTGCACAATATTTTCTACATCTTGGAAACTTAGACGAATTTCATCGTCTTGAACACGAATATCAAGCAAATCTTACACCAAATAATGCAGTTGACCATTTAAAATCATTTAATAATTTTGAGTATAGCAGCGAAACATCCCTTAGTAATTTAAAACAAACTATCAGTTATTCAGCATCCCATTTTACAGAAATTAATAAAGATGAATTACAAACATTAAATGAAGAAATTATCGAAGAAATCATCAAGAGCGACTCTCTTCAACTTAACGAAGAAGACACTTTATTGCAATTCATTCTCGATTTATATGAAAAAGATCCAAAATATTCTCCATTATTTGAATACGTTATTTTCAATAACATCAAACAAGTAACCTTTGAAAAATTTCTAAACAAATTTTCAATTAATGATCTCAATTTGGGAATTTGGCTTTCAATCTTTAAACGTCCTCCTTCTGAAAAAATTCAAACCAATTCAAAACGATATATTGAAAAAAAGCAAATTCAAATTGAATTCAAAAAAGGAGAAGAATTCAATGGTATTTTGAATTATTTGAATAAAAAAACGGGTGGAAATATTCATGATAACGGAACGATAGAAATCACTTCAAATTCTATCTTTAGTCCCGATCGTCACCCAAAGAATCTAATCGACTACCAAGGCAGCACTCTCTACCACTCGAAGGAGGAATCTGACGTCAATGTCTGCTTCGATTTCAAGGAGAAGAAAATTCAATTGGAGAGCTACACAATCAAGTCATACATGTGCGGACGCAATACAAACCATTTGAGAGAGTGGGTGGTTGAAGGGTCAAATGATGGACAAAATTGGACGGTTATTGATCGTCGTGAAAATGAAAGAAAGTTGAATGATTCATTCGCTGTCGCTACATTTGACGTGAATGAGACAGCAGATTTCTACCGCTTTATTCGGCTGAAGCAGACAGGACTCAACTGGATGAATAAGAAACTCACAATCTTGCATTCACTTGAAATGCACGGAACAATTCTACTTGCTTAAATAAAAAATTCTACATTTTATTTATTTTAGAATTTGTTAATCAGCATGCAAGTTTAGAAGAAGATGTTTATAATACGAATCGACAAGTTTCAATACAAACTAATTCAATATCATAATAAGACAAATGAGGAGGATAAAATTTTTCATTAAATCAGATTCACTCCAGAATTGAACATAAATGAATTTAAATAATCTATTCATTCATTCATATTTCGAGATGATTTTAATATAAACTTCGAGCCATTTTTGTATACAACACAATTTTTCTGAATAGCATTGAATAATGATAACAATCATCTCAATTTTGAAATAAAAAACAAATTGAAAATTGAATTGTATGCAAAAATGAAAAACAGTTTAGATGCAAAAGAAATTGAAACCGAACTTATTTTTTAGTAGAATTTCGAGATATTTTTGGTAATGATGGATATGTGATTTTTGGAAGTGAAGGCTGATCGTTAATTATTGTTTCTTTCTTTTTTATTCTTCTAATTTCTCTTTTATGAATGTGGCTTGATGATGCTCTTTCAGGATTTATTATTTTCAATAATGGACAACCTCTAAATGCTCCTTTTCTAATCTCAGTTGATTGATGCACAACAACTTCTTCCAGTTGCACGCAACCTCTGAATGCCGACCTTTCAATTAATCTAACGGACTGCGGAATGACGACTCTTTTCAGCGATGCGCATTCAGCGAAAGCATATTTATCGATTAGAGCTACTGAGTCTGCAATGACCAAATCAGTGAGAATCCAATAACTCTCACTGGTGGAGGAATTACAACTTTTTTCAGCTTTGTGCAAGAAGCGAATGTTGAACTAGGAATTTCAATCATGTCGTCAGGAATTGTTACTTCAGAGAGACAATTGACGACAATTCTAAAACGTTCATCAATGACCAAAAACTTTTTCCACATTCTTTGTTCCAAACGATCGATATCATTGACTCTTTGATTTTTCAATTGAATCACTTCATTTATAAGTTTATTAATCGTTTGTGATTGCTCTTCTCTCTCCTTCTTCATTTCATTTATTTCATCTTCAAGTTTTTCGATTTTTTCTTCCTTTTCCTTTTTCTTTTCTTCTGTTTTTTTCGTTCGTTTGCGCAATTTTGATTGCCAACTGTTGAATAACATCATCGGCATCAGACTTGTCCGATTGTATTTGCTTGAGATACTCATCAATGACATCCATGTCAACATCGTCAAGATAATACTTTCCTTTATCTTCAACATCTCCAAGAACTGGATCTTTTCCGTAGGCAAGGCTGCTGAATATGTCATCAAACGTTGGCCTTGAGTCAGGATCTTGATTCCAACATTCTTTAGCCAATTTTTGTAAAGAATCTTTTGTTGTATCTGGGAATTCAGGTCTTAATCCTCCTACAACTTGATTCATTAAATAAAGAGAGCTTTGTATATTTGGATAAGGTTCTTTTTCAGTCAGTACTTCATACATTAAAATTCCAAATGCGTAAACATCAACTTTGGATGTAACTATGGCGCCGTCAAAAAGTTCAGGGGCCATATAAACAGGTGATCCTTTATCAAATGAATTGGACAAAGCTGGCTCATAGCTTTGAAAAGATTGCGATAATCCAAAATCTGTAATATGTGGATGAAAATTATCATCCATTAATACGTTGTCTGGCTTTAAATCTCGATGAACAACATGATGACTATGAAGATATAAAATTCCTCTCGCAATTCCTATTAATATAATTTGCTTAATTGTATTAGTGAACTTTATTGGACATTGGCCTTTTCGAACTTTGTTCAAAATACATGCAAGTGAACCATTTTTGTAATAATCAAATATCATCGTATACTTTTCATTTTCATAAAAATCTTTGTTTGAATAACCTCGAAATTGAACCAATGTTGGATGAGCACAACTTTTTAAAATTTTGATTTCATTTTTAATCATTTGTTGTCTTTGTTCATCAACATAACTGTTCACTTTGGCTGCGAAAATTCCTCCCGTTTTATGCTCCACTCGATAAACAACGCCATATGCCCCGTGATTGATTTGTTCTTTTACTTCAAAATCGTTAATATTTACACTATAATCCTGTTCTATCATACTCGCATAAAAAAATGAACTCAGAAATTTATAAATTTTAAAAATTGGCAAGCATTCAATTTAAATTGGGCACAAAAATAAATCTTACCATGCACATAATAAAGCGGACTTATGAATGAAAAGAGAAACATTGTTGCACTTATTTTGGATATTTTCAGAATCTTTATTTAGACACTTTTTTTCATTCAATTTTTTTCTTAAGTTTCTTTGAAAATGAAAATTCTAAAATTTTTATCGTTTTTTATGATTGAACACATTTTTTATCTTGAAGATAAATATTTATGTTTCACCACCAGAAAACAAATATGAAAGAATTCTTAAAGAATCGATCAAATGTCATCACAACGATATTTCAAACTACATCATTGATAATTTAATCAAAGAAGAAGATCTACCAAGTAACATTGAAAACAACTATTATGGCAATCTTTATGATATGCAGTTGAATCTTTCAATTATTGTTTTTTCCCAGCAAACAAGAAATACAAAAACATGTTTCTTTATTTATGCGAATTTGATTATTACGCACTTGTGAAGCTTTATTTGACAGAAGGAACAATTGACATAAATGCTATAATTAGAATATTAATCATTCAAATAGCGTTTTAAATAAAAAACATTCATGAAATTCAAATACAACTTTTTAAATGGAATTTAACTAGAACATTTGATTGGACGGCGTTGATTGTTGCTGCAGAAGAAGGCAATACGGAAATCGTTGACTATTAATAAGACAAGAAGGTATTGATATCAACATTCAAGACATTTTAAATCAAAAACATTCATGAAATTCAAATCCAACTTATTTTATTATATTGAAAAATTGAATGATTTATGGAATTTTGAAATAAATATTCATATAGCTGCCATTGGCTATGCAAGAGCAGGTAATCATCGAGAAATTGCTGACATTCTATCTAAAGGACCGATCAAAACAGAACCTTAAAACGAGAAATTGAAATCTAAATGATTAGTAAAAATTAATTACATCATCATTATAGATAAAATAGTGTTTTTATATGATATTAATTTTGAACTTCCTTTGCAATGATGTTCTCAGTCAATATCTTAGGGATTTAACTGGTGAGCTCAGACTGCAGGTGGATTTGCCAGCTAAATTTCTGAGATTTAGAAATGATGACACATTTTTATGATAGAAAGTTTATTTTTTAAGCTTCTTGAAACTAAACTGTGATTTTTTATACAGATTGACAATTGTAATTATTATAATAATATTTTTCTTTTTTACTTTTTAAAAAACTTCTATTGAATTTACCAATGAGCAATTATGTCATCAAAAAATTATCATTTTCTATGCTCTTTCAAAAATATTTTTTCACATAACATGTCTATATCCTAATAAATAAAAGCGATGAATCAAAAACAAGAGAAAGGAAATATACAAATTGGATTAGATTTGGAGATAATTAAAAAGATCCCATTTGATAAGTATGATAAAGATTTCACATTTATTATAAACTGCAAACAATATAAAACCAGTCGATTTGTTGCTGACGTTTTATCACCAATAATTCTAAGAAGTCATTTTTCAGATAAAACAATTAACGAATTTTATATTGAAACTAACAATTATCAAGAAGGAAACGAAGATAATCACGATTTCAACGAAATTCTTTCATTTGCTTCATTTGAAAGCAAGAACGTTGAAGAGAAAGACAAAGAATATTATATTAGTATTTTTTATGCGCTTGGTAATGAATCCATGTACCAAAAGATCAAACCAACTCTAGATTCAGAACTTAATTTAGATAATTTTCTTGAACGAATTAAAGAGAAAGAAGACTTTTACAATAAAATATCAAACATCAAATCAGGCTTCAACAAAGAATCTCTTCAAAACAACGACTTGGCACACAAATTCAAAAATACAGATATTATCAAATTCATTGAAGAAGAAATCAAATTCATATCCAGCCATTTCTACGAGATTGATCGAAAAGTCATCAAGAAACTAAATACACGATACATATTTGAAATATTGAAACAACATAATCTCAAAATTGAATCAGAAGACGAATTACTTGACATAATCAACGATATTTATTTAGAACGGGGAGGAGAAGAAGAAGACAATTTACACGAAGATGAATTTTCTGTTAAAAACTTATATGAGTACGTTTTCTTCGACTTTTTGAGTAGTCAAAAATTGAGAGAATTCAAAGAAATAATTGAATTCAAAGATCTTACACCTAAAATCTGGGAATCAATCATCGACCGAGCAGTGAATGCAGAAAGGAAAGAGCCGTCTAAAGAGAGCTCAGAACGATATAAAAGCAAGTGTAAAATTTTCAAAATCATTGAAAACCGAGAGTTTGAGGGCATCATTCGGCACCTGACGGAGGAGACAGGAGGGAACATCCACGACAACGGAACAATCGAGGTTACATCAAACTCGATATGTGGATCATGCCATCGAAAAAAATTGCTTGATTTCAATGAAAATGGATATTATACAGCGAACGGTTACAATGGTGCGCGGGTTTGTTTTGACTTCAAGGATCGGAGAGTCAAGCTGACAAACTACTCAATCAAATCATACAACAGTAGTGCAAATGGGCCACACTTGAAAAGTTGGATGATTGAAGTTTCGAACGATGGACAAACATGGAAAAAAATTGATGAACACAAAGACTGCCAGACGCTGAATGGACCACGGATCACTGGAACATTTGAAGTTCAACCAAACGACTTCTCTCGCTACATCAGACTCAACCAGACAGACGGAACATGGGGAAGCGGATACTATTTGTATATTTATTACATTGAATTTTATGGCTTTCTTCAAGAAAAATAAATTCATCTAAACAATTCACTTTTTTCATTTCACTTTTATTTTACAAAACAGAAACCAAACAAATTCAATGATGAACTACTATAGCATTTTATTCATATGCATAAAAACGCAAGGAATCTGACAGACGATGCAAGCGTTGCTAGCGATGAGTAACTTATCGTTCACGTTTGCCTTGGTGGAAAAGCAAGCAATGGAATCATTCGTGCAGCAGCCAGTTCTACTCAAATCGCAGCGATTAGCGAACTGGCGGGAAGGCGGAGAGAAGAACTTTTGACACATGAAAATTTATAGATTTTCTGCAACTTTTTGACAAAGTTAATATAAAGCGGTGGCACTTTTATGAAAGGCGCATTTTCATTCGCAGCCGCAGAAATCCGGAACTCATCAGAACGCGCTGCATTATTGGAAATAAAGATTGTTGAAGGTTCAACTTTAGCTCCGTAACTTTTTGAGTTTTTCGTGACCAAAGAAAAATAATCAGAAGGACTCGTTTTTCATTGAGATGAGCGTAAAGGAGCAATTGCTTGAGATGGAAGTTTTTCGAGGCACTTTTTCTTTTCTTTAACAAATTGAATGGATTCATTCAAATCATCACTTTCAATGCAACCGATTCTTTCTTTCAATTCCTTTTTCAATTTAATATGTGTGTGGAAACTAAAAAATACGTTATTTTAAAATTTGTATTTTATTGGTTTTAAGCTTATCTTGATTATATTTGCTGATATAAGTTATATATTCTAGGATTATTAATTATATTATATCATTGTGGATACTTTTTTTGGGCCAATTGCATTTTAATTTTTTGGATATATTTCATCAAATATTTCTCAATTATGCATTTTTTTGTTATATATAAATATATTCATTTTTTTATTGGATATCTATTATTATATTTTCCATTATTATTAGAATATTATTGTGATTTATCGAGAAAAAATATAATATTACAAGAGATAAAAAATCATTATTATCTCAATATTTATCTAAAATGTTAACAATTAAAACATTTATTAAATTTATAAATTATATATTTATTTTGTATATATGATATATTCCAGTTATTTCTTGCCATTTTATCCGATGATATATCATATCATTTTGAGATTTATTTAATTTATTAGAAAAAAAAAATATTCAATTGATTATGAATTATTTTTTATAATAAACTAGTCAATTATTTTATTTTTTCTATGCTCAATTGAAATTGAAAGAGTTAAGTGATACTTTTTTGAAATAAATAAAAAATGTAAAATATAGAAAATTAAAATAATATTTATATATATATCCAGCATGATTATAATTAATTATATAATATTACCATCTTATAATCTTTATTATTCTTTATATATATATATAATGATTAGTATTAAGTATTGGATATATTATTATATGAAATAAATCTGATTTTATAAATTCTGAATAAAGTGAGATGATTCATATCACATCAATCTATAGGATAAAATCATAAATATTTTTTTTGTTTTATTTTATCTTAAACTAATTATAATCATATATATTTTATACTCTATAATATATTAAATATTGCAAATTATGGATGAATATATATATATCTAAAACAAGATATTAATATTTGAAACTAAAAGTTCAGAAAAAACTCATATCACTAAGTTCAGAAAAAGAACTAACGTGCTTTCAATAGACCCGGAGCATTTCAGTAGACCCGGAGCACTAAATTTAATAATTATTATTTTTCATACAATTTAATTATTATATTTAATATTTGATGATAAATTATATAAAAATTATTATTTTACATTATAATTTTTGTTAAATATTATTTGCTTTACTTTTTTGATTTGGATATATTTGTAAAATAGTGAAAAATAAAAAAATTCTGATCGAAATATTTCTGATCATATTTGGTTTTCTTTTTTATAAAAAAACGATCAAATCATGGCCAATTTATGCTAAATTGACCTTGCTCCGGGTCTACTGAAATGCTCCGGGTCTATTGAAAGCACGTTATAGTAGTGTCGATAAGTGGCCACGCTCTCAATTAAATTTGTATGATATTTTTTTAAATATTTCTATAAGTTTTTATAAAAAGTAGCTATCGGGAGGTAAACTTAATTTTTTTTTCTCCACTATATCTTTCAAATTTCAATTAAAAAAAAAAATAAAATATATTGAAAAAGTTATTTTTTATTTATCATTGATAAAAACTTTTTTTGTAATTGGATCTGTGTAATAATAAATATGGGTTCGATATTTATCGTGTTCTTTTTTAACATCTTTCCATTTGCCGTTAAGGCTTTCGCCATTGGAATTTTTTGCATATTCTGCATCTTGCCCAAAATGATTGATAATATGAGTGAAGTTTTGCATCAGGAATTAAATTCCATTCTTGTGAAATTGCTTTGAAAAGTTCTTCCTTACTAGTAAACTTTCACTCATATTATGTTACTCATCAAAACAAATGGCTGAAAATTTATGAACAAAATTCAATCATTTTTTTGAATGAATTTAATCGGCTTTTTTTATTTTGATTTTGAAAGTACTTATTGAAATAAATTGATAATTTTTTTTCAATTTTCAATTTTTTTATTTTTTTTTTGATATAAACCTCTCGTAAACCTATCATTTTTGAGAGGAGGTAAACATTATTTAATTAAGTGGCCACGGTGATTATTCAAAAAGAATAAACTGGAATCAAAAACAGGATATCGATTTTGAGGCAATTATTTTTTTCAATCAAACAAAAATTAAGAACTCTCTGAAAAATGCTTATCAAAAAGTGAAAATAATGATATCGAGATTTTGATGATCTCAAAAAGTTTGAAAATTATATAATTTTTATTCAAAAAGTTTCGATTTAAGATGTAGCCAGTAATAATAAACACCAACTTCTTCTTTCTTCATCACTTATTTTGGTGAGTATAACTTCTTTTAATGAGACATGCATCGATTTTTGCATTGTATTGAAGAAAAACGAAGTAGTTGTGGTAGAATGATTGAAATTAATTATGTAATTGTATCAATTGAAAGCCTTTCGAATGCTTATTGTATAGTTTAATTGAGTTTTCTTTATTAAAAATAGTAGAAAAGCTTAATTTTTTTTCATTTAATTCCTATTATGTTAATTGATTGAAAATAAAGAGAGTAAAAACTACATAAAAAGACTAGAAATGCGTGGAATCATCATAATTAGTAGGCTTTCTATTGCTTTATCGACTAATTTTGGATTATTTTGGAGCATCACTCGAGAAATTAATGTTATTTCAAAATTGAATATTGAAGTTGGGTTATAGCAGAAAATTGAAATGATTGAACTTGTGGAGTATTTTCATTGATAAAGTTTAGTGGTTTGCTGGCTTGGCGCTAATCACTTATTTTTTTTGCTCAAAAATAATAATTCTGTTTTAAAATAAAAAATTCAATGCTTATTTGGTGATATCGACTTTTCGATTCCAGTTTATTCTTAATTCATTTAAAATTAATTATTTAAATTTTTTTAAGAATATTCAAAAAGAAAAACGATAGATTACCGAAATAAAAATATTTAATATATAAATTAAATTAAATTAAATCAAATAAAATCTATGCTACCCGTAAAATTGTCGATTGATATTGAATCAACGAAAATATCGTTTTCATTCATAGGGGGGCTCTCATTGTCTTCTTCATCTGCACAAATTACTACTTTGCCTTCGTTATCTTCTATATCTGTACAAATTTCATTTAAGTTTTCCATGTTCATTATCTCAATCATGGCTCTCTTAATTTCGTTGCTTGAGTTCGCAGATATTGGAATTTCTGATGTTAAATAGTTTTCCCATCTATCTTTGCAATCTTTCGCTGTTCTGCTTCCCATCTCTCTTGAAATTTTTGTCCAATTCTTTCTTTTTTCTTTTGTAACAATTTCCTTTAATTTTTCATCTTCTTCCTTTGTGAATTTTGTTCTCTTTTTGATTTCGATTCTATTCTTCATAATATTCATCAAAAAAAAAAAAAAAAAAAAAATGAACTGAAAAGGTCATAAATTCTAAAATTTTTTAAAATTTCCGCAAAATTATTCTTTTCAAAAAGTTATGGAAATTTTAAGATTTTAAAAAACTTTATTTGTCAAGATTTTTAAAGTTACTTAAACAAAATTTAAGTTTATAACTTATAATTTATAAGCTCGGAATTATTACTGCAGGCCCATTCAATTTTTTTTTTCTTCTTATGATTGGAAATTGGGCTTCTGCTTGAATTATAAATTTTCAAAATGTAGAGGAGATAAAAAAATTGTAAAAGCATTTCAAATAATTTTTAAATATTGAAATATAATATATACCTGGTGTACAACTTATATTCATGTCGATTAGCATATAACATTTAGAGAAAGTGAAAAAAATTGATTTCAAATATTTCAAAAACATAAAAAAAAAATCGAATTTTCTTCCTTTTAAACTTGATATTTTTTTTTGTAATTCAGCTTAATATCTTATTTTCAGTATAAATATTTAAACATTATGTCAAGTTATTAATATCATTAATGTACAATGAGATATGATAAAACGATCTAAATTTACATTTAAAAATAGCTTCTATTTCAATGAATAAAGTGGAGTATTCGTATGGATAAAGTAAATAAATATTACATATGATAATCTTTAAAAATTAATGAACGAATATGAAAAATAAAAAACTAATGATTAAAAAAATGCAAATTTATTATTTTTTTTTGAATGAATTTATAAAAAAAAATTTTAATATTAAAATATCTTAATTATATGTGAATTTTATACAAATATATATTAATATTTACTATCATCATAATTTAATGTTAAATTAAATCCAATATAATTATTTCAAATTTACTCATGCAAGCATTCTTGAATTCATTTCTTGTTAAATAGTAAGTGATCGATGTATTCCATATTTATTAGAAAAAGCTGAAAACATTCATATTTTATTATCATATAAACAATATATGTATGTATATTATCATATTAAAACAAACAAATATTATCTATTAATTAAGATATTTATATTTTATTTTAAAAAATATTAAATGAAAAAAAAAACATGCATTTTGACTAAAGAATTAAAAAACTGGCCTGATTTTTTTTATGATTCGGTAAAATTATAATAGGTAATAAAAATTAATTATTATAAGATATTAATTTTATGAGGATGCCTATTAATTTAAAAGATATTTATTTATTTTTTATCAAAAAATTCTATATTGAATATTTGAATGATTTTTATTTTTTATTAATTGAAAAAGTTTCACTAGAATGAGTGAAAAGAGCCGCTTATGTTCAACAATTAAAGACCTAAAAGATGAAAAACGTAACTTGCAATCTCAGATCAATTTGCTATCCAAAAAAAGTAATGACGTATATCAAGAACTAGCCTCTGAATCTGATTACTTTTATGAAATGATGAATCAACTCAAAGAAAAATTTCCTGTTTTGACCGATTTGGTACTTTATGCATTAAAAATGAAAAAACAGTATGATGATTCTACCTTTGTTTTTGCAAATTCGATAAAAACCTCTTCACCTAAAATATATAATATGTTAATCGAAAAACTTGGTTTTCCATCTACTTATAAATGTGATAAATATACGCCACCTATAAATACAGGAATCGCAGAATATTATTTAGATGATTCAAGGATACCAGAAATAATACAAAAATGGAAAAAACAGAATAATTTAAAATCTCATGATGAAATCCAAGCATGCCTTTCAGTAGATGCATTGTTTTTTACTCCCGATATACATATAACGTATGAAAACGAGGTTTCTGGTATGCTATTAAATAAGAAAGACATTCAAAAATTACCTCTTCATGTTTCAGAAATTTTTTTACAAAATCCACGACTTTTTGAATCATTTTTAAATTTCAACAAAAATAAAATAATCAGATGTGCTTTTGTATTTCAAATTCAACCATTTCGGGTTGATTTGCCAACATTTACTTGTCATATAATTCCAACAACGTCAGGAAAATCCAATGATGATATAGTGAAAATGTTGATTAATATTAAAAATATTGCAAACAATCATAAAATATTTATCAAAACCTTTGCTTTCGATGGAGATGGAGCTTACAACGAGCTTCACAAACAATATTATAAATCATATTTCAATTACACTTTGAAAAATAATTATATTAAGATAGTTTCAAAAAGCAAAGTCTATCGTGTTGTTTGTGACATGTTGCATCTACTAAAGCGTTTACGATACCGACTTTTGAGTTGCATTATTCATCCAGGATTTCGCAAAAGCAAAACAAAAATTGATTTGGATAAAATAAAGAAGATTCTGAACTTTTTACCTAGTATAGTTTTTAATAATGACCGTATTACGAAGATGAACGACGCGTTGCCACTCCTTCTATTTTCACCAAAATGTTTTCTGAAACTTTATGAACAATCATATTCGGCTGCTGTAGCTTATTGGTTCCCAATTACCTGCATTATACTCGTTATGACAAATGATAAACTCTCATTCTTTTGGCAGAAATATCTACTTGAATGCGCTTTCTGGTTTATGGCGTTTTATCAACAGTGTGAATTGAAAAAAGGAAATACAAACTTTTTAAAACAAAAAAGGTATGGAGATGAAAATGATGTTAGATTTTACTCAGAAGAACAAGCTATAGAATTGATTAACACACTTCATTGTCAAATTCAAATGATGTTATTATTTAAACAAAGTTTTTGTTTTGATCGCAATAGTTCGATGCCGCTCGAACACAAGTTCGGACAGGCTAGAGTTAGATGTAAAGATATTAATACTCTTTCAATGTTTTTAAAGAGCATAAACGATATAGAAAACTATTCTTTAAATGAGAATAATATACCAATAGATATTTTAATTCACTGTAGAAGAAATTCATTTGGAGTGAACGTATCCGATTCATTTGATGAAGAAATTGACGAATTTTCTGTAGACGATTATATTCCTCAGACAATTGCATTGTGGTTTTTAAAACAAGCAGGTTTTGATGTTAGTGTTGATCCACAGCCAAATGACCCAACAAAATGGTTTTATAAATTAATTAAATGCATCTTGTCTAATTCAGACTCTGATTCAACACAAAACAAAAAAGTTAAAATTACTAAAAAGCAAGCATCTTCTAATTCACTTTTGCAGAAATCAAGATGCAATGCTAGGTCAAGATTTTTGATCGAAAATCAGAATTCATTCATTCCAACATCAACATCTAAAAAAAGAAAAAAATCTAAAAAAAAGAAAGAAAAGAAAAAAATTGAATCGCCATATCAAAAATTCAGTGATATGTTCTACGAAATTATTCACCATAAACCGTCATTTGATGATTTACAGTCTATATATTTGATGATCAAATTCAATGATCCTGATTGCCAAGAAATTGAAAATTTGAATGATTCTAATCAACTTTCTGATTGGCTTAATCTCCATTTTGATGAATATGAAACTTTAATATTCACAAAAATAAATGAACTTAAATAAAATTATGGTTAACTTCAACAAGGTAATAAAAAAAGTTAAATTTCACGTTATATGATAATATATTAAATGGCAATTAATAAAAAAATACGAATAAAAATGTTTTATTACCTTTATATTTTATGATAATTACAAAAAATAAAGTATACATTCAAATATTAAATTTGATCATATGAGATCAAAATTTTTTTTATCAAAATATTATACTTTTTTATTTTAAATCATGCTGTTATTTAGTATTTATATGAAAAAATAATGATTAAGTTATTAAACTTTATGAAATAGAGACAAAATGAAATAAACGTATTTTAACGTATTTTGAATTTTAAAATCTTTTTCAATTTTTTCTTATTCTATCAATTTTTTTCTTGATTTTATCTCGGAAATCTGTTTATTACAATTGATATTTTTGATTCATATAGGTCATATTATATACTCCACTCCTAAACAAAAAATATAAAAAACATAAAAAAAGATCAATTAATAATTGGTTATTAAAATAAATTTTCTCGAAAACTTAAATAGAAAACATCTATTAAAATAAGGTATATTTAATAAAAAAATGCTTAATTATGAATGAAGTTGCCTGTATTTTGAAAACGCATTCAATTTTAATTGATGATTTCCTCAATATCTACTAGGCAATTCCTTAATTGATTATAGCTATCAACTACTATAAGTCTAAAGAACATAATATTTACAAATGAAAGAAAAATTCAGGCAATTTAAAAATTTTGTCTCCTCTCAAAATGTTCTTTTTAATTTTTTTCAAATTGTTCTTTTTTGCTTATTACTGCAAAATAACACAACAATAATAATTCCAAGATGAATTTTTGATTGTCAAAATTTCAAAAGTTACTTAAACAATTAGTGAATAATTATTTATTTAAAAGATTATTTTGAAGGTTCCATAACTTGTCCAAAGAAATCAAGTCTGCAAATGCTGATGATGTTGCAGTTGTCGGCGTTGTACCAGCTCGTTCCAGTCTGACGGATGCGGATATAACGATAGAATTCATTTGTTTGTGAATGTACTTCGAAGATTGCTATGCTTTTAGGTTGGTTTAATGAAGATGCATTCTTCCTTTTGTCAAGTTCAAACCAAGCGAAACCATCTTTTGATCCTTCAACTGACCAATTTTTCAGATGCGATGACGAATCATTTTTCATACTTGTCTGTATTTGATATTGAGTCACTTTGACGAGCTTGTCTTTGAAGTCGATGCAGACGATGGCTTTTCCAGAATCGTTGGATTTGTATTCGTTGTCTTTATCAAAATCAACAATGTTCTTTGGATCATATATGTTCTTATTCTTGAAGAAGAAATGAATATCATCACTATGCTGTGAATTTGTTGTAATTTTGATTGTCTTATTGTCTTGAATATTTGAGCCAGTTAAACGTGTCAAACTTCTAAGGATACCTTCAAAATCTTTGCCATCTTTGTATTCATATATTTTTGTTGAATATTTAAGGGATATATCTGTGTCCTGTTTTTTGCAGTTATCAAGACGATCTAGGACTTCTTTTCTCAATTCGTCGAATCCTGCCTTTATTTGGTCGAAAACGAGTTCGCTGTCCTGCTTTATTGAAGAAACTTGTTGCTTAATATTTGCAATGGATTGCTTGATGGAATATATTTCAGTATTTTCGCGCTCAATCAATTCATCGGTAAAATCAAGGATATCTTCTTGTTTGACTCCTGGCAAGTAATACATATGCTCATTTTCTTCGCCAAATAAATCGGTAAAGTTCGACGGATCCTCGCAATCATAAGCAAGCTTATTGAATATATGTTCAAAAGTTGGCCTATCTGATGGATTTGCTGACCAGCAACTTCCAATGAGATTTTTCATCTCTGGACTTATTTCTTGATCCTCTGGGAAAGTTGGTCGCCTGCCAAGTTCTTTAACCGCTCTCATAAAGTTGAAAGCTCCTTTTATGGTAGGAAGGAAATCGTAGTATGGAAGGAGGTCAGTAACAATTTCATACATCATGATACCAAAGGAATAAACGTCAATGCTTTGGTCGTATTTTTTACCTTCAAAGACTTCAGGAGCACTATAAATGGGTGAACCAATTTTTTCTGTAAATCCAATTTTGTCGTCTGAACTTCGTGATAATCCAAAATCTGTAATGAGGGGGTTGAAATTACCATCAAGTAATATGTTATCTGGCTTTATATCTCGATGAATTAAATGATTATTATGAATGTGCATCATACCTCGAGCAACGCCAACTAAGATCTTTTGTTTTGTTGTATTATCATAACCAGGAACTGGTCCTTTTTTTAGTCTTTCAAAAATACTTCTAAGACTACCGTTTTGAGCATGTTCCATGAGGATTGAGATACCTCCAGCTTCTGGCATTAAAGCGTATCCATAAAATTTGATAATTGATGGATGATTCAATCGTATCATGATATTAATCTCTCTATTAAAGTATTTTTGGTTGTCAATTCCCCTTTTAGGATATAGTTTTTTAAGAGCGTATGTACGTCCATCATCAACATTCTCGACAAGATAAACTTTGCCAAAAGCTCCGCCTCCAATTTCCTTCGGATTTATAAATTTGTCGAGATCGATTTGAAAGTTGCTGAGGTTACGTCTCATAAAATAAATTGACAAATAATGTTAAGTGACCAATTTCAATTTCAATAAAAAAAAAACATTTCTCACATGATTATTAAAAAAATAACAACAATCATAAATATTTTTTAATAAAATTGTTATTTAGATTTTTTTATTTTCAAGCAACTTTTTGAAAGTTTTACAATTTGAAAAAAAAATTCCAATATATCCATAAAATAATTATATTTCTGATAGATTAAAGTATAATTTATTTAAATGATTAGAATATAATTATAAAAAATAATTAATAAATAATTCCAACAAGATATTCTCATAAATTTTTTCTATGAATTTTTTATTTCAAACAAAACAAACAAAAAAGTATGATTTTTTAACGAGGAGAATTGAGTGGTGTCTTTACATCCTCAGCTTGCTCCATCAGAGCGTAAATCTCTTCGGATGTGATTATCTGGTCTCTTCTTGGCTCGTAATCGAGGGCCCACTTTCTCTCAGACAGTCCGAACTGTGGATTTGACTGCAAATATCCTAGGCATTTCCCAGTTTTCATTTCCCACACTGCGCAGCAACAATCATTAGATGAAGTCAAGACGATAGGGACTCCTCTTGCTTTGAAAGTTGACACTGATGTAATTGCGTTATGATGGCATTTCCACTTTAAGATGAGCTGGAAAGAACCAACGGGAAGAGCGCAATTTTTTGAATCAATTGTCTTAACGGTCGTCGTGTAATGGTTAGCAATTTGACCTTTCTGATTCAAAACTGTTTGAAATTCAGAAACATCCTCGACAACTTGCATGAATTTCTTGTTCTCAGGATACTGCTGCGTCAGTTGAGAACAGTCCCAAAGTCGAACTTCGCCACAATGGTCGCCTGTTATCAAAAAGTTGTCACAAAAAGTTAATGCAAGAATGCTTGAAGTTGTCGAATCGATGTAAAAATTCGGCAATTGAGCAACAGGGATTGGATCTTCAGTTGCAACGTTCCAAAACGTGATATAACCGTCAGCATCAGAAGAAACAAGCAAAGATGAGCCTTCGACAAATGAAAGCGTCAAAATTTCAGTGTCATTTTTTTGCGGCCTCAAAACGCACATCAATTTAAGCTCATTCAAATTCCATACGTTAATGTCACCATTGCCAACACCTGCAGCAATCAATAAGAATTCTTGATTAACAGCCATCGACAATATATCTTCTTTCTTTTCGGTTAGAAGGTCAATTCTTTTACCATTCGGTTCATTGTCCCAAAGTGAAACAACTCCGCCCCAGCTGCTTGTTGCGACCATTTTGAGCTTCCTGATGTAGGCAACGCTGGTTATTTCTGCAGGCTGAATGCCGATGACATGCAGCAATTGTCCAGTAGGAAAGTGTGTCGCTATCAGTTGCCCTTCGTGACATCCAATGAAAAGAAGCGTCTCGGCATCGTCGAGGCACATTGATGTGATGAGTGACGGCGCGTTTTTTCTGAAGACGCAGCGCATCAGGCCAGTTTTAATTTCCCAGTGGCGAATATTTTGACCACTGCAGGTGGCAATGATGTGAAATTGACGGTTAACTAAGGCACTTCGTATCGGTAAACGGTCGCTAAGCATAGGTTGAATGTTCTCTTCATATTCATAAAATTGAATCATTCTGCCGCCAAGGACGAACCTTTTCCTCGGACCACAGTGGGAAAGGGCGGTTACTGGAAAGGACCCGGTGATGTGAAGTGCGTGAGTGAGCTGTTTGTGGGCGGTTTCTGTCAAATTCACTCGATTTGTAAATTGACCAAAAGGTGAAATATTGAACGTTTGTACAATGGTCATCGTCCTTGAATTGATGATGTGAAGTGATCCACTTCGGTCGGCTATGACAAGGTGAGGTGAATCCGGTAGACATGTCATCGCAGTTACAACTCCAGTTGGACAGGTGATCTTGGAGATCATAAATGGTATAAATGGATTCCATGCACAAATCGTCGATTCATAGGCCCCTGTGATGAGAGCGTGGAGTGATTCCGAGTGGACGATTGTATGGATGGGAGCTCGATGAGCAGCAATTCGATGAATAAGACGTATATTCTTTCGATCCCAGACAATTAAATAGCCTTCTTCATCACCAGTGACAAAACTCGAGGAATCTGGAATTGGTGTTACGCATGTTACTGGTTTCCCAGTTTGGGTAACTTTGGTGGTAGATACGCAATGCCAATTCATTCTTGATGGTTTTTCACCCCAGTTCTCAGCACGCCAGCAATGAAGACGACCATTTTCAGTTCCTGTTAACATTGAATTAGTTGTAGTGTCATACATAATACAAAAATGGGTAGTATCTGTAGTTGGTATATCTTGTGCAAGCGTACATCCTTGTAAAGTACTGAGAATTTGAATGCCGGTGGGATATAATAAAGTCATTAGATTTCTTTCAGGAATTAGGGTACCATCATATACCGCATTTATCGGACGCCCATGTAAACGAATTTTACGTATCAAATTAAGTGAGGTTGGCGAATAAATTTGAACAACCCCGTTTGCATTAAAACTAAGAATATGATCATTGATGGGATCATATAAAAATCTAAGAACTGTAAAATTTCCTGACTTATCTATAATTTCTTTCTCGAAATGATATTGAACAACTGTATCAACTCTAGTTTTTTCTCGATCGAAAACGCAACAAGCTGTGATAAATGATAAAAAATCTTGCCAAATAACCTTATTATTATGATTATAATCGATTTGTCGATAAAAATTAATTAATTTTTGAACCCATTGTTTTTTTTGATTTGGATTCCTTCGATCTGGCTTAGGAAATACTTTTAACATAATATGAATAAATTCAGCTATAGAAACACCTTCTGATCCGCGAAGACCCCATTGATTTGATAAAATAGCAAGCGTTTCGTCGTCCCATTTAACATAAGCTAATATATTAAATTCAGAAAGTGGATCAAACTGAGCAAGAAGATCTACTTCAGTTTTATTTTGCTTTGCTGCATCATTTTTTTTATCAAAATAAGAAGTTGCCATGTTTCTTGATTAAAATCTATCAAGTTCGTTATTTAATTAAATTGAATAGTTTATTTCTTTTGGAAAAAACATTCAAAAGCCAAACATTTTTCAATCTGTGTTTAGGCTTGCGATTGCTAGTGTGCTCATTTTGATGAGAATGCTTGGCTTTCTATATGCTTTTTCTTTGATAAAAAACTTAGTATTTATTTTATCAAGTAAAAAAGGGAAATAAATCTTAGTTCTGTGGTTAAAATATGATATTGTTATTAATTGAGATGTTATTTCAAATCTTGCTAACGAATCCTTCTTTTTTTTTTTTAATATTTATATCAATATAAAAGATTATTAAATTTATTCTTTATTCTTTTTCAATATGTAAGATAAGACTTCTCAAAGATAAAACAGGACAAAAATCAATATTTCAATATCAAGATAAAGATATAAAAATATCATCAAAATTTTTTTTTTTTTCATTTTAAACTGCCGTTCAAAAGTCGGCCCACCTTTCAGCTATAATTGGCCTTGGTGGCGGTTATTTTATAACGTATTAATACAAAAAAGGGAACTTTTTTATTCAATTTTGGTCTGAGTTTTGAACCAATTCAAATTTATTATTTTCAATATTTTATATTAAAATTGAATTAAAATAAAATTTTACTAACTAGTTCAAAAAGAGTGTAATTAACAGGCAAAATATATGGATATTCTATTTGAAAATGACGTAAATCAATAAGGGGAGCATTTATTTGAAAAAATTTTTCCGAGTTGAGTATGCTTTTGAAATATTTATACTGAATACTGGAAATGCCAAGCAAAAATCATAAAAATCAAAGAAGTATAATGGTGTATGGGCAAAAATCCAAGTGTAACTTCTAATTGCAAGATTGTTTATCAATAATTATAATTTTTGAACCTTTAATTTGGCACCAAAAGCAATAAAAGACACAGTCGAGTTAAGTTATTGGCGAAATCTTATGAAAATGTCTGCATACTGAATTGATCCTTGATAAATTAAAAAAATCTTTAAATTTTAAAGATTAATTTGAAAAGAAATAATAAAGCTTATTAAAATTGAAATAAATATTTTTTGTCAAATAATTTGAGAGAAAAAAAGCTTGGGCTGGCATTTGAATTTAAGATTTTAGAATAAAAAAAGAAAAATAAAACACTTCATTTTCATATAATGAAGAAAAAGATTTAAAATTATCAAGGTAAAAATATGTCTTGTATAAGGCTCTAACAGCTACATTAATCAATAAAATGACTTAATTAAGTCAATTAGCGAAAACAAAAAATAAAAAAATAAAAAAAAGAATGAAAGCAAATAAAAATCAGCCAAAGAATCTATTTATTGGATCAAAAGTGCATTGAATAAGCACTTTTACAGCTACAATTTTTTAATTAAAACTTATTCTTTTTTGTTTTAACCCATAATTTAAGAAAATTTTATCTTTTTAAATTATTGTGAAAAAAAAATTTTTAAAATTATAAAATTTTAAAAAAATTGACGATCGAAAAGCTTTCATTTAATGGAAAAAACTAAACTTTTTGATTGAATAATTTTTAAAAAATTTATAAAAAATTTTTACGATCAAAAAACTCACATTTAGTGGAAATTTTAAAAACTTTTTGAATGATCAAGTTTTATAAAATAACGTAAAATTTTATACTTCATCATTACATATTCATTTAATGAATAATTCATTTCATTTTTTTTTGATGAATATCCCAAATATCACGAAGGGTAGAATCGAAATCAAAAGGAGAACGAAATTCACAAAGGAAGAAGATGATAAATTAAAGGAAGTTGCTAAGAAAGAAGGAAGAAAGAATTGGACAAAAATTTCAAGAGAGATGGGAAGCAGAACAGCGAAAGAATGTAAAGATAGATGGGAAAACTATTTAACATCAGAAATTCCAATATCTGCGAACTCAAGCAACGAAATCAAAAGAGCCATGATTGAGATAATGAACATGGAAAACTTAAATGAAATTTGTACAGATATAGAAGATAACGAAGGCAAAGTAGTAATTTGTGCAGATGAAGAAGACAATGAGAGCCCCCCTATGAATGAAAACGATATTTTCGTTGATTCAATATCAATCGACAATTTTACGGGTAGCATAGATTTTATTTGATTTAATTTAATTTATATATTAAATATTTTTATTTCGGTAATTTTTTTCTTTTTGAACATTCTTAAAAAAAATATTAATAATATATTATCCAAAATTTATAACAATATTAATTTTAAATGAATTAAAATATACTTACAATTAATAATGTAAACATTTAAAATGATTGAATATTTTACTAATATTATAGATTAAAATAGTGATCGGCATATAATCATTATCCAAATTAAGTTCATTCAATTTTTTCACGATGTATAGTGAGCAATTTTGGCCAAATATGAAATTGATATATTTCCATGAATAGAATAATATTGCATAAATAAATGTTGAAAATAGTGCTTACTTCATGTATTCTAAAAAGCATATATTGAAAAAGTCGGAAAGAAAAATAAATTGAGAACTTTTGTGCTTCTTTAGAAAAAGTTCACGGATCTAAAAATGATATAAATTCAGAAGTTCATCTTGTCATTTTAAATGAAATAAAAGAATTTAATAAAAATGTTTTATCAGTGATGAAATTGAAAGATAAAATCATTAAATTGAAAAAGGAATTGAAAGAAAGAATCGGTTGCATTGAAAGTGATGATTTGAATGAATCCATTCAATTTGTTAAAGAAAAGAAAAAGTGCCTCGAAAAACTTCCATCTCAAGCAATTGCTCCTTTACGCTCATCTCAATGAAAAACGAGTCCTTCTGATTATTTTTCTTTGGTCACGAAAAACTCAAAAAGTTACGGAGCTAAAGTTGAACCTTCAACAATCTTTATTTCCAATAATGCAGCGCGTTCTGATGAGTTCCGGATTTCTGCGGCTGCGAATGAAAATGCGCCTTTCATAAAAGTGCCACCGCTTTATATTAACTTTGTCAAAAAGTTGCAGAAAATCTATAAATTTTCATGTGTCAAAAGTTCTTCTCTCCGCCTTCCCGCCAGTTCGCTAATCGCTGCGATTTGAGTAGAACTGGCTGCTGCACGAATGATTCCATTGCTTGCTTTTCTACCAAGGCAAACGTGAACGATAAGTTACTCATCGCTAGCAACGCTTGCATCGTCTGCCAGATTCCTTGCGTTTTTATGCATATGAATAAAATGCTATAGTAGTTCATCATTGAATTTGTTTGGTTTCTGTTTTGTAAAATAAAAGTGAAATGAAAAAAGTGAATTGTTTAGATGAATTTATTTTTCTTGAAGAAAGCCATAAAATTCAATGTAATAAATATACAAATAGTATCCGTTTCCCCATGTTCCGTCTGTCTGGTTGAGTCTGATGTAGCGAGAGAAGTCGTTTGGTTGAACCTCAAATGTTCCAGTGATCCGTGGTCCATTCAGCGTCTGGCAGTCTTTGTGTTCATCAATTTTTTTCCATGTTTGTCCATCGTTCGAAACTTCAATCGTCCAACTTTTCAAGTGTGGCCCATTTGCACCACTGCTGTATGATTTGATTGAGTAGTTTGTCAGCTTGACTCTCCGATCCTTGAAGTCAAAACAAACCCGCGCACCAGTGTAACCGTTCGCTTCATAATATCCATTTTCATTGAAATCAAGCAATTTTTTTGGATGGCATGATCCACATATCGAGTTTGATGTAACCTCGATTGTTCCGTTGTCGTGGATGTTCCCTCCTGTCTCCTCCGTCAGGTGCCGAATGATGCCCTCAAACTCTCGGTTTTCAATGATTTTGAAAACTTTACACTTGCTTTTATATCGTTCTGAGCTCTCTTTAGACGGCTCTTTCCTTTCTGCATTCACTGCTCGGTCGATGATTGATTCCCAGATTTTAGGTGTAAGATCTTTGAATTCAATTATTTCTTTGAATTCTCTCAATTTTTGACTACTCAAAAAGTCGAAGAAAACGTACTCATATAAGTTTTTAACAGAAAATTCATCTTCGTGTAAATTGTCTTCTTCTTCTCCTCCCCGTTCTAAATAAATATCGTTGATTATGTCAAGTAATTCGTCTTCTGATTCAATTTTGAGATTATGTTGTTTCAATATTTCAAATATGTATCGTGTATTTAGTTTCTTGATGACTTTTCGATCAATCTCGTAGAAATGGCTGGATATGAATTTGATTTCTTCTTCAATGAATTTGATAATATCTGTATTTTTGAATTTGTGTGCCAAGTCGTTGTTTTGAAGAGATTCTTTGTTGAAGCCTGATTTGATGTTTGATATTTTATTGTAAAAGTCTTCTTTCTCTTTAATTCGTTCAAGAAAATTATCTAAATTAAGTTCTGAATCTAGAGTTGGTTTGATCTTTTGGTACATGGATTCATTACCAAGCGCATAAAAAATACTAATATAATATTCTTTGTCTTTCTCTTCAACGTTCTTGCTTTCAAATGAAGCAAATGAAAGAATTTCGTTGAAATCGTGATTATCTTCGTTTCCTTCTTGATAATTGTTAGTTTCAATATAAAATTCGTTAATTGTTTTATCTGAAAAATGACTTCTTAGAATTATTGGTGATAAAACGTCAGCAACAAATCGACTGGTTTTATATTGTTTGCAGTTTATAATAAATGTGAAATCTTTATCATACTTATCAAATGGGATCTTTTTAATTATCTCCAAATCTAATCCAATTTGTATATTTCCTTTCTCTTGTTTTTGATTCATCGCTTTTATTTATTAGGATATAGACATGTTATGTGAAAAAATATTTTTGAAAGAGCATAGAAAATGATAACTTTTTGAGTACATAATTGCTCATTGGTAAATTCAATAGAAGTTTTTTAAAAAGTAAAAAAGAAAAATATTATTATAATAATTACAATTACCAATCTGTATAAAAAGTCACAGTTTAGTTTCAAGAAGCTTAAAAAATAAACTTTCTATCAAAAAAATGTGTCATCATTTCTAAATCTCAGAAATTTAGCTGGCAAATCCACCTGCAGTCTGAGCTCACCAGTTAAATCCCTAAGATATTGACTGAGAACATCATTGCAAAGGAAGTTCAAAATTAATATCATATAAAAACACTATTTTATCTATAATGATGATGTAATTAATTTTTACTAATCATTTAGATTTCAATTTCTCGTTTTAAGGTTCTGTTTTGATTGGTCCTTTAGATAGAATGTCAGCAATTTCTCGATGATTACCTGCTCTTGCATAGTCAATGGAAGCTATATGAATATTTATTTCAAAATTCCAAATATCATTCAATTTTTCAATCCAATAAGGTTTGCATTAAAACCGATCAGGAAATACTACAGTTGAAAAGAAAAGAAAAGAAAATAGGAATGATGAGAAGGAAATTTTAATGATAATGACACAGAATACGAAAGTTTGGGGAAATATTGAATTGATATATTTTTCATGAGTAGATTTATATTGCATGAATAAATGTAAAAAAAAAATATTTATTTCATATATTCAAAAAAAAGTCATCTAATGTAAAATTGAGGGAAAAAAAGCACGATATTCCAAATTGCAGATTACATAAGAAATATAAAAATGAATACTTTGATGGTGAAACGCATTTTCTTTTTAAAATTAAAATACAAAATAAAGAAGAGATTTCGCACATATTTATTTATTAACATTGTAAACAGTCATGAACAACTTAGAAACGGCGTCCTCAAGTCGATCTCCTTGTTTGACGCCCAAGAGAGTCTTTAACGATGCCTCCTGATAAATCAGTCTATTCAATTCTTGAGACACTTTTTCTAACAAATTTTTCAAAGCCACTTCATCCAATTTTTGTCTTGCGTCGTAAAATTGTTTGAATGAATTCGCGATATCTGTGTAAATCTGTCTTTTTTCTCTATCGAATTTAGCGGTTTCTGTTTCGATTGCTGATTGGTTCTGCACGTCGACAGCCAGCTGCATCGCCTTCAATTTGGATTCACTCAATTGTTTCTCTCTTTCAATTTCTTGCTTCTGCGTTTCAATTCGTGCCAGCAGTTGTTGCTTGTCCAAATTGAGCTGATTATTTGTTGCTGCCAGGTCGTGATTCTTCATGTCACTTTCAGAGAGAGCAGCTGTAGCTTTATCAAGCAGAACTCTTAATGATTCGTTTTTATTTTTATACTGTTCAATTGTTTTATTCAATATTTGAGTGAAATTTTCTTTTTCTTTCGTCAATTTTTCTTTATATTGACGCTGCATGTCAGAAAAGTTTGATTGAAGTTGTTTGATTTTCTCTTGTTGTGAGTTACAATTATTTTTAAGGATGACGGTTGTTTTCAAACATTTTTCTAAAGAATTTTCACTTTTTCTATACACTTCTCTCAATTCTTTAATGTTGTTGTCTTTTTCAATGATTTCTGAAAGAAGGTTTTCTTGCTCTTTTTGATACTTTTCTTTTATTTCGTTCATCTTCTTGTCATTGTTTGACTTCATCTCTTCTATCGTTTCTTCTGAATATGATTTGAACGTTTCAAAGTCTTCTTCTAAAGCTTTGCATTTTGTTTTCAATTCGTTGTTTTCTTGTGATAACGAATCCTTCTCAATATTTGAATACTCATTCAATTTTTTCTGTTCTTCAATGATGCTCTCTAATTCAGTCTGCTTTTCAAACGATTCATTCTGCGCAGCATCGATGATTTCAACCAGCTTTCGGTTGATGTTTTTCTGTTTTTTAAGTTTGCCGTCAACTTTTTGAATGGCACGAAAAATGTTCTCAATTTCTTGTGTTGCTTCTGAAAATGAGTTCACATTTAACTTTTTGAATAGTGCTTGAATTGAATTATCAAATTTTGTTATGTCATCAAGCATTGTTGAATTTTCTTTGATTATTTGGCCAATCCGTGTTATTATTGTTTGCTGGTTCATTTGGGTTGCTTTTGTCTTTTTCTCGCCGATTAAATTGCAGATTGAATCGGCGAATTGCTGGAACAGTTTCTCACAATTTTCACTACTGGACGATAATGCTTTCAATGACTCATCCTTATCGGCCAGTTCTGAATTATAATACTGCGAAATTGTATTGATAACTTTTTGAATTTTGTCCGTTACTTTCATGTTTTCTTTCTTTCCAATCTCTAAAATGGGCTGCACCAAATTCGTCGGAAGTTCTGAAGAAGTCCAGGCTGTGAGAGGAATTGACTGGTTCAAATTTGACTGATTTGATTTTTGTATTTGATTCAAAAGTTGATCGAAATTTTGAGGCGGACTTTGAATTCCATTGAAATTTTGTGAGGGATTTTGAATGCTATTGAAATTTTGAGAGGGGCTTTGAATTCCATTGAAATTTTGTGATGGATTTGTGGCATTCATCATGCTTTCGAATTGACTATTCATGAAGTTGCTGTTCTTATTGCTTGTCAAATAGTCAACTTGTCTAATTAAATCTTTTTTTTCATGCGACAAATTATTTATTTGATTTTCGCACTGTTTTAGTAACGAATTCTGCTTTCTAATCACGTTGAAAATGTTGTCTCTTTCACGATAAATTGACGAAATTTCTTTCTTTTGCATATCAAGCAATGATTGAAAAACTGATCGTTCTGTTTTGAATTTTTCAATCTGTAACAAAAGTTCATCAACTTTTGCATTCGTTTTATCAAGCTTGATTTGATCCGCTTTTTTAGTCGAGTCATTTGAAACGCTCTGCATTTCAAGGCTATCTTTTTCAAACTCCAATTTTTTAATTTCTTCTTTTAATGAATTGTTTTCATTTATAATTTTTGTGTTCTCTGTTTCATTTGTTTGATATTTTAATAAAATGTCACTTTTTTCTTTTTTGTTGATTTCAAACCGTTTATTCAATTGAACGTATTGCTTTTTCAATAGTATATAAAGCTTTGAAATTTCTTTTGTCTTGACGGTTTGCGCATCTAGCTTTGAATTCAGTTCACTAATTGATTCTTTGTATTGATTTATGACGGTTTGTGAAGTGATGTCGTTTTTTGTGACTTCATTTAACTGTTGTTGCTGTTCTTGCTTTTTCTGCTGCAAATCGAGCTGGAATTGATACTTTTGCTTTTGTTGTTGAATTTGTTTGTTTAATTCGTCAATTTTGAGTTTGGCGGTTTGTAATTCAATTGTAATTTTTTCATTTTCTGTCTGTTTTTCTTTTAATTTTTTGTCATAGTCTGTTTGAGTTTTTTTAATTGTGTTCTGTAAATCGGTTACTTTGTCATTTAAGTTGTCAACTTCGTATTCTTGCGATTTACTTAATGAATGATGTTTTTTGGATATCTTCTTCAAAGTTTTTTGTAATTGCTTATTTGTACGTCTTTCTTCATTATACTTTTGTCTGTAATTTTTTATTTTTGATTCGAGTTCTTCTGTTTGATTTCCTGTTTGTGACAATATCGACGTTGAAAGAGATGATGCATTTTCTGTTTCGCTTTGAATATTACTACTATTGAAAAAATCAACTAATTCTTGCGTTGAATTAAAGTCTTTGTTGAATTTGTTCTTTGCAGCATCGAAAATTTGTTTGAGATTTCCTTTAACTTTTTCTGTTTCGGATTTTTGATCTTGTATAGATTTTTCGGCTTCTGAAAGTGATTGATTTAATTTTTGAATTTGTTCGTCGCTTTTGATTTTTTCTTGCTCGTATAATAATTTGAGGTTTGGATTAATTTGACCTTGTTGTTGAATTGGAAACTGAGCTCTTTGAATTTGGAGTTTCGAATTAAGTTCTTCATTAACTTGAAGAGCGATTTGCAAGCGCCTTTCAACTTCATCTTTTTCAGATTTAAGTTTTGTATTTTCCTTTGTAAGTTCGCCAAGCTGTCTGTGTATATCATCCATTTGCTGAACATAAGTCATTGCCTCCTCATACTGAGCTTGAAGTGCTGCATAATCTTTTCGTATTCGTAATAAAGCTTTTTGTGGATCATGTTCGATTTCTATTTGTTTAATTTCAGAAAAACGTGATGAATCGATTGAATCTTCTAACTGAGATTGAGAAATAGATGATGCCATTGCTGTCTTTCTCAATCCAGGTTTCTTAACGCATTAATTAACGATCAAATTGTATTCAAAATGAATAACGGTATTTGATTCAAAAAGTAGAGCGAAAATATTCAACAAAATTTCGTTAGATACATTTGTTATCTCAATTTGAAATAAAAAAAAAAATAGCATATTATTTGTAGAATCTTTAAAATTTCAACAAGAACTACTTATTTTTTTTTATTTCTATTTTAGGTTATCTTATTTGAAAATATAAAGGATATTTTTTGTTTTTGTTTTTTTCATATATACATTCTACAAATAAGGCGTTTATAAACAAAAATTTGGTGATCTTTTTTACAGATCTGACGAAAAAAATTTAAAAGATTAAAATATTTTATAAAAGACAGTTTAAAAATCAAAAAATTATAATTTATTTTCATTATCATAATAATAAAACGAATATTTTATATTACATTATTCATCGTTGACCCTAAATGTTGTTGAAACTTTAACAGGAATAACATTTTTGAAATCAGGAGTAAAAGACAAAATAAATCCAGGCAATTCATAAACGCCACTTCTCATTGGAACGAAATCAAAAGCAGCATCAGATTCGCCTGTTACTGTTATAACTTGTGTAGTTCTTCCGAGCCATTGACAGCCATTCATTTGTTCATTCAAAGACAATTGTTCGTTACTTAAACTGATACTGTTAGCTATGCTATTAGAAATGCTTGGAGATCTTTGAGGTTGATATGGTAATCGATCGATTCCTTTAATTCCGCTTTTAATTGTATTTTTACTGGCAATGTTAGGAATACTTGAAGAGTTCGACGAGTTAATACGAAAAGTTCCGCTGCTATTATTAATACTATTTCTATTTCCTCTTTGAATAGGATTTCTGCTGTTATTTGGTCGTAATCTTAAATTCTTCTTTAATTCGTCTGCTTCATCATTAACGTCGACAAATTTGAATTTCATAGGTCTTATATAAACAGTATTATTGGCATCTTTATCATCTTGCTTAAAAACATGCACCATGCACTTACTTCTTGTATTAACTTTAATATTCTTATCTATAAAAATTTTGAGACGATATTTAGGTTCCTTAGATTTTAGTTTCAGATTAGTTTGTCCGCTAATTTTATCATCTTTCATACGATAAAGAACAGCCACTGAATTTTTATCACAAAGATCTGATCTCCAACTTTCAGCAGATTCATTTGTTGTATCTAATGTTAATCCAATCAGTGATGATGATTCTCCTTTGTTCAAAACTTGATTGGAGCAGTCAGTTGTTATGGTTTTCAAAAACTGACAATTCTTATTTATAAGGCCAACAACAGTCAGACCGTCAACCAAACTAGTTATTGTCACCTGGAATACATTATTCAATGTATCGTTGTTTTTCTTGAAGAAAACTGAGTCAAAGAGAACTGATTCAGTTATTGTTACAACTTTCTTTACAAAGCCACATTTAAGTCCATTTGCTACAATGCAAAAGTGAAAACTAATGTTGCATTCATTCATATTGTTGGTGGTCATTATTGTCTTCTCCTTTTCAGGTACTTTTGCCCAAAGAATCATCTTTAAAAAGAATGTTTCTTTCGGCTCAATTCTCCTCTTCATTTGTGCAATTGAAATGGCAAATTCAGGATAGTTTGTTGGAATACAATCAAAGCAGAATATGCTATCATTTTGATCAAATAATACGCAAATATCTTTGATGGTGGCTGTACCTGTATTTGTCATTTTAATGGAAAATTGGGTGCATTGGCCTGAATAACAACGCTCTGGAAAGTCAATAATTTGCATCTGAAGTTGTGGATGACTGTTTTTGGCAATAAATGTTAAAGGTCCGCAGGCTACTTCAGTATCAAACATTCCCCAGTAATTCTTCTCGAATCTACTGACTGTATAACGACCTTCTGCGAGAGGAATAAACTTGAAACTTATTTCTGTAGCTTCTTTAGATAGTCCTGGTATTTCTGTATCGTTTATTTGATCGATCTTGTAAAATTTCTCTGAGAAGGAATCCATTAATTTGTTTCTGCGTCTAATCTCCTCTTGGCTTTGATTTAATGTCTGATCTGTAATTGATTGATTACTAGCAAAAAGTTCATCGTAGTTTTCATCTTCGTTATCTAAGTTATCGCTGGAATCATCGTCCATTGTGACAACTGGATTTGATGGTTGGGGTTCTTGTTTGGAAGGAGATGCTGGTGCCATTTCATTTGCAAGGAAAACGTTCTGATTGTGAAGAAGTTCGTTTTCTGAGACGAAAACTTCTTCTTCCTCTTCATTCTCTTTTGGTTTAAAGGTAACGACAGAATCGTTTTTACATATGTTTTCATGCCCATCAATTTTTTCTGTACTTTCTGATGTTTCTGCTGGAACTTGTGGTGGTTGTGGTTCCTGTTGTTCCTTAGATTCTTCTGGAACTAATGACGAAATCTGATCTTGTTGATCATTATGATCTTGGTAAAGTGGGCTGAGCTGTGATAATGCTAGAAAATCTGTGCTTCCGAATTTTTGATCTTTTCCTTTAGATATTAAATGGAAATCTGCTTTTAACGTGCATTTTTCAAGTTTGATTGGAAATTTAAATTTATTAAAAAGTTTTACCGTCAAAATGATAACAGTACCTACGCCAACTCTATGAGTTTTCTTTTTCTTTCGCTTTGATGTAAGGTCATCATCTTCATACCAAGAATCAAATGAGACTGATCGAACTATTTTCTTAGAAATAAATTTTTCAAATGCTTCATTAATTGGTTCAAACTCGTTTTTATCAAGTTTCCAGTATTCAGGAACCGTTAAGTCAATGATATCAAGAGACTTAACTTGAAGAAGTGAAATATAAGCATTTGTATCGATTTTGCTGTTGATACTTTTCTGATTCTCTTTAAATGGAGCCCAGAATTTGTTAACAACTCGATCTTGAAGTGATTCAGATAGGTTGGGAAGAGCTAGAAGAGCTTTCCAGTCATTTAATCCTCGTTCATATTGTGTTAAACTGCATAAAAGTGATGCTTTTTGGTACCACACAGTTTGATATAAAAGTACCCATACATTATTTGGTAGACCACGCTGAAGCCAAATGTAGCAACGAATTGCGTGTGGTATTTGTCCAGCCACTTTATATAAATAAGCCGCTCTAGAAGTTAAGAAAAGTGAATTTTTTCTATCAGAACATAACCCAGCTAATCTTTCATGGAAAAGTGCTAAGAAAAGTGATTTCATTGGTATATTTCCATTCCAAAATAAGGTTATCTTTGCAATTGCATGCTTCAAAAGAATGAATGCATCTCCCTTTTCATTAACAGATGAATGAAATTCAGTGGAAAGAAGAGGAACCATCGTTAAGAAACGAAGTGATCTTGCATAGTTAATGTCTCGCATGATTTCAATGATACTTTCTTTAAATTCTTGAGGGTTTGATGAATTAACGATGCATATTGCTGACATAAATTGAGCATATAAACGTAATTCATTAGCTTGCGGCATTTCTTTAATAAAAAGTTTATAATATTTGCGTGCTTCCTCATTTTTTTGTAAAGCTAAAAAATAAGCAGCAATTTGAAGACGAGAAAGTTTGGCCCATGGTATTCCTTGAACAAATCTCTCAACTTGTTTCTTTCCAAAAAATGATTTACTTTGTTTATATACAAACTCTAAAGTTTTAATATTAGTTTCAAGGTTGTTAGAAATGTAATTATAAATATTTGATAAAGCTTCGCGTATATTTTCAAAGTCAGTTTTGGTTAAGTATTTGCAAAAGTTTGGAAACTTTAGTAATTTTTCATCATATTTAAACAAATTTTCTAAGTAAAAATCTTCTAAGTCTGATGGAGAATCTTCTTGACGGCTTCTGAAAATAAGTGGTATAACTTGAGCAAAAGATCCGCTAGGTAATTTGTCAGCTGTTTTGGTTACTAATCCATCATAAACCACTATTCTGATAATTGGTATATCAGTTATAAACTCATTCATCCATGCTGGAAATTGTAAAAGTTTTTTAATTTCGTCAGCTTTCTTGATTGGTAAATTTGTAGAATTAAGAGTTGCATAAACGATACATGATGGGCAATCTGTAAAATCAAGATTTGTATATTGGCAGCTTTTAAGAAGATTTTCAAGCATTACAACATACCAAAGTGGTTTAGATGCTTCTGGAGATGGATAATGAAATTTTGATGGGAACCTATCAGGGGTCGGTGAAAGTTGAGGAACAGTTGTATCATCAGATTCATATTCAGGCATAATAAACGATTGAGAAAAGATTGTACAATCATTGAAAACTTTTCCAAAAAATGCATCTTGTGATTCCTCCATGATTGTATAATGAGGAACAATACGGACAGGCATATTTTGAGTAGAACCAAGAACAGCAAAAAGATCATTAAATGAAATGTTACATTGATTAAATAAATTTTCAACGTCTGGTTCAACAAACGTAGCAATCAGTGGTGAATATCGTAGTTTAACATATTTGTATGGAATTAAATTATGGAACGGAGAAGCGCTCTCCATTTTTAATATTTATTGAAAAAGTTGAAGTAACAATTCAATTGAATTACAACAATTTTTCACATCACATGAAGCAAATTTTACATTAGCGAAGTGTTTTTCGAAAAAATATCACATTCATATTTAGAGTTTAAAATCTCCTGATCTATCAATTATCATTTATTGTAATGAAATAGAACTTTTTATTTATTTAGTTTCTTTTCATTGTCAAAAGAATGTAAAGGAGCTAATTGCTCATCTTTAGCAGAGCACCGAAGCTCTTTAGAGTAATTCAACGTTCATTAAAAGTTTCTCATAGGTAAAATTTGTAAACAATTTCCTAGCATTTCTATTAGAATTAAAATTTCATTTTTAATTTTATAGAAAGGCTAAGGAGGGCTACTCATATTAGGTATGCTCCGACTCATCCTTAAAAGGCTTCTGTAGCTTCAAAACATCATTAACCCATATAGATATTTATCTAAGCTTTTATATACTGGTTACACTCTCGCTATTTGCAGATGCATGCCAAAGTCTACTATAATAATATGCATCGTTAGTGCTAATTGTGTCTTATCTTTAAGATGTTAGCTAAAACAATCGTGTTTCGGTTCCCAATCGTCGATTTGACAGTATCTTGTGCATCGTAACGATACATCCATTTATTAGGGTTTTTCCTAAAAGTAATAAGAAAATCGTCATAAGCTTTTTTACTTTTTCCTGAACTAGGAGTTGGGGGCTTTAATTTTTTATGTTTTCGAATTTGACATTCGTTTTGAAGATCACCATTTATGTTTTCAATTTTTACATTTTCGAACATATCAATTAAGTGAATTTGAAGAATTTACTACAATATTTACATATATGTCAAATTTGATTAATAAAATTGGTTCAAATAATTTTTTACTCTGTCAAGTTTTCCCTGAATTTATTTTATTATAGGACCTTTTCAGTACTTTAACCACAAAAGAAAATCCAAATTTTTCTGAAATTATTTTGAACCGTATTTTGAGCGCAAAAGTATATATTCAAGCGGCAATCGGTTTTTTATTCACTAGCAAGGTGCATAATTATTTTTTTATACAATTTAAATGAAACTGGAAAAGATGTAATTTCTAAAATAAAATCATATTTATTGAAATAAAATGGCTCAAAATATGGAGATAACGAAGATTTATTAAGTGAACAATTGAATTTAAGACATCAAGTTTATCTCTTGATTTTTTTTGTTTTATTTTTTTTTTTAAAAAAAAAGCTAAAGATTTCAAAGCCCAGGGATTGAACTTGGTCAAAGCTACCTGGAAGTTCTGGAAAAGTGTATGCATTAGATGAATAAAAACTTCATCCATCAAGTAAAAGAAGTGCTATGCCAAAATAATAATATTTGATTCTTCCCTCATTATTTTTTAATGTCATATAGAAATAGGTATCCTATTTATCGAAGAACAGTAAGAAGAACCAAATATTCCAATGAAACGTTCAATATAACAGATGCCAATACAATACCTCCAAATACACTTCCAGTAACTGCAGGTGTTACTGTAGTTAATAAAGCTAATGCCCATGGAATGAGAAAAACCAAAAAATTTAATATTAGTATAGTAAATGTATTGTCAATACCATTACAATATGCACTTGTATATGTTCCACAAGGGACCAATATAAGCCAATTACAAACCGGAACATTAGAAAATGCGGTGAGTATTTACAAGCCAAACCAAAATGTAATTTTATCTGGACTTGCATTACCAGGTATTATTATAAACAAAAGTACAAGGTTAGCAAGAAATTTAAACTCGGGGGACCAAATTTATTTAATTTTTAGGCCAATCTACTCAGGTGGTATATCTGCAACCCTTAATTATTCCATAACATTTTAAATTCATTATTCAAAATGATAAGTTACATCCCATAATGGACCATTAAGCTCCGAACAAATAAATAATTATTTTATAAAAAAAAAAAAAAAAAATATTACAAATCCCCCAACCTCCAAAAACTATTAGAAAATATAATTCATTAGAGCCCCGCGTGAAAAACTTTTTTTTCGAAAAAAACAAACTTTTTCTGATATAAGTACACTTTTTCATAATATAAATTTTTTATTTCCGAATAGAGGTGGATGAGCAAAATATTTTTTTAAATCAGTTCAATGGATGGCAATGGAAAATGCAGGCGATGCGGTTGTCATATATTAAGGTTCTCCTTCCCAAAAAAAAAAAGTAAATCATTCAATATTGAATTAACTTATAGAATAAATAATTCAATAGAGCATTTTTCGGAAAAAGTTTTGGTGAAAAATAAAAAAAATATGGCCTCAACGATTAAATCTTATTTCATTCAAAATTTTACTGATTTTTTAATTCTATGATTTCTATCTGTAAAAAAACAAAATCGTTAAGATTTCATAAAAATATTTTTATTCAATCATTTGAAATATATATCTATATAAATTTCATATTTTAATTCATTTTTTAAAACGATATTTATGTATATTTTATTTGTGAAATCTCATTGAATTTAATCTTTTTAATTTGAAAGGAGAACCTTAATAAAAATTTCGAAAAAAAAAGTTTGATACTTGGTTTCATATTTGTAGGTGTGTAACGGGCTATAGAGGCACTGGAGAAAATCGTATAAAAATATACAATTTTTTAAGCTTTTTTTTATTCAAGGGCAAAAAAATTGGCTTCAATTATCATAGTTGACTGAGGTCTGTCTGTTGACTAATGTGATAATACCAAAAACAAAAACAAACAAACAAACAAAATAAAAAACGAAATAATTTATTCAACAATCAGCCATTTAAATTATATAATCTTCGCAATTTTAGTTTTAGGCCCGATTCCCAAATTTTCAGTTGGCAAGTCATTTGGTATGTAGATCTGCGCCAGCGCTGAGCAGTTATTGAATGCGTTGATTCCAATTGAAGTGATGGAGTTTGGAATGAAGACAGACTTCATTGCCGAGCATCCATTGAAAGCATTCTTTCCAATGCGAGACATCGCTGTTGGCAGGTTGATCTGCTCCAGAGACGAGCAGCCCGAGAATGCGGACTCCTCGATTGAATTCAGCAGCGACGGTGTTGACACAACTTTGAGTGACGAGCAATTCATGAAAGTTTCTTTCTGGACGACAGTCACGTTTGGAGGCAAGTTCACTTGCTCGAGTGAGTTGCAGTCCTTGAACGCGTTACTTCCAATTGAAACAACTGAGTCAGGAACGGTTATTTTCTTCAATGAAAGGCAACCTTCAAAAGTGCCGATTTCAATTGATTCCACTGACTCAGGTATTGAAAAAGTTTCAATTGACGAACACCTGTAAAAACAGCGCGTTCCTATTGACTTGACCGTTTGAGGACATTTCACAACCTTCAATGAAGTGCACTCACAAAAAGCGGTTGGTCCAATTGAAACAACTGAAGGAGGAATCTCAATTGTTCTCAATGACGAACACATACAAAAAGTGGACTCTTCAATCGAATTCAATAAAGAAGGAAGCTTAACCGCCTTCAACGAACTACACGCCTCAAATGCAGAACTGCCGATCTTCTCTACAGAAGAAGGAATCTCTGCGTATTTCAGCGATGAACAGTACTCAAATGCGCTCTTCTCAATCGTCTTCACAGAGTCAGGAATGCCCAAAAATGTCATCGACGAGCAGCCACAGAAAGATGATGATCCAATCAACGTGACGCTGTTAGGAATGGCGGCTTGGATGAGATTGGAACAGTCCAGAAATGAATTGGATCCGATTTCTTTAACATTCCGCAATTTGACATATTGGATCTCCTTGTTGTCCTTGAAGTTGTCGTCGGTCTTGCTGACGCCGGTGATCAGGACAGTGATTCGCATGTACGGGAGACTCTTCTCCTTGATCTGCAGAACAGCTGTGAAAATGGACAGAAAGTTTTCAGACGGATACTTCATTTCAATCGATATCGATTTGTCAAATTGACGGAGCATAGAAATAAAATCTTTTGAGTTCAGGGCGTTGCCTTTGTACAGAGCTTCAATCCCATCTGACAAAATAATCAAGAAGTGACTTTGCGCAATCTCATCAATACGCATCGACTCAATTGGTTCGTCAAGTCTCCTCGTGGCAATGTTGAAGTAGTGGACATCTTCTTTCGGATGCGGATTGTATTTCATCAAGTAGGTCAAAATGTTATTTATGCCAATAAACAATGGATTCGCAGTCTTGAAAATACTTGAAAAAGATTTTTGAAAAGACTTGATCCAGCTTTTTTGTTCTTGAACGATATTTGATATGAACAACAGCTGTTCTTTTAACGGAAGCACGTCAAATTCACCAATAGTCAATTGGCCTTCTTTTGAATTTGGCTCAACTTTTTCTGAATGGTCATGAACTTTTTCTGAATGGTCATGAACTTTTTCTGAATGGTCATGAACTTTTTCTGAATGATCTTGAACTTTTTGAGGGCCTTCTTGAACTTTTTCAGATCTTTGTCCATCAAAGTTCATTGGACGAGTTTCGTCTTCAGCATCTTCATCCAAGTCCATTACTATAACCGTTTTATTTTTCACCAAATCATCGACCATTTTTGCCAATTTTGTGTTGCTCTCTTTCAATTCGTCATTTTCTTTTCTTAAATGGACGATCTCCTTCAAAATGACTTCATTTATCTGCTTCTTCACCTGGCGGTTTTCTTCAATAACGTCCTGCATTTGAATTTGAAACAAGGCCAATTTATTGGTCAATTTTTCAATGGCATCCGAATTCAATTGTCTATCGTCTTCACTGTCAACGAGGAAGTAGGCGTAGTTGACAACTTCGCCCTGGTCTACGTCATCGAGGTAAAACTTGTCCGGCTCCTCTGAACAGTCGCAGATGTCGTAGATTGAATTCTCAATACTGAAGCTAAGCTTATTGAAGATCTCTTCAAAAGTTGGCCTCTCATTTGGATCTTTTGACCAGCACCTTTCAATCAACTTTTTGAGTGACGGTTTGATTTCAAATGAAAAAGTGGGGCGAAGATTTTCATATACAACTTTCTGTCCGAATTCAAACATATTGAGGTTTTTCTTGGGTAGATTTGGATAGGGAGCTTGATCGGTGACTACTTCGAACATTAAAATTCCAAATGAGTAAACGTCGGCTTTTCCATTGTAGTTGTTGCCAGTTATGACTTCTGGAGCCATGTAAACTGAAGTGCCGTATGATTGGGATTGAGAACTTGAATTTCCGGAATCATATATTTTGGATAATCCAAAATCTGTAATAAGTGGATTGAATTCGCTATCTAGTAAAATATTGCCTGGTTTTAGATCTCGATGAATGATGTGATGCTGATGAAGATACATCATACCTCGAGCAATTCCAATAAGAATTTTTTGACGAGTTGTATTATCATATGAATGAGGGGCATTGCCTGTTTGACAGCGAGATATTAATTCGGCAAGCGATCCGTTTTCGGCAAGTTGCATAATTATTGTTACGTTGTTATTTCCATTAAAATCTACTAATGAATACCCTAAAAATTTAATGACTGCTGGATGATGAACTCGCATCATAATTCCAATTTCGCGATTAATCATTTTTTTGCTTTGATCATCAAAACCACTGTTAATTATAATTTTAGCTGCATATTCAGTTTCAGTTGCTTGATCTCTAACTTTAAAAACAGAGCCAAATCCTCCTCTTTGAATATCAGAAACAATTTTATAGTTTTTGATATCAATTTTGAATTTATTTGGATTAAGTATTTCCATTTACAAAAACTATGAAAAATGGTTACACTTTATTTTTATTTTCTCTTATAAAAAAGACCAAAATAGTCTCAACAAAGGGAAAAGAGATAGAAAATTCGATAATATCACCAAAATGTTCTCATTAACTAGCTTGAAGGAAAAATTGCGAAAAATAATAAACAATAGCAATAGATTACGGAATAAAAACAATTTAATATATAAATTAAATAGTGTCATATTAAATAAAATCAATACTAAGTGATAAATTGTCTTTTGAAATTGAATCGAAGAAAATATCGTTTTCTATTATAGCAAAATTTTCATTTCCTTCTTTATCTGTACAAATTTCCACTTTGTTTTCTTCATTTTCCTTATCTGTACACTTTTCTATTTCGCTTTCTTCATTTTCTTTATCTGTACAAATTTCATTTAAGTTTTCCATGTTCATTATTTCAATCATGGCTCTTTTGATTTCGTTGCTTGAGTTCGCAGATATTGGAATTTCTGATGTTAAATAGTTTTCCCATCTATCTTTGCATTCTTTCGCTGTTCTGCTTCCCATTTCTTCTGAAATTTTTGTCCAATTCTTTCTTCCTTCTATATTAACAACTTCCTCCACGACTTCCATTAATTTTTCATCTTCTTCCTTTGTGAATTTCGTTCTCCTTTTGATTTCGATTCTACCCTTCTTAATATTTGGGATATTCATCAAAAAAATGAACTGAAATGGTCATGAAATCCTTAAAATTTATAAATTTTCGACACTTTCATTCTTTCAAAAAGTTAGGATAATTTTTAAATTTATTGACATTTTCAAAATTTTATCCGCAAAATTTTACAAAATTTTGTACAAAATTTATATTTTTTTTTTATCGATGTTTATAAATAAAAAATGCATTATTATTTTTTTATCGATAACTATCAATAAAAATTGGAAAAAAAAAAAAAAAAAAAAAAAAAAAAAATAGAAATTTACAATTCATCGGATAGGGTGACCATTTATTCGACGGTTACCTTCTGATAAGACCATTTATCAGACGGTTAGAAAAACCTATTTTTCGATACTCATCATTCATCGGACGGTTTTTTATCAATATTATCGGATTATCGATAAACATCAGATGACCAATAAAACAGTTTATCGATAAGCTTCCCTATCTTTGGTTGCTTTTTATTTACTTTAATTCATTTTGGCTTTCATTAATTGACTTATTTATTGGATGATTAACTTATTAATTAAGATTTCCGCAACGTGCCATATATAAGACAAAATTTCTCCCAGTTAAGGAGATGGTCATCACTTCTTCATTTGATTTCATAATCTGTTTGCTGTATTTGGAATTTTTTGTTAAAAAAAAACATCAATGAAAAACAAAATAATAAGAATATTGAATTCCAATCTATTTTATTATGCTAATTAATAATAGTAACAATAATAAAATATCAAATTTCATCGTTCATAAGAGGATCTGGATTAACATTTTGATCAGATTTGTCATAATAGTCTACTTTACTAAGTTTAATTGCTTTCTTCTTCTTCTCTTCTTTTTCTTTCTTCATTTTATCTCTCATTTTAACTTCCCATTCGTCTTTCGGCGCTTTCCACAAGAAAATTAAAGGCTGCAAAGTAAATGCAACATAAAAAGCAGCAGCAATTGCGTCACTAATTGGATAAGTCAGCATTACGCGATATGGATCATCTCTCTTTGTAAAATGAAGAATTGAAGAGACAACCATCGGAGTCAACAACAGAGATAAAACACTCAAGATTGTTGCTGAGAGGGCCTTCTGCATTGCCTCCAGCAAAGCGGGCGCCATATAACCGAGACCGATGAGCGGCATTGCGTAAAAAATGACTGGAATGAAATGCGAAGAGACTTCAAGAAACATTTCATCAGTTGACCAAATTGAAGAAATAGGCTTGACGAAAATAATGATTGAATATGCAAGAACAGATGATATCAACGTAGCCAGCCATAAAAGATGAAATGTTAATTTCAATACTCGGTTGTATCTTTTCGCTCCATATGCATAAGAGGCAGCAGGAAGCATTCCGAAAACAAAGCCAAGTTCAAAAGCTTCTGCAAACGTGTACAATCTTTGTGTCAAGGCCCACGATTCCATTGCTTCGGCAAAGATGCCGATTGCATTTGATGCTTTTTCGATGTATTTTTGCATCATAATAAGAGGAATCGATAGCGAAAGTTCCATGACAAGCTCTGGTATTCCAACAAGCAATGCTAGACCTGTTTCCGATGTGAATTTTGAAACAAACATTTTTGCTTTTGGCTTGAAAGAAAATGTTCCTCGTAATATCAAAAAGTTTACAATGCTTCCGACAATTAATTGCGATATTGCTGTGGCTAATGTGCAGCCCCAAATTGGCGTTTTGAGCCACATGAAAAATATTGGATCAAAGACAAAAATGTTGAGTACAAATGTTGCTGTTTGTGCAAAGCAAAAATACATTGAATGTCCTTCGGCTTGTAAAACGCCGCATCCAATCATGTATAAATAACTTACACATGATAACGATGCTTCTGGAATCACGTAATTAAAGCACATATTAGCCAAGTTGTCTGGTGCGCCAAGCCACTTTGTTAATGGCTTTGTTATTGGTACGATTATGCATGCAGTTATTGATCCGAAAACTAATGCCAATCTTAAGAAATCGACGTATAATTGACCACACTTTTCAGTTGCTTTTTCGCCATGAAGGTATGATATTCTTATATTAATACTGATCATTAAATATTGTGCAAATCCAATCATAATGTAATCGATAACAAAGGCGGCACCAAATACTTCGAGGCCTTCGCTTCCGATATATTTTGTAACCCACAACGAATTAAAAACACCAAATAAAGATGAAAAAATTTGCGAAATAACTGGACCAATGCTTAAAATGATCAATGTTGTAAATGGCATCCTGCCGCCAAGTCTAAAATCTTCTCCATGTGTGATAAGAATACCATCTTTACTTACATCACATTGCGTTTGATTGATTTCATTGCTTGATTCAACGTCGTTTTTAATTTGTTCTGCATCTCTATCTGTGACATGATCAATGAATGGTTCTTTCATATCTTTATTATCCATAAGAAAAAAAAAAGTGATATCATTCTCTATCATCAATGAGGGCTCTATCAAATCTTTCAATTGAACTCCTTTCAAAATTATGGCTTGTTATAAACAACTTGTTTTTTTAATTTTTATTTAATATTAATATTTATTGATTTATAGTGAATATTTTCATGTTATTAATGATTATATTAATTTTCTTTGATCCTTTGAATTTTAAAAAACTATGAGATTTTTTTCAGATGGTTGATAAAAAAAATTTTATTTTTATTTGAAAAAGTGAAACTGACTCTCAGAAATATCGATGATTTCAATTCAAAGTCCAAAACGATGATTATAACACATAATTTTTAAAACAATTTTTAAAATCCACTAATTTGATTAAATTTAATGTATTTTTTTGTATTTTGTATAATTAAAAACAAAGTCAAATTTGAAAGATGGATTCGTTCAAAAATCGTGGATGTATTCTCATTTTTAAGAAAAAAAGCGTTACTTATTAAAATGATGAAAAGATTCTTGAGAAACTGCCAAACAAAAGAGAGTTTAATGCAAAACATAATTTAATAATTATAATAAAAATAATTCAAGCAGAATTCACAATTATTGTATTTTTTCGAAAGCAAGTTGTTATTGTTAATTTTAACTAAAAAATTCAAATTTTATTTAGTAAGAGAGAGATTAAATATTTTATTAGTATTAATAGATTTCTGGAGGTAGAAAAAAAGATATGATCAAATTTAATTAAAGTTTGCTCTTCTGAATTATTAATCGTTTAGGCCAATTTTACTTGTATTAACTGTTCTTAATTTTTTTTACATTCATTTTGATCAATTTAGAAATTTTTGTAGCTTTAAACACATTATTTTTATTTTGAACTGCATAATAGGTAGATGATTTATATCAATTTGTAATTTTATTATAACAAATCACAAATAAAGTATCAGATTTGTTATGAAAACATTCATAATTTAAAAATAATGGGTATTATTATGCATATTTAATTTAACTATTTATAATAAATCAAATTTAAGGGGGAAAAAAAAATATTGAAACAGTAAATCACAATCTTGTTTATAAAAATCTACAGTCAGAAATCTAGTTAAAATTTGAACAAATATTACATGGTTCGATTTAAATGATGCAAACTTCCAAAATCTTATAAAAGTGAACTGACGAAAATTGGAGATGATTCATTAAAGAATGTGAATTTGAAAGTATAACAATTCTTTCCTCTGTGATCTAAATTGATAGTTGGGAATTTACAAACTGTTTTAATATAAAACATGTTATTTAGAAAATGCTTAAAATTGAAAAGATGCTATCAATCGAACAATACGAAAACGAATAATCATCAATTAGTTTTATTTTTTTTAAGTTTTATACAATCGCCAAATGCAGAAGATACAATTGTTTTAATGAAAGAAGGAACAACTACATCATCAATATCACGACGAGCAAAAACCAGCACATCAAAAGCATCACTATTCGTGTCAGATTTGGCAAGAAGAAATTTATTTTCATAATAAATAACATTCGGCTCTTCATTCTCGCTTTCCATAATGATAATATCTGTTAGATGAGAAACGCCATAGCACCAGTTCCTTTTAAACTCTTTCACAGTTGATGGAAGCGAGATTGAATGAATTAAAAACCAATCGAGAACCAGGCAGAAAATCGACTCTTTTCAATTTTGAGCATTTATCGAAACAACTTTTTTCAATACGAGAAACAGATGATGGAATTGTGATACTTCCAATTGATATAACAGAAAACGCGTTTTCATCCATAATTTCCAATTGTGAATCACTTTCAAATTCAACACTTATCATATCAATACAATGTTCAAATGCACAACTTTAAATTCTTTTTATAAAAGAAGGAATTCTAATTCTTTTGATATTACGAGGTGCAAAAAGAAGGACATCGAAAAAATCATTAAAAATTCATTGTTATAGAGACAAAGAGATGGATTTTCGCTTGGTAATAAATTAATGTTTGTTAGTTCTTTTGCATATTTGCACCAATCATTTTTGAACTCAATGAAAGACGATGGTCCTGGATTTATTAAAGATAAAATGGAATTTTGCTTTTCATTTGATAAAGCCGGGCCAACTATCAAATACGTTACAATTTGCTCATCATCAACATCGTGTGGAAGACTAGAAGAAGGCTATTTTCGTTTGGTTGATTATGAGAGCAAGAAAGAGTTGATGTTTTATAAAGTAGACAATCCAGAAGGATACAAATCTGTTCCTGTTGGACTGTTCGTGAGAAATGAATATAATTATGTAGGCAGGTCTCCTGAAAAGTCTTATGAATTCGTTAATGATTTCTTTATGAATAAAGTAAATGAATTATTTTAAATAAATTAAAAATGTTTTTTTTATTTGATATGAACTATTTAAAATATTAATATTTTAAGAAATTTCTTCGATATGGATTTTTTGGTTATTCATTGTAATAATGCTGAAATGATTCATATTCTTGAAGAAAATCATTTAAAAATGAATGAAGATTGCTTTTTTTGAAGTCATTAAATGATATCATATTGATTTTGCTAAATATATTCTTGATCAATAATTAATCAATTTGAATAGTAAAGGCAAGTTCATTGAATTAATTACTTCAATTAGTCTTTCTGTTTATTATTACAACTTTTTTACTAATGAATTTTTTCAATTTGATATTTTGAATTATCTATGTAGATACAAATATACGACACATGTAAATATATTGACTTCCTTTTGTTATTTGAAGTTATTTTTGCCAATAAAAAAAAAAATAATATATTAAAAAATTTGTAAAATCGATTTTCATTGCAGTATCTGTTATGTGGAATCACACATGCTTGGAACAATCATAGTTTTGGGGATAAACATGAATAATATGATACCATCTTTTTCATCATCAGATAATTTTTATCATTTTTGTATTATTATCATCATCAACATATCTTACTACAAGAATCCTTAAAATAATGATTTTGTATACTTAAAAAGAATTTGTCCTATAGGATGAAAATTATCACAATCTGATTATCTGATTATTTACGTTAAAAATGACCGTTATCAGTTATTCTAATATTTGAATCTTAGATTTTATGATTTGGGCATATATAATTGTAATTTCAATATGGTTAGGATATGAATTTATAAGATTTTTTGCCCCTCAAAAATGGGATCAGCTAAATCTTTTATCTGGAGGAGTACCTTTAGGATTTACATTTGTTACCTGGATTTTCTTTTTTATTCGCTATTTTCATCATCTAAATCAAACAATAGGAGTAATAATTTCTTTTTTATTAACAATTATATGCTATTTGGCTCATCAAATTAATCCAAGAAAATTTACTTTTAGACGAGTCTCAAAAGAGTTTTATGTCGTTTTTGCATTATTAATGATTTTATTCTTCGCTTTTGCAGACAAATCATTTCTCAAAGATGGTAGAATTTCATGCGGAACAATATTTTCGGACCTTCCTTTTCATTTATCGCTTATAACCACTTTTTCATATGGACCAAACAATGTTAATACAAAAATGATCACTCCTTTTTATTATGGAGAAAAATTATGCTATCCAATAGTTCCCGACTTTTTCAGTGCTATACTTGTTAGTTGTGGCGGTGCCTCATTACGTGTTTCAATTGCTGTCCCAACAGTTCTTTTAATGGCCTCTATGATCTTTTCAATGCATTATTTATTCCGTCAATATTCATCTTATCGCTACGTTTCAGAACTTGGAATTGTTATTTTTGTTCTGGCAAGTGGAACTGGCTGGAGGTATATTTTTTCTAAAGAATGCTTCAATAATGTCAACTCTAATCTCGCCCACTCGTTTTGCTATAACAAAGAAACATTTTGGATTCAATCTGTTGCACATTATCTTTATCCTCAAAGAAGTGGTGCTTTTTCAATAACATTATGTCTTTTACTTATGTCATTATTCATAATTCTCATCGAAGGTACATTTCAAGAAACAAAATTTTATAATAAAAAAACAATATTATTACTTAATGACAAAAAGCCACTCATTTTAGCTGGCGTCATGATGGGAGTTTTACCAATGATTTCCGCGCATGCTTTTATTTCGGTTGGAATTTATGCACTTTCAATATGTTGTTTAACTTTTCCTTGGAAAGATTTCAAGCAATGGCATAAATATATTTTTAACTGGGGAATTTTTGGGGTTATCGCCATTATTATTGCATTACCACAAATAATTTGGCTTTTAAGTGGCCATCGCCAACAATTCTTTTCGATTGAACCTATATGGACAGAAACAGAAAAGCGGAAGCTGGGTATTTTTGGATATTTTACGATGTGGTGGGACTCATTAGGAACATTTCATTTTTTAGCCGTTATAAACGTCTGGTTTTTCATGAAAAAGAAACATTTTTATATTTACATTCCTGCAATGATGGTTTACCTTATATCGACGTTTGTTCGCTATCAACCAGGCGCAATGGATAATACAAAAGTTTTTTTATCTACTTGGTATCCAATTGCTTGTGTTTCTGTTAGTCTTTATCTTCTCCAACTTGCTGTTTTTGCTAAGAAACATCGATATTTAATTCTATCATTAATTATCATTATTTTTATTAGTTTTTCAATATCATCCATAGTTTGCTTTTACAAAAATTTGGCTAATCAATTTCCAATGTTTGAGGTCTCAGAACTTTCCATCGGTCTCTGGGTAATGGAAAATACATATAGCAATTCATCTTTTATCAGCGATGGATGGCATGCTTGTCCTCCTATGAGTATTGGAGGTAGAGTAATTACAATGGGATATCTTGGATGGGTTTGGACTCATGGCCTTGATTATGGAGAAAGGAGAAATTGGGAAATAAATTTGGTTCAAAATAAAGAAAATTATGATTTATTTAAGGGCTTGAATATAATGTACGCAATATCTAAAAAAGATGATCAAAATTACAACATGTTCCCTGATCCAGGCAATTATTCTCATTGGACAATGGTTGTAGATATTGGAAGCGCAAAAATTTATAGAATTCTCAAAATTTGAAGTAGTTTGCATTATATTATATTATTAATATCAATCTTTTTCTATCTTTTTAATTAAATTATCATGAAGTTCTACAATTAGTTTTTTATATTATGTTATTTTTTTTTTTAATAATAATAATAATTGGAAATCACATTCTGCAATAACAGTTATGGGTGAAAATATTATAAAAGAATTATCTTTATTTGGCTTAACTCATTAGTGGTAAACTGAAAATAATCATAAAAATGATTGATCATTTCTAAATAATATATTAGTTTTATTGGCACCATAAATAAAACAATAAAACTAATATACCAGCAGATAATAGATGATGCTATTATTAGCCAATGGAAATTATGATTGTAAGAATGATTCTAATATTATTCATTTAAACAACCTGTAGCATTATCATTTTTATAATTACATTCAGTATAACGACAGAACAGCTCTACTTTTATTCCTTTTTTACCTTTTACCATTCACTTATTTTATTAGAATCTTTATCTAAATAAACGAAAGATTATTAAAATAATTGTGCCATCTTTGTTATAAAATATTAGATCTGGCCCACTATCTTTCAAAACTGATAATCCTTTGTATATCTATTGTTATAAAATGAAGTTAAAATTGAAAATATCCAAAATTTTAAAACAATTTTCACTTTTTAACTATATCTCTTTTAATATTTATAAAATAATAGCGATTTTCTTTTTTTATAATTATAAATGTATATTATAATTTATAAATTTAATAATTAAGATGAATTATCATTTATTCATCAAAATAATCTAAATATACAAAAAAAAAAAAAAAAAAAAAAAAAAACAGAAACACCACAAATCAAATATATCATGATTATGAAATTTTAAATAATAAAAATATTTTAATTATAAGATATTGCTTTTAATTATTATTTTATTTCTATTATTAAAATACAAATTCATGCATAAAAAAATAAGATATGAATCTGAAAAATATTTCAAAAATTTGAAGATTTTCTCATCAAAGAATCCTATTTTATATTCAGCATGAAGTTAGATTAATTTCCAATATTATATTATATTATATTAAAAAGGAATTCGATAATAAAAACAAATAAATATGAAAATTTCAAACAATTTTCTCATTGACCAATGATTGTAGATATTGGAAGAGCAAAAATATTTTGAATACTCGAAACTATTTTCATTCAATTAGACAACGTGCAAATCTTTCTTTTTAATAATGTCATTCTGAAAAACGATAGAACAACTATTCTTTTGTTACTTTTTTTACCTCTTGCTATTCATCTATTTTATTAAACAGAGAGTCATTTTTGCATGCAACACAATTTTTCTGAATAGTATTGATGATGAAAATAATCATCTCAATTTTGAAATAAATAATTATTGATTTTCAATAATAAATTGAAAATTGAATTATAATCAAAAAAGAAAAACAAAAGATTTTTGAATCCTTATTGAATATATTTGTACCATTTTAGTTATAAAGTTTTAGATCTGCACCAGAATCAACTAGAACTGATATTCCTTCGTATATCTGATGCACTGAATCATCCATTTTTTAAAATCATTTTGCTATTAATTACAATTTAAAATTATTAGTTTCAAATATTTATCAAATAAATATCATTTAAAAAAGTGAATTAATTTTTCAATATAAATTCAAAAATTGAATGAACATAAAACTAAATGAATGAATAATGTTATTTTTCATACTGTATGGAGATCATATAAAATTTCTGATAAAGATTTTATATTACAATTAAAATTTATCGTTGTTTTTCATTCACACACACACACACACAAAAAAAAAAAAAAAAAAAAAAAAAAAAAAAAAAAAAAAAAAAATCATTTTTTTGTTATTATTATTTAGAAAAAAATAAAAAAAATGCTCTTACTTATGGATTGCTATCATTTTGATTTGATGAGTTATCATCCTCTCCATTACCTATCTTTTTCTTTTTCTTTACGACAACTACAACAACGACAATGATAACGACTAAAACAACTGCACATCCGGCGCAAATGCCAATAATAAGATAAAGTTTCTTTTTGCTAGATTTTTCTTTGGCAGGACCTTCATTTTCTGAAGAAGGATTATTAACTGTTCCATCCTTATTAAAAGAGTAACCAATGAAAGACTTATGCAAATAATCTGATGATACCAAAATTTTTGAGAATTTTGTGCAATTTTCAAAAGCAAGTCCGCTATATTGAGCATCCAATCTGCCATTGTAACTAACCGATGTTAATTCATCACAAAAAGCAAATGCTTCAGAACCAATATACTTAATATTATCTGGGAAAGAAATTGTTTTTATTCCCAAACAGCCATCAAATGAATTGTCTCCAATTGATGTAACATTGGCTGGAAAAACTACATCTTTTAATCTCTCGCATTTATAAAATGCTTTCTCACCAATTTCTCTTAAATTTCCAGGAAACTTGATAGATTCCAAATTCACACAAAATTGAAAAGCGTTATTTTTAATCTTTTCAATTGTATCAGGTAAATTTACTGTCTTCAAAAAAGAATTATTATTGAATGCATAGGGACCAATTATGAGTGTTTCATCTGGAACATCATATGTATCTGAGCTTTTCCCTCTAGGATAATAGTACAGAGTTAATCCTCCAATGGAAAATAGGACACCATCAACTGATTTATAATCAGAATTACTTTCGTCCACATTTATTTCTTCCAATTTATCGCAATCAGTAAATCCGCTTACACTGACATCTCTTACTGACTCAGATAGCAATATTGATTTGAGATTTGAACATTTAGAAAATGCACTTGATAAGAAATCAACCAAATCTTGAGGAAGTTTAACTGTTGTAAGTGAAGTACAAAGTTCAAATGATCTTTGTGCTAATGAAATTGTATTATAACCAAATGTCAATTCAGCCAAATTATAACATTTGCTAAAAGCTTCTTCACGAATATATCGGACTTTTGCTGTATCAAATGAAACTAGACCAATACATTCTGAAAAGGCCTCTTGATTTATATATTCACAATTGTTTAAAGTAATTGATTTCAATTTTTCACACTTCATAAACATACGTTCAGCGATAACCTTTATTTTTTGAGGGATTGTAATTGAAGTCAAAGATGTGCATTCATAAAACACATCGTTATCAATATTTGAAAGCATTTCTGGTAACTCGATATTTTTCAATGAATGGCAATTACTAAATGCATATTGGTGAATACTAAGTAAATCTGTACAAAGAGTAATTGATTCCAAATTATGACATCCTGCAAATAAATTATCAGATATAGTTGTTACACCAGATATATCAATTGACTTCAAATTGCTGCAATACTCAAAAGCATGTGTTTTAATATTTTCTACATTTGGAGGGATATTAATATTATTAAGACTGGTGCAATAGGATAGTGCATAGTTACCTATCGAAGGGCTTTGTTGAAGATCATCAAATTGAATTGTTTCTAGATTTGTGCAACCATAAAATGCATAATCTTCGATTGATTCTAATATTGAATTAATTTGAATTGTTTTTAAATTGACACAATTCCAAAATGAATATGATGAAATTGTCGTAATTGAACCAGAAATAGTATATTCAGCATCAGTTCTAGCAGGTGGATAAATAATCAAATGAGTACTATTACACAAGGCACCATTCTCTATTGTAAAATGCGAATTATCTTTCAAATTTATTGATTTTAATTTCGGGCATAAATAAAATGAATTTATATCACAAGTGTCAACATTAGGTCCCAATGTAATTGATTCAATGTAATCACATTTATAAAATGCATGATAAAAAATAGATGTTGTTGAATCAGGTGTTGTATATGAGGTATCATGCTTTCCAGAAGGGTAAGTATATAATGAATTCTCTTTGAATAGAACACCATCAATTACATGAAAAGTTGATGGCTCATCATTCAAAGCAACAAATTTTTCTAATTTAGATGCATTTTCAAAAGCATTCCAATAGACATCATTTAAACCTGAACCGACTGTTATCGAAACCAAATTTTCACAACAATAAAACAATCCACTTGAAATAACTTGTAAACTATTTGGAAGAACTACTGAGGTCAATTTTGAACAATTAATAAAGGCCCTTATTTCAATAGTTGATATTTTATTGTGCATTTTAATATCTTCAAGTCCAGTGCAATGAGCAAAGCATTCATATCCAATAGATAGTACTGATTCTGGTAGTTCAATTGTTTTTAAACTTGTACAGCAACTAAATGCATGACTTCCAATATAGTATAAGCTAGTTGGAAATACTATATTTTTCAATTTGGTACAGTTATAAAAGGTTCCAGATCTGATATATTCTACTTTTGATGAAAAAGTTACAGATTCTAGTTCTGTGCACCGACTAAATATCTCATTTTTAATTTCAGATAATGATTTTGGCAATGTAATAGAAATTAAACTTGTGCATTTCTGAAATGCTCTTTCATATATCGAGGCAACGTTTTCAGGGATTGATATAGATTTCAATTCAATGTTTTCTTCAAATGCATTTGCACGGATTTCTTTCAAGTTATTTGGAAGATTAATTGTTTCAAGTTGGGTGCAATACCCAAATGCATGTTCTCCTATTGATTGAACATTATTTGGAATTGTCAGTGTGGTCAAACTTGTACAATAATAAAAAGCATATTCTCCAATAGAAGTAACAGTATCAGGTATCTCTATTGATGTAAGTTTGTAACAATAAGAGCAGAATGAATCATTAATATGAGTAACTCCAGCAGGAACTTTAACATTTTCCAATTTGCGGCAACTTGCAAATAGACTTGATCCAATTTGCTCCAAATTTGTAGGGATCTCAAATGTTGTAAAAGAGCAATATGAAAATGCGCCACTACCAATAGAAGTAAGTTTACTAGGAAATGTTAGCTGCTTCAAAGACTGGCAGTAATGAAAAGCATCATTACCAATTGACTCCAAATTTTCTGGGAAATTTATTGATTCCAATTCATAACAGTCGCTAAATGTTTCAGAGCCTATTGATGTAACTGTGGATGGCAAGTTTATACTACGAAGATGATGACAAGATAAGAAATATCTTGATGCAATTGCCTTAGTACCATTTGGAATATTAATTGAAACAAGATTGCCGCATTCCGCAAACGTTGACATGTAAAAATATGTATAGTTAGGAGGCAAAACAATAGATGTAAGACGATAGCATCCCATAAAAGCACCTGCATCGATATTTTTTAAACTATCAGGCAAATTGATTGTCTCAAGATTTTCACAATTCCAAAAAGCTTGCCTAGAAATCTCATATAGTCCGTCATTGAGAGTAACAGATTTTATACTGTCTTCATTAGTAAAAGCATATTCACCGATCGATGAAACATCATCACCCAAAATCACAGTTTCAACTTTGAATGATTCCCATGGAGGCGAGTTTAAAAAATAAAAATAATCTTTCATAAACCCAGAACCATTTATGAATAATGTACTACCTTCAATTGTGTAAATTAAGTTAGATCCACATGTACCTGTAGTTGAAGCTTTCAATTGTTTGTTTCTTTGTTTTGGAATTTCTTTGTTTTTTAATGCGGACAAATAACTTTGTATTAATTCTGCATTAATATTATGAACATTTTCAAATATTTCATAATTTTCTTTTCCTTCTGAATAAACAATTGCTTTTGCAGATTCAACATCTTTTGAATGACTCAATTTTTTGCATTCATGACGATAATTTGAACAATCTAAAAATCCAATTTGTTGATCATTATTTGCAATTTCATTGGCTACATCTAACCAAGCATTCAAGCATGGAACTTGATCAAATTTTCGGGAATTATATAAAACAAAAATTGGATTATTTGATTTTTGATAAAATGATTCTGAATTGCTAGAAGAAAGTTTTATTGCTGGTGGCTGCAATGGATTGAGCTTTGTATATTGTTTAATGGTGTCAATAAATATTTTTGAATTTTGAATATCATTTATATTATTGTTGATTATAGTTTCATCGGTGCATTTAGTATTCCCAGGGAAAATTAGGCAATGAAAATTATATTGATTATTGGACCCAATATGAGAACATATGTTTTTATTTTCATTGCAATAAACAGTAATGAAATTAATGAATGGAAATAGATTGGATGCATTTGTCCATAATTCATCTAAATATTTTGTTCTTGATCCAAAATTATCAAATAATCGAATAAATGCTGGTCTTGAGCCTTTTATGTTGGAAACGTCTAAACCTTCGTCAAGAGTCCACATGTTTGAATAACGAGGCCGATTCTTTGAACTCAAAGCATAATGCACTAGTAAGGATAGAAATGCAAGCATAAAAATTAATGAGGTGAAATTTTACCGTTTAAAATTTTAATAAAATAATTTAGTAATTTTCAATTGGGTTAATTTTATTTATTGAAAAAAACCAACAAAAATAAGTTAATTATTAGTTAGTTAAATTGCTTTCATAGGTCATATTATTAAATAATCTAATTTGTTTTTCTCCAAAAACAATTATTTCTAAGAGTGTTGACTTTTCAAATGACTACGTTTTTTTTAAAAAAAGTTTATCCAAAAAAACTTTAAGAAAACATAAAGAAGAGGTTTATTAATTAAATTGAAAGCTTCCTTCAATTTTTATGAAAATTTCTGAATTATATAATAATTCTATGAAAATCAATGAAATATTTTTTTTATTGCCCAGCACGTTATATTTTTTTGCTCAGAAGCATACATAAAGAACTATGAAAATTAATATATTCTTTGCTCAGTTTTTTAAAAGTAAAGCCAAAGAAAAGAAAACGAACAAAGGAAAAAAAAAAAAAAAATTTACCAAATCACACCACATTTTGGAAAAATCAACCTCCAAATGAAATTTTTTTTATCCAAAAGCATAATATCATTCTGATATTTCGTTTTTGATTTATTTTGTTGTTTTTTTTGGACCTAAAAAGTCGAAAATTTTTAATAAATATGCAAACAAAATATATAATTATATTTATATGATTATATATAATTGTATGATAGTAATAATACTAAAACAAATTCTTCTTGTTGAATTTCTTAAATGTATTAAGATATTCTATTTATATTAATCATAAAACGATAATCATCATATAATTATATGAAATTAAAATGTGTATACTCTTTGAAAATTTGGAAATCAACGATATGTTTGCTGACATATATTTTATAAAAAAACAAAATCATTGATTATGTTATATACTTAAAAATAATTCAAATTATTTCATTGAAATTTTACCAGTGATTTTGTTATGTAAAAAGCATCATGTAACAGCCATTTTATAATTTCTTATAATCATTTCAAATTATTAGATGCACATTATAAAAATCAACTTTAAGGGTGAGAGTCAAACTGGAAAAAAATTATTTTTATTAACTAAAAATTATAAAAATAATTAAATATTATATTTTATGACAAAATATATAAAAAAGCATATATAGTTGGTGGACATAATTCTGTTTTGGAGACATAATTATGTTTTCACATCATTTCTATATATTCAAATTGGACTTTTAAAAAAACAATTGTAGAACAATTAATATCATATTGGATACATTCTATTCCCCGATTTTCATTCACTTTTATCAAACTAAATTTGATCATAAATATGATATCTAATTTTTAATTTCTGAATATTTTTTTATTATTTGAAAAAAATTATAATTTACTTTTCATCTATAATTAAAATGTATCATTATTATTTATTGAAATAAAATAGATAATTAGAAAAAATGGTTTCATTTTCATTTCACTACTCAAAAAACTCATTTCATATCACATTTCATGCTTTTACCATAAAAAAAAGGTTGTTTTAATTTGCTCTAACATAGTTATTATTTTAGAATATAATGTATATATTATATTTTAGAAAAAAATTTATTGAAATAATAATTATATAAAAAGAAAAAGTGTTTTCAAAATATGACAAAAATCATTCATACAAAATTACTAATTTTGAAAAATGAGTTTATTTCATTTCAAATTAGATGCAGTATTAATCATCTATATGATGCATATAATATATTAAATATAATAATATGGTTGAAAAAGAATCAATCTTGGAAAAATTTCATTTTTCTTTTTTTCATTCAAAATCATTCATAAATCACTCATGCATAATTGATATGATTTCAGAATTACATTATTTGATAACACATACAATGAAATATATTATTAATCCTCTAAAAATCATTGTTGCCCATCAAGATTTCAGGTTTTTCTAAGAAATATACAAATTACACTTTTTTATTTTTTTCTATTATAATAGCATTAAAAATAGCAATTAATCAATAAATATTAGGTAAGTATAGAAGAACTATTAAAATAATGAAAATAATTTCTCAATGTCTAAAATTGAAAGTCTTTTTCAGTTATTTCAGAAGTTACTCTTTTTCATTAAGGTAATAGATCTTGAGTAGAACCGCCAATTTTATTCTTTCAATATCATTATACTATATGCATTATATCAAATATTTAAATAAAAATTTAAAAGTTTTTATTTTTTATTGGAAAAAAACAAAAAAGTGATATGATTTTTAACTTTATTTTGCGCATCAAAATTTTCTTATATGAAAGTTTTTAGATATCAATTATCTGACAAAATTATATCATTACTGATTATGAATCAATGATATTATTATTAAATCCGAAGTTTCAATTATTGAGAATAAAATAAGCATTTTAACTTTTTTTTACATTAATGGCAAAATTTCATATAAATCACAAATATAATAGCTCATTTAATTAAATAATGATGTACATAAAATACATTAATAAAGTATATAATATTATCAAATTATCTTTAAAAAGTATTGAGAAAAATGTGTTTTATTTTTGTGTACCATTCAAAAAGTTGAGCAAACATGATTATGTCCCAAAAACATAATTATGTCCACCAACTATATCAAAAAATTGTACAAATTAAATGGGAATTCCTCTCAATTTTAAAAAACCGCTTACAATAAAGAATTTGTTTTTCAATATTTACTTAATTTTTGGGAATCTATTTTATAAAATATAACAATATTTAAAATAATTAAAACAATGCATATGCTTAAATACAAAATTATGATAGTTATACTTCAAATATAAAAAAGATATTTGCCACAATATATATTCTGAAGTTTAATGTAACAAAAACCTTTTTTATGACCCTCACCTTGAATGAAAGTAAAAAATAGTTTAAAAGGATTAGAAACTAAATTAATAATGTCAACATGATTAAAAATTGGCTGGTTAATAAAATTTGTGTAAGCTCTGAGAATTTTTACAAATTTTGAATTATCTTAACAAATTTGAGAGTTAAACTTTTTTAGGGGAATCTTCAGAAATATTGAAACTTTTCATTCTTTGAAAGTAGATCTAATATATTCAAAATTCTAATAACAAATAATAATAAGCATTTGATAACTTATTAAATTGTTATTATATTATTAAATGAAAAAAAATATATATGTAATTATTGAATTTATCAATACTATAGCAAGATATAAATATTAGAGATATTTTATTTCAATTCAATTTCAAGAAACCAATTTTGTATTAACTCATAGAAATACCCATCCTAATTTAAAAATAAAAAAAAAAATAATTTATTTGATAAAATTCACCATCAAGGTCAAATTATTTCATATCACAAGTGATATGAATAACAAATTATTTGCATGAACATTTTTTAATATGTAATATATATAATGATCTCATTCAAATTGGCAAAAATATGTTTTAATCATTAATTCACTTAGGAATCTAAATATTGAAATATTTCACATCATTTTGTTAGTGCATTAATTGAAAAAAGGCGAAAGCTAGTTGATATGATCTTTCAAAAGATCATTATTTATGGATTATATATGATTACAGTTTTGGTTTCTCCATTCAAAATTTCAGTACAACTTTTTAAATGATTTTATTTTCAAAAAGTGGTATTGTTTTATCAGAACGGTAGACACTAAACCGTTTATATTTTTTTCAAAATTTTGATTTCGAAAAACGATTGATTTTGAATATTTTAAATTTATAGTTTGAATTTTTATTAAGCACAAATATAATAAAAATTTTAATCTATTAGATTTATTATAATTATTTTTTTAAATGAGAAAATTATGTTTTTTAAAATCAGAATTGAGAACTTTACAAGATTTCCTCTCAATTTCAAATCCTTCTTTTCTCTCCAATTTCATAACAAATTTTTGAAATATTGATAAAATCATCGTTATCATATATGTATTTTCTGATGGCTAAATTTCATTGAATTTGGTGCGCAACATTTTTCGAAAACAGAAATATGATTTACTTATTTAAGTTTATTTTTTTAGAAATATAAATTCCTAATGATAATTATTAATAATCAACAGGCTATTTTATGTTTTGGAGCTTCATTTCATCAAATCATCAAAACAATTACATATCTCATTTAATATACATTAGCCAAGTCCAACATTATTAGGCAAGAAATTCCAATTTATACCAACCAAAAAGCAAATATATGATACTTTTATGATATAAATGATTAATAAAATGATTTTTATAGAAAAGTTTTAACAAAATTATTCAAGGTTAAAAATTTGCCTATTACGATCAGCATTTGAATTCAAAAGTCATTATTTTTTTATAGTAATATCTTGTTTTCTATCGCATTAAATATATCATAATTAATAATTTAATTTTATTATATGTCATTAAATAAAATATATTAATTATAATCATATTTGTTATAAATTCGATAGTTTCGACCCTTCTGTTTTATCCATTGTTTTGATTCCAGTTAAATATGACAGAGCATTTTTATTTTTAAAAAGCAAACAATCATAAATAATAAGAAATGCTTCAATGATGAATATTTAGTACAAATTGATTTATTTCTAGTGGAATTTTATGAAAATGATATTACTTTTTTTTTTTTTTTTTTTTTTTTTTTTGAATAATGATAACCAGATTTGTTTTCAATTTTTTATAAACTTGAATCAAAAACGATAAGACACTTCTTGTCAAAATTTTATCGTTTTTGATTTAAGTTTATTGTTAAAATTTACATTTATTTTAGATATCCTTAATAAAATTTCTCTTTTTATATAATATTTATCATTAATATGAGAATTAAAAAATAATTTCATGAAATAAAAACGATTAACCCAAAGGATAATTACATTGCAATTTTTCAACAACGGTTTCAATTTAGAATGTATGAAATTGATGAATCAATTGATCTTTATTTAGTAGCTCAAAAATTTATACAACAAGAACAAGATAAAATTCAAAATTGTGGAAACGAGCAAGCTCAAACTATTAAAGAAGATAAAAAAATTGAATATTCCAAAGATACTATTAAAAATTTTCTGGCACCCCTTAAATTCATTGGCGGATATGATAAAATGGAAGTCTACAAAAATTTATCAAATCATTTTTCGTTAACTAGCCGAAAAATTAATAAATATATTGATAAACAAAACAATCTTTATTCTAATCTACAAAGCGAACTATCTGAACTACAAAATCAGAATCTTCGTTCATCAATTACAGTTTTAACCAGATTTAATTCAAAAATATGGCGTCTTTACTTATTTACAGTAATGAAATATGCTAAATATAAGTTCAAATATCTGCATACCTTAATACCGAAAGTTGAAAAAAACATATATATACTAAAAAAACTTAAACATCTTGCTGATAAGCTGCACATTAAGCCATTGCTTGCTTTTTTTTTAATTGATAATATTCAAAAATTAAGTGAAAGCGATGTTTCATATCGTTTATACTTCAAAATAGAGTCAATAAAACGAACACTTGATGATTTAAAATCAGCAATCGAATTTTTCCCCATTAACTTTACAAAAGAGAACTCTAAAGATTATTTAAATTCATTAATTAGTTCTTCTCAAAAATTTATTGATCCATTAACAGGTTATTTGAAAGAATCTGATGAATATTTAAATTTTGTTGATTTTATTAATTCTCCATATTCGCCACTTGTTGGAATAATTCAACTTGGAGAACTTGAAGTCGAGGAGCAAATTCGTTCAAGTTGTAAAATACTTCGATCATATGCGCAAATTACAGATAAAACACAGATCTCGATTCTTGGTTTTTTTTGCATGCGTTATTGGATTGATAAAAATTTTGCTAGAACCCAAGCAAAGAAAAACACAAGTCATCAAATTAATAATGAAAAAGAAAATAAAGAAGATATTTCTTTTGTATTTTCAAAATACCGAAATTTTAAATTATTAGATTTAAATCCTCCTTCAAAACTAGGAAAATTTTTTGATAAAAATATTAATATACTCGATTTTTTTCAACTACCTGGCACACAAATTTTGAATCCTTCACCAAATCTTCTTTTTTCTACTATTTTTATGACAAATCCATGCGATATTGCTTACTCTATTTCTCAAATTAATTTACGTATTTCAGCATATGTAGCAGGCTTGGCATGCACCAGTTTAGAAGACGAAATTGTTCAGATTGGATCTGAATTTTTATGGAAGATTATTTTTATTTTTTGTTGCATACCAGGAATTGAGCATGCTTTTGATTTAATGCATTATTGGGAAAATTATCAATACTCACCAAAAGAGCTGTTTAAATCAATTCAAATTCCAACAAAAGCTTTGAACTCTCTTATTAAAAAAATGTCTAAGCGTTAATGATTATTTTATAATCATAACTATATAAAATATTGTATTTATAACCTAAATAAATGATTTTATCATTTTCATTTTTGAAAATTGTTAATGAAAATATTAGTATTTTCAAAATCAGAAATTATGAAAAAAAGAGATATACCCCTCAAGAAAATAATCATTAATATCAAAGTTTAAAAAACTTAAAACAATTCATTGAATAGAACAGCAATTGCCTTCTTCATCTTCATCCTTATTTTTATTCTTTTCTTCAGCATTTTTCTTTTTGGGAGAACTTTGGCCTCCTTTTGAACTTCTTGTAAAAGATGGAGATTTTGAAAGATCAACAAGATTTGCATTTTGAGAATAAAATGATGGCCAATCAAAATTATCAATATCAATATTATTTTCTCTTTCAGCATCTTCCATTAACTGAAATAATTTCGGATAATCAGGAGCATCTGCGTATTTTAATGAATTCAAATATTCATAAATTTCTCCAACTTGTGATGGAAGACCACCAATAAGCTCATTTATTGGTGTTTCTGTTTTCAATCTTAGAAGTTCTTTCGTATCTTTTATTTCGTTCCAAGTTAAATTTCCATTTGCTATTTCTAAGAATCCATAAAACCAAGAATAAAGATCATCAACACGACCTAACTCGTAATGTCGGTGGGCATTTGGCGATGCATATTTTTTGGTTCCAGTAAATTGAACATCATCACTAAATGGAAATGGCTCATTTGTATTTTCGTCAATATGGTTTTTACATAAACCAAAATCAATAAGGACTAAATGATCTTCAGGATGTTGCTGCGTTAAAAAGTTACTTGGTTTAATATCTCTGTGAACATATCCGAATTCGTGTATTTTTTGAATAATTCGAAGCATTTCATGTGCTACAGGAAATGCTGTTTCATATGGTAATTTTTCATCATTTTTTAATCGAATTTTACCGACTGATGCACCTAAAAGGTTCATGACAAGATAAGAAATTTTGAATTTCTTATCAGTACCGGTTGCCCTAACTCTAGGGAAGCAGCTACCACTTATATGTTGTAGACAATCAATCTCAGTTTGAAGTGATTTAATTGGAGCGCTTAGTTCTTCTGTTTTGAGAGCAAACATTTGACTAGTTTTCTTATCTTTCACTTTATAGACATCACCAAAACCACCACGGCCAACGAGGAAGACGATTTCATAGTTTCCAATGATCTTCCCAGTTTCGATAATACTTCGATTTATTTGATTCATTTGTCTAGTCTTTTGCTGCGCAACTCAGAAATTTTTATTTCAATTTGATGATACTTTTTAATAAAGAAGTCAAATATTGTGAGCATAAACAGTATTGATTTTTTGAAAAATTCTTGATATTTAATTATAAAATATGCATTTTAAAAAAATCTTTTTTTTTTTTTTTTTTTTTTTTTTTTTTTTTTTTTTTAAATTTTTTTTCAATAGAAAAATATTGAACAAAAAAAACCATAAAAAAATTGATTTTGAAATATCATAGGAAATATATTGAAAATTGATTATTTTAAGTAATATATGACAATTTAATTAAATTAATATTTTATATATCGTGTTAAATATTAATTAATTATTTATTTCGCAACAAAAAAATTATATTAATTTTTATTATTTTTATATTGGAATACGTTAAAATCAAAATTACTCATAGCTTAGTTAATAATATTAATCATTTGATTATAAGTTGTTTTTTGGTTATTCTATTTATATTTAATTTATAGAATTAAAAATGATTTATAATCACTGTTTTTAATAAGATTTGATTAAATATTTCATAACGTATTTTTGCTTTTACAAAAACAACATTTTTCTCGCAAGAGAATAAAATTATTTACCAAAAATTTTATTTTATTTTTTTTTTTTTTTTTTTTTTTGAAACTTTTTAATTATTCTTTCTTTGTAACTCCAATTGGGAAATTACCTTCCATTAGTTTTTCATCATTGGAAGAAATAACTATTCCTTCTTCTCTAATTTAGATATGATATTCCTGTTTTCTATAAGTGCTCTTCACCAAGATAAATGCCATTTGAGATTCATTCTTTTGTGACTTCAAATTTTTAAATATTCGTTCTAAGAAAATTTATAACTCAAGAATTTTATCGAATCTTCCTTCTATAGAGAATACATATAATTATTAAATTTTTTACATGTACCATATACGATGAAAAAGAATCAAGAAGCTACAAAGTAGGTTCAACTCTCTCACAAAAAAAAAAAAAAAAAAAAAAAAAAAAAATTCATAAACCTCAGAAAAACAAACTTTTTGAGAATAAAATCTCCTTGAGTTGCATCAACTCTGAAACTACTTGATTTTACTATTTGAATATATATAGATAACGATAAGCAACTATTTTTGCATTTCTTTTAAATTTATATCATAATGTTTAATAAAAACATATGTCATTTGAGACACATTTAATAATCATTCACTAACTTTTTCAAAACGCCAAATAAATTAGTAGTAATTGTTTTGATTTTATTTGGATTTAACAGCGTGATCATGAATTTTTGTTCAATGAACCTTTCAGTCCTGAAATTGAGTTTGAAATTTATAGAATTGATAAATGTCGAATTACTTCTTATTATCAAAAATGCATTGTATCAAATGCCATTTGAAAATACTCATCTTTCAACAAACAAAAGTGAATCTGGAATGACCATATAATATAGATTCAATTGACTGAAATCATGAAATCATATACGCATGCTTTACACTACTTTTATTTGTTTTATCAATTAATTTTGGAACGAGCATTAATCGCACATCAACTTTCAAGTATTTTCAATATTTTGTCAAATCCAGAACAAAGAGAAAAATAAAATCATAAAAGTATCGTGCATCGTTTCGACTTATTAAATATAATTCTATTGAGATAATTTATAGCTGTAAAATAAAAATAAAATAGAAAGGCTGCTGGACTAGTTACAGGCTACGCATTTCAAATCGGCCCTTTTAACGGATATTTGACCATAAATTGGCCTTTAAAAGTGAGAAAAAGGGCCGATTTGAAATGCGCAGCCTGTATTTAAATATATTTCATGAAAACAATAAAATCATGAACAGACTGAATTATAGAATCGGATATATTTAAAATCAATAATATTTTGTATTTTTAAATAAGCAATAGATTTTTTCTCTATCAAATTTTGGCAAATTTTTAAATTTGTCAAACCTATACCTGAAAATACACCGTAGCCAATATTGACGATATTATTTGAAATAATTAATGCGCCCATAAAGTTTGATCGATTTGCAAATGCATTTGATTCAATTGAATGTAATTATATTAAGAAATTACCAAAAAAGATTAAATCTTACTACTTTTAAAAGTAGAACTACTAATATTACTTATATTCCCCTATTTTAAAGTCAATTAAATTTAAACAAATCAAAAATGCATTTTCGTTAGTATTATTAATAATTCATTTTGGAAGAATTAATGTTTCATTAAGGTTTGAGCAATAATAAAATGTAAAAGATTTGATTGATGTTTCCCAATTAACTTTGATCGTAAATTACTTTGAATCAGAAATGTTCCATGTAGTAATCGTATTACGTTATTAATCAATCTATACCAATAAAAACAAATTCAATTATTTATCCAATAAAAATCAATTCGATTTTTCACTAATTAGCGATTAAATTGAATTCAAAATTTCTGAACTGGTTTTTATTGACATTCTCGATAAGTTATATATCTTACTTTTTATTAATTGAAATATATATCATTTATTATGTACTTTTTTAATAAAAAAAAAATATTTAAAAAGTTCAAATTCTCACAATTCAATATACATTTGAAAAGAATATTTCTTATCTTTATCGTTTTGATTTTATTTTAATTATATCTTTCTTTAAAAAATAGTTTTCTAATAATTAAATCTTTTAGTATCGTAAATTATGTATAAAAATAGAATAATTGTATTTATTTAATGATTTAATTTTTTTATTTCGCAAAATAATGAAAACAAAAAAGCAATTAAATCTCTTAGCGTTTATTGCGGTCATTTCATCTTTTTGAATAATTCTAAAAGCCGATATTCCAACTTTTTGTTGAAGAATAAATATTTTTTAATTGATGGATATTTCTAAATTTTTAGAATATTTTTTAATTTTAAAATATAATTTTTCATTTAAAGAATATTTAATATATATAAATATTTTATTTATGCTAATATTTTGTTTTTTTCCAAAGTAAATTACATATTTAAATATTCATGAAATTGAATAAATTTAAAAATGGATGATAATGATAACTTTTTCAAAATCATCTATCACCATAAATTGAATAAAATTCAAAAAAGATATTATTTTGATTGATTTGAAAAATGTTTTTTTTTTATTTGCAATCCATCTTTTTTGATAAGTAACTGAAATTTGATACCGATCAACATAAAATATTAAGTTTTGTAAAAGTTTTATGTATAGTTGAAAAGGTGAAATCATTTCATTAGAAATTTTTCATTTAAAATCCTGAGAGAATGTTTAAGAAATACGAAAAAATCCCAGCTTCTCTCCACTTTACCCTTCATACAGTTAACCTCAAGAGGAAAATGAGTAGCTATTTCAAGTTGTCATTCCAGCGAGGAAATAGTTATCATGGGGCAACTGACTTAGTGAAACCAGACGATAAAGGTATATTAAAATTCGAAGCATCATACGACACAAAATGCACTTTGTATTTATCGAAATCAGACGCAACAACAAAACCGAAAAAACTTAAAATCATTTTACATCGTTTTACAGATCAAAACACTTCAAAAATTTATGGCAAAATTGTCATAGATGTTTCAAAATATTATGGCTCAAAGTCCGTTTCATATGAAGAATTTGAAATGGAAAGTGGAAGATCAATTCCTCCTGTTCTTGGTATTTCAATTATCATAAAACAAGCTGGCAAATCAGTTGTTGGTGCTATTGATCAGTCAGATAAATCATTCATCGATGAAAATGCAGAAAAAATCCCAGTTTCTGATTGGGATAAGACAGAGATTGATACAAACGATGTTCTTATCCAACGGCATACAGATTCCAAGAAGAAGAAAAAAGATAAAAAGCGCAAAACAGATGTTGATTCTTCTGAAAGCTCTGAAAAATCAGAAAAGTCTGAATTTTCTGAAAAATCAGAAAAATCAGAGGTTTCTGAAAAAGATAAAGAAGAAAAACCAAAGAAGAAGAAGAGTAAGAAGAAGAAGACAGAAGCAAAACAAGAATCTGAATCTGAAAAAGAAGATAAACCACATCAGCACAAATCAAAAGTAGATGGTGAAAAAGAGTCCACAAGAGAAAGCAAAGTATCAGCTGCAGCTCCGGCTTCTAGTGATGCAGATAAAAAAGAGGCATTTTCTGTTCCTGACATTTCAGACTCTGATGATAAAGAAGAAGCCAAAGAAAAAGAAGATAAGCCAAAGAAGAAGAAGAGTAAGAAGAAGAAGACAGAAATTAAGCAAGAATCTGATTCTGATAAATCAGATAAAGAAGAAAGAGAGAGCTCAGTCAAAAAAGAAAGGGACAGTTCAGCTAAGTCAGAAAGACAAAGTACAGCTAAAAAAGATGAAGATAGTGACACCAATGATAGTGAAAATTCAGATAAGCCTGAAAAGAAGAAGAAAACTAAGAAATCCAAGAAATCTGAGAAGCAACCTGATTCACAATCTACACAAACCCCAGCAGAACGATCAGCACAACCAACAGCTGAGCAAGCTGAACAACCTGAATCAAAGCAAGACAAACAAGGTGATGATTCCAAAGAAGACGATAAAGTACGTGTTCGTTCAACTGCATCAACACCAATTGTAATCGAAAAAACTAAAGAGGATAAGAAGAAAGGACCATCTGAATTAGATATTGAACAAATGATTACATCAGTTATTGCTCGTTCCTGGTCAAGCAATGGAAGACAAATCTATCTTGATGCAAAGAGAAGAATTCCACTTCCAGCTGCTGTTTTCACTATATTTGCAGTTCTTAATCATACCAAATTCTTTTCGACAGCGCATGTTGATAATAAAGAGTTTGCATCCGCAATGGATACATTCTTTGATGAATACGAAAATGCTCCAATTTGTGATAATTGCACAAGCGACCAAAGATTTGTTACAACATTATGTTTACTCTTACTTGTTAACAGAAATGCCAATGAACTTGGTTTCGCTCCAGAAAGAGTTAAAAAGTTTACAACAAGACTTCTTCCGTTTTTGAATGATTATGCTCGACAGATAATTGCGCCATTATTAATTAACTTTGAAGTTCTTTGCAACAGATTTGCTACAGCCCGTTTTGAAGTTGATCCATTACTTGAAGATTTCAGAGAAGTACTTGATGGAATCAAATCTTCATTAATGTACACAACTGGAATTAATGATTATCTCTTAAAACATTTCATGCAACTTCTTGATGTTAAGATGCTTAACAAACTTCTTGCAAATCCAGCTCGTTTTGTCTTTTCAAAAGCAATTATTTGGAATTCATTCTTAACCGCTTTCTTATCCGCAGAAAAATTCGAATTACCACTCTTAAGACAGGCTGTTTGGACTTTGGTCATGGCAGTTAATATGACAAGTGATAACGAGCCTGGTGAAGAAGTTAGAGAAAATCTTTGTCCAACTTTGGATCCAAAGATTATTGTCTTCCTACTTAAAAACTACAAACCAGATGAAATGATGCCAACAGCAATCAATTGGAAGAAGGTTGCTGATGCAGTTCATGTCGAGGATGTTGGCACTTACGATCCTGTTAGACCAACTGATATCGATGATTATGAACTCGCTGGACAAAAATTAAAGATTCAAGTATGGAACCAAGTACAAATCGAAAGCTCTTTGTTGAAATTATATCCATATCTTGCAGCATATTCTGTCGCTTCTCCTTAATTTTTTTTTTTTTTAATTATTTAAATAAATAATTTATTATAAAAGTGAATGATAATATTAGTTTTAAATAAACTCTTTTATTTATTATAATCAATTATTTGCTTTTTAATTTACTTTTTTTTTACAATGCCAAATTTCATTTTATTATTTGCACGTTGACGACGTATTATTTAATGTTTGTAAATGAATGTATTAAATTATTATATGTGTTTCCATTATTAGCTAGATAAAACCAGTTTCTTATGCAAAATTCAAATGATTTGAATCAAATCTACAAAAAATTAAAACGATTTAACGAGATATTATCGTAATTTTCACCAATATTTATAATTCAAAAATATTATATTCAATAGAAGACTTCTATTAGAAGTCAGAATTTAAGTGGGAAAATAAATCTACAAAAAATAAAGTAATTTATAAAAATAATTTTTATACTAAACAAACAAAAAAATACAAAAAGTTTTAAACAGATACTAACATAGCTGACGTGTTTGGACAATATTGATTCAAAACCACAGTAAGAGGACGTCTATCTCGCGTTTCTTGCTTATTATTTAATTTATTTACTTTGTAAATCATATATTTGATGACAACTTTCAGCAAAATAAAGAGAAACATAAAAATAGATTCAAAAATTAATGCAATTACTAAAATGAAACGTTTTTTCTTTGACGGATGGCTTATTTCATGAAACATAGCAACATCAAATTCATCACCAAATGCATATTGACCAGAGTAATTGTAAAATGGAATTGGGTTTGGAATTAATGGTATTTGAATTTTTTGAGGGCCTAGGAGTGAGATGTGCAATGATGTTGAGTTCAATGAAGAATGCCTTAGCTGAAGGAAAGATGGAAAAAAAATTGAAACAGAGCAAAATATGTCTTGGCATACTTTAAAAGGACTTAAATCATAGCTTTTTAAATTTGAATATAATACTATTTGATCTGATATATTAGAACTTACGCCATAAAATATGGTTTGGTTTAAATTTTGAGTATATTTAGGAAGAAAAATGCAAATAGAATTAGAGATGTTATTGGAATGCAAATGAATAGAGTATTCTGTAGAATTTGGAAGTTGAAAAACTATATTTGGACATATTTCATCAGGAAGGACCCAAACATCAATAAATGTTGATAATAAATTATCTCTCCGATAAATTTTTGTATTTTTACCATAAATAATTGCGTTTTGGGTTGGATCAAGAACAATTTTACTGTAAGTATCGTCATCAAGCGATTTAATAGTTGCTTCTAGAAAAGGAATTGTCTGTAATTGATATTGAACTATTATTGATGAAGGTTTATCAAGGTTTATGCTTATAGTGTTTTCAGTTATCGGAATAGCATAGTAACCGAAAGAATAGATTTGAAAAGCTGAAATACAAAATAAAAGGAAAATCAATGTAAAAATGTAAATTTGAAATGATTTTAAAAAGTTTAATCAGGTAATCATTTTCAATATAATATAATCGTTTAATCAATCGTAACTCTTATGTGTTAATAAAAAAAGTAAACAGTAAATATTTATGACGCACGTATAATAAAGAAAAGAAACAGGTATATGAATGATATCGAACACTAGTAATTACGAGAAATGTGAAAAAAGAAATTCAATCAATTGAATTAAATAAAAAAAAAATTACAATTTTATTTAAAAACAATATTTTAACATTCAAAAACTAAGATTTTGTTGCTTTATCGCATTTCCACAATTCTACATAGAATTGACCAATCTGTCCACTAAAATGATACTTTTGTTCGTAAACAACCGCAGATCCAAAATCTTTACCTACAATGCAATGCCAGAGGCCATTGTTCTTTTTGGTTAACGAGTTTTGTAAGTATTTTGCAATTTCATTCTCTGTTCTACAAGTTTTAAGTGCATTTTTGAAAAGAATTTTGACATCATTTCTTAAATCATTCCCCATGTCATTACCATAACTTTCTGGAATTTCAACTGGCTTGCTCTCTTCTTTTGACATATAAATTTTAAATTTTTGAGAGGATTTCAAAATTTTTATAGAATTGAATTGAATTTAAATTTTGGATGTGGTTTTTCTTATTTTTCGGAATTTTATCTCGTTTCGGTCCTGCAATCAAATCATTTGCACAAAAATCAATTCCAAAATCTCTTGGGTTTTCGTCTTCTCAAGGTAAAGTTAAAATTCAAGATGTTCAATTTTATAAAGGAAATTACATTATTGATTCCGTAATTAATGGAAATAAAGCCCAAACAATTGCTAAAGAAAATGAAGATGGTGAATTAGAAGTTGAATGGACTGAAGAAAAAGATAGCCAAAATTGGATTTACAGTCATCCATCCGAATCAATTATAGATTCTGTAATGAAGCTTCTTGAAAAAAAATTAGCTTCAATTGAACCACCAGAACTTGTTCAAGTCGTTTCTTTTAGAACAAAAATTCACAATGACGCTGATATAAAACGAAAAAAAGATATTCACCAAGCAATTCTTAAAATTTCTTTATTTAATCACTTATCACTTCATATGGTAGAATTTTCATCAGATAAAAAAAACCATTATCTTCTTCTCAATACTTCAGTTTTAGCTGATGATGAAGAAGATATGTAATGTCATTTAGTTAGATTCATCATTTGAACTTTTCTTTTTGTTTTCGTGAATCCTTGTGTTTTATTATAGATTTAAATAAAAAAAATATTCATAATATAGTATAAAAAATAAAAATTTACTTACATTAAAATCAATAATTAATCAAGGTCAGAGATAATTTGCCTGATTAATTCTTTGCACCGATTATTAATAATTTTACTTGAATTATACTTAGCTGGGCTCATAAGTTCGACTGAATCAAGAATTAATTTCAATCTATCTTTTGGAACTTTGTAATTTGCTGCAATATTGAGAAAAATAAGTTGAGCAGCGCATGTTAATGTTCTAAACATTAGATCGCGATGCTGCTTAAGAATAGCTGGGTCGTTAGTTTGCGGTTGGATTTCATTTTCCATAATTATAACTTGTGAAGTTTGCATCATTCTTTCAAGAAGCGTGTCAACTGATAAAGGGTCTGGTAAAACTAATTTACTATGTTTTGGATATGGAGGGAGTATAACAAGATGCTGTGGCATAACGTAAGCCGGCTGCAAATCAAGCTGGAAGAAAGAAACAAGGAGATGCGGAATTCCATGAATCGCTCTAGATCCAAGTACTCTACAAATAATGGCTGGACCTCCGTTGTTGCTTAAAAGCGCGGCGAGAGTTCCTGGAGGTAACTCAGAAACATTTTTACAAGCTCTTGGAAATATTTTTTGCAAAGGTGGAATTACGTTAAATCGAAGCGTTTGCTTATACATATAATTTTGATCAGCTCGAGTTGTAAGTCCTTCAGAAACTGAACGTGAACGAGTTGGTAATGGTGGCGAAAAAGGTGGATTGCTAGGAGGGGTATCTGGATGCCCATATTTCGAACGAAATTTAAACGGGAGCGAACCTGTCTGTTGTAAAAAAGGAGAAGAAAAATTCATAACCGAAGTTGTGCTTGATAAATGATTTGACCGCGAAGTTTTTTTTACACGAACGCCTGCAATAATGGCTACGTATTGTTCATTTGCAAAATTAGTTATATCTTTGATTGATACCTGAGGATCGAGAAGTTGGCGCTTGAAACGACGAATAAATGATTTCGTTTGAGTAATTGGTCGACTGGAGCAGTTAGATAGGAGCATTTCATCTTGTTGTTGGCCAAGAAGTACAATAGACCTTATACTTTCGACTTCATTTTCCGTAAATGAAGCAAACATTCCTTCAACAGATGAAAAGAAGACGGTTAAAACAGCTTTGTTAGGATCATTTTCTCAAAAATTGAATTTTAAACGTACGGTCGAATTTTTGATAATTATTTGTCTAAATCTTGTCTAAAATACTAACGGATATACCTTTCAGTTAATAATTAATACTTCACCTAAACAAGTTTACAAGTTTTGGATTATTAAAAGAAGAAAAATAGAATGATTACGGAATTTTTGGGATAGATTTGTAAATTCGCCTATTCTTAATCTTTTTCTTTTATTTATAAAATAATTGTTCTAATTGTTATTATGATATTTTCATTGCCAAGATCTTATATTCTATGACGTGATTATAACTTAATATCAGAAAGAAAAAATCCAAAATTATTATACAATCGACTTTTTCAATTCACTATCTCAAAAACTGGAAATATAGATGTAACAAGAGAGATTGTGTCTCAACTTTTTGAGATAACTAATAGAAAAAATAAGAAGAACATAATTTTTACCTAGACCATTCATGTTAAAAAAAATGCATCTTTTTATGTTACAAAATTTTTACCGATCCTTCCTTTTGATGTAAGTCTCGGTAAAAATTATGTAAAAATATAAAAAGATGCATCAATTTTTTTATTTACATGAATAATCTCAAAATATTATTCACCATTTTTCTCCTATTTTTTCTTTCAATATGTAGATATTGATAATAAATTATTATATCTTTACCAATATGCATAAAAATAGAATTATTATGGAATTAATTATTAAATAATGAATGTATTCATTTATAAAGTAAAAGTAATCAATCGAAATCATCTTATTTTTATAGATATGTCTTGATATATTTGAATAAAAATTATTTAACTATATCTTCGCAAATAATGATATAGATTTTGTTCATTCATTGATTTTTTATTTTATTTTATAATTTATAATATTTATATGTTTTAATAAAGAAAAAAATAGAGGAAATTGAGGATATAATAAAAATAAAATACTGCTCATTTTTTGAATCAAAATAAAATTTCGAATTGAATTTTTGTGACTTATTATGGTCGAACAAATCCTTGGTCATTAGAGTGATGGATTCGACGCTATTTTTTCAAACCCTCTTTTCTTTTTGTAAAGAGCAATCTGACGCAGACATAGAAACAGAAGCAGAATCTTCATCAGAAACGAAAAATTCACAAAATACACTTGATATTAAAAACGCTTGGTCTTCCATTTTTAACATTTCAAATAACGATCCAATGCATTTACCAATTTTTTTACCTTTACTTAAACAATATTCGCTTGCTGTTAAAGATTTTCAAAATTTTAATACACCCGAAATTGAAGAATCAATTAATATTGCATCAGATAATTCTTTAGATTTCGATAAAAGATTGTCATCAATAGCGCCTGCAATATATTTGATTTCTATTTTGCCATTTGAAAATAACATCAAGGTTTTTAAATTATTAATTGATTTATCTTTCATTCAAATTGCTCAAGATCATGAACTCCCAAGTTGTATAATGAAAATATTGAACTTAACTCAATGTTCTTCTTTACCTGATGAAGTATTGGAAAGTTATTTGGATATTGTTGAATCATTCATTAATACCAACAAATTCAAATCTGCAATATTTATATTTTCTTATTTTGCATCGTCAACAATTGAAATTTTGCCGGATTCATCAGCAAAGATTAGTCAATGGATATTGCAATGTTTGAATACAAATTCAAGCCAGGAAGAAAAAATCGCATCTTTATTTCTTATCAAAAAATCAGCTTCTATATTTGGACAAAATCCAACTTCATTTCCTATCAATAAAATATTTGCTTTATCCCTACCTCTTCTCGTTGACAAAGATAAAAGAATACAAAAATTTGCAAATAAAGCTGTTAAACAGATGATAAGTTCACAAATTTGTTATACAAAGCAAGCTGCCACATTGATAATATCTCAGTTTTCAAAATATACTGAAGAGCAACGACCACTTTTCTTTGGTTTGCTCTCAAGATTCTTAGATAATGAAGAAACGCCACAACTTGCCATTGTACAGAAAATATATGACTTTTCAATACCTCTATTAAAATCAGAAGATCCAAATTTAGTAGCGCATGGTATCGAAGTACTTTCAGAAATCGCATCATTGTCATTTGATTATATTGGAGAAGCTCTCAATGCTGCGTTTGATGCAGCAATTAATCTTTCTTCTCACAAACAATATTTTACAGAAATTTCGAACTTTTTCTTATCAATTTCGCAAAACTCGCCACAATACAAAGCAGCTCAAATCGAAGAAAAACTACCAATACTTGTTGATTCATTAACAGACGAAGAATCAGGAACAAGGAAGAAGAGGCTTGAACGTGCAGAATCTCTTTCATCAATCATTATTGGAAATAAGAAAGAAAAAGTGAATACCGAACTTCTTTCAAAAATAATTAAGTTTACAATTGACTCAATAGAAGATGGTGAAACCATTTACATTTGCGCACTAGTTATTGCTTTATCAAAACAACTAGACGAAGAATCGGCCAAATTGATATTCAAAAAGTTCGAAAAATTAGGAAGAGAAGAAACAGACTCTGTTAAATTAAACTCAATTCTACATACAATGAAGAAACTGATGAAATTATATTCTATCGATTCGATTGATTTTGTCACAGATATTCTAAACGGAAATATTAAATATTTTGGTGGCTTACCTGTTTATACTGTCCAAGATCCAAAAACGATGATATTCTTATTTATAACTATGTATGTTCGCAAATTCCCTCAAAAATCAGCTGAAATATGCGATAAATTAATTGATTTTGTGCCAAATGTAAGTTATGTTTTATTACCATCAATTCTCGAGCCAATTGCAACAGGAATTACTACTGAAATCGTTAGTAAAGATAAAACAGGACAACTCTGTTCATCTATTCTTGAAACCCTCGACAAATTAATTCTTGATGATGATCTCGAAATTTGCGCATGTATTGAAATTTTAAGAACAGTAAACAAACAATATTCGAGCTTAGATTATCCAAAGACATTAACTGTTTTGAAACAACTACTTGAATCGTCACAAGAAAATGAGGAACTTCCTTTAGAAGGAACGATCATTCATTTTATTTTTGAATTAATTTTGAATGAACTCGAAAATAATAGTGATGTTCAATTAGACAACGAATTCATTCTTAATATTGTCAAGAAATTACCTTTACCACCACAGATGAGGTATTCTGCCGAAATAATGAGCATGCTTACGAACGATTTTATGCCAAATCAAGAAAAATTCGGTTTTATGTCATTTCAGGGCTTGCTTTCAATAGTAGAGCTTCTAATCTCACAGAATATCTCTCAGTATGAATTACCAACAGATCTTGTAAGTAAAATGAAAACTCTCCTTAAACAAAAGCTAAAAGAAGATAAAGCTTTAGAAAGACAGATATCGAAATCTTTCCAGAATTCAAGACCAAAGCAAAACAGATTCTCCAAATTGTTGAAAAACTTATAAAATACTATTGTTATTCTTAAAAAAAAAATTTGTTCAAATTCGTTTTTTTTTTTTTTTTTTTTTTTTTTTTTTTTCAAAATGAGTCACATCAAATCTTTTGAATTTCTTTGAATTTTTTGAATATATTCTCAAAATTTTAAACCAAAAAATTGTTATTGAAGATTTATATATTTATTGAAAACAAAGAGCAATTATAATTATTAATAAAGTTATTATAGCTTTTTAAGCCATACTCTTGTCCAAACTTGAGCCTCAGTTGGTAAACGAGAAATAAAAGGTTCAAGATCATCTTCATACAGAGTTGGAGCTGCAAGAGTTCCGTCTTTTGTGGTTAATACAAGCAATTTCATTGAAATCAATTTATCCCATGAAATTTTAACTCTTTCAAGCGTAAGTATTTTTGATAAATTAAAAGGACGGAATTGTATTTGAACTTCTTCAAAAAGAGTATCAAATGAAAAATCGTTTTCTAATTTAACTATCCTCATATACATAGAAACAAATATAACAACAAGATCAATGTGGCTCAATCCATCAATAAATCTGCTCGGATTTATAGTATTAATGATTTCGTTGACAGTACTTTCTACATCTTTAATTGTTAATTGATTATTTTGTACAAAGAACGAAAGTTTCCTAGCAAAAATCATCGCCGTATGTAATGAAGGTGAAAGAGCATAAAGACGATCAAATGGATGAATCATTTTTGATTTAGAATATTTTGTAAATAAAGATCTTACACAGTCATTCCATTTCTTTGGTGCTGAAGTAGTTGAAAGTAATGAAATAAAATTGTCCATATCAAATTCTGATGGAGATGGAAAATCAACGCTAATAGGTGTAAATCGCGATTTAACTCTTTTTTCAAGATTATTCAATGGTTCATGAGATGATGTAACAACAATAACGCAAAGAGCAACTGAGTTTGTATGAATTGAGTCAAAAAGTGTATATAAAAAAAACTGTCTCTTAATAACTTTCATTGAATCAAAATGATCAAAAATAAGTATGCCTGCACCAAGTAATTTGAGGGCTTCTAAAACTGGGCGATTATGAGGGTTTCCAGTTTGACGTAAAAATTCTTTCATTGCTGCTCTGTCATTATCAAAAAGTCTACAATCAATAGTAGCTGTCCATAAATTTTGTATTTTGGCTTCACTAAGTGCACGACGAATTGTGTATGTCTTTCCTGATCCTGGAAGGCCAGATACAAAAAGTGAGCACGAAAATTGTTGTTCAGCAAAGGAATCAAGTTTGGATTTTATATATTCGAATTTATCATTGAGATACGTAAAATCTGTTCCATCAGAAATTTGTTGAATAATGTTGTCCAAAGGATGACTTACTTCATTCATTTAAAATTTTATTTTTAAACGTTCTTATTTCAATTTTTCTATATTGAATTTGATATGGAAATAAAAAAGACAAATAAGAAAGATAATTATTTTTAGTTTATTTGACTTAGCATTAAGAATACAAACAGTGATTGATCATAAGCTATAATGAAAACAAATTGAATTTTTTTGAATAATAATAATAATAAAAAGAAAACATAAAAAAAAAAAAAAGAATTGATATTAAAATAGATACAAACAAAATAAATCATCGAATTCTGTTTCCCATTAGAGTTCTTATTCTTCTTCAGCAGAATCAACTCCTTTTTCATCTTCGATGTCAGTACTTGCTTCAGTTTCTTCTTCAAGTTCTCCTTCATCTTCTTCTTCCTCTTCCCCTTCTTGATCTTCATATAAAATAGATTGGAGCGATAAATGAAGTATTTCGTCTGATATATCATGAATGGCTTTAAGTTCAGCTTGCTGATAATCTTCGAGGTCCAATTGGAAAAACATGTGTAAATCAGGAGGTGTGAATTCAGAATCTGATTTTCCATTGGCTCGTTTCCAAATTGTTTGGATGAAATAGGCGTTTTTATTTTCTTCAACATGCTTTCTTTTAATTGTTCGGTATAATTTTTTCCATCTTAATTTCAAGTCAATAGATTGGCTTTTTTGTGTTTCATTAGATTTAGGTTTGTTTTCAGGAGCAACATCTAAGCTGTGTACTGTTTGTAATGACAATGCAAGCAACTTGCTTCGACTAATGTCCGATTCCTTTATTATTTCAGAAGGAGCTATATCTAAATTATAATTATGATAACTATAACCATACGTCTTGTAATAATGCTGTTCTTTCATTAATTGCTGTGATAAATTTAAAATCTGTTTTTTAATAAACGCTATCTGTTCTTTCTTTGTATCATATAATTGATGATGATTCATTATTTATAAAATTATTTTGTATTTTAATATTTATAAACGTCATATCACGATTATTTAAAATTCAAATTTTTTTTTGAAAAAGTTTGATCGCTTCATTTTTAAAAATATAAAAATATATATAAAAGGGCATAATTTTCTTGCATAAAATTTATAAAAATGCATCAACAAGTAAGTACAATGTGATAAATATTAAGTATAATAATCAATAATAAAAAGTATAATAAAATTTATCTTTTTTCCTCAAGGAAAAAAAACCATATCTGTCTCATAGGTGCTTTATTCCTTTAAAAATGCATTCATCACGATTTTATCATTAAAAAAAGAAAGCAAAAGATAATTGTTTTTTGAATAATTGCAAAAACTAAGAATGAAGATAAAGATTCCTCCATTTGAAATATATTTATGAGTTAAAACATTAGTTCATTAGTTCCATAATAAAAATGCTTAATCTGTTTGCTTTTTCATTAAGTATTACACTCCACTGTTAAGAAAATACAAGTTAAACTGCTAAATTTGTTTATTAAAGGTTTAATAAAGATGTTTAATTTATTTACTAGAATAATTTTGGCTTTCAAAATAGATCTGCCTCCTTATGCATAAGTATTTCAAGAAAACATGTATCATAAGCGAATAATCAAATTTTTGATAAATTGATAAGAATTGCTTTAATATGTTTTATAAAAAGGTATATTTTGCAAAGGTATATTTGCATTTAGTCCATAAACAAACAATTTCAAAAAACCGTTAGAATTAACAAACGTAACGAGATTATAAATGATTTCTGATCCCATCCTTGTAATCGATTTTGGTTCAGGTTTTGTGAAAGCAGGATTTGCTGGAAACGATGCTCCATCTCTTATATTCCCAACCGTTGTTGGAAAACCTCACCGTCATATTAAGTCTGCATCAGGAGGCTCAGACATCCTTATTGGAGAGGCAGCTCAAGCGAATCCAGAGGTCATTCCAACATATCCAATAGAGCGATCAGTTGTTAAAAACTGGCAAAATATGAGTTCAATTATCAGTTATATATATCAAACGCTAGATTTAAAGGGAGAAAATAATAATGTTCTTATTTCACGCCCATCTGGTGTCGATACAAAGCAACTTGAGAAATTAACAGAAGAGTTTCTCGAATCAATAAGATCACCTTCAATTTCTTTTATCAGCTCAGCTACTTTATCACTTTTATCAACAGGACGCGTAACAGGAATTGTTGCCGAATGTGGATATGGCGTAACAAATGTTGTTCCAATATTCGAAAGTTTTGGATTAGAGCATGCTCGAATTACAAGTGATCTCGGTGGTTGTGATGTTGATGCTTACCTCAAAATTTTACTTAAAAAAATTGGAATGACAGAAAATGACAATAATGCTGTTAGAGAAGTTAAAGAGCAATTATGTTATGTACAAAGTACTCCTGACCAACCAGAACCAGAGCCTACTCCTTATGAACCGCCAAGTGGAAATCGTTTAATGATAGGTCCAGAAAAGCATCTTGCAGCAGAAGTATTATTCGATCCATCTGTTAACGGAGGAAAAATGATGGGTATTAGTAAAGCTCTTTCTACCTCAATTAGCAGATGCGACAAATACCTAAGAAAAGATTTGTTAAATAATGTTGTTATAAGTGGCGGATCAACAATGTTTCCAGGAATGGCAGAAAGGGTGGAGCATGATGTTAGTGATGCTACACAATCTCTTGCAAAAGTTATTGCTGCTCCTGAAAGAAAGAATGGAGCCTGGGTTGGTGCATCCATTTTTGCATCTACACCTGTTTTTGAACAATTCCAGATTAAAAAAGCTGATTGGGAAACTAATGGGGAGAAAATATTTCGCCAAAAGTCGTTTATGTAGAATAATAATCACATTTTTAAATTATTGTATTTTCTGAATATTTAATAAATATAAACATTAAGTAAAATCATCAGTTCTTGATTCATATTCAAAATCCGTTTTATTTGATTTACAATTTACCTAAAATTAAATGTCATCTTTATAATTGTAGAATAAATATAATGAAAATGCATGTTCTGATTTCATGTGATTAGTATTATTTATTTTGAGACCAATATTACTATTTCAGACACTTAAAATTATTTAATAACAATCAAAAATTGTATAATTTTATGTATTTGGTGCATAATATAAAATGTGTTATTGATTCTGATCCTTTTTATTAATCTTTTATTATTCATAGTTATAAAATTATAGAAATTTGTGAAAGAAAAACTATTATGGATAAGATTTTGAAAAAGTTAGACTTGATAAGAATGGCCAATCATTTTTGAAAAAATTCAATTAAATATTTATAATTTGAATATATCAAAATTATTTGATAAATTGATGGTTATTGAAAATTCAATGTGGAACGATGATTATTTCTTATGACGTTGGTAATATATCAACCACACTAATCATCATATTGTTCTCTTCATCCATAATTTTATGTATAAATACATTAATTAAGATTAAACCCAAAAATAATTTCTTTCAATTGATGTGATAGAAATTAATTTAATCAATAGAATTTTTTTTTATAACACTATTTTGCAAGATGAACTTCACTGTTGATCTATCTCAATATGAAATAATAAGGGAAATTGGACGTACAAGCTACTCTACTACATATGCAGCAAGATGTGTCAATAATAATGAGGTTGTTTCTATTAAAAAGATTGATCTTGATAATCATCCTTTATCAATGAATTTCTTGAAAGGAGAAATGGGATTTTGGTCAGAAATGTCATTTCCAAATATGATAAAATATTATGGATCAGCAATTGATAAAAATATCTTGTATATTTTTACTGAATACGCCAATCATGGTCCTCTTCTTGATATTCTTAAATTTCAATATCCAAATGGAATTAATGATGAACTCTTAATTTCATCGATACTTCGTGAAATCTTAATATTTCTGGTTTCTTTTCATAATTCATATCATATTCACAGGTCACTTGAAACTCGAAATATATTTGTTGGACAAAATGGAAATATTCAAATTGGTGGCTTTTGGCGTGCACGATCTCTTATACAAGATGGGAAATTGCAAAACTCTCGAAATTCATCAATTGAATCATCATGTTACACAGCTCCTGAATTAATTGTTGATAACAGTAGTTACCATCAAAGTGTCGATATTTGGAGTCTAGGTATCATTGCTTATGAACTCGCAATTGGTAAAGCACCATATTCTGATAACGAGAATCTTTACCAAATTAAATCAATTATTGATAATCCACCACCATCATTACCCCTTCAAAAGGTTTCGTCATCTCCTATTAAGACTTCAAACTTATCTAAAAATAATCCAAAAATTAGAAAATCGTATTCAATTGATTCCTCAGCCAATTTCAATTTTTCATCTTCATTTCGCAATTTTATTTATATGTGTTTGCAAAAGGATCCAAAGAAAAGGCCATCAGCTTCTGAGCTTTTAAATCATAAATTCATAATTCAAGCGAAAGGAGTAGATTATATATATGCTAATATGGTGATGCAATTACCACAGCTTTACCTCCGTTTTTCATTAAATAACGATGACAACAAAAATCAAATTGAGAATATGAGGATTGAAAATAAAGCTAAAATTAACTTTAATTTTTGTGGATTAGATGGTGAACTAGAAGAAGGACGTAATAATCCTGGCGTGCACAGTGATGATAATTCAAATGATACTTTAAATTCAAGTCAACTCGATTCTTCAACTCCATCAATAGCAAAATCAAGATCTCATTCAGCAATTCATTCTACTAATTCTAATAGGAAATCGATTCAAGTTATGAAAAAGGGAAGATTTACTATCTCCATTCCTATTTCTTGAAAAGTTAATCATCTGGAAAGTGATTCTTAATTGTATATTTGAAGAGAAACGGAATGCATTTATTTTGCTTTCTATTATTTTATTTATATTATATATATATTTTTTCTAAAATGTCATTTACTGAAAATTTAAATTAAAACTGTTTTATAGGTAATTTTTTTATTTGATTATATTAAGAAATATTGGAAAAACTAGATAAATAATATTTTTAATTATATTCAATTTTTTTTAACATAGATATGGTATTCAATCGATCTCAAAAGTACTAAAAATGGTATTTATATGTGATTAATTATAGTATGGGATTATGTGTCATTAATTTATCCTTATTTAAAAATACCAGAGTTTTTGATGAATTAAAAGGATTGATATTGTATAGAAATAATTATGAAAAAGCAAAACTGTAAAAATTATAGTATTACTAATTGATTTAGAAAAAAAAAAAAAATATTCAAAATGAATTTGCTCTATCAATTTTCATTGAAAGGAATCAAAATATTAAGAATAAATTATATTTAAATAAATAAATAAATCACTCTTCATTTCGAACTAAGTAAGCGGGGTTCAATGGATAAACGTCTGTTACATCAATATTGTCAAGACAATAAAGAAGGAAACGTGGTGCGATTGCGATCATCTTTTTCCTTGTGAAAGGATCGACAGTTGCGAAAGTAGTGCTAACGAAGTAAGCTCCAAGACTTTCAGCGATTGTTTCATTTGATTCTCTGGTAAAATTTTGGTTCTTAGAAATTTCTCTTAAGAATCCAACGATGTATTTGAGTGTATTTTTATGAAGGAGCGGAAGATTATCTACAAAATCTTTGTAATCTTTTGATTTTGGTGATTCGTTGTCGAAAGTGTCAATAAAATATTTTGACATACTTTTTGGAACGATAGGATCAACGAGATTCAACAACCAAGTGAGTAAAAATCCCATTAAATCCTCAACCTCGCCATCAGCGATCACTTCTTCATTATCATACAAAGCTTCACTCCACTTCTTTAAAAGTCTCATGTCACAGTTCTTTACTGGAGGTCTATTTTCACTATTTTCAGTTTCATCCCAGCTTTCGTCCATTGATTCAAACTCAATATCATCGACATGGTCTTCCTCTTCGGCTGTAGTTGTGTGTGATTCATTTTCGTTGAACATTTGATTAGATGCTTTAATTATATCATCGAGTTTTATTTCATCTTCATCTTCATTCGCTTCTTCCTCTTCTTCTTCATTTTCTTTCACGTAACCATCAACGTTGATGTTCTCAATGCTGCTGCTTTGAAGGTTGGCATTCTTAAACTTTGTGAACAAAAGGAGAGTTCTCAAATATGGAAAAGGCTTCTTTGTTAACGCTGCTCCATTCTTAATGAGATTCTTAATAATGAGATAAAGAGCCATTGGTATTGGAAGCTTTGGATATCTTTTCCTTTGATTCCACATTTGAACATATAAAGAGCATCTAAATGTCTTCTTTCCGTTTTGAACACCATCTGGAATTGCTAGTATTTCTGTTTTTGTCGTTCTTATGTCAAAGCTTCTACTAAAAACGAGTCTGTCATGGAAACGAATGAATGAATAGCGTGCGAGTTGGCCGTACTTGTCATCTGAAAACATTCGATTGATTAAAAACCATCTGACAACGTTTTGCACCCTCCAATCAACAACATTGAAGAGTGACGAAACAGTGAGAAAAAGATTCCAGCAAAGATCGAGTGATTTTTCGGTTGGAATGTCTCGCATCGCTTTCATTATTTGCATGTAGCATTCATTAATGAGGCTTTCGTCATTGTGGAGCATGAAAACGATGGCAAGAAGAAGAGATCTCATTTGTTCGTCTTTTTTGTTTTTGTAATACATGTCTTGGATTGGATCATGAAAAACGCCAATGTAAATGAGAATGTATGAAGCTAGTTTCTTAACAATTGCTTTCTTTTTAAGTGGAACTTTTTTGAGAAGAGGATAATATAACGGCTTCTCTGAAAAAGTGGTCAATTTTTTAATTCCTTGTTTGTTTAAGATTATTACATCTGGTTGTATACGAAAATTGCTGGCAGCGTAGTTTTCAATTGAAAATGGTTCAACAGTTGACATGCATTCTTCTTTGGTTGCTGATTGTGAAACTTCAATCTCTCTCCTATAAAAATCTTCGAAATAGGAATCAATATCGATTTCCGGAGGATATTGTTGCTCTTGTGCTGCTTTTTGTTTTGTATTAAATTGTGCAATTGATCCATTGTCCCTTATAAAGCCACTCTCGTTTTTAAGGTGTTTTAATGTAATTTCTGAAGAGTTTGTCTTAGCAAAAGACATGTTTGAACACATATCTGTGCTGCTATTTGGTAAATTACCTGATTGAAATATAAAATTAGAATCAACGTTTGGGAAGTTTTTCTGATCTTTATTAAATTTGGGAAAAGCTTTTTGCAAATTTAATGGAATTTGATGTTGGTTTCCTGGTATTTGTGGCGGTAAACCATTTCTTTGGTCATGTTTTGGTGGTGGTTGTTCTTCAATAGATGGGGAATTCATCATAAAATCATATGATTTTTCTTAAAATATCTATCCCTCTCAATATTGATAACATGCTTGATATTCATTCAAAATCAAAATCTAAATTGAACATGAATTTCTATGGTTTTATTCAAATTTAGTTGATAAACATTTACTAATTCAGAAAATTGAAATATCTCTCAAAAAATAATAATTCAAATTTTCAAAATCGAGAATCTTCCACAATTTGTGAAAATTTATATTACATTTTTATGGTATGAAAAAGAAAATTAATATTACATATTTAAATCTTATTTAAATTATCCATTTCTCTCAATAATAAATGAAACATATTTATAAATATATATTATAAAAAAAACAGGTTTAAAACAATTATATTTGGTATTAAAAGTATCATATAGATTTAAATGTATGCACATGACAAGTCTGCATCTTTACAGCCTACTTTATTGAGAGTCAATTCTGCAGATTGGGTCGCATTGAAATACTTATTTCAGACAAAGTTTCCTTTGCTTGTGTCTCCAGATGGTGAGAAATGATAGGAATGAAAGGGTTGTCTTTCTTAGTTGCCATGAACTGAAGCTGTCCTTTGTGATCTTTTTTGGATTCATGCAAAAATTGGTTGGATTAAAAATCAATGAATTCACATCGCCATGGTTCGCATGAATCGATGAAGATGAACCTATTTCAGACTTGCTGTTTATTTTTATCTCTTCGTTTGATTTTTTTTTTTTAGGTTTCAGTTCCAAAAAGCATCGGCATTTAATTGAATGACTCACATCTTTCATTGTGCCAATGGCAGCTTCGACTGACTCGTTCTTCTTCTTCGTCTGGCAAAACGAGATTCAGATTGCCGTCATCATCATTGATTGTTGTGCGAGGAATTGATTCTCTTTCATTTCAAAATTGACGCTGAATTCATCAAAAAAAAACATCGGAAACAAGTTGAATCGCGCGGTCATTCAATTGCTCCCCAAAACTTTTGCCATGCGTGTCCTTACTGTCATCGCTAGCCGACGATGTAGTGCGACAGTGATTGGCTCCCTTTGATTGTCTCACCAACGATGTTTTTCAATCTCCCGTGTTGAAGACGCAGCTGACGTTGGAAGCTGTTGATGCGTTTCTTGTACGAAATCGAGCCGGCGTGAATCGATTGTCTCGCCATAAATGCAGCGGTTGAAGTGCTGGGCTGCCTTGGAAACGGGCATGAAAATAGCCTCTCATTGGCCGTGTCCAGTCTCCAGTTGCCTTCGTTCCGGTGCCAGGAGGAAGACTGAGTGCAGCTGGATTCAGCTTTGCTGGATGTTTGCAGTTGAATAAGAGACGGACACATTTTTTCTTCTTTTCCATTTCGCATTGTAAATGAGCAAGTAGTGTGTGCGGGTGAACTTCCCCGCTTGTGGTCCATTCAATGACAATTTGTCACCTATTTTTCCGTCTTCATTCATGAAAAATTAATAAAAAAAAAAAACTATAAGATAAATTATTTATAAAACAATAAAATAAAAATATTTCTCATTCAGGCAAAGAAAAAGGTATCAGCTGCACGAGTCCATTAGCGTAAATGGATAGCACGCACGCATTCATTTTATCATAGAAAATATTCTTTATCTCAGCAGTCGCCTCGATCAACAATTTCCTGCTGTCAGGGTAGAACGCCTCGAAGTAAAAGACCTGATTTCTATCGTTTTGGTAGATGATGAAATCGAATCCATTCACGGAAGAGAAAGTCTCTGCCACGATCACGTTATCATTAAAATCATCAGAAACTTTAACAACTTCTCCGTCGACATTCAGCACGACAATGGACTTATAAGTGAAGGTGACTAAGAAAGACCATTTCTTAGTGAAGATCAAATAATTCACGTCATCATTAATATTGACTCTGTTTACTTGGCATCCGTTATTCATAGAATGAACGGCCAAGATATTGTCTATTGTTACGAAAGCCAAGACTTTAAAATCAGAATTTGCCGCAATTTTAGTAATTCTGCTCTCTGATTTCCAAAGTGTAGTTGTATTTTTATTAATGAACGATTTAATGCAAATTGTTGTGTCGTCTGGGCAGTAAATAAGATCATTTTCGCAAGCAATGACAAATTTTGTTCGATAAGGAAAGAAGATTGTTTCATCTTTATTCCGTTCAATGAAAGTTGTCAATGTCAAATTGCTATTATCAATAATGAAGACTTTTCTAAAGATTCCAGTGAGGCTTGCTCTTTTCCAATCACATTCAACTTCTTGATTAGAAACGATTTCCACATTATAAACTGAAGAAGCGTCAACTTTGATCAATTTGTAATCAATTTCATGTGGCTTTGAGCTCTGGTTAATGATGATTGCAAAATAAACTGAATTTTCAGCTTTGATAAATTTTGCATATAAGACGTTTAACTTAAATCTTTGTTCTTTGATTTTTATATGCTTCTGTGGAGCTTTAAAGAATTGTTTGCCATTGTGTCGCTTCTTAAATAGTGGAAAAGAAGTCAGTCCTGGCTGAAGATGGATTCCAAAGTAATTGTCAATAAATGATGGTAATTGCTGAGATGCAGTTTTGCCTTCAAGAAGCTTTCTCATTTGATAGATGAACTCGTAATACTTCTTGTCATCTTCCGTGATTTCGAGATCTTTGATTTTATTTGGAAAATCTTGATCTTTTTGAGATCTCATCAAATAGAATAATGTCAATCCAACTTTGACGTTTTTATCACTGATGTTATTAACTTTTGTAATGTCTTCGATTTCGGCAATTAAAGGCAAAATTGGACATAATGTAAGATCATTATAAGAACGACCTGCAAAAATATTCAAAAGTAGCAAATAATCAAAATTGGACATCATTCCTTTCTCCCAGGAGTCCGTATAATTACACATTGTCGAAAAGAATGAATAGCTGCTTCCTTTCTGAATGACAGCGTTTGGATAATTGGCCTTTAAAAGAGATTTAAAGACATTTCCATTGTCATTCGGTGAAAAATCAAGAAGAAACGTGTCACCGCTTCGCATAAAAAGTTCAATGGAGTTCTCTCTGAAATTCCTTTTCCTGGAAAGAACAAGTGAAAGCTGATTAGATGGAAATGCTTTGTTACCAATGACAATGTACTTTGGAGAACATCTTAAAACGGTGTTTCTGTCATTCCCTGAGGCAGTTATACGTTTACAATTAATTTCAAAGTAATAATCATCAAGTTGTATGCTGCTTGAATTGAAGAAACTCTTAATGATCTTCTTTCTGCGACGTTTCATTGGTGTAAATAATAAGCAACATGTTGAATCCGGTTTTATTAAATTGGAACGAACTATCGTAATATTGAAATTTGAACTTCGTTCAATTTCTTCCCTCATCTTTTCAACAGCAAGTTCTTCTCGTTCATTCTTGGGTTTAGATGCGACTTGTTTGGCCAAAGATGTTGTCTTATTGATGAATTTAAAGAAATTAGGGAAAAAGCGTTGAATCAAGGATGAAAAGCAGGATATGAATAGAAAACTGTAGTTCTTGAATTGGCCTTGTATGATTGTTTCAAGTTGGGACTGTAAACTATAAAGTGTTGATTCAGGTTGAATTAATCTAGGATCAGTGAAATATTGGAAGACGAGGATGAAAGTTTCGTTCTTGTAAGTTGGTGTTGATAATAGTCTCATTGCTGTTGCTGCAAAAGACAAATCTTTCCACTTTTTCATCAGATCGATTCTTAATTCAAAATTAAGATTGATTGCAGTATATGACATTGTTGCTAATTTCTTAAGATCTTCCATGTCTCGTACTGATTCGAGGAAGCCGACGTGTTCTTTCTCTGTAAATTTGATATCAACGCCTTGGTTCTTGCATTCTTCAAGGAAAAAGTCATGGAAACTTCGGCCGCTAAAATGGAAGAAGCAACAATAAAAGCAAACTTCAACTGCTGCTTTAACAATCTCTTCATTTGTGTATCTAACAGCTAAAAATTCATCAACTAAAGTTTGGATGAATTTTGTCTCCTTCGTGGCAAACATAAGAATGTTTATGAAGATGATTGTATAAGGAATATCTTGTAAAACTGTTTCTGAACACGTTAAGGCATAAACAATGAATTCACAAGCGTTTTGCAATTCTGATTCTGGAGTGTTAAAACCTAAAAGAACAGGCCAAATATACCAAAACTCATTTCCAACAATAATTGACGATATTGTTTCTTTTTCATCATCAAGAACTTTGCCTAGTTCTGCTTCTTTGTGAATTTCAAGTGCAAATAAACATAAAAGTGGCAATAAATTGGGGAAAGAGTGCAATCTTGTGCAAAGTTTGTCAAATAAATCAATTGTTAAAGGTGGACTATTAGCTGATTCTTCTTGGGATTTGTTACTCTTACTGATTGATTTCATTTTCTCAAATGCTATGATTAATGGCTGGAATGAGTTAAGTTGGCCTTCAAACATATAATGTATGGCAATCAGAATACCTTCGTTTATTTCGTTATCAGTGCAGATAAGTGAAAGAAGATTGGGGAAATAATCTGTTGTATCAACATTATGGTTACAAAATGAGTAAAAGAGTTGCATCAAATATATAATGGTTGGCTTTGTTGGATTAGACATCAAATGACCAAAGAATTCTTCAACATCAGTCATTTTCATGTGTAAATATGAAGCTTTACTAAGGAAAGTGAGGAATAGATCACGTAAAACACCAAGTTTTTGGGCTTTGTCTTTTTCATCGCCTATTACTGAATTATCAAAATGTGTAACATTAAAAGGTTTGACGCAGTCATCTTCATAGCAAAAGAAGAGACGGAATTGGGTCAAAAGTTGTGAAAAATATGATTTTTCTTCGAAAAGAGATTTGTGAGAATAAACCAGAGTTTTGCCCCAATGGGTGAGAATTTCAATCAAATCGGTATAGCTAGATTGACTCCATAGCCAAACGTTTATGATTAAATGTTCAAACCAAATAACTTTTAGGTCTTTGTTGGTAATTTCCGTAAACAAATCATAAAGTTCAAAATAGATTCTGCTTGAAATAAGTTTTGGATGTTTCATTAAATATAAATGGATGAACTTTGAAGATTCAAATTCTATTTGAACATGTTTCGAGTTCTGGAAAAGAAGCTTAAGAGTGCCTAGAATTCCTTCAATAAAGAATTTTTCAGCAATAATATTTGAATAATTTGACGTTAAGACTGTTTCAAGTAAATTTGGAGATTTTCTAACAGAATCATATACAGAGACAGTAATATTAGATGGACAATTTTTCACGCTTTTGTTGATGGATCTCTTTATAGTAAATTCGTTTGCAGTGGAAGGGTGCTTAATATGATTAGAAGAAAATATAGCTTGTTTTTCAATACTGTATAATCTTTTAACAGCATCTGCATTTGAAATACTTGTAGTTGGGAATAAAGCAAAATTCTTAACAATTCCATATTGTGAAATCGATTTATAATTATAATTACATCCACCAAAAGATAAAGTTAACTCGCCACTTGCAAATTCGAAATATATGAAATCACTGTCATTCAATGGTGAAAGATTTTGGAATGACGAAATTCGAATTCTGTTTTCATAGTATTTATAGATGAATGTATAATCTGCATAAGCGTTAGCTATTGGCATTTTCACAAGTGTAACTGTTGTTCTTGATCCATTTCCTTCGTATTTTGTCATTATCATTGAATCTTCAACAAATATGGACAGAAAACAGTCATTTGAATCACTTATTCTAAAAATTTCTACGTTTTTATGTGGATCATCAATCGAATTTAAATCTATATTAAGGCATAAATGAATAGAAAAGCCTTCCTTTAAGTCTTCTGGATAGATTCCCCTTACTGAAAATTGTTTAGGCATGATACCAATTGGAAATTGAGGAGTCAATATAGTTTCGCATTGGGCTATCATTCTCATCACTAAATTAAAGATTGAGGGGTTTTCAAGGTTATGAATGTAAAAGTCATCAATAATACTATTGCTGTATGATAATGATATATCTTGAATAAGTGGATAAGCATATTTTTCTCTTTCTTCTTCTGTAATTTTGAATTCAAACTGGTAATCTGAATAATGAACAGTATTTGATATGTATAATTGCGAAAGTATAAAAACAAGATCGCCATCGTGGCAAGCCCTTTTATTAACCTCTGAATAATTGCATAATTTTGTGAATTTGGAAAGAATCTGAATAATCTTCGATGATGATGAAAAAGACGTTAAAATCAATGGAATAATAGATGGATTTTTGATTAGAAAGACTGGAAAATCGGCTGTGGCGCCAGATAATGCCGAAAATAATTGCCATTCAACTTTTCGAGATGGTTCATCATTATGAATTAATTTGATGCATCGGGAGAATTTTTTATACAGGCTTATATTAATTTCAAAAGATTGTGAAATTGATGCAAATATTAATAAAATTAACATATTATCTAAAATTATGGAATTTTTATGAGCCTCAGCATAATTCAAAAATAATTCTATAAGATTTGTAAAATCAAGAACAACTGAAGGATTAGAACGAATTCCATTTGCAATACAATTTGATAATGGTTCGATTATATCTGGTATTTCTTCTTTATTTTCAGTTTGAGATGATTTAATTATTAAATCTGTGATATATGCTGAACAGTTTTTCAAACAAGAGTCTGAAGGAACAATTGAAATAGCATTTTCAATTGTATCTGTCATATAACTAACCAATTTTGGTTCTTGGAAGTAGCATAAAAAGTTTTGGCAGAAACAGCGAGATTTCAAAAGATTATATGAGTGTTGAGGCGAATTAATCAACTCATTAACGAATGAGAAGTAAACAGTCCTGGCACTGGTGATAACTTTTGTTGATGATTGAATTGATTGAAGTTTAATTCCAGTTTCTGTAATAATTTGAATCATCTCTTTTGATGTGAACAAACTTTTTGAAAATTGATTGATATCATTAAGAATCCTGAAAAAGCACTCTGTAAGAATTAATGGCGAATTACTTAATGAATTAAGAAGTAAAACTACGTGAGAAGGATAAATAGTTCCTATTAATGAGAAAAAAAAATTGCGTAAGGTATTCATTGCCTTTGGAAGTTTATCAAAAACTGTAAATTCTGGTGAAAAAATCAAAGATGACGAAATTTGGGGAATCATTGTTTTCAAAATGTCGGGATCAATTATTTTTCGTAAAATATAGAAAAATGAGCCAATTGATTGATAAAGTTCCTTTGATCCTTTCATTTTATTGATTAAATTGAATGACTTAGTAGAAAATATTTTTTGAGCATTTTTGGAAGAATCAGAAAGGCATTCAGCTATTTCAAAAAGAGTTTTTTGAAAGTTTTCATTAATAAGTTGAAGAATTTCGTATGTATCATTCAAAATATTATACGATATGGGTTTGAAATTACTTGAAAAATCGAAATCGTCAGGTTCACTTCCTTCAATAATAGGAGGTATATATTCTACTTTCATATTTAAATCTATAATAGGTATGTATTCAAATGTAGGTTGTTGTTTTGAAATGACATTATTCATTGTTATTGGAAGTTGGTTATAAGCATCTTTAATGGGGTTTGAATCAGAGTTGTTTGATAATTTGGCTAAAATATTTAGTGTTTGCTTTTTTAATGTTGACAAATTTAATATCGGTATAAATGATGAAATATTGTTATAATCGAAAAATGACTGATTAACATTCAATAAATTGATAATTGTATCGTACATTTCATCAATGTATTCTTCTTTTCCAGTGTTTATTATTTGCCTAAAAAGTTGTATTAATAACGAAAATACTGAAGTATCCAAACTTGTATTTTTAATTAAATGAATTTCTAAATAGTGATAAACTTCTTCAGTAATTTTGAATCTTGGTGGGGGTGATGTTGCAAGTTTAATAAATTGAATATAAATTAAATTTCGAATTGATGAAATTGTAGAATTGCATTTATGAATTAAATTGAGAGCTTTTATTGTCATGATAAAATCATCTATTTGTCTATCAGATGAATTATAATACCAGCATAGGCAATTATATAAAATTACACAGCATCCAATTTCGTTTGGTGGAGATGAGGAGGCAATATCACTTATTTCTTTAAGATTATTACGTTTAAATGGGGGTTTAATTTTTGAGAGTAAATTTGTATCAACTTTGCATTTTTGAAGAACGCCTTTATCGACACATGGGATTTCTTCAAAAAGTCTGCCTTCTGGATCTTCTATAGAAACAGATTGGAATGTTGATCTATAAATAAGTAAATCGATAAATGGTGCTGGCTCGCTTGGTTTTGATTCGCGAGAAAATAAACTTTTTATCATAGACATTACAATAAATTTACTATGATGTTTTCACAAAAAGTTTTGAATCAGTAACTTTTTGATGTAGTATTAACAATACATTTATTTCAAAGGAATTTTAAAAAGGTTTGAAAAAAAAATAGGATTGAATATGATTGAATGTTGATTTCACATCTTATTTCTGAAAATGTATCAATATTTTAATATGTAATTATCTTTTATTAAAAAAAAATATTCATCAAATAATAATGATTATCCGAATTTTCATTTATCTTCCTCCTCTTCTTCTTGTTCTCCATCTTCATTTCCGTTCATGAATCTAGATTGATAATCGTCACGTGCATAGTTTGATAGTTGTTCAAGATACTCAGCGGATCTTTCTTTATCTATGAATAAGTTTTGTGCTTTAATAACGTCATCAGAAATAACTTCATCATCATAATCTGCTCTCCTTCCAGCGATTAAAGATGATGTAGTGATAAGCTGCATGGCATAACGTAATGATCTAGCCTTGGCTTGCTCTGTAAGAACATCTAAAGCTTCCTCTGCCATTGTAACATCTTCTTCTTGACATCTCTTTTTAAGAATATCTCTGAGCTCTTTATCTTGGTAAGGATATGTTGGAACAATCAAAAGTCTCTGAACCATATCAAATGGAATTCCGTGTGGTCCTTTATAATTAGTTCCTCTGACTTTTGTTTCTCCACGATTTGATGCCATGACAATTATTGGAGCAGAAGGATTTTCCATAGCTCTGTTAAGGAATGAGAAGCATTCAAGATCAAGCATATGAACTTCATCGATAAAGAGAACGCCTGGAACTAATTCTGCTCTCTTTTCATCTTGCCATTGTTCAACTTGTTTATCAACATGTTCACGAATTTCTTGTTTAATTTCACCTGTTTCACCTGAGAAAAGTGCTAAAAAGCCTTGATTACGAGAATTAACAACATCAATTTCGTGAAGTGTAAGTGTATGAACGGTTTCTTTTTTGGATTTGAGTTCACCATCTGGAGTGTGAACAAATTTCATCTGTGGTCCATATGAGTCGAAATCTTTAGAATGAGCAAAGGATCGTCCAAGTTTGGTCATATTTCCTGTTGCTGTATCTATTGAAATGACATCGCCTGTTTCAATCTTAAGTCTTGTTATTTGATCGATCATGCGGGGACCAAGGTCAAAAACTGATTCCATATCTGTTGTTTTAAGTGTAATACTTCCGGTGCGTGTCGCTTGATCGCCGGTTGGAGCGTTAATTTCTACTGATACAACTTCACCTTCACATACTTCAGTAACTTCATGAATCTTTACGCCAATTGATCGTCGAAGTGCTTGTGTCAAAGCTTCTGTCTTGTTCATTTCAAGTGAAAAAACTTCTGAACCAGTAATCGATGTAAAAGGCGTGTCTGAACCTAAAGATTGAGATAATGCATGCGCAAGTGCTGTTTTACCAGTACCTGGTTGACCTGCCAACAAAATTGCACGACCTGCAATTTTTCCAGCTTTAATCATCTTTAATATTACACCAAGAGCTTTTCTAGCGTTTAGTTGACCGATCAAACCTTCGGAATTGTAACGTGCATTGAGTGTATCATCAAGACCAAGACCACGGATGTGTGATTGGGCTCCAATACGTTCGAGAGAAACTGGAGTAACATCTGTCTCTTGCTTTGTAAGTGGTACTTCAACCATTTATATTTAAATGGTCGGATGAAAAATAAACGTTATCGATTTTAAAATATTTGAATTGCTCAGAAATTTCATTTTAATTTCATAACGAGCATAGATCAATCGATGTGCAAAATCAATTTTTTACTTAAATAATAAATCAAGAAGAATATAATAATTTCATGGGCGATTATTACTAATATTTTTAAGAGTAAGATTTATGTTTTTTTATTCACAACATTTATCATCATTATTATAATTAGTACATTATATCTAAAAATATTTTAAAAAACTATTTTAGAAAATATTCTGATATTAATTTCTCTATTTTTTATTAAAATGAAAAAGATATTTGTAAATAATGAATTGTGAACAATCAGAAATTTTATTCAATTTTATTACGTTTAAAAATTAGAAAGGATTTAAATTTTATGTCCTTCTATTTCAAAAATGATCTTGATTTAGCAAGTATACAGAGTTCAAAGTATTTTGAGCAACTATTACGTGAGGAAATTATAAGTAGACCAATTAAAATAAATTCTAATATAAATGACTTTAAGCAATCCCTTATAATTGAAGTTCTTGATAAAATGCATGCAGAAGCAACATTTATCAATTCAATTAAGTGCTTAGCTCAAATGGTATATTTAAATCCGAATCAAGTTTTAACTTTTATTAAAGATGATGATTTTAATTATATAATGATTGGATTGAGAAATCCAGAAACAAATCTGGATTCAATAATAATACTATATTACATTACTCAATGTGATTTTCTTTTACTGCATTTTTACAACTTTATTGAAAAAAATGAAGAATCATTCTTCAATACGATCAAGGCTATCTTAAAAAATTCTAATTCTGAAAAAACGCAATGCGCAGCTATTCTATTTTTACAATCATTATCAACTTTAAAAGAAGCCCGCCCTTTGCTAATTAAGTATGAAATATTTTTAGTTTTAAATAAATTAGCAAATAAAAATGATGATGTTGACTATTGTATTTCATTTTTTTATTGTTATGTCGCAGACTTTTCATTTGGTGAATATACACAAGATTTTTTTGATTCAATCTTTCCACTTCTATACAATTTTTGCCAGCATAAAAACCTAGATATCATCCCTTTTCCTCTTAAATCACTTCGGTTATTAATTTCATCTTCTCCTCTCCCATTTGAAGCAATCATGTCATTTTCTATGATAAATATATTTGTTAAATATATCAATTTATTAAATTACCCAAAAATTCAACAGCAAGCAATAGATATTCTTAATTCATGCATTTCATATCAAGATTTTCCAGTGGAATTGATTTTTACTCTCAATATAATTGAGAGCATATTTAATTCACTTCAATCTAATGATGAATCAATAATAAGTTCGTCCATAAAATCTTTTGATAAAATTTTTAAGAAATGTGGTCCTGCAAATTTGCCAAAAGCTGTTAGCATTTGCTCCCAATATGAATTTTTAAATTATTTTTCAAGTCAACCATATGAAGAAAAAGTTAATGTAATTGACTTATTTGATATTTTAATCCAATATTCACCTTCTGAAAATGCTCATTTTCTTTGTTCTGAAAAAAATATTGAATTCCTTTTGGATATCCTCCTTTCTTCTGATTATGACTATGATATAACAAGCAAAGTTGCGAGGATTTTTGATATTTTGATATCTCATTTTGGTAACAATCAAAACTTTATTTCATTTTTCTTACCTCTTATTGAAGATTCAGGTTGCATAGATTTTCTTAATCATAATTTAGAAGAAATGACTACTCAAACACAATGTTGTGATTCAATTATTGTTTTTTTGAAAAATGTTCATATTTTAGAGCAATCGTTTGATGTTAGATAATTATATAGTATTTGTAAATAATATTTTTGAATGTTATAATTTTATATAACAATTAAGGGCTTTGTTAATTTCAAGTACAGCTCTACTGATGTTTTGATTAAAAAAAATTGAAAAGTAATTCGTCAATGTTTTCTATATTTTTGTTATATGTTGTTTGTGGCAATCTATTTAATTAAAAAGTGGGTCAATATTTATAAATAATCATATCAAATGATTCGATGTGTTCATTTTGTTTTCCATTGAAAAATACTTATTATGCTCTTTGATACAAAAAATTAATTTATATTAATTAAGTATTACATAAAATGCGTTGTTTTTTTCTGAGATATTCTTGTAGTAAAAAAAATTTTGTAAACTATTTAATCTGTTTAATTAAATTTACTTCCTTTTTGAAGTCGCCAAATATTTCTAAATGTTAAAATACCATAAATACATATGGAATAAATTTTCAGAACATGCAAATGGTCTTTATATCCTTGGTAAAGGTCTTGATGCATTTGAAATTGAAAAGCAGCTAATCATTGAGAGCTCAAAAAAACATCAGCTTGTTTTTGTTTTTGGTATATCTGAAAACGATAAACAAAGAATCATATGGGAGTCAGCAAATTCAGGTGTAGAATTTCTACCAAAAGATATTGAAAAAGCAACTATGCCTAAAGAAAGAGCAATACATTATAATTCAAATTTGGTTTATTTCCATAGTCCTGGTGTTTTAGCAAAAGATTTTTTACAAGGAATAATTGATCCTAAAAAAATTAGTGGGATAATTATTAATAATTCAGAAACTGTTTTAAAAGAGCCGGGATTGCAACTTTGTCTCGCTTATTATCGTTCAAGTAATCAAAATGGATATATTAGAGCCTTTAGCGAAAAAATATCTGAAATTATCGACTTAAAAAAGGTAGCTGATTTATTATGGATTCGATATATCCTACTTTTTCCAAGGTTTGAAACAAATGTTAAAGAATCAATAAAATTATGCGACATTCAAATTGTTGATATTTCACTCAAGTCAGCAAACCAAAACATAGAAACACGAAAATCTGATTCAGATGAAAATGAAGATTCAAATAAAGAATTTGTTCCTATTATCTCCAATAATCTGGTCAAAGTTTTTGATTTGCTAAAATCGCTTCATTTATCATTTATATCTGAGTATGGAAAATCTATCAATCTGACAGCTGAACAATCTTTAACTTACCATCCAAAATATATTGAAAAAGTTATTTGTGGCCATAATCATTCAGCTCCATCAAGTCCATCGAGATCTCCAAAAGCAGAATTGAAAAACTTAAGCAGTACAAGCTTAAATTTAAATAAGACTTCTAGTAATAATAATTTAACTGAAGATCAACAACAAAAAATATTGGGAAGCGTTCTTTTTTTTCGACGAGCTTTTTTTATACTACTTCATGAAGATCCAGTTATTTTTAACGAATATCTTCAGACAATTCATAGTCGGAATAGTGGGCTATTTCATCCGTTGTGGTATGAATATCCCCAAGCAACTTCACTTTTCAAAGTTTCAGCCAAATATGCTGATGAGAATATTCCAAATCCAAAGCTTCAATGGATTGTTAACTATATTTCAAAGATTCCTGATAATAAACGTCTTCTAATTCTTGCTGAAGGAACTGGAACTGTTACAATGATCTGTAATTTTTTGGCTGGATTCACACCTCGAACTGCAGGTGGAGGTATCCAGATTCCATTATCAAATGTAATTTTAGATCAAAATTTTGAATCAAAATCAGCATCAAAAAATTCAAATGAAAATGATTCTGAAAATTTGAATGCTATTGAAACCAATAATAACGAATTAAATACTAATGATGTTGTTCTTGATGAAGAATTGTTAATAGATCCAGAAATTTTTGGTGTGATCCAGCCGCCAATGATTCTATTACAAGAACTTCATGCGCAAGCAGATGTTCTTGAAAAGTTTCAACCAGATATTATTATATTTTGGGATGTTACTGTTTTATCGTTACGAAGACTAGAAGTTTTCAACTCAAGATATCAAAAAAATTCAATTTGTTATCTTCTTTCCTATCCTGACGCTAAAGAAACGGAAGCAATGCAAAATAGTATTGATCACGAGAATAATCTTTTTGTTCAGTGCATTAGGTCACTTCAAACGCTTGTTTTAAATGATCTTGTACCAATACCTAAAGGAACAAGGACAATTATCGTTGATGATCGAGAATTCCGCTCATTTTTACCAATTAGTCTATTAAAAGCTGGATTCCAAGTTGTTCCTCAGCATTTAACTGTTGGTGATTACGTTCTTAGTGATGATATTGTGATTGAAAGGAAAGCTTATACAGATTTAATTGGTTCTTTGAATAGCGGACGTTTACTTCAACAACTCCAAAGAATGAAGCAATATTACGCAAGTCCATTTCTTCTTATCGAATTTACTGATGTTAACGAACAATTTAATGCAATAAGTGCTAAAGGAAAAAATCCTGCAATAATGAACAAGTTAATGACAATTATTTACAACTTCCCTGATGTAAAGATCCTTTGGGCGAGGAATAGTATCGAAGCAGGAAGAACACTTTGGTCTTTAGCAGCTGGAAAACAGCAACCAACCATTTCGAAAGCAATTGAAATGGGAGGAAGAAATAGAGAGGTTGGAGAAGAAGATTCAAGACAAATAAAATTCTTGAGTTCGATTCCCTTCTTGACTTCTCAACAAATTTTAACTATTATTGAAAATTGCAAATCTTTGAGAGATTTAGCATTGATGAGTAGAGATAAAATGATGTCAATTATTGATCCCATTGTTGGATTGAAACTTTACGGACTACTTCACAATAAAATCAAGCAATCTCCATAAATCAAATTCGATAGCCAATTCAATTGAAAAATAGGAGGATCAATATGACGATTATCAGGCCTTTTTTATTTTTGCACGCAAAGTCAATTTTTCATTAATATTTAATATTTTCCAAAATGTTTTTAAATTTATGAATATGCCTCGATTCTTAGCTAGTTATTTGTTTTATATACAGAAATTATATTATATATTTGTTGTTTATAAATATTCATTTGATCATTTATTTTTTTTTATTCTTTACATTTTTATAAATTTACTATTGTTCTTATATATTTAGCAAAAGATTTTCATCAAAAAAAAATATTTTTTGCATTAAAGATAAATGTTGATGATTTTGATTGATTAATACAAAACAAAAAGTAATGAAATTGTCAAGATCTATTCTATTATTTATATAATATAAATGTAAATATAAGTCATTGCAGAGTATCATTGTTTGTAAAATCGTCTGAACGATCTGGCGCTTTCTGGATATAATACCCAATTTGGTTCGTAATTTGTTGGTTGTAACTTCCAAAGTTCTCTCATTACATCCTGACTATTTATACCCCATCCATATTTTTTCTCGGAAAATTTTAGGACAACTGAATTCATTTCTGAGTGTGACTTTACATGATTCTTTTGAGTTGGATAGTAAAATCCAGCATCAAGAAGGTCATCAATATATCCAACTGAAATATTGACAAGTGCTAAATACATGACAGCACTTCTTATGCATAAATTTGTATGAACACCTGTAAGAATGACAGTTTTCGCATTGAGATATCGAGCAACAGTTGCAATACTTTTGAAATTGTATGCTATTGCATCATCTTCACCAACAGATATTGCTGGATTCTGTTTTTGGCAACGAGTTTTACCAAATCTTTCATATCCAGGATACATGCATTTATCTTGAAAGCCTGGTATATATTTATTATTTCCAGCTGTATTATCTGGCCAAGTATCTCGAATGATTGGTAACTCATATTTTTTGCCTATTTCTTTGTACTTAGATCTAATTTTTTCATCAAGTTTTTTCTCATGCCCTTTCCAATGCAAGTGAAATATGCGAAATCCTCTTGAACGAGCAAGATGGAGAAATTCATTGATTCTGGGGGAAAGTAAAAAATCTCTATCGTTATAATAAGAACACCAATGAGAGCGCCAATAATCAACATAAAATAATGATTCATTTTTATATAATTTGATGTTTTTAAATGTTTTGTTGCCATTTTCTAGAAAATTATAAACTCTCAAAGGTAAATAATCTGAATCAATAAAATTTTGTTTTCGTGTATCAAAATCTGCATAAGCAGCTTTTCTAGTTGACATCATTAAAAATATAAAAACTACAACGAAAGTGATAAGAAAAATTTTCTGTTTTTTCGGGGTGAAATCATGCCTCATAAAAAATTAAAATTTTACAAAATATTGAAAGTGTAACGATCAAGTTTTACACAAAATTGAATTGAAGAACAAAAATGATTAAAGTCTCAATAAAATCAGCGGTAAAATGTAGTTTTCATATTTGATTTAATGATAAACTCGAACTAAAGCTTAGATATCTTAGATATCTGTAGATTGAAAGTCTAGTTTGAGTTTATCATCAATACTCCCTCTATTTTCTATTAAAGCCTCACTTTCAATAAGTTCTTTTTCAGCTGCTACATCATTTGATTCTCTCTTTTTAGTGAGAGTATTCTTTGTCATTCATTTGCTTTCGTTTGGAGTATCACAGGCTGAATCAATGTTTTGGCTATTCTTTTGTTTTCTGTGTCTATTAATATTTTTCGTGATGAAGTTGATCCGTTGAAAGAACAACCAGTTTCGAATGATTCTGCGTACTCTCTTTTTAGTATACACTAAAGAGTGTGAAGGTTACATCAATAAGGATGGTAAACCATTAAATGATTAAACAACTGTTAAACATCTTACTGATGGAGAACAAGTTGATATCGATGCCAAACTTGAATTCAATGATGAGAATATTAATATCGATTATATTGATTATTATTATTGTATAAACCATAACAAGTATGATTTATATAAGATTATTAAGAAGATTAGGTCAAAGAAGTTCATCTTTGAAGCACCAATCAGTTCTGGGAATCATCACATAAAGCAGACAAGCTTATGGTTATAGTTCCAACAGTGAATATTGCTGAAAAGTTTTATATTAAACTGAGTGATATGGATGTTAAGGCCATTATGATTATGTGTTAATGAGAATGCGTTTAAAGAGTTCTACAAAGCCGTACAAAATGAATTTAATATATTAATTACTATTTACAACCCTGCTTCTAAGTGTTTAGGTGACTTAACTGAAGAGTACTATGTTAGAGAGAAACGACTTAATGACTTTCTAATGATTGATGAAGCACAATTGCTACTACAATATATATGATATTGAGATAACCACGGAGTTCGATATAGTAACATTAATAAGTGCTACTGATGATGATATTAAAACCTTTGCTTGCTTTAGAGATTATATAATCGTTAATCCATGTATTAATGAGAGATATAATCAAAACATTAATATTAAAAAGTTGATACAAGATGCAACTGAACAAAGAAGTGAGATAGTTAACTTAATCAATCGAAAGAGAATGAATTATGATAAGGTATTAGTTAATATAGAAGATAAGGAAGAGTGTAAGATATTGAAAGAGCTCTTGAAAGTAATATATAAGATCGCGTTATATACTGCTGATAATAAAGAGGTTAGGTTGAATGATGATGGATTATTAGAAGAAAATGTCGATGCTATTATGTCTACTTCATCTATCCAGAATGGACAATTTATTAAAGAGAATATTCTATCTATATTCGTCCAAACATATATCAATACGGTCTCCAGTGTTAAGCAATTTCGAGGTAGAAACCGTAATAGAGATTCGGATGTATATATATGTATTCGATATTGAAAGCATATGAAGAATAAGAATTACTCGATACATAGCAATCAATATGAGAGATACTTAAATATATTAAGTGATAAGGTATTGAATTGTATGAGTAGAACAAGTTGGGATGAAACATTATACAAATTAGTTTGTGTGCGATTTTGTAAATCTGATGAGTCTACTGGTGATGAATCTGTTGCTGATAAATTTATCATTGAAACCGTTAATGAATCTCAGATTCATAGCGGAGTTTGCGAATCAATTGATGAATGAATATGAGTAAATAGCATTACTTATCACAAAGCAGCCATATGTTTCTGTAATATTATTGAAATTACAAACTGAATTCAACTTATTGCAATATCTAGCATTAATCGAAATGACATCATAGAAGCATTATTTAATCTATTTTTATTGCTCTGGCATACTAATCTTCATGCCTCATTAAATCCAAAATATTCTTGCTGTTTTTACTTTAAGGTATTTGAAATTCTTCATGAATGGCGAAGAGATTTGTTTTGACTATTTCAGAAGCAATTCTTTAAATTTTCGAATACGATTCTAACCAAATAAGATCTTAAAGAGATGCCACATTGATTTTCAGATATAAAACAGAAATATAATGGCCAATTACTGTTTTAGTGCTATGATATTTTTGATTAAAATTAACTTGCCATATATAAACGGTTATTATAGAGTATGAGTGAGGAGTGGAAAGAACTTGATATTTCTCTCTTTTCTTCATGTGTAAATGAATTAAAATATGATGAAATGATTTACAATGATCTTTTTGGTTCAAAAAGTGCAATGAATTCTCTTGAAGTTTCTCATATTCGACTTGATTCACACATGTCCCAAGAAGGTGAGTATTCTGTCGATGAATTAAAAAGCACAGGCCATTTACTTCTTGATGAAGAAGCAACAATAGATGATATTATTGCAATATGCTCAAAATTTTTGACAATTCAATCACTTCGTTTAGATGGATACACATTTCAAATTACCATTTTATCATCAGTTTATATTTGCAAAGAATATGAAATCAAAAACCCTCTTTTAAAATTAATGTTCAAAGTTTTTTCCGTTGCAACATATTCCATTGAAAATTTTATTAATAACTTTGGATTATATCCTGCATCTTGCTGGATTCATACTGATAAGTATCTCAAATTCATCGAAAAATATGAATATTCTGAAGTTAAACAAGAAGTTGAATCATATACCGATATGCCAAAAATTTTGAAAGATTTAGCTACTTTTGAGCTCGGACTAGCTAATTTTCTAGATTCTGTAATTAAAAATGATATTCCTGTTCTTCCAGAATTACCAACCACAACCTCTGAATCAGGTATTGCAAAATACTTTCATTATCGAAATCTTTCACCATCAAATCCAACGCCAAAATCTCTTGAAACTACAGTTGAAGAAGCCCATAAAACATTTAAGCGCTTGATTGAAGAAATCAATGAAGCCAAAAAAATTTTCACAAGCAACGAATTTATAATTAAAGATATTTTTACTAAGGTTATTGAATGGAATTCCTCTTCACAAAAGGTTGCCTTAACAAGGTTTGTTGCCCTTGGCTTAATAATTTTACCTTTATTCCCAAACCCAGAAGATTCTTTCAGCGAACACTTACACAAAGAATTAGCTATTTTTCATTGCCATATCAACTTTTTCAATAGCAAAGGATATCCAGAATTTGCCAAAAAATCTTATAACGCCTTTTTTCACATATTGCGCTATTTAATTCTTCCAATTCCTACTGCTCAAGCTTATTTTGACTCACATGGCTGCCAATATTGGTGCTATATTCAATCACTCGGCTTTGATCTTCAGAAGTCCTCTACTCCAGATAGAATTCTCCCTAAGTGCCAAAGCCCAGAGTTTCAGAAGTGCGCATCAATTCATTTTCCATTATGGAGTACTCGTATTGCCTCATTATTACTCGAAAATTGCATTCGCTGGGGTTTCCAATGTGATTTGTATTCACCACGCGACTATCATATTGAATATTATCTTCTTGAGATGGCTTCAAAAACTTCCCAAATGGCTATTGTTCAAGAAAGATATCTAAATGCAATTTACAAAGCAAAATCATTAGATGTACGAAAGAAAAGCCGAATGATCATGACATCTGATATTGCAAAAGTTATTGAACAACCATCTGCAGAAGAAATTCTTGTTAATGCAAAATCTGAATTATTTACTGCATATTTCAACAGTTTTTGCATTTTTAAGAAATGGAAAAATATTGATATTAATTCAGGACAATATTTTAATGAACGAGGCATTTTCGAAATGAGGCAGAAAGTTGCAACTCAAATGATGCATTTTGCTACAAAGACTTATGAAGAATTTGAAAGTTCAGTTAACATTGAAAATGGTGAAAATAAAGATATTAAATTAGAAGCGATTGATCATTTTAATAAAGCAAAAGAATATTTAATGCAATTCATTAAAATGACCCAAACCAAAACACCGGAATCAACAGAGATAATGCGTGCTATACTAATGAATGTTATGTTCTTCCAGAAATTGAAAGAGAACGATAAAGTTAAAATTGTTTTCAACGATTCATACAAATTTTACCCCAGGTTCGAGATTGTTAACCCTTAGGTAAATTCAGATTTTGTTTGGAAATTATTGTTTACCAAAATACTTTTAGAATAAATAATCTTGTTATCTAAAAGCTACATTTTATATATTAAAAAAAAAAAAAAAAAAAAAAAAAAAAAACGATTTTCAATTCAATTTATTTCTATTATTTCAAAGCTTTCGAGAAAATTTTGAAAACTAAAAGCTTTGATCTCTCAATTTTTTTTACCTCTTTTTTTTTTTTCAAAAAGAGTATAAAACGAAAAATGTTTATAAACAAAAAGATGATATAAAATTAGGGTTTTTCTCTTTAACAGAAAAAGCTAGTTAAATTTTTTGAAAAAAAATTTCAATTAAAAATTTTTAGATTCTGAAAGTAGAAGATTTAGATGTTAGTGTCGAAACAGCAACTTCGACGAGCTACATCTGTAACATCTTCGGCTCACCATAATACAGAGAACATGCCAAAATCAACAACATTGATCAGTTCAATCGATTTAAAAGAAGAGATTAAATCTCTTCAAAGCCAAATTAATCCCAATGTTAAATATGATATTCGAATTAACGGAATGCGAAGGATGATTTCTTTAATTAATAATGGTATTCTCCAATATCAAGAATTTCTCAATGCGCTTCCATTTTTTCATGCAGGACTTGTTTCTTCGATTTCAAATTCTCGAAATTCATCAACAAAAATTGCTTGTAAGCTAATTTCACAATTAGTAACCGAATTACATGAACAATTTGATTCACTTGGCAACTTCATGAGACCTCTTGCAAGCCAATATGCAATTCGAATTCAAATAATTGCTGATTGTTGTTCTGAATCAATGCTTACAATATCTAAATTTTGTTGTACAAAAAAAACCCTAGTTCAGCTCGCTGGACTCTGCACCTCAAGGAATCCAAAGATCCGTCTTTCTGCATCAAAATGCTTATTCATTTTCATCACTTCAGCATCAGTTGAAGTTCTAGAAGATGGATGGTATATTATGTCGAAATCACTACGAGCACTTTTAAATGATCCAAACATGGAAATAAAAGCAAATACTAAAAAAGCTGCCAAACAACTCTTATCAATTGCTCCAAATCATTACCAAGAAATTTTATCTTATTTTAATATGAATTTACAGAAACAAGCATCCAAAGAAAAAAACCATTATCCTGGTAAGATTGACAATAATATTCAAATAATTAACCTAAGCTCAAGGGATAGTAATGATACTAAAAATAATAATTCTTTTCCTTTATCAAATATAGATTATAAAAATTCCAAGCATGGCTTTAACAATTATGACGAGATCCATACAATTACAAAAGACAACAAGAACCAAATCGATGGAGATAATACTGATAATAGCTCTATTACCGAAAGTAATTCATATACTGACCATGATCGAGCGAACGAAATTGAAATAATTGAAAGCCACTCCATTTTAGCTGAGAATCGTATTGATGATAATTTAAATGTGAAAAAAGAAATAATTTCTATTGGAAAAACAAATTATGTTTTAATAGATTCAGATAATAGCAGCAGTAGTGATAAACCAGATTCCATTTCAAACATAAATCAGTCTTCAAACAATTCAACAAATGAAAATCAATCTTCTGAATTTTTCCCTCAATCTTTAATAAAAGAGCCGCAAAAATCTTCAAATCCTAAATATTCTACATTAGGATCTATTAGCAAAATTGAAAATTTTCAAAATACAAAAAAAGATTCACGAAGGCCTGCGCCATCTCCTGTTTCCTCTCAGAAACGTTCTTCTGATACAGATATCTTTTCACCTATTCAAAAGATTGCACTTCGATGTTCTTCAGTTAACAATATTCGATTAAGGACAACTCCTCTTATTAATCCATCGATTCGACAAGCAAATGGACATGGAAAATCATTCTTGGATAATTTACGAATAATGGTGGAAAGAAACGATACAACAGAAATATCAGATATTATTAGTGGCATTCTAGATGATGTTATTAAATGCTGTTCTTTACCAATATTATCTGTTTCAGCAATTTCAGTCCTACGTTTGCTATTATCTCATTTTCATAGTGCTTTTGAAGGGAAATTAACGCAACTTATTCCAATATTACTTACTCAAGGAGCTAAAGGATCAAAAAGAGCTTCAGAAAATGCAATGCAACTACTTCAAGAATTATTTTATTACTTTCCACCATCACTTTTAGCAAAAGCAACAGTATATTCACCACCATCGCCAAGATTATCATCATTTGGTGCCATGTTAGTAGATTATCCAACAGATGAATTATTTAATGATGCAAATGCTTGCCAATGCTTGCTTTATATTACACTTGATTCATATCTCTTTGACATCAAATCAAGTGGCCACATTCTGGATGTAATATATAAAATGAGACCAGATTATGTAAAACAATTCTTCTCCAAACTCAGTGACAAGCAACTCTATTCATATCAAAAACATTTCAAAGATTCTCATCCTGATATTGATTTTCCGCCACCGAGGCCTGTCAAAGTTCCAAACTTTCCAAATATTAACATAGAAAAAGAAGGCGAAGATTTTGATGATAATTACTCAAATATCATCTTTGATTGGGCTGATTCTTTTATAGCATTTGTTGAAGGATTACACTCTTTTCAATGGAAAATGGTACATACTCAAGTATTCAAAGAAATAAATAAAATTATGCTTTTAAAGAATAAATGCACATCATCAATATTTGAACTTACAATGTATTTATTTCAAAAGAGGGGCTTTGAAGATATAGTAATCATTCTTTCAGGAATATTTAAAAACTTGAGAGGCGAAGTTAATTCTAAAAAAGCTCAAAAAATATTATTACAATATTTTAGATATTGCGATACATTAACGGTTTTTACGGAATTTACTGTAATAATGGTAAACAATGACTTAGAAATTGCTTTAAATGCAATAGATTTCTCCATTTTGCTACTGAAAAGTATTGAAAAAGAAATTCTTTTGCCAATTTTACCAGAATTTACTTTATCTCTTTCAAAGTTACTATCAAATGAAAGACCTGAAATTCGAAAAGGTGCTGTGCTTTGCTTTGTTTCGATTTTCTCCATTACTGGAAGAGAACTCATAGATCAATACTCATCTTGCCTAACACAAGCACAACTCAAACTAATTATTATTTACTTGGAAAGGAGCAACCGACAAAATCAAAATGAAAGTTCTGTACTCCAGTCATAGAAAAACCAGATATTAGTTTATATTAATGTTTTATTATATAAATTTGTGTGTATTTTTTATTTTTATTTTTATTTTCTATTTTTTTTTTTTGCTGGTTGTGAAGGTTCATGCAATATTAATAATGTGAAAATGTTGTTTTGAATGATAATTATTTTTTTATCACTAGATTGCCAAACAATAATGATGATTTAGAGTAATACTATTAGAATTGAGCTACATTATTATTTAGCCAAGCACTAATAATATTTTTTGTTAATCAACAAATTATTATGTTGCTGGTTAAAAATGACGATTCTAAAGCAAATCTGGATATTGATAAACTCTTTGCGATATACTTAGGATGGTATAAAATATCAAATTATTTGTAAAAATGGTAGAAAGATTGAAAGATAAAAAAGGAAAATCACAATAACATAATTTTAATATGAAACTTATTAACATTATTTTATATCAGCTATCAAATGCAATCTGTTCAGGTGCTGTACTATTGTTCTGGAAGATTTGTAGTTTCTTTAGATCTTTCTGTACTTTTTCAATTAAGAGATCAAAGTTTTCGAACGATATGTTGGGATCATTAATTCCATACCTTGATCCAATTGAGTTAACAAACATACTTCTCAATCTATGGTCTTGTGCCACAATTTTGGCTTTCAATGCGCTAAATTCGTCTTGAAGTTGATTTTCAATCGAAATTATTTTAGCAGTAGCTCTTTCTTCAGCTCTTTGCTTTTCTGATCTCACTTGATCAGATAATTCAGATAATTGATTTGTTAACTCTTGTATTTTAGTTTGAAGAGTTAGATTTTCTTCTTCAAGTTGCTGATTTCTTTGTTCCCCTTTAGCTTGATTGGCTGAAATTTGCCTCGATAATTCTCGCATTTGATTCATTTTTTCTTTCATTGATTTCATCGATTGTTCATATAAAAGTTTTGCTTCTTCATATGAATTGCTGAGCTTGGTTTTTTCATCTTCATGCTCTCGATTTAACGTCTTTATTTTCTTTTTAGCTTTCTTTTGTATTTCTAAAATTTTTTCTTCAAGAGAGGCTATTTTCTTTAAGTAATCTTTAATTCTTGAATCAAGAGATGATCTGCTGTTTGAGAGTTGATTGATCTGAAATGTCAAATTCAAAATTGTTTCTTCATTTTCTTTAAGCTGCTCTTTCAATTGTTCAAGCTCTTCATCTTTATCTCTTATTTGATTTTGAAGATTGTTATTTTCATTCAGTAAATTTTGCTTTTGAGAATTCATTTTACCTATTTCATCAAGTGGAATAGATCTATTTTGAATAACATTCTCACGCGCAGCATTTCGGAGCGCTTGATTATCATTTTTAAGGTTAGCGATAATCTCTTGGAGCTGATGTATTTTTTCATTGATTTCGTCACTATCAGCATTGAGAGGAATTTGAACAGGTATATCTTGATTCATCTGTTTATATTTTTGAAGATCTTGAAGTTGATGTAAAAGTTCATCAACTTTTGGACAAATTTCATTGTAATTTTCAGCACCAACTTTTCGTGCTAATTTAGTTAATTCTTTCTTTCTAATGAGATTTGTATACATTTTTCTATTTTGCTCAACAAGCTGTGTATTGAATAAAAATAGTGAATTAATTAAGTCCAAAGCTGAACGATCAGTGGTTTTGAGATTTTCTAATATTTTCTTTCGATTTTCATTTGATGCTGCCAAGAATGTGTCATTTGGAAAAACATTATTTTCTGGTCGAGTTAATTCTTGGAAATCATTCACATGTAATGCAACAAAATTCATAAAGGCTCTATCTTCTTCACAAAATGCAGATGAGTCAAATTGCTTTTCTGTATCAGCAAGTCCTTTCAGTCCTTTCAAGAGTGAATCCAATAAGTCTTTTCTTTGATTTGTAGATAATTGTTCTTCTTTCAAAAGCTTAATTTGCTGCGAATAATTTTCTTCTTTTTCTTGGAACTGAGTAATTTCTTTGTTAACTTCATTGATTATCAATTGAATTCGTTGGAAAGGCTCATATTGTTCAAGTTTCAAAATACTAGAACAACGATTGCCAATTTCACCTTTGAATGGTATTACAATACTTGTTATATCTGTGAGGTCATGAAATAGTAATTGCTTTCCATGCGATTTTTTAAGTTCTTCTACTTCTTGAATTAGGTCTTCATACTTGGTTGTTGTTGTAGTAAGTAAGTAACTTAATTTTTTAAGCAGTTCATTAAAGTTTTGCCTTTCATTATTATAACTTTCAATTTCTTTTAATTGCTTTTCATAAGTTTTCTGAAGCAAATCAAGACTCATTGTGCTCTTTTTATTTAGAATATTCAAGGATTTTAATTTAGATTCGTATTCATAGCAAGATGATTTGCATGCATCTAATTCAACTTTAAATTGCTCAATGTCATCTAAATTCGATTGGTTTGAAAGAGCTAACTTACTTTTTTCTCTTTTTAATTCTTCACATTCATTTTTCATATTATCGATTAATTGCTGTTGAGATTGATTTTTTTTGCTTAGCTTGTTTTTTTGCTTTTGAAGTGATTGAATGATTTCTTTTAACTCAGATATTTGTTCTTGTGGATCTTGAAGACGACTACCCAGCTCTACCTCACTTTGATTATTGTAGGCGAGATCAGCTGCTGTTGCCTTTCGGGCAAGATCAACAGCCTGATTTCGAAGCAAAACATTTTCTTTTGAAGTCCTATCTAAATCTTGCCTTAATTTTTGATTATCTTCCTTGTATTTGTTGAGCTGAAGTTGAAGATCTTGCTTTTCTTTTTGAAGCTGCTTTATTTGGTTTTTCAAAGATATATTGTATTTATTAGTTGGATCTATTGACTGCGTGCTATATTTATTTGATTGAAAGCTGATTTGATTATCGAATTGATCAAATGGTGTTGATAATGAATTCTCTTCTTCCATATTTTAGATCCGTTTAGAATATTATCAATTTTTGAAAATTGAGGAAATTATTCTATTGAAAAAGTTAACACATGATTTTTCGAAATTTAAACAGATTTTGATCTTTTTTTTGACGTCATTTAATAGAAAATGGAAGATTTGTCCAAATATGGTAATAAAGAGAGGAGTTTAACATATATTTTATAATATCAATTGTTTTAAAAGATATGAGAAAAATTAAATATAATATTTTTAGAAATATATAATGTTTATTTTCATATTTAGCACAACAATAATAATCATTTAAAGTCACGTTTAAAGCCGGATTTACCTGAAAACATATGCTTTGGTTCTTCAACGAAATGGTGAACATAAAAGTCGAACCTTGTTCCTTCACCTCTCCTTTTGACTCCTTTACTTCTGCTTTCTTTTTCTATAACTCTTTGAACACGCTTTGGTTTTTCTTCGAGGACTTTAGCAATAGCTTTTTCTCTTGCTTCACCATCAATTCCTCTCTCGGCAAGGTATTCTTCCATTTTATTTTTGACATCTTCGACTGTCCTCTTTTTGAGCTTTTCTGGAATGCCAATTCGTCCAGTTCGATGTACCATAGCTCTGTTTTTGATTATTGTTCGTCTTTCTCTAATCAATCTTGCCATTTCTTCTTGTTCATCGCTAACTGCCCATTTATTCTCTTCGAAGGCTTGCTTTTCTTGTTGGAATTGAGAATATCTAACCTTTTCTTCTTCAAGAAGTGCCATTAAGTTTGCATTGATGTTTGGATCTATGAAGTCAGCGACATTTCGTGGACCAATAATTTCTGGGATTACATCATACTTCCACTCATCATTTGCGAGAATTTTTTCGTTGTTTGTATCAGGGACAAAACAGCCAGCTCCACCAGCTTCTTCTTCTAATTCTTTTGAAGTTGGACGTCCAAGACCCATTGGGCTATAAACTGAGCTTGGTATATTGGATTCAAGTTCAACTGGAGGCTTGGCAATATGAAGTTGAGATTCTACTTGACCAATTCGGTTTGAAGTGCGTTTGGCTTCGTTTCTCATGCTACGAAGGCGCTCACAAACACTTTCCTTAACTTCTTCAACACCTTGTCCCGTTATGGCACTCATTGAGCGAAATTCTACATTAGGTGCATTCAATGAATCTATTCTGGCTTTGTCTTCTGGATCAATGCTGTTAGGATCAATAATATCTGTCTTTGTGAGAACTATAGTTACTGGCCTGTTTGAAAATATTTCGTTCAATGAATGGAATAAGTTAACTTGTTGCTCGATAGTATACCCACATGTACCTGAGATATCTAACATAAATACAATAGCAGCTCTTAAGTGAACCATAGCCATAACTGCAGTCATTTCAATGGTATTTCTTTCTTCAAGTGGTCTATCAAGAAGACCTGGTGTATCAATGACTTGCCATGGCAAATAGGCCCAATCTGTATGACCTAAATATAATGACTTTGTTGTGAATGGGAATGCAGCAACTTCTACATTTGCACGAGTTATCAAATTCATGAATGATGATTTTCCGGTTGAAGGTGCACCTGAAAGAATAATTGTTGGCTTGGCAGGATCAATAGCAGGAAGTCTTTGCAAATGTTGACGAACTTCTTCTAAATACTGAAGAGATGGTGACAAACGGCGGCATGCAGTGCACATACGTCCAAGGGCTGCTTTTTTCAGTTGCTTGCATCGAAATGCTGAATCACCATATTTCAAATATTTTATATAATCACGACCAACATTGTCAACCAATTGACGAGCGCCATAAATTTGACCAAGAGCGAGTTTATAGTGGTCACGATCGTAAATAACATTAATTAAAGATGCCCAAAATGGATGAATCGAATCAAGTTTTGGAAACTCATCAAGAATTGTTGTAAGACGATCATGAAATTCAGTTTGTGCATACTTAACCTTGGTCATATAAAAGTCTCTGATACGTGAGATTTTAAAACCAGGGTGAATAATAGTAGCAGTTTTCCTGTTTGTAGCACTAAGAACAATATCAATAAGTTCTTGTGCTGTTTTTGGAATTGGTTGAATGTTATTAAATATCAAAGCCATGCTAAGAATGATTTTAGTGAACGGTTGATTCTGTGGTCGAAGAAATTTTTTTAAGAATCAAGATTTTAGTTTGAATAGTTTATAAAAAATTGAATATTATATTGAATTTAAATTCATTAGGTATTTTTAAAAAATGACCAATCTTGAATCCCTACTAAGAATTTAAATCATAAAAGAGACAACATTAACCTTAATGGTAAAATGCCCTAATTGCACCATATAAAACGAAATACTAATACATTATTTTTAATTTAAAATTGAATTGTGAAAGAAAGATTTCGTTTATTTATAACATGACAAAATTTATTCAACATTTGCAAAGAGTTTATCGACATCTTTAATTTCTGAGCCCACTTTTTTTTGAATATCTTCGATTCTTTGAAGTAGTGAATTTTTTTCTTTTTCTTTAACTTCTACTTCTTTTGATACTGATTCTAGAAGCGATATTTCATACGTATATTTATTATAAATAAATTGCTGATGAATTTGTTTGGGCTCGAAGAATTGAGTAGGAAGAGGAGAGAGCGTTCCTGGATGCAAATTTTTAGTGTCTTGGTGGTAAACAAATGTTTTAATCGAGCCTTCGTCTTGCTCATCCGAAAAGTAAAAACACATTTTTGATTAAGTAAAAAATTTTAAATGTCAATTTGTAAGGTGAAATTCAAGTCAAAATGAAAATTCAAAATCATTAATGATGACTTCTTCTTTCTTATGCTCGCTTTTTAAATACGTCTAAATTGATAATTTGACGCTGCTTTGCAATATTGAATCATAAAACTCATTTGAAACTAAAAAAGAAAAAAAATTGATTGATTAGACAAAACAAAACAAATTCAAAACAAAACAAACTATCTCAATATTGTCAATCAAATTTCAACAAATAATAAGCATCTTGTGCAAAAGTCACCCAAAAATTTGATTTATTCACAATTTAAAACTTATTATTAGATCGTTATGATCATGTCAACATGATCTAATAAGTTTTAACTCGTTATTCATTTTTGAACTCAGAGTTTTATATTCAATCTATGAAATTTACAAAAAAAAATAAGGAAAAAACAACATAGTTCTCATAAAGATGATGTTTATAAAAAAGATAAAATAAGTTTTTTGCATTATAAAATAAATTATTTCGGCCTCTTTAAATCAATTCATCAACTGATTCGGGGAACTTAGTTGAACTGATTCTATCCATTTCTTTTCCAGAATATTTCCTTCGAACTGCAGAAAACCTACATGTTGCTGATGTATTAACACAATTCAACAACTTTTGAACCATATCTGTTAAATCTGAAAGTTGATAACCTGTATCGACTTCAATTTGTTTGTTCCATTGTCCTTCGCCGCGATACAACGTCACGGCAAGACAGCAAGCAGCAGCAGCAACTTTTGATGGAGTATCTCCAATGAAAGATTGGTCAATAATTGTTGTTTCTAGTATATAATGGCCTAACATCGAAAGGTGAAAATCTGGCTGTAATAATCTCAAATACCTCTTTAGAAATGTTGAGGATAAAAATGGATTAACCTTGAAATCCAATGAATTCAAAATGTGCGATTCTGATCGGCTAAGAAGGTGTGCTGTAAATGAATCATCAGCGTATCTTACAAGATCTTTTAGAGAAGGGGGAATCAACTCTAAATTCTTTGCTGCAATTAAAAGTGCTGCACATCCATATCGTTGATATGTACTTTTATCAATGTCACACTGTGAAAGGAATCTATCCATTAGATTTACTGTAAGATAAAGTGTATCAGTGTGGAATCCCATTTTTCCATGGACTTCAACAAGCCAATCAATTACTGTGGCCCTCATTTTTGGTGTTATTGTTGATTGTAAATCAAAAAGATCATTATCTGCCAAATATTCATTTTCATCTTTTTTCATTTCATTATAAACTTCAAGATCAAAGTCAAAAGCGTCTTGTGGTTCATCTTTTTCTCCAAGTCTCTGGATTGTAAGCTTTGGCTCTTCATTTTCATTGTTATGCTTCTTATGATTCATTGGCTTCATTGTTTGTGTCATGTTAACACGGGAGCTTGCATCAAGAAGTGCTTTACGTGGTTCACGAAACTGCACTTGACTTAAGCAATGAAGAGAGCGACGTGCTATTGATGATGGACGAGTCTCAAGCATGATTTCGAATTAAATGACTCTAAACGTACAATCCCTAAAAATAAAATTTTTGACGTTAATATCAGAATTTTTCATGTGAAAATGCAGAGTGATATTTTACAGGTTTTCTTTCATGATTACAGTGATAGATCAACAATATATATATTAAGCAAAAAAATCATTTATTTATATTTGAATGATTACAAAAAATTGAATTGAATAATTCAATTTGAATTGAAATCTGTTCTCTTTTTCATATTTGCATAAACTTCAGAAAAATAGACTTTTTGAGAATAAAATCTCTTTGAGTTGCACTTATACTCTTCATTATCTTATTATGCTCTTCATAAGTTTATTGTACATGAAAAACATTTTTTGATATTAAAATATGAACTTTTTTTATTTTAAAAGTCATATTTCTTAAAATTTATTATAATATTATTCTTGTTGGAATATTTAATTCAAAAAATCCTTGATTTTGATGCACATTAGCGGATATTTATAACATATATAATACTACATGGAATATAAATCTGTTTTGAAAATCTTGAATAATATTATTCTATTTTTTTTTTATTCTTGATTAATTCAATGTCAAATTTATCTCATTCAAAATCTGTTTTAGATATTTTTATGATATGATTTCATTTAAATATTTTCAAAATTTATAAAGGTCTATTGCATTAAAAATTCTATAAACGTGCGAACATTTAGTATTTCAAAAATTGAATGATATAAAAAAAATCAACTCACCATAGTAAAGGAGCATATATTAAAAGAAAAATTTATTGAATACTTATTGCAATAAAATCAGAATAATTAATCAAATCTATTCATTTCACACTAAAAGATGGATGTTATAGGAAATTACACAAAGAATGTTTTGAGTAAAATTGGCTATAGAGATTATAAATATGCATATATTAATTTTCTTTCCTTTTTGTATTATAAATGTTATTTTATTCAATATATAATTAATACAAATAAAACGATATTATTAAAAATATTTGTAGATTAATAACTAGAAAAAATAATAGAAAATTTGTGATGTACTCAGAATTGAGAGATTATATTACGAACTCTTTTGAAAATTATAAATAAGAAGACCGTTAGTAAATTTAACCACCAATTTTTTTTAATCGAATGAAATATAAATTCAGTTTAATATAGTTTTGATAAATTATGCCAAAAAGAAAAAAAGAAAGGTCTCATCGTATTGAATTTTTTAGTCAATACAAAATATGGTTGAAATTGCAATTATATATTGATTTTTTAGACTGTTTTAAGGTGAATTATATTATTATTTATTTTATTTATTATTATATATTACTGTATTATATATAAAACATTTATAATATCAGATAAATCTAACAATTAAAAAGATACTCTATATTTTTTTAATTAACAATTTCAATATAAAGCATAAAAATAGACCCTATTAAGGTATTCATTCAATTTTGTAGTATTCAAAAAGTGACAACAAAAATACAAATTTTGCGAAAAATATCATAATAAATTTTAATTTTTTATATTAAATATTCATAAAAAAATAATATCATTATATAATATATTTAAATTATTCTATATCTTGCTAAAAGTAGAGATAATTTCATAAATAATCACTCAGCTAATCTTTTCAACCTGAGTTAAAATTTGAAAAATTGGACATATTTTTTGATTTTGAAAAGAATTATTTTAAAAAATCAAAAATTCCGACGCTGGGGACTTTATTTTGGATAGATTTTTACTTTGAATACTTTACATATTTTTACTTTTCAGAAATCTTTATTTTCTCACAATTATTCAATTGTTTATATCTTACAATCTCACAATTATTTCTTATAAAAATGCACAATATTCTGAAGTATATAATAATTTCATAGAATTGATCTCAATTTTCTTATGATTCAAATATTTCATAAAAATTTAATTCAATTTAATAAATTAACTAAAAAATATATCTTATATTTAAAATTGCATTTTCCTCATATTTGCTATGATATTTATACAAAACATCATTTTTTTTTCTAAACTTATCAAATTGTAAAATTTTCATTCAAAAAGAAAAATTAATTTATTTTTATATTTTACGTTAATTTTACCATTATATTTAGTAAATAAATTGATGTCATCATATATTTTATTATATTACAATATGATATCATATACTGCTTTTGTTCAACCTTAATATGGTCTATAAAAATATTTATTTCAAAAGTATAATTATATTTACTATTCAAAAATATAATGAGGGAAAAAATGAGCAAATTACTTTTTTATGCTTTAATATTAGATTTAAAGTGTTTTAAAGGTTTAAAAATAAAAACAATAATAAATCAATATTCTCAAAAATTAATTTAGCAGATCAATTTACGACTACTTGTTATTGAAATGTTATTCAGAAATATCTTTATATAAAAACAATATTTTTTAATATAATCTATTTTTTAAAATTATATCAAAATATGAAAAATAATTATATCATAATAACATAGAAATATTTAATATTCACTCCAAATTACTAGTAGATATAATTGATATAATTCTACAATAACTATATTGACCATTCAATTTTTAAGATAAAATTCTCATTTCATTTCTACTACATGTCTTTAACATCAACAGAGAACATTTCGGAACAAAGACAGCTACAAATTATCCAACAACCTCCTTCAGAAAGACGTGCAGAATTAATGATATGTTCTCCACATCAACCTGTTAGAGTTATATCAGCTCGTTTATCAGGCCTTGTTAATGCTCTTCAGATTTTGTGGCCTGAAAAGCCAAAAAAGTTCATATACAATGGAATGCAACTTATTGAATCGAAAACTTTTTCATATTATGGAATTAGTGATGGTGATTCAATTATAGCTCTTCCAAAAGATGATCTCGAAAATGAATTTAAGACCACACAATGGATAAATTTAACGCGCGACAATGAAAGTTTCAATGAAAGCATGAAGTGGATGCTTCATCCTCATACAGCAAATGAAGCTGCTCGCCTTAGAGATATACACTTAATTAAAATGGAAGATAAACCAAAGGTATATATGAAAATGAAAATGCCTTTTGAAAACAACAGATCTAGCGTAAGCCCAATTTGCTCAAATCCATTAATTATTGCTGATTCACCAGAAGCACCTTCAGAAGAAGCTTTACCTATTTTATGGTAACTTTTATAGAAACGGATAGACTATTATATATGTTTTAAAATGTATATATTTAGATTATTATTAGAAATAAAGATAGATTTATATTTTATTTTTTTTTACCGTTTATTATTTTTTTGAATGTATTTTGGTTTTAATTATTGAATATATTGAATGGAGAGGTAAAAGAATTGAATTTCAGAGAGTTCAATCAATTGAATACCAATAGATTTCACAAAATTTCTGATGATGTTCTTATTGATTTTGTTACTTCTATCTCACTTCCTTTTTCATCGGTCTATTTGAAATTTTCAAATAAGATTAATTCACAAATATTTAATATTCATTGTTTTGCTTTAGAATTTGCAAGTAAAACGAATACTTTATAAAATTGTTTAATGTAATCCTCTCAAATTATGTTAAATCAATATTTTATTTTACACGTTATATTGTATTGAAAAAATAATGCATAAAAAATATCAAATATTTTTCATACCTTTAATGAAATGTGTCATGCTATTAATGAAATGTTCCATAAAGAATAAATTTTTTTATATCTATATATTCAATTTTTTTTTAACAAAATTGAATAAAATTTTTCTTTAATTAGTAACATTATTACTTTCTATTGTGTAAATAAGATATTTATAATTATTTGATTTATTAAACATTTATGCTCAAGTGTAGATGTTCTATTCAAAAATGGAGTCAAAACTTTATAAAATGTAGAAATCAATTATAAAATTTTGGCTTAAAAAAGAATATATACCATTTCTTAGTAGTAATTGCTAATTTGAATACTTTATAAAAAACTAGATTATTTTAAAAAACAGATTATCTTTTTTTTAAAATAAATACATGGATTTTTTCAAAATCTATTTTACTATTATATATAACTTGTGGATATCATAAACATCATATTTTGAAGTTATATATAATGATATTATACTTATATTTGTTTGAAACATGCAAATTATTCAATCCAAAGTAAGAACTTTTATAGTTCATTTCCATCCATTAGAATATTTAAGTCACATACACATAGGAAAATATAAATATATAATAATGCTTTTATTTTTCTTGGTTAAATGAACTTGAATGTCGAGATTAAAAAAATGATTATTTTAAATTTTATGAAAACATTGATGAATTTAGATGAATTATTATAATACTAATCAAAGATATGAATTTTTCTGAAGATTTTAATTCTGAATTATCTAATCTGGCGACCGTTTAAGAAACATCCAATTTAATAATCCAAATGTCTAAGTCATCACAAGAAATGTTTTCAAAGAAATCTATGAAAATTTTTGATAAACGCGATCTTTACGATTCGAAAATCTCAATCTTATCCAAAAAAGAATCAGAGAAATTATTAAAAAAATCAGAAATTAACAATATTCCTCCCTATGAAAAAGTTGATTTTCCATCAGACTTTCATAATCCTGGTGTTGACTTCTTTGAATACCCGCCTTTGGTGTTAAAACGCGATTATTCTTACGAAAATCCCAAATCAATTTCACCTCATGATCCTGATCGAACACTTTTTACATTCGATAAAAATAAATTAGAAAACCGAGATATTAAAATGAATGACGCTATTTCTTGCACACCTCCTCTCGTTTCAATTTTTCCAACTAATGATAACCCGATTTTTGATCCAAGAATCGAAATTTCGCCATTTCAAAAATATATGATAGGATATTTTTCATTAAAATTTTCAGGATTTATGCCAGATCGATTTGTTGAACCAATATTTGTTAACGTATTTCTTTGGGATTTGAATACCAAAAGGAAAATAAGTGAGACATGGCGATTTTTTGTCGAATACCCGAATATTGATCCAAAGATTAGAGAAAATTTCAATTCTATTTATGAAAATTCTCCTTTAGAAGTTGTCATGCCAAAACCGTTAAATGAAAGTCAGGTATATCTTGTAGTTTATCTTGACCGATTACTTTATCATCATAATGGCTCTTCTCTAAATAAATACTATGAAAAACCTACAAATAAACTATTGCTCAACCAAGCCAAATCTGATACTAGCACTTGCAATCATAAAGGAACTACAACAACATTTGCTTGGTCTGCAAAACCATTCCAAGAAATTGTAGCAACTGGAAATGATGAAAACAAAGATTTTATCAAATTTCAAAATTTCTATTTTACACAATCTGTTAACGATAACTATATAGCAAATAATTTATCACAACTTTTTTCAACAAAGAAAAATGATAAAGGACTCCAAATCTTCCAAGTTTGGTTCGACAAAGGCGAACCCAAAGATGATCTACCATATTTACTTCAATATTTTGACATTCCCCGAATGCCATATATGAAATATGAAAACACTCTTATTATTCATCCATTAGAAGCTCGTTTTAAGTTTCCACGTGGATATAAAGGCAGAAATATTTTTGCAGAAATACGACTGTTTTCGAAATATGATAGATCATGTGTTGATACAGAGAAGCCTTTACAGCTTTTTAATAATGGCAAATCAGACGTTTATATTACTCGATATCAATATCATGTCGAGCATCCATATTTTAATGAAGAAATTATAGTTCATCTTCCAATTAATTTGCCAACAACATTTATGCTTAAAGTTAATTTCATCCATGCTAGCCTTAAAAAAGATTCAAAACAGACTCGCCAATTATGTGGAACGGCAATTTGCCCTCTTGCTAATCAGGATGGTGCCTTTATTGGTGATGGCGTTCATAGTTTTGGAATATGGTTTACAGAATCTCCTACAGAGAAACTTGAACCTCAAGATTCAAACAGATTCACTTTTTCTGTTTATTTACGTTCATCTATTTATCCATCTAGCCAAACAATAGCATCGTTGTTTCAAGGGAAAGTTGATCTCGAACATTTCGATATTAATGAAGAAAATTTAGATTTTCTAATTGTTCATTTATATCCTGTTCTCGATATTCTTATTGATAAAATTAACGATGGTGAAAAAGATGCTTTCGAACTTCTAATGAAAATTCTATCTTTTTACAAATCTGATCGAAACAAGTCAGAACAGTCACAAGCCCTTGTCATATATTTAAATAGATATGCATTTCGAACATTCGCCAAAGATAAAAAAGAAATTCATTTTAATGATAACATCATTAAATTTTATCATTCTTTTCTCGAAAACAACAGCTTCACTCATTTGCGGAGCGATTTCTACTCTATATGGTTTATGTTTGAATTAATAATTAAAGCAAGCTTACTTGATCCTAAGTCAAGCCTTAATCTTAATGATATTTCTAAAATCACATCAAATCTTTCACACTATCTATATGAATATCGTAAATCACATCAAAACGTTGGACAAATTATTAATAGGTCACTTGCTCTTTTTTACAAAGATTTGCTTGAATTACCAAATATTGATAAAAGAATTGTTTTCAAAATGGTTGAAAAACATCTTTCTCGCTTTGGGAGAAAGCTCAAAGAAAAGGAAGAAGGCAAAGACCATGATAAACAAAGAGATAAAATTAATGCAGAAAAGACCTTTGATAGGAAATGGTTCCGTGATTTCTTTAAATGTTTTGTTACACCAAAAGTTTTCACATTTTTAATTATGCCTTGTGAAATTTCCGATAAAAACAAAGAAAGCCAAAATCAAAATGATGATAAAGATTCAAATACTTTGTTCAATTCACTATTTATACCAATTATTGAATCTGAAATGAATAATTATATTCATACTGATAAAATGTTTCAACTTATATATCGATTACTTCTCAAATTTGACCCTGATCAGTATAAATATATTGCACAGCAGTTAATTCCTCTTCTTTTCCTTGTTGGAAGAAACAAAGATTTAATTATGATGTATGATTCGAAACCATTTCAAGTTTATATTTTCGTTATTTGCCATTTTATTCTATACTATGGAAATTTTGAAGATTTTACTGATGAACTTGGAGATTGCTGCTCTTTACTAATCAGAGAAGCTGTGCATACAAATGAAAAGAATCTCAATTTATATATTGAAAACAAGGATAACTTAGATTATCTAGATGATTTTAGCAAATTTTTGATAAAAAGTGTAAGCGATACAATGAACTTACCAAATCCACCATTGAAGGGCCAATTTGATTCGAATACTGTAAATATTCCACATCAATCTACAAGTGTTCGCAAGCTAACTAAACATAAGAAGCAATATAACACCGAAGCTGCAAGCAAAGAGGAAATTACATTGAGTACCGAACTTAATGAGGAGTTGGAAAAGAAAAAGAATGAATATTTAGAAATTTTTGATTGCCTTGCATTTTGTATCCAAACAATCATGGTCAATATTTTCTCAACACATCAATGTGTTAAATCATTAAATTATATTATATCAAATCTTCTTGACGTTGAAATTTCTCCACTTTTATTGAATATACTTAATTCATTTTTAGAATTACTTGTTAAAGATTACGAAAAATATTTCTTGGATCCAAATAGTGACTTAAAACATATTTATAGGCGACTCTTCCAATTCATGGATGAAAAAAGATTAAAGATCATTGAAGATTGTTCTAAAAAAGAAAGTCAAGTTCGAGGTAACACAATTTTAACAGATGCACTAATTGCACATTCTCTATATAAAGTCGGCGTTTCAGACGAACTTCTAGAAATGGTAAAAGAATCATCTTTTAAACAACTAGCGTCATCATTATATCGAATTAACAAACACTTAGAAAACAAAGACCTTCGTGAAAATAATTATGATGTTTATTCAGATCTTCTCTTCCAAAAAGCGGAACTATTAACACCATCACCAGATGCAAGAGTTTCACTTCTCCTTGAACTTACAGCTTATCATACTGATAAAAAATATGTTAGTGAAGCAGTTATTTCACAAATAACAGCTGCAGCTCTTGTTGCTGAATATTTAAGCCATTTGAAACGTATCCCTCGTTACTTTGTATGCAAGAATCCAGCAACAATGTTCTGCATAGCTGCACCTTCTGCGGTTTCAGAAATTTGCCCAGATGAACGAGTTAAACAACTCCCTAATTCAAGAGGATTTTGTACATCAAAGTATTTCAGCGAATATGGTCTTCTTTATTTATTGATTAATGCTGTAGATACATGTAAACGTGCTCAATTATACGAAATGTTACAGAAGTTCCATTCAGTTCTTACAGCAATTGCTGAGTATCGTCATCTATGGCAACCAATGAGTCGTTATTACATGACAGGAAGCTTTTCTTGGGAAGTCATTAATAATAATAGAACAGCAAATGATCGTTCTTTAGGTAATTATTATCGTGTTCAATTCATGGACGGTAAAGTTTATATTTATCGTGAAACAAAATTAGCAAATCTTTGGCAAGTTTGTGAACGTTTAAAGGTTTCAACTCAATTCATATCTGAAGGAAAAGAAGTTGTTGTTATTAATGAAGGCGAAGAATTAAATCCTAAGAATTTTGAAGAGAATAAGTATTATATTCACGTAAAAAGTGTCCTTCAATATTTCACCTCTGATGAACGTAAAAAGAGAGTAACGGTTTTCGAGCAAAATCATAATATATCACAATTTTATTTCGATATCCCAATAAGCAAATCCGCTCAATCTTCTATTGAACATTGCTCATTAAAAAGAACTATTTTTACAATCCCTCACCCATTACCATATATTGTCAAAAGAGTTGAAGTTCCAAAAGAGAATATCAAAAATATTATCTTCTCACCTATCGAATTTAGTTGTCAGAATTTACAGAAACAAATCGATTTAATTGAAGAAGCTTGCGCTAGAAATGATTTCCAAGCCTTACAGCCGCTTATCCAAGGATCTTTGCTCGTGCAAGTTAACGAAGGTCCCAAAAAGATTGCAGAAGTATTCCTTGGCTCTGGTGTTGAAACTAATCAAACTAGAGAATTGAGGAATATTTTCAGAAAATTCATCGAGGCCAACTCACATGCTGTGCATTTGCATGCTGAATATGTAAAGAAAAACCCTGTATTTAGCGTTTTACAAGATGAGCTCGACTCTGGTTTGAATCGATTGATGTCTTCATTGCAGCCATACTTGACTTAATTTTTATGTAATTAAACCAATAATACTTTTCTATCACTAGGAAAACTCCACTCTCTTAATCATATTGTTAAAAAAAAAAAAGAAGATCAAGAGTATACTCGTTTTTTTTTTTCTATTAAACTTATTGTTTATTTCGATTTTTACTTTTATTTTATCTTTCTCATAAAACAAATAATAGCACATATTAATATTACATTCCTTGTGAAATGAATCTCATATATATTTTACTAAATAAAAAAGTAAAAAATCAAAATAAAAAGGTATACGTATCTATTACAAATAATTGAATTAAATGCGTTCTGCATTAATATATGTATTACTTTTCTCTATTTTTTAAATGAAAATCTAGACATGTGATATAGAATTGCTAGTATTTCAATGACAGAAAGTGGGGTTAAAATCATTTTATCAAACAAGCCAGAAAAAATACAACATGAATCAAAATTTAAATTACCTCAATTACCAGATTTTCTTCGTATTTTCCGAATTTTATCAAAAGTATTACCATTTTATATTACTCTTTTTTATTTGAAAAGTTTTTTGTCGAATGATAAAAGCAAAATATATTATTATGAAAAAGAGGAATTCATTTCAGATCCTTACGAACCTGAGGAATTATATGATGATAAACATTATGTAATTCTTTTTTATTTTTTAATTACGCACATCTTAACAATAATTTACTATTTTTCTATAATTGCTGTACATTTTCATGATGCAAAACCACAAACTGGATTGCATGTTCTTTGGCTTGATGTCCACTTTCATAGATTCGTTTTTTATATTTGTGCTTTATTTTTTAAGATGACGCCTCGATTTTCATATCTTTCTAATACACTAATCTTTTTTTATGAATCCATTCGGATATTTGATTCAGACGTAATTCGTCGAACAAGAAGTCTTTATTTGATTTTGCATCAATATTGTCAAAATGTTTTGTCATCTAAATATTATCAACGTTTTCGTGCTATAATTGAGGGGCTATGGCTTCCATATATTATTTTCATGACAATTTATTCTTTTGACTTGAATTACGTTCTTTTCTTATACTTTTATTGCTTCTTTGTGCTCATGTATCAAATTCAATGCGATGAATTTCATCATTGGATCTGGCTCCAAATCGATGGATTCTGTACGAAAATGGTATTTCAATTAACCAATCCAACTCGACAAATTTTACTTAAGTTATTATTTACAATCCGAAATTTAGGATCAATTGAAAAGAAAATATACCCTCCAATTGATAATACAGAATAATAAGTATATTTGTTTTTGTTATTAATATTAATAAATTGATTTTAAATCATGTATATATGCATATTCTGTACATATATTTTTGTTTTTGGTATTTTTTTTTTTGGAAGTAAATATTAAATATATTTTGATTTTAAAAATAAAGTTAATTTCAAGACATATGCTTTTAATCAAAAAAATTCAATGAGATATTTTATCAATAGAGAGTTTATTTGAACAATATTATTTCATCTTAATATATATATAATAAAAGATGATACCCTTTCAATGAACATTAAGCTAGTTATATCTTAAAAAAAAAACATATATCAAATGCAAAAATGATTTGTATTAAGTCATTTCCTTAATGCTATATTTTGGAAAACATAGTCAAAATTTTGAAAATTTTTTCGTTTTATTTTTAAAGACGTTAAAATCATAAATGGAAGCTGAATTTGATTCATCAACAGAATACAAAGCGTCATATACTTGGAAAAATAGACCACAAGAAGATGCAAATGACAAATATGAAGAAGCTGTCGAAAGAATGATGCAAGCTCAATTTCTTAATTTTAGTCCAAATTCGAATAAATCAAAACAAGAATTAGATCCTTATGAAATGATTGTCCGCAAAAAAATGAACGAGAATCCACCGGATGAATATGCTAATCAACAGCAAGCTCAAAATCAAAAAATCGATTCTGGATCAATGAAATCTTCTGGAAGTAGTCATTCTCATCATCATCATCACCAACAACAAAATCCACAACAAAGACAGCAGCAATTATATCAAGAACGCCCAAATAATTTTGGCTCAGGAGCAAACTCTGTTTCTAGCAGATCCTCATCTCGGTCTTCAAGAAGGAGTAAACATTCAGATGCAGGATCTTTTCAAGATATTAATGATAACATGAGTGTTGGATCAAGCCAAGATACAGAGATAAAATTTGTAAATAAAGCACAAAAAGGAGATAAATCGAAAAAGAAAAGGAAAGAATATGATGCATCGCATTTAAATAAATCAAAGAGAAGCATGCTTACAGAAGAATTTTCTGATCTTCGTCCAATTTTCTTCAGAGATCCAGATCATGCTACAGAAGAAGAGAAAAAGTATCTTTATGGTCCTTTTTATGTTTCATGGCCGAAAAACAAAGCGATGCCACCACAATTTGCCGAACTCCAAAAAGTATATCACAACACACATTATTATTAAATGTATATTTCAAATATGATAAATATTATTATATATAAAGAATACATTTTTATTTTTTTTATTTTTTTTATTCATTTAAATTGAATTTTTTTTAAAAAAAATTTAAGAATTCATGATCGAAGTCAGGCCAAAAGAATGACGATTCTTTGCGTCATTGTTGGAGAAATACGTTGGAAACCCGTAGATAATTGGAGCAGCGCCTGTTAAATACTTCAGCTTGCATGCGCTTCTTGCGTGCAGAACAGCAACTTCGAGCTCGTTCTGGCCTTTCTCAACGGTCCTCTCGAGCAGGTCGAGCAAGAACCTGTCGATGTCTCTGTCGGTCACGTTCCACAGGTTTCCGACGACTGAACCCGCGCCGGCGATGACGAGGCTCATTGGGACGCCTCTCGGGTCGCTGTCGCCTTCGTCGCAGAGCTCGGCCGACCTGCATCCCATCAGCAGCATCGACGACCTGCACTTCACGCCCATTTCGATGATGTCGCTGTAGTTGAAGTACTCCCTGCCGCTGCCGTGTCCGCAGTAGACGAAGAGGTCGTATCTCTCGATTGCGTTCAGAACGTCGTTCTTCTCAGGAGGGACGCCCGAGAGCCCCTCCCACTCGTACTCCTTCACAAAGACGTCGTTGAAGGTCATCTGGGTGGTCGTCAGGTCCCCCTGCGGGTTGAGGACGAAGAACGCGTTGTTCGTGTCGACATTGACCGGAATCTGGGCCTCAGAGCAGTGGAGCGCAACAAGCCGAAGGGAGGGAACCCGCGTGATTGGGATCTCGTTCTTGAGAACAACCGGAAGCGACTCCCATGGAACCTTGTGGACGGTCTTCCCGAGTATCAGCGCGAGCGGGCGCCTTTCAACGCACGCATAGATGGAAGTGTCGATCTTCCTGGAACTCGGACTTGCGCTGAACGCAGCGCTCTCGCGCATGCCAGCAGAGCTCAGGTTCATCGTCGAGCCGGATGAGATGAAGAGGCCCATCCGCTCCATGATGGCGATGGCGGAGTCGTTGAGGCTTGGGTTGCTGATCAGCGACGTGATGATCGTGTTCACCGCAAGCGAGTGGTGCGGCTTGTACACAAGCGGCGAGAGGAGGCCGCTCCAGGGGCCGAGAATGGACTCGATGCGCCCAATGACGCTGCCGAGGCGATCGTCGAGGCTCTTCTTCCTCGCCCACCACTCAGAGGGGGGAAGCGAAGACGAAACATTCGTCGATTCTTCCTCGATGGCGTCCAGCATCTCGAGGCACTGCTGGAAGGACTCGCCGCACGGAATCCTGACTACAATTGGCTTCGAGCTGGGGTGGTAGAGCGCGAAGAGGAGGCACTGGTCGAGGCCGATGATGTCAAAGTAGGCGACGGAGAGAATGGGAAACGGAATGAGGAACCTTTTTTGCTTCGCCGAAGGGATGAAGCGGTCGAGCGACTGAGACAGAGACGATGTCAGGAGGAAGGCCGACGTAACGGAGTCGCTCGTTCCTACGATGAGCGCCTCCAGCTGAAGAATCTTCCGCATGATGACGGGGTAGCCAGACGCAAGCTTTTCCGCTTTCTTTAAGTCATCGGAAAGACTCTTCTGGAGCTTCTGAATAGACTCGTTGCACTTTTTGCCATTGACATAATTGAGGGGATCCCAAAAATCATCAATCGACTCATTCTTGAGAATTTGGACAATATTATGATATATGTAAAGGGCACTGGTTGGTCGAGTGAGACGGCAGACTGACTTAAAATCAGATATTGTGGGGTAAACGTTGAATAATCTGCACGCTGTGACGTAGTAGTGGAATGATTCTGATTTAACAAGTGGATTGCCTGATTCAATAACTTTTTGAAAGTGTAGAAAACATTCTTCACTTCCTTCACACATGTACAAGACTGCATTTTCTAGGCTAAGAACTGAAGACCAATTAAATGAAGATTTGAATTGAAGAGGAGGAAAAGGTTTCATTTGCTTGAGTTTAGAAATGTGAATTCGGCTCTTTAATTCAAGAAAAGACGCAAATCCGACTGAGAATGGATAATTTTTAAAGAGTTTTCGCATTTCTTTAGAATACCAGTGGGCTTCAATATTCTTGTCTAATGCAATATACGATTCAGATATCCAGTAATAAATGAAGAAAAGGCCGATGTAGAGTGAGGGGGTTAATCTTTTAGTTGGATAAGATTTTAATAAAGATATAGCTTCTTTGTTACATTCTAAAAATCTGGATGCTGTAAAATATGTATTGCAAAGAATATATTTCTGCTTGATCTTTGGGTTTGGAAAAGGAATCTGAGTAGGAGCTATCATATTGGGAAAGATAGAAAAGAATTCTGATTGCTTAGGAATGCATTTGAAATATCCATGAAGTGTAAAAAAGGCTGAAAGTTCATATTGTCGCATAATTTTGGTGTTTTCTGAATCTGGTTCATATGGAGGCTGATTACATTCTAAGTTGGCATTTATTGATATTTTTGAATTGTTTTGAATGTATGATACAATTTTTTCAGGATTTGTTGGTGGATGAAGAACAATTAAGTTGTGAATTACAGTTTCTATGTTATCACAATTGCATATTGCTTCATCAAATTCATCAGTATCTTGTTTATCAAAAGCAATTAAGCACATTGCAATACGATGATAAGTTTTTGCCTGAAGACGTTGGAAATTCTTATTTTTAATTTTAGAAGAAATAGCAATTATGATTCTAAACAATTTATATGATTCAATATATTGTTTATCTGCAAATATATAACAGCCAATGTTAAATATAAATGATGCACAATTTTGGGTGTCACTGGGTGAGAGTTCATTGCAAAGATTGATTGATTGTTTAATACAATCTCTGCATTGACAAAAATAATTATATTCATGAGTACGATTAAGCAGTATTGAATATCCGAGTGCTGCATTATTAAGTGAATCGATTGATCTTGTGAAGTGCTGTTGTGAGAATTTTTGCTTATTTTCATAAATCACTCTAGTAAAATTGCACAAAACTTGGCATGTTGCTTTCAATGTGGGAGTCTTTAGCTTTTCTAGGAAGCCAGGAAATGAATTTGTTGGTGAAGATGCAAGACGAATTTTATCGCACATCTCCATATATTTTCTACCACCTTGAGATAGAGAACGTATAATTTGGAGGATTGATTCAAATTCCTCTATTTGCATGAAGCTGTGTTATGAATTCATAATAATTTTTAAACGTTAACAAAATCCATTCAATTTTTTTTTTTTTGAAGGCAACCTTCTTTCTTTTTATGGGTTTTAAACTTACAAACTTAAATATAATGCATTGCAATATACAAATAATTATTTTACTCATTTTATAATGCGAAAATTAATGAATTTTAAAAGTTTTGGCGCATTTTAAGGGACCACTATCATATTTTTTTGTAAACATTTCAATATTGAGAAAACTCATAGAAAAGAAAATTCAATAGTTGTTATCTCGGAAAAAGTTTAAAACTTTAAAATTTCACCATTCCGATCATTTTTGTAAAATTTTTACTCCTTTCAACTTTTAAATTTTTATTGAAAAAAGGGAATAGGCTTAAAAGAAGAATAGAAATAAATGATATGTAATTTATACAATTTATATATACCAAAATATAGCAAAAATACTCAAGAAATAATTTTTTTTAAGTCAATTAATTTTGTGATAACTCATAGAATTTTTAACATAGAATTTGATAGTGGTCCCTTAACAAAAACTTTTTTTGTGGAAGCTTATATAATTATTGAAAAATATATTCAAATATTAATTCATATATACCGTAATTATGAGAATCTCAGACATGATTGAATATTCTCAGACATTTTTTGAGAAAACACATTGAAAAAGAGAAAAATATCTTAATTTTTTTTGTGAATTAATTCAAATTTTTGTAAATTTTAAATAAATCCTCTCAATAATGTCTGTGATCAAAAACTCATAAACTATTCAATTTTCGATCCGAAGTTCTCAATTTAGCGATCATTTCCTTTGAAAATTATTACTTCATTTCAATATTTGTACTAGACTAAAAGATTCATCGTTCATTAGCAATCCAGTGCTCAGAAAGCGACGTCAGGTTCAACATTAGGAATTAGATCAAAGATAGATGTGATCATTGGCAATCCAAGCTTTTTTAAGCTTCAATATGAAAAACAAATTTCTAAAATAATCCCAAATTTCATAGATGTTTTGATAAAATGACACAAGAATAGCAGCAAAACGTTATTAATGGCCAATGAAACATATTTGGCTAGTAAAAATGAAAAACTTGCACAATTAGCATCCATAGTAGAAATTAAAAAAATGAAGATTTTTAAATAAAGATAATATACTTTATTAATTTTATCATTAGTTTTATTTTTAAACCATTGTATATTTTAATATTAATGGATATCTAACCCGAAAAGTTGTGTTTAGGAACTTTCAATGCCCTATATGATTTTTCTTCTCAATTTTTAAATGAGTTTTCTCAAATAATATCCAAAAAAAAAAATATTATATTATATCAATATACCATTTTAAAATCATATTCCTGTAAAAAAAAATACTATTACTGAAAATAATAAATAAAAACTAAACAAAAAATTGAATTATTTGAATAAATTCATTCAAAAAATGAATAATCATTCAAAAATGTCTGAGATTAATTGAATGAGTATGAGAATCTCATAACGACGGTATACCATTGTAAAATTAAATATTCTTTTATATATTATATTTTATAATAATGTTTATTAATAATTAAAGTTATAATATTAGGTGTGGAAATTTATCCTTTAAGGTACAAATCCAATACGTTATTTATTTGACCTGTGAACGTTTATTTTTTGTGAAAAGCGACCCCTCGGAAAAAGTTTGAATTTGAATAGTGTCAGATTTGTGATTCTGAACTTTATTTTATAAGGTGAAAAAAAATGAATAATCCAATTACAGAGTTTCTATTAAATTTAATAGATATTTGTATGTTTAAAAGTGTTTTATCGTATTATTAAAAGTTTTAAAATATAATAATATGGTTTAATATAAAAATATTTCAAGATATTTTAATTTAAAACTTCTAATAATTTTATTTCAAATATATAATTTTCAGTTAATTTCAATTGAAATATAAAAAATAATTATTCAAAAATAAAATATTTAAATTGTTTTGTTCTCTCGTATATTTCTTTATTATTAACAAATTAATTATATTATATATATTCATGTATTTATTATATGAATAATTCATGTTTTATACATAAATATAAGTATAATATATGCAATATAAAAATATTTTTGTAAAATATTGCTAACCATTTTTTTGAAATAAAATTGAAATAATATTGAAATAATACATTCTTTATCACATTTCTATAATTACAAGGACGGACTTTTCGTCATTTAATTTCTTGGTAACATATTAATATATTTATATGTTTTAGTTAAAGCTTATATTAAAGAATATTTTAAAAAAATTAATTGTAAATTTCAAGATATATTAAAAATAAAATTAGAAAATAACGGATTATTTCATTTTATAAAATATAATAAATCTTTTTAATTTTTTGATGAAAAATGACAGTTTATCCATTTAATGATGTTAATAATTTAATTTATTACTAATATATTAGCATGAATAAATGATTTATATTTATAAAGTTTATTTTTATAAAGAGATAAATATAGATAATAATACTGTTATTTCAAACAAATTTCCCTCAAAATTTTCTTCATTCACCTCTCATTTTTCATCGAATCTTATCAAATCTTCATCATATAAAATAGATAATTTATCAAAAAGTTATTATTTGATAATAAAATATCTTTTTTCCTACATTACAAAATTTATCAAAATATTTAAATATAAATATAATATTATAAATATAACAATTTAACCAAATATTAGCAATGAAATACTACTCTGTTTTAAAAAGTTAAAATCAACATTTTAAAACTAATATATCTCCATTTATAATCATAAATACTTTTATATTATTATGAATATTCAACAAATAAACATTTAATAAAAGAAACACTTTCTAAATAATGAGATATAAAAAGCTTTATAAGTTAACCTTTGAACATATATATGTCGGTTGATTTGCTATTGTATTGGACATCTCTACATGTATATCTTTATTTTATCTATGAATATATAATTTTTTTCTATCTAATCAAGTTTATGCCCTTTTTGGATAATATTATTTTTATTAAAAATCAAAAAATACCTTGAATTTCGTAACCTACTAACATATTGGGAATATTAATTTCAATAAAAAAGCTAAATTCAAGATATATTCAGTTGATTAACAAATTTGAGTATTATTATTAAGAATTAATATATCACGCTCAATATTTTTATTTACTATAATTTTTAAAAAGATTTTAATCATAAAAGATTCAAAAGGACCACTTTTTTTGTTTTATTTATATTGAAAACTTGAAAATATCTAAAATAAGCGACCATTTATAAATGTCAAAAAAAAAAAGACGGTTATTTAACGTATTGGATTTGTACCTTAAACAAAATTTTATCCTAAATTTATCCTAAATTTTTTTTTTAAGAAAAACTCGTAAATTTTAAGTAATGATCTGAGGAAAGCGTGGAAAAACAAAAAAAAACAAAATTTTTTAATTTAAATATAATATTTATTTATTATTAAAAAGGAAAGTTTTTGTTTAAATAATATCATTTTTAGCTGTTTTATTATCATTATTTGGAATATTATTTAAAATTTTTATTGCAATTTTCAAAATTTGCGAGAATTGCTTTTTTTTCATCGAAAAAAATTAGTTAATCAAAAACAATGATGAATATGTAAAAAAAGGTAACAAAATATTTTTTTTCATCATCTCACATTATATAATAATGATGTGATTGGTTAAAAAATCATCGTTTTTTTATATAAATAATCATATCTTTTGTTTATCTTAATTAAATTCTTATTAATGTCAATATATGTAGTTTATGTATATTTATATATATATATATATGATATAAAATGAAGTTAATTCGTTTTATTATTTGGAATATTCATTTTGAATTAATTCTATCTATTATAAAAATTCAATGCACGATTAACTATTTTTGAATTCTATAACTTTTTTTATTTATAGCTTAATTGAAATTATTTCAATAAGTATATTCAATATCTTTTTGAAATAAATATAATATAATATATGATATATCATATATTTATTGTAGATTTTACGTATTTTTAGATTCAATTATATTCAAAATTTTAGAAAATTTTGAGAGTAAATTAATAGAAAAAAATTTTACGTTTAGAAATATTTTTTTTGGATGGAATCAACTTTGTTTACAAGAGAAAGCATTTAATCATTATATGAACAACAATTATCGTTAATAGTTCTAGCAATTTGTAACAAATTTTATCCTGTTTTTCTATTTTTGCTCACTTTTTTTTTTATTTTTTATTAACTTCGATACTGACTGTCAATTTAATATTCAGCGATATATTTACAAAACAAAATTTATTTATCTACTGCATTATTGCAAAAAAAAAAATCCAAAATTTTTATTTTTATTCCAAAATTTTTATACTTTCTTTTTTTCTCCAAAAAAAAAGCATATATAAATAGATACAATTTATCATACACCACTTTTGCTTATTTTTTTTTATTTTTTTTTTTTTATCCCAAACTTATCCTAAAAAGTGACAAAAGGATAAATTTCCACAACTAACTTATAATATAATATTTAAAATATTATTTTATCCAAAAAAGCGACAAATTCTATATTACTAAAAAATAGTTTTTGAGAATATATGGTAAATAATTGAGATTTTCATAGAAAATTGTATTGTATAATAAAATTTTGATTATCAATTTTTTTTAGAGAATGAATGGTTTATGAAAAAATTCAATAATTTTATTTAGTTCACAAAATTTAATAACAATTAAATAATTCTCAGAAAAGCGAGAATTCAATAGAAAATAACGAGAAAAAACGCACTAAATAACGTTCTTTCTAAGGTCAAATATAAATGTAGTTTAAATTTGGCCATTGCAAATTGACCTTTATATATTCTATCGTTGTTTTTACTATGGGTCAATTTCAGAGGAATTCGTTGATTTTTTTTAAAGAAAAAAAAATCTAAATGTAAAATTTGAAGTTATTAGAATATAGATATATAAAATATTAATAATAATTTAATAATTTTATTTATTTATTTTGATTTCATTAAGATATGAACTTTTTGGTCGGAAAATTCAGAGGTACTAAAAATTTTTTTAGAAATTCTTTATATTAATATATTTTATTAAGTATATTCCATATTATATAAAAAATATTTAATGAAAGAGTTTTGTTCGTCAGGTGGAGTTTTATGAGTATTTTTATTAATTTTCGTAAACCATTGAAATTATAAAAAAAATTCATCAAATATTTTTCATGTTTTTGCATAAAAAAAGTCATAAAATATTAAATGCATCTTTATTATATGAAAATGTTTAATAAAAAAATTAATTCAATCGATCTTGTAATAATGCCATTTTAAATTTCTATGAATTAAATGATAAATGTGTAAAATGAAGAATGATTTTTGCATAATATAATATGATTTATCTTTTGAATCTTTTTCTACTCTTGAAAACATGAATTGCTAAAATCTGATATTAAATATTCTCAATGAATTTTTTTAAAAATACCTTAAGATATGCGCTGATGATTTATTTATTTACCATAATTGGTTTAAATAAGAGATTGTTGGGAGAAATTAATGAATATGTCGTATTCTTTGTATTTTTATTATAAATTAAAACTAATTTATCTCAGTAAAAAAAGAATTTTCTTTGTTTTTAACAGAGCAATTTAAAAGATTACTATTGGAATAATGCATATTTTAATATATAATTTATCAAAAAATATTTTGAATGCTTAAATTTCCTTCTTGAAAAAAAAAAAGCAATTTAAAAAAATTCAATATGAACCGGAAATAGTCAAATATCCAACCGGAAATAGTCAAAAAGTTTTTGACATATTAAAAAAAATCCTTGAAAAAGATTCATGCCAATTTTTTTTTTCATTCAAAAATTTAAATTGGGAAATCGTAATCGCCCGTAATCGTAATAGCCCGTGGCGGTTTAGGTCAATATTGACCTTGTATCGTACCATAGAAAAAAAAGTCTGGAACTTTTTTGCACTTTTGCAAAAAAAAACATGGGTAGCTACTCATGGTTTTTTCTATAGAAAAAAAATAAAAACGAATAATATTTTATTAGTCTAAAATCGATATTATTATGAGCCTTGGCTTATAAACAAGAAAGGACAAATATTTTATATGCTAATAAAAGTTCTATTGATTACTTCATAACCGAGAAAATTAAATTTTAATCTAAATATTATATGAATATTTTATATTGTGTAAACAAATGCACAATTCAAAGGCTTAAAAATAAATATGAAACCGTATTACTCAAAATTAATTAACTACCTTTTAACTTTAAAAGTATATGATTCCCAATATCAATGATATTGGCGAAAAGTTGGAATTTACGTAATTATTTACATCAAAATAATAAAATGATGGTGTTAAAAATATTTGCGCTTTCTTGTTTATATGTGAATGCTCATAATAATATCGATTTTAGACAATAAAAAATATTCGGTTAATTTTTTTATATATATATAGAAAAAACCATGAGTAGCTACCCATGTTTTTTTTTGCAAAAGTGCAAAAAAGTTCCAGACTTTTTTTTCTATGGTACGATACAAGGTCAATATTGACCTAAACCGCCACGGGCTATTACGATTACGGGCGATTACGATTTCCCATTTAAATTTTTTTTAAAAAATTAAAGGTTAAAACGCAGCTACGCCTGACGAGTCGTTTTTTATTTTCATATATTTATTGTAATATATATTAATTATCCTATAAATTGATATATAGTTATCCCTTGAGAATTAAACAACCATTCCAAAAAATGAGTTGTAAAATACATTTTTTTTTAAATTTTATTTTTTTTCATGAAAAAAATTGTTTTATTTTATACAAATAATTATTAAATATTAATATTATATTTATTAGTTAAATATACGATAATTATGAATTAAAAATATTTTTTCATTAAGATATTTATATATATTTAATGATTTTTGGCAATTAAGTAACTTCTTTCCCTTTGAATAAATAATGAAAACAATAAGTATTTCATATAATACAATAAATGTTTAAAATAAAAATATAATAAAATTATTGAGATATAAAATATTAAAGGAAATAAAAGCAAAATATTAAATAGACAAAATACGTTATTTTAGTCCCTGCACTTCTGAAAATTCTTGAAAAAGGCGGAATGACAAACTATAGAAAAAGTTACACCATTTTTTTCTGAGGAAAATTCGTTATTCTGACTTTTTGAGTTAATTGAGAAGGCATACAAAAAGTTCTAAAATTTTCTTGTAAAGTTTTGAAAAAGTTCACTAAGATAAAACCATGAAAAAGCGCCATTTTTATAGAACTAAACCAATCAAAGAAACCGAGATGACGACATTGCCGCCCATAGCATGATCACGATCAGTAATGCTTAGCAGCTAGCTGGTTGTAACTGCGGCGAGTCGTCATCCGGACAAAGATATCACGATTTCATCCGGAAGATCTGGAATGACGACATTGCCGCCCATAGCAAGACCACGATCAGCAATGCTTAGCAGCTAGCTGGTTGTAACTGCGGCGAGTCGTCATCCGGACAAAGATATCACGATTTCATCCGGAAGATCTGGAATGACAACATTGCCGCCCATAGCAAGACCACGATCAGCAATGCTTAGCAGCTAGCTGGTTGTAACTGCGGCGAGTCGTCATCCGGACAAAGATATCGCGATTTCATCCGGAAGATCTGGAATGACGACATTGCCGCCCATAGCAAGACCACGATCAGCAATGCTTAGCAGCTGGCTGGTTGTAACTGCGGCGAGTCGTCATCCGGACAAAGATATCACGATTTCATCCGGAAGATCTGGAATGACGACATTGCCGCCCATAGCAAGACCACGATCAGCAATGCTTAGCAGCTAGCTGGTTGTAACTGCGGCGAGTCGTCATCCGGACAAAGATATCACGATTTCATCCGGAAGATCTGGAATTGACGACATTGCCGCCCATAGGACGACCACGGTGGCAATAAAAAGATGAAAATAAAACAAACAAAAAACAAACAAAATTGATTATTTAATATTATTATTACGATTTTTTAATTTTTTTATTTTGATAAAGCTTATTTAAAATATTCTGAGTCTTCTCAGAAATTTGTTAAATTTTTTTTTTTATAAATATATATAACTTTTTGAAAGAATTATGGTCTTTTTATATTTATGGAAGAAGACCAAAATCTTTATTATTCAGCGAAATATCTATCTCATACGCAAAGACCTAATTCTTTAAAAGATAAAGTTCTAAAATTTTCTTGTAAAGTTTTGAAAAAGTTCACTAAGATAAAACCATGAAAAAGCGCCATTTTTATAGAACTAAACCAATCAAAGAAACCGAGATGACGACATTGCCGCCCATAGCATGATCACGATCAGTAATGCTTAGCAGCTAGCTGGTTGTAACTGCGGCGAGTCGTCATCCGGACAAAGATATCACGATTTCATCCGGAAGATCTGGAATGACGACATTGCCGCCCATAGCAAGACCACGATCAGCAATGCTTAGCAGCTAGCTGGTTGTAACTGCGGCGAGTCGTCATCCGGACAAAGATATCACGATTTCATCCGGAAGATCTGGAATGACAACATTGCCGCCCATAGCAAGACCACGATCAGCAATGCTTAGCAGCTAGCTGGTTGTAACTGCGGCGAGTCGTCATCCGGACAAAGATATCACGATTTCATCCGGAAGATCTGGAATTGACAGTAGTTAAGTATAGGCTGGGATTCATACTTCACCCCAGCCTACACGCTTCGCCACCAAGCTCAGGTACACCCTCGCTTGGGCCTCAGCTTCCGGCCAAATACCTACTGAAAAACCTATCGTAAGTACACACTCTCAACATTAGCTAACTTCCCACCTTTATCCATCAAGGCCAAGTACACTGTCACATTTTTAAATTTCTATTAATTTTTTATACAACACTATACAAATGACCACACCATCAGATTTAAAGATTATGACCCAATATAAGCAGTTTACTCTAAGAAATCCTATTTATACTTCTCGTGAAACCCAACAAGTTTATGATTCCTTTAAAGACATCAGGACATGTGATTCTAATGGATATGTTATAATTGAGGTTTTGGACGAAAGAAACAAATTTAGTGGTTTTAGATATGCTAAGTTTAGGCGTGCAGCAGTTTTGAAATACAATAATGATTATGATAGGGAAAGAGAAAAAGATGCACCACGATATAGAAAGTTTGATGAGCACCATAAGATATTTGAGTAAAAAGTGTTAGTATTATTTTGTTTGCCAAATACCCTCTGAAAACCTATCGTAAGTACACACTCTCTACTTTCACTATTCCACCAATGTCATTTCCAAGGTATGGAGTAGTTTTTGAGCTTTCTAATGGTGTTTTTTGAATTCTACACCCGAAAATACGGTATTTCTTGTATAGGCACGACCTCGAAAAATTGAGTTTTGATTGAGTTAATATTTTCTCTCAAATATTTTTATGCCAGAAGTATATTTTTTTCTCTCAAATATTTTGAAAAGATTTTATAAAAATATTCTTAAAAAGTTAACTAGACACCAAGATATTTTAATATTATTTTTCACTTTTTGAATTTAAATTTTTATTATTTTGTTATTGATTTTAATTAATTTTTCAAAATTTTTGTTCCACTTTTTGAATATAAATTTTGGTACTGTACACTTACTGTACAGTCACTGTACACTTACTGTACAGTAACAACCTTAAAATTTTCAAAATTGATAAATAAAATTTTTTCCTTTAAAATTATAATATTTGTGAAAGAAAATTTTATTAATAAATTGATAGATAAAATTTTTTATTATTTTTACAAGTTTATGGTTATAATTTATTAAAATTAATTTTTATAAAAAATGTCGGACTTTCTATTTTTCGAACCATGTAACTTTCCACCAAATATTTCCATTGAGCTATGACCCCATACAAGAATATTTTTGGATGGTTTATTTTTAAAACTAAATTCTGAATATATTCTTTGAGTTATTACAATATATTTCAATATTTATTTGGTTTTATATTTATTCAAAATCGAGTTTCCATCTTTGTCTATGCGTGTGTCGTAATGGTTAAACTCCCTACCTAACATCCTAGGTTCGACATATATCCGGAACGCATTTTTTCTGAGTTATGAGAAAGAGTGGACTTTGAGTGAAATCAAAGGGAAACGGAGGCCGTTTATTTTGTCCGTTAAAAAAAATAAAAAAACATCAATAACAATTGTTCTTTTGGACCAGTTATAAAAAAAATCACATTGATGAGAGATATTTTGATATTTCAAAACAATATTATAATTTATGGAGTAGAAATTTATCTTTTTTTTGTACTTTTGATTATCATGGATATTAATCATGAACAAAATGTTTCGATTATTACTTCACCTCTAATGATTTATATTGTATGTCAGTATATAATATTGGCTATATAGACAAAAAATAAAATAATCGTAACATTTCCCTAATATCATGAAAATATTTTTTCAATGAATTTTTTTATGAATGGTAACTTTTTGTTAAATTATCTAACTTTTTGTGATATAATGATAAAACCAAAAGTATATATTTATATATCTTTTCAAAGAAAATTTATTTTAGATACATTTATCATATATTATTTTAAATTTAATATCTATATTTTAAAATGTTTTTTTATTTTGAATATTAATTAATATTTGTATATATAATTGAACTTTTTTAAATGATTTGCAAAAAATGGAAAAAATAGAAAGCAAGTTTAAATTACAATAAATTATTTAAGTATATGTATTTTTCTTATTATGGTGATGAACTTAAATTTTATTGTCCCCTCCAAAAGATATTAGTTGGCAAAGGAACAGCCCAATATTAAAAATACTCAACAAAAAAGAACAGTTTAATGATATTCATCAACAGATTCAGTTAATTCAATATCAACACATACTCAAAAAAACATTTGAAACAATCAAATTTGATTAATAATTTTTTCATTATCAATCTAATTATTTTTCACAAATTTCATTATTTTTTCATACTTTTTAATAAGTATACAAATTATTTTCATCTATATTCATAAAAAAAATTGATTTACTTTATGCTTACTATAATATGTTCATCAAAATTCCTCAATTTAATATAATATTAGCAATATTTACATGCATTTATATATCTATACTATTTTATATTTTTATAAATGCATAATAATATTGGTTAAATGATTTTAAAATAAGATATTTGCATTTTTAATTCTTTTAAATTGAATAGTCTTTATTTAAAAATACAGAAAATTTAATGACTTTATTATTTTTATTTTCTCAATATATTTTGAATAAGCTTTCAAAATATAAATTTATAAATATGCTTTATACTGGAAAATAATAAATAATATTTGTATATTATAGATAAAAAATATAATAAATTATATAAATATTTAAATAGTAATATATAACTAAACAATATTTAAAAATGGGTTAGAAAAAACAGTTTCTAGGCAAAATCCTCTTAGAGCACCTAGAAATATTTTGAATACATACTTGACGTTAAAATTCAATTTCTTCACTTTTTCTATTAAATATTTTAAAATTGATATTATTCCAATTTCCCTACGACAGATCTTATTTGCTTCTAAATAAAAAATGTTTAAGATAATAAATTAAATTTATATTTTATGATTATTTAACGAAATAAGAAAATTGAAAAAAAACCAAATTCGTTTACCTTTGTGAAATCTGTGAAAACTTGGATTTGTGGCTAAGTTGTGAGTTGTTCGTTAACAATTATTCCGCAAACAAAAAACTTATTGAGTTAAGTTTCCATCTTCCTGATCGAGGCCATTAACTTCCCCTAGTTAACGGACGGCTCCTTTCAATAAGGATTTCATTTGAAGTAGATCTCTTTTATAAGTAATTCAGAAAAAGTCCTCTCAGGGTTGGTTTTTGCACTTTTGTTTTTATATTTTTATAAAAATGTATCCATCACTTAATCCGGCTGAAGAAACAACACCTATACCAATTGAATATGCTTACTTTTTAGAAGATGGGGAACGAGATAAAACAAGACCAAATCGCTTTTATTTTAATTATCCACAAGATTGGGTTACTTCAAATAGAGGGGAATCAATAATAGGTGTGAGAAATATATGGACAATAGAAAAAGGAATCAGAAAGTATTATAAAAAAGATTATGATGACTTAAAGCTAAACAACCCAAATCAAACATATGATGATCTTTATTTATCTATTCCAAATGATAGGAAATCAGAATTATTTTATAATGTAACTTCTTGGATTCCTACTGAAAAAGATTTAAGAGAAATATTAAGTGATTTGAGGTATTTCTTGGGACCTGAATTTGAAAAATATAATGTTGCTCCAATTGCATTAAATAAATTTCTTCATTCATCTATTGATAAACAAAAAGAGAAATTAGAAGAAGATATCAATAAGAAAATGGATGAAACACTACAACTTGATATCGAAATAGCAAATAGTACGAACTTAGATGAAATCGCACAAAAAACACTTCAGAAGCAAAATTTAATAAATGAGAGCTGGGATTTAAGAAGAAAAATTGATGAATTAGAGGAATCAAAAAAATTAGTTGGACAACCTGTTTTTGATTTAAAGGATGTTGGTATGGATGGATATTATGATTATAACAAAAAGAAATTTATTGAAATAATGTATTCAAAGTTAAATGAAGATGAAAATAATCCATTTTATATTGACCTATCAATCAGTTTTCGTATAAGACCTTTTAAAAATGGAATACAAGATAATTCTGTTAATAGTATTTATGATTTAGCAGATGTATTTAATGTTGGTTTTGAACCTTTTCAAAATAATCCAAACAAATACATGGACTTAGAGAATCCTATTGAAGACAAAAATGAAAATATAGTGAGATATGAAGGTATATGGATGAGAGAAATACAATTTGAGGACGTGTGGGATAGAGTTAGTTGCAAAATATATTCATCAATAGCAGAACAATCATCAAAAGGTTACTTAGGAAATAGTAAAGTTATATTTAACCCAATCAAATACTTCAAGCTAAACTCAACTGATCAACGATTTTGGATAGAGTTTTATTCAGGTCGTCATAATCAAATACCTGTAAAGATACCAAATAATGAATCCTTTTATATTGAAATGCAATTCATACCATTCAATAAGAAATTGATGTATGTTTAAGACTAATTTAAATGAACAAAAAGCATTTTAAGACAATTAATGAGCTTCATTCTTTTTTTCCTTGGAGATCTGCCTCTAAATTTGTTCCACTCGCAAAACGATATGGATTCACAGAAGAAACCGCATTAGATTATTTAAGGAAGATAGTACATGATGTAAAGGTACCAAAGGCAAAGTTTATGAATATCTATTCTAAACACTCTGGGGGATATCAAATGGACACATTCATCAATGATAAGACAAAGGATGGTCTCAACTATTTGATGCTAATTAATATTAACACAAGAAAAGCATATTGTTATCCAATGAAGGGGAAAGGTGCAAAAGAGGTAGCCCAGGCATTAAATAAATTTTTTGAGGACGAGCCAGATGTCTATTCGATAACATCAGACCAGGATGCTGCTTACTTGTCCAATGATGTATTACAGTTGATGAAGACCAAAAATATTGTTTACACTACTACCGAGGATAATAATCATAATGTACTAGGTATCATAAATAGGTTCATGAGAACGATTAGAGACATGGTAGGCGAGAACAGGTTCATCAATGAGAAAGAAATGGATAGTTTAATAGATTCATACAACAATTCTCCCCACAGATCATTGGACTATAAGATACCAAACGAGATGACAGAGAAAGATGAAAAAGAATATGTAAAAACCAAGTCGCAAAACAATCCATATGACTTTAAGCCAAATGATAGAGTTAGAATTATTCAGGCTAAGGAGCCATTTTCGAAGCGCAGGAACAAGGTAAGCAAGGAAGCATATATAGTTGATTCAAAGGCTGGGAACCAATTTATAATTAAGTCCAAAGATGAGTCAATAGACAAACTCCCTGGTTATAGGTTAATCAAGACACAAAACAAAAATATTGCACAAACACTTAAGGGAGGCAAGAGAGGTATTGTGGAGAAGATTATTTCTTATGATACAACAAAGAACAAATATAAAATTAAATACAGCGAAGGTACAGAAGACATCATACCGGCTAAAAATTTACGAGAAGGTGCTCCAACAAAGCTATCTAATCTTGAAGTGGATTACTGGTCAAAGAAGAAAAATATACCCAACAATATAAAGAAATGGATTTAACCACAAATAAATGTCTAAACAAATAATGAAAGAAGTGGAATCCTTAATCCAAAAGACAATGAAGAAGAACCAGAAAGAGATAGAGGCAGCACTGATGAAACCTCTCCATCCTTCATATCCATTTAGTACGAATGGAATTATATTTCTTATTGGACGTCCAGGTGCAGGTAAGAGTTATTGGTTGTGGTCTCACATACTCATTACTGAACGTCTATTTAAGCATCCGTACTATCAAAAAATTATATTCTGTTCAACAAGTGGCAAAATGGACAAAACCGCTGAGGCAATGAGTAAAGAGGTAAAGACACCAATAGTATATCTTAATGAATCCCAATTGATGGATTACCTAAAGAAACACCTCAAAAGAAAAATAAAATATTATGCAATGGTTAAACATGTATTATCAAAAATGAAGGAAACAAATGAAGAAATGCAGAGACTTATAAACAAGCACTCCCTCCAAGAAATAGATGATAGAATAGTATATATAGCCAATAAGTTAGTAAAATACCAAACCTCTTCTTACCCATATAACACACTAATAATATTGGATGACTGTGCAGGAAGTGATTTATTGACACATAACAATACTGAATTCCTTAGACTATTAACCAAGACAAGACATTATAATATTACCTGCATCATGGCTATTCAGACAATCAGATTCGTACACATAAATGCAAAAAGATTGGCCACGGATATCATATGCTATAGTGGATACTCAGAAGAAGATTTTACTTCCTTGCTTCAACAAACAAATAACAACCTTAATATCAAGAAGACGGTAAAAGAATATTTACAGCATAGAGATCTTCATTCAAAATTTATTATGAACATAACCGCCAATAAATATTACTTTGAAAAGTAGTTTTATTTGTAAATTAAATGCCTTCAGGAACAATCGATTCTGGAAAATATATTCAATCTACTACACCAGATTCTGGTGGTAGTACTTTTGGGAAATTTATAAATAATGCATGGAATTCTGTAAAATCTGGTTTTGGGAAAGTAAGTAAATTCATTGGCGATAGTGCAGTTGGTAAAGCTGGTAAATGGGCTTGGAAAAATAAGGCACCAATATTAAATACAGTAGGGGGAGTAACACAAGCTTTTGGAACAATAACGGGAAATCCAGCAGCAATAGGTATAGGTAAAGGATTGACAACAATAGCAAGTGGAATAAAAGAAGGAGAAGTAAAGGCAGCATTAGAAAAGAATATAGCAGAAAGACAACCTAATCCGCTAGGTAGTAATGTAATGTATGCAGATTTTCCACGCATTCATTATTCGAGAAAGCCAGCTGCTTATAAAATATATCAGAACAGAAGTAAATATGTGGATGAAGCAGAAGCACATATAGCGAAATTGAATAAAAGAAAGAGAAAGAAATCAAGAAAAACAAAGAAAACTCAATAAAACTCAATAAAATGATTTTTTTATCAATTAAATGTCTAAGCATTTGACAGGATCAAAAAGATTACAAGTAATACAGAACTGGCTTAATGGTCGTGAGGACCCTGATTGGGATGTACTTCCTACCAAAAAAGAAAACAAATATATAGTAAAAAGAAGAGAGCAATCATTAACGAAACCACCACCTGAACCATTAACTAAAACAGAAACGATTGAAGAAAAAGTTGTTGGTCAGAATTCCGACCCACCTGAAGAACCGGTAAAAGAAATACCAAAACCCAAAAAACCAATAATAGAAGAACAACCAAAACAAGTATATGATCCAACAATAAATATAGAAATACTAAACCAATTAAAGCTATTGGGTGAAGAGTTTAAAAACGAAAGGGCTAAGAAAGAACAGAAGAAAATGATAAAAGATGTAATACAAAAACAAATGAGAAAACCATATTATCCACAGTATACTCAGCCACAATACTTCCAAGAACCAAATCAAATAGAAGACGAATCCGAAGAGGAACCAATACCAGTAATCCCACCTCAACCTATTCGTAGAAGGCGAAATAATATTTTCTCTGATATGATTTAATTTGCTTTTATTATTTTTCTTAAAAGAAAATATGTTAAATCCAGAAATTGAACTAAGGACGTCAGCTGAAACATGTACCCAAATTGCTAGCTATTTTGATATTGTTGATAATTGTATAGCCTTATCAGATACCAACAAGCAATACACAATTAGTCCTCAAACATCTTATTCTCCATCGCCTCCAATTCAACAAGGTTCATATACCAGTGCAATTATATCACCTAATACGAATAATACAGCAGATATATATAATGGATTTATTAGGGCAGATATGGAGGTAAAGATTAAAGAAATGGCAGGACAAACTGTTGCTCCAGCAGATGATAAATATCAATTGAATAGAGTATGGTTTGGTTTCAAGGATGCTAGAGATGCTGTTGAGAAATATGAAATAGTAGCTAACGGAATAACGATATATACCCAGAACTTTGGTTGCGAAGAATCATTTCTAACTGCATGTTGCGCCAACGAAACAACAAAGAGAGCAGATGTATATTCAAAGGCTAGACATAAAGATATATGGAATGGTAAATCAGGCAGCAGAACAGGATTTATTGTTGATTGGGCAGAAAAATGGGAAGACAAAACATATAAAATTCACCTAAAGATTGATTTAAGAAGGTTCTTACCATTATCCAATATTAAATACCTTCCCGCATTCGCAGGCAAGATTGAACTCCGATTATTCTTTTCATGTGAAGGTATGGTATGTTGTCCTATGGGTCCTGAAATGTCTTTACAGAATGAACATAATGTATTGTCAACATACTCATTACCAAGCATCACAAATGAATTTACACCATTAAAAGAACCTATTAAAATGTATGCAACAAAACCAGGAACTGGAAAAACACTTGAAGCTGTAGACAGGACATTTCAAGTCACTAAATATGAGATTACTGAGTGTTCATCTATTATTCCTTGTTTTGGTATAGAAGATAATATTTATTCCAGTCTAGTACAAAGATATGCTGACCCAACTCATCCACTAACATTTCCAACACAAACACTTTCTGTCTATACTACTACTACAGCTTTAAAGAACCCAAATTGTAAAACCACCTGCACCATTACCCCTCGCTTTGTTGATTCCATATTTTGTCTATTTCCAGAAAAACATACCCATCACACAGTATTTAGGAATCCACAATTTAAATCATTCCAATTAAACTGTGGTGGGTATGGAAACATTCCTGCTAAAGCTTTCGGTACCACTGTTGAATACCCAGAGTTCCTTGAATATTGTCAGAACGCAATGAACATGAATGGAGGACAGAGTGGATTTAATAAAGAAGTTGTTGCATCATTAACCAATGACCATCCATACGCACGCTCTATTGGAAATTATCCTGATGACCGAACAAGTTTCTTTATTGCTCTCCCAACTGAAACTGATAATACATATCAACAAGGATTAACCTCTTTATCACCAATTAATTTTGAAATAATTGTAACACAAGAAACAGGTGAAAGTACATATGCAAAAGATGTTCAAACACCACCTTTAATTTGTCTCTTATTTGATTCATCTATATCTATCTTAGTTCAGCCAAATGGTATGCCACCTTTAGTTCGCTTAGGGAACTATGACTTGACCTCAAGGGATTAAATAACAAAAATAATTGCGTCTTTCTATTTTAATTATATTTTTTTTATTATCACTATACATAAATACAAAATGACAGAAGAACAAGTTATAGATTTTGTTACGCTCAAAGATTTTGAAAATGAATATGAAATACTGAATCAGTACCCCTACACCATTCGTAGAAAGAAAGATCATTATGTCGTGAAGGAAAGTATTAACAAAAGTAATGGATATGTTCAGGTAAATTTAAGTGGAAAGCCATATCAAAAGCATAGGATTATAGCCAAACAGTTCATACCAAACCCAAATGACTTGCCTTTCATTGATCATATTTCACGTGACAGAACAGATTATCATTTATCGAACTTACGTTGGGTGTCAGCAAGTGAAAATAACAGAAATGCTTCAGGAAGACACGGTGTTTCATATGAATTTATAGACAATATACCAGACGAAGCAATTGTTATTACTCACTATGATTTAAGGAATGAAAGAAGATATTTTGCTGAAAATAAGTATTATTACTATTATGATGAAGATATATTCTATGAACGAATAACTGATGATGTTTATAGAGTTATGCACATTAATACAGCTAAAAGTGGTAGAAAATTCATTGCGACAAGAGATATAAATAATAAGCAAACAACATTCTACATCCATACTTTCAAACAACAATACGGATTAGACTAGATTTGATTGCTGAATTAGATAGTATTGAAAAAATTAACTATTATTGGTCCAGCAGTAACATTAACATAGCGACTAGAGATATCGAACTCTATTTACGTCAACAGTACACGGATCCTATAGAAGAAGTTAACTGGGATCCAACAACAAATGCTTTTAAGTACATTATTCAACAACAATTTTATGAGATTACTCCAAGACCAGATGCAGCCACAACTTTGTATACGGACTTCAATATTACTTCTTCGAAGATAATTACAGCTGATAACATTATGACTATGCGATCAGATCTAAACATGGTTACAAATACTGTTGATGTGGTTTCTTATGACGTGAAAGATATAAAGAACAATGTAGAGACATTGAACTCAGAGATGGCAGAACAAGCAGCGAAGACTAAATATTTACAAAAAGAAGTGGATAAGGTAGATATGAAAGCTAACATAGGTATTGCTTTAGGTGCTGTTGGTTGTGTATTAGGTGCTACTGGTATAGGTGTTGCTGGTAAAGCATTATCATTTGCATCTAAAGCAGCTCAAACTGGGGGTAGGGAATTAATAAATACTGTAACCAAGGTGTCTGATGTTGGTACAAATGTTGTAGAAGACATTGCTGGTAAGCTCACTGACGAACTACCTGATATTGGAGCTGATGTATTCTTTGGTGATATGGTATCTATTCCAGTTAGTAGAATGATGCGTTCGTTATCTAACAAAGATAAACTAAATAATATTATAGCTTGGTGCGATGAGGAGTATGTACCTGTTAATGAAATAAACTTTACTGATGAACTTGATGATCCGTCCAAAGTAGCCATGACATTAACTTCAACAATGGATATGTGTAAGAGATTCCGTCATACGATGAAACCAATGATAAAAACATTAGCGACTACTGTAGAGAAGAGTGTGTCATCAACAGATTTGGTTAGAGATGACGTAATAGATGTTGTTGGTAAATATGTCAATGGCGAGGTCCATTTGGAGGCTGAAGATGTTATCACAGATGGAACAATCAAAGCACGATTTTTGGTCCAAAAAGTTAGTGAATACAATGATGTTGATTATGAAGAGAATATAGTTACTATTAATATTACTGGTGGAACAATTAATTACCAAGGAACAACTGATTTTCCTAGCTGCACTATGAATGACAAAACATTTGTTATATCAAACCCAAATAAACTGAGGGTTGGTGGAATACAGATAAAAGAAAATACAGCAAAAAGAAGAATGGAATTTACCCCAAATGATTTAGCCTATACTTGTGATATAGATGCTTTACATAAGAAGATAGATACATTACATGAGCAGATAGAAAAGAATGATACAGCTCTAGCTACGACTTTAAATGAATTCCCAACTGTTGATGAAGTAAATGAAGCATTAGATGAATTAAAAAATAATATGGTTAATATGGATAACCTGTATACAAAAGAGGAAGCGGATGCAAAATATCGAAGCAAAAATGATTTGATATACAAAGAATCTATTGAAGTGCCATTTGAAAATGTCCAAGATAGTTCAGGAACGTGGGAAGTCAAAATAAAATTGACTAGGGGAACTCGCCTTGTTGGAACAATTTCAAATAACGATGGCTTTGTAAAAGAGTTTGATTATTTGTTTGATTATAATGGTGTTATTACTGAAGATGGAGATGTTAATGTCGATTTTGAAATTGACGGAACAACTTATTACTTAACTTATTATAAAAGTGATAGTAATGGTCTGTGCTTTTATATCGATAACGGGGCAGACTATTTTGATACCAAATTAATATTAGCGGAAAAAATATTGAAGCAAGATAAAATAGCATTGAAAAGTGATATTCCTGAACCTGTTGATTTGACCAATTATGCTTTGAAAAGTGAAAATGATGAACTGAAGACAAGGATAGATAATTATATTAAATCTCATCAAGATCTAGCCAAGTTAGTAGGTGATAATGTTACTAAAATCGTAACAATGAACAGTCAGATATCAAATCTACAGCAAGAGAATGAATCATTAAAAACTAAGTTAAACGCGTTAATGAATAAATTAACACGAATCGAGTATACATTCAATATAACGAATAGTAATACCATTCATTATCAATTCGAGAAACAACTTGACGAATATGATGGAACACTCTATTTGACTTATAATGAAACCAGAGATAATGTTACCAGTGTAAACGAAATCAAAATCAATATATCATTCAACGTTAATAAATCACCTACGTTTGAATATCAATGTGAACCAACTAAGATCTGGTTAAACAATATTGAATTTCCATTAAGAAGTAGCAATCTCATGATCAATGCAACAGTTAATTACATATTGATTAATTCTTCATTCTTTACATCAAATGGTATCTTAGCTGAAGATAACACTAAGAATGTAATACATTCATTACTGTAAAATACAAAAAGTTGATAGATATTTTTTCGGGTGTAGAATTCAAAAAACACCATTAGAAAGCTCAAAAACTACTCCATACCTTGGAAATGACATTGGTGGAATAGTGAAAGTAGAGAGTGTGTACTTACGATAGGTTTTCAGAGGGTATTTGGCAAACAAAATAATACTAACACTTTTTACTCAAATATCTTATGGTGCTCATCAAACTTTCTATATCGTGGTGCATCTTTTTCTCTTTCCCTATCATAATCATTATTGTATTTCAAAACTGCTGCACGCCTAAACTTAGCATATCTAAAACCACTAAATTTGTTTCTTTCGTCCAAAACCTCAATTATAACATATCCATTAGAATCACATGTCCTGATGTCTTTAAAGGAATCATAAACTTGTTGGGTTTCACGAGAAGTATAAATAGGATTTCTTAGAGTAAACTGCTTATATTGGGTCATAATCTTTAAATCTGATGGTGTGGTCATTTGTATAGTGTTGTATAAAAAATTAATAGAAATTTAAAAATGTGACAGTGTACTTGGCCTTGATGGATAAAGGTGGGAAGTTAGCTAATGTTGAGAGTGTGTACTTACGATAGGTTTTTCAGTAGGTATTTGGCCGGAAGCTGAGGCCCAAGCGAGGGTGTACCTGAGCTTGGTGGCGAAGCGTGTAGGCTGGGGTGAAGTATGAATCCCAGCCTATACTTAACTACTTTGACGACATTGCCGCCCATAGGACGACCACGGTGGCAATAAAAAGATGAAAATAAAACAAACAAAAAACAAACAAAATTGATTATTTAATATTATTGTGATTTTTTATTTTTTATTTTTATTTTTTATTTTTATTTTTTTTTTTTTTGATAAAGCTTATTTAAAATATTCTGAGTCTTCTCAGAAATTTGTTAAGAGAAAAATCTGTTACCACCTGCAGCTAAATCTGCATTTTTCCAACTTGCTATTTTGAATTTAGATAAAAAATATATGACACCTGAATTATCGCATCTAGTTTCAAAAACATAGCGGACAAAATTAGAAAAACATATTTTTTCGATATCATGATATGATAATTGAGGATACATTCCTTTAATTTCAGCCTTCGTTTCATAGTATTTTTTCTTAATTAATTCGATGTCAGCATTACAGTCTTTTATCATTGAATCAAAATTGTCATCTTCGTCGTATAAATTTTCAAGTTTTAATTTTTCTTTCTTTTGACTTGTGTTACTTTCTTCTTTCTTTTTTCTGAAAACCAATTTTTCATCAAGTGCTCGAAAATCAAAATGATTTCCAGAATATTTGGCATCATTTGGATTAATATTTGGGAATTTTGGTAAAACATATGTAAAACTATTAAGAAACTCATTAATAAAAGAGCCTAATATATTCAATGATTCCTTATCAAACTTTCTATTCTTTTCAACTTCGTATATTGATATTATTCTATCTATATTTTTTCTATTTGATTTAAAAAGATTTTTTTCAAATTTATAATTGGGGAACTTTTTGAGAGATTGAACAAATAAATATTGAATATCAATTTCATTGCTATTTTTAACAATATTAAATATTTCTGATTTGCAAAAATTATTTAATATTGTATGTATGCAAGGAAGTTTCACTCCATAAATTGATTCAACAAAATCATCTTCACCACAATCACAATTTTCTTTTGAACATTTTAAATAATTATCTGGTCTCTTGCTAAGAATTTGTATAACTTTTTGAATCATTTTTTGATGTTTATTTTGAAAAGAATTTCCACAAATATCTGAGTAATTATTTATATAATTTAATAAATAATTTACAATTGTTGTGAAACCAGTTTTAAATGAATGAGTTCCGGAATCTGGCAATTTTTGATTGATATTTCCGTGGAAACCTTCCGAATGATTTGAACAACGAGCTACATGGTGGTCAGAACGAATCCATATTGCCCAATTAGCAATATAATAATCACTTTTTTTAATTTCTTCTTTATTTGGCATTCTTTCCACTTCATCTATATCTTTTAACATAATTTCAAAATCTTTTAATTTTTGTTTTTTTTCATTATCTTGATCGGTATCGTCAAATAAAGGTGAATTTGGATCTTTTTTATATTCGTCCATTTCAACTAAAATAAATTCTTTTTCTTGTTTATATATTAAATATGTTTTGCATCTCAATAACCTTGCAATCCATACTGATTGTCCAAGAAAAATTTTCTCATTTTTTTATATCAAATGTCTTTTTTTTTTTTTTTTTTTTTTTTTTTTTTTAATATATTTTTGTTAATATATGAGAAATTTAATGATTTCTAAAATAAAATATGTATATAATGGCGAAAAAAAATCTTTTTGACTTTCTTCATTGGTTTGTAAAATATTATTTTGCTGATCATTTGTATAATCGATGTCGTTCTTATAAATTCGGTCCATAAAAACAAACTTTTATTTGAGTAAAAAAATCCTTGTCACTTTCATAAATTTTCTATCAAATATTTTAGAATAAATAATTCTTTTTATTTCCTCATAATTTTCATGTGTTTTTTTATAATTAATTAATTTTTACTGAATAAATATATTAAAGATTAAAGGATATTATTTTTACTGATTATATCAAACTTATTTCCAATATAAACAGCAATTAATAATAAAAATAATTTAAATTATTGAAAATTTCATAAAAATATAAAATAAACCTTTCAATATTATATTAAACATTCATTTGAACTTTTCGATTATATTTTAAACATTCATTTGATCTTTATTGGAACTTTTTCTCAACTTTCACCTCAATTACGAAGTCGTATTCCCAAAAATAATTCATATCAAAAGCTAGCTTTCATCAAAATTTGATGTTATATCTCTACCATAAAAATTGCTATATAGAGATGACCAAGCCGAAATCTAGGTACAATATTTTAAATTTATTTTCAAAATACGGCAATATCCGCAAAATTAATTAGATTTTTTTTTTTATTTTCTATACATATTTCATAAATCAGATAAAGAATCAAGTTATATTTATATAATGGAGTACATGTTATATTCAGTCAGCAATGATTATTAATAGCATGTTTTTACTAACCTACTCCCTTTCTTTGAGAACGAGTCCATAATTGGGAAAAGTTTTTTTACTCTATGAAAAAGTTAATAAAAGTTTAACTTTTTAAAAACTTTATTTTTTTTTTGAGTTGTTTTTAATCGTTTTGGGAAAAGTATTTTTGAACTAAATTTTTATCTTTGGGGTCACTGGTTCGATTCCCATCCAAGGTCAAAATTATTTGAGTAATTTTTTCGTGGACAATCAGTATGCCTAATGATGATTTAGGTCCAAATATTTGTATAATATGACGATGACAAAAATATTGAATATTTGAATGTAATTTACAGAACTTTTTGATAGGAGAACCTAAATCTGATAAAACAACTTTATTTTCAAAAACATTTTTATTTAAACAAAACTTATTTAATCCATCAAATAATAAATTATATAAAAAACGGTTCTCTTTAGGGCCAATTGATAATGCGAAAGGAAAACTTGAATTGAAATAAATTGAATGGTATATACAAAATTTGTAAGGCTTAAGCGCATAAAAAGAAGCATCAATTTGCAAATAATGCATATAATTTATAACTTCTAAAGCCCAAGGCATAATCCATATTATATTTTTAATAAAAGCAAAATCATTATTAAATTTAAATGCAAATCCATCGTCCTGAAGTTTTTGAGTACTTATCTCAATATAAACAAAACCAGGTAAATGCAATAAAATTTTATAAAAATCATCATAACCTTGAAAACTAACGGCTCTTCTACGCAAGGTTCTTTTATCTAAAAAGTTTTGAAAAGCAAATTTTATAAATATTGGAAAATTAGAATTTTTTCGAGCTACGTAATTACAAAAAGTATAAAGCATTGAATTTTTATGTTTACGTTGTTTATTCCAAAAATCTTGAGTCAAAAAAGGACACTCTTTATTTTTCAAAGTATATGGCGACGTCATGATACATTCTTCAAAATCAATAGTAACAACTTTCATAGTTTGGTTTTCAAGGAGTTGATCTCTAGCGAGAACTTTAATGGTTTCCAAATCGTTTTTGACAGTTATGCTAAATATTTGAATTTCAGTATTTATCTTTGATTTATTACAGCAACTAAACGAAAAAATGTCATTATAAACTCTTTTGTTGTTGCATATAAATTCTTTGGTTAAGCTATCGAGGAAAAGGATTAGCGAAATGATATTGAAATTCTGAGAATGCAAAGGAACAATTTCAATGAATGTTCTTAATCCTTTATCTTTTAAAGAATTAGGTCTTTGCGTATGAGATAGATATTTCGCTGAATAATAAAGATTTTGGTCTTCTTCCATAAATATAAAAAGACCATAATTCTTTCAAAAAGTTATATATATTTATTAAAAAAAAAAAAATTTAACAAATTTCTGAGAAGACTCAGAATATTTTAAATAAGCTTTATCAAAATAAAAAAATTAAAAAATCGTAATAATAATATTAAATAATCAATTTTGTTTGTTTTTTGTTTGTTTTATTTTCATCTTTTTATTGCCACCGTGGTCGTCCTATGGGCGGCAATGTCGTCAATTCCAGATCTTCCGGATGAAATCGTGATATCTTTGTCCGGATGACGACTCGCCGCAGTTACAACCAGCTAGCTGCTAAGCATTGCTGATCGTGGTCTTGCTATGGGCGGCAATGTCGTCATTCCAGATCTTCCGGATGAAATCGTGATATCTTTGTCCGGATGACGACTCGCCGCAGTTACAACCAGCTAGCTGCTAAGCATTACTGATCGTGATCATGCTATGGGCGGCAATGTCGTCATCTCGGTTTCTTTGATTGGTTTAGTTCTATAAAAATGGCGCTTTTTCATGGTTTTATCTTAGTGAACTTTTTCAAAACTTTACAAGAAAATTTTAGAACTTTTTGTATGCCTTCTCAATTAACTCAAAAAGTCAGAATAACGAATTTTCCTCAGAAAAAAATGGTGTAACTTTTTCTATAGTTTGTCACTTCGCCCTTGAAAAAATTGATTTAATCAATATCTAGTAAATTTATGATATTATTTTATTATAATAATAATAATGGGTAATTTAATATAATAATAATAAATTTTATTAAATTAAAAAAGCTGAAATGTTTTTAGAGATATTTACAAAAGTATTTCAAATATTAAGTGAACAAACATAACTTTTTGAATGAATATTTTCGATGAAAAATAGTTGTCACTTCATTTTTAATGGATCTTATTGACCAAGAAGACTTCAGTGATGACCAAAAATGGATCATGCATTTGCGAGCAGAAGAGAAAATGACATACAGACAGATTCAAGTTGCTTGGGCTGTCGCCCATAAAGATACAGAAGATGAATTCATATCACCAGCAGCAATAAAGACATGTTTTAAAAGATCAGCTCTTGCGTTACATTGGCAAAAAGGGCAAACCTATGGAAACGAACCATTCCTTTCAAGACCAGATATTAGTATATTAAAGGAGTACATATCAGAACAATGTAATGGAAGTGATCCAGTTGACTCAACAGATCTACTTTCACAAGCATTGTACATCAGACGTGAAAGACAGTGTTCAGCAATAAGCTTCCTCAATTCAATTAATTGCAGCAATATTTCTGATGAATTGCAAGGAGAATATATTGATGAACCTGTTCGTTCTTGGTTGAATGGTCATTTACAAGAATTAGAGTCATCATAGTGCATGCACTCCTCAAAACTTAAATTCTTATTTTAGCTTAGCAAAAAAAGTTCTCGAAACAACGCCTCCATCTCTTATTTTTGGCGCAGACGAAACTGGATTAGATCCGAGGGTAAAGAAGAAGTATGTAGTTCCAAATAGCATCAAGGAATTCCTTGTTAAAGATCATGATAAAATACCTCATTTTAGTGCAATGTTATGTAATAACTGTATAGGACAAGCTTTACCACCATTTGTTATATTAGCTGAACTACAAAATTGTCCACCAGAAATTAAGCAATATTTAATTACAGGACAAATATGGGCTGTTTCGTCTAATAGCGGATAGGAAACTAGAAATACTTTTTTAATATGGACGATAAACTTTATTAATTATGTTTCAAATTATCGATTACAATTAGATGAAGAAATTAGAAATAATGAGGCTCTTCTCATTCTCGACGGACATAATTCTCGTGAGAATCCTCTGGCTATTTATCTATTGAAAAAGTTTCATATAAATGTTTTGATCCTTCCCTCACATACGTCGCATTTACTCCAGATGTTCGACGTCGTTCTTGCTCGGAAATTTAAAAAAAGATTTAGTAATAAATTTAGTCAAAAATTAACAAATCAAAGTTTATTAAATAATCGATCAATCGCGAGTGCAGTTGACAATGCGTAATCAGTTCATTAGTAGAAGCTTGGTCAGAAACTTGTACAGTTGAAGACTGTTTGACGGCGGCGAAAGTTACAAGTACATTTCCATTTGATCCAAATGTTGTTCTCTCAAACACTTTTGTTCACGTTCTCACAGAAGAAGAAAATGAAGTAATGAGGAAAAAACGTAAAAATAATCGATTAAATATAAATAGTAAGATAATTACTGAATTAGATTTTCTTGATAAATTAAATCAGCACGTTTTTAAAAAAGAATCATTCAAGCACATTTGCGTGTATCATGAGGTTAATTACATTGACCTTTGTAATGATTTGAAAAATGGTTCATATTATGATATTCAAATTTTTTCGAAACTGCATCATTTTGTACCAAACGATTCGCCTCCTGTTTTCTTTTAATTTATTTATAATTTCTACATTTCTTTTTTTTTTTTTTTTTTTTTTTTTTTTTTTTTGAATCCATATCAGATATCATCAATCATCCTTGTTGCGGCTTTGACTATATATTCATGATATGACTTGATAGCTTATCGATATTTGATTTGTTTAATGTTCTTCCTGCTTTGCAGGAAGAAAAATGAACAGGTTTTTTTAAAAATAAGAGATAAAAATTTTATTATTGAAAAAGTTCGATATTTGTCTTATTTTTTTTTTCAATTTTTTTATTTTGAATAGTTTTTTTGAAAAAGTCTGATATTTGTCTTATTTTTTTTTCAAATTTTTCTAATTTGAAAGTTTTTCTGAAAAAGTTTAACTATTTCTTTGAAAAAGGTGAAAAATTAAAAGGAATAGAGCATAAGGCAAATTTAATTGACCTTGCTACGGGTCCGATGAAACGATACGGCATTTATGAAAGGACGTTATTATATATTAGCTATAAAATAATAACAAATCCCAAAAATGATTGCGGCAAATGTTTTTCATGTTTTTCAATTGATTATTTTTTCTCTGAAAATTTGATAAATTATTTTTTATTTTTTGCCAAAATTTTTTTTATTTTTTGCTAATCTGAATAAGCGGAGAAATTTACGGGTCACAGATGATTTATTATTATCTGCTTGGTTTCTTTGATTTCCGAATATATAGAAGTTAAGTGAAAACGTAAAATTGCAAATTTTTTTAAAAAAAAAATACATTTTAAACAATAATAAATCATCTGTGACCTCTGCAAACCCAATTTGATGAAAAAGCATGAAGTTTCCTTAAATTTTGCTCCTCGCAAAATGTGCATTGGCAGCAGTAAGCACACCACCCTGGGGCAATAACTAAATTTTGTTGAACATTCTCTGGAAAATTGTTTCTCAAAAATAAGTAATCTGTTGTTTTTTTCCATCTCCTATCTGGAAATCTAAGTACGTTGTTATCGCATTTGATACATGATAAGTTTGAGCAAACATGAGGGCCACTTGTTTCAGTTGTCATTCCAACTGGAATATTGGGTCCCCCAATACAAACAGACGTACATTTTTGAACTGGGCCTTTTGGTGAACCAAACATATTGTTTGATGAATATTTTGGTGTCAAAGGATGAGCTGGTGATTCTATTGGTTCTACTGAAAATGAATGATTGGAATTGCAAGAACTAGATCCTTTAATATTTGCTTTTGAGTTAAAATTCTGCGAATTAGTTGAATATACATTTTTATTATTATCTGCTTGGTTTCTTTGATTTCCAAATATAGGATCGTCATCATCAGTGCCTAAAATATCTTTGATAATCTCAAGTTCATCAGCATTTAAGCCAGTCATTAAAAATTTTGTAATGATCGTTGAGGTCAATTAAAACTTTAAAAATAAAAGGTTAAAAATTTTGTATATGGAATGACAAACGTACAAGTAAATTTTGTGTTGATAATTGTTTTATCTAAATCATAGATTTTTTTGATCAAGCTAATTATTATAATTTTAAATATGATACTGTATTTAATTTTATGAATAGAAAACGAGAAAATAATGAGCCTATCTAATCATCTTTTATTCTTTATATAATTGTAGATAATAGGATTTCTTAAAAACTCATTTTCTTTTGTCATTATATTATATTTTTTATTAATTGCATCATGTGGTTATCTGTATGCTAATTGTGAGTGCGCTGTTAACCAATATTTTATACTGGCATACAGTTTATATTCATTATTTATTTGTATTATTAAGTTAAATAAATAAATAAATATTCAACATAAATTCAAAAATAAAACTTAGGAGTAATTTTCGTTATAATCAAATATTTAATATTTATTTTCCATTCGCTTCTGAAATATCGATTATTGGAGCATCATACTCACTACTTTTTTCTTCGCTAGCTTGTATAGCATCGTTGCTAATAGATAATTCTGTTTTAATTCGATCTTCTGCAAATTCACTGGAATCGACATGAACGAAAGTTGAAGGTGTCCTTTGAATCTCATATGAGTTATCTAAAACAGGTTGAGATTGCACTCTTTCGATTGACGTCGAATTATTTGTTGGGTTTTGGTTGAATTGTTCAATATGAACTTTTTTTGTGTTTGATTTTTGCGAATCATTATTCTCTTCATTCTTTAGGTTATTATTTGAGTCTACAAATGTTGGCTCACTTTCCATTTGTGAAATTGTTTAAATATAAAAATGATTTTATATATATGAAAAAAAAAAAATCTGTTGAATGATTCACTTTTTGAGGAGAAAAACTCAAAAAGTGAAAGCAATTCAGAGATTTACAAATTCCGCTCCTCACTTTTTGAGAGCTCGGCTCTCAAAAAGGGCTACGTGGAATTTGTAAAATTGTTTTTTATTCAATTTTTTCAATTATAAAATTCAAATTTCAAAATATTGTAAAATTTCGGTTTATTTTTAAAATCTCTAAAACATAAATATTTTTGTAAGAAGCAGTAATAATAAGTTATTAGAGTATATCTATAATATAAAACTTTAATAATAATAATAATAATAAATGAGTTTGTAAACATTACACGCTGATTAAAAAAAAAATAATATTATCTTATCAACTTGAAAAAAGTTGTTTCAAATTAGTTTTATCTTGTGGACTTAAAGTTAGAGGTCCTACTTCTTCGATTTCTTCGTCAACTTCTTCTGGTTTGAGTGTTATTGTAGATGGGATTGTCTCTTCATCACGTTTATCAATTATAAAGCCGAACATAGCAGCACAAAGATCATCTATTGGTAGTATCTGATGAGAAGGAAGGTCTATTAAGTCGAGAATTAATTGAGTTTTGTCCTCAACAATTTCTATTCTATTTTGTTGTGTAACTTCTTTTGGTTTCACTGGAGTTATCTCTTTAATTCTTGTTTCTTCAACTTCAACAATTCCATATTCGTCAATCATCCATATGAAATTACTGTTATCAACAGCAATTATAGAAATTTTATTATTTTCATCTATTGATATTCCTAAAGCTTTAACTTTAGCATATGTCGGAAGTCTCCAACATTTCATATCATCATTATTATCGATGTAATTTTCTTCATTTTGGCCGCTTTGATTGCTAGGATTATTTTCTTCATTTTGATCATCTTTTTTATTCTTATATTTCTTTGATCTTTTTCCCTTTTTCTTGCTAGATTCGTTATTATCATCTTTTTTGTTAAGCTGTTTGATTTGATCAAACTTGGTAGAAAGTACGATAATTGGCTGATCTTTATTTATTACGAATGCAACATATCCATCTTTACTTGTACAGCAAGCTGATTGTGCAAATATTCTTTTGGTTACTTCAAGCTTTCTTAAGTCAAAAAGTGAAATGCCATCTTTTGAGTGAACTATCATTAATGAGTCATTAAAGAAAGAACTTTCGACAATTATTGATTCAAACATCTTTGTAAATACAATTTCATATGTTTCAACATCAAAAATTTCTAAACGATCTGAAAATTGAAGAACAAGGATTGAACCATCTGGTGACCAAACAAGATCTTCAGGAACGCACCCGAGTCTTTTTGTTTTCCAAAGTTGCCATTTGTCGCTTAATCTCCATAATTGGAGCTCTCTTGCAACTACCATGGCATATACTGGAAGCACTGGGTGCATCGATAGAGGTGATACTTTTTTCCCTATAATTCTGAATGTTTGATCTAGAACAAAATTGGAAGAATATTTGTTGTTATCATCTTTGCTAATGTTTTCATTTATTTTGTTGCTCCATATTTTGACTTCACTATATCCAACGCATATAGAAGCATCTTTATCGTGTGAAAGTGGATTACCTTCAACTGTTTTTGCGTTAATATCAAAATTGATGTCAGCTAAATAAGTGAGCGAGTTGAAATCTGAAGACTTGGTTGTATTTTCAGTGTTAGGCGCGTTTGAATTTTCATCTTCTTTGAGAAGATTTGCTCCATAACGCATCTTAAGCATTGATCTATATTCATCGAAGCGTCTTTTTGTAAGCATATTTTTATATATTTCATTTGCTAAAAAAGTGTCGCTGTGTGGTTTAGTGTGATTGAAGTCAGCTTGTAAAATCATTGATAACCCTTCTTGGTCAAAATTTTCTTCAGGGCTTAAATATCCAATTTCATTAAGATCATTTGGACTTTCACCCTCAGAAGTTTCAACAGTTATAAGATAATCTTGCGTAAGAGCAAAAGATGTTACTGGAACACGACAGTTGAATGAGGATATAGATAATTGTTCTATGCATTCAGCATTTTTACTATTGAAAAATTGAATTAAGTTTGGTCTTCGAAGTGATGTAATAATATTTCCATTAAAGAAAATGTCGCCGTAAACGTGAGACACAAAGTTAATTAAGGTATTTGCTTTTGGATCAATAGAAACAAGAATATTCTTATCAACAACTCCTGCAACATATTGTGAATTATTTGTAATAGCAAGGCCTTCAATTGTCATTCCGATACGTGGTAAAATAGTTAAGCGATTTGTTGTTTGGCTATGTGATAGAAAAACTCCTTCTGTTCCACCTGAATAAACAGATGTTTTATCAAAGCAGACAGCATTAGGACATACAAAATGCCAATGATATGAAAAATTCATCTGACCAAATTGTTGAAACCTGCCATTTTGCATAAAAACAAAATAATCTGTATCGTCTCGAAATCTGCATATTCGGCACGGATTATATAAATTTCTTATTTCAATAACTTTCTTACTCATTAGATCAAAGACTCGAAGTTTGCATTCATCAGCCATAACAATCTTTGTTCCTGTTTCATCAATATCAAAATTATCAAGTTGAGGAAAACGAAGCCATGTTGGTTCATTAATGATAAGTGAATCATGAAGGTCGCAAAGTTTCTTTTGAGTTGGATTATCGATAATAAATCTTGAGGTGTTGAATGAAAGAGATGCTTTTGGTGATTTTAATTCTGAATAGTCAGATATCCAAAACATTTTTTTTTTGTAATAAACGACATATATTTGTGATGAACGAATAAATATCTTTTCAATAGGTTCCTTATGACGAAATTCATCTGAAGGCATCTTATCGATAATTGACATCAAATTAAAATTATGAATCATAATATAGCCGTCTGCGTCAGCTGAAACCAAGAAATCATCTGTGCATGCAAGACATCTGACAGGTGCTTTGTGAGATGTGCACTGTGTTTGAAGTCGTAAATCGGGCAACGAATAAATGTTGATTAAATTTCCACATCCAATAAACAAAAGGGCCTTTTTATCATGACTTATACACATAGCATTTGGATTAAAAGTACCACCACCTACTCGTCGAACTGTAAAAGGCATATGAGTGATTGGTGAAGAAAAAATTCCCTTGACCACAGATTTCGATATTCAAACAGAGTTGAATTTAAAATTGAAAGAATAAGATTTTAAAATCTTATGTTGATTGAGTTTTCTCAAAAAAGAAGAACTTTTTCTTAAAAAATAGAAAAAGTTAATCTTTGATAAATATGTTACAAAAAATATTTTATTAAAAAAACACATTTAACAATAAAAAAAAGTATAGCGCTTTCAAATTGAGCTTGAAGTCGTATATGCATTCTAATTCATATACTGAGAAATTTTTGAAATGATCAGTAAAAGGATATTTTTCTTATCTTCTTGAAGATTATTTACTAGATCTTGGTCTTCAGAACATTTTGAAAAGAATGATTCAAGTTCATCAGATTGCATCAAATCATTAATGACATCATCCATTTTATTTAATTCCAAGTAATTTAAAAGATTTAAGAATCCTCTTCCCGCCAAAATAAATTTGGAATGATTAATATCTGGAAAATAGTCGTATAATGCTACTCTGTAAATTTCATTATCAATTAATTTTTGAATTTGTGTTTGTGTAGCATTATCTAAAGCAGAATAAAAGCACATGCCAATTTGTGACTTAATTTCATATTGAAGTGTTCCATAAAAGTTCAATAAAATTATATAAATTGATTTATCCACAAAGATACTTGGGGAAACATTTGACATTATTATTGCTGCATCAGATATGATGAAAGAGCCTTTTTGATACAAATTTGAATCGCAATCCACAAGGTACTTAAAAAACCTTAAAACAATTGCCCAACAGTTTTCGTTATTAGTGAGGTATAAAGCATATTCATAAGAAAAATTCATGACTGCTGTCATCAAGACAGCCAATTTTGCGATATTTCTTGGATGAAATGATTCGTTCATTAATGAATATTTTTTAAAAATTTGGAATTTGGCAAACTCATTTAAGCAATTAGCATCTAAAGTAGAAAATCTAAATAAAGCTCCCAGAATAATATTTTCCACATCAATTTCAACAATTTCCAATGATCTGACTAATATAGAAAATAAATGAGATAAAACTTTTAATTGGTTAACATCCGAAAGAGGATATAGGCATAACGAAGAAGCAAATTTGCTTATTCCATCTAATATATAATTATATTTATTTTCATCTATATTTAATTGATTGCATAACTCTTGTGGTACATTTAATTGAAAAAGGTGATTTCGATTTTCAACTGAAAAACGGCAGTAACGAATAATGCCATAGAGCCATTGTGGTTCTAAAAAGTTATCAATCATTTGCTGAAAAATACCATTTTCATAGAGCTTTTCTGAAATGTTTCGAGGGTAAGTTAGAATAACAGAAAGAATTGATTTGGCTCGTTTTTCGACTTCACCTCTATATTCTGGATTTTGAGAAAATTCTAATAGTTTGTCGATATCATCAGGTAATTGAAGATATTGAGAAATATCGAAATGGTGAATTAACTTAAATATATTATTTAAAATATTAATTAAAGTTGATTCTTTAAGTGGAATAGAGCTGTGCATTGCTCCTAAATTATGATTTAAAATCTTAGTATTTTCTTTTGAAAGAACCTGATTTGAGCTGTTTGATCGTAAAGGATGCAAAAGAAAATTATCATCTTCTCCATCATCTTCTTCTATACCAGAAAGATTATTCAAGATTTGTTGACGAATTGAATCAGATGAGCATTTATAATTCATTGATATTTTAATTTAGCATTAGTACGTTAAAAAAAAATTGAATATTTCATTTTCAATAGTTTATTTTAGTCATCAAAAAGTTTTCTTAAAAAAAAATCGTTAGAAATTTATAATGGCAACCTTACTTGAGTTACTCCAGCAACAACAAAGGCATGAAGAAGAAGAAGAATTCGATGAAGCAATTCCTGAAATGGATGCTCTTGTACTTAAATCAAATGATGGATATGAGTTTGTTATCGATAAACAAACTGCAATGATTAGCTTAACGATTAGAAATATGTTATATGGTGGAGGAAATTTTGAAGAAGTTGACACCAAATCGATTAATTTGCCAATTCGAGCAACTGTCCTTGAAAAAATTATTCAATATTGGCATTATCGTTCACAATATTCAGATCATTTGGACCAGCTACCCAAGTTTGAAATAAATCCAACAGAAGCAATTGATTTACTTCAAGCTGCAGAATATCTTCAAACTTAATTTTCATTTTTATTCCACCAATATAAATTGGGTGTGTATTTATTTAAATATTTGATCTTTTTGTTGTTATTTTTTTGTTTCTTTTGGTATTCATTATTATATTTTGTAAATAATATTATTATTAACTTAAATACAATAATCATCTAAGGAAGAACTTATGATTGTCTAAGTTATTATTAAATGTTATAATATGGAATAATTTTTATAATATTGAATAATTTGTTATTTAAGGGTGTAGTTGGATATGCTTTTGATTGAGAAAGTTATAGAAAAAAAAAAAGGGTTCGACTCTCTCAAATTTTTTTGATTGAAAAATAATAATATCTTAAAAATTAAATATTCTTTCTATTTAATAAATTCTTAAATCAATATCTGATAAAATCTTTATTCATTTAATATATCTTAAAAAACAAAAAATTTGTTATTTGCAAATCAAAAATGAGAATAAAAGTCGTAAATCAACTATAGTCAATAGTCGTTTGATTCCATTGTCAGTGAGCTGTTGCATCAAGTCTTCAAAAGGTTTGTTAACAAAACATTTCGATGTTAGAGATAAGAAGTTCATTCCTAAATGGATCAAGTTCATGTTTGAGAAATCTGTTGATATCGTTAATGATAAGGTTAAAGCATTGAGAGATATGACTGGAATTACTTCGTACTCTGCTTTAGCAGATGATTCAGAAGAGAAGCTTTTGAAGTTAGATCGAAATCTATTTAATGTACCAGTTTTGGGATTCAATTCAGCAAAATTTGATAGTAATCTCTTTAAAGAATACCTTAACTATAGATTTGAAAATATTGAATGGAGTGTTGATAACTGTTCATTAATTGGTACCACGTCAGCAATGAAGCAATTCATTATTCGCAAAAGTGGAGGTTTTAATAAAGGTTTGATTGGATTACGTTTCATTGATGCTCAAGCATATGTAAGTGGTGGTACTCTCAAAGAATTTGGCAAAGATTTTGGAGGTCAAAAGAATTCAGTAAAAGGTGTATTTCCTTATGAAGCAATCAATAGTGAGAATTATAATGAAATCCTTAGCAAGTCTGAACCATTTACGTACGAAGATTTCTATAGCTATCTCAATCAAAAGAATCCATTAACGAAAGAAGAGTATGATGCTTATGTTGAAGATTCCAAACGTTTCAAGACTCGTTGGGATTATCTATTAAACTATAATGATAATGATGTTGAGATGATGATCAAACCTATTGATAGTCTCATTGAAATGAATGCCAAATATGGAGTAGATATGTTATCAAACCTTTCTTTGTCACGTAATGCTTCAGAAGAAAAATATGCAATGAATTATAAAGACTTTGATCCAAAATGTAACTATGGAATTGTTAATGAATCAAATACATTCAAGCCTACCCAAAAATGGTGGGAATACAAAGTTAGGGGATATGTCATGCAAGATGAGAAATGGAATGCTAAACAACGTGCTAAGAAATGTATTTGTGAAGCAAAGTTCCCGAAGGGAAATACTAAACCATTAAGGGATATCTCTAAATGTGTCACAGAAGATGACTTTGATGCTTTCATGAAGATGTACAATGATCCAATTCAAGGTAAATGTCACCTCTGTGGTGAACACTTCTCATGGACTAATAAACCAACTTTGGACAGAATTAATAATGAGATTGGACATGAGTTATCAAATTGTAAACTTGCATGCGAAATATGCAACAAATTGCGTTCAAAATATGATGATAAGGTTACTCGTTTACGAATCCAGCTTAAGAAGTTCTGTAGACTAAACCATTTTGCAATGACCATCACAGATGAAGCTGAATATAAACGTTTAAGAGAAGGTATCACTGGTGGTCTTTCAAATGTAATGCATCGAGTCAACATTAGAGGTGAAACCAATATCAATAGATTCCATTACGATTTGAATGCTAACAAGGTCATTTCAAGAGATACATCAAATAAAGTTTCACATGTGATTGGAGTTGATTTCAATTCATTATATCCATCAGCATTCTCTGGAAACAAACATCCCTTCAACAAATATCATGGAGGTATCATGTACATGCCTGGCTCAATGCTAAATTCATTTGATTGCTATGATTCTAATGGTGTATTGATACCTGAAATCCAACGTAAATGTATGAATATAATCAATTCTCAACGAAGATTTAAAGAGAATCCTCAATTCATATTCCATGCAACTGTTAAACTAGAATGTCCCAAAGAGCTTATTAATACATTCATTAACTTCCCTCCAGTGTTTCGAAACTTTGAAATTAATAATGATTCTGACACAATTGGATCATATATGTACGAATATGGTAAAGACAATGGTATTCATACAGTGGACAAATCAGATGTTAAGCTTACAATGACTCTTGACACAATGGGTGAATATAAGATCTTTGGATGCTCATAGATCATGGTTTGAAAGTTGTAGATATCAAGAATGTAACGTTATATGATTGTCATAGAGGTTTCAATGCATTTGTTAACGAATTCATGAATGAGCGTGTTGCCTTCCTAAATGGAGACAAATCTGGTAATCCACAGAGTGGACTTTGCTCCGCTAACGAAAAGTTCTATAAAATTAGTATGAATGGATCTTATGGATATGATGGTCTCAATACAGAACATTACAATAAGATTAAGATAGTTGATCGTGATAAAGCATACCAAGCAATCATCAGTGACACATACATGAATGGATTACCATTATCTAGAAACTCTTACCTAATCCAGTTGCAACCCAAGAACTTTAGATGCAAAACATGTATTCAAGAATCATTCTTCACACTTGATAATGCAAAGTTCTGGTATCTAACATTCATTTACGATTTCCTTTTCAAATGTGTTGATCTAGAACGCATTCATTTCATAGAGAGTGATACAGATAGTGCTTACTTTGCAATTGCAGGTGACATGAATAGACATGGTGAACAGTATTTCGATACAATCATTGCTAACAGGGAATTCTATGACAAACATGTTTACAAATTCATGCCTAAACCATCCATTGGAACTAAAGCAGATGAGAAGAAGATCTTAGGTGCAAGCATTGAAAAATATGGAGATAATCAAGTGGCACTCTGTCCTAAATGCTACACAATTTGGAATAATAAAGAAGACGGTACATCTGAAACCAAATCCCTAAAACTTAAAGGTGTATCATTAAAGAAGAACTCAATTCAATCATCAGATTATCTTCATGTTATTCAAGAAAGAACAGTCAAACCTGGTATAAACATAAATCTTCAAATGAATCATAACCAAATGAGTAAGATAACAGTATACAAGAATGCATTAACAGGTTTCCATAACAAGATGATCGTACTTCCAAATGAATCGTGTGCACCATTCATCAAAGGTTTGACTGCTAATGATTACATTTGTGAATTTGCTAAGCAAAGTTCCCTACGGGAAAGAAAGTAGATTTAAATATTTTTGAACAAATTTGTTTACATTCAATGCTATTATTGCATTCTCAAAGAGAAGTTTGCAAAGCAAAAAGCAATTACGTAGTATAAATCCTTATACATAATCTTTATGAATATCTTACATTATATTACATTACCATTTATCAGATTCTTTTGTATAACATTCTGTAATACTTTTGCAAATACTTTAACAATTATGTAAACATGAATCAATTAAAACTAAATAAAATTAGCTTCTCAAATCAGTTACATAACAAATTACAGAATAACTTCTTATCAGAAAATCATTTCAGAACACAAGAACAAACAAAAAGTAAACAAAATGAAGAATATTCATTTACTGATTTACATTCAGAAATTTACGACGTTTCTTTGCAAAGCAAAGGTCCCTCCGGGACTGATGATACGAATCAAGTAAAAGATAAAGTTCAACACAACTTGAATGATAATGACAAACTTTCAATTCAAAATGATAACAAACTTGAGAATTCTGAACATATTGAAGAACAAAACCTTGAACAGCAAAAGAAATTCATCAAAAGACAGAAATATAATGCATACATGAAATCGTATCGTGAACGCAAAAAGAAAGAGATAGAAGAACGTATAAAATCAATTGATATATCTCTCAACGAACAAACCAAATCATACAATAAAGATGATATCAAACAAGCTCTCTTTGATTGCATTAATACATTAATAAATATCATTAACATTAATCTTGACAAATTCACAAACGAAGCCAAAAATAATATCATCAAATGTCAATATTCTGGTGACATTCTTCAACTAACTAATACATTAAATGCTTATATCAACAGCTTATTTGGATCTAAATAATTCGTTAGCAAGTTCATTTAATTTCATTTCTACTTGATTCTTAACCGAATTATTTTTAGACTTATACTGATATGTATTCTTATATGGAATCAATATAAGCTTTCCATAACGTTTTCTGAATACATGATTATCTATTTTAAATCGTTTATTCATTTCTCTAGTATTCATCTCAGAAACTGTCTCATTATATCTAACAAGTTTCTTTAACAATTTCAATTCATTTTTGTTAATCAATTCACTAATAATCATTAACAATTTCTCTTCATCAGACTCATCAAATATACCACCTTGATAATTATTTTTATATTCACCACGGATATTTGAATCCATTTTATCTACATTAAAGAAATTATTTTCAGTCATTCTTTGACCTTCAATTAAAAAATTATTTGATAACAAATTTTTCGATAACTTTTCATTTTATAATCTTTATCAAAATCATTTACGAATAAATTGAGATCATAAATGGGGGCTTAAATCATTCGGTATCAATGAAATAGAGTTTGCCACCAAAATCGTGGAAATCAAAATGGGTCCAAATTTGAAAACTGTGTTTTGAGCATACTTTGATCATTGACCCATGGAGGGTAGTACACGAACCCCCATTTCACCAGGTCTGACCCCATGAAAACCCAGGATTTGAGTGGGTCTGGAGCGATTTTGTATATCACCCGACTCTCCCCCATCCATACTCTCTTCAGTGCATATTTATTTATCGATATCAAAAAGGAAATCAATTATCGATCTCAAGAATTGGGAGAAAAACGATCCTACATTTTTATTTCTTATTATATCTGATTTGAAATCAGTTACATTAAAATAGGAATAATATGTAATGAATAAAATAAAATAAAATATTAATAGCTTATATAATAAACAAAAAAATACATTATTTCCAATAGTCTATTTACTCTATTGGAAATAATGTATTTTTTTCTGATAGCATCTAGAGTGAGATATGAGTGTGATCGATCTTCTTGAGTGAGATATGAGTGTGATCTATCTTCTTGAGTGAGATATGAGTGTGATCGATCTTCTTAAATGAGCTCCTAATCTTGCCTCTAACAGGATATTAAATGGAAAACAATTGAATCTAACTCAATATCAGCGCAAAATAAGATAAATAATTGAACATCTGCGTATAATAAGGAAGATAGTTGAACATCAGCGTATAATAAGGAAGATAATTGAATATCAGCGTAAAAAAGGAAGATAATTGAACACCAGCGTATAAAAAGGAAGATAATTGAACATCAGCGTATTATAAGGAAGGTGATTGAATTAAATTGCATATCAGCCTATAATAAGGGATATTTATATAAATTTAAAAAAATAGCGCCAAAATCAAAATATTTTAATTTTAATTTTCTTTGCCATTTTACACCTCTGCTTTTTTTTTTTAAATTTTTATGGGGTGTGCCCCTGGGGCACAAAATTTTCCTCTTTTAAAATACTTAAAAATAAATAATAGAATGTATTGATGCTTATTTTAAGATTAAAATCAAAAAATACATTCTTTTTTATGAAATATTTGTGATTAAATTAAATTACGATCATATATTTATCAAAAAGTTTAATTGAAAATTCTGATATCAAAAGCTAAGAAAAAAAATCGTCGATCTCTGCAATCGATCTCGAGAATCTGTGCATATTTATGTATCGATATCAAAAAGTCATTCAATTATCGATCTCGAGAATCGGTGAATAACAAGCCTAATGACGATTTTACAAATAATTATTTTAATGAGGTTATATCTAAATAAAAAAATATGAATAATTGTAAAAATAAAGTTTTTTAGTAAAAAACAAAATTTTGATATAACGTCAATAAAAAAACTAGGAAGTGTATTCAATAAGGTGGAAGTGGATTCTGAGAAGCTTTCAAAAAAAAAAAAAAAAAAAAAAAAAAAATAAAATTATATCAAAATGAAATAAAATCTTTTGAAATATCTCTAAGTATTGAAATTACTTCCTAGTTATTTCTAGATATGATAAACACTCAATTATTCATTCAATTTTTTTTCAATGTTATTTCAATGCATTTTTTTGAATGAACTCATAGAAATTTTCTATGTGTTGTTTGAAATTTAAGATGGTTGGCCGTGCAACTATATTTTTTTCATTGGATCATCCAACAAATTGCCAGATTTCTTTTTTTGTGACTGGAATTTCCCCTTATAATCTCCAAAAAGTTTTGTCAGACCAACAAATGAACTTGATATTTGGCCGCAAGATAGAGGAATTTCAATAAACCCTCAGATAATAACTTCCAATGATTTTTACCTAGTACCTATTGAAGATATTAATTATATTCCTCAATATAAGTGTAAAACAATAGAAGAGTATTTGACTAATGGGCGCGGTGTTGTTTTTCAAGAATTTCCACCAATTTATACAGAACTACTTCCTGGCATTATAATTAGAGAGTAAAACATCTTTCCTATTATTTATTATTATATATCTGCTTTTATATATATATTGTTTTCATGATTATAATCATTATTAATGTTTAATTTCAATCAAATGTCATTGAAATTAAAAAATGATTTTTTTCATTTAAAATAATAATAATTATATTTTACAATATAAACATATTCAAATCAATGAAATATATCTTTTTTTTAATAAGATAAAATAGTTTTTGTAAAAAATATTTGAATACTTTATTCTCTCAATTTCACTACCTAGATAATTGAGAGACTCACTTGTTTTTATACATACGTTATTTGATAGCTCACCTAAGAAAAAATTTAAGTAATTGTATTTTTGGATAAGACAAAGCATTATTTAACAAGAGTTATTGAGTATTTAGACTATTTGAAGTCTTTGGAAGTAAGTTGCCTAAGAGAGATCTGTAAATTTGAACGCCTCTGCTTTGTAGATGTCAAAAATTTGAACAAATGGTGTGCTTTCGTCGATATTTAAATGAAATTGTAGCCAAATAGGGATAAATTATGCCAAATGTTAGTCGATGCGAAAAAAGGCTAAAAAATAAGGTCAAAAAATGGTAATGGGGTTTTACAGTGGACTATATTTAAAAAGTCGAATCATATTCAAAAAAATAATTTTAAAATAGTGGAATTATTTTAACAAAAAAAATATATTTCTTCAATATTTTCATCGAAAATAATATAAAAATAAAACATTATAAAAGATTAATCAATTAATTTATTTGTTATTAAAAAACTCGGAAGAAATCGAGAATAGTATAATTTTGATAGGTTTAATTAAAAATTCAATATTAAACGATAATTGATAATATCATTGCTTTGTGTAAAATAATTTAAAAATTTAAATGAAATTTGGTAAACAATTACAATTTATTGCTGTTAAGGAATGGTTTGATAAATACATTCCTTATAACGAATACAAGAAATTGATAAAGCAATTGCAATTTAGGCTTCAGGAAACAAAAGAAATGGCGTCAACAGAAGAAGAAGTTGAAAATGTCATTGATAAATGTGTTGATGATTTCCTTAATAAAGTAACTCAATCAATAAATCAAGCAACAAGTTTTTACCTCGAAGAATATCTAGAAGTTCAAAGCCAAATCGAATCAATTAAAATGGATTTAAATGAAGCGTTAGAAAATCAAGAGAACACAGAAGAACTTGAAAAAAATCTTAGGAATAAAGTTTTTACCCAAATGCTTACCGTCTACGAACTCAGAACTTTTCTTGAAGTTAATAAAACAGGTGGGCAAAAAATTGTAAAAAAGTTTGCAAAGCAATTGAAGCTTCCTTATGTTGTTGACCAATATGCTGAAACAGAAACTGAGCTTTTTGGGAATTTACCCATTATTCGTCATCTTGTTCGAGAACTCGAAGATTTGTACGTTACTGTTGTTAGAGAAGTTTCGCCATCAAAAACAAAAGAATCGCGTCCTGACATTATTTTACAACTTCACACACAAGTCGAAAACTCATTAATGTGGAAGCAATCAACATTCATTGCAAAATTTGATGCAGTTACTTTTCGCCATAATGAACTTTTACTTAAACCTGCTCCATTAAAAGTTACACCAATTGTAATTGCACTTATTTTATTAATAGCTTGTCAAATCAAACAATTTTCAAAAGGCTTTGACATGAAAGCTCAACGATGTCTTGGTATTGTAGCATTTTGTTCTGTTATGTGGGCAACAAGCGCTGTTCCCTTATGGTTGACTTCATTTTGTGTTCCATTTTTAGGTGTTGTATGTAAAGTTCTTCCATATGACTTTGAGTCTGTTGGTAAAATTATAGAGCAAAGTACAATGTCTCCTACAGTTTATTTGACAATAGGTGGTTTTACAATTGCGGCTGCGCTTCGAGAAACTGAAATGGATAAACGTTTAGCTACCGTTGTTCTTAGAAAAGCATCTTCAAATCGGCGAGTATTTCTTTTAGTTTTAATTATTCTAAATGCTTTTATCGCTATGTGGATTTCGAATATTACAAGTACTATGATCGTCGTTACTCTTGTCGCACCTACTCTTCAGCAAATTCCAACCGAAACAAAATATGCCAAAGCAGTTATTTTTGCAATAGCTGTTGGTGGAAATCTGGGCGGAATGATGACTCCTTTATCAAGCCCACAAAATGCCGTTACAGTTGAATCTGTTGCTTCTGCCGCATTGGAATATGGTGTTGATGCAGAAATTTCTTTTGTAGAGTTCTTTGCTACCGCTCTTCCTTTTTCACTCTTTTGTTGTTTCATATCGTGGTTAATTTTAATGTTAAGATTCAAAATGGATATTGACGAAGTTCCTCCAGTTCCTCCAGCAAAAACAGATTTTGGATGGCGACAAATATTTGTAAGTGTTGTTTCTATTGGAACCATTGCAGTATGGATTTCATTACCGTTTGGTGGTAACAAAGTATTTTCTGATTTTGGTATCGTTGGATTTATTCCAGTTATGCTTTTCTATGGTTCTACGATTCTTCCACCTGTTAGATTAGCAGATTTACCATGGAATATTATATTTCTTCTTCTTGGAGGTAATGCTTTATGTAAAGTTGTTACAGAATCTGGTCTTATGCAAGTTGCAAGTGACTTGATGACTTCATTATTAGGCAAACAAAGCTTATGGGTTTCAATTCTTGTCGTCAATTTATGCGTCATTTTCATCGACTTCTTCCTGACACACACTGTATCTTCGATGATTACATTACCACTTGTCTGTAGATTTTCAGCTTTATCTGGTCATCTTGAACTTTATGCTATGTCAACATGTATGACAACAACAGCATCACAAATATTGCCTGTTTCATCTTTCCCGAATATGTGTTGTTCATCATTACAAGATGATAGTGGAAAGAATTATATCACTTCAAGAGAAATGATTGTGTGGGGAATAATGGTAACGATTGCATGTGTTGTTTCTGTAATGTCTGTTTATTATGGTATTGGTCTTCTATATGGTATGTAAAATTGTTTTTCATGCTTTATTATTTATTTTTTCTATCATTTATAATGTGTACTATAGTATATAATACTATTTTATAATATTTTTAATCATTTAATTAAATGATTAAGCAATTTTCTTTTTAATAATATATCTTTTTAATAATAAATATCCCTTTTTCTATTTTATATATTATTTTTTATCTTAATTGTCAATATGATTTCATACTTGTTTGAAAAAATGAAGAAATCTTTATATATATATATATCATCGTGCTCTAACTCTCGAACAAAATTTATATTATATACGCAGATAATTTTGTTATTTATATTTATAGATTATAATATCAAATATAATTGAATTTCATACATTTATTTTTAAGATATTAATATTTATTTAACATGAATAGTTTTTTCAAAAAGTTTTTAATTGAAAAAAACAATTCAATTTTAATATTTTAAAATTATCAAAAAGTTTCCTTTTTTTTAAAATTTGAATGAATTTTAGTTGAATATAAAATATAATTATCGCAATAATAATGCAAAAATATCAATATTATTTTATTTATTTATTTTAGTATTAATATAAATATATTATAATGATAAAGATATTTTTTTTTTTTCAAATTTTATTATATGTCCAAAAACCTGATCAGGTATAAATCTGATAAATATAAGCTTAAAATGATATATAAATATTTTAATGTAACAATAAGTTCATTCTCATCCAAATAAAATGAAAAAGTGAAGTTTTTTCAAAAGAATCAATTTTTTCTCAAAATTGACTGTTTGGATTTTGCACCCTTTCTCACTATTTAATATAAATATATCTTATGAATGAAATATTATAAGATAACAACAAATTATGAGGAAATTATTTTACAACTGCATATATGTTAGGGAATTTCAATTTAACGTACGATTTTTTCTAAAAAGTCATTTTTTCGTTTTATGAAATTGATATTTTCCATCACTAGTTAATTATATCATTAACTAAGCCATCTAAATTTCGAATATAAGCAGGGAAATAAAATTTTTGATGAAGTTAAAGATACTCAATTTTTCGAAAAGCTGCAAGAAATTTTATTTAAGAATATCTTATATATTCTTTTAAGCATAATAAACATTTTGATATCAAAATATTTTAAATCGATTTACTATATGTTGAGATAACAATTATTCAAAATATAAAAAAACTTGATCTTGATTTTAAGAGTACATCTTGAAAAAGAATTTATATTTATGTTTATGTTTAAGGAAATTAATAGCAGGTGTAAATGTGCTTTGGTGTTGAATGATGATAAGTGAGATAAATATATATATATCATTGAAAAATAAATATATCATTATTGAAATTAAAATTTATTTAACTGATGACAAAAAATATTTCTCCATTGGTCAAGAGTAATACATATATAAATACAATGTGGTAAATAATTTCAAAATATTCGAAATAAAAAGTTGTTAACAACAACTTTTTTGATTGGATTCAGTAATATCGAAGCTCTTTGAAGTAGTTGCCACTTTATTTTTAATTAATTCTCTTGAAAGAGCATCGAATAAATCTGAAAGTCCTTCACCTGTATTTGCAGACACGCAAAAGTATAAATATCCATGCGATTCTGTCCATTTTTTTACTTCATCATCTGATACTTTAATTTCATTTTTTAAATCGCATTTATTTCCTACGATTACTATTATTGTCTCATCTCCAGCAAATTCTTTAAATGTTCCAATCCATACATCTAAATTCTCGAATGAATTTCTGTTTGTTAAGTCGAATACAACAAGAGAGCCAATTGCATTTCGAAAATAAACTGGAATTAAAGATCGAAATTTTTCTTGCCCTGCTGTATCCCATAATTGTATTTCAACATGCGCATCATCAACATCATTTGTAAGTAATTGATAATTTGCCCCAATCGTTGAATTTTCATTAAAACTGAAAGGTTTGCCTGATATTCTGTTAAGAATCGAGGTTTTCCCAACAGATGCATCGCCAATCAAAACAAACCTTCCGTGGAAGACAGAACTTGATGGAACAACTAAAGATAAATCCAAAACCTCAAATCTTTTATAAAATTTTCTCAAGGAAAAATAAAGAAATGAAACAAAAGAATTTTAAAAAAAAAATAAAAATTGAAAGAAAAAATTAAAAAAAGGGTAAATAAATTTACTGAATTCCAAGTTCTTTCCATGCTGTTGCCTTTTCTTCTTGAAGTTCCTTAAGGGAAACTTCCATCTTGCCACGTACGAAATCGTTGATTGAAAGTCCTTCAACGATGTGAACATTTCCGTGTGAGTCTATTTGGCATGGGAATGAATAGACAACACCTGGTTCAATTCCATATGGTTTGGATTCTGGAACTGGGATGGCCATTGAAACCCAATCACCATAGCGTGTTCCGTTGATCCAATCGTGCATTTGGCAAATAGCAGCATTAGCGGCTGATGCAGCTGATGAAGCGCCACGAGCTTTGATGACTGCACCACCACGGGTTGAGATCTTTTGAACGAATTCACCTTCTAAGTATTCCTTTGGATATAATTCTGAAACTTTCTTAATTCCATCTGGTAATTCGATTTCTGCATGTTGTGTATCTGGAACTTGGGTGTTTGAGTGGTTACCCCAAATTGTAACACGGTGAACGTTGCAATATGGAACGCCGGCCTTTTCAGCAAGTTCTCCCTTCATTCTGTTATGATCGAGACGGGTCATAGCAGAGAAGTTCTGTGGTCCGAGGTTTTTAGCATAGTGAAGAGCAATTGCGCAGTTTGTGTTTGCTGGGTTTCCGACAACGATAACTTTGACGGTTTTACGAGCAGCCTTTGAAAGGGCTTCACCTTGTGCTTTGAAGATTCCACCATTCTTTCCGAGAAGGTCTGCACGGGACATTCCATCCTTACGTGGGAATGAACCTACAAGGAAAACGATATCAGCATCTTTGAAAGCAACTTCAGCATCGTCAGTGTATTCAACACCGGCAAGCTTTGGGAATGCGCAGTCTTGAAGTTCCATTGCGACACCTTGAAGTTTTGGAAGGACTGGTGTGATTTCAAGAAGATGAAGCTTGACCTTGCGGTTGTGGAAAAGATCGCCATTAGCAATACGGAAAGCAAGGACATAACCGATTTGTCCTGCAGCTCCAGTGATTACAACATTTGCTGGTTCGACGCACATTTTTATAAAGTGATATGACTATCTTTTCTCAATTTTGTTTTATAAGTGGCCTTTAAATATTGTAATTGTTCAATGTAAACTATCGTTAGAATGGTCATATCACATCATTCAATGAATTATTCTATAGAAATGAAGTGAAAAAGTTTCATCTTTTCTCATCAATCTTTATATATTTATATAAATATATATAAAGATTAATTTCTATTTTTTCATCCAAAAAAATAAATAATTTCACAAAAATTTTTGTATCAATAAAAGATATTTTAATTTAATTTTCACTTTATATGATTAGTTTCTGGCGTTGATACTAGATATAGTTATTTCTGTTCGTAATAAATGCATTTCATATTGTATTGAAGACAAGACAATTTAGATTGACTGAAAAATAATGTTGGTGGAAAGTTGTGATAAACAGAAATTGGATAAATTCAATGAGATTTTTTCAAAAAGAATTTAATTAAAATATTCAATATGTTGCATTATTATATTTATAAATATAAAATATATACCATATATAAATAAAAAATATGACGATAAATATGAATAAAAAAAAAAAGGTTGATTATCGGTAAATAAAGAAATAGTCTAATATTTCAGATTTAAACATTAAAATATATATTATAATACTTTTGTATTATTAAAAGATAAAATTAAATTTACTTTTAATGATTAAAATATATTTTTAAAAATCATATTTCAGGAAATATTTGTTTTTAAAAATTATTACCAAATTATGATGAAAATTGAAAAAGTGGTGTTTAACTTTCATTTTTTTAAAAAACGTGTATTTCGCATAAATAACTTTTTATTTTCCAAATTAAAATAAAAGAATCGGTAAAAAGTGGGTACCGCTGGAAATAAGTTGATAACGGTGAAATGATACATTGAATTTTTACAAATTTAAATAAAAAATATAACCATTTTTCTTTTTCTTGAATGTTAAAAAAACGAACTTTGTAATCCACTTAATTTTTAAAATTTAAGAGCTTCATATCACCGTTATCCACTTATCTCCAGCGTTACCTGCTTTTTACTGAAATTTTATTATTGAAAAAGCTTATTCATTTTTATATCTATCAACCAAAAAAATCCACTCAAATGTTTTTAGGTTTATTTATAAAGGCGTATGACATTTATTCATATATACTGATTGCCTAAAAATAAGTTACCCAAAATTTTTAACGTTTTCTAAGTGTGTCAACCAAGAATGAACAATAAGCGAAACTCATAATTTAGGATTTAGATTATTAAAGCATCCATTAATAAAATTCTACCAAATCTGATTCGTTTCTTCTGTTGAGTTTCGAGTTTTTCCTCAAATTTGTTTTTTCTATAGATAGTCTAATTGAATTTTTTTCAATGATCATATAGAAATCGTGCGAGGGTCTCAATATTAAATAATCATGTATAGTAAGACGATAAACGAGTAAACATCAGAAAAACTGGTCGATATCGTAAACTTTTTCATAAAATCACACTCAAATATTTCATAAAGATGTTCAAAATTGAATGAAAAATGATATTGAAAAGGCTCTCAAATATAACTCAAATATCTTTTTAAAAAGTTCTAAAAATTTTTTAAAATTTTATAATAAGCATTAGGCTGGCCGTTTCTATGAGTTTTATCAAATTTTTCTTCTCAAAAAAAAAAAAATATCTACAATTGAAAAATAGAATATATTTACAAATATTAGAATACCATTTTTCTAAAATGAAAACAGTGATGGCAGAAGATAAATACATATTTAATAATTATATTTTTAATAACGAATTAACCAATGATAAAAGAAAGTATTTTGTCTTATAAGTTTGTGAAAACTGTAAAGAAACATTTTCAACTAGTAATGTTGCAAAAGGAAATAAATATTTTAATGGTTATAAAATTTTATTTTGCAAAAATCATATATCTTCATCTATATAAAATAAAGGATTTATATCTGATTGAATAAAAATGATCGTCGTCTTTAAAAAAGTTAGTGATATTGAATTCTGGTCTTTAAAAAAGTTTTCCATTTAAATTTGTAAGATTTGCTTCAAAAATTGAATGAATTCATAGAGCTTTTCAATTTTTATTAACCAGCCTAATAAGCATAGAAAAGTATTCCGAGTATTTCTATGAGTTTAATGAAAAAGTTGATAATATCGACCAGTTTTTCGTGATGTCGACCGGTTTATCGTCAAACTATAAGATTATTTTTTATTATTTCATTATATTTAATTATTATATTATATTTTTTCAAAATTAAACTCAATATTATATATATTTATATAATTATATTTATAACGTAGAAAAAAAGATATGTGTAAACTTCGGAAAAAAGTGTAAACTTTAACTAATCTTTACTTTTTGTATATACAATGTAATTACACAGGACGATAGAAATTACATATGTAAATACATATGTAATTTTCCGTTAATTTTTTTATTTGAAAAATATCTTTATCTTCAAAAATTTAATCAATTAAAACAAAAAAAGCATGAATATAAAGCAGAAATAATTTTTATTCAGTTATTATTGCTAATAAATTATTAAAACTTTGATATTTCTTTGATCATTCTTTTGATGGTGTAAAATGGCACTTTATATTTATTAAAAAATTCTGATTTTATTTCGACTTATTATGATTGGCTAAATCGTTTTGATTTATTTATTCGATGCATTTGAATTATTTTATAATAGTACCGACGTACAAAACCTTTTTTTCTATGATATTTTGCTTCTAATTATATCTATCAGATAGAATCATCTGCGATAACATGGTTTTTTGACCAAAATTAGCAAGAGTTAATGAAAAATAGTTTTTATCTTTAGATTATGAATAAAAATATTGTTTTAAACATAAATAACTGATTTACATCAAAATTTTTGATTTTATATTAAAGTTACGTTAAAATGTTACGTTAATAAAAATGTGATGTAAAAAAAGTAAAGATTAACTTTAACTTTTTCTCCCTATCTGGTTAAAATTTTTAAACACTATTTTTTTTATAGCTTCTCAACACTTTGATGAATAATATATTCCATTTTCACTGAATTTCGTCATGAATAATCCTCATCTTTCTCAAATATTAAGCTATCGTTTTCTACAATTATTTGACCTTAAACCGTTTTTATCAGAAACATATAATATCATGGTTTTGCTATAAATACTTTATGAAACTCGACGAAAATCCAATATATTATTTATCAAAGTGTTAAGAAGTTGTAAAAAAATTAGCGTTCAGTAATTTTAATCAGATGAGGAGAAAAAATTAAAGTTTATACACTTTTTTCCGTCTCCTTTACAATTTCAATTTTTTTTGATTAAATCTGAAAAAAAGTATATGATATGAAAAGGTAGCAACACCATAATACTATATTTTTAATTTATTTTTAATTTTGTTGATTATTATTCCTAAAAAAGTTCATTTAAAATTTCGCAGTCTCAGCCTCTGTCATACAAAATCAAATAGAAGAAATAATGATAATCCTACTTGATATTATAATTTTCATTTCTACAAGAAGGAACAAGAAATAAGAATTATGAAAAGTAATAAAAACAATTTTCAATACATCAAAACAAAAAGTTTAAAAATGAAAGAAAAAGTGAAAAAATTAATTAGTTATTCCTCAAAATCCTACGTTAAATATATTATTATTATGATTAAAATAGATGTATAATTCAATAATAAAAAACATATGATGATATTAAAAATATCTACAGAAAAATGAATATTGTGAATACATATGTGAAGTCCAAACGCTCTAGAGAGACAAAAGACTTTTTTAGGAGCAATACGACCATTGCATTTTTTAACGATATGTACGCATTCGATATTTGCCAGCTCGACAATAATGTTGGATTAAGCATAAGAAAAATGAATGTTTTTTTCTGAACATATTGAATTTTTCAAGAATAGGATTTTTATGAAATCCAAAATATTAGATACATGAAAATTGAATTATATCATTATTCGATATCCAAATAAATATCAAAATTATAGACAATTTTAGCCATAGCATCATGATTGATATACCTCTTTCATGAATATAAATCTTTAAAGTGTATATATAAATGTGTTGATGAAATTATACTGTTTTTAAGTGTTTTATTTATTTAAACTGGAAAATGCAATGAATTTAAAAATTCATCTCTTCATCAAAAAAAAAAAAAATTTGTAATTAATTAGGATATGCTAATGTATTGCTGAAATTAACTAATAATATTAACAACTCTTATTTTCATTTTCATTTGAAATATCAAACGAATTTTATTACTATATGTTTGTAAAATTAATTAATTTCGTAAAAAAGTCCATAATATTAATATATCACAGAATTTAACGATAAGGATGCTTTACATCATTTTCGAGAAAATAGCCATCTTTTCTTGGTATGATTATTATCTTCATTCCAACATTGATTTGCATAAATTAAAAGACGCTTAGGATCTGGGTGTTGTGGCATTGATTGTAACGCTGTAATTGTTAAAGGATAATTATTTGGAACAATTGAACTTTGAATTTCATTCAAATGTCCAAGTCCCACGTAAAAAACGAAATCAACCAAACGGTCAAAGTGAGAAAACAAGCTGTCCCATATAGAAATTAAATTTGGTAATTCATACTCTTGGCAAAATAATAGATTAAACCATCGAAAGCTATAAAGAACAGGATGAATATTTAATGATTCAAGAACTTTTGAGACATCAGGTAAAAATTTTTCTACTAGTTTGCTAAACTCATCAAGTCTATGCATAATTATAGAAGATTTATCTGTTGTTGTATATAATTCGTGTAAAGGTGATTCTGTTAGTAGCACTTGAAGTGACTGGAACGTAAAACTCTCGAGTAAGTCCATATCGTTATTAAAAAATGGAAGGGCAGAAATAAAAACATAATAAAATGGAATTATTAGTTCGTTAAATCCTTGCATATAGCCTAATCCAACATTCAATGAAGCAAATGTGTAAAGAACTCTTTCTAAACGACGAGCATGACGTCCATATTGATACATAAAAATATCATCGTCTGCAGGAGGTGTATCTGATGGAATAGCGTCAGGTGGAAGTAAAAAAATTGTTCTCCCTGTTCTAACAATATCACCATGTACGATTGCCATCAATTTATTGTTTTTAAGTTGAAAATCAGCACTTGACATTTGATTTGGTAAATTTTTATTATGCCAATTTTCAAGGCCATTGTCTTTCACAAATTCCCAATATGATTTATGAATTTCTTGACGAACTACTGGCCAGTTTGTTGGATCTTTTGGATATATATTGAGCAAGCATAGCCATGCAACAGCACGATCTTCCGCAGGATAACCATCAAGTCCGAGTGAGCAAAGTCTTCTGATTTCATTTATATCTATTTCCTCACGATCGAAATTAGGACTTGCAAGAGGAAGGATTATAAATTCATTAGACATTCAAAATTTTGAAATTTTTTTCAGAAAACTTTTTGAAAAAATTTTCAATTCTATTGTTTTATATAAAAAATTCAATGCAATCACTTTTTAAATAAAAATTATAATTGCCGTTAACTTTTTATGAGAAAAAAAAAATTGAATTTTTTGATAAGATGTAATAATTGCTTTTGACCATTAGAATCTATATGAAATCTCTAATAAATTACCTTTAGAAGCTCCCTCGGCTGTTTACCAAAGAAGTTGAAAAGCAGATAAGAAATGCATCATGAAATCTATACATTTTAAGTTTCAATACTTTACATGAAAAATTTCAAAAATTTTAAATTGTTAAAATAAATATGGAACAAAACGATCCTCCTTATTTTACTCTGGAGCATAGAGTTTTGGCTTGGAATCTTCTCTATGATTTTGCAAAATCTATAAACAAAATCGATGGATTTGGTTTATCTCCATTTTTAACAACTGCATTTACATATCTTTTGCGTTTTTTCAACAACAAAGACATATTGGTAAAAGGTAAAAAGGAGCCAGAAAAAGATTTATTTACATTAGTTGTTGTTTCTGAACTTGTTACTTCAAAGCAATTTTTTTTTATATATAAACTTGATGATTTTATCAGAATTAATTTTGATATTGTCGAAAAATATACGCAAGATCAGCAAAGGATTCTCGGTGAATCAACTCTCTTTGCTGGGGGTGATGAATTGAGAGTTCAGCAATTCAAATCAGAAATTCTAAGGGCAGAGCTATATTTTCTTACGTATATTGGATGGAATCTACTTTCATGTGAAGATTTTCCTTTTGTATACTTTCAACAATGGGGTCAAATAATGCGAAAAGAATCTGTAAAACAATCAGAAAAAGAACTCGATAATTTTCGTAAGATGAGAGGAAGAGCAATTCACTTTATGATATCCTTAATGGTTGTTTTAAATAATCCACAAATCAGACCTGATGTTCTCGCTGCAGCCTCAATTCAAGGTGCACTTTCATATATACCGCTTTCATCTTATTCTACTTTACCAGAAAATGAAAATTTTTGGGCAACTTTAGTTAAAGCTGACGTTGATACCGATAGTTTCATTTCTTTATCCAATTCTATTCCAGATGCACTTGAGTCTCTTAAACCTTTTATGTTGAATACTGAAAGCATTAATAATTAGATAATTCCTGAAAATCAGCATTTGCTTCTTATCTATATATATATATATTTATATTTATATTTATATACATTTTTTATAAATTGATGAATTACTAATTAAAAATAATATTTTTTTGTATTTTCATTTATCATATTGATTAGTTATCATTCTTAAGGGAGAACTAACATGCTGCATAAGATCAATATGCCAATCATCTTCCACTATTAATAATAATAAAAACAAAAATAATAAAAAAAATTTTTTTATTAAAAAATAAATGAAATTAATATTAAAAAATATTTATTGAACTTCTTCTGCAATATCTTGATGGAGTATACTTTTGTATTGTTGGTTGTCCTGTCCTTGATACAATTCTGATGCTGTAAGAGACAGATCTGGAAGTTCACCATCTTTGTAACCACCTTGAAGTAATGGAAGGGCTAAGTTAGGAACCAAAAAAGCCATAATTCCGAATGCCACTGCAAGAATCCAGTATAAAATTGCGCAAAAAAGTGGAAATCCACTATTTGCAAATAAGCATCCTCCAATGAATAGATAAGAGAGTGCTTTCCCGCCTGTTTTTATAATAAATCCAAAATATTTGACGAATGGGAAAAGATATACTTCGACACAAATTAATGCAACGCATAAAAGAAGAGTGATTAATGATCTGATGATAGGGAAAAAGCCGTGAGCGTATTTAGCCATTATAACAATTGCAGCAATGATACCGAAAACGCCAACAATGATGCAAGCAATCTGTATTATAAAACGAAAATTGCAAGATCTTGAATTTTGGTAATAATACATTTTATGTCATAACTCATAGAAATGTGGTTATATTTTTGAAATTACAATAATGTTGGAAATAAATGAATATTCAATTTTTTGGCAAAAAAAATTTTTTATATCTATCTATATAAGATAAAATCAATAAGTATAGTAATTATTTTTATAGCGTATTATGACATATTTTTTAATTATAATTTTTTAGTCATTATAATTCTAACAAATTGATCAAAAAGGAAATATATAAAAAATGCTGATTATAATATATTATGTCATTAAAATGTTTATTCATCTTGTATTTTGTATTGAATCGCATAAAATTAAATCGATGATATTTAAATACATTTAATAAAAGAGATTATATATATATAATAATTATTCAATTAAACAAATTCATCAAATGAAAATATTTTAAATAAAACAAGAAATATTCTTTATAAATAAATGTATACATTTATTATATATAAACTTATTCTTGCTATGAAATAAAATTAATACAATCATGATCACCTATCATTGCGAAATAGTTTCCATTTGACGAAAATTTCCCAATTTTTGAGGAATTGTTTATATCGATTGAATGAGTTTCGCTGTCAACTTGACCAGATTCATTTAATCTTACGAATTTGCATTGCGTACCATCCTCAGTGATGATTGCAATTATGAATCCAGTTGAATCAAATTCAAGATTAGTGCAATTAATTGGAATTTCTGCGACAGTTGCGAGAGTCGTTAAGTCCCAAATTCTGGCACATGATGAGCATCCAGCGGCCATAAATCTGCTATTGTTGCGAGGAAGAGCTATTGATGTTATTTCGCTAGGCATGTAAAATTCAGAGGCTAATCTCTTGTTTGCTACATCAAATACATAGAGTTTGTTGGAAGAATTATTTGCTGTAACAATGTAAAGGCCATCTGAGTGTATTTCTGCCATCGTAATTGGAACTTCGGTATCGAAAGTTAAGAAGGAATCAAGCGATGAATGCTCTGGATTTGAATCATTAATAACAAATATCTCTATAACGCCATCTTCATAGCATACAATAACGTGCTCTTCTTTTGGATGGAATAATGCAGATGAAATTGGTCTTTGTGTGCTAATCCGAATTTCGTTTAATGCAAGGTTACTGGAATTATTATTGTTAACTTCACTTGCAATAGCGCATATTTTTATATTTCCATTTCTATCAGCAGCAATGAAATGAGTATATCGAGCATTTGATGCAATAGAAACGACTCTATTATCAAATGAAGCATATTCATGTGACATTCCATGACGGGGGTCTATTCCCAAAACTAGCCCATTATCAGCACCAATCAGAATCTCTGAATGAGGATATCTGTCAATTGCCGAAAGGGTTGATTCGCCATTGAGAATACGCTCTTGTCTTGATATCCCAAATTGAGTAAAAGCGTTGAATATTGATATTGAATCGTTTGCGTATTGACTTTCTTTTCCTTTGTTACGTTTGCTAATGATTTTGGCTTCTTTTCTAAAGTATGTTGCGAGATTTGATTGTTGTTTTGCGCCAGAGTTTTGGTTTTGTGGTATAGAAGCGTTTGCTATGTTTGTAGGTATTGCAATACCTTTTTCAGAGAGAAGACGAGCAATAACGCGTTTTGCGGCATCATTTTCGTAAAGAGCTTGTGCAAGTTCTCTTTGTGTTGATGCTAACTTTGATCTCAGATTGAAAAGCTCTTCTTGAACTGAATCCCATTCATTTTGAAGTGATGAAAGAAGAGAGCTAAATGAAGGAGCTCTAATAGTAGCGGGATAAGTATCAAGCGGTGTTATATTAATATCATATAAATCTTGAGTTGTTAATGGAGAGTTGCATTTTGGGCAACTACCAGAATTTGAAATATAATCTTCAATAAGTTTCCTCTCAAAAACATGATGGCATGATGTGATTACTGGGTGAACAACAACTTGACCAGAGAGCTCACAAGTGAGCATTTTTTTTTAATTATCCTTGGGAAAAGGTCAAAATATTTAAATACTTTACATCTTATTTTGAATAGTAAACAAATTCAAAATTTTAAAATTTTTATAAATAACATCCATAAAAAACTGATTAAAAAAAAAATGGAATGATAATAACATAGTTAAACGTTATATATCAAGAGGTGATATTTCGCATGTGTTATATCCGCTTCTTCTTGGTGAAATAACTTTTGTTTTGCTTGATCGATTCTTATTAGGAATTGGAATAATTGGTACAATTGGCCCATTCATTTTTGAAGTATTTTTAGTCTGTAATAAGCTTGGAGGTTTAGCTGGTCCAGTTGCATTAGATTCTCTGTCTTGTGCTTCAAATTGTTCAAATTCATTTGCTAGTGAATTAGTTGGAACCATACTTTTTGATTGTCTAGGAGCGATTTTTCCTTTTGGTCGAGGGATCGGAGGTGAAACTCGTACTTTTTCGGGTTTTCCTTCAGTAGTATCATCATTTGGACTAATTGGTAATCTAATTTTCAAAGTTTTATTTTTCGTCTGAGTTGGTTGATCATTTTCAGTTTCATCTTCTTTTGCGTGAACCACTTGTGAATTTGTTTTGCGATTTTCTTTTGTATTATGATTCTGAGATTGTCTGTTACCACCTCGGGGTGAATGTAAATTAATTGCATTAGAATGTGTATTTGATATGCTATTACGTCTTTTATGTCGAATTTCAATGGGAAGTGGATTAATACTTCTTTGCGTTGGATTGCAAGGTGCAATTGGGCATAAACGTTGAGCAAAAGATGGGATATCTCTGGTTGATTTAGGTCTTGAAGAATGAAGGGAATTTGTATGTCGAGGAGAGTGCTGAGGTGGCTCAACAAGAGGATTTCCTGTCCAGTCATATTTATAATCATAACTAAATTGGCATAAGAAAAAGAGTTTTCTAAACATTAATCTATAATCGCTATATTTTGGTTCTTCATCATAGCCAAGATTGGTAACTGCTGTAATATATTTTACAAATTGGTTTGGAAGGCCTTCACAAAGCTTCTCTGGTGTTGTATATTTTTTAAGACTTATAACTTCATCATATTTATAACTATTTTGACTTCTAGCTTCAAAATCTTCTCTTTCGAAGCCAATCCATGGAAGAGTTCCTTTCATGAAATAAATCCACATATAACCAAGAGCAATCATATCATCTTTTCGCGATTGTTGATTTCCAAGAAGTGCATTTGCCGATGCGTATCTAGCCGTTCCAATGATGGATTGATCTTCTTTATAAGGAACGTGCTCACCTGTTGATTCGTCAATATATTTTTTAGATAATCCAAAATCAATGAGGAAAATTTGATTTGCAGAATCTTCTTTCCCAATTAAAAAATTATTAGGTTTTATGTCACAGTAAATATAATGCATTTTATGAACAAATTCAATTGCATTCAACGTTTGGTCAATAATTTGTAAAACTGTCTTCAAAGAGAATTTGCGATTGCATATTTGGAAAAGCTCATCAAGTGACTTCCCTAATAATTCCATTGACATAAAATTAAATTTTTCATCTGTTTCAAATCCATAAAAACGTGGAAAATTTACGCCATCCTGTAAATCTTTGTAAACACTGGATTCGTGTTCAAGTTGTGGAGAGTTTGAACGCTTTGGTTCAAACTTTAAACCAACAATTGCATGGGTTTTGATTTCCTCTGCTTCAAAAACTTCGCCAAAGCTTCCTTCGCCAAGTCGTCTTCTTAATCGAAAGTGACCGCCAAAAATCAAACTCATTTATAATGTTGTAAAAAAATAATCGTATAAAATGAAAGATTAAATCAATAAAATATCTAATTATTGAATTTAAATGATTCTCATAAAAGTTGACCAAATAAAAATTATAAAAAACCTGTTTCTATTCAAATATTAAATGAATAAAAAAGTTTTTTGAGAGAAAAAATCAAATTGATGTTTTAATATCAGATACACTTTTAAAAATAAATGAATTTCATTATATTATAAGCATTTGGGGTTTTTTTTTTGAAATTAAAATTTAGATTGAAAAGTATAACTTTTATATCTCAGTATTTTGTAGGTATTCTATTATATTTTTTTAAATATAATTGTAATATTAATATTTAATATTATTTCAAAATGAATACTTAATATAATGTCAAAATTTAATTGTATTTTTCATATTTCTTTTTTACGAATAAAATGACTTTTGATAAAACAATCATGATTTTGTCCACTTTTTCAAAAGAGAATATTACATTACTATAAGATATTATTTTTAATTTTATTTTTTAAAATAAAAAATTGATGTATTAAACTAAGTTATTCTTTGAAAAAAATAATTGAATATTTTTTATATAATTTTAAAATATGCATTCATCCTAATTAATTAATATTATTTGTAAAAATATTTCTTTCTTTCTTTTATTGTAATTAATTTTATAAATAATTTATTTCTCTAATCATCATTTTAACGATTATTATGATAATTAATAAATTATAGATTAAAAAATTGAATAATAGAATAGGTTTGAATATGCTAATATGGTTTATGATTGAATAACCTTATCGTGTTCAATATAAATAGTATTATTTTTTAATGTCTTTTTATAAGTTTCGGTAGACTCCAAAAAGGACAAAATCAGCAGGCCATTTATCTATTCAAAATATATCAATAGAATTTGTAAAAAAACAATAAACGTATAACCATTTATCTATTGAAAATCATTTTTTTTTTATATTAAAGCATTCATATATACAGCAAGCTCGAGGTAATACAGACTTTTATCGATGATGTGTTCTACATGATCATAATCTCAATTCACTGTACATTAATTTGAATATCATATTAGCAAAAAAACTTATTTTTTATATCAGAATTTTTTTCATTTTTAGTGATTTGTAGCCAAAAGTATGTCTATTAAGCCCAGAAAATAGTCATGTAGCTATTATTTTTATTTGTCTTTGTTTCTGGGAGATATCAAATTGAAATGAAATACTAATACACACATGTGTGACCTTGCTCGCAGTAATCAAATGAATTATTTTCATATGAATTGTTCAATTTAACTCTATAGGAATACTTTTGGATAGTTTTCTTTTTTTCATTTATTATTCATAATTATATAAAAAATAGATTAAAACTAATCCAAATATTATCATAATTCTATTTTAATAAACATTTATATATAATTATTTTATTTTTTTTATTTTCATTTTTGTAAAAAATTGATTTTGAATGTTTATTTGATATAAAAGGTGCCGATTTTGGACTTTACAAAAAACGGTTATTGTAAAAGGTGCCGATTTTGTCCAAAAAAAAGTCTACCTAAGTTTCAACTCTCTCAAAAAAAAAGCGTAAACTTCAGAAAAACAAACTTTTTGAGAATATAAAGTCTTTAAATTGAACCTACTCTTATGTTACATATTATAATTCAAATTTTCAATTTTAATTCATACTTTTTGATGCATTAACACTTACCTGTCTCCTTTACAGGCAGATAGCCAACTGAAAAAAAGAACTGGTATTAAACGGTCCTCTATTGTTCCAGTACTTTCCGTATATTTGAAACTTTTTAACAAATCCAAAAAAAAATAAACGGTTTTTATTCTATACAAAAACTTATGTAATAAAGGTTTTTTAAACTTTCTGTCGTAAAGTTATAAAGTTATATTCTCAGATGCCACTTTTTAAGTGATAATTATTTTATTTAATTCAAAAACTCATCTGAATAAATGAGAAGAAAAATATCTTTATCTCGGGTTATGGTTCTCCTTGGGCAATCGTTTTTGTTCCCAGACAAACCTAGTCAAATTTGTTCCCACTGGTCAATTAAATTGAGCTTATAAAAAAAAATATAGATAAGATTTTATGGTCCAAATTTTTCCCAGTGTCTTTGCCCCGACCGCGGGGTCTCGGCTTCGCTCGACGCCCGCTTGGGGCAGTAGAGACACTGGGAAAATTATGGAAAAATATAAAATCTTTCCTCTTTTTTTGAAAAAAAAAAAAATCAATAATTGACCTTGGGAACAAATTTGACTAGGTTTGTCTGGGAACAAAAACGATTTCCCGTTCTCCTTCCCTAAAAAAATGTAAATTATTCAATATTGAATTAACTCATAGAATATATAATTCAATAGAGCTTTTTTCTGAAAAAGTTTTGGTGAAAAATAAAAATATTTGGCCTCAACGATTAAATCTTATTTTATTCAAAATACTATTTATTTGAAATTAAAAATATATATTTGGCATTTTATCTGTTATATATGTATTAAAATAAATATATAATAAAATAATAAAGTATATTAATCATTAATTTGTTGAATGATGAAATATCATGCTCATAATTTTAACGACGTTTGTAGATGGGATGCTCGAGCCGATTTCTTTTTAACTCGAAGAAACTACTCATAAGATGTAACAAAATGAGGTTTATTACTTTAAATTATTAATTATTTTGATTAGACTTTGAAAAGAATGATTTTTACCATATTTTGCTTGAAATATCAAAAATTTAATGTATGGAGTAAATATAAGCAGCACTAATCATGTTATTTAGTCATAAATAATAACAAAGCCTAAAGATATCACAAAAATTATATCTTTAATTATAGATTTTAAAAAAAGAAATTCCAGGAACTCAAAAATGAGCTACCCTATAAGTGAATTTATTCATTTGAAAATTTGTCAAATTGCTGATGAGTCGATATTTTCGCGAAATTTTTATCGAGAGTTGGTCCCATTTTTGTGAAATGTTCGTCCATTTTTTTGAAACGTTTGTCTATTGCTTCATCCAAATTTTTGATAATATCGCCCATTTCTTTTTTTGATTCTTTGATTTGTTTATTTATTATTTTAAACCCTTCATTTAAATCATGATCCAACCGTTTTCTTGACAATAAGAAAAGTGGTATTATATCCGTACATGTAACTGTAACAGCTATCACAACATAAATGTGCTGAGGATCTGTTTGACCTCTCCAAAATGGAGGAGCTTTACATCCTTTAATTACATATTCTCTTTTACATTTACTTTTATCGGGACTTTTTCCGAAGCCCACTTCATCCAAATTTATTAGTAAAAATGTTTTTGGAGATCCTAAATAACGTTTTCAAATTCAGTAATATAGTGGTCTACATCTGTGATGGATATTAGAACTTTCATCACCTAAAAAAGTTCAAGAAACCTTTTCAATTGTATTGTGGTGACTCATTTTAATGCCCATCAGCCAATCTCTTAAATCTTTTACGATTCTCAGATCTTGCAATAAAGACATTTGCAGCTACTAAACGAATATTTTTTCCAGTCCAACAGTCTTTTGGAATTAGTTGGACATATATATCAATATTTTTTTCTTTTCTTCACCATTTACTAACAGTTTCCCTTGCACTTGCATTTGCTTTTTTCACTATTTTCTAGTGCAATATAGTACTTGTTGCTTGATACTCTTAAAAGCTTTGTTATCTCACGAACTGCGTTTCTGCGATAAGCAGTTTTCAAAAATTGTAACAATCAGCTGATCTAAATCCTATCTTAGAAATCTCCCTATGAAAGGAAAGGCCTTCGATTTCAACAAAAAATTCAATTCACTTCTCCACTGATGATATTTGAATGATTAATGACATTCAAATTCGCAAAACCTTTGGTACAATAATCTCTACATATTTGATGAATATGAGAGAGAGAATTACAGTTAATTTCTACGAAATTTTGTTTTCAGAAATAACAGTAGTTCTTTATTTTTTTTTTTACGACCATTTCAGTTTTTGAATAAAATTATATTTATCTTTTTTTCTGAATATATCTGTCCAATTATATAAAAAAAAAAATTGTATACATTTCAAATAAGATATTTAAATATTTCTAAACTTAATGAAATAATCTATTCAAAATTATAAAACGATAACATATCATATGAATATTAGAGTGTATACTACCGCTCAAGAAGCTCAGGCAGTTGATGTTACAGGATGCACAGCAGTTGTTATTGATGTATTACGAGCCACAACTGTTATTCCAACAGCGCTTCATCGTGGAGCTAAATCAATAATCCCTGTAGTTTCGCCAGAAGATGCTTTTAAATATCGACAACAACATCCAAATGAAAATGTATTGCTAGGTGGCGAAAGAGGTATGAAGCTAATTGATGGATTTGATTTGGATAACTCTCCACACAGCTTCAAAAAAGAAATAATAGATGGGAGAGAAATTGTTATGACGACAACCAATGGAACTTTAGCTCTTAATACTGCCAAAAAGGCAAAGATCACCTATGTTGTCTCATTTGCTAATATCAAAAAATCTTTACAAAAAATTATTGACTCTAAAACAGATGTTACAATAATTTGTTCAGGAACAGAAGGGAATTTCAGCCTTGAAGATGGTCTATGCGCAGGAATGATTGTTGATACTTTATTTAAACTTGGTAATTATAAAGCAACTGACCTAGCATTATCATTGCGACTCACTTATCTTGCTTCAATTAATGACATTAAAGCTGCCTGCTTTGATGGAGAGCATTGTATGAGACTCATTAGAAATGGATTTGCTGCTGATGTAGATTTTTGCTTTGATACATCAAATGATTTTGAAGCAGTTGTTTATGATGGACATCAAGCAACTATTTGTAAATAATGATCTTAAATTAACTAATTTTGTGATTTAAACATAAGTTACTTTTCTAATTTGTTTTTATACGGAGACTATTTTAAAACCAGCTCGATACAGATTTTCGTCATTGCTCTATTTCTAAATATTAAATGCAATACTTTATTTTTTTAAATAAATAAAATTTTAAAATAACATTTATTAATCATTTTCAATTCCAATATTTTATTGAGAGAGCTATCAAAAGGAATTCGGTAACATAATTTTCTATTTATGTTAATAATAGTTTCTATAATGAATCAAGTTCTATTTTATAATTTGAAATAATAATAATCATTTCTTAATATTAAATATCTAGATAACTTTATACGAGTAATTTTATGCATAGTTTTATGAATTTCTGTATATCATTAGCAAAAAAAAACTGTTTGTATCAATTGCTTTATAAATTTTAAGGATTCTCATCATTGATTTGAAGTTTTCAAACTTATTTGGCGATTATTTTGTTGTATGCTAATGATTGGTCAGAAAGAATAATAAGGATTTAGCTTTTTTTGAAATCTTGAACAACAGTTTCGCTTGTCACAATTTTCAATTGAACGATTATTCAATTGAATTTTACAGAATGGAGATTAATTTTTTTGAAAGAAAAATTTTTTTAAATAGAATTATTTCAATTATTTTTTTCTTCAAATAAACGAATTTTCCTGAAAGCCACTTTTTCACCTATATTTTTTAATTATAATCTATTTTCCGAATGAGTGAAGTTCAGGAACAAAGAGATTCAATCTCTACTTCAAACTTACGATCTCTTCTTTTAGAAGTGTCTCCTAGCTTGCTTTCCAGTAAGCCTCTTTCTCGTCACCACATAGATTTATTAGCAACATTATCATATCAACTTGCTGAATCTTTAGGAATACATTACAGTGATGACGTTTCTTTATCACAATCTGAAAATCAATCAGAGAAAGCGTCGTCAGATGAAAGACTGCTTACAGTCTCACTTCTAAATCTTTCTCTCTCATATCAAAATTTGTATAATTCAGAACTCAAAAAACTATCAACAGCTTTTGGAATTGAATCAGTCGATAACGCAGACACTTTAATTAACGAAATATCAAAAACACTGGCAATTGATCCATCAAAAAACTTATCTGACCAAATTGTTTTAAAATATTCATTTCCAAATGATGAAAATAGCTTTAATAACAATAAAAGTACATTTGATCTCGATTCAACTTCACAAATTAGTGAAGCAAGTATCTTTTCAAATGAGGCAAACTTATCAATTGCTTCAAGCGCTTTAGCAGATGCTGAATCTAAAAAAGATCAAAAAATTGCTTTTTACAAAAAACAAATCAGCCAACTAAAAGAAGGTATCACTGTTTTTCAAAAGAAAGCTATGAGAAAACTAAATCGAAATAATGAAAAATATGAACAAAAAATTTCTGAATTAAAAGCCGCTCTTCAAGATGAGATGGACAACAAAGATTCTATTATTCAAGAGAATAAAGCTCTTTCAATCAAAATCGCAACTTTGGAGTCTAACTATGAAGAATTAGAAAGTCAATTTGCTGGTCTACAAAAATTACAAAATCAATTACCAAATCAACCAGGAACAATAAGCAATTCAAGTTTTACAGAGCACATTATGCAATCATTTAACATGCTCTCGACTCAATATCAAAATCAATTAGAAGAAATGAAAAAAGAAGCCGATAACAGAAAATCTCTTATAAAAATTATTAATAAATACCAAGAGATGATCAAGATATACGAAGAAGAGATGAATAAAGCTAAAACAGAATGCTCAGAACACTCGATTCTGGAAAATGAAATCATTGAATTCAATATCAGACCAAAAGGTGAAGATGGAAATGATGATTTATTTGATTCAATAGCAGATTCATTATCAACAACGTCATCTCCTGTTGTTGGCGATATTGTTCATGTTATTCATGATTCTGAATTAACAGTCGATGAAAAAATCAAGAAAATTGTTGATTTACTAGTTGATGAAATTAATAAGTTGATTAGGGCAGTTGATTCCAAAAATGAAAACTCACAAAAAGAGAACCAAATAATTATTCAAAATCTTCTGAATGCTTTGCATGGCCAACTAAACTTCATTGAGAGACTTTCAAACTCTGATCAAGATCGTCAATGGCTTGTTTCAACAAACAACAGCGATGATGCACGTAGAGCAATTGCACAACAAGCAGCCAGACTTCAACTATTTCTTTCAGAATATGCAGAAGGTTTTACCACAGATGCCGACTTATTTGATAATATTATTCTCAGTGATGATCCACAATCTATTTCTGACAGAATGCAAAACTTCCTTACAAACTTCCCAGCTGTTCGAACTCCAGAAGGAAAAGAATTGTTTGCTATTCTTCGTCAAAGTTTAGCTGTTTGCAATATTCTTCGTCGTTTTTCAATAGAATCGCGTAGTCAGTGTCTGATTCAAGCTGTTGAATTACGCAGCCTCAGAACAGAATTAACAGGTGCTCGCGCTGATTTTGAACATCGTCTAGAATATGAAACATCTGCAATTAATCAACGCCTTGAAGAAGAAATTGCTCGAAGTCAAACAGTTGAAAACTATATAAACAATATCAAAAATATTTTAATGTCTTCTTTAATGGTAAACCCAACCAAACAAAATACATCATCCGACCAAATAATCCCAGAAAACGAGAATCCCACATACCTAATCACAAAAACTCCTGCAGCAGTTTCTGATATCCTTGATTGTATTGAGCAATGCGAAAACGCTCTTGATGAAGTTGAACATGTTGGCCCCGTTGAATATGAGCAATCATTACAACGTCGACTCCAATCAGCACTTGAGGCACTCGAACAAAGAGAAACTGAGCTTGATGGCTTTAAAGAGCGCGCAGGTCTTGATGTTTCAAGTATGACAGAAGAATTACAGAGTTTGAAGCAAGAAGCCCAAATAACAATACAAAAATTAAATAACGAACTCCAAGGCAGTAAAATACAAAATAATGAATGTTTGAATGAAATTACAACATTAACTGAACAGCTTGAAGAAATGCAGAATTTGAATGAAACTTTAACCGAACAGCTTAAACAAGCAAAAGATGATTTTACTGACAACATAGATAGAAAGAACACAGAACTAGAAATTTTGAAAGAAAAAATGGACAGAAGACTAACAAAAGCTGTTATGAAAATTGCTGATAAAGAGAAAGAAAAACGAAAGAAATTACAAACTAGAATGCAAGATGTTCGAAATGAAAATCAGCGACTTTTAGAGAACCTAAATGAGAAAGTTCGTGAAAATCAAATTTTGCAAGAAAAATTCGATCTTTTTAAGAATGAGTCACTTAATAACGATAAAAGGCGTATTGAGTCAAATCGGACACAAAACCAAAACGAAATTCAATTACGAAAAGAAATTCAATCACTTAAAAATGAGATATCAGAACTTCAGATAAACAACAAAGTTCTAACAGAAAAAGTTCAGAAAAGTGAAGAAAGATATAAGAATAAGATAGCTAACATTGAAAATGTCAGTTCAATGAGACAAGAGTCAATAAAAACAGAATATGAAACTAAAATTGCTAGAATGCAACAAGAGATGAAAGAAGACAGAAAAGATTTGCTAACAATGCTTTTCTCAAAGAACTTCAGAGGTGTTATGAGAGTTCCTAGTCCTGTGACAGAACAAGATGCTCAAGAAATGCTTCAAAAAGCTGCCAAGTTGATCGGTCCTAGAGCTTCAAGTTCTTACTCCGCTTCGGTTTCTGCATCCAACTCTGCTTTTAACTCTCCATTGAATTCAGCATCTAATTCACCTTCTAAAGAAAAAAGTTCCTTAGCTGAAGATAATAATAATGGCAGTCAGGAGCAAAAATAGGAATAAGCTTAATCTCATGAATCTATTTTGTTTGTAATTTTTTAATAATATTATTTTATTCGTTTATTACTCAAAGAGACTTCTTCTTTATTTTTATTTATTTATTTTTTTTTTATAAAATATCAATTAATTTTACTTGATTCCATTCGTTTAAAAAAAATTGTGAAAATATTTGGCCAACAACATGAATATTTTTTTTGTTTTTGAAACAGCATTGAACAATAAGTGCATTTTAGCAATTTAAATTAGAATTACTTTTGGTTATTTTAAATAAAAACAACGGAAATTGATTTATAAAACGATGTTTACAAAATAAGACGATAAATTACATTAGATATGGCTTCACATTATTCATTTCAGCCCATTCACAAAGTTGTCTAGGTACTTCATCAAGAACCTGCGTTGCAAGAACAGAGTAATGCATTTTTGCAAATTTGTTAAATGGAACGAATTGGACCAAATCTCTAGATTCTTTTGTTCCATTCCTCGATTCAAGAGGCTCATCATCAGCATCTAAAACATTCATTGCCGTAAAGTCAGCATTTCCAACACCAACAATAATAATTGATATGGGAAGAGCTGATGCATCTACTATAGCATCTGCTGTATCTTGCATATCATTTATAATTCCATCTGTAATGATTAAAAGGATTGTATAAGTTCTACTTTCTCTAAATGACTCAACTGCTAATTGTGATGCATAACGAATTGTTGGAGCAAATAATGTTGGACCACTTAATTGAACTTGCATTAGAGCATTTTGATAAGCTCCAAGAATTCCATCAAGGCCTCTAACGCATGGAGCTTGCGGGTTGAATGTTAATGGGAAACAATGCTGAACTACTCCTGCAATTTTAGCACCAAATCCAAGAACAGGGAAGAGCTGGTCAGAGTCATAAGGACATAAAATTTCGCCAACAGAACGAATGCAACTTTGATATTGATTCATACTATCACCGCTTGGAGCGAAGTAGTGAAGACTGCTTGGATTTCGTGGGTCTCTATTTGATGCAGTGAAATCAATTGCAGTAATTAGATTCAATTGAATTCCACCATGAATATAATCATAAAAGTTATAACGTTGATCAAGAGACATTTTTGTTACAGTTATTGTTCCAACTTTTTTGTTTTTACTGTTAATAATGTCTACAGGCGAATTTACTCCTTCAGAAAGATGTGTAAATGAAGTATCAGCATATCCAACCATATGTGCTGATTTGTGATCTTTGTGATCGTAAATTGTAATTCTAAGCGGCCTTTCAGAATCAATATTACAGAGTATTTGATAAGGTATTGTAACTTCATTCCATTTCATCTTCTTATCTACTTCAGATTGATAAATAGGAATATAGGCACCACTTTCAGTAGATTTGGCGATAATATAAAATGGTTTTGGAGAACCTACTGCACGTATTTTTTTAAATTTTCCTCCTTCAATTTGGAAGTTGACCATTGATGAACAATTCTCAACTTGCTCTGGCGTGATAATTAATTGTCCACAATTTTCTCCGGATTTTGGAAGGAAAAGATCAATTTGTGAAGCTTTTTCGGCACTAATAATATTTGCTAACTCAATTTCGGCTTCTCCAATTAGTTTTTGCTTTTTTAAATCTTTTTTGTTATCATCAATATCATATACACTAAATTTAAGTGGCTGTTTGATTTCAAAAACATACATAACTGTAAAAAAGGTTACCCATTCTGGATTCAAATTATTCCAAATAACTTCTGTACGTCCAAATTCAACCCATTTTTGTTTTGATGTATCAAAAGTAAAAAGCACACAGATAGGATCTGAAACTGTAACAATATCAACATTTTTCAATTTTTTTGCACTAACGTGCAAGTTGACTAAAGGAAAGGTAGTTGTTCTGTTGATTGTTGATAAAATATTTGTATTTACTGATTCTGTCCCCGTGTAATTTGCAATACCATCATTTTTCTGTTGAAATGGAATGTTGTTGTAAGAACTATAAGCAACTTTCATTTTAATTCAAACAAAAATATATAATAATGAAATATATTTCTTAATATTTTATAAAATTTTAAATTCTATTCATTTAAAAATTCAATTTCAAAGATTTAATTTGATTTCATTTAAATAACATTTTAATTTTTTGAATAGAAATGGGAGATAATTGAGAGGAAATAAAAATAAATGAAACGATAATTTTAATATTTTCAATAAATATAAATTTTGAATTAAATATTTATGACTATGTTTTTAAAAAATTGGTCATTAATGGATAATATCGAATACTTCAAATATTTCAACATATATTTTTTGTTTTCCACAAATTTATAGATATAAATAAAAAGATATTTCAAGCATCTATTCATTTTACTATTGATAAAACAATAATTTACACATATTGGTATACTTTATTTTAATATAGCATTCAAAAATAGTAGGATATTGATGATATAATATTCATATATCAAATATAAACTTGTTTTTTTAATCTAAACTTTAGATAAAAATGTTCTCAAATTTGAATAGAGTTTAGATAAAAAATTAAGTTTAAACTTAAACTTATAATCAAAATTTATTTGAATATTTGAATGTTCATTCAATAAAAGTGAAATCACTAAATCATAATTTCTCAAAATAATTACCTTTTTTTTTTATTTTTTACAAGTAATTATTAATCTAACTAGGCAAATGAGGATTTGCTAATATTTGTCTATTTAATTAATTAAAAATAATTTGAAATTGATCAAAAAAATATTAAATGAAACAAATACTACTAGCACATTAATATTACTTAAAAAAAGAAAAATTGATTTTCACACAACAAAATTTATACTATTACTTTGGCTTCTCAATTCAAAAAAATAATAGGCTAATTCCTATTATGCAATTTTCAATTTCATCTTCAAATAAATACTTAAATATCAGCTATAGATATTTTTAAATCTAAACTTGCATGCATTAATTCGAATGTTCTCTTATCTGAATATAAAAATTTTTTTAAAAAACGAATCTTTTTTGAATACATATTTGATCAATATTTTAATATAATGACCTCTGAATCGCCACTTCATAGTAGTCAGCCATCGCATCGTGATATAAATTTATTTGATCTGGGACGAGAAGGACCTATTAACCCAGATGAGCTAAAAGTAACTTTAGATGCCCTTGGATATCAATTTAATAAAGACGACATTCAAAAGCTCATCATGCAATTAGACCCTCAAAATACTGGTGTAATAAATTATCAGGATTTTTTTGATTTAATTCAGGAAAAGGTTTCTCAAAAAGATCAGGATGAGCAAATTAAAATGACTTTCGATATGCTTGATTCAGATCGAACAGGAAAAATTACATTCAAAGACCTTAAAAAAGTTGCAGAAGCTTTGGGTGAAGAAATTAGTGATCAAGAAATTAGAGAAATGATTAATGAAGCAGACACTGATAACGATGGCGAAATATCATATGAAGAATTTGTTTCTTTGTTTCGAATAGCTACTGATGATTGATAATTTTGGTATATTTTCCGAATTAAATTATTTTTGTAAACGCGGTTATTTCATTCATTTAATATATATTTTACCAATTACAAATGAAATACTTTTGACTTAAGCGATAAAAAAATGGAATGACGAGTTTATATTTTGCAATCAATAAATATAATAAATATTTATTGATTGCAAAATGTGTACACAATGATATTTTTTGGAACTTGACTTAAGTATTAAAATTGAATTATAGTCATTTATTTTAAGTATTAATTTATCAACAAGTTAAAAGATTCATCAAAATTCATTAAAATACGTTATTGGTTAACTGAATAAAAACTATCATTTGATAAAGCATATAATTTTGAACTACCTTCTTTGAATCTCAACCGAAACAAAATTTTGAATACAATTTTTTTTTGAAAAAATCCCATCAATTTAAAAAATATTTCATTATGGTTCATATTCATCATTTGGGAATAGTTTATTTTGTGATATTTTTTATTGAAATTTTTTTGAAACCGCTTTTTTTGACAAGACACAATCACCACCTAATTCATGTCTTATAATCTTTCCAAAATAAAAAAATTCACTAATCAGAAGACTCAATTTGTCAGCTTTACATGTACAGATAAATACATTTATATCGCAACTAAAAAACAAATTTTTCGTTTATCAGCAACAAATATAACTGAGAAAAGCGCTACTGCGGAATTACCAATTTCTGGACAAAACATACTTCATATTTATCATATTTACATTAATCCAGAAAATACTCTCATCTTACTACAAACCGATGGCAACATTTTTGTATTAAAAGAAAAATCTTTTGGAAGAGATAAATGGACAGTAGTCGATTTAAAATTCAATTATAATAAATACGTTCATTTTTCAGCTCTTAAACAAGATTCGCTTTCAGTTTTTGTAGACTCGCAAAATTTATATTTATATTCATTTAATATCAATCAGCTTACGAACGATATTACCTGGAATTTAAAAAAGGCTATTCAACATCGAATGAGAGACCCCATCGATGTTTTAGCAACAGCAGATACAATACTAGTTTACGATAAAAAGTGCTATAGAATTTTCAATTCGAAATTGGATGAGCTATCACACCAGCAAGTTTCCAAAACATTTCGCTGTGTTACTCCTATTATCGGCTATAATTCCTATTGCGCTATACAAGATAATACATTAATTCAAATATACGATGAAAGAAAGCTATTTCACCAGGAAATCAAATTTACAGATGCTATCATATCCCTTCAAGTCAAATTACCATATATATGCGCTATATCTCAAAAAAATTTTTTTTACTATTTAACTGTTTCTGATGGTGAACCAAATGTATTCCCACTTCCAAAAGACATGAAAACCAAACCTCCAGCATTAATGTGCATACGTGATAATGTCAAAGATAAAACCAAAGATAAAGCTAAAGTAAATTCTAATTACAACGTATTTTACGCAAGCGATGATACACTATACTCTATCGAATATAATGATGATCATGACCATAAGTACTTAACAAGTAATGGGAAATGGGATCAACTTGTTGAGATGTATGTTCTGATGGATCACGACTTAGAATCTTTTTATAAATCAATGGCTGATGATATGCTCACTCAACGACAATACGAAAAAGCTTTTGAAGCATTCAAAAAATCAAGATGCAATCCATTTGAAGTCCTCGGCAGATTTCATTTTTTGAAGTGTAGAGCAATATATGATGAAGCTTCTAGAGATGCAAAAGAACGATCGGATCTTTTAAATGCTTTATCTGATCTCATATCAAATGGTATTCCTGATCAATCCAAAATACAAACAGCTATTAATAATGTAAACAAGCAATCTCACATGAAATCCAACTTGATTACTGAAAATAATATCGACAGAAAACAAATAGCAAATCTAATTAGTGAAACTAATGAAGTCAAAACTGAAATTAATGGCCTTACCAAAAATGGTATCAAAAAAATAGAAGAACAATCAGACTATTCAAATCAATTATATAGTGCATTACGAAACTACGTTGAAGGTCTTATTAGTTATGAACAAGATCCTACGCGTCTTAAAATATACAATACAATTCTCTGCAAAATTTATATCAAAAGTTCCATGATACTTCCAATGCAAAGTCTCATTGAGAATAAAAACCCTGTTTTCTTCTCAATATTGTTTACTGAATTGAAAAAAATTACTGCGACTCAAGTAATTCTATCACTTTGCGAACAATACCATCAGCATGAAATTGCAATAAATACTGCAAAGGAAGATAATAGTTATGATTTGCTTATTAGTTATGTATCAAATTCAAGTGATTGCTTGACACTTGCCCCAGGTTTGCTGAAAGAAGTATTTTTATTTTATTGCGAAGATAAAGATAAGAAAAAGATGCCTCCTGCTGCTGCTGCCAAAAAAGCTGCAGGATTGTTCTTTTCGCATGATCTTTATAAAACTCCTGAAGATGTCGAAAATGTACTTAAAATTATAGATTCTATTGATTTGAACATTGGTTCAAATCCTAGAAACTACAAAGATGATGTTAAAGAAGCATTTCTTAACTTTGTTGTTTTTACACTTCATTCAGAAAGTCGAGTAGTTAACTCACAGCTTTGTGATCTCTATATAAACAAGCTTCTTAACTTAATTGATCCTTCTATGCGGACTAAATATATTGATATAACCCAAGAAAAAGAAGAAATGAAACAACCACGTGAAGCATTACTCAAATTACTCATGGAAAGCGATTATTACGAACCAAGCGATGTAGTACAAAAATTACCTGACATATACTTAGAAGAAAAAATTGCTGCATACTTGAAAATAAATACCAAAGGAAGCCTTGAAAAATGCATTGATTTAGTTGTTGTTCCTAATGTTGACATAGAGATAGCAGTTACTAAGTTTTGCGATATTGCTTACGATAAAGATGATATTGATAGAAGCGATATTTATAATCTTTTATTTAATGCATTAAATCAAGAATATAACAAAAACAAAAATTCTCCTGATCTTAGAAACAGATATATGAAAAGAATTAAGTATTTGCTCAATGAAAGAGCTAAGTTTTTAAATCCAGATCAAGTAATTGAAAATATTCCTAAAGATATACCTATAATCGAGTTGAAAGATTTCTTTGATAATTCTTCAACTCCAAGAATTAATCGTTTAAGACAATTAAAACTTCAGAATGCTCTGATTGAAGAAACAATTAAACAGAAACAGACTCAAATTCAATATTTAAAGGCTGGAAAGGTGGTGGTAACAAGAGGCCTGAAATGTATTGTTTGTGGTAAATCTATAGATGAATCGGTGTTTTATGTTCGTAATGACTCAACTGTTGCACATGCTGCTTGTAACGCGTCACATGATGATTAAATAAATATTCTATTCGTATTTTAAATTTTATTCTGTTTTAATTTTTAATTACTTATTATACACTGTGATGTTCGTACTCAAATAAAATCAATTTTGTAAATTATTATCATTTTCAATATTTTTTTTTTTTTTTAAAAACTCTTTACCACTTTAAATTTAATTTATAAACTCTTAAATTAATGAATTGGCCCACATTTTACTAATACTTGGAAATATTTAGAAAATGATATTGAATAAAAAACTCTCAATTGATAGTTGCTTAAATATACTCTCATTAAACATGAGCCAAATTTACTAATGAAATAATAATCAGTATTTTGATGTTTTACTAATAACTTAATTAAACCAATAATATGTTCTTCAAAATAAAAGAATACTTAAAACGCAAACACTGATATTTATAAAACTTTTTTATAATAAAAACAATTTATAAAAAGCAAAAACAAAACAAAATAGCAGTAATAATAAAATAACAATTATAATAAATCAAATACTTTGCTTATCGATCAATGGCATCTCTTTATCGGTAATATCAAGCGATTGTAGTCTATATTCAGAAACAGCAATTAACGGCGGCAAAGGAAGTTTATCACCACTTTTCCAATTTTGAGGCCTTTCTAAAGGTGAATAACCTTCAGGATTAAAATCTTCCATTGCACAATCAGCTAATTTATCTTCATCATCGAAAGTCGCAAACCAACTTTCTTTGTCAATTTTCCATGGCATATAATTAATTGTTAGTGAAATTACTAATAAATTACTTAGGGCATTACGCATTATATAAAAAATCCAAAGGCTTAAATGTGGAAAATATAAAGGAATATGAATGAGAAAAACTCTGACAAGGAAGTAAATGAAAAGAACTCCTAAAAGTACATTTTGCATAATAATTCTTCGATGAACAGGAGTTGTTTTTGAATCAATTCCAACTGTATCAACTACTAAAACATATGACTGAAGATATTGCTCACATGTTCGTAATTCAACAACTGAAACTTTAGCAAATGCAATAAATGAAAACAATTGAATGAGATATGTAATGAAATCAGGCTCCATGTATAAAACAAGAACTGGGAAAATTTCTGTTCCGCCAGTACAAAAACCTGCAAATAATGATACAAGAAAAGATACAAGACCAAAACGAATTGTATGAATTTGCCAGCCTCCACAAGCCAATGTAACAGCTGCAAATAAAAGACCTGTTGAAAGAACATTTATTGCATAGTGAATATAGAAAAAATATGATATTTCGGGCTGTTGAGAAGATTGCATGAAATAAAATAATTCAAAAAATTTTTCAAGAAACAAAACAAAAATGACAATGGATAAATAAATGTGAAATTTCATGAATACAATTGCTTTGGACATAATTGGAATAATTAAAAAAAATAAAGTAGCAAGATATGCAAATCCATGAAACGCAGAGGTAACATAAATTAAACTATAGCGTGAATCAAGATAAGTATTTGGATTTTTGAAAATGATCGTAGCATTTAAAATTGTATAATTTGTGTCACACATTATGAAAATAGGATGTACAACATTTGAATATTTAAATTCTTGATTAAAAACATTTCCTCTAATAGGATCAATTTTTATTGTCGTATTCACTAAACTGAAATTTAATGCATTTGGCTTACAAACTTTTCCATAGTCAAATTTTGAATCCCACAATTTATCAATTTGCTCATCAACACTCAATCCAATAAATAATTTTTTTGAAGCACAATTATGTATTTGAACTGAAAAAGTTCCTCCTGCTTTTAGCCCAAAAGGAGGAAACAATAATACTGGAAGTTTGGTATTAACATCTTTTGATTGAAAATAATTAATAAAAAAGAGAAAATATATCATTTTAAATAAATTTTTATGAAAATTATACATAAATTGACCTTTGAAATACGGTTTAATTTTGAGAAATGAAAAATCGTTTTTTGATGTAACAAAAAATATAATGAACCACATATCTGAAAACAAATATTAGAAGTTAATCATTGGGAATGAAATAAGAAAACTTAATTAAGCTTCCAGTTAATATCACGATGTTAAAAAAGAATTCAAATATGTATAATTTTATATTTTTTTTTTTTAAAAAAAAAGGAATAAATCGATTACAGTGTAATAAAAACGCGAATTGGTAAAAAATAGGGGAATGACGAATATATCTATGAAATTCTAGTTGTGATAATGAGACTTACAATTTTTTTTGATATATTTTAATAATAGAATTACCTGACTTGATTTCCTTTTTCACAATGTGATTTGAACATGCCATCGATCAATGGCGAATTCTGGAATTTGCAGCATTTTGATTCATTATTAGAAATAACCGACAAGTTTTAACCTCAAAAAGTTTACAAAAGGCGAATTCGTTTGGTCACTTGAAGCACATATATTATGTTCTTAAAAAAATTCGACATTTTCCCTAAATTTGCAGATGCAGATGTGAAAGTAAAAACCAAAGGTGGAGCTTTATTAAGCCTTTTAACAATTCTAGCAATGTCTATATTATTTTTCCACGAACTCTATCGTTTTGTTAAGCCACGCATTTTTGACGAAGTAATTGTTGATACTTCCAGGATTGGCCTTCAAAGGACAATGGGAATTAACTTTAACATGACAATTTATTCACCTTGCAATAATTTTCAAATTGACGCTTGGGATACAGAAGGAAATCAGCAAGTTAATCATCGCAATGAAGTACACAGACAACGAATTGATGAAAATGGCCTTGCTATCGGCCAAAAAGAATGGCTAACTTTAAAAAAACGCGAAAAAAAGGGGAGGGCTAAACAAGCACAAAAAGAAGAAAATAATTCTTTCTGTGGAAGTTGTTACGGCGCTGGCTCCAAAGGGCAATGCTGCAATACTTGTGATGATGTTATTGATGCTTTTAATGCAAAAGGATGGTCTCTTACAGGCATTGATCGTTGGCAACAATGCATTGATGAAGGATATACAAACTTTGGAAAAGAGACATGCCTCATCAGCGGCGTCATACGCGTTTCAAGAGTTAAAGGAAGCTTACTTTTTACAACTCTTGATTTCAAACCTGGTGAGAAAAAATTACATGATGTTTCACGTATTTCCAAATCTCTAAATTTATCACACACATTTCATTATTTTGAATTCGGCCCAAGAGTACCCGGATCAAAGCATCCACTTGATGGTGTTACAGTATTACAATCAGAAAAAGGTAGAATGGCATATATATATCAAATTAATATTGTTCCTACTCGCTTTGTTTCTAGAAGAGGCTTTGAAGTCAATACATACAAATTCACACCAGTTTTTACCCAGAAGAATATCACATCAGATAAATCTCATGATGTCCCAGGACTATTTTTCCAATTTGATATAGCCCCGTTGTCTGTAATATCAAAAGAAACAGCATACACAGTTTGGCAATTTATAACAAGTGTATGCGCAATAGTTGGTGGAGCTTTCACTTGTGCATCGCTTGCTGATCAATTTCTATTCAGAGCATTGTCAACCCTTGAAGGGAAGAGACGAATCGGCAAAGATTTCTGAATTTATATTCGATTACTTTATGTTTTATATCATTATTTTATATATCAAAATTATGTTGATTCAAATAAAAAAATTTAAAAATCCAAAGATTTCTTTTAAGATAAAAAGCATAAACTGATAATATTAATATTAATTAAGTTTAATAAATGAATGTGATATGTCTTGTTTACTCTGGTACACGATCTCTGAGTTTCTCTTCACGTCTTTGTGATTCTTCAATAATAACTTTAGCTTCGTCAGCGACATCCATATTCTTTTGAATTAAGTACATACGATCAAGACGGAATCTGCAATCTGAAGGAAGAATCATATCTTCATCAACAGGAGCAATTGGACGATGTGCAATTTTTGTATCGATATTCCAAAGTTCTTCACCATCAACAACAACTTTGTCAGCATAATCACCAGTGATCTTTGAGATATAGTTCTTTCCTGTTCCATCAAGAATACCACCATAAATTGTGGTTTGGCGTTGTTTTGCAATACCTTTTGTTTTATCAGCTTTTGGTGCAATTTCAACTTGGCATGTAAGACCGTTTGTAACATCTTTAACAATTAGTGGGCCTTTAATGATAACATAACGTGCTCCACGAATAATTCCTTGGACACAAATTGTTGGGAATTCCCACTCATATTTAGTACCATCATTAAATTCAAGTTCAAATTTACCGCATTGGAGAACATCAACTTGGAACATTCCAGAGCTAATGGTAAAGTTGCAGTGAGCATGGCAATACCAAGAATTATCAGGTGCATAAATTTGGAAATCAGAAATAGGTGGGTGGTGGCTACTTTGTTCACCAAAGATTTGAGCGCCATTAGGCCATTTGCCAATGTATGTTTCACCAAGAACAGGGTTCCATGGTTTCTTTGCTTGCATATAAATATAGAAAGCTCCAATAATACCTGTAGCAAGCAAGTGAAGTCTTTGTTCTGGGACGCCACAATTAACCATTTGTTGTCCATAATCGTCAGCAACAAATGTGAAAAGATCGGCTGTTCTTTCAAGGAAAGAACGTTGTTCGCTATATCCGCATGGGAAGCTGAAGCGTGTGAAATCCATCTTGAAAATAGACATTGTAAATTTCTTTAACAAAACCCAAGATAATGATCGTTCATAGTCAAGTTCTTCTTGTGTCATTGGTTGAATACCATAGTCGCTGTTTCGTGTTTTTGCACGTTCTCTTTCTCCTGCATAATCATCATCTGGCATATTAAGCTCGGTTTTTGGAAATCCGGTGAATGATGTATTGTATATAACACGTCCTTCAAGAGTTCCCATTTGTTGTTGGTTTTCTGGAACAGGTGCTTCTTTGCGATTGTAGAGCATCTTAATTATAAAATATCGGCTACAACGGTTAGAAAAGGTGAAATAACCAATATTGAATTGAATTCAAATATGGATGTTAGACGTACTAACAAAAGTCAATTGAATTTTAATTTTGTTTTTCCTTACATAAAAATATTACTTCAAAAATCTAAAATAGCATAAACAAATATAATGATTCTCAATATATAAAATACTTTCTCAAAGTCATCGACGATAAAATTCAAAAAGTGGGAGATAATATTATATAGACATCAAACTAATTACTTTTATTATATATCCTGGAAAGTTTACATGAAATAATTGAAATTATGATTTATTTAAGCAATACATATATTTTAAAATTTATTTAATTTATAAATATTTATTAAATACCCGATAAACCCATGTTTTAAAAAATCTTTATATAGTCCTAGCACGAGAAAATTTTCATTTTTACACGAGAAAAAAATTTTTTTTTGATAATTATGATCAACTTTTTCAGAAGGGAAAAAATTTTGTTTGGAAAAAAATTTGATTTTTCAATAAAAATTTTTTACCCGAAGATAAAATTTCAAAATTTTAATAAAAAAAATTTTATTCCGAAAACGGTTTTTAATGAAGAAAAAATAATGCACAAATAACGAAAAAATTGTATGTCAAAAAAACTAGAAATTTCATCAAAAAAATCAAAACAAAAAAACTTATTCTAATAATATAATAACTAAAGAAAAATGTTCTGAGCAAATTTTTTATAATTAAAATGATTTGTTAATCATACAAAATCTTTTTATGGATTTAAAAAAATGTATAACATTATGTTTCCGACTTTTAATAATAGAGATTTGGATATAAAATTGAAGAATTTTTTAATATAAATGATGATGGAGTATTTATTAATGTAATTGATGATGGAGTATTTGTTAATGTAATTGATGATTAAATGTTTATTAATGTATTTGATAATTGAGTATTTATTAATGTATTTGATGATTAAGAATTTATTAATATAATTGATGATTGAGTTTTCATTAATGTATTTTATAATATTACAGTTTTTGATATACTAGAAACTTGTTAAATTACTTTATATATAAATTATAATCCTGTTGAATTTAAGGAAAATGTTGATTTTTTAGGAAAACCTGACAGAAACCGTTTATTTTTTTAAAGACATTTTTAATCATTTTGAACTCAGTATAAAAAATATAAATAAATTTAATACATAAAAATATTATAAATTCCATTATTAATATAATTATAAAAACAAAATCAACTTTTAACTAATTTTCAAGAGAATAATAAGATGATTAATTAATTTTAATATTTTGTGTTAAGAACCAGACAATCTAATTGTAATATGAAAAACAATGGTTTTAAGAGCTGATTTTCATATTAAAATCTTTACAAATCAAATTCTTTACCTTTTTATATTTTGTACGTTTAATATTTTTTTTTTTATAAAGCACCAACAAGATCAATTCCAAATTCTAAATTATTTAATACTCAAATTATTATAAACCAAATCAAATACAACCAGATTCTATATCATGTATGTAGCAGTAAGAGATAAGAATTTCAAGATAAGAGTGATTATCAGATTATTAAGAAGTTTCAAAAATCAATTAAAGCTCTTGCTAGAATATCCTATCAATGCTTTTAAAGATGATAGAATATGACATAGACATTTTTTAAAAATCAGTTTTGAATCAAAGTAATTCAATTCTTAGAAGTAATGCTTACAAATAATCGAAAATTCTGAAGGGTTAAAATAAATTTTCAATTGTTATCTGGTCTGAAATCTATCAAAATATTATATCAAAAGCATCATTAAATTCATTCAAAAGAAAAGCATTTGAAATAGATAATGCCAATGTATACATGTATATAAGCATTCTTTTTAAAAGAACAAGATTCCAATAATCAATCAAAACAATTCAATAAAAGAGCTCAAAATCATTGGCATTATCTCTTTTTCAATGCATATATTTCACACCAAGTATTTAAATTTAATATTTGAAAAAAGAAATTTAGAAATGGTTTATATTAAAAAATGAATATTCATAAATAAATCATCGAAATATTTTGGCATTCGTATTTGAAAAAATTTGATTGAGTTTTTAATGGAAAAAAAAAAGAGAAAATAAAGGCTTGAACCTATTTGGTAAAAAAAATCGCCCTAAAATCCATTTTATACCAAGAAACTAATTGTATTGGTTGGCTTTTAACACAAAATATTAAAATTAATCAAATCGATATTATCATATTTATTCTCTTGAAAATTAGTTAAAAATTTATGGGTGTCATATTATATATTCATTTCATAATATATATATATATTACTTTTTTATGAATTCTACATATATATATGAATATATTATATTAATTCTGATTATTTAAATTTAATGGAAAAACATTTATTACTCATGAGTAAAAGCTCATTTTCGCTTGTAAAATCAAAAATTTATTATAAATGAAATTTGATGTAAAAATGCTTTTTTTTTTGGCAAAAATGATGAGATTAAAAAATCAAATACTTCCTGTTTTTGTTTTTTTGACTTTTTTTTAAATATTTGTGCCTGAACTTTCATTTTTTTCTCTAAAACCGCTTTCGCCTCACACTTTAGTTAATTCGTAGCATCAAAAACCGTTTTCGTCAAAATTTTTTTTCATAAATTTTTGATTTTTTTTTCTGCGCGATAAAATTTTTTCATGAATTTTTCTATATTTTTATTGAAAATTTGAATAGAAATAAAGAATTTTTATTTTTTTCTCGTGTAAAAATGAAAATTTTCTCGTGCTAGGACTATATCAATAATATAAAAAACTATTTAAATATCGTAATTTATTCGAAATATTTGAGTATAAAGAAAATAAAATTATAAAATTAATTATTTATACATTTAAAATCAAAATATTATTAGGTATTTTTAATTATTTATTAAGATATCTCTGTTTTAATAATTTTTTTCAATTCTGATGATAAAATTGAATTATATTCATTACGATCAAATTGGAATATCTTTTTTGGATTCATATTAAATTAAGTAATTTTTAAAAGATAATTTAACCAATAACATTTCATTGCTTTTAAATTATCAAATATATATTATATATTGACTCAGAGATTTTAAGGGCGTCAGTCCCAAAAATGTTGTAAACTTGTTAATATTGAAGAAACTCATAGAATACATCTTTCAATACTTCCAAATTACGAAAAAGTTTAGGTCAAAAATGATGATATTTGTCCTAAATGACCAATAAAAATTTACAAAATATAATTTCGAATTAAAAATGAAAAAAAAATGCATAAAAATATTTTTTGTAATATATCATCAATCTATGAATAATAAGCATTTTATTTCCTCAAAAATTTAATTGATTCTTCAACTTTTTTTACTCCAAAAAAGATCGAAAATATTTGAGAAATCTCATTGAATTCGGAGTATTGAACTGGACGGACACCCTTAAAATCTCATAATATTATTATATTCGTATAATTATATAAATTTATTAATAAAATAGAAAGAACTTCCATAGAAAAATATGAATTGCTTCATTTCATTTCGAAGTTCCTGACGTAGTCATCAATCATTTCAATACCTTTTCGTTTTTCGTCATCTGATATAAACGCGGATATAAAAGAATTTTTAGCAAGCGTAATTATATCATTCCGGGTAAGATTCAGTGCTTTCTGAATATCAATAAAATTATCATTAATATAGCCCCTAAAGAAAGATGGATCATCAGAATTAACTGTAGCGATTATTCCAGCATCGAGAAACTTTTTGAGAGGATGATCCTTTAATGATTTTGTAACGTTTAATCTAAGATTAGATAAAGGGCACATTGTGCAAGGAATTTTTTCTGAACTTAGACGGTTCATGAGATTTTCATCTTCTATGGCAGTATTTCCATGATCAATTCGATCAGCCTTCAGCAAATCTAAAGCTTGATAGATATACTCAGGAGGTCCTTCTTCACCAGCATGAATAGTTACTTTGAATCCCATTTGACGGCTCTTCTCAAAAAAATTAACAAAAAGTTTTGGTGGGAAAGGTAATTCGGCGCTAGCTAATCCTACAGAAGAAATATATTTCCTCCAAGGATGAATCTTATCAAGAATATCAATTTGACTATCTTCGCTATTATGGCGCTCGCAACAAAGAATGATTGAGCTTGTTATACCAAAATTTTTTTTGGCATCTTCCATAGCTCTAACGACACTATTCATTGATTCTTCAATTGATAAACCTTTTTCCATGAAAGATAAAGGACTATAATAAAGTTCTGAATGTAAAACATTATCGTTGTGTGCATGAATAAAATAATCGTAAGTAATATCATATATATCGTTTTCGTGCAAAATTACTTCTAATCCTTCTCTAAACAAACCAAGAAATTCATCCAAATTTTTGAATTCATACGCTTTTTTGAGCTCTTCAGGACTTTGATACTTAGTGATTTTTATCCCATTTCGTTTTGCAAGTTTAAAAATCATTTCTGGCTCTGTGTTTCCACATATATGCATGTGCAATTCACATTTAGGCATGCCACGTATGAACTCCTCCATTAAAACTATTTGAAATAAATCTCTCAATTCTGTCATTATTGCAATTCGATTTTTCCGAGTAAAATGACTATTATTATGATTAAAAAATCAAATCAAATAATATATTTCATGCTACTAAATCTAAATACAAATTTATGAAAATATTTGATTTTTCTAAAAATATTAAAATTCCTTCAATTATTACTGTTTCAACTCCAAAATGCGAATAATATATTGAATATATTCTATTAAATAAATATTTCTTAAAAATATTATATTTCTTAATTAAAATTCACTATTAAAAAAACTATAATTATAATCTAATAGAATTATTAACACTAATTGTTGTATAAAATAATATATCAATGTAAATAAATACATAGCAAAAAGGATTATTCCTCAGGATTACAGAAACTAAAAAAAAAAGATATGGAAATTTTTAAGTCTACTATAAGTTTTATTTTAAAGGCATAATATCATTTTATCATTTAGTACTAAAATAAAATATCAAAATTATTAATCTACATGTCTTCAGGATGATCTAAAAAAAAAAATGATTATTCAATTATTTCAACACACTTTAGATAATTACGTAATATATCATTATATATTGTTTTATCTAATATAAAGAACTAATATATTTCAAGAATTTTGCTTTTTCTTGTTTTATAATATGATATAAAAGCATTTTTAAGAATTTTTAACGTACGAAAAACGGTTACACTTGCCACGATAGGTGCGAGAGCTGAAAACATATTTCAGATTTATTAATATTTTAAAAATAAATATATATTTATGCTTAAAATAAAATTACAAAATATTAATGGATTATTTTTGGGTGGGAATAAAATATGAATGTTTTAAAAAATTGAGAATAAGTTAATTCAAAATATAATAAAAATTCAATTTATTTTTGGTCATATTATTTTAGTAACCTTAGAATTATCTCATTTTGTTCTTCGCCAAAAATTTAGGTGTCAAATTTTAACCTAATATTTTATATATGTATAAAATATAAATGAATATGTCAAAACTGTTATATCATTGATGTATGACGATATTTTCCATTTTAATAGCATTTCTTTTCATTTTCTGCTCTGCACAATAACTTGTTTATTAAATTTATAAGTAAAGACTATTAACCATTTATTGTTATAATTATTTCTACGATTAATAAATTGATTCATGAATCATGCTTTTGTTAAATTGATTTTTTTATGATTTTTGATGAAGTAAAAAACTTTTGTTTTTAATATTTTATGATGATGAATGATTATATTTTTAAAATAATACTTATATATGTAAATAATATTGAAATTGTTTTTGAAATATATTTGTTATTTATGGAGATAAATATAAATTAAATTATAAAAAAAACGTTATTTTAGCTCTGTGCCTCGTAACCTTTTAAGGGTATACATTCTGAGGTTTTTATATAGATTATTTGCTTTTCAATTTTGAGAATATAAAAACATTTTTCTTTGAATTTTGTGAGATTTTTCAAATTTGAATGCGATCGAAAAAAAGAAGATTTTTTTGAATTTCCATGAATATCATCTGTAGTTAGATTTTTTTGAGGCATTTATATTTTTTATGCGAATATAAGAATATTGGCCTGAGGATTTTTTAAATCTACAATTATTCACTGAGATATCAAATATTCAGAAAAGCATTTTTGTATTTCATAAAAATAAAAGTTTTTTGTATGACAAATTTTTATTCTGAGTTTATAATTATCAAAATATTTAATAAATACTTATTTTTTACTAATTTTTGTCTGATTTGAAAATTGTGTACTTTACTTGCATTTGTAGCTTGTTTTTGCATTTTTTCATTGACTGAATCATTTTTTTGATTTTTAACTTATATAAATATATTTGATAAAGTTTGTATTTATAGATATGATATGAGAAAAAGAGGAAATTAAATTCAATAACTGATCATATCACATGATCTAGGTGAATTTTGTGAATACAACTTTATTGCTTACCCTATCAAATATTTACTATATTTTATTAGTTTTGGCCTGAGGAATTTTGAATCCATCAGTTATACGCTTAGAATATATAATGAGAAAAAAATATTTTCACATTTCGTACAAATAAAAATTTTCTGTATGACAAATTTTTACGCTGAGTTTATATTTATCAAAATATTAAAAAAATACTTATTATTTAGTATTCCGTGTCAGATTTGAAAATTGAATAGTTTACTTGGTTTTTTTCGTTTGTTTTGCTTTTATTTATTTTATAAGGAATTTTTGTGATGTTTTATTTAAAAATATATATTTTATGGAATATCTAATTATATATAAAATAGGTTAAAAATAGAAAATTGAATTTGATAGCTGATCATATATCATGATCTCTACGAATTTAATTAATATAAAGATGTCTAGGTAATAATGTAATATCAACATAAAAATATTAGTTTTGGCCTGAGGAATTTTGATTCCATCAATCCTACACCTAGATGTCTAAATTAAATAAATACATTTGGGTTTTCCGTACAAATAAAAATTTTCTGTATGACGAATTTTTATCCTGAGTTTATATTTATCAAAATATTAAATAAATACTTATTTTTTACTAATTTGTGTCAGATTTATAAATTGTATACTTTACTTGATTTTTTTGTTTTGTTTTTCTTTTTTCTATTGATCAAATCATTTTTATGATTTTTTAATTATGAATATATATTCTATGAAGTATGTATTTATATGTTTTAAACTTTTAAAAAGGTATTTTAATAGAAATAAGTGATCAACATTCAAGAACTCTACGAATTTTGAAGATACAAATATATTTCTATTTTTATAGATTATATACATAAAAATATTAGTTTTGGCCTGAGGAATTTTTAATTCATCAATCAGACGTTTTAATACTAATATGAGAAAAACTGTCAATAATACACTGAAATAAACAAATAAACAAAAATATAATTTCATAGATAACCTTTGCAACTGTTCGTTTGATGAAATACATAGTTAATATTTCGAGAAATTGAAAAAATATATGATTTTTTTTTCCTTTTCAAATTTGTGAATATAAAAATATAGAAATAATAATTATCTCAAATTTGTGTACATTTCAAATTTTGAATTACAAAAAAACAAAAATGGATTTTTTTTATAAAATTGGAATTTATCTGCTTTTTATTAAGAAATATATTTAATGCTTTAAAATATTATGATTGGCCTGAGGATTTTATTTTTGGATTGTTATTTGAAAAATTGAAGATATCTTTTTGCTCATTTTAAAAGATAGAGCCAAATAAAAAAAATTCTTCTGATAATTTTTGGTGTTCTTTTTATATTTACCAAAAAATCAAGGAAAATCCTCTTTTTTTAAAAAATTGTTTTTGCTCAAAAATTGAATGAAATTTGAGAGTACCCTTAATGATCAAGATTTTTTATTTATTTCAAAATAATTTCTCTTTATATGCTTTTAATAGAACATCAAAATACATTATATATTTAATTAAAATAAAAAATAAATCAATTTCTAGTAATAAAATAAATATATAATTTGAAATATAATTTAATAAAAACAATCATTGTAATTATCTTCGAGGAAAAATTCGCATAATTCTAGTGAATCATCAATACTCTCTAATTCTGATGAAAATTCATGAATTTCGTCAGAATCCATTTTTTCAACTTGGACAAAAGTTGGATTTTGCTGTGGAACTTTTTTTTTCAGCTGCTTAACTTTTATTTGATTATTCGGGACAATCTTTTTAACACTTTCAGCAATTGTTTGCTGATTATGTATTGAATGTCTAGAGTAAAGATTCCATAGACGGACAATACATGCCCACCTATTTCTGATATTGTAGGAAGTCCTTCCTGGGAAAAATTTTTCAAGCAATTTCCATTTTGGTCCAAATTCATAATATTTTTGCTTGAGTAATTCATCTTCTTTTGGACTCCATTTATCTTTCAAAATATTTGAAGAAAGATTATTATTCCATCTTTCACGGCATTGCCTAACTGAACGGTTTGGCATAAAGCTTGAAATAAGATTCCAATTAGAATCTCCATATTTTTCAACCAATTCACGAAGCTTCTGGTCCTCTTCAGGTTTGAAAGGCATTCTTTTGGATGGTTTTGAAACAACAGACTCTTTCTCTGGGATACATTTAGCAAGCATGATTTGATGCATTGATTTTAAATATCATTCAATTTTTGAGACTCTTCTGAAAAGCTCTCAAAGATTTATCCGGGCAATTCTTTGTGTGATTTTCTGAAGTCTTTCAATCTTTTTTTTTAATATATTAAATATCTCATTAAAAAATAAATTTAAATATCAATTTAATCAATTATTATGAATATAAAATTATATATATAAATATTAACTAATCGATAAATATATTTATAGCATTTTACTAGTAAAAATCGTTCAAAAAAAATATTTCTGATGAAAAATATTCTTTTCAATTTATTCATAGTCATTTCACAAATAATTCAATGCTACCCCATCAAAATGTATTGAATTATTTCAATGTTTATATAAACTCTGTTTTTTTAATCTTCACACCCTCTCAATTTTATCTATTAATATCTTTAAGTATGACAATTATAGTTTTAATATTCTGATAAATATATACTAATATAATTACAAAATATAATATTTTTAATATAATATTTTATAAAAATTATTTTTTAATATAGAAATTTGATGGTTTTGTTTTTTTACGTGTGAACATTAATATTGGCTAAGGGTATAATTCAATTTTTCTATTATTACGTTTTTTTAATTCAAAATTTTCACTTTTTCTATATTTTATTTTTCCTTTCAAAACTCTATTAAGATTTTTGGTTATTAAAATTCATCAATGAGCATCATTACGCATTGATCAAAGCATTTTTTAACCTCATATGGCATATGGGAAAAGATTGCTTTATGATTTTAGATTTTTAGAATAGAGTACAGAGAAAGGAGAAAACATACAAAAAAATAAATTTTTCTTTCTAAAAAAGTTGATAAAATAAAATTTTTATTCAATTTAATCAATTTTTGAATATTCGTAGAAAATTGAAGGGAGTGAAGATTAAAAAACTGAGTTTATATATATATATAAATCAGGAACATCAAATCAAAAATCAAACAATATTTTGATATTTATAAAAGCTTCCTAATTCATTTTTTTAATCAGATTAAAGAATAGAAAAAGTTTTGGGCAATGAGTTCGTATATATCTCAATAATTAGAAACAAATTTGAAATTTCTTATTTCTTTAGCAGATTTTTTTCTAACTTAATTGTATTGGTAATCTCCAATTTTCTTGAAATTTGTACATCCTTAACATTCGTGATCAATTGATTTCTTTACTAAGTGATAATTTTCATGTTAATGAAACCAAAAAAATGTTTATGATTTTTGTTTACCAATACACTTTAGATTTTCTCAAAGTAAAAAGTATCAGGAAGTTCAAGTCAGCATTCATTCATTTATTCGTCATGGATGTTTGTATTAAATGCAATCTTCCTTGCTTTGTGATTGGCATGCCAGGAACATCTGAAACATTTGCAGTTGGACTACTTAAAGATCATTATAAAGATAAGATGTACTTGAGTACTTAAATGTCTTCTTGAGTGTCATCTGAAGATGGAATCAAATCTATACATTATGATGCAATATTCAAAGAAATTTAAGATGAAAGCAAGGATAATTTGAATGTCGTTTTTATAGAAGAAATGGGAAATGCAAGCATTAATCCATCTCATCCTTTAAAGATTCTTCATGGGATTCTTGATAATGGTTTGGTTTTAAACGAAAAAGGCTATTGCAAAACAGTTCCTACAATTGGTGTCTCTAGCTACACAATGGATTTTGCAATTATGAATCGTGGTGTGTTAGTTTACACAGAGCTTCCAGATATTAACGAAATACTTAAAGTTTTTAATATGATGCTAAACAATTTAATTCAAGAAAGATGGAAGGATGGAATAAGAGCTGTTATTTTAACAAAATCAAAAATGTATGAAGAGCTTTATTATCCAAGTAAATTCAATGATGTTGAGTCTCGCTTAATCATAAATGATTCCAATATTCAAAGCTTCGAAGAACTTCAAACGCTGATCGATAAAAAAGAAGATACAAAAGAAAAACTTATTATCATCAGATGTTCAATATTCGAAAAACTTCACTTTATGCATCTTAAGACGTTCTTTGTCCATATGAATAAAAAAAGCGGGATTCAATATCATATCTTTATTGCGTATTATGGCTGTGATAATAAATACTTTGCAAATTTATCTACATTTAGATGGCCAATATATCAAAGCAACCTGAGTTTATTTTTCATATGTCAGATTCAGGAAGAACTATTTGCATTGGGCTCTCTAACAGCATCAGAAATGCAGAACAAATCAGTACTGTTTAGCTATCTTGTGCAATGCAAACATTTGATTTATCCTTACGCAAGCTTCTTGAAACAAAGATTTTACACTGGCGACGTTTTTTATTTCCTCTTTTCAGGTTATATTCAATTCCTCTGTGAAAACAAACTCACTTTCAATGAAGAAATAAAGGCATTGAAATGCATTTCAGATAGAATTTCATTCATTGTTGATAGTGAAAGTCATGCCAACCGATTAATTGAAATATTTGATAATTTGTAACAGATTAATGAAATGCGTATAACCCACTTTGTTCATAACTTTAATGGCGATGGATTTGATCTAAAATCAAAAGTAGTTTCTTTCCAATCATGTATTGATGCTCTTAGATTCAGAAGCTTTGCAGGCTTCCATATTAGCGACCTCAATCAAGCTAACTATTGGACTAAATTCTTCATTTGCAGAAGTGAAAAAAACATATATTAGTGACACAACTATTTATGAAGCTATCGTTGCTTTTCGAAACAGAACAATATTTGATATATTTAAATCACCTATTGCTGCTGATTATGATCCTATCGTTAAGATTATCAAACGTTTGTCCAGTAGTATTGATTTTATCAATGATGAATCCTATAAAATATTTAAAGATTTCAACAAAGATCCAAGTTCACTTAAAGATGAGAGTAGACTCAAGTTCTTCAATAAAAAACTAAGTAATGATCTCGTCAGTTCAATGTTTATGCATTAAACAAATGTAACGCAAATGCAGCATATGACTTTAAAGCAAAAATAAAGTGAAGATAAAGAAATTACTGGATGCGATTATATTATGACTAGCCACAAGCTTATAAGAGGCTCATATAACTTCGATAAATCTTAGTTCGCCGATTTTGCCAATCGCTGGGATAAAGAATAGATCGGTTTTAAATGAGATTTCAAAGACGAATTAACTTAGATTTATCCATTTGCTGCAAGAGTTCAGCGGTTCAACCAAAGTTCAGGAAATGGCTTCTTTCTGGAAATGAAAGAGGAGAACCTCTTTCAATAATTGCGCTTCGAAGATTCATGAAGAATCCCTCAGATGAAAATAAGAAGGATCTCGCATATGCTGCTGATCCATTTTATGGCCGCATTGAATTTGCTGATTTATTCATAAAATTCATTGAAGATCAAGTCGCAAAAAAAGGTGATGCATTCACATTCAATAAATCTTTACGCGATGGTGATAAAGTTATGTATCATTTGGACTTTCGAAGCATTTTCAAAATTTTTTATTTACTTAAAGAAGCCAAGTATTGCACAGATCATTTTTTACCACTCGGCATTCATAAATCCAAAATATCCGCTCATTACTCTGCTAATCAAAGAATCTTCTTTCTTCATTGATTTCCATCCAGTTCCACCAATCATTGATTCCCTTCTTCATCTTCTACACTGCACGTCATTGTTCAGGAATGATAACAAACAACTTTTGTTTGAATTGAAGTGCTTCGATGTTTCTTATAACGGACACAAAGTTTTTGAGCAAATACAATCAGAATTGGACACTCTTAAAGAGATCAAATTTGCTTTTTCAAAAGTTAAAAATAAATCATCTTTCGACCAAATCAAGTTCATTCTTCAAATCTAAAAATATCAATCAAATCGTCAATGAATATCTAAGTATCCCTGTGATTAAAGTTTACAATCTGCTTCCGAATTTGCTTATGACTCATTTCTCAGCAAATGAAATACTCGCACAAATTGTTTATGGATTTGATTGTGGTGCTGATATATCTTTCGCTACTATTGCACATAATTCAGAAAGAATATTCCGACACGGATGCTTTGATCCACTTGCCAATGCTGAAGATGAGAAAGCTAGTATCAATAACTACGCATTTTCATTATTTTCTGTTGATCACGACTTTAGCGAAAGAGACTTCATCGGATTCACGCAGAGAGACTATATTGATCTCCACCGAACAATTATAATACAAACAAATGGTGACAAATCGGTCTTGTCATTCAATCTCTATGCTGGCCAGCATAATAAAGAACTTGATGATATTCAAAAATGCACAAGAGAGGATAATTTTGCAGACGACAATAATAACAATGCTCACCTCTAAATGTATCATCATTGTTTGGGTTCGTTTTGCCTAAATCACCTTCTTGATAATATTTAACTTCATCAGCAAAAAAGAAAGCTGGAGCTGCCTTTTATATCAAAAGTCTTTTCGGCGAACAGGCTGATGCTGTCCAATTTAATGAGTTTTTAAAAACAGCTCCAGCTTTTTTTGTTGATGAAGTTAAATATTATCAAGAAGGTGATTTAGGCAAAACGAACCCAAACAATGATGATACATATAGAGAAGAAGAGGAAGATGAAAATTAAATATTTAAAATTATTTTATTTTTTAGCAAAAGAAAAAAAAATATTACATAATTTCTATAATTTTTATTTATCACTAAAAAAAATATGAAATTGTAAATTATTTTAAAAGAAAAATTGTTAACAGATCTGAAAGTTTATTAGTCTGTATACTAAAACATTTTTTGTATTTCTTATATCATGCATTTTATTTTTTTTACCTTTTATTTTCTAAACAAACTTATTCAAAAAGAGCTTCAAAACTTTCGTAAGTATCATTGAACAATGAAAAAAAAAATCGTATCCCCTGATTTGAAAATTGATGATAACTTTTTAGTTTTACGAAAAGAACTGTTTTCATCTTTATAATTTACATTAGAACACATTATTATTTTCAAATAAATTCTAATAATAGTTCCAATTTCTTGGTTATAGAATATGTGATCAAACATTGATCTGTGTTTTCCAGTTAATGCAAGTTCAATAGATCAGACTAAGAATGATCAATGAAGCCTAAAAAAATTTCCCAAAATATCAATGGAGCTTCGATTCAAGCAAGTAATTTACCAATTGTGTAATATCAATTCTTAAGAAAACAAAGAAGAAATTTAGAAGATTCAACTGAATTAACAATATAAATCAAAATGAGTGCCCTAGTAGATATTAAAAATATACCATTTTGATACAAGTAACTTTTGAATAAATGAATTCTTTAATTTATTTAATATTATTACAATAAATATCTTGCTTCAAAGTAGCATGACGATTTTATAATAAATTACGAATAAAGAATGGAATAATGTTTGAGATCCCTATTAACCGAAAATCTTTAAATTTCAAAATATCAAGAATTAGACATAAGATACTCCATGTAAACTTTAAGGTAGTGACTAACAACAATAATCTTTTGGATTTAATGAATAAATTAAAATATTAATAGATTAGTTTTTGTTAGAATATATCCATTCAACTTTTTTTGTAAACTATTTAATATTTTCATCAAATAAATTTTTAGAAAAGAAAACCAATTTTCTATATATATTGAATTTTTGTTAGAGATTTTTGAAAAATATTTGACTTTTTGAATATCTTGGAAAAGTTTATATAAGTAATAAATTTTTTTTATATTCAGAATTTGTTTTTGAATACGTATCGTTGAAATTTTTTGATTTAAAAATTGCAACCTTTTCTGGAAATCTCGAGAACAGGATGGAGAGGAAAACTGTTCTCGGACTGAAAGCAACACCTCTTTCTTTAATGCAAGAAAATAGCGAAGAGGAAGACGAAATAGATTTTTTTGAATCAGATACATTAAATGATCAAGGTTTAATGTTTTCAGTGAGGCCTCTTCCCGCAATACATCCCGAGTTAACTAGTAATCCAAATATAGCACATAAAAATAACTCAAAAATCACGTCTTTTGAAGAGGCATCTCCTCTTATTTCTTCTTTTTTATCAAGTCTTCCCGATTTTCAAATTCCACCAGTATTCGAAGGACCTCTTTATTTTATACCAGATCATGTGATGAATGAGCAATACTCTGAGGAACTTGATCGCTTTGCTAAAGATCCTGATCCCAACTCTCAATTTAACCTTGATTTAATCGATGCTCATATAAACGTTTTAGCACAGGTTTCAATTGTTAAATTTTTCAAAGGACAGGATATTGATTTTTCGAGTTTTCTAGATGATTCAATTTTAAATGTCATTGATAACAGAATTACCGCTTTAATTCATTATTGCATGTCTAATGGTGATGATCATCAAGTAACATCTTATCATAGAATTCATTCTATTACAGAATTCATTAAGACTCCATCAGTTGCACCCGTTTCATCTTTGTTTCCAGATTTTACTTTACAAAAAATCTCGCATGATCTTTGCAAAGATCTTATTTCATTATTCCCTCATCATCCGCTTCTTCCTTCTCTCATTGACAAATTTAATTCTACCATTGACCCAACAGCAAACGAATTACTCTCACTAATTCCAGATGACGACGAAGATGATGATGCAGATTTTAGCGATACCTTTATAGAGTCAATTAAAAGCGTTCAAAATAAACCGCAACCTTTAATTAATATTCAAACTATTAGTTCATTTAACGAAATTGTGACAAATCCTCTTGAAAATTGTCAGCCTTCTTTTTCGAACGCTTTAATTATTACAGTTTTAGCTCCTCCCTCAATGGTAACTTATAAACAATATATTAATGACAATCCAATTTTATTCAAAGATTGGATCAATTCACTTTATACTTCGTGTATAGAATCCGAAAAATCATCGCCATTTGTTCTTCCGACTTCAATTTCAAAAAGGAAAAAGCAAATGTATAGAAAAAGCGAAGAAAAATTTCAATCAATGCCTTTGACTATTCGTTTGGATTCAGATGATGAAGATGTTACATTAACATCTGAAAATATTGTACAAATTTTTTCATATTCTGGATCAATGAATGATTTACAAGCAATGTTTAATTCAATTTTTGCGCCAACTTTATTTCCTTTAAATTATTCTGTAGCCCATCTTATATATTCTGATCCAAAAGTTATATACAAGCCACGAAACTTTATTTACCCTAGCATCATAGATAATGAATACAAAGCTCATACGATATCTGATAATAAAACGTTTGATGAAGTTATTGAAGGTTTTAAAAAAATTGTGAATACTCATAATTTTAATAATGACGAAAATCCTTCGCAAAAAGTTAAAATCGAAAAGCTCCAGATCAAAAGAGATCTCCCAAATAAAGACACAGAAACGCCGCCATTAACTGTACAGCTGATTGCATTATCTGACATAGAATTTGTAATGCATGAACGATCACCAATAACATTTGATCGTAATTCCTCACAACCGCCAGATCCTAAAGATTCTGAGAAGCAAATTCGAGGAGAGCAACTCTTTGAAATATATTCGCACGATGTTTTCCCACCTTATCTGACCTTTCGTGCAGCAACAGCTCTCGCGCTCAATATAGTTGATTCAAATTCATCATTGGCTGTTGATTTTCTTTTTGAAGGGTTATATATCCTTCTTTATACATATCCACAGATGCTCCGTCTTGACTTTGTTCGAAATGTAATTTTATATTTTGCTGAACTTTTAGAAAAGCAAGACCGTTATTATTATTCATCTCTTTTATTCGATACTTTTTATCTATCAAAACAGAGTGACATTAAACATTCAAATGAGATTGCCCTAATCTGCCAAAAAAACTCTGACACGGTTCGGGCAGTCTTTTATTTTACCCAATCGATGAAGAATCTCGTCAATGAAGGAAAAACAGATGAAGCTTTATATTTAGCACAAGTTCTATCTGCAATTTATGATGAATATGGAGATAATGAAAGTCCAATTTCAATACTCTCATATCTTCTTAAAGACACATATAATTTTTCTCTAAATTCATGCAAAACGCTTGAGATACCTAATAGAACTTCAAACGCAGCAGTCCAGCCACGAAAGTCACCGCGCGGAAACAAGCCGCCTTTAGCAAACGCATTTAAGCCAGTAGCAGATCAATTAAATACCATTCTATCAGGAACATCATTATGCGAATCTCTCATTAAAACGAAACATTTTAATCTTGGATACAAATTATTATCTAGTCTTCATGCATCCAACGGAAATGCTATTTCAAATACTCTTATAAGCTTTGTTGAAAATCAATCATATTTAAAAAGGAATCTTTTTAAAGATTTCCTTCGAAACATTCAAGAAATTAACTTTAAACTTCGAAGAAATTCTCCAAGTGTCAAACTTTCTTTTCTTGCTGCTGCAAGCTTTGATAATTCTTTGGCAACTGTTAGATTACTCATAAGAGGATATTTAAGGAGGGAACTTTTTAGATATTCTCTACTTTGGTCAGAAGCATATATAACAGCACAACCAAAAATGGCAATGAAAGATATTGGCTACGGTTTCTTGTCACGAGGTCTTTCGTTATATCAAGCATTACATCATATTCATGCAATGTCTCCTCCATATTCATTATATGCAATAAGCAGCAACATATCAAACAAGATCATTTCATATATCGATGAAAATAACAAAGATTATAAATCCTCTGAAGATATCATTTCAGAAAGTTTATCCTCTTTGAAAGCTGCTTCAATTTGTCTTGATAAAGTTGGAAGTCAAAGACAATTATTATATTCTTATCTTCTTTATGCAGATCTTTTACTTATGCACTTTTTTGATTCAGAATTTGAGAAATTAAATAGCAAAAACATGAATTCATCATCAATGACATCTCTTACAGAAAATGACAATGAAGAAGATGATATCAAAGGCATTAATACCGAATCTGATGGTGAATTTGAACCTGACAATGATGACCTTTTAAATGATGATTCAAAAGTGAAGCCAATAACAATTACAGAACCTATCATGCGTATTCGAATTAATAATCTCCCTATATTAAACACCAAGACTGTCATATTCCCTACAATTACGATTAACAAATCTAATGTTGTTGATGAACTACGTCAAGTTTTCCGTCGAATTTATATTATAGCTACAAAATGCATGCATCCTATCTATATTATATATTATCAAGCTCTTTCATCGAAATTACTTTTCCTTCAGAAAAAGATTGAAGCTTCAAAAGCCACTTTTGATTATGCCTTTTCTAATTTGAAGAAGTTTTTCTTTGTCGGTGATGAAATTGTTTGCCAAGACCTAAATTTGCAAACAATGACTCTTTTACGAACAACATTATCTAATATGTGCATTACACTTCTTTTCTATGACAAAAACTTTATTAATGATAGACTTGTTATTTTTGACTGGCTTCGAAATATCCACGCAATTTATCAGCATCATTTGCGTGTTGTTACAGAAGATAGTAAAGAACCATTAGAATCAAATTTAGATGTATCAATATCATCTCTTTTAAGGATGAATTTTTCAGATTTCTCTTCAACATTACAAAAGGCAGGTTATGATCTCTCAAAATTGACCAAGTATTCTGGCCCTTACACATTCACAGAAATTCCGAAATGTCTTGCCTGTATCAATGCGAACATACGACTTTTTGAGACAGGCAAAATGCCGGAAAGCGAAATGAATAGTAATAACAGAGCATTATGCAAGTTGATTGAGCAAATTCATGACGATTATCGTCGATCAAATGAATTCAATATGCCTATTGATATTACATATTCTTATGTTTCAAAACTGGTGCCACTTGTTCAAAGTATTGTGTTTCTACAACATATTAATGACTCGATATATGCTTACAGACCTTCTGACGGTCTTAAAAAGAGAATTTTATTGACATCTTATTCACATACAGAAAAAGAATCAATAGAAAAAACAACAACAACTTATATTACAAATAGATCGGATTCTAGCGTATTTTCTACTAATTCTTCTAATAATTCCGCTTCTGGTTCACGAACAACGTCAACAAGTTCAATATCATCGTATTTTTCAAACTCTTCATTTTCATCTACACCATGCGATCTTTCTAATTACTCGAATATAAATGTATTTAAAGGTACTACTATTTCAACGATGACAAATAAAGGTGAAATTACATATAATTCGACTAGTAGTTTATTTTCACCAAAATTCATTGAATTAGTTGCACTTTTTCTCATGTGTGATAAGAAGCAACGGCATGACCAGTTTAATTCTAGATTGGCCAGAGAAATATTCACCAAATCTAAAGTTACACTTTTTGGAAATTCACTCGATGATCTCCCAGTTTGGCAAAAAGTTCCTGATAAACATTTCTTTGGTGAAAATAGAATTTTCGGCAAAGGTCTTAAAGGTGCTTTTTGTTCTGTAAAAACTGGATCTCCATCAATTTTCATTCTTTCTGCAGATTTGAATGCATTACCTTTAGAATTAATGTTTCCAAACATTCTTCTGCTTCGAACGAGGAGTTATACCCGATTCATATCGAAACCAGTTGATAAGCAGGAGATATTATCAAAGCCACCACGTGTAACTATCTGCAGAATTAAGCAGAATCCTTACCACATGATGAAAGTTGCAATCAGAAGAAGTAAGGATATAACTTCTGAATTCATAAGCGCAATTGGTGGCGACATCCCTCAACTACAGAATGTTTTTGATAACGATAGAAGTTTATTCTTTCCTTTTTCACTTTTTTCTTCAAATAATTCAAACTTTTATTATACAGACAGATTCACTTTTTGCGATATAATCGAGCTTTCTTCTGAATCCAGCATAGAAGCAAATATGCAGATTATCATCAACAGCGATTTCAAAGCAACAACAGAAAATCAAGTTCAAAATACAGCACAAGTCGCAAATAAAAGCGTAAATATAAATTCATCTCAAAATGCAAACCAAAACGCAAATAAGAATTCTAATCCAAATACAGCACCAAACAATAAAAACACAACTCAAAATACAAATTCAAACTCGAATAAGAATTCTAATCCAAATACAGCACAAGGTTCTAAAAGTTCCAATAAGACAGATAAATGCAAAGATAATGGCAACGATAATAAAAATACAAAAAATTATTCAAAGTATTCAATTTTCATATTCACTTACTCGGATCTAGCGGAAATGCCGCTAATTCTAGAAAAATTGATGAATAAATATCCATATGCGTATTGTATGTTCATACCAGCGCAGTTTGTTAGAGAGGCTTTCCAACAGATGGTGATGATCTTTGAGCGTCACCAAAGAAGAATCAAGTTTGTCGAGGACCATCCAGACGACATTTCTTTAGCCCCTCATAAAGATATCTGCAACAATGTTTTCGATTTTGTGACACTTTTGCAGCAAACATTGATGCAAATTCTCGATTGTCCTATACCTCTTTTTGTTCCTACTCAATAAATTGTTTTATTTTTGTTAGAAATTAGAAATTTTTGTATTTTTTTTTTTTTTTTTTTTTTTTCTGAAAATCAAAGAAAACTATTTCAAAAAATTATTGAAAAATTGAATATTTTATTGAATATATTCAATGATCATTGAAATTGATGAGGGGGTTTCTGACATCAATTTTTATGATTTTTAAACAATTGGAAATATAAAACCTCTTTTTGAGTGACATTTTTCTCTTGAGGCAAATTATTTTAATTTTTTTTCTGTAGTACGATACAAGGTCAATTTTGACCTTTACATTTCAGTAATGATTTTTTTTTTTTTTTAACTCAATTATCATGAAACAGAATCTTGATGAAAATGTGAATGGACAAATCAATCAAACAAAGCCAATTTCAATTGGCACAAGTAGAGACAAAGTATTTCACTTCCAGATTGAACATCCAGCCTGAGTCCCGTTCAATTTCTCCATTCAAATTACTTCTTTCATATGATTTTGAGCTAGATGAATTTCAAAGAGATTCTATTTCGTGCATTCACGTAAACGAGTCGGTTACACGGAAGAGCGTCCAGTGAAGCTTAATTAATATTTTGCAACATCTGAGAGTGGCTTGGTAATGGTTAAAGAAGGTAATTCACCAGTAGGTCAATTCATTCAATAAAGCATTTGAATGCTCATTGAAAAAGAAGTCAAAAAAATCAATTTTTTCGGGAATTCTTGTTTAATGATAAAACGAATTCAAAAAGCATGACTGACAAAGAACAAATGATTAAGAACACTTCAAATAACATTGTAAATCTGGCCTCATTCCAGTGATTGTCTTTTCATTCAGTCGTAAAGAATGCGAAGAAATAAGCAGAAGTTTCATTCTCAATGCTAAAAAGTTTATTTCAGATCAATCTAATGAATTCACTGATGAAACGTTGGGTAAATTAATCAGATTCTGATAAGAAACCGGTTTCTTTTAAGAGGAATTACAGCTCATCGCGGAGGACCTGTTCCGCTTTGTGAAAGAGTTTACTTGAAATTCTCTTTCAGCAAGGCTTGATTAATAATACTAATTGCGACAGAAGCATTTGCAAACAGAGTGAATATGACGGCAAAAACTGTTTTTTATTTCATTCATTATTTAAGTTTGATTGGACAGAAAGAAGAATGCTGAATGCTGGCGAATTCATTCAGACGAGTGTCAGAGCTGGAAGAAGAAATGATGACAAAAAAGGATTCGTTGTAATTTCACCACCAGTTGAATGTGAAAAAGAAAAAGTTGTTCATCTTCTGGAATCAAAAGCAGAAGCATTAAATAGTGAGTTTCGTGTAACATTTCACATGATTCTGCCTTTGCTACAAATCAGATGAATCCCGAGCAATTAAAAAATCAATCTTTTTCATCAGTTTCAAATGGAAAAATCAATTCAATTGAAGAAGAAATCAACAAACTGTGAAAATGAAGAACGAAACAGAAAGGCTTATTTCAAATCATTTCAAAACCTGAAAGCATTGGCAAATTTTTGATTCCTGGCAGATTTGTTGACGTTGAGAATGTATGTGGTTGCGTACTTGTTATTCGACACTTTAATAACCGAAATTCTCGTTGAATTTAAAGGCATTCAAGATGAATACACAAAAGAAATCAAGCCTGTTTCATTGAATTAAACTAGTAGTCATTTTTGCATACAACTCAATTTTCAATTTATCATTGAAAACTAATAATTATTTATTTCAAAATTGAGTTGATTATCTTCATTTTTCAATACTATTCAGAAAAATTGAGTTGTATGCAAAAATGACTACCAGTTTATATTCCAGAAAAATATAATAGCTTTCATCCTTAAAAAAATCTAGATGATATTAAATCAGCTGGAATGACTGTTTCTACTGATGCAAATTTCAAATCAGTTGATCAACAAAAAATTAAAAATAATTTCAAAATTATTGAAAGATAATCAAAATCGCCCGATGGAATCAAAACTTTTTCACCTGACAAAATGATTTCTTCCCAACGAATACCGTAAAGAAAAGGTATAAAGAAATGAATGACACAATCGATTCTCTTGAAAAGAAAAGAATTCAATACAAAAACATTTCCGAATCGCAAATGTTAATTTACAAGAAGAAATTTGGAAAATCAGTTGCATGAAATCAATGTAAAAACAAGCCAAATCAAATCTTCAATGGATCATCAAGAACTTTAGCAAATGAAAAACGTTTTAAGAAAATTGAAATTTGAAAAAAAGACGAATTGCAAATTTAATAAATGCTTGCGATGATATAATTATAACTGAAATGATTTATGAAGTATCTCTTTCTTAAAGCATGAGTCCGCAAATCTTTATAAATTCAATTTTCGTTTGTGATGGAGGAATTAAAGAAGAAAATATAATTCCTGATGAAATGAAAGAATTATGAGAAAAAACTAAAACTATTATTCGTCATGTGTCAAGTATCATGATTGATTGTGGAATGAATATTTCTATTGAAAATTACTTGCAAAGATTTAATACATCTTATATGACTTTTACTTATAATTTGATATGTGGTGTTGAGTTTTCAAAACTTATTTACGAAAATCCAAATTACTTTGAAGGATCTTTAATTCGATCAATTAAGAAATCGGATGAAATCCTTAGAGAAACTCTTCGTGCAGCTTCTGAATTAGGGATTGTTGAGCTGGAAAAAAAAAACATTTCAGATTCAATTAAAGCAATTAAGTGATATATCATATTCGCAACTTCACTTTACATCTAACATGTGCCCTTCATAATGTAGGTTATTTGACAAAATATATTATTTCCAGTAATGCATATATTTCAGAATTTTTTGATTTAAAAAATGTTTAGAATGTTAAATTTACATTTTCTTTTTTTTCTTCTTATAATAGCAAAGAAATCTTTTCAAGTGCAATTGGATTAATATATATTAACAAAGTAATCTTTTCAAGTCCTTTACATATTCAAGAAATATTAACAAGGTACGAAGAATTACAAGTTAATATTCTATGTTTGGACATATAATAAGGCTCAATGATGATTTTATATAACTTCATATTTAATACTTTAAAAAAAAAACAATGATTATTTTTAGAAAACAATGATAACTGATGTAAATAATACCAATAATAATAAAAATTAAATAACAATGTCTTCTATAACCGTGTAAACTTTGTTCTTATACTCAAGTTTCAATCCAACAGATTCGTCTGTTTCTAACTCTAATTCTTGATAAATTTCAGAAGGTTTTTTCCCCATTCCTTCGGATAATTGATCAACAATTTCTCGGCATTTGTTCCTACGCTCTCTCCACTGTGCGCATCGAATATTAAAATCTTTTACATTTCTTTCAGCATCTTCTGGAGAAATTCCTTCAGATAATTTAATCTTTCTATCTTTTTCATCTATTTCTTTCTGAACATTGTCTTCAATTTCTACACGATATTTTCTTAGCTCTTCAATCGGCTTTGTACGAAGTAATTTGTCGCGCTTTGCTACTAGCTCTGCTACACGAGTTCTTAAATCGTCAGCCGTTTCTCTGAGTTGAATAATATTCTCATCAAGTTTATCAAGTTCTTCAGGAGACGCAACACGAAGATCATCTTGCTTGGCAAAATAAAGCTTTGCTTTTCCGCTGACTTTGCAAGAAATAATCCCATCATTGGAAAGCTGGTCGAGTATTTTTTTAAGTTGAGTTTGTTTAATTTCATTATGTAGTTCATCGCCTAATGTTATTGAGCTATAAGGGCGATTTTTTTCTTGTAGTAATTTAACAACTATCTTTTCAGGATTATTTTTTTCTTTTGGGGGCATATCGAAAATAAAAGTAAACGTATAAAATTTGCTCTGAAATTTATAATAGAATCTGAAGTACTCAAAGAACCATTCATAAACAAAGTTGTTCACTCCTATTCCTTTTTAAATAAATCTAGAAATCACTTCGGTAAAATGAAAATTCATATCAGTCACAATTAATTCTCATTCTATAGTATATACTAAAAGAATGTATTTAGAGTTAATAAACAAAGTAATATTTATGAATATATAAAAAAAAAATCATTGTAACGAAATAATATTTTATTCACATATTATTGTTTTTTTTTTTTTTCTAAACAAAAGAAACGATTTTGATTAAAAATTCATATTTGGAAGAAATATAAGTGGATCATTTTCGAAATTATGAGTTGGCTTTGGTAAGATAGTATCATAATCATCAATTAAAGTTGCCTTCAAAAATGAATCGCTCTCTTCCAAATTTAAATTTAAGTTTAAATAATTTTGTATTATGGTTGATGACGGGTCCAATGATATTGAATTTTCAGAAATTAAATCAAAAAGAGGTTGTGGAGGTACTGAAAGCGAAAATAATTGATTTTCACGGTATTCGTTGGGTATAATTTGAATAATATCTGGTGGAGGTGATATAATATTTGTATCAGATGGTGTAGATACCTTTTCTTTACGAAGTTGCTTTTCATTAGATGGGGTATTCAATTTTTGCCGAACAGTCCATTGTCTTAATTCAGAGAAATTGTGTCTCAAAAAAGGGTACTTTGAAATCAACTCGCTTGCCGAGTCTGCAACAGTTGGAACTGTTCCATATCCAAGAGCTTGAAAAGATCCATTAATTGAGCTTTTGCATTTGGTAATTAATAAACGAAGTTGATGTGTATTTATTGCAATTGACTGCTGAAGCCAGATAATGCCACAGACAAGGGATCTTTTCCAGTCATTTTCATCATTACGAACAGCAAATTGTTTTATAGAATCTACCATGTCACGAAACACTTCATTACTTTTATTCCTCCTGTTTTTATAATTTGGAGATGATAATTGCTCTCTTAACTTGGAATATTCAAGTTTTTCATCTTCTGTAAGCAATTCAAAATAGCGAGGATTGCAGCTATCTTGAATTTTATTGTTTCGAGGCATTGATATAAGTAAAAAAGTTAAATGAAAAATTTGAATAGTATTGAAAATATTCAAAGGAAAATCTATTGTCATATTTGTTTTTTTATTAAAGAATGCCCTTAAAATAATTATTTCTCTTAATGATTGCGGACCATAACATTTTTTCTATTCAAATGAGACCAATTCAAATTTCTATATATGAAAATTTTGAATAGTGTTTTAATTTTTGAATATTTTTGAGAAATAAATTCAATTAAAAATATGTAATAATTTTTAATTTTTTTATTATTTTCATAAAAAAATAATATGTGTTAAATATTTTCGATTAAACCAATCCAATTGTTTTATTATCAAAATTTTGAAAGGATATTCAAATAATAATAAAAAACTGATCATCAAAAATCAAATTCATTTATTTTTATTGTTTAGATATTAATAAAAGAAATTATCTATTTTTGCTTAGTGCTGTATTTTTTTATATTGTGTTAGCTTTTTCAATTCTTTCAAAAACTATAAAAATTGACAATGATATTACCGCTTTTTTTCGCTTCTAAAATATATTTAATTGGCATCAAATCATATGTAAATATTTTTTTTTTTTTTTTCTTACAAAAGTTCTTCTTAATTTTTTAAAAAATTACAGAAAAATAAATTTGATTATATCCCTTAAAATTTATAGAATAAAGCGAAAATGTTTTTTATATATAATAAAAATAATTAGTAATTTTTTAAAAATATATTATTAATATTTTTTAATATTTATATTAAAATATATTATTAATATTTTTTAATATTTATATTAAAATATATTTCAATTTATATGTCTGAAAAATTCTATTACTACAAGGTCAATAATTATTTAATAAATATTCTTTTTGTTTATCATATAAATCTGTATAAATACTACACTCTAGAAATTATTATCAACTTATTTACAATTTTATTAAAAAATTGGAACTTAACCTTCAAAAATAATTTTTGTCAAATAAACTTAGAGATATTTATTTGAAGATATTTATATCTCTAAGTTTATTTAGACATCAAAATCAAATATGAGATATTTAATTGGTGTATTTTATTTCTTTCTTTAATCAAATGTCACCCATTAACCTCAAAAGTATAAATGCAGAATTATTTCCTATCATGCTCTTATTACTGTTGATAAAAAGATATATTAGTATGTTTTCTATATATAGTTATAAAAGGTTTACTCAGGAAATGATAATAATAAATAATTTTCACAAAAAGTGAAAATAGAAAATACGATTTCTCCAATTTCGAAAAGATTATTATAAGAAATATGAATATATTTATAATCAATGGCATCTAATTATTTAGATTGTATAATTAATATTAATGGTTTTTAAATTTTATCATTCCAATAATAATCAAGGTCATTCAACTTTTTCATTTAAGAGCATAAACAAATTAATATTGATAATTATGATTAAACTTAACATTTTTTATTTATGTAAACAAAAAATGATTTTTAAAAAAATATCTTTAATAATTTCAATTTTATCCATCCTATAGAAAGTGCATGTTGCATCGTATTAATCAGCAAATCACCACTGCTAGTTCCTTCTTAGAACTAAAATTCATATTTATTTAGAAAATCTATTCTTAATATTTCTACACTTGCTCAGGTCCCTCCTTTAGAATATTGTAGAAAAGGAGCAAGCATAATTTCACTTCCATTCTAAATTTGAGCAGCTCAAGTTAATTGCCAAAGTCCAATTAATCCATTATCATTTTGAACAATGGTGGAATTAAGTCTGCAGAAGTAGTACAAGATTCAAAACAAAGAGGAAGTAAATTAAATATTAAGCAATCTAAAGAATATCATTCCATTCATCAAATGTTAATATCCAATTCAAAAATTATTTGAGTGAATATTTGACCTAAAAAAAATTAAAATAGAATGATTCAAGCTGATATGAAAGTTAATCCTGATGGTGATCAGCAACCTCAGCAGCCTCCACATCCATCTGATGATCAATCAGCACAACACAGCATTGAAAATTCTCCAGAAATTTTAGATAATCAAGATTTAAATCAAAATAATTTTCACATTCAAGACCAAAACGAACAGCAAGAGATTCAGCCAGAAACTGACGTTTTAAACAATAATAATAATGCTCCTGAATCAACTACATACTCGTACAAATCCGAAAAATCATCAAAGCAACCATTAATTATTCGTCTTCGTAATCCCGCACCTCCTAAAGAAGATAAAACTAACAATACTTCATCAAATCCAAATAATAAATCCGAAGCTGACTCAACAGAAGAAATTCCTGACGAAGATAAATGGAAATGTCCAATTTGCCTTGATGCATTGCAGCAGCCCGTTGTCACACGCTGCGGCCATGTCTTTTGTTGGCCTTGTATTCATGAGTGGCTCAGGAGATCTAATACTTGTCCTGTTTGTCACGGTGAAATTGAGGAAAGTCACTTAATTCCCATATATGGTCAAGGCGATGAAGCTGATATTTCATCTCCACCTCCTCCAAGGCCAGAATATCGCGAAGCACGTCCAAACAACGGATTTAATTTCGTTTTTAGAACACCATTTGCGACACGCAATATAACAGATCAAGTTCATGCACTTTTCCGTCCAGGTCCTTACCTAATCATTCAAATTGTTGCTATTGTATTTTTTTTCTCAACATTTTATATTTAATTTCTTTTTGTTCATTAAATAAATATATATATTTCGTGACTTAGGATTCAATTGATTTATATTTTTTAATTAAAAATGAATAATGCATATGATTTTTATTTGAAATTTTAATTACAAATTGAGGTAAATCGAAGAAAAAATGACAAATAAAATTGAAATATTGACCTTAGACGTTAGAATAGAATATATAAAGATGATTGATTTAAATTTCTCGAATGCTATCGAAAAGTATCGTCTTGATCCAAAAGATTTCGAAATCGACAAAAAAAGGGAAATGGCTGAAGGTGGTTATGGTATAGTTTCATTTCAAATTCAAAAATCGACTAAAATAAAATGTGCTGTTAAAAAGACAAAAGAATGTCTTCGCAACAATGAATCTGCTCAACGTTCGTTTAAACGTGAAGTTGAAATTCTTGCAACAAGTCATCATCCAGCTATTGTACCTTTTATTGGTTTTTCGATAGATGATTTTGGTTATGGATATATTTATTTATATGAAATTGAAAATGGGTCATTAGAATCCTATCTTTCTAATCGAAGTAAAGGATATAGAGACCCACATTTTGATGATAATAAAAAATTTATAATTTCTTATGGAGTAGCTCTTGCAATGCAATATCTTCATAGTCTAAATCGAATTCACCGAGATCTCAAAACAGCAAACATATTAATTGATAATGAATTTCGGCCATATGTTACTGATTTTGGAACTGCTAAAGAAATTGATCCATCTGTTCCGATTAATCAAACATTAGCTGAAACAACGCCAGCCATCATGGCCCCGGAATTTCTAGAAGATCCATCTTTTTATTCCAATTCTTTGCCAATTGATGTTTATGCATATGGGATTACTTTGTATCGTATCTGGACCGAAATCTCGCCATTTTGTAATCTTAGAACAATTCTTAAGGTGTATAACGAAGTTATAAGTGGTGGTCGCCCTAAAATACCAAATACATTACCAGAAAAATGGAAAAAACTAATTACATCCTGTTGGGCCCATAATCCTCTAAAACGTCCTTCATTCAAGGATATTATAAATATTTATGAATCTTCCGATTTTTTAACTGATGATACTGATAAGCGTATGCTAAAAGATTATAAAAATTATATCAAGCATTCTCACATTGAAGCGCAAATAGAAAGTAAAAGGCCATCCATCCTTCATTCCAGCTCGTTTACTGAATCGCCAGTTTTGGCAAAAATGCGTGAGGAAGCTAAATCAGGTGATCACGTATCACAATACAATTACATTGTAACTCAATTTGAAGGCGAATATGGCGAACCTGATTATGATGAAATAATTGATTTTTCAATTGAATATGCAAGCAGGCCAAGTGCATTTGATAAAGAGCACATTCGTGATACGGCTACGATAGAGTATTATGCGGGTGTAGCATATGCGATCAAGGAAAATTACAAACTTGCTGAAAATATGCTAAAACGCGCTATCAATCATGGAAATGGTGATGCATCTTTTGAATTAGCTGAACTAATGTACTATAACTTAATTAAATTTAAATCAACTAAAGAAATTGAATTTTACTATAAACGTGGAGCAGACGCAGGAAATCCTGATAGTTTGAAAAAATATGCGTTTTTGACATATTATGGAAAATTAAATGATCGTCCTGATAGGAAGAGAGCTATTGAATATTTTAAGAAAGGTTCTGATAATGGAGATGCTGAATTGATGTACCTGTGGGCAATTAGAAACGAATATGGTCGCGATATTCCAAAGAATCCCGATGAAGCTATACGTTTGATTAAACTGTCAGCTGAGTTAGGATATTCACCAGCCATGGTCGATTATGGAATTCATGCATTAAATGGTATAAACATTCCAAAGGATGAAGATCTTGCTTTTGAACTATTCAAAAGAGCAGCAGAAGAAAATAAATATCCTGAGGCTCTATTATGGTATTCAGTAATGCTAAAACGAAAAAATATTGCAGGAGAAGATTATGATAGTTTGACTTATTTAAAGCGATGTATCAATACGAAAGAAGTTCCTGATGCTTGGGCTGTTTATGGCCGTCTACTTGTTGATGAAGGGAAAATTGATGAAGCCTTGCCAAACCTTAATCGGGCAGCCCAAAATGGTTCAATTGATGCATTTCTTTGTTTAGGTGAATTATGTGAAAAAGATCCATCAATGGGAGATGCTCATTTCTACTTTGAATTAGCATCAAATCATTGTCATTGTCTTGATACATATGGCTTTTTCACTCCAATTTCCTATAAAGTTTTTCATTGTAATGATTGTAATATCGATATTTGTGAAGGATGTGCTAAGCATTGTCATCGTGATCATGATATTATATTATCGGGAGAACAAAGTGGGCTCAAATGTTCATGCGGAAAAGAAGGTTTTAGTGGACACTGCACTGCAGAGTTTGTTGGAGAATGCAGAGGTTATCAGCATCTATATCAATGTGCAACATGCTGCATGAAATCTGACGAAGAATTTATTTGTAAAAGTTGTGCAGAAACATGTCATAAAGGTCATGAAGTTACTGATTGTGGAATTCAGCAAAACTTCTGCAGTTGTGGTATGCATAGAATTCCTCATAATTTCAGATGTCATCTTCTTTCGTTCCAAAAGATGGAACGACCTTATACAAAATGTTCGAACGAATCAGATGCGGATAATAAAATCCGTCAACGATGGTTTCAATGCGTTACATGTGGAATTTGCGGATCATTTGATAAAGGTGTATGTAAAGCATGCTCATCAATTTGCCATTCAGGGCATATCGTTCTTGATCTTGGTGTTAGAGAGCAATGTTGTTGTTGCAAACAAAATAAATGCTCTTTTACCAAAAAGAAAGATGATTAAATATTTGATTTGAATTTGTTAATTATAATCATCTCTTTATTCGGTATGTAATTTATCTGTTTTATAAATATTTTAATAATTCAGCTATTTTTAAAAAACTCTTCTTTAAAAAAGAAGAAATTATATTTTTCATAAATTGTTTTGAAAAAGTTAGATTTTAACGAATTTAAAATTTTAAATGAGAAAAAACGAAAAAAACTACCCACAGAAAGCATCACAGCTTCAAATTGCTAGTAACGAGGAAGTTAATTATGAGGAAGTGATTAATTCTTTACTTGAAAATGATGATATTGATCATATGTCTTATATAAGTTTATTAAGGCTCAACGAATTTATACCTATTTATCAATCGCATTGCCTCAAACAAAAAAAATATCAAAAAGCAAAGCAACTTTTGGATTTACAGCAAAAAATCACAGCTGAACTTACAAAACAAACAAAGCAACTGCGTGAATACAACGAAAAAAATGCGATTTCAATCGAATTCGCTTCGATACAGACTAATAAGTATATTTATTTTTTTATTTTTATTTTTCCGATGTTTTTTTTATATGATATTAAGAATATAAATTATATAAATGAAACTTGGTGAAAAATAAAAAATAAAAATGTATTTAATTTCATATCTAACACTCTAGAGAAAGCAAATCGCCAGAGCTTAAAAAGTTTGATATTGAAACTCAGCAAAAAGAAAATCAAATGAAATCACGGCAAAAGCAAATTTTAAACCAATTTGAAGAAATATGGAAAACAAAAGTATCTGTTGAATATACGCAAGATTCAAAGCAACTACAGTCTCTAAAACAAGAACACAAAAAACTTTATTCTATTGGTTTAAAAGCAAATGCAGCAGAGTTGCAGGATCAAATATCACAACTTGAAGAAGAAGAAGCGAATGAATCTCAAAAAAAATATGAACAAGATTATAAAAAAGCAAAGATTCACCTTTTTGAGAAATTTGAAATAGAAAGAATCACTTTTCGCAAAGATAGGCAAAGGCAGCGATCAATGCTCGTATCTCGAATTCATAGAAATGTACCAATTACACGACCAAAATTAACTTCATTATTTTCTTGTTGTCATGCTAATTCATCTCTTACAAATAAGCGGCCAATTAAACGAAGTATAGCAAAACCAAAATCAGTTTTGAATTCGTATTCAATCTCATCAACTTCTTTGAAGAAATCTTCTTCCTCTTCTTCTCTAGAATCAACTAAAGCTGTTTATGGAATTAAAATGAATGAAATGCATCATACAAATCAGTCATGTGGCACCAATTGTCAAGCTAAAACTTCTCAAAAATCAGCAGACGTTCAACAAAGCGAAAGTCAAAGCATTTTGTCAGCTTCTTCGCAAAATTCAAAGAATAAATCAGATAAAAAAGATGAACAACTTTCTAGTACTCAAATTGATGAAGTTAGTTATGATGAGATTTCTGATGATGAAGAATTTGTTTTAAATGATAGCTCCCCGCAAAATAATGATACTCAAGCGCAAATTGTTGATTTGAATACTTATCATGATGATACTATAGTCAATGCAAGCATAAATGAAAACGGATTTGCAAAGAATATTAATCAAAATGAGAAATTTGACTATGAATATGACTATGATTATAATTAATTATGTGCTTATATATCAATATTTATTTTTAAATGCAAAAGCGCAGAGAACGCAAATGAAACTAAGCTGACTGAGTTTTATCAACAAAAAAGCCTTCAACAAGTGATATCTATAGAGTTGTAATTGAGGATTTTTTTAAAACAAAGGTAAATATTTTTTTCCTCATTCATTTCTAATATATGAATATTGGTTAATCAGTATTGTATTATCATCGTTATATAAAAATTAAGATATGCTGTATATTGTATAGTTTTATGCTTCTGCATCAATCCAAATGCATAAGTATGAATATTGTTCAATATTACAAAAATTTTCTGAATACTCATTGAAAATTTTCAATGATAAATAATCTATATAATTTTATGTCAGTAAGCTCTAAAGCTTATTTCGCTTGTGGTTGCTTTTGGGGAGCTCAATACTACTTTGAAAAATTAAAAGGGGTAAAGTCAACATTTGTTGGATATATGGGAGGTAAATTAGAGAATCCACGTTATACTGATGTTAAAAAAGGAAACACAGGTCATCTTGAAACGACTGAAGTTATATATGATCCATCAGTTGTCAACTATGAGTCGCTTGTCAAATATTTTTTTGAGATCCATGATTTTTCGCAAGAAGATGGCCAAGGAGTTGATATTGGAAGTCAATACCTTTCGGCGATATTTGTTTCTAATGATAATGAGAAAGAGGTAAGTGAAAAAATAATTAATATTCTCAAAGATAAAGGATATAAAGTTGCCACAAAAATTTATCCTGTGCAAACTTTTTGGAAAGCCGAAGATTATCATCAGCTCTATCTTGAGCAAAGGAATGAGCAACCAGAATGTCATACATACCGAAAAATTTTTTAAAAATAGATATAGCAAATATTCATCACAAAAAATATTTTTATACAGATTGCATATATGACTTTAATTATATTAGCAAGTACAGAGGATGTAAGTTTGATTTATCATTATGTTCTTTTTAGAAAAAGTGATAAAAGTTTTCCACATGAAATCAAAGTATAAATTTTTAAAATTACTTTATTAATTCTATAAACTTTATAAATTTATAAAAAGGAATAAAACAATGGTAAATCAACATGGAAAACATGAAAAAAAATAGAAACATCAAAAATCAGGAGAGAATTAATTCTGCAGAAGTTCGTGATATCTTAGTAGAAAATCCTCTTCTTCCTGTAAGAATTAAAAGCGATTTCCCTTCAGAATAACGTCTTTTAAAAGGTACATTATCAGGAGGTGTGAATGAAAAAAACGAGTTTACGGTGGCTTCTTTAATCTGATCAGTTATATTCTGTTCGATTTCATTGTTACTATAGTCTGGGTTAGGAACTCCTTTAAGCCAAGGATGGTTTAAAATGTCATCAGTCGAAAAACGTAATTTTACTTCTGGATTCAAAATTCCGTGAAGCAAATCCTGAAGTTCTGGAGAAAGGTCTGGTGAGAGAAAATAATTGGCTTCAATAATTTCTGTACGGAGTTGTTTTTGATTAGTTTTTGTCCATGGAAGCTTGCCGCTAACCATAGTATATAATAAAACGCCAGTACTCCAAATATCACTTGCAGTTCCATCATATGGATGCCCGAGTAAGCATTCTGGACTTACATAACTTAAGCTTCCACATTTAGTTTGATTTAAAACATTTTCAAATTGAATTTTAGAGAATCCGAAGTCAATAAATTTAATTATGAGGTTGTTTGAATTAATAAGAATATTTTCAGGTTTGATGTCGCGATGAATAACGCCATTTGAATGAATATAATGTAATGTGACAGCAATTTGTTTGAATATAAATTTAGCTTCTTGTTCTGAAAGTTTTTTGTGCGAAAAAATATAATCATACAAGCAACCAGTGGGGCATAATTCCAAAATTAAATAATAGTTCAAAGTGTCTTTATAAATTTCATAAAGAACAGAAATGCCTGGGTGATGAAGTTTTTGAAGTATCCGAACTTCGTTCTCAAACATCGATTCAAGTTGGTCTGAAAATAGCCTTTTTTTTGGTACGATTTTGCAAGCATAGCGCTTGCCAGTAGTTTCATCAATAGCAATTCTAACCTCTGAAAAAGTGCCTTCGCCAATTTTTTCGCGTAGTTGATAAGATGCGATTTTAGGAGGGTATATAATTGATAAATTATTTTCAGGATGTGGTGAAAGAGATGTAGGGTGAAAGAGAGCCATTGTTCGCCCCGCGTCCATTAATGTCCTGTTCTGATGTGGTGGAGTCCTACTATGAGACATTTACAAATATTTTTTCTATAATAATATTTTAAGTAAAGTCAATTTATTTCAATTTTTAACAACGAATTATCACAATTTTTATAAACGCAATATTTCGTCAGCACTTGAAAAGAAAAATATAATATTTCATAGTAATAAACTTTTGTATTTAAATGAATATATTTTTCTAAATATGTATTTAATCTTGTGCCATATCTTGAAAATATTTCATTTATATCTAATAATTTTTTCTATAAAGATTTGTAAATAATTCAAATCTATGAAAATTCACCATTTTTTAAATGTAATCTTTTTTCAAAAATTAAACTTTTTCTGAATTATAATCTTTATCAATCAAAAGTTCTAAAATAAACTGTTTCTTCATATAGAATTTATTTTTTGATGTATTTTTATTCTTAAGAATATAATTTGGTTTATTTATTGAACTAGCTAAACTGGATTCGATAAATCATACCACTATTTCAATTTTACATATAACTTTTTGCATTCAATTTTAAAATTTTATTTTTCCTTCTTCAGAAATTACACACTATTTTCTCTCAAAACTAGTCTGATTAAAAAATATTCAATTTTATATTTTATATTATGAAAAAGTTGATTTTTAAAAATAAAATTTATTTAAAAAAATAAATGAAGTAGCTTTTTGATAGGCACAGCCTTTCAAAAAGCTACTTCAATTATTTTAGTTCTATGTTTTACAACTTTTTGAGTGTTTCATTAACTCAAAAAGTTGTACCTAGAGAATGAAAAAATAAATTTATGCTCCCTATTTTCAAGCATCCATATATTTTCTGCCGTAAGTTCCTCATTTTATTGACGTATTTTTGAGAACTTAGGAAACTTCTAGGCATACAACTAGCTCATATTGTAATTGATATTATTTTTGTTTTATATTTTTTTATAACTATTTTTAAAATAATATAGAAGTTTTATACGTAACGTTTTGAGATATAATAAAACATTTTTATTAATAATTCTGATAAAAATTTTAAAATTCAATAGTTTATTTTTTTTTTCGATGAAGATTTCGAAGCTACAAAAAAGTAAACGGAGGCCGTTTATTTTGTCCGTTAAAAAAAATAAAAAAACATCAATAACAATTGTTCTCTTGGACCAGTTATAAAAAAAAATCACATTAATGAGAGATATTTTGATATTTCAAAATAATATTATAACTTACGGAGTAGAAATTTATCTTTTTTTTGTACTTTTGATTATCAAGGATATTTATCATGAACAAAATGTTTCGATTATTACTCCACTTCTAATGATTTATATTGTATGTCAGTATATAATATTGGCTATATAGACAAAAAATAAAATAATCGTAACATTTCCCTAATATCATGAAAATAATTTTTCAATGAATTTTTTTATGAAAGGTAACTTTTTGTTAAATTATCTAACTTTTTGTGGTATAATGATAAACCAAAAGTATATATTGATATATCTTTTCAAAGTAAATTTATTTAAGAAACATTTATCATAAATTATTTTTATTTTAATATCTATATTTTAAAATGTTTTTTTATTTTGAATATTAATGAATATTTGCATATATTCATTAATATTCTTAAATCATTTGCAACAAATGGAAAAAATAGAAAGCAAGTTTAAATTACAATAAATCATTTAAGTATATGTATTTTTCTTATTATAGTGATGAACTTCAATTTTATTGTCCCCTTCAAACTATATTAGTTATCAAAGGAACAGAACTATATTATGAATACTCAACAAAAAAGAACAGTTTAATAATATTCATCAACAGATTCAGTTAATTCATTATCAATACATGTTCAAAAAAAAATTTGAAACAATCAAATTTGATTATTAATTTTTTCATTACCAATCTAATTATTTTTCAAATATTTCATTATTTTTTCATACTTTTTGATATGTATACAAATTATTTTCATCTATATTTATTAAAAAAAAGAGGTATATTATAGAAAGACGGACTGTGATGAAGTGACCACAGACGGTCTTTGAAAAAGTTGATGAAAAAATTTTTTTGAAAATTTTAAACGTATTTAAGGGTAAAGTTGGCTTTTCTCAACTTTTCCCCACTTTTTGTAATATCTTTCAAAATATTCTATGAGTTTTTGCTAATGGCAAATTAGAAATTCCTTTAAAATATGATAAATATTTATATATCTTTTCAAATAAAAATTTTAAATTAATTATTTTATATATATATACATTAATATATATATTTGATTTGTTTAATGTTTTGTTAAAATATATTTTATATTATAAACAAGAGAATTTGTAAAAATATCAATTTTTTTACATTTCAATTGCCTCAAATAATTGAATAAAAAAAACATTCTTTCAAAAAATTGAGAATATTTTTCATTTATATAAAAATACTTTTATTTAGCCATTTTGAATATCTATAAATATATATGATATCTAAATATTTAATATATTTTGTTGCGTGCTAATATACAATTATAGATTATATTTGTTCAAAAATTAAACATAATTGTCAGATTATCTCTATATTTTTCTGGCATAAAGAATTAAATATTATATCTAGGTAATAAATATAATATTATATGACATAGATTGATCAAATATCTTTATTTTATGCCAGTATTTATAAATTAAATTAATTAAATTTTTATCAAATACTCCAATGATATGATTATTAATGTAATATTTATAAATATAACATTATAAATAAATATTAATAGTTGATCCAATTTATATCCAAAGATACTAATAAAAAAATAATCAAATAAATTCTATATATTATATTTCAGTTTTTGAATTAAAATAAGGGTTAGCACTCTCAAAATTAGTAATTCTTTCTCACAAATTGTATAAATATTATCATGCAAATATAACTATTATTTTGATTGATTATATTAATTAATAAAAAACAAATCTGTTATAAATTTCATATTTTGAGAAAAAATTAATAATTTAAACTGATTTTGAATTCATATGTTTTTATCTCTTTATATAGTTAATTAGCATATTATCAATATTATTAATTAAACATATATATAAATTGTTTATATATATATATCAAATATATATATGTAATATAATTTTTTTTAAGGATCTTGAAATAAAAAACTTTAAATAAAAAAAAAAACGATTACTTTTTTCGATTATTTATCATTTGGGAAAATTCAAATTTGAATTCTCCAAATTCGAACAAAGAGTCCATGAACAGCAATCAAAATACCAAAAAAAAATCAACAAAAGAGTCTAACCTTTCATATTCTTTCAGTTTTTTCAAATCCATATGTATATCCCATACAATAGGTTCTTGACCAAACGCCAGTTATACTACTATTGATCTCCTATTTATCTCTAGTTTCATATCCAAGTGTTAAAAACCTCTAGAAATGCTTCTATCATCCATATTTTTCAATATTTTTTTTCTTTTATTTTCATAAGATTAAAAATGTAAACCATAGAAAAATACATATAATTTGTATAAACTTTTGAATTTTATTTTTTTTTTATTTTTAAAATATCTCTTATAGAATAAATAGATTTATATAAACATAATAAAGCAAAAGATATGGAGAATAAAAAGTAAATAAATGTAATAAGAAGAATGTTTATTATCAAATAATTGTTTGATGATCATCAATTGATTTCGTCAAACAAGCTTAAAAGAAAATCTTTTTTGAATTAAAATGTTCATGTTGACTAGTCTGGTTACCTGCGATCTAATTACGAATTGAGGTCGAGCATATTTGCTTGTGTCAAAGTATGTAGTAATATATTTCATTATTTTGTTGTACGGCACAAATGGCTTATCTTCAGTGGCTAATGCTGATATAGCATCAATAATCAATTGCTGTACGGGTGAAAACTTCCCTTTTCGTCTTTTGTTTCGCACATCCATTGAAGAAATATCTTCAAGCATGTCATCAGCATAATTGTGTACCATCTTATCTTTTGAACTGACTTTGTACTTATTGGCTTTTATTTTTCTTTTGATTGCTCTTTTCTTTTTATATGCATCTGTTTTTGTTGTTGTGGCTTTCTTTCTTTTTGTTTCTACCAAAGCTTTTTCATGTAACATTACATGATTAGGAAGTGTTAACTGAAAAGAATCAAAGATCGCTTTTTTCCAATATGGAACATTCCATTTGATGATTGATACATATGCACGGATTCTCCAGCTAATTCTAAAGGCTGTGTTTTTGCTGGCTATTGAAGCACGAGAATGGTTAAACGACTCAATTGGGTTGGTAGTATACTCTGGATCAACTTTACTAAATGTATCAGATATGTCTGAGATTAATTCATCTAGTGTTTTTAATGCTTTAGCATTATATTCTGGGTCCAGATCCTCATGTTCAATAAAATAGTTTGGCATGCTTTCCCATTTCTGGAGTTTTTCTTCATTATTAAAATTTTTGTCATGTAGTAAAATTGAAAAAAAATTTTGAATTAATTCATTAAGGTTTTTCAAATCTTGATCGTTCATGCAAATTTGATTTATAATTTTCTTGGTTTTTTTGCATAAATGATTTGTGTCAAATTTAATTTTGGCAAGAGGAAGTTTTTCTGATATTAATTTATGATCTGTGAGATCGCAATCATGAATGAAAGTTAGATTGCTTAAGGAGTCTATTTGTGTCCTTTCGATGATATGGTTCAATGAAATGCCTTCCATATTTTTTGAATGCTTTTCTGTGGAACTTAAAGAGGCAGCTTGTTCTTTCCCATGGTGAACAAGATGGAAACAAATAATGAAGTTAGTCTTTAAATCCATTAAAATTCCAAGGCAGTGTTGACCATTTCTTCGGTGGCTCCACGAAGCATCGAAGCCTAATTTTATTTGAGTGGTTTTTTTCAGTTCATCCAATTTTTCTTGGCAAACTTTTTCGGCTAAATCTCTGAGTACAATATCAATTAAAAACAAGTAATCATAATATATTGTTCTTGATATTATGTATTTCTCTGTCATAGAACAATAAGATTCAATTCCTTCATAGCCATATCCATTGATAATGATTGATAATATCTCTTTCAAGTTTCTTTTGATCTTTTCAATGTTTTTTGGTTTGTGTACATTTCTTTCTAATAATTCTTGAAAAGTTGAATGTCTTAATGTATGTTGATTCATGAAAAACAATAAAAGTGAAGTAAATATAAACTAAAATTTTTGAACTTCACAAAAAGTCATAAGTAATAAAATTTTCTTTGAAATTTTCACAACTTTCTCAAAAGTCAGAACATAGATAATTGAATGTTAATTTTTTATTATTTCATTCAATTGTTTCTATCTTAAAAAATAAATCATAATAAAAAATGCTTTTGTTCTACAAATATGCATGACAAATTTGTATATATATTAATTCAATGATAAAGTATTTTGAAAATGCTGCATTAAGTTATTTTAATTAAAATTATTAAGAGGATATTTGAATTCATATAACTTTTCAATAATTTCAAAGCCTATGAGAATATATTTTCAATAAAGTTTTGTATAAAAAAAAATAAATCTAATTCAAAACTTTATATTTATATTATTTCATTTTTAACCATATTTCCATTAACATATTATCGATAATTTTTTTTTTTACTTTTTAATACTTTTTTTAAAAGGATTGTCTCAAATTTTTATTTTTTTAATAATCTTGCTTGATATGTACTATTTTCAAATTCAAATTAAATAAAAAATAAGGAATATAAAAAAATTCTTACAATTTTAGAGAGGAATAATCGAAGATAATCCAATTTTATGAATTTTTTCTAAAAAGAAAATATTTGATAAATCTATAAAAAAGCATGAATAGATATTCACGCTTTTTAATATTTCAGGATTTATCAAAAAGTTTCTCATTGACCGTGTATAAACTGAAAAAGTTCTAAAAACTATTTTCAGATAAACTTTTTCTAATTACTCAGCCAATTAAAAATAGAAATTAAAATCATCTAAATAAAAAAAAAAAAGTAAAATGTTAAAAAAAAATTTTTTTGCCTGAAATAAAAAATTGATTTTAAAAACATCTTATATTTATGACCATATTACTAGATATCAAATAATTTATTTAAAATTGTTATTATTATTATAAGATATGCTTATTTATATATATTTCCAAAAATTGAAATAAAAACCTAAAATTATTTTTAATACTATTCAATTGTATCAAAAGTTAAAATAATTAAAATGGCCATTATCACGATTTAAATAGTGATAAAATGATATATTCATTTTAATTTATTATAATTAAATAATATAATAAGTATATTATATGTTAGTAAATATATTAATTAATATAATAAATAGATAAGAGCAATAATAAATTTTAGTTAAAATTTTAATTTTAATTCAAATTTTACAATTATCCATTATTTTTATAAAAACTGATTTCATTCCAAAACGCTTTTTTTTCGTTTTCAAGGCAATATATTGATTTCAAAATCAAATTAGGGTATTTGTTATGCAGTATTAAATACGATAAAAACATTTTATTACGAAATGCTGCAATTTTCATTATCCAAATTTTTCAATTGTTTGCTTTTCAACTATTGTATCAAGCATTTTTAATCAATACATTTGGTATCGATTATATATACACTTTAATGATTTCTAACAATTCTCCTTCTACAAGAGCCGACTTGAAAAATAAAAATTTTCATGTTGTAAAATCAAAATTATTTTATCCCTACCAAAAAAATGTATTTTTTAGTGTTGACATCAAATATGGATGTAAAATATTCATATTAAAAAAATATTTCATCCAAATTCCATGAGGACTAGCAGATCAAGAATTGGTGTTTTCAAAATTATAAAAAAATTCATTATTTCTCATCATCTACGTAGCATTGTTTAACAATAATTGACAAATATTTATAGATGCATGGCATATATATATAATATCATAATTTTATTAATAAAAAACCATTCAAGTAATAATTGCATAATCCTAATTTTTGTTATTTTATTTTTTTCCTTTTTTATTCATTTTTCTGAGAAAAATACAAAATTTAGAATATTTTACGTTCATCTGTGTTGATTAGAAGTTGAAAATTTGATTTGATAGCTCTGTGGAGCTCCTTTTTTTCTGTACATTTGAATGCCCCTCAGAAAAGATTGAATTTGCATAGAAATAAATTCAATGATCATACAATTCATTCAAGCAGCACATAGAATAAATTAAAAGATTTCAAAAAAAAGAAAAGCCAACTTTACCCTTAATAAAAAAAATAAACGTAAAAAATTCAAAAGTTTACAAATAATATGTAAAAAAAAATATTCAAAGGTTTACAAATTAAAAGTTTTCTAAATAATATTATAATGTATATACTAGACTTGTTATTCTCCGATTATCAGATCGATTTTAGAGATCGAGATTTTTTTTTCTCAGCTTTTGATATTAGAAATTTCAATTAAACTTTTTGATAAATATATGATCGTAATTTATTCTCAAATATTAAATAAAAAAGAATATATTTTTTTGATTTTAATCTTAAAATAAACATCAATACATTCTATTATTTATTTTTAGATATAATAAAATCACAAATACCAATTTTAAAAAAAGATAAATATGTTCGAGATCTCGATAATTGTTTCAGATGTAAAAAAAGTGACGTTTTTGATATCGATTCACAAAATAACAAGTCTAGTATTAACAGTATCATTTAACTTTAGTTTTTTTTTCTTTCTTTCTATTTTTTTATCAGGAATAATAACCATATAAGTGGGATTGTTGAGAGGTATCATTAAATGGTGTCAATAACTAGCTCATTAAGTGGTATCAACAACAGTAATAAATTGGATCGTTTAGAGGTAGCATTAAATGGTGTCAATAACTAGCTCATTAAGTGGTATCAACAACAGTATCAATAAATTGGATCGTTTGGAGGTATCATTAAATGGTGTCAATAACTAGCTCATTAAGTGGTATCAACAACAGTATCAATAAATTGGATCGTTTGGAGGTATCATTAAATGGTGTCAATAACTAGCTCATTAAGTGGTATCAACAACAGTATCAATAAATTGGATCGTTTAGAGGTAGCATTAAATGGTGTCAATAACTAGCTCATTAAGTGGTATCAACAACAGTATCAATAAATTGGATCGTTTAGAGGTAGCATTAAATGGTGTCAATAACTAGCTCATTAAGTGGTATCAACAACAGTATCAATAAATTGGATCGTTTGGAGGTATCATTAAATGGTGTCAATAACTAGCTCATTAAGTGGTATCAACAACAGTATCAATAAATTGGATCGTTTAGAGGTAGCATTAAATGGTGTCAATAACTAGCTCATTAAGTGGTATCAACAACAGTATCAATAAATTGGATCGTTTAGAGGTAGCAATAAATGGTGTCAATAACTAGCTCATTAAGTGGTATCAATAACAGTATAATTGGCCTGTGTAATTTACTTTGTTACTAACTGACTAATTAAATTGAAATTCAGAATCATCATTTATAAAACTAGTTGACAACAGTAGAAAAAAAATGTATTATAGGTGCTGCCTTAAGATTTTATTGCTAATTTAGGTGATGACTACTACTAAATTCTGAATTTGTGAATCAATTTGAAAAATTAGTAGCAGATATCTCCCAAAAGTAAAATATGAGGTTTAAAAGCACATCTCTTTAGATTTTGCAGGTAAACTAAGGAAATAAAACATTCAATTTCTGAATCTAAGAATTACTGTTTGAGAAATTGATCGCATTGACCTCCTAAATGCAGTTTACAAGTATTTACTTAGGCTCTTTTAAGTAATTTAAGGAATGACAAACATCAATTTCTCAATCAGATAATTATAGATTGAGAAATTGATAGCAATAAGCACCCGTAAACTTCATAAAAATGGCTCTTTTTTCTAAAAATGTCAAACAAACAAACAAACCAAAAAAAAAACGTTTATAAAACTTTTTCAAATGGTCCTGTGGTCGCTTTCACCACAGACCGGCTGTATGAAGCATTTATCTTATTCTTGTTATTATATGACTCATTAACTGTATCATTAACTTTGACTTATTGACTTGTGTCATTAACTGACTCATTAATTACTACATTAGATTATCTTATCAACTGGTCTCATCTACTTTATCATCAACTTTGCAATCTTTTTTTTAAGCATGCTATTTTGATAATGGATATCAGAACTGACATTTTTTCAAGATTGATAATTGATTATCAGTTTATAATCCTGATATCGATATTCTCAGGATATAGTTAATCAAATAAGAAATGTTGGTAATAAAGTAGATGAGACCAGTTGATAGTTATCAATATTATAAATTTGTACTGATATTTGATATCTGTTATAGAGATTAGGCTTGTGATTCTCGAACTCTCGAGATTGATAATTAATAAACTTTTTGATATTGATACATAAATTTACACAGATTCTTGAGATCGATTTCAGAGATCGAGACTTTTTTTTCTCAGCTTTTGATATCAGAATTTTCACTTAAGCTTTTTGATAAACATATGAATGTAAATTAATCTCAAATATATCATATAAAAGAATGAATTATTTTGATTTTAATCTTAAAATAAACATAAGCACATTCTATTATTTATTTTTAAATATTTTAAAATCACAAATACCAATTATAAAAAAAGATAAATCTGTTTGGGATCTCGGAAATTGATATCAAGTTTACAATTATTTTCATATCACATTTCATATCTTGATAATCGATAATATTAGTATCAGATTTGTAAACTGATCATCGAGTATCATATGTAAAAATGTGACGTTTTTGATATCGATTCTCAAAATAACTAGCATAATTGAAATATAAGAAGCATATTTTGAGATAAATAATAAATATATAATTATTCTTGTTTGAATATAATAATTCTTATGTGCTTACAGACATTCTTATTCACTTCTTTAATTTATTTTCTTTTTTTTAAAAAAAAGAATTTTTTTAAAAAAAATATATGAATCATTCATAAATTATATCTAACGGCCATATTTCAGTCAAAATTGACCTACTTTGGTAAGACTTTTTACCTATTTTATCTTTTTTTTTTTTTTTTTTTTTTTTTTTTTTTTTTTTTTGATTATTTTTTTTTTTTTTTTTTTTTTCCCTGATCAAAGATCATTAACATTAAAATACTTAGCTACATTGAATGATTCAATATATTATAATCGTCAATGTAAAATAAATTTTCATATAAATTATAAAACATTATTAATATTATTAATATCACAAAAATATATAAATGCATCAATTAGTGATTGATATAAATTTATTGAAACTATATTATAATAAAAGATTCAACAATAATGGGCTTTCTTTGTGAAATTATTTAGAGGTAATGTTATTATAAAGAAAATTTCTGAAAAAACAAATAATCTCATTACAAAACATTTAAAAACAAATAGAGTTAGATAAATAAAAAATATTTATTAAACAGTATACACATACATGCACATTTTAAAAATATCAGCGTCTGATCGTCAAGGTGAAAAATGACCATTTCTTATATTTCTCTGAGCAAAGCAAGCAAAAGGTAGATTCTTGCAAAAAAAAAAAAAAAGAAAAAGAAAAAAAGAATGTTCTAAATATAAAAGGAAAGCTCAAAAATTCTTTTAGAAAGTACTGAACTTATATTCAGCCTAATGGTTCTAATAATCCATCCTTAATTGCCTTTAACCATGCAGCCTTTACGAAACATTTATCTATTCTATGACCTTTTAATCCACAAAGAGAGCAGCTATATTTCTTGTCTGAATCATTAATATAGTCTTTTGGTATATATGTTAAAAATTCATTTCTTCTTGGACATCTTTTTGTTGAGTGAGGTTTACCACAGAGTTTACAAGGATCAATTTTATTCCAATTTGCTAAATTTGTTGATTTGTGAGGCCTTCCTGGCTGAGGGTGTACATCATCTATAATTCTTTCGATATTTTGAAGTTGTTCATATAGTTCATCAAGTTTTTCTTTAGCAACTGAATATCTATTCTGTGACTGTGATGCAAAATTCATGATTTGGAGACATAAATTCTTGAGTGAAATATATCTATCCATCTGTGTAACTGGTATAAATGAACTTTTCTCTACTTGAACTTCATCAACAAGTTTGATTTCAATCCTTTCATTTGGTTTTGTTCTTGTCCATCTTTCTGATACTTGTATGTAATTAATGACATTTAAATTCTTTTCATTGAGGAACTTAATAAAATGCTTACAAGGTATACCTGTTTGTATCTGTTTCTTACAAGAGCATCCTGACATTGTAACTAAAAACTTTTCTTGATAGATATCTTCGAAAGTTGGATCTTTCTCTATAACTTCTGCTTGAGTCTGTGCGTCATCTATGAACCTAATTGATAAATCTTCTGCATTTATTATTGAATTACAAATTGCACTAGCTATATTTTCTGCGATATTAAATTTTTCTATCAATGATATAAGTATTTGATCTTTAACCTTTCTTGGCTTTATTCCACATATGTATTGTTTGGATAAACTTGAAAGTCTTTCTGCATTGATCAGAGCCACTCTTATTTCCTTTAATGATAATGATCTTTGATCAGGAAACAAATTTTTAAGTCTACTGTTTGTAGATTCTGCAATAGAACTTGTATTGTAACCACAATTGAATGTTTGAAGCATACTTTTTGAAAAGTATTTTAAATCATCTTTGATATTCTTTATCATATATGTAGCTAATTTAGATTTTCCTTCTAACTTCTTATAACAACTTATAGCAACATCGTAGTCACGAGATTGTCCCATTTTCTTAAAGTACTTCAAATATTTAGCAACTTTATCTTCTGGCAAAGATAAGCCATTTAGAAATGTGATGAAATTAGAAATTTTATGCCAAAAGCATATTACTCTGTTTAAACGTCTAACCTTGGTATGAAAATCATCATTTATATCATCATTTAATAGAACTCTAAAGGCACAATTTAAACCTGAATCATCATCAGAACATATCGTTTGTAACTTATCTTTTGAGGGCAATTCAGTGAGTAGTATTTTTAGGATCCATCTAAATCTGTCTTCTTGAGTATTTGAACAAAATATAATACCAGCACTTCTTATATCTCTATCGGAACCAACAACTGTTAAAGGAATTAATGACCAATGACTGCTCGATGTAGCAAAGGTTGGGTCTACTGCAATAAAATCACCAAAGTCTCGTAAATTTTCAAGCTCCTGTCGTGTAAAAGTTGCAACTGCTTTTCTATGCATGTAACCATATTTATCTCTATATTGATCAAACCTGACAACACCATCAATTGAATACATGAACTCTTTCAACTCTTCGGTTTCGGCAATTTTTTCCAAGGTTCTTTCCCTTTTACTTGCTGCGCAAAGTGATCGTATTTGATTTCTACTAATATCAATGTTATACCTTAATTTAATAAAATTTGATATAATGCCATAATTTACCCCAGATGAATACAAGGAACGGATGAGACTTTTTTTCTTTTCACTAAGTATTGAATGAACGAAATTGAGAGGATGCAGCAAATGGTTATGAATATTAATAATTGAAGATACATGCCACCTGAAACCACCTTTTGGATTTTTTACTCTCTGTATATTACAAATAAAAGGACAATTAGTGTTTAAGTTTGGATTCTTATTCTTTGAGTGAAGATTACATCTAAGAGCTGCATGATCATTTGAACTTAATCCACAAGGTTTGACTATCTGAAAACCTTCTTTATTTGCTTGTTGTTGAAGAAAACCAAATAATTGATCTGGCTCGTCCGTATAAAATTCTTTAAAATCTTTTGGCTCTTTTGCAAAGAATGAAATCTGTTTACTTTCTTCATCATCTTCTTCTTCATCAAATGTAACAACAAAAGGCTTTTCAGGAATTATATGAAGGATAAATCCTTTTGAGATAGCTTCTGCTTCGGTAATCAAATCGACCTTTGATGGTATTATATAAAAATTGTCTTCTTGTTTGAAACGTACATTACCAATTACTAAGAGAACAGAATTGACTTGTATTTGATAAGTAAAATAGTTTTGTATTTTGATTTTCTTGGCTTTATCGTTTTTGCTTTTATATGAATAAACAGTTATATATTTATCATTATAATAGTAAACAATTCCAATTGTTTTAATTTCTTTTCCAATATATGATGAATCAATATCAGCTATATGTGTAAATTGCATTTCAGCTAAATTATCCTGAGTTTTTGTTAACGGTGATAATAAAACACCTTTCAGTGTTGCTTCCTCTTTTGAACTTTTTTCAATTGAATGAGATTCAATATATAGGCTTTGAGAATCTGCTTTTCTTACGACACCTTTTATATTAATAACTTGTCCTAGAATAGGAATTTCTGATGAGCAATGTGTGACCTTTATTTTGATTGGGAATACTTCATTTGGAGCATAACAATAAACATCTAAAAACTTCTTATCAAAGAAACCAATGAGACCAGTTGTTTGAATTTCTTTATCAATTAGTAATTGATTGATATCTTTTATGTTGATAAAAAATGAACACATATTTAAGGTTCGTTTAAAAATATTAAAATAAATAAACGTTCTGAATTGTAACGATTCGTAAAAAAAAGGGTTAAGTGATTAAATAAAATTATTAAAGTATTGTCATCTTTGCATAAAAGCAATAAGAAAGCATGAATGCTTTTGAACTAGTAGCTTGCGTTTTTCTGATTATTCTGAATCATGAAAGTAGTTAATCTGAGCCGCGGTTTGAAGGTATTGTTATCTTTGCATAAGAGCCAATAAGAAAGCATGAATGCTTTTGAACTAGTAGCTTGCGTTTTTCTGATTATTCTGAATCATGAAAGTAGTTAATCTGAGCCGCGGTTTGAAGGTATTGTTATCTTTGCATAAGAGCCAATAAGAAAGCATGAATGCTTTTGAACTAGTAGCTTGCGTTTTTCTGATTATTCTGAATCATGAAAGTAGTTAATCTGAGCCGCGGTTTGAAGGTATTGTTATCTTTGCATAAGAGCCAATAAGAAAGCATGAATGCTTTTGAACTAGTAGCTTGCGTTTTTCTGATTATTCTGAATCATGAAAGTAGTTAATCTGAGCCGCGGTTTGAAGGTATTGTTATCTTTGCATAAGAGCCAATAAGAAAGCATGAATGCTTTTGAACTAGTAGCTTGCGTTTTTCTGATTATTCTGAATCATGAAAGTAGTTAATCTGAGCCGCGGTTTGAAGGTATTGTTATCTTTGCATAAGAGCAATAAGAAAGCATGAATGCTTTTGAACTAGTAGCTTGCGTTTTTCTGATTATTCTGAATCATGAAAGTAGTTAATCTGAGCCGCGGTTTGAAGGTATTGTTATCTTTGCATAAGAGCCAATAAGAAAGCATGAATGCTTTTGAACTAGTAGCTTGCGTTTTTCTGATTATTCTGAATCATGAAAGTAGTTAATCTGAGCCGCGGTTTGAAGGTATTGTTATCTTTGCATAAGAGCAATAAGAAAGCATGAATGCTTTTGAACTAGTAGCTTGCGTTTTTCTGATTATTCTGAATCATGAAAGTAGTTAATCTGAGCCGCGGTTTGAAGGTATTGTTATCTTTGCATAAGAGCCAATAAGAAAGCATGAATGCTTTTGAACTAGTAGCTTGCGTTTTTCTGATTATTCTGAATCATGAAAGTAGTTAATCTGAGCCGCGGTTTGAAGGTATTGTTATCTTTGCATAAGAGCCAATAAGAAAGCATGAATGCTTTTGAACTAGTAGCTTGCGTTTTTCTGATTATTCTGAATCATGAAAGTAGTTAATCTGAGCCGCGGTTTGAAGGTATTGTTATCTTTGCATAAAAGCAATAAGAAAGCATGAATGCTTTTGAACTAGTAGCTTGCGTTTTTCTGATTATTCTGAATCATGAAAGTAGTTAATCTGAGCCGCGGTTTGAAGGTATTGTTATCTTTGCATAAAAGCAATAAGAAAGCATGAATGCTTTTGAACTAGTAGCTTGCGTTTTTCTGATTATTCTGAATCATGAAAGTAGTTAATCTGAGCCGCGGTTTGAAGGTATTGTTATCTTTGCATAAGAGCCAATAAGAAAGCATGAATGCTTTTGAACTAGTAGCTTGCGTTTTTCTGATTATTCTGAATCATGAAAGTAGTTAATCTGAGCCGCGGTTTGAAGGTATTGTTATCTTTGCATAAGAGCCAATAAGAAAGCATGAATGCTTTTGAACTAGTAGCTTGCGTTTTTCTGATTATTCTGAATCATGAAAGTAGTTAATCTGAGCCGCGGTTTGAAGGTATTGTTATCTTTGCATAAGAGCCAATAAGAAAGCATGAATGCTTTTGAACTAGTAGCTTGCGTTTTTCTGATTATTCTGAATCATGAAAGTAGTTAATCTGAGCCGCGGTTTGAAGGTATTGTTATCTTTGCATAAAAGCAATAAGAAAGCATGAATGCTTTTGAACTAGTAGCTTGCGTTTTTCTGATTATTCTGAATCATGAAAGTAGTTAATCTGAGCCGCGGTTTGAAGGTATTGTTATCTTTGCATAAAAGCAATAAGAAAGCATGAATGCTTTTGAACTAGTAGCTTGCGTTTTTCTGATTATTCTGAATCATGAAAGTAGTTAATCTGAGCCGCGGTTTGAAGGTATTGTTATCTTTGCATAAGAGCCAATAAGAAAGCATGAATGCTTTTGAACTAGTAGCTTGCGTTTTTCTGATTATTCTGAATCATGAAAGTAGTTAATCTGAGCCACGGTTTGAACCTATTGTCATCTTTGAATATTTATTTGAAAAAGTAATTTCATTTAAAAAGTTTTAATTGGTCTTATTTTATATAAAAATTTTAAAAAATTTTATTTAACTTTTTCAAAGACCGTCTGTGGTCACATCACTACAGACCGTCTCTATAAAATATTTATCTAAAAAAAATTGATTTACTTTATGCTTACTATAATATGTTCATCAGAAATCCTCAATTTAAAATAATATTAGAAATATTTACATATATTTATATATCTATATTATTTAATTTTTATTAAATGCATAATAATATTGGTAAAATGATTTTAAAATAAGATATTTTCATTTTTATTTCTTTAAATTGAATAGTATTTATTTAAAAATACAGAAAATTTAATGACTTTATTATTTTTATTTTCTCAATATATTTTGAATAAGCTTTCAAAATATATATTAATAAATATGCTTTATATAGGTAAATAATAAATGATATTGTTATATTATAGATAAAATATATAATAAATTATATAAATATATAAATATTTATATATAACTAAACAATATATAAAAATGAGTTAGAAAAAACAGTTTCTATGCAAATTCCTCTTAAATCACCTAGAAATGTTTTGAATACATCCTTGACGTTAAAATTCAAATTTTTCACTTTTCTATTAAATATGTTAAAATTGATATTATACCAATTTCCCTACGACAGATCTTATTTGCTTCTAAATAAAAAATGTTTAAGATAATAAATTACCTTTATATTTTATGATTATTTAACGAAATAAGAAAATTGAAAAAAAACAAAAAACGTTTACCTTTAGCTAAAAACAAAGGATGTTCAACATAATTTATCAGATGATAAGATTTTATGATAAGTATCAAACCTATAAGAAGCTTCTGTGGCATTAAAAAGTATTATAACCAACTAAATATCAAAATACGTCATAGATCTAAAAAAAGAGAAATATGAGGGAGGAAATCGAAATATGATTTTATTCACAAGTTTTTATCCTTATTTATTTACATAATTCTTTAAATATATTAGAATAATTAAATTTTAGTAATTAAAAATTTTGAATTTTTTTCAAATGTAGAGAAATGAAAATTCGGCAGGAGGTCGTCTTATCGGCTCTTTCAATTCTCTAAAATTATTTGAGACCCGTAAATTTGGTAATATATTTAGTCACTATTTAAATATGAATATTGCTGCAAATGCAAAATATATAAATTAATGTTGAAATGGAAGATAAAACGCATTTTGTCATTTTTTATCGTTGGCCTGAATGCATTTGTAGCAATATTCATATTTGAGACCCGTAAATTTGGTAATATATTTAGTCACTAGACTTCACTTTTTGTACCAACCTTGTTCTACAAAGAACGATAGAAAAAATACAAGGTTTGTACAATGTATTTTTTATTGAAAATATTGAATACATAAAATAATCATATCTCTGAAAAAAGATAATATACTAAATAATTTTTTGTGAATAAATAAAAGATCAATTAAATTATTTAATAAAACCATTTTTGTAAAAGTAAAATGCAATTTTTAAAAATCATTTTTTGCAAAGGTGAAATGATTGACCATTTAAAAAAAAGAATATAATCACTCTGTGAGCAAACCAATTCACATTACTCAAGATTTCTAGATTATTTACTATTATAATATTGTTTTATAAACTTTCAATTCCTTTTTAACATATAAAACCAATACTAAAAAGCGATTATATAAAATATAAACTTAAGTGCCTCAAAATTTTAATTTTATCTGTTCATTGATTTTTTTAATAAAATTTAATTTGAAAACTTGATATTTTTACCAAAAACGTGCAAATACAACAACCAAAATTGATATTAAAGAATATAAACGTTAAAAAGTTACGTTAATGAAATTGTGATGTGAAAAAAGTAAAGGCTATTAGTCACTATTTAAATATCTATTAAGTAAAACAAGCGCATACTCTCACAAATGTGCTCAAGCAATTGCAGCCACCTAGAATAAAAATGAGAGCCAAATTCTTAAAACAGCTTGTGAATATTATCTGAGGTTTATAGCTATCTTGAATATTTCATTTAGAGCTGCTGAAAACAAAAATCTTCAAAAAGCTTTTCAGGCTTTAGATCAAAATTTGGTTATTCCAAATAGACATATACTTTGCTCAGATTTGATAATATTATCAGAAGAAATTTATAATAAAATGCTTTAAAATTTGTGTGGGAAGATGGTTTCACTACTATGCGACGGTTGCTAGAGGTGGGGCTCCAAATATCAAGGTGTAATTGTTTGCACATGCTAACGTCTATATGTTTTTTCAATATACCAAACTTTAAATTTTTAACAAAATTAATTAATTAATTAATTGAAAATAAGACATCAGTTGTATATGTATGCGTTGATAATTCTCGTTACGTTATTAAAGCTTTAAAAGGTCAGATTGACAGCTCCCAAGAATTATCTGGTAAATCATTTATGAGAATGCGTTGTGCTGCTCATACGGCCAATTTGGCCATCAAAGATTTTTTCAATGATATTGAATTTCATTTTGTTTGTTATGAAATTGAATACTTACCTAACCATAAACCAGAAAAATCTATTCAAAACGGTTTTTCTCCCAAATTAATCACAGAAAGATAGGATTATTTATATAAATGTGCTAAATTTATTATAAAAAATAGGAATTTATTTGAAGAACGAAATATTCAAAAAGTTAACAAATCTTTAAAAAAAGTTGATGATCTTATTGGATGGGATAATTTAAAAGAAATCCTTAAAATCATGTGGAACTTAATTCAAACAATGGAAAAAAATTATTCATATTTATATGCTGTTTCACTGCTTCAACAAATCGACCAAAAATCTTCTCCATCGTTTTAATTATTAAACTTTTTGAAGAGCAACTGATAATAAAGAAATAAAAAAGGCTCCAATTATTTAACTTCTTGAAAAGATAAGCAGCAAAATAAAAAACCTAAATGAATTTTTGGGGAAAAAAGTAGGAACAAAGGAAAAACAATTGGCATTAGTTGCACTTGAAATTTAAAGGCGTTTTAGTTACTTAATTGATGCCGGGGCATTCATTTTAAAAAGGGGATAAGTAATTAATGAGCGCAGAACAAATTTATCTCCAGAAAATGCATGTAACCACTTATTGGTTAAATATAATAGGGATATCACTATTAAATGCCTTTACAAGTTTGATATTTTTGAAAAAAATTCATAATTCATCTTAGAAAATCAAAGTGATGAGTTTCGACGTGTATTACTGTTTGGGTAGTTTATTGATTAATAAACATACTGTATTATTTTTTCATATTTGCACCAGATGTAAATAATGTAAGAACAAGTACTGATGATTTCAGAAATCTCAGAGAACGACTTGAAGCTGCCATCGCTCAAATACAAGACAACCACGGTCCTCGAGCTAAACACAATTTTTTAATGTTTACCTCTTTCTCAATTTTGATAAGAAAGAAAGCAATTTCATTCAATATTTGTGAATAAAAAAAATTCAATATCCTTTTTTGAATTTTTTTGAGTACTTTTGCTTAGATATTTGATCGTCATTATTTTTCCTATTAAAAAAATTCAATTAAGAGGTGAAATAAATTGTAAATAAAATCACAAATATTTGTGAAAGAGGTAAAGATTTTTTTTATTATCATATTTAAGAAAATGTTATAAAAATTCAGAGAATTTGTATAAAAATGATCGTTTATTTCAAATTTCAATTGGATAACGAATATTATTAAATGGATTTGTTACAAATTGAAGTTTTGTTCGATAAAGGTTATGTCTTTCATGGACTTCTTTCCAGTTTCCGTTTAAACAGTTGCCCGAATGAGTTAGACAAGTTTGGCATCGAGCTAAAAACGACGAATGAAAATTGTGAATAACCTCTTCTGTGATTGACAACCAAGCAAGGCATAAAGCATTATACAGCGAATCGCTATCAGGAAACTTCCTTCCTCTCAGCTTCGACTTCATCAAATCCCAGACTTGCTCTATTGGAGACAAGTCTGGGCTCTTTGCTGGCCAGTCGAGCTGAGAAGGGAAGATCGATTGCAAAACTTGCTTTGTATACCGAGATGAGTGCATGGGGCATTATCCTGCTGCCATGTCCACTCATCTCCAAAATGATTTTTGATATCTGCAAAAATGTTGTTAGAGATTAACGATTCGCAGTATTTTTTAGAATTGATTCTCCCCGAAAATCTTAAAAGAGGAGTTTTATAGCCAAATGGTCCTATTCCACCCCAGACCATAACTGAGGAATGATCGTTTGTTCTGATTCCATATGAATCACTTGAAAACGTCTTAGAATGGCATCAACATCTCCTGGAAGGAAGCATTCCTCTGGCTTATAATTAGAAGTTATTACTAAGAAAAATTTGCCAGGATCAATGGTCAAATGGGCTCCTTTGCATTCGCCTATAAACTGATAGCGATCGCCCCATATTTTTAACTGTTGCCCTAACATTTGCTTATCTACGGGCCAGTCTTCAATCAGAACTAAGTGGTGGGAATCTAATTGGTATCCGTCCCACCACTTATTAATGTTCTTGTGATAGATGTTCCAAGGACTGGTCAATATATTTGACCATCTTGATTTTCCAGTTCCTGGAGGTCCATATATCCAGATGTTTTTATAATGTAGTTGGCCTTGCCATGGTACTTCCATTTTATGAGTCCTTATCATTGATTCATTACTTACTTAATATTATTTATGATAATTGTCAAAGATTGTGAGTAACAAGTTATGATGAGTATTGTGTTGTTGTTTGTGCAGTATATTATGTTTAATCCCAGGAAAAACTGTATCGGGAAATTCCCCGATCCCGTTTTTTTTTTTTTTTTTTTTTTTTTTTTTTTTTGGAATTAATCCCTTCCCGTTCCAGAATCGCATACCTGCTCAGAAGTTGTTAATCTAAAAAAAAAAGAGACTTAAGTTATAACGAAGAAAAAAAATTTAAAAGTTTATATCTCATCATCAAAAACAGATCAAGAGCATCAAGGAATTGATACATATGTATACAATTTATTATAATGACTTTTTATCATTTTTAAACGAAAATGATTACTTATTAAATAATGAATACTATTTACAACAATATCTTCATGCCGTTTTAAAATCCATTAGAATTCCAAATCCCGATGAGTATAAGTGGCACTCTTTTCGTTGAGGAAGAGCTTATCATGCATCATTGAATGGAATATTGTTTCATAAAAAGACAAGGACATTGGAAATCCGAAACATACATTAGATATGTATCAGTTGATACAGTTAGAGGAGGAACTGATATTTCAAATGCATTAAAAATATGTTTTTTTTTCAAATTTTTTTATAAAATTTATTGTTTTTTTTTTTTTTAAATTCAAAAAGATATATCAGATTTTTTTTTTAGTGGAAATGCGGAGCTCAAAAAGTTGCACATAATCCCACAATCATAAATACTCAGGAAAGTGGCAAAGAGTAGCTTATTCGTTATATAATAATTGATGATTGCTGACGTTTTAACTTCATTCAAAATATTATAATTTAAATGATTTTAAAAAATATCTTATTTTAGAAATTTAAAAAAATACTATATTTATAATACAATTAAATACAATTAATTAATTAAGAAAATAAAGACATTATTCTTTATTTAAGGAGATATCATTATTTTTAAAATAAACATTTTCAATAAGTTTTTTTGGTTCACCCTCCTCTATTTCAATGAACTATAAAAAAATGTATTCAAATTACAAATAATTATAATAAACTTTTATTGATTAATCTGTGAAAAAAATGGCTTATTTTTTACAATGTTTTTCTTAATTTGATGATTCTTATAAAACATATCAAAATTATGCAAAATAGGATTAAAATATACTTCGAATCTTTCACATCAATTGTTATTCAAGTTCCTCATTAGATTTCACATAATATTTCTCCTAAAATTTAATCTCAAAAAGATATTATCATTTTGTGTAAAAATGCAAATTCGGATTTTGATCTCCAAAATTATTTTTTTATTGAGCAATGAAATTATTCTCTCTAAAAAGGGTTCTTAGGGAGAGGTACTGATGTTGACTTCACATAAATTTTGAATTATTAAAATATTTATATCTTCTGAAATATAAGAATAAATATATAATATACTTATTATATATTATTTTATAACATTTAAATATTTATATAAATCTACTTTTAAGTCGAGATGCTAGATATTAATGTCTAAAAAACCAATTTAAATCATCCGTTTAAAAACAGCTATCTCGACATATGCGCAACGCATGAAAACAAAATGTATCATATATAAAATTATATGGACAATCGTTTTTTTAACTGTTGCCCTAAAAAGTTCGAGATAGGCAAAAAATAAAAATTTCGGAAAACAGACCAATTTTTGGAAAAAAAAGAATTTCCTATTATCATCGAGTTTTCGGAAAAAAGATTAGTTTTGAACAAGCTTTTTTTTTTTTGGAAAACCCTCTAATATTTATTAAAAAAGTTACAGTTTTTTGCAAGCTTAATTTTGTTTGATTTACGAACAAATCTATATTGAAAAAGTTTATCCAAAAAGAATCTTTGATCGAAATCTATGTAAAAATATATATGTATAGTAAAAATATACTGAAATATATCAACATTTTTATTGATATTGGATCTCTTTATTTTGAATTTAAGGTATATTTACGATCTGCAACAGTTGATTAGTACTTAACAGTTTTTATCTAAGTAAACTTGAAATTAAAAGCCAGACCACTTTTTTTTCATTCAATTATTTTGGCATAACAATATTTTATTTCAAATTTAAATTATATAACTTTTTTTTTCAATTTTCTTAAAAAGCCAAATATAATCAGAAAAATATTTATTTAAAAAAATATATTTATCACATTATTTTAAAACTATTTATAATTCATAATGGATTAAAATATTCCCATATATCTAAAATTTATAGATATAAATAAAAACAATTTTTTTATTTTAAATTAAAATAAGATATTTAACATGTAATTAATTTGTGTATTGAAACTTTATCAAAAATTAAGATCCTCATAATATCTTACCAACCTTCTTTATCTCTTTCAAACTTTCAACAACAATATATACATCACAATCTTTATTAAATAATACTTCTTTAGTATATAACTCTTTTTTACTACTTCTTTTCAACACGATTATTCTTATCTTACTCAATAAACTTCATTAAGCTAAAATCAGAAGCGCCATTTTACACCGCATGTTTTATTAAACAAAACTTCTTCATATCGTAACTCATTTCTACAACTTTTTATATTTCCAAAATTATTTCTCATCACGCCTTACAAGCTTCCTCAGACATAATCAACAGCGCTATATACATCACAATCTTTATTAAATAATACTTCTTTACGTTATAAGTCATTTCCACTACTCCTTTTTTAGCATATCTTATTCTTATCTTACTCAATAAACTTCATTAAGCTAAAATCAGAAGCGCCATTTTACACCGCATGTTTTATTAAACAAAACTTCTTCATATCGTAACTCATTTCTACAACTTTTTATATTTCCAAAATTATTTCTCATCACGCCTTACAAGCTTCCTCAGACATAATCAACAGCGCTATATACATCACAATCTTTATTAAATAATACTTCTTTACGTTATAAGTCATTTCCACTACTCCTTTTTTAGCATATCTTATTCTTATCTTACTCAACAAACTTCCTCAGACAAAATCAGAAACGCCATTTTACACCGCATGTTTTATTAGACATTAGCTAAATATCTCAGCAAATAATTTTCTTTAATAAAAGATATTTTTACATAATTAAATTTTTTAAGTATTGAAAATTTATAAATTGAAGGAAATTAAAACTCAGACCATATTTTGAAAGCAAACGCGATGTAACGATCAAAAATTGAGATATAAAAAATTTTAACGATCATGTAAAGTATTCAAATTATATTCAAATAGTGGTCTGACTTTTCGGTCCCAGTTTACTATTTTCAATTTCATCAATTTCAACTTTTTGAAGGATGTATTGAATTAACATATTAACGTTTGTTATTTAATTCCAGGATGTTTATTTTATTCCAGGATAACCGTTTAAGATGGTTTAATATTTAACCATGTCGATTATCAACCAAAATATAATTCAAAAATTGAATTAAAAACGATCAATCATCCTGGGATTATAATTGAGAAGGAAAAATTTGAATAAAAAAGGTAAGGAAAAAATCATAAATTTTTAAAAAAAATACGAACTTTTTATATGAGCTTATTGAAATTTTATTATTAAAAAACGGTTATCCTGGAATAAAATTAAAATTCTTGAAAAAAATTATAAACTAAAGTTTTTCCAACCGCTTTTTGCGCAGAAAAATACAAATATAAACTATTCAAAAAAAAAAAAGATTTCAATAGAGGTATTCACGAAGAAAACTAGCCTAGCAATTTAATTCTAACTTATTTATTTTATTTTTATAATATGTAATTAAGATAAATTACAAATTTTATATGATTCCATGTGTTTATTTTCAAGATATTGCTTAAGCATTTTTTTGTGAGAAAAAAAAACTATTTTCAATATATTTCGTTATTTATTTGGAATTTTAAATGAAAGATTTTCTATAAAACAATATAAAATATCTCAATATATATTTATATTGACATTAAATAATTATAAATTAAAACATATATCGATTAATAATATTTTGAATAAAAAATTATTTAGATATTAACTTATTTTTATTTCAAAAAAAATATTTATTTAAAAGTATTAGTTTTTCACAAAATTTGTGAACACTTTTGTGAAATCCTTTGAAAAAAAACTAATTTTGATTTATTTGTTAGAAAAAATGAATATTGATAGAATTATTTTAAATGTTTAGCAAATTATTTGATTCAAATTATCGGCATTTTCTATTATATATATATATATATTTAGAAATATATATTTTATCCAATATCTGTAAAATTTCAATTTATTATTTTTTGTTGTTGTTTGATTTTTGAACATTTTGACGTTTTGCACCCAAAAAAAATATCGATATTGTTGGAAACCAATTTTCTCAAAATTAAACACATAAATTTCTTATTGATCGCAATATATGTTAAGATGAATCGCAATAATTAATATATTACAAATAAAAGAAAAAAGCTAGGCTGAAAAAAAAATTGGGTTGGATTTTTATTAATTCTTTTGTTTTTTTTGTTAAATCCATTGCTTTTTTAAATATCGAATTTATTAAAATGAGATATAAAGCCAACTCAATATTTAATTCTTTATATATTTATTAAAATTTTTAAGAATTTTTAATCCTTATTAAAAAAAAGTCTAATAATTCTAATATATCTGAAAAAATAAAATTCTTATATTTTAACAATGCAATGCTTGCCAAAGATAATATAGAGCAATTATATGCTTTTTTTATAAATTAGAATATTTATACTCGAATAGTCATTGAATTAATGCATTTCAAAAATCCAAAAAGACGTTAAGTCACTTAACATGAATACCTCTATTTCAATTTCCATTTTAAAAAAATGCATAATATCAGCTTTTCTGTAATAAACTAAACTGTATATTTAGTGTATGTTCAAATAATTTCTAAAATAAACTGACGTTAATGAAATATGCTGATCTATAATGAACATTATAATTATATTAAATACATTTATTTAATTTATGTATAAATTTTTGTAATTAAATATTTTTATATGAATCATATATAAAAATTAAGGAGATTTTAATACATTTTTTGCATAAAAGATTCAGTATCTTTTTCAAAAATTTAATAAAAAGTAAATTAGGCACAATTTGTTCATTTTCTTTCAACACTAGAAGCAAATCATCAGATTACTAAAGTAAAAATATGGAGAAATTTTTCTTAAATAATATTAACTAATTTTCTTCCAAAAAGAAATTGAAGAATAAAGAATCCTAAATTCATATGATATGCGACCATAAGAATATTTTTTTGGAAATAAGAAACTTTGAAATCTTTTAGTGCACGAGAAACGACTACCTTGCATGTTTGCCTCAAAAAATTGAAATGAAATTGAATGAAGCATTCAAATTTGAAAACTAACCGAAACTCTAATATAAACCAAGCATATTTGTCGAACGGTACTTCGATCGGATGTAAAGTGTCAAAAGTATTTAAAAAACTGTAATAATCGAAACAAACCAAATATATAAATAGAACACATTATATATAATAACTTATTAAAATATTGGAAGGATTTTCTAATTTGATTTGGAGATTTATGTTCATTAAATTTGAATGAAAAACTCATTTTATCCATTCAAAAAAATTTTTTTCATATGGTATGTCTATAAAATTGAAAATTTACTTCCCAATTTCATTAAAGAATTTGATTTTATATTATATAAAATTAAATGTTATATAATTTTTTTAGGCATTTCCAGGTTATTTAATTTTCCTCTCAATTTTTTGACTCTTTATTTGTCGACTTTTTTCTCAATTTTTTAGGGATTATATATAATAGAATCTTTGTTTGATATTTGAAATAAAAGATTAAGGTATAAATTCAGAACGTTTAAAATTGATAAGAAAATCGTTAAAAAATTGAGATAATACCCCTCTCAGAAAAAGTTTAGTATTTCTGAGAAAATTTCGATGATTCTGAGGTTTACATTTGACTCTTTATCGTAAAAATAATTGAAAAAAAATATTTTATTTTTTTTATATCACATATCATTTTAATTTGCTGTTATTTAACGTACTGGATTTGTACCTTAATAATACAATTTGTATTATTCAAATATAAAAATGGTTGAAATAAATTATTGAATTATTCTAATAAATTTTGAAATATTGATTTAGATTTTCACTTTTTGATATTCAACCATCAAAAATATTTGATTCAAAAAAAGTTTTATAACCGAAACAAAATTATATAAAACCTGTTAATAAAAACATTTAATATTTAAATACATTTAGTTTATTCTAATTAATCTAATCTAATTTTCTAATTCTAATTATCATATATAATAAGACCGCTTATCTGGCTTCTAACACTGGAAGTTGGAGTGTTGGAGGCCAGAGATTTTCTATATTTAATAAATATATCTTCTGTTTAGGAATAGATGGTTTTGGTGATTCTAGCGATTTTCGAATACCATTAAATGAATTTTTATCTGATTGAATTTGCAAAGCCGAATGACTTTGAGCGGATTCGTATGAAGGCACTTCATAATATGTAGAATAAGATGTTGAATAGTTTTGCTCTATTTGTACACATGGTTCAGTGTTTAATGAGCTAAGCTCTTCACATGAAGGTGATGAAGATGATAATTGAATTGGGACTTGAATTGGGCTCAAAGACTGCTGATTTTGATAACTTGGCTCCTTATTCATATTATTACTAATGTGCTTGATTCTCTGCTTGATATCATTTTTAGAACGACCAGGGAAAAATCTTTGTATGATCTTCCATTTGTTTCCAAAATCATGATGCTTCATAAGGAGGCACATATCTTCAGAAATTGACCAAGGCTTCTTGTTTAAACCAGGGTTAACATAATTTGTCCAACGCTCACGACACTGCCTTGGTGTTCGGTATGGCATTTGATCAGCAATTGTTCTCCAGTCGTTTTCTCCATATAATTTAACAAGGTTGTATAATTGGGTATCTTCAGATTTGGTAAACTTGAACTTTTTTGATTTCGGACCTGCAAGATGAGGGTTCTTTTTAAGCTGCAAATCCACTTTGCCTTTTTGCTGTGCTTTCCTTTGCATATCTGTTTAAATAATTTTAATAATTAGAGTTGGTAAAAATTGAATTAATTTGAGAATTCTATTAGCTTTTTATTTTAAATTTAAATTTCAATTCAAAATTTATAATATTTATTTGAAAAATTTGAGAATAAACATAAAAAATAATCTAAAAAATATTGTATTGAATTATATTTTTCGTTGAAAATTTCTATAAAAAATGGTCAGATTATAGGTGGTTAAAATCGAAGTAATAGAAATTAATATAAACCTCCATACAGACCATATTAAGGTTGAACAAAAGCAGTATATTTTATCATATTATAATATAATAAAATATATGATGATAAAAAATTTATTTACTAAATATAATGGTAAAATTGACGTATGATATAAAAATAAACTAATTTTTCTTTTTGAATGAAAATTTTACAATTTGATAAGTTTAGAAAAAAAATGATGTTTTGTATAAATATTATAGCAAATATGAGGAAAATCCAATTTAAAATATAAGATATATTTTTTAGTTAATTTATTAAATTGAATTTATTTTTTATGAAATATTTGAATCATCAGAAAATTGAGATCAATTCTATGAAATTATTATATGCTTCAGAATATTGAGCATTTTTTTAAGAAATAATTGTGAGATTGTAAGATATAAACAATTGTAAAATTGTGAGAAAATAAAGATTTCTGAAAAGTAAAAATATGTAAAGTATTCAAAGAAAAAATCTATCCAAAATAAAGTCCCCAGCGTCGGAATTTTTGATTTTTTAAAATAAATCTTTTTAAAATCAAAAAATATGGCCAATTTTTCAAATTTTAACTCAGGTTGAAAAGATTAGCTGAGTGATTATTTATGAAATTATCTCTACTTTTAGCAAGATATACAATAATTTAAATATATTATATAATGATATTATTAATTTTATGAATATTTAATAAAAAAAATTAAAATTTATAATGATATATTTCGCAAAATATGTATTTTCGTTGTCACTTTTTGAATACTACAAAATTGAATGAATACCTTAATAAGGCCTCTCCATACATTGAAAAGTGATAAATATAAGTTATTTTTTGAACCCATTTTCAACCACTTGATGTTGAAACATAAATCAGTAAAACACATATATTTTAAATATTTTAACTTTCTTTAATGTTTTAGATATAAGATATAAAGAAAACAAAAACAATAATGGTTGAACTCAAAAATTGAAAATATTTTATACTTTTTGATAGAAAAATAATCAATTTTTTTTTTCAAAAAAATTGAAATATAATGGTTGGATTTTAATGTTTTATATTATTGAAAAAGTAAAAATAATTAAAATATTTATTTCAAATTTTTTGATGAAATTATTTAGTCCAAGAATTCTGATAATTTCAACCTCAAATGATTATTATATAAGATTATGTTTTCACTAATTTTTTGGTTATTATTTATTTTTTTCTGATTGTTGTAAAATTAAAATTCGATATTCTTACTGAATCAACACTTATATTTATTTATCTGATATGTATAATTGATACTGATTTAGGTGACTCTAGAGAAAATCTATTTTTTACTGAAAACAAAATAATATTGATCGAAAATTTAATTTCAAAAGAAGAAGTTAGTCATAAAAATGCATTATTAGCTTATCCTATTCGAAACTATATTTTTCAAAATAAAATTCTCCGAATCGACTTCTGCAGAAAAAGATCCTAAGTTGAAGATTTTTTTTTTTTTCAAACCTTTTTCCTTAGATTTTGCTAAATTTAAGTGGCATATATAACATAATAATAGTAATAAAACTATTTTATAAATTTGTTATAAATATCAAAAATAGACTTTCACTAAATGATTGTTTTTCATTCAAAAATTCTATGAATAATATTATAGATAGAGAATTCATATATACACTCTAATTCTTTCATAAAATTCATTCATATAAACATATAATTATTAAATATATATATTTATAGTATAATATCAAAAATATTAGAATTTGATTAAGTCATTTTGAAGATATTGTAATTTATTATATAAACATAACTCTTTCAAAAAGTTTTTAATGAAAAAACAATTCAATTTTTTTATTAATATAATCAAAAAGTTTTTCCCTATATCAAAATTTGAATTACTTTGTATCACTTATAAAATAGAATTTTCACAATAATAATTATAAAATTTCAACATTATTTCATTTGTTTATAGATATATTATATATTGCGATAATAAAATTTAATTTGTAAATAAATTTTATATCCAAAATTTTGATGAAAACACCAATATTTGGATATATAAATTTTTCAATCCCATGAACAATTCATTCTCATCAAAATAAAACCAACAATCAAAATAAATCAAAAAAATCAGCTTTCTTTCAAAAGCAACTGTTGGGATTCGAACCATTTTCTATATTTTCTTCTTATAGTATTCTATTCTATATAAGCAATTTTTATATAAATATAAAATACTATATTTTCTTCTATGTGAACATAATGATATTTTCCATCACTAACTCACCATATCATTGAATACGTCATTTAAATATCTAATATAAGAAAAAAATATAGATTTTTCATGAAGTTGCAGATAATATTCAATATTTCGAAAAGTTGCATAAAATTGTATTTAAGTATCATTTATACATTCTTTTAAGTATATTGAACAATTTGATGTTATAATATTTTATATTGATTTACTAAATGTTGAGGTTTGATCTAGAAATATGATTTTTATTCCATAAATGCATTTTTGAATAAGTTTAATTCAATATAAATCAATTTAAGCATGATTAAATTAAGTTGATTCTCTTAAAAGTTTTTTTCCATATACAATTTAATATTATAGTATTCATGCATGAACATTATCGAGTTTCACTAACTTAATTATTTTTCATACGATATTTTTGAATATTCATGCATGCAAGGTTTAAAAAATAATGATATTGTTTCTTTAGGAAATTAAAAAGGTTTAAATCTTCCATAAAGAAGGAATGATCCTACAAAAGATTAAAAAAATTATTCCTATTGACATCATCATAATATATATGTATAATACGGATGAAAATAAGATATCATCATCATTAACAATCATTTTTTATAAATATTTTAGCATAGATGCACATAAAAGATAGAATAAAAACGAATTTACAAATAACTCAATAACTTTTATAACTTATATTTGAATTGTTTCATCAATAAATAAGGTTGATGATATAAAAAAAATCAACTGTAAGTTTATAAAGCTATTCCAAGTATTTATCCATACATATATAGAATAAATCAATAATAATTTAAATAATTAAACTGGTACCACTTTTAGGTAGAAAAAAAGGTAATCTTTAAAATCATATCCAATTCTTGAGTATTTTTTTAAGTATACTGTAGCAATAATTTAAAAGTTTGATCGACCATAAAAATTAGGTTTTTGAATACCTTTTGCAAGAAGAATTGTTGTTTTAGAATCCAACAACAATGGATTAATTAAATGTAACCACACTTTTATATAAATTTTTACAATTATTCTCTTCATTTTATGAAAAAAAAAGCTGAATTCGATGAACAAACTAATGAAAAAAACAGCAATTATCTTAAAAATATAGTAAATGAGCCAAACATTTTACCTAATTACTCTCTTGGAATGAATATTGGTCTAGATGCCTTTCCTTTTATGGCTTCGTTTTTGCCACCTACATATTATTTCACCCTTTTTATTATATATTTCTTGGAAGGACGTATGAGTGGATATATTCCAACAATTTCAGAAACAGGAACAGAAGAACCAAATAACTCTTTTATGATATGCTTTTTTTGTTCTATAGCAGCATCAATATTTTATTTAATGAGCTCAATAACTTTTTATATAACTTCTTTTTATCAACCTAATTTATTTGAACGATTTCTATTAAAGTCAATTACATTTGTAAGCAGTATTTCATACATATTTATATCCATCTTTCCTATGAATACTCATCCGTCTCAACATTTTTCTTCTGTTTTTTCAGCGTTTTTTGGAATTATATTATTTCAAATTATTGTCTTAATAATAACAAGACACGATTATTCAACGTTTTTATCCATTTTAAGAGGAATTTTTATTGTTTTACAAATAGCGCCTCTTATTTTATGTGCAGTCAGCTCAAAATTTTTCAATCATCGGATAAATGTGACTATTCAAGCAATTTCAGAATATTCAATTGTTGTCTTTCTTCCATTCTTTTTTATGTCATACTCGAATGATTTATCAAATTTAGAATTGATACTATCTTTTTGAAAAATAGGAAAACTAAATCTAATTCATTTCGCAATATACGAACGTATAACTAATATCAAATTATTTAATATCTTTTATGTAATCACAAATTATTAAACAATGTTTTATAATGTTTCCTTTCAACATATAATTTTATTTTAAGATAACATATATTTTATTGGATGAATAGAAATCACTTACACTTTATTAAGGTAAATGTTAAATGATAATTATTTAAAAACTAAATTTAAATTATATATAATCTCTAAACAAAAATAACTTAAAAAGCTTGATTTTTCAAACTGTTTGAAATTGAATTTTCACGCTAGTGAAACACCAGATTTCCTTATTCCATCCTGGATGAATTCTTATCTAGACTTTATCAAACATGCATCTTTTTATTTTGTTGCATTTTTAGATATTTTGTTCAATGCATCCAAATATTTTTGTTCAGCTTTTTGAATAAATCCAATTTTATCATTATCAACCATGTTAAAAAACAAAAGTTTAAATCTAATATAGCAAACATCGAGATCATTTTGGTTATCTTGTGCTTCAAAATACTTCATCATTATATCGGTGAATTTATCAAATATTTCTTTGATCTCATTTAAATTCTCAACATAAATAAAATTTTTAAGAATATAATAAATGTATGTTGATAAATATTTAACATCTTTGTTATCTAGACATCCTTCGTTGCCATAATTTAAACGAGCAAAAGTTTTGAGAGGGAATATTTTCTTTTCAGGTTCATTTACAGCACTACGAGCGTTTTCTAAACATTGACAAGCATCAGTAAGTTTAGACTTTACATCAATAATATTTGGTTTCAGATATAAATGGGGAAATTTCTCTAAAGATTTTGAAAAAAGATTTTGAATACGATTATAAAAATAGCGAAAATCAGAAGGAACATATGCGATATTAATCCATTTTTTGAACAATGTTGAAAGTTCTTTTACGATGTCATTTTGCTTATCTTCACCATTGAGAGTATATTTATCCAAATATGTTGATAAGAATGATCCCGCCAAAGCATAAAAAGAGCTATGCTTTTCATTTTCTTTTTTATCTTCAAAAGTGCGAGAGAGTTTTTCTGAAAATTTAATAGGAAACCCATCTTCTGCTTGATATTTCTCAGTATTTTGACATTGATATTGATTTAACAAATATGCTAAAACATCATGAAGCGAATCAGTCGCTTTAAAAGGAAAAAGATCCACAAGAGGTTTTTTTCCATAAATATATTGTTTGTTTAAATCATTAATTGTATTAATAATAATCTTGTTTATGCTTTGCTTGACAATATCTTTATGCGCTTGAATGGCATATTGAAAGATTTCAATTTCATCTTGAGTGAAAAAATGTATTTTAAAGTCGAAATGGAAATCAACAGGATGTTTGTTTTCATCTAAATAATAAATTAATTGAATATCTTTATTTTCACATAGTTCCCAGTATACTTTATTGATCAAAAATTTATAATTTATTTCGCTTGGATTATTTTGGTCAATAAAATATAAGTAATTGTCGGTAATTATATAAATAATAACTTTCTCTGTTTTCTTAAATACTACTTTACCATCAAGGAAAATTGATTGAGTTGTGGACATTTTCTATGCCATTAGGTGAATTTTTCAATAAGTTTTTTATATATCATAATAGTAAACGGTATATTGATGAAATTCATTGAAAAAGTCAATTTATATTTTTAGATTGTTTTTTTATTAACGAAGAAGCATTGAACGACATTTTAATAGAACCAAAACAAACAACTGACATTTCAGCACAAAATACACTTTTAAGAAAAAAATTAGAAGATTTAAGTTCACGTTATGTCAATTTACAAAATAATCATGAAACCGAAATACTTCGTCTTGAAAATTCGATTCAGTGTCTTCACCGGACACATAATGAACAGCTTGGCGTTCTCAATTCGACAATTAAATCTTTACAAAATACACTCGAAAAAGTCCGAAATGAAAATACAGAACTTATAAATTCTCTATGTTCTACTGCTAATACCTCTAAAATGACATTTTCTCCATATACAAGGTCTCAAGTTTCTGTTTCTGAGTTATATACTCAAAATAACGATACTTATTTGAAACTTCATACAACAGAAATAGAGAATAAGCGTCTTTCGGAAGAACTTGATAATCAAATCGAAATAAATAATATTTTGCAAGACCAAATCAAAAGCGCACCTGATTACCAAAGCCTACTAAAAAAATCACAAAACGAGGTTAAAAAATTACAAAAAAAGATTGATCAATTAAACAAGGCGCTTCAAATCGGTGATTTAGAATCTCAAAATCAAAAAGATAATCAAGCTATCAACAAGCAAATAAAAGAATTGACAGAAAATTGTGCTGAAAAAGATAAAAAAATTAATAATCTATTGGCAACAATTAGCGATTTAAAACTCGAACTTAGTACTGCAAAGTCAGAATTATCTTCAAAAGAAGGTCAAATATGCCAATTAAAACTCAGTATTGCTAATACAGAAAGTATTCAAAATCAAGATAATGAAAATAGTAATTTTTATTCACAAATCACAGATAAAAAAAATAGTACCTTAGACTCATTTAATAAAACGTTTGAAATTTTAGATAATTGCATTAACGAACAAAAACAACAAATATCTGAAATCAAATCTCAGAGGGATTCGTACTTAAATTTATTAAAAAGCCTTGAAACAGCTGAATCAAAATGTGAAGAATTATTGGAAAAGGCAACTTCAGATAATGAAAGACTAGAAAGCCAAAATAAAGAACTCCAATTGAAATTAGAAGAGATATCTGAACAATCTGAAGCAAAATTTAATGATCTTCTTGCAAAAATTAGTAATAAATATGATTATGAATTTGATTCCACCAAAACTCCATATCAAAATATTGTTCAGCTAATTGAAAGCAGAACAAACCCTTTACAAGTACAAAATCAATATCAAGCACAAAATAAAAAGAATAATAATACTGAAGAATTTATGGATGACTTTACTAATAGTAACGATGAAAATGAGAACTTTGGACTACAATCACCTCAAATAAATCAGAATCTTCAGAATCTGATGATTTATAGTGAAGATGATATGGAAAAAGAAAGAGAGAAAAAAGCTATTATCCTAAAACAACTTGAAAATGCAATCAATTTTATACATTCTCTTGCGAATTCATCTAATTCTACGGGCGCTCCTCAATTTGATTTTAGAGAGAGGACACTAATTTTAACACAGTGCGCAAGAATGGGACAATTTATAGAAGATGAGGCTGAGGATTATCACGAGCGTCTTAATTCGATCACGTCTTTATTTGATCCTTTAGCAATTGAAACCAACGCCAACGCATTTTTCCAATTCATTGATCAAGATGAAAATGCTATTAATGATTCACCACTTCATGAATTATACGTTATGTTCCTTGCTACGCTTGAAGTGAATTTTCTTCTATTCAACAAGGTCAATGAAATTGAATCAATCCGACATTTAAGTGCAGCAAACCAACAAAATCAGAAACAACAAAAAAAAGCGAAACAACAAAGCACGTTAAGAAAAATACTGGATCAACAAAACGCGAAAATTAGAGATGCAAGATTATTGATAGAACCATATGTTCAAACAAATAAAAAACAGAATAAGAATGGAAACAATGATACAATCGATGGAAATTATTCATTTGATGATTTCCTTTTGATGCTACAAAATTTTGTTGAAATTCATGATCTTTTGACTCAAGAAAATGAAAAAAATCTCTCAATAATTCGTCATTATAAATCAAATTCATCATATACAAATAATACATACGATTCTTCATATATTGATAATACAAATAGTTATAGCCAAACTGATAAGAAAATTAAAAACAAAAATGTTAATAATAATGTTAGCGCCATTTCAAACTTGGATTTAAATACATTACGCGCTAATCTTCAAAAAACAAAAGAGCAAAACTTAAAATTAAAACAAAGCCTACAGGAAGCAATTAATGAAAAAAATAAAATTGAAGAAGAATCAAAGAAAAAACTGATTGAAGCAGAAAATTCATTTAAAAAATCTAAAAAAGAAAGCAAAAATGCTTATGAAAGTCTTCTAGATCAATATCAAAAATTGAAAAGCCAATGCAACGAAAATGAAGATGATGTAACTTCCCTTACAAATAAATTGAAAGAACTAAGCGGAAATAATCAACGCCTATTAAAAGAGAAAGAAGAACTTGAGGCTCAAATGGAAAAGAAATATGGGCAGATAAGAGAAAATGATAAAAGAATTAAAGATAAAAATAATACTCTTTCAAAACGAGTTACTGAGCTTGAGAAATTGAACAACGAAGCTTTAAATCAATTGAAAGAGAAAACAATCGAAATGGTTGATAAGTATGACGATAGGGTTGGAAAACTTGACCAGGAATTAAAAGAAACACGAGACAGACTTATCGAAGCCCTATCTGAAATTAAAACGCTTAAAAATGATAAAATGGTAGCTCAAATGACTATCAAAAAAATGAAAATTGAAGAAAAAAATAATAAATACCTAATTGACCAGCTTTCATCTCAAATAAAGCGTAGAGAAGATCAAGTCATTGCTAAATGTAAAGCTGAGGTATTTCAAAATAAAGTGCAATATTCCAAGAAAATATCAGAATTAAAAGATATGCTCAAAGCTGCAAAACAACAACTTGTTGACTTATTGCATAAAAAGTTCAAAGTCAACATTCCAACCGAAGAAGATATTACTAGTATTCATGAATCAATAAATGAATCCGATGATTGTTTAGATATTAATGATATTAATATTGAAAAATACTCGTTAGATAAAATTGTGTACATATTTGGTCAATTAATTAATGAGAATGCTGTTGCGGAACTTGCTTCATTAAATCTAGATAAGAATTCTTCAGTTGTTACACTCTTTCAAGATATGAAAAATGAAATCGATACCAATAAGATCATTATAGATCAAATGGGAATCACAAGTGCAAATTATGAAAAGGAGATTAAGAGATTAACAGATCAAAATAGAAAATTAGAGAACGTCCAGAAAGATTTAAATAGCTGGGTTTTTTGGGCAAGATCATTATACAGACAAATTACAGAGGGATTAGCTGCCCCAGGGTCTACCGCAGACCTTAGATGTGCCCTAGAGGAGTCTTTAATGACTTCTATCGGCCATCGTAAAATGCAGAGAAAACTTGAAATATTGCGAGCCGAAAAGAAAGCGCTCACAATGGACTCTATAAAGAAGGTTCTTCAAAGAATGAATGAAAATGGCAATTCTGGTTCAAGTTTAAATTTGAATTTTAATGGAACAAAACCAACAAACTCCAATTTAGGATTACATAAAGTTTATTCAGTTAGACCTGTTGTATTAATGTTGATGTGCGCAAGAAGACTTCAGATTTATAGCGGCTGCTTAACATCTGCCTACAAGTGCGGAAATGATGAAAATAACAGTTTGTCACTTTTTAGTGAATCACCTTAAATTATTACTCTTATGTTGATGAAATAACGATTATTATTTAAATTATTTATTTATATATATGAAATTAATTAGGCCTTGTTTATTTTTTTATTTACTATATTATTGGATCATGTAATGAAAAGCCCTAATTTTACATTTTCCACCTATCTAACTAATCCAATATAATTAATCATTCTGGAATAAAACTTTTCTCTGATTCAAAGAATAGAAAAACATGTGAGAACACTTAAAAGATATTTTCATATATGATTTCAATTAGCTTTTTTGTTTTTAAATCCAGAGAATGAATAATTATTCAATATAAATATATTATGGTTGAATGCAGAATACAAAAATAATTATGAAGATAATGACGAAATACAAATAATATACACATCTTTATGATACATCAAAAAGTTTTATGATTTGAAAAGAATTGAAATTATTAATATGATTTTTTCGTATAATATATTAGAGAAATCATTTAATTAATATCAATTGGTAATTAAATTTATATTAATATAAATTTTTACTCTAAAATATAAATAATTGTATTAATTAATTTAAAGATATATGCAATTTTTTTCAATTTGAATTATTTTTCTCAAAATTTTGAGAATTTTATGCGGAAAAATTGAGAGAATAAAATCAGAAACCTACGATTATTTCAATCATTATTATAATATCGTTTATATGAGTGATAGCAAAATCATCCTCAATCCAACAAGTATTTTAAAAGTTCCCATTGAGAAGTATAACAATGATTTTACATTTATAGTAAATGGTGAAGAATTTCCGACTAGTCGTATTGTTGCAGATCTCATTTCACCTAAAATTTGTCAAATTCACTATAACGATCCCACTTTTAATGAATTCATAATACAAACTCATCAAAAAGGCCATTTCTCATATATTCTTGAATTAACGAAATTCCATCAAATTAATATTCCTGAAAATGAAGTTCCATTCATTGCTGAAATTATTGAAATTTTAGATAATGATTCTATTGAAACCAATGAAATAGGTTGTCAAGCAAAAATAACAATGAATAATGTTTTCCATTTGATTAAAAAACATGAACAATATTGCTTATTTAATTCGAAAGCACTTCAAGACGAAATAGACTTCATCTCATCACATTTTTTCTTACTCGACGAAAGTCAAGAAGAAGAACTTAAAAATATCAAAATTAATACCCTTGAAATAATCATTAAAAATCATAAACTTCAGTTAAAATCGGAAGATCAACTTATATCAATCATCAACAAGCTTTATTCGAATAATTCAAAGTACTCGTTTTTGTATGAGTATGTCGACTTTTCTAATGTTACTGTTAACAAAATTACAGAATTTTTAAAAATTTATAATATTGATGATTTAACACATGATTCATGGAAAAACCTTTCATTAAGGCTTGAACAACGAGTAATGAAAATTGATGAAATTAAAACTAATAATAGTAGATATCACAAACCTTTAAAATTAAATGATCAAAACGACGAAAAGGAAATTTCTATTCAGTATGAAAAAAATTATGAATTTGATGGAATCATAAATTACCTTTCAAACAATTCTCAATTAAGCATTTATGATGCAATAAAAATTACATCTTCATCAACCTATTGGGATCACTCTCCACGAAATGCAGTTTTATATGATGACCACTCTAAATACTTTTTCTCACAAAATCAAGAAAATTCTTGGATTTGTTTCGATTTCAAAAAATATAAAATAATTCCAAAGAATTATTCAGTTAAGTCGCATGATAACTTGCCAAATAATTGCCATCCCAGATCTTGGGTGATTGAAGGATCAAACGATAATAATACTTGGGAAATTGTTGATGAACAAAAAGATTGTTCTTTATTAAATGGAAATCTTCTTGCATCCACATTCACCATTCAAAATATCGATAATAAAGAATATAGATTTCTTCGAATGCGTCAAACACAGTCTTGCTGGAATGGGTCCAATAATTTCTCAATAGATTCAATAGAGTTTTATGGATCGCTAAAATGATTTTTACATTACTAATTTGAATACTAGTAATTTCAATCCAAAATATATCTTTTTAATAGAAATAAACATACAATTTCGTTAAATCTGCTTTTGCTTTTAGAGACATATGAAAATCAAAATATATATTATTTTAAACGTCATTTTATTTTTATGAAAAAGTTAATTTATGAACCACTCTTTATACCTTGAAAACTTTTCAATTTTTTGAATCTCTTGATTTTAATATTTTTTCGATTTTTCAAATTATACTCTTATTAATTTGGATTATTATCATGTATTGACAGATTATAATATCATTGAATTTAAGCATTGAAAAAGTTACAAATACCCAGAATTAAAAAAAAAACGTGCTAAATTAAAATCATCATATTTTCCTATAATGTCTACCGCGGCATCTAGTAGAATGACCAGCCAAGCCAGTAGTAGGATGACCAGCCAAGCCAGTAGTAGGATGACCAGCCAAGCTAGTAGTAGGATGACAAGCAGAACTAAAAAGAGCAAGAAAGGAAAAGGAAAAGGGAAAGGAAAAAAAGAAGAAGAAGATCAAATAAGAGAGAGCCTCATCCCTGAAGTTCGTAAGAGATTTACATATCTCTTTGAAATATACGATCCAGAGAATCAAGGAATAATTCTAGCTGAAGATTTTCCAGATTTAGTAAGATCTCTCGGTCTTTGCCCAACTAATGCAAAAATGCAAGAATTAGCAGACCTATGCCGTGATAAGCCAGGAGTAGATTTTGAAAATAACCTTGTTGAACAAAATCTAACGCCTCTTGTTATTGACGTTATGGTGAATCCAAACCACGAGCTTGCACCTCCTTCAAATGAACTTTTAACGCTTGCATTAAAATCTCTTGATATTGAGCATAAAGGACATCTAACAGAAGGCGATTTTAGGACTCAACTTGCAAGTAACGGAGAGGCACTAAATCCTGAAGAAATTGAGCCAGCTCTTGATGAAGCTATAAATCCTAAAACAGGATTAATTGAATTTGATCGATATGCTGGAAAAATGCTCTATGATTCTCGTCTATCTTATCAGCCAAAACATCCAGAAGTTTTGGAAGCGAACGAACCGGCCACTCATCAAGATAATCCAGGCGATACGGTTTCAGCTGACACACCACACGAGTTTGCCAATTTAACAGAGCCAACCTGAAAATATTTTCCTTGTGTCAATTATATAGTAATTATTATCTCATTGTAAACTTAATTATTTATTACAATATAAATTTATATTTATAAAAATTATTTGAATCATACGATACGATTTTTAATATCTTATCAAAAAGTTAAAATGTAATACATAAATAACGTATTTTTATTAATTCAAACAAATTATTATATTAATATACTATTTTTTGGCATTATAAAGAGGAGTTACAGAGTCAATTGCAAGAAGTGCCCATGTTGAAACAACTCCACTTGGATATTTATAACATTTTATTAATAAAACAAATGAAGCATCATCATCGCGGGATCCCATAATATCTAGTCCGCTGCGTGCACGAGTTAATGCCTTAAATACAATTCCGGGATTAGTACTATTTGTTGATGTGGGAGCAGCACGTATTGCATGATATGGCTTAATTTTGCTTTGAATAGCTTGCGATGACATCGCATGCACGCCAAGTGTAGTTCCTAATAATTTTTCATGCTCATAAGAATCAAGAATTGGTAGCATTAAAGGTTGAAGCTCAGTATTCCATCTTGTTTTTAATCCGACGGATTGCCTATGCGCTTCTATGATACTTTTGACGCTTGACTCAAGTTTTTCTTCATTAAAATCACCACAATCGCATTTGATAGTTGGTGGAAGAGTATATAAAAACTGTTTCGGAGCTTTTAGCTCTTTCCATCTTAATGGATTATCGATATCCCAGTCAATTTCTGCATTTGGGTTTAAATTTGCAAGTAAAGATTCATCATTGTAAATATATAAAATATTTTCGATTCCTTTTGGTATTGAAGAACTAAATTTACCATTTTTAACATCAAAACATATGGTTGATGAGGATAATGAAACTGCAAAGCATCTTGGCCTTGCAACAACAACAAATGCTCTCAATCCGAATCCTCTCAATAAAGAAACAAGGATATTTAATTTTTCTCTTTCACCTGCACACCTAGATGCAATAGCAGCCCAGTTAGGAATAAATGAAGCATTAATTGGAGCCTTTAAATCGTTTAATAAATATACATAGCGCAGGCAGTGACCAGGGGTAATGAGCTCTCTTGAATTAATGGGAGTAATAAACGAAAAAACAGATGTTTTACCTGTTCCAATTTCATTTGCATTAATAACAAAATTTTTATCATTAATTAATTGAGTTAATTCTCGCCACCAAGATCGAAGTTCAAGCACAAATTGGCGTTCACTATCCACAGAATCAATTCCTTCTTGCTTAAGCTGCAATTCTAGGACTTCACGGAACATTGGATAGTTAATTTCTTTTGTAATCCCTTTTAATTTTATATCATAATTAATAACACCAACAATTTCATTTTGAAGGCCAATCACATCTATTTGGCCTTCGACATGACCTTCATTTAATATTTTTCGCCATTCATAAGTTGCTAATCCCACAAAAGAAATTTCGGGTGAAGTTGTAGAAACAACAATTCTAATTGGACGATCATATTTCGGCAGTGTTTCGAGTTTATCAGGGAGTGGGGCTGTTATCACTTTTCCAAGAGTTGGGCATAAGCATGCCGTAATTCCATCAAAGCGATGCCTTTTGCCAAAAACATCAATATCAAAGCATAGTGTAGCTTTTGTGTTAAATCCTTCAAATTCACTAAAAGCTTGGCCTTTTGACAGTTCAATTCTAAGCGATGGTACAAGAATTGTGTCGTCATCTGTAGAGTCGTTTGATGCGTTTGAATTCAGCTTTGGTTTGATTGTGGGTTTGAATAATGAAGGCATTTGAGGCGTTTCTTCCATTTTACCGGCTGTTAATTGTTTTGATACAAAAGCTCGCACATATTCACGGGCATCTTGCTTTTCAAAAAACTTACGAATTCTTAATTTTGATTCGCCATCAACGTTGCATTGCAATTCCATTTGACAGTGTACGTTTATTAATCTGATATTTCTATTCAGAAAAAAAATCGTTGGAAAATTTATTAAAAAGCAAAATATATCTTCAATAAGTCAACCAAATAATTAAACAAAAAATAAAACAAATAAATAAGCATGTATATTCATTACATTTAAAATATAAACCTAACAAGAAAGATTATAAAAAAAATATATTAATCATTGATTCTTTTTTCCCCATTTTGATTGACGAAATTCGTATTCAACAAGAGGGCAGAAATCAAATCCAAGCTTTCCTAATGAATTCATAAAATATAAGGCAGACTGCATAGCAAGTCTAGCATCGTTGACATCAGTAATTTGCTCAAGTATTTTTTTTAACTCATTACAATAATTTTGGGATTCCTGTTGAAATGCTAAATGCAATGTTAAATCATCATCATCATCCTTATTATTTGAATCGCCAACTCCATCTATATTTGGCAACGAAGTTGCATTGTTGTTAAATAAGGCTCGATACAAGTTACAAATTTTATACAAAGCACTTCGATAATGCTTTGTGAAATTTTCGAAATAGGATAAAGGAGAGATAAAATTCAAGTTTTCAATTTTTTGCTGAAGCTTTTTTCGTCTGCCATTAACAAAAGCAAGCCGGAGTTCACCTTCGGTATGGATTCCACTTCTTCGAAGCAAAGTTACAGCACTTAAAGCATCGGTTAGCTTGAGCTTTTTGGAAAATGAGTCAATTAAAGTTTGTGCAACATCATTCTTCACACTTTGAGCTTCTTCAAGTGTTGATTGAATTGATGCGATTCCTGGGTATTGTCTTGCAAATCTGTCAATTGCTTGGTAAAGTTGAAGAGCTTCTTCATAAAAAGATGAAATACGGCATGTGCGCATTAATTGTGGTATATTTAAAATATCAGTTATTTGAGGTAAATGCCTAAATGCAGACGATATTTTGGAATTTGAATTAACTGTATTTTGAGCTGTGAGACATAAATCACTGCATAGATCAATTGATGATGATATAGATGATGACAATTTAGCAATATTCTCTGAACATGCTTCTAAATCATCAGTAATTGTTGTGGCGTTTTCACATGTTTTAATAAAAAAATCATAATTACTTGTCATACTTTCATCAAATTGATCTTTCAGCAATGAAATTGATTTTTCGAGTCTACTAGGTTCATTTAAAAGAACTTCAAAAGAATAAGAAGAAAAATCAGAATCCATTTTAATAACTATCAAAAAGTTTACATTCAAAACAACTACAAAAAAATTGAAAACAAAATTTAACAAGTTTTATTAATATGATTAAATTACAAACTAATATAATGATAAATAAGTTCAACTGAACCATTTGATTGAACAACAATAAAAACATTATCAAATGGATCATATGAAACGCGTTTTACTTCAGAATTACATTTTTTGATGATCTGATATTTTTCTGGGTAAAAAATTTCAAAATATCCAACTTCATTATCAAAAGTATCAAAGGCAATGAAATCGATTCCTGCACAAATTGTTAATGAATATAAATTATTAATCAAGAAATCGAATTTGTATTGGTTAATAAAATCGCCATTCACAGTCAAAGCTACAAGATGATCATTGCTTGAAGCCAGAATGAATCCCATGCAAGTTGTAATTAAAATATTTTTAACTTCGAAGCCGACATTATATTGATTAATTTCTTCACATGTTGAAAATGCTGAAACATGAACAAACCCATCAATTGTTGCATAAACTATAACATTAAATTGTTTTGCTGATGCCAAAGCTGTTAATTTTGAGTTTGTTAAACAATATCTTGATAGAGCTAAAGTATCCGTATTCATTTTATAAAGAGAACATTCTCTCTGACAATAGATTAATTGATCATCGAAAACTGTGAAAAGTGGTTGTTCAGTATATAGAGAAATTTGACTTATTGCCTTTAAGTTTGTATTCAAATAATATACAGTTGATTTTCTATAAGAATAAACATAAACAATACTCTGTGAGTTGAAAAATACCAAGTCATCGTCATCATCTAAATCATCAAGCTCATAAACGCACTTGATTTTTAAAAATCCTTCAGAAAGCTGAACATAGCAAAATTTGTGATTAGCGAACACAATCCAAAAACGAAGCTGTCCATTTAAATTTAAAAATACCATTGAAGCGATTATTCTTTGACTAAAACGATAAAAATATCCTACTCCATTTTTAGTTTTATCATTTAACGTCATTTTCTCAATTTGTATTGGTAATTGAATAGGCATTTGAATTTGGTTCTCAATTTGTATTTGGGTCTCGATTTGTTCCTGAATGGATAATGGAATTGGCTTTATAACAGCTAAACCTGGCTGCAATTTTGGACTTGATGGAGATGAAGATGACAATGTGATCGAAATTTCTTGTAATAATGGAGATATATTTAATTTGAGAGATTGTCTTTTTTCGTGAGGTTTTTTAAACAATCTTGTAAAAGAATTATTAGTTGTATCGCATTCGCATCCAAACAAACGATCAATGAAAGTAGTAACGTCCAATTTCTCCAATTTTTTACGATTAATATAAATGAATTCAAATTTGCTCTTGGCCCATTTAGGAAGTACAATTTCCCCATCATTTTTGACATTACAAAAGTCGAAGAAATAGTCTGCCATAATGTTGAGGTAATTTGTGAAATTTTCTTTTAGATTCATATCAAAAAAATCATATGGAGGTGAATCACTTGACCTTAACGGCAAATTTATGAAGTCAGGTTCTGAGTTTAGATCGTCGAAATTTTCGACGATAGGAGGCATTACTGGGTACAAATGGCATTGAAAGAAAGAATGGCCGGACAAAGTATTCAATTTCAATAAGTATTCAAAATTACTTATTCTTCTTTTCAGCCAAGACTTGGTCAATTCATTGAGAGAAGTGGTGAATTCATTTGTGAATGAAATGAACCGCGCATTCTTAAAATGAAATGATTTGAATGCCAACGATAGAGCATTGAAATCATAATTCATCACAAAGAAAAGAATGCTTGTGAATGACTCAGTAATAATCTCATAACCGTAACCGTCCTTCACTTTTCTGAATAGCAAATATTTAATATCCTCAAAAGAGATGAACTTTTTCTTTTGATTCATCATTGAAAAGCAAATTACACTGTCAAACAGATACAAGTAGCCTTTACCGTTCTTTTTGTGATTAAAATGTGATATGACACATTGAAATATATTTAACGGTTTTCCAAACATTTTCAAAATTGAACTGATGTAATGTTGGTTGTTATCAATATTCACAAGATCACAAATTTCTTTACAGTCATCATTCAAATTTGAATTGGCATTCAATTTTGAATTGGAAACGGTTGGCATAATTTTTCTCGAATTTGCCTTGTTCTTCAGTTGGAAAGGATACAGCATTGGTGTCAGTTGGTTGTCCTTCTTTATCATGCTTGCTTGAATTGTCTTCTCAATTTTTGGTGTCGTCTTTTGGAGCTGGTTTGACGCCGTTGAGAGCAAAATGTGAGTGAAAGGACGAATCTCATCGGCACTTATATTTGAGATGTTTACACGTGACATTTGAAAGAGTTTCAAGATGCCTTTTCGAATTGATGTCATTTTTGAGTTCATGAAATTTTTTATCTCGTTTTGAAAGGCGTCAAAAGTGGCAATCTGACTCATTGAATATTCGTTGTCGTTGCTTGCTGGGTCATACGGAACGGAGAAGGACTCGATTAGCTTCTTGTTGAAGATTGCCGTGTTCGGCGGATCGATGTGCAAGTAGAGCTTCTGATAGTTAAGATCGCTCAGCTGGAGGGATGAGTCGATATTGATTCTGCAGAGGAAGTTGAAATTGAAAAAGTCGAAACTCAGCAACGATTCCAATTCAAAAATATTGAAATTTTGAGTATGAAAATTTTCTTCCTCGTTATAAATGTCACTTTTTCCATCATAAAAAGCCGACTCTTTATATGACTCAAGTAACGGCTTTGAATGAAGCATCGAAGGACACTTAAAGAAGAAAAAGATGAAGCTGTAACGTGATATGTAGTTTGGAAAGGTGAAATTTTTCTTAATGAAAAGTGAGGTCAAATTCTGAAGAATTTTATATGAAATCTGAAAGTTAGATTTCATATACGAAAGCCTGAATATTAACACAAATATTTCATCAATGGTTGGAATCCTATCATTCGCATTTGCAATTTGAAGATTGGCGATTCCAATTGCCAAAAATTGGCACAAAATATCGCAACTTTCATCTGAAACATTCAGCATTAGCAGGATCGGCCAAACGTACCAATAATCGCGCGAAAAGATCATGTTAATCTTGGATGAATCAAAGAGAAACTCTTTCTTAATTGCATCAACAAGCAGCTCTTGTTTCTTTGCTTGCAAAGAAAGGACAACGAGAAGAGACAGCAAATTCGGATAGCTTGGAAACTTGTCAATTAAAATCTCGACAATTTTGTCAAGTTCAGGATGGCCTATCAAAAAGTAAGCGATAGCAAAAGTGTCATAGTCAGGGAAAATAATTGACAAGTTATTCAAACAGATGATCGAACAGATTGTCAATTCAATGTCTTGATAACGAAAGAGCTTGTGAAGAAACTGAAGCTTCTTCTTGGAGATCGAATTCATCGCTGCTTGGGTCAATGACACTGAATCGAGGATCTTGACAAGCTCAAATAAATACGATTCATCCTCGCACATTAAAATGCAAGACAGTAAAATGTCAAATGAATTTGAGTCGAAGTTTAGTTGGGCAATGTTGATCAAGAAACGACAGAAGACTTTCATTATCTCGTTGTTGTTTGAATTCTGGTCCTTTTCGAATTGAAATATCAGCATGAACTGAGTCAATAGATCATTCAAGTAGTTCTTGGAGATGAAGTAGGACTTGTATTGCTTCAGTGACATATTCCAATGGCTTACAATTGCATTGAATTGGTCGCATTTCGACCAAAGAACAATGTTAATGATGAACATTTCAAACCATTCAAGCCTCATGCTTTCATTCACAAGAATCCCCATAAATCGAAAAAGTGACAGATAGGTACTCAATTCCACTTTTTGAATAACATGATTAAATAAGGCATTTATTTGTGGTCTGAAAAACTTCTGCAGTTCGGTGTGCTTGGTGAACACGCAAAATAAAACGTCAAGTAAAACATCAAGACGTTTAATTTGCAAAATTTGAGGGTACAACGATGTCTCACTGAAAAAGTCGAGAATGTGATATGAACGATGAAAAGGAGGTAAAAGTTCCATCGTTATTATTTGAATTGGTTCCTGTTGTTGTTGTTGTTGCTGCTGTTGTTGTTGTTGTGATTCAGATTTTTGCTGATTTGTGCTTGATTGACCTTGTAAGGCCAATTGTGGCAAAGAAGGAAATGACGATATTCGACTTTTTGAAGCCAATTTTAACAAACCTCCATTTAGTGCTTCTTTGTATTCAATTGTGAGGACTCTGTTTGTTTCAGACCTAATGAAGTTAGTTGAAAAAAGCGGTTTTTTGGTGAACTGACTAGGTTCTTCATTCAAAAGTGTGATGTCATCTTCGGTCAATCTTTGAGTGAAGAACTGAAAAGCGAAAATTTTGCCGAAACAAGGGTGCCTCAAAGACCTGCTCACAAAATCTGATCCACCGATGAACATTTTCACTTGGCCATTGAAAATGATCCTTTCAATTGTAGCGTCAGATGATCGTTCACCATTCAAAAAGTTGAATATTTTCGTTTTCTCTTTTGTGATGATGAACGTCATCGAAAAGTGGTTCTGCTTCAGGTTGAAGATGTTCTTGAACAGGAAAGCAGACGATGTCTTTTCGGGAGTCTTGAAGAGGGCCTGAAGGGACCCATTTTTTATGTTAATTTTGAATGTGTTTATTTCGTCTGTGATTGTGAAGACGGTGAAGCTGAACCGGAATCTTTTAGATAACATTTCATCCATGGCCAAATAGAAATCCAAAACAAATACGTTTTTTATCTTGGCCCAGTCAAAACCGTTGACAGAAATAACGGGCTCGCGGGTGTCCAGGGGAATCTTTGTCATCTTTGCGAATGGTGTCTGGCCGCTGTAAAGCATTGAAACAATTGAATTCAAAATCCTATCGTCACTTGTAATTGTGAGCAAATTCATCAAACTTTTTGAAACAGAAAAATTCGGTTTCGATTGAGTGATGGTCCACAACAGGTCCAAGATGACTGGAATTGCCCCTTTTCGTCTGATTTTGAACACAAAATCGTGGCACTCAAATTTGACAACGCCTTCGTCTGAGTCAAGACAGAGAAAATTGGCCAGTAAAAGGTCAATGTAGGCTTCATGAAAGGCCAATGCGTTGCTGTTCGAATACAAGCAAAGCTTTGAAAAAGTTTTCAATAAATCAACGTTTTTGTCTTCGGCCTTGGAATGAACAAGGAAAAGTAGCGTTAAAACAGACGGATAGAGAATCACAATGTTATCTTGTGAATTCAAAAATGAAGAATTGCCTAAACAGCAGAAAAGTGAAGTGACGATTCTATTGTCGGGTGTGTCACCGCAAACTTTTTCAATAGACCAATGCAGAATTAATAAGTGACGCGAAGAAAGCTTCCAGTGAGGCTCAGTAAAGGAAAAAAGCTGAAAAAATTTAAGGCCGATCATGATAAGGTCAAATGAAGGTGAAATTGAAATAAAAGTCATTAATGATTCATACAAAGAAATGAAATTGTGTGCAATTGATATATTGTATTGTAAACCAACAAGTAATGATGAAAATACTTTCTCTATAAGGTCGTGGTATTGCTTGTCTTTCTCTTGAATGCTTGACTTAATCATCTTTTTGAAAAAGTCAATGATAAAAATTGAATACTTTACACATTCGTTTGGCTTCATGACTGAGAGTGACTTTTGAAATGTGCTGAGAGCAAACATCTGAAAGCAGGGCTGATAAATAAGGGATAGAAAATAGTTGACAAATAATGAAAATGAAAAAAATGAATCACATGAATTTTCATTAATTATCGCATATTGGATGAAGGTCAGATAGGCGGACTTTAGCAGACTTAAATCCATTTTATCTCTATTATTGATAAATATATCAAGGTCTATTCCAGAATAAATAATGATAGTTTGCGCAGATTTCTCATAAAAAATTTGAGGGGAAAATTGGTCGAACCTCAATAAAATACGAATCAAATGCTCATTTAATAAAAACGGATAATATTGTGATGACGAGATAAGAATAGACACACTTATTGGATCTTTAGTAGATATCAACTCAAAGACACGATCACGAAGATAATTTATTTTTTCATCAAAAATAAAATTTTCAGAGTATATTTGGTCGAATATTGTAATTGAAGGTAAAAACAATTTTGACTGCGAAAGAAGTTCAACAATTGTTCCTATTATTTTTGAATCAGCTGCTCTCATCAAAATTTCGAGGAATGATGCACATAATTCAATGAAATATTTATCTTTATCTAAGAAAACAGAAAATTGGGCAATGAAATCCAAAACTACGTCATTTGAAGCTTCTGATAAGAAATCTGCCAATTTCTCAACTTTTGAATAAATGCAATCTTTTAAAATTGTTGGCTTTTTTTCTTTAAATGACAGTTCTGAGAAAGGAAATTGAACAAATCTCATTGAATTTTTATTAATGGTAAATTTAAACGTTTGTTTTGCCTTTTTGTTTTGTTTTTCAAAACGAGTAATTTTATTTGAAAAAAAATTTAGTGACTCATTTTGATCAGTATTTGAAACAATAAAATCAAAAAAATGCTTGTAAAGAGAATGAACGGTTTCCATGATACGCATTGAAGCTTTCCTTACACGAGTAACAAGTCCTAAAATCTTTAGACTTTGAGAATTAAGATTATTAAAGCTAATTTTTAATGTGTCAATCAATAATGAATAATGATTGTCATTGTTTTTCAAACAGTCGAAATCATTTATAAAAATGTGTTTTATTGTTTCTTGAAGTAAATTTAAGTCTGTTTCGTTTCCAGTTGATGATGCCATTTCGAATAATGTATGAAGAAGATAAAATGATGTGTTTGGTAGATTTTTGAGCGTTGTTATGTATGTTAAAAAAAATGGGATGAAAATTATATTGTCAGATTTGGACATTGAAAGCGCTTTATTTAAAATAAGCTCAAAACAAAAATCATGAACTATTAAATCAACCGATGATGAACTTTCTCGTGTGATATTTAATAAAGATAAAATTGTTGAAAAATCATATTGATCTTTTGTATCTAAATACCAATAAATGCAAAAATAATATATCAAAATATTTTTTACATCAGGATATTTTTGTATTATAGGATATTGCTTTTCTAAATTAAAATAATCAAAAAAAGAGTCGTATCCAAATTTTTGAAATTTTGATTTGAAATTATTGCTGCTTATATCTGAAAGAAGATTCTCGATTTTGCTTACTTCGATTGACGGAATATATAATAATAATTGAAATAAATCATTGTTATTTTGTGAATTCGCATACTTTTTATGGACTCGATTGCTTATATCTAATAATTCTTTTATAGGATCATGAAAATGAAACTTCGAGCCAATCAAAATAAAATCACTCATTGAATTGTTAACTTATGAAAATTTTGATAATAAGAAGATTTTCTGATTGAAATTTATATTGGGCCCTGTTTTTTTATTCAATTCAAATTCAAAATTATAAATTTATGAATATCTCATTAAATTTAATAAATTTAACATTTAATTTTAATATTTAAAATTTTAATAGGATAATAATTTTGTTATTAACGCAAATTTAATATTAATTAAACATTGTATAAAAAATTTCAAATTGAAAATGATTTAATATTCTTATCTTTTTATTTTGCATTGCTTCTATGAATTTGACATTATAATTGATTATATACTACTTAATCCTAAAAATGTTAGAAACTAAAAAGTTTTTTTCAAATATCTTGTTTTAATTATTTACAACCAATATTTTTATTCTACATGTTGATATACTAATGTAATTATGAGTTTTGATACATTTTTTTATAATCACTCATTTATTATTTGTATGAATGATTAATTTCAGATTTAAAAACTTGAATAATATATTTCATTCTCTTACTTTCAGGTATGCCTTTCGGTAAACTCGGATAATTAAACGGTCTTCCTCAAAATTATTCCTCGAACTTTTTTCGAGAAAAAGATTTTACTCTAACGTTTATTTTTTTAAGTTCACATTTTTTTACTCGAAAAACTCGAGTTTAAAATTAACAGAAAAATAATAAAAAAATAAGCTTTATTCATTTTCAAAATGAATCATTTTGCTGGAAATAGTAGTTTATTATATGGTTTTTTTAAATAAATGTTAGATATAGCTTGATAATCAATGACAAAAATTCTTTAATACTAAAATAAAGTATTCAAAAGTGAAGGAAAAATAATAAAAAAAATGAGAATTTTCTTTCGAACTTGAAACCTCGGTTATCGTCGGAAATTGAATACTTCTAGTAAATCGAGGATGGCAGAGTAAAACGGTTATTTTACTCGGGTTTACTCTGGTAAACCGAGTACGGGAGTCTCCTCGATCCCGAAATTATTTTCGGGGAGACTACTCTTACCCGTCCTCGAAAAGCATACCTGCTTACTTTATTTTATTTCGTGATTGGTATTATTAATAATTCTTTTATTATTGCTTTTTAATGTTTTTATTTTAAAATATTAATGTTTTAAAATAAACGATTTTTGAAGAGGTGCGAGAACTGAAAACATGTTATACTAGACATTCCAACATTTTGTTCTCAAAAAGTGAATTTTATTATAAACCTTGTTCAAAAAACATTACCTCCCTCTCAATTTAAAATAATCATATCTTTATATTTTAAATATGAATTAATGTTTTAAAATTTAATTAATATTATGATAATTATCTAATATATTATTAATGAAGAATGATGCAATTAAATTGTTTGATAAAAAAGATAAAATGATTTAAAATATGAAATGGAGGTAAAGTTTTTTGAACTCTGTTTAGTGTTCCAAAAAAAGATTGATAGGAATTATATTCAATACCTGATCTCACTATTCAATTTCATATTTTTTGTTTTTGAAAAATATTTTACATTCTCAGAAAAAAATACGGTTTAAATCAATCTTTTTTTGGTAATTCAAAAAGTGGTTTTTTTATTAAAATCATATGTGTGGGTAGACGATCAAAATTCGTTAAAATATTTAAAATTTTTATTTATGAAAAAAATTTTTTATTTTATTTTTATATATATAATAATATAAAAAAGCATTTAATTAATAAAAGTTGACCAAATTAAGATTTATAATTTTTCAATAGTTATATAAATATTGAAAGAAATTTAAAATCATTTAATATCTTGTTACAGAGCTCCGAATTTATATTAAATAAATAAATATATAATAGTATTATATTATAATATACTTATATTTATATTGGGAATGAACTTTTAATCAGCAATTTTTTAAAAAAAGTTCTGAGAAGTTTCTTTTTTTTATCATAAATTTTTAGCAATTCAAAATATTTGAAAATGAAAAAAAGATAAATAAGAATCTTTAATATCTTGTTATAGAGCTCCGAATTTATATTAAATAAATAAATATATAATAGTATTATATTATAATATACTTATATTTATATCGGGAATGAACTTTTAATCAGCAATTTTTTAAAAAAAGTTCTGAGAAGTTTCTTTTTTTTATCATAAATTTTTAGCAATTCAAAATATTTGAAAATGAAAAAAAGATAAATAAGAATCTTTAATATCTTGTTATAGAGCTCCGAATTTATATTAAATAAATAAATATATAATAGTATTATATTATAATATACTTATATTTATATCGGGAATGAACTTTTAATCAGCAATTTTCTAAAAAAAGTTCTGAGAAATTTCTTTTTTTTATCATAAATTTTTAGCAATTCAAAATATTTGAAAATGAAAAAACGATAAATAAGAATCTTTAATATCTTGTTATAGAGCTCCGAATTTATATTAAATAAATAAAAATATAATAGTGATAAATTACATTATATTTATATTTATATTGGGAATGAACTTTTAATCAGCAGTTTTTTTAAAAAAATGCATACAAGCTATTTTGTCACTTTTTATTACTTTATAAAATAAAAATGAGTGAATTCTTGAAAGAAAACTCAGATATCATAATATATATGCATTCTCGAGAACTTGTCGAATCTTCTTTAATGGAATTCTTGAAAAATTCAGATGATCTTGAAGAAAATTATGAAAATTTAATTCGCATTTTTAATGATTACAAAATTGATGAAAATTCGCAAGATTTAAAAGATGTCTTAAATATAATTATTTCTTTTTGAAATAATTATCCTAGAAATCTACTATTTTTTTCAAAGATTGAAAAAATTATATTATTTTTTAAGCCAAAAATTATGAAATTCTGGTCAAATATTGAAAAATTCCATATTTTTAGAACCAACAAACGAATTCTTTTATTTGCGCTCAACGAAAAAATTGTTACACTTGACCAAAAGATATTGAATTGTTTTTTTAGCTCCAAAAAATAAACATAATTCTTAACATTAATATTTTTTCTAATATAATATATTTATATATTTTTATTTATATTAAATAATTTATAAATATAAGTAGTTCTAAAAGATAAAAATATTTCATAATTAAATTTTTATATTCAAATATTTCAATGATCTTATTCAAAAAATAAAAAAACGATCATTTCTCATTTAAAAATAAAATCGTTGATATATCACTTATTGCCCATTAAAATATTCTGGTATTTATAAAATAATCTAATTAACTCTTAATTAATATAATATATGAATATATAAATAAATGACGGAAGAGAATCCAGTACCCATACATATTTAAAATCGAAACTAATTTCTCCTGTGAATTATGCAACCTTTTCCTTCCAGATCCAAGTTTTAAAGCACATTTCTTCCTTGTGCAGTTGTTTGCTTCATTTTAACTATTTATATTGAAAAATAAAGAAATTCTGTTTGTATGTTTAGCTCGGATTTTTCCAGAAAAGTAATTCACCACAACACTTACATAATACTTGGTATGAATCCTAAGTTTCTGAGGTATTCTTTGTTGATTTTTGAACGATATTTTTCCTTGAATCTATTTGGTAGCTGCTTTCATGCAATTGATACTCTCTGGTCGTTTTTATGTCGTTTGAGTTTATATTCCTAGTCTACATACCCCTAGCGGGCGTCGAGCGACGACTAACGACGACGACCAGAGGGAGGAGTCGTTAGGAGGAGTCGAGACCCCGCGATTTGGGGTAAGACTCGGATATATTATTGAGTTTGCTTCTGATATAGTCTTCATTTATAAGCATAATTATGTCATCATCGTTTAGATATGAAAGAAAGGCAAAAAAATTGAGAGGGCGATATATTTTATGATTGCTATTGTGTAATTATGTTACTCGGTGATTCTTGATCTTTTTTTTTGATAATCTAATTGTACGACCAAACATAAGATATTTGTGTAAAACCATAAACGATCTAGATTTAATCTGAAAAAGTTGCTTTTCAGATCAGAATTGATTCAATTTTCCACTTTTTTGAGGGTGTATTAATTCAAATTTATAATAAATTTTATAATTGAATTGAAATTGAAAAAGTGAAATAATTGGCATATTAAGAACTTTTAGACTGTCGCTTCGTTATCAATTTTTTCAACATTGAAATAATTGGCATATTAATATTATTTAAAGATCGTTTTCAATGTCATTTGCTACGTTGACGTTGACATCAATTCAAAGTTGACAACATTGACAACGAAGAACTTTTAGACTGTCGCTTCGTTATCAATTTTTTCAACGTTGACAATCACTGTTGGCCATTAATTTTATGAATTAGAGCAAGTTATATATGGAATGATTTTGGATATTATATGAATAATTATTTTTTAGATTCAATTTAATGATTAAATGTGTAAGATTATTTAAAAAATATTAATATCCTATCAAGAAAAATTTGTAAAATAAAAATTAAAATTTGAGAAAAGGCATTTTTTAAATAATGTATTGAAATTTTATAGCTCAGCCTTTTTTTCAAGGAGAAAGAAATTATGATAAATGGAAGCAAGCATTGTGAAACTAAGATATGATTCAAACATATTTTATATGCAATGCCATGGTTTCGAAACAATTGAAGATCTTAAGTCATTACTTGTTAAAAAATATAATTTCGATAAAAATAGCGAGCTAGAAATATATCAAAATTTTAACAAACTGCCATTAAATCTAAAAATTCAAGATCTCGAAGTTAAAGATAATTTACGAATTTCAGGTTCTCTTATGACTAATTTGCCAATCAAAATAGAAAAAAAAATTGCCCCAGAATCTAATGAAAATATATTATCAAAATTTCGTACGATGGGGTTCACAGAATCTGAAGAAACTATTATGCAACTTTTGGAAAACAATGATAATAAGATGGAAGGAGTCATTGCAAATCTTTTATTAAAAAAGATGAAAGCAAACAAAAAATAATTACAGTATTTGTTAACTTGGTGCATTGTTTGTTTTGGCACCAAAATCATTTTTAGATAATTACTTGAAATTTATATTTGATAACAAAAATGCTGATCTTTCAATACATAATTTCTTAAATCAGAAACTTCACTCATATTCGACGTTTAATACAACGTCGTATGGCCATACAAGCGATTTTATAAAAAAAATCATCTTAGTAGTTAACTGCTAATTATTGATATATATATGATCGTAATTTATTCTCAAATTATTCATAAAAAAGAATGTATTTTTTGACTTTAATCTTGAAATAAGCATTATTATATTATATTATTTATTTTTATAATTGATATCAATTATAAAAAAAGATAAATATGCTTGAGATTTCGAGATCTAGGTAATTTTGAAAATGTTAACATTTATTTTCATATCACATTTCATATCTGATATCATGATAATTGATAATCTCGATATCACATTTTTAAACTGATAATCGAATATCGATATCGATTCTCAGAATAACAAGCCCATATATAACTATTATTTTGAATGAGTGATTAAGTTATATCAACATATCATTAGTTTAAAAAATATTATTGTTGCTAATAAATACTATTGTTGCTAATAAATATATAATTCTAGTCATATATTTAATTTATGATGCTCAATTACCTTAAAATTGATATAAATAAGAAAGATAAAAAGGCGCCTTTTTATTTTTTATAATCTTCACAAATATTTCAATGAGCATATAAAACAAATTCATTGATTTATAAATATTTTCAATAAATTTCTTTTCTCAATATTGATGAGTTAATTCGTTATTTCCTAATAATAAAATAATGTCTGGTTTACTCGCTCGCCGTACAGGAAATAGTGGAAACGATCCAGGCCCAGGCGCTTATTCTCTCCGTGGGGGCATTGGTGATGCTCCAAAATATACTATTAAAGGTCGATATGAAACAACTAATAGACCAATAACAGCACCATACCGTTCACTTCCATCTACCGTTGGTAATGGACCTAAAATTTCAATGTCAAGTCGTCACGCTCAACGAGAAGTTACAGCAACGCCAGGACCAAATTATGTTCCACCAGCACTTGGCGCCGATGCTAAGAAAACAACTATGTCATATAGACATGCAGAAGCAAGAGATTCGAGGCTTGACAATCCAGGTCCAGGTGCATATAACATTGAACCAAAATTTGCGAACGATGCACAAAAATCTACATTACATCAAAGGACAGGTAAAACAGATGACAGTACTATATCGCCAGGACCTGGTGCGTATCTTCCAAACATGGATGCAGTTAAGAAACGAGCACCATCAGTAACGATGCATGTTCGCCCACAAGATGGCCAGAAAGAAGTTACACCAGGTCCAAGTGATTATGCTATTTCAAGAGATCTTGGTGGTACAGCACCAACACTACATACTCGACCTAAAACATCGCTAGCTTATGTTACACCAGGTCCAGGAGCATATTCGCCATCAGACAAAACTCTTGGCGATGCACCCAAATATACGATGAAAGGACGCTATGAAACCAAACAGAATCTAATGGCAGCACCATATCGAGCTCTTCCATCTACCGTTGGTAATGGACCTAAAATTTCAATGTCAAGTCGTCACGCTCAACGAGAAGTTACAGCAACGCCAGGACCAAATTATGTTCCACCAGCACTTGGCGCCGATGCTAAGAAAACAACTATGTCATATAGACATGCAGAAGCAAGAGATTCGAGGCTTGATAATCCAGGTCCAGGTGCATATAACATTGAACCAAAATTTGCGAACGATGCACAAAAATCTACATTACATCAAAGGACAGGTAAAACAGATGACAGCACTATATCGCCAGGACCTGGTGCGTATCTTCCAAATATGGATGCAGTTAAAGCTCGTGCGCCATCAGCAACGATGCATGTTCGTCCTAAAGATAGTCAAAGAGATGTTACACCAGGTCCAAGTGATTATGCTATTTCAAGAGATCTTGGTGGTACAGCATCAACACTACACACAAAGCCAAAAGACTCACAGGCGTATGTTACACCAGGTCCAGGAGCATATTCGCCATCAGACAAGACTCTTGGCGATGCACCCAAATATACGATGAAAGGACGCTATGAAACTAAACAGAATCTAATGGCAGCACCATATCGAGCTCTTCCATCTACCGTTGGTAATGGACCTAAAATTTCAATGTCAAGTCGTCACGCTCAACGAGAAGTTACAGCAACGCCAGGACCAAATTATGTTCCACCAGCACTTGGCGCCGATGCTAAGAAAACAACTATGTCATATAGACATGCAGAAGCAAGAGATTCGAGGCTTGATAATCCAGGTCCAGGTGCATATAACATTGAACCAAAATTTGCGAACGATGCACAAAAATCTACATTACATCAAAGGACAGGTAAAACAGATGACAGCACTATATCACCAGGACCTGGTGCGTATCTTCCAAATATGGATGCAGTTAAGAAACGAGCACCATCAGTAACGATGCATGTTCGCCCACAAGATGGCCAGAAAGAAGTTACACCAGGTCCAAGTGATTATGCTATTTCAAGAGATCTTGGTGGTACAGCACCAACACTACATACTCGACCTAAAACATCGCTAGCTTATGTTACACCAGGTCCAGGAGCATATTCGCCATCAGACAAGACTCTTGGCGATGCACCCAAATATACGATGAAAGGACGCTATGAAACCAAACAGAATCTAATGGCAGCACCATATCGAGCTCTTCCATCTACCGTTGGTAATGGACCAAAAATTTCAATGTCAAGTCGTCACGCTCAACGAGAAGTTACAGCAACGCCAGGACCAAATTATGTTCCACCAGCACTTGGCGCCGATGCGCCCAAATCATCTCTATCTTACCGTCATGCTGGTGTTAGAGATTCAAGAATTGACAATCCCGGTCCAGGCGCTTACAACATCGAACCGAAATTTGCAAATGATGCTCAAAAATACACATTACATCAAAGAACAGGAAAGACTGATGATAGCACGATTTCTCCAGGTCCAGGTGCTTATCTTCCAAATATGGACGCTGTTAGAGCTCGTGCACCATCATCTACAATGCATATTAGACCGAAAGCAATTGAACCTGAATCAACACCAGGCTATGTTGATTTAGGATCAACGTTAAATGGAAAAGGAATTACAATTGGATTAAGAGAAAACCTAGATCTGATTCAAGTATAGTTTTTTTTTATTATTATTATAAAGTTTTTGTATAATTTTTGAATGGAATTTATTAAAAATTGATAAATAAGAAGGAAATTTTTGTATTTGAAATCTTTCAAAATTTCAACGTTCTTTTTCCTAATTTTTCAATGGCCATTATCAATTATAAAGTAAACGTTCTATTAGTTTCTGTTTTTTTAGGAAAAATAATAATACAAAAATTTCAACCTGATTCACTTTTAAAATGACAACAAACAGATTAGACATGATAATTCGGAAATTATATCAAGGTAAGAAGTATGAAAGAAACACAGTAATTAAAATTGCAAACAAAGATCTGACATGGCTCTGCAATGAAGCAATAAATGTTCTTAACAACGATTCTATTTTACTCGAACTTCGAGCTCCAATCAATGTTGTTGGTGACCTTCATGGCCAATTCTATGATTTACTTCAATATCTTGATAGAGGTGGAAAACCACCAACCGCTAATTACCTATTTTTGGGCGATTATGTGGACCGTGGCCGTAATTCAGTTGAAACATTTACTCTCCTGCTTGCTCTAAAAGTTAAATATCCTGAAAATGTATGGCTTCTTCGTGGTAATCATGAAACACCAGAGATTTCACGTTTATATGGATTCTTTACAGAATGTACAGAAAGATATAGTAAAGCTCTATGGGACAAATTTGTAGAAGTTTTTAAATACTTACCATTGGCAGCTGTTATTAGTGATAGGATTTTTTGTGTTCATGGCGGTTTATCTCCACGTTTGACTGATTTGAATGACATATCTACGTTGAGAAGGCCTTTGAATATTCCTGATACTGGACTACTTTGTGATTTACTTTGGTCAGACCCTTCTCCCGATCATAGTGGCTATCGTGAAAGCGAAAGAGGTACTTCTTTTACATATGGCGAAGATGTTGTTGATAGATTTCTTACAAAAAATGATTTTGATTTAATATGCAGAGCTCATCAAGTCGTTCCTCAAGGCTTTGAGTTTCCTTTTACAGCTCAGACACTCTTAACCGTTTTTTCAGCTTCTGACTACTGCGAAGAATTTGGAAACAGAGGTGTTATGTTGAAAGTTGATGAGAATTTAAAGTGTACTTTTGAATTTATTGATCCTCCAAAAAAGCCAATTAGGAAAATTGGCAATAGGCCTGTTACACCAGGAACTTTTTATTGAATTAAGCGTTCTTTTCTGTTTATATACTTTAATTGATTTTTTTTTAGAAATAAATTACTTTCATCAAATTATTCTCCGATGCATACTAATGTATCAAATATTATTATTTTGTTAATTGATTTAGCGAATTATTTCAATTAATAACATTCAAAAAAAAAAAAAAAAGGAAAATATAATATAGAAACAACATTTATATATAAACAATAAGCAAAGATCAATTTTGTTGATAATTGGTCATTAAGGATTGAGTTACCAAAATATTTAATTCTCTGTCATCAGTAAATTGATTTTCTTGAAGAACCTCATAAAATTCTTCCTTAAGATCGTCTAGATGATCGCAATCATTATCGAATAAAGTAAATAATCGATTAACACCAACAATAAATTCTTTGATATAAGGAAAATCTTGACTGTTTGAAGAAACTAGATCAAATAAATGCTTAAAAATATTTGAACATATAATGCGAGATATTAAAGTCTGGCTGCAACTTGAAAAGGAAATTGCAAACAGCTTACCAATTTGAATTTTATTATGGTTACTTTCTGTTTTAAAAAAATATTCGTAAAGGCTCATAAATTCTTGACTAAAAACAATTTCATCATAGTTTCTAGATGTAATAAGAGCCGCTTCTAAAAAATCAATGCAATAATTAGAAAAACTATTTGTTAATATCGCATAAATTTTCCTGAAAATTCCAAGATTGAATAAAACATCAAGAATTTGTGAATTAAAACGTATTAAATTAATTAATACCGTGAAGCATTGCGAATTTAAAATATCGCAATTCATTTGAATAAGTTCGAAAGGTTTATTAACAAATGTATCCTTATTAAAAAGATGATTATGGTGCTGCGAAAGAAGTGAAAAGGCACGAAGTGAAATATTAAATAAATCTTCAGTTAATTGTTGAAATGAAAAAAAAAATGAAAAAATTGAATTAGCAACTTCATCTCCATGATCGAATTTTGCAAAAGATGAAATTAAAAATAATGCTTGCTGCCTTATTTGATTATCATTTGATGATTGCGCTAAATTAAAGATTATTGACAAAATATTAATATCTGATGTTTCATATGAATTTTCAGGTATGTTTAAAAATTGAACATTAATGTTAAGTAATGCTTTTGATGATTCATATGAATTTTCAGATATGTTTAAAAGAGTTTTCAATGACATTAATGCAGGAAATCCACATTTAGAAATAGAAATGTCAATAATTGGATATAAAAATTGATCTGATAATAAAATTGGAGGTAACTGTTTAGATGTTGCCGTTATAAATGCAGACGCTTCACAAATTGCATTTATTTTTGATTGATTCTCATTTCTTGAAAAGCAAGCATTGAAATAATTTGCTTTGCTTTTTTTTTTGTAGTAATCATTAATCAAGAAAACGATGTAATTAGGAAAGTTTGTGTAAAATAAATCTGAAGAACAATCAAGATTACTAAAATTTTTAAAATCTGGTGATTGAATAATTCGTTTCCATTGTGCATTAATGGAGTTATATCTTTTATTAATCATGCTGTCCACAAACGATAAATTGATATCAGATATTCTGGATTCAGATAAGTCTCCTTCTTGACCATAATCAGTGCTTTTGTAATTCATTAAAATTTAGCCTGACCAAAATTTTTAAATTGAAAAAGTCAGAAACGATTATTTTCAACATAAAAAAAAAAAAAAAAAAAAAGAATTAATTTATTGAGTATCTTTAACATAATCTATATCTTTATAATTTTGAATATCTTCGTTGTATAAATCTAACTTTGAATTGTCATCTATTTTATAGTCTTTTGGTTTCATCGGGAAAAATACTTCTGTTAAATTTTCCTCGAAATCGAAAGAAAAGAATGGATTGCGATTCTTTGGTTGAATATATAAATATGTCAATCCGAAGAATTTCCTTGTTTCAAGAACATTACCATTAGTAACTATTATAAAACAGTGTTCCAGTAACAAAATTGAAACTTGAATTAAATAAAAAAGCCAAACCGGAATCAAAATTATTAATAGTATATGATGCAAAAGCCAATTTGTACGTTGTAATTCATCATTTTGAGCTAAAGAAATAAAAGATATTATTAATAAAAAAAGTAAAGTTAAAAATTCTGCAACAAGGAAAAGAAAGTAAAACATGTAGTTACTAAATCCAATACAAACATCTGCTAGATCTGAATGATAAAGTTGGCGACGAACACATTGATGACACTTGTTGCAATGGAAAAAACGAATTGGAACCCTTCTTTGACATGAACGGCAAAAATAAGGTGAATCAATTTGTTCGTTAGGAGGGAGAAAACCAGGATCACTTAACACGCCAGAGTAGCATACTAATGTTGAAAATATTAAAGCTAAAGAAATATAATAAAATATTGGATCATCGTTAAAAAATGATTGTGAAACGTATGTATCTTGACAAATCATAACAAATAAGAAAAAAACATGGGAAAGTAGAATTTTGTGACTGAATTTCATTTTTTCAATATGACCAAATATGTGTTCAACAATTTTTAAACCGAAATATTGACATTTTCATTTGTATTTCAAGAAGAATAACATGTATATATAAGAAAAAAGCATTTTTTGATAAATACAGGTAATGATTCTGGTACAGAGTTCATTTCAATTTGTGTTTTGAGTGATATTGGTATTTGTATAACCGTTTTTTTTTTTAACCAAAATTTAACCTTTTTTTTCAAAAAACAAAAAAACAAAATGCAAAATGATGAATATAATGAAAATATATCAATAAATTTTATATCCGTGATAAGAACATTTGAATTTATAATATAATTGTTTATACCATTTTGTTAAAATTAGGCAGGCAAAAAGATAAAAACAAAACAAAAATAAATCAGTCTTTTTTAAAAATTTATTTTATACATGTCGAAGTCTTTTAGTCTTCTGCATGTAATTTTGGGCGAAGAAGATACGAACAACGATGAGGATTTTCAATTTCGAGTTGACCAATGGAAAAAAATTAATAGAAACAAACGTTATTTCAATCGAAAAAATCGTTCAATTCAATTTTGCCCTGATCAGCAACAACTTCCATATACTCGCAAAAAAAACGATAATTCTCAAGAAGAAGCTGAAATAGAAGAAGCCGAATCTTTTCAAGATTCCATCGAAACAAATGAAAATCCAGTTAACACAAATTTAAACCCTTCAGCATCAGCTTCTACAACAATAGCATCATCAAAACCTACTGTTTATGATGATAACTTTGATTTTCCTCGCTTTTCTTTGGTTAACCAACACGATTTTCCACTTCTTCATTTAAAAGTTAGTCAACCACCGCCATCAAAAGGGCGTCAAATGCCTAATCAATTCCAGCAGCCTCAGCCTCAACAACAAAACTTTATTAATCGTTCGCATACTATGTCATCTATTTACAATCAAAGTAATATGGCCGCTTCTCAAATTAATGCAAGTGGTGGTTCATTAGGTATCAATTCACGACCAGCAGGAATGGGTGGATATCCTACTAATCAAAGTGTTTATGGAAGGCCACAAATGGGTGCGATTAATCGTCCAGGATCCCTTGTATCTTCACCATCATCGCCATCTCTTAACAATGCATTTCTTCAAAATTCTCAGATTCAACGGCAAGTAAATCCACAAGCACAAAATCAGTCAGTTCAAAATCAAAACATTCGCATTGAAGATGGTAGCCAGAATATAAAGAATGAAACATTTTTTATTAGTTCAAGAATGGAACGATACCAAAAACAACGAGAAAGAACGAACAGTGAAGCTCAATTTATAGGCTCAAAAACACTGATACAGCGACCAGGATCTATCCAAAGCAGCTATGCTGGGCAACCTGGCACTATTTCATTTAATCGAACAGATGGGATTCTCAAGACAAATACCAGCAATGTTGAACATGCGGATCAAAAACCGATCATCACAAATATGGTAAATCCACAATCACATTCTGTGTCTCCAGCAGGAGCAGCTCCAACTCAATCATCAATTCAATATATTTCATCAACTGTTAAAGCAGTTGCATCAGGATCAACAGAACCAGCTCCATCACCTCGAGGCGCAGGTCAATTATCATCATCTGCTTCAATGTCATCAATAACTCAACCTATGGGCCAACAAAATGCAATTCTCCAGCAACGCCATGTTCAACTTCAGCGCTCAAATACATCAGGTATTAGTGGTTATGGAGGCTATGCTCAAGCAGCTGGTTATCTTCAAAGTTCAGCCTCAACCAACCTTCTTGGTAGTCAAGCACTTCTGGCAACCCAACAACATATTCAACGAGCTCAGCCATATCAATATCACCAGCAGCCTCAACGTTCTCGCCCACAGCCAAATCTGATTCATCGCATGTATTTCAATCAATATGCTGAAAATGCGCTTTGGTCAGTTATGTGGGATCCCGAAGCATGCCCAAATATTCCTCTCATTCTTGACAGAAGTGATCGTTCCATAAAATTCACTGAAGTCAACTCTCATGGTGGAAACGACAAGAGGAAACTTAAAACATGGAACGACATGAACTTTGAAAATTCTACATATTACACAGAACTTTTTGTTTCAAAAAGTTCTCGTCTAAACCTAAATCTTCGTCATAGTGATCCAGCTTTAAATCTTTCCTTGATTGAACCAAATATGAACGATCTTGAAAACTTTCATCATCCCAAATTCGACACCACTCAATTCATCGGGCGAAAACTTCGTGTCACTTACAAGCCAGAATATGACATTGGTGAGAATGGGGAAGCTGCAATTTCTCCTTTTTTGAAGGATTTGAGATCATTGAGTGGGAGACGAGGTGGAGTTATTGTCGTTGAACACACATCAGAAGCTCTTCCATTCATAATGAACGTCGGAATGGCCAGCCGATTAATTATCTATTGGCATAAAGAGAAACCTACTGACTATCCCAAGATTAGTGATGAAAAACTTCAAATTTTAGAGCCTGATCAAACATCACCATTCATTGCTCAAATTCCACGAAATGAGCCAGTTCCATCGATTAATTGTTTTCTCTACAGTGTCCCAGTAGCTGAGCATCGAGTAGAATCGACTGATTTTTTACTCATCAAATCGATCAAAAAGCCAATCTTCTACATAAAGAAATTCAAATCAATATATTGTGCTGGTTTTCTTGAGCCACATCAAGTAGTAAAGCGTCCATCTACAAAAGCAATGCAAGATTTCCAACTCGCCTTTATTAAAGCTCTTCTCATTAACATTTTTAGAGGAACGGAGCAATACCCAGGAAGGCGAAAGATTCAAGTTTCTCAACTTCAACAAGAATTTTTCCCAAATGTCAATGAACCCAAACTTCGTCAAGTTCTTCGTTCTCTTGCTAAATATAAAAGAAAGCAAGGCAATGTTTATTGGAAGCGAAAAGATCCTGAATGTTTGAACAAGCAATTCAGCTCACTTGAAATTACACCAGAGCTTGTTTGCAAGTATCAATCAATGCTTGTTGGTCTTCATAAATTAAAGAAAAATGGAGTCAACATCATCACTAGATCGAAGAGAGTCTTCCAACAGATTCAGAATCTTCGTGGTGAACTCACAAAGAAAGTTGCATGCAAAATCGAGGCTGAATTAATGAAGACTCCTTGGGCAAGAACAGAGAACTTCAATAAAGCCTTCCAAGGCCATGCTGTTCAAATTGAGCATGCAGATGATGGATCACAAATCATGCGAAGTAAGTCAAGACGTAGAAAAGGAGAGCATGTCAGCATAGATGGTAAAGAACAACCCGAAATAACTAAGCCCAAGTTAGCAGGTACTGATAAAGACTTAAGAAGTCTCACATTGAGGGAATTAAGAGAAAAGTTGATGGCATCAGGTGTCAAACCACAAGACATAGACGAAATGAGTCGTTGGAAACAAGTTGGTCTTCTTCGACAATTAGCGAATCGTCAAAAAGAAGACGGAAACAAGTCAGAACTCGCCCAGAATTTCAGTCGAGGACCACGAAATGACTATGCAGCCTCTCTTGACCAATATAAGAAGCAATATCAACAGACATTTGAAACAAATCTTTCTTTCATCAATACTCAAAATGCTCTTGATAATGACGAGCTTCTTGATGATGGAAACATTTTGGATGATATTTCGCTTCAAATGACTCGTGATGCCCAAGATGATGAAGATACTGAAGATTCATTCGAACTTCAAGAAGAGCTGAATCAAACACCAGCGCTTCAAGGAAGTGATGGCGATCCTCCAGAGCTTGTTCCTTATGGCATCTTCACTTATCCAACTCACATTGACTGGGAAAAGTTCGGATTTGCAAACACGACAATGAGAACTGTCGCCAAGCTAATCACTGTTAGTTGGAATAGAATTGATGGTCTTCATGTTGAGCTTCATTGGAAAAGATCTCCTCCTCAAATCGAAGCATTAATGAAGAACCCCAACGTGTATCAAGATCAAGGCCAAAAAGCGCCAATGAGTTCGGAAGACCTTGAAGAATACATTTTGAAAAATCAAAGGAAAACTCTTCAAGACAAGATTCGAAGAACAAGACAAAATGTTAATTCAAAAGGACCACGAACTCTCGTTCAATCTTATCTGGCAGTTCATCATCAACTTCCTTTGATCAATGATAAAGATGGTGCTAATAATTTGACCTTCCATTTGACCCCTGAAATAATGGCAAAAATTGCGGAAGCTTCAGAAAGATTTGCCTTATTTGAGGCAAAGAATGGAAAGAGCCATTCTAAGAAGAAGAAATCTGGACATGGTATTCACGGAAGTAGCGGTGGTCATGGCGGAACAAGTAGCGGCCTTTCTATCGGATCGGGAAGTGGTTCTAGAGAAGGAGGAAGTCACGGAGGAAGTAACAACAATAACAATAATTCAGAAAGCGAATATGACTCTGATGATTCACCTGAAATTACTATTATTACTCCTCATCGTAGAATTGGTCGACAGAGTCCTGTTGTAGTCTTCAACGAGCTCTTGAAGAAGTTGTTGGCTAAGCTGCTTCAGAAGCCAGGAGATGAATATTGGGTATTCAAAAAGCCGGTTTTGAAAAAAGATGTACCTGATTATCATAACTATGTAACAGTCCCAATGTGCTTCGAGGATGTTGAAAGAAAGGCAAATAACTTGGAATATACAACTATTTCGAAGTTCTATTCGGATGTTAAACAGATTGATACAAATTGTCAAATTTATAACAAAGGAAGAAATGATGAATTGGTCGCTTTATCAAACAAAATGATGGACGAATTTCAGAATGAATTGGCGGCAATGAGAGATGAACTTGATCAAAGAGAAAATGAAATCGATCCTGTTCTTCGTCAGAATCATGAGTGATTCTTATTTACTATTTAGTTTATTATTTTTATTGTTATTTTTATTTATTTTTGTGTATGTTTTATGTTATGTAAGATTTTTATTGATATTATTATATATATATTATAAAATAAAGAATTCATTTCTAGGATTTTCATTATTATTATAATGCAATTATTTATTATTTTATATTTATTTATTTATTTATTGATTTTTATTGATTTTGAAATTTCCGATGTTTTCAATTTTTTTTTTTTTTATTAGCAACTGATTGACCATTTATCTCTATGCTTTTCTTATCTTTATTTGTATTTTTAATACAAAGTCGTAAAAGTACTGATGATCCAAAAAATGTTGAATATATCGATGAAGGAATTCGTGAAAGAATTGTTCATAATTTCACAATTGATCAAATAGAATCTATGCAAAAAAACACTGAATCGCATGAATATCAAGCCGATACAAATAAAGTTATGGGTATACTTATTGATAATCTTTATCAAAATAAAGACATTTTCCTCCGTGAATTAATTTCAAATGCAAACGACGCACTTGATAAAATTCGATTTCAAATGATTCGCGATCCAACAACTACAGAAAATGGTCCCAAAGAATTAGAAATTTTAATTGATGTTAATGAAGAACAAAAAACTTTATCAATTACTGATACTGGAATTGGAATGACTAAAGAAGAATTAATAGAAAATCTTGGACGTATAGCTAAATCTGGTACATCAGAATTTCAAAAAATGCTTCAATCTGGAGATACAAATTTGATCGGTCAATTTGGAGTTGGTTTTTATTCTGCATTTTTGGTCGCCGACAAGGTTACTGTAATTTCAAAAAGTAACAACAGTACGAAACAATATATTTGGATTAGTGATGCAACAAGTAGATTTTCTGTTGTTGAAGATCCAAGAGGAGTTACACTTGGACGCGGTACATCAATTATATTACACTTGAAAGATAATTGCTACAATTATGTTGATAGAGATCGTCTTGTTTCTATCATTAAACACTATTCAATGTTTGTAGATTTCCCTGTCAAAATTTGGCACTTCAAAGATGTTTATGTCACTGAATCAAAGAATGAAGATGCTGCTGACACTGATAAGATTGGCAAAGAGATTTTTAATGATGATGATAAAGATGTGATTGAAGAAGGTTCTGAAGATGGTAAAGAAGAAAGCGAAGAAAGTGATGAACAAGCTACCAAGTCAAAGAAAAAATCAAAGAAAGAAGAAGAAGAAGATAATGAAGATTACGAAGTTGTCAAGAAAAGAATTTGGCAATGGGTTCAAATTAATGATAAAAAGCCAATATGGTTAAGGGATCCAACAGAAGTATCAGAAAGCGACTATGACGAATTCTTTATGATATTTTATAAAGAACCAAAGCCACCTCTTCTTCATACCCACTTTAATGCAGAAGGTAGAGTTGTATTCAACGCACTATTTTTCATTCCATCGGTACCTCCTCCAGCTGAAAAGACTTTTGAACAAACAACAAGAAATATCAGACTTTACGTGAAACGAATTCTTGTGGCTGATGAATGGAATGATGAAATACTTCCAACTTACCTTCACTTTGTCAAAGGAGTAATTGATAGCAATGATCTTACATTAAACGTTGATAGAGATAGGCTTATCAAATTAAACTCACTTAAACTAATCAAAAGGAGAGTTACTACCAAAATTTTGAGCGTTCTTAGAAATATGTTTTTAAATGACCCAATCAAATATGCTGAATTTTATTCTAAATTCTCTGGTAACATCAAATTTGGAATTGTTGATGATCCTGTAAACAAACAAATGTTAAGCAAGCTTCTTATGTTTTATACTAGCTATTCCCCTCGTAAGCTTACTACTCTTGATGATTATGTGGCTAGAATGAAGAAAGGGCAAGAAAAGATTTACTGGATAGGAGCTCCCACAATTGATGAAGCAATTATGTCTCCATATATGGAAGATCTTTTGGATCAAGGATATGAAGTTCTTTTCGCTATTGAACCTATTGATGTTCATTGTTTTGAACAAATGGATGAATTTGATGGAATTCCATTATCAAATCCAGAAAAGAAAGATCCATCGCAAACAGATGAAAAAGTTCAAGACGTTAGTGGCTTCAATATATCTCAACGTAATTTTAATCGTTATGTCAGATGGTTCAAACGAGTTATTGGTGACAAAATTGATAATGTTATACTTAGTAGAAGATTGCACACTACTCCTGCAATTTGTATTTCAACAAGTTATGGATACACTGCATCACATGAAAGACTTCTCAGAGCACAAACAGTTCATGATTCAAAACTCGATGAAAATCTTATTATGAATCATAAAATCCTTGAATTAAACTTTGATCACCCAACAATAAAGGATTTACTTGATCGTATTAAAAAGAATCATAAAGACCCAGCTGTCATTGAAGATGCAAGATTAATCTTTGACAATGCCTTGCTTGCTGGTGGTTTCCAGCTTACAGATTCTCTCAATTTTACGAAGAGAGTGTTCAGAATGATTGGAAAGTCTTATGATATTGATAAAGAAGTTGCAGATTTCGAAGAAGAAAATAAGGTGTTCACTCCAGAAGTTGAAGATGAATTCGAGCATCAGCACAAGCATCAGAAGAGGATTAAACTTGTGAAACCAAAGGCTTATAAAACTGAAGGAGAACTTGATGAAAATGGTGATGAAAAGCCTGCAGATTTGAATCCAGAAACACCTCCGGAAGCATATAAAGGTCTTCTATAAAAATATTTGGAATTTGTAGATTTATTATTATATAATTTATTTTATTTATTAAATATCTGGTGCTTTGATAAAAACAGTTTTTTGCAATTATAATTATATGATATTGAAGGAGTTTTTAAGCAATTTTAAACTTCGTCATAAATAAACGGTTTTAGTTAACAAAAACGATATAAATATTTGTTATCAAATGCAACCATTTCAAGCTATTTTTGCAGATTTTATAAAGGATTCCACAAAAATTATTGAAGAATTTCAAGCTCAATGTCAAGCAATAGGATACGAAATACCTGATCTGGATGTTTCTAAAGTTATACCATGTTTCAAATATACACCAAATGACAGCATAAACGAGACACTTAAAAATGCATCTGATAACGATATAGAAATTAAAGTCATTGATACAACAAATAAATCACCAAAAGAACTTTTATTATCAAGTCATTTTGTAACAAAAGTTAAAAATAATCTTGAAGCTGATGGATTGGCAGCTACAAAGATTAAAATACGCAAAGTTATAGACAAACTTCGCTCAGAAGGTAAAATTGAATTTCCTGAAAATACAGAATATTAATTCTATCTATTCAATTCACAATTTTTAATTTATATATATATATATATGAAGTTAATTGGTTACCGATTAATATTTTTTTTTATTTGACAAAATGAGTCAGTGTATTACTCGCCATATTTTTTTTATTTTCGCAATTGTTTTTTTTTTTTTTTTTGGACAAAATAAATATAAATTATATTATACAATTACTCTTATTTTCAATATTAATATATTTTTGTATAAGTCATTATCATATATTATAATTTTAATTAAAAAACAATTATGCATATATAAATACATTTAATAACAACAATTAATCAAATATAGCAGGTATTGAAAGAGGGAGTCTTCCCCTTATTTCATCTGTATGAAATGGCTTAAATATTTCATCATTTGCAGCTTTTCGATTTATCATAGCAGCAGCAACCCTCATTGTGGCCTTTTCGTCTGAATCAGCTGACTCAAGCAAACAAAAAGAACCTGTTTTACTCAAAGCTTTTGTTGCTGGATAAATTTTCTTGATATTATCAAGTAATGATTTATCTGTTTGTAAAACCCATGCTGTTTCTAGCATGTGCAAAGCCTTTTCTGAAGATGATATATCTGAAAAAATGACTGGTTCCAGCAGTGGAGGACTCCATAAAGAAAAGTTTCCAAAGAATGGATCAAGGTATTTAAAAATTATGGTTCTTAATTTTTCAAAAATAGGAATAGCATTTGTTGGACAAATGAAATATTCAGGAAGATAAGGATATTTCATTTGGGAGTGAGAAACATAAAATGAAAGTATTGCTTCTTGGCCTTCTGGTGTCATTTCACCTTTTCTGTTTAAATATATATGATGCTTGTTTTCTTTGATAGGCTGGAACATTCCTTTATGATAATCTATTAATTTAAATGTGTTTGCAGCAATCAAAGTTGCTTTTTCATCGAAAGGTCTCCAATCTGATGTAATTCGAATAAGAGCTACAACTTCAACATAGAGTGAAATTTCAGCGTCCGATTCAAGGACCCAATCAAATTCATGAAAAGTCGATGGTTTCCATACTCCTGGTTTTGCTATTTTCATTTCGACTTCAACAATGTTACTTACACATTCGTTTCCTTGAACGAGTGCCAAAAAAACTGACATTTTTGCTATCGTTTGAATAGGAAATTCCATATATTCTGAATGGAACGAAATACGTGATGTCCGAATAACTATTCGATTTGAAATTGTGTTAATTGAGTATGGAAATAAGCCAGAATCATCAAAAAAAGGTCGAATAGCATGATCATACATGGTTGATGGAGTTTTTGAGTAATCGAAAAGTGCGGATTCTTGAAATTCAGCATCAACTTCATTAATCGGTAGAACTTCTTGATTAATTTTCATTTTGGCATTTTGGCTGTCTATATCAAGAGCCTTAGAATATATACGAGATTTTCTCCTTGCATTCATCTGTGGCAGAACTTTGCTAACTCGTCTTCCAGGTTGTTTGCTTGGAATTTGATCGTAACGACGAGCTGCTCGATTTAAATTCTCTCCAAGCATAAATTCAGCTGGATCTACAACTCGATTGAACATATATGACTTTGGAAGATTCAGCTCTGGTTGGGTTATTGAATTTCGATGTTGATCAGCAATGCAAAAGTCGGTTGAGAGAACAAAATGAGAGGGATTGTTTTTATAATTTTGATATCCTCTTCGATGTAGATCCCTAAAAGACATGATAAAATAGATTAAAAAAAAATAAATAAAATTTAAAAAATTGAATTTATAAACGTTCATATGAAATTTTATTATAAACTTTTTCAATACTTATTCATCTTCTTCAGCTAACATACTTTCCATTTCTTTTATTTCATCCTCAAGTGATTTAATTAAAAGATCTCTAATGGGTTTATCTTCTTTAGGTATACTAGGTGCTTTATCTTTCTCGCGTATAAGTGCTTTCTTCAAATCCTCTAAATATATGTTTGGATCAAGATCACCTTCTTGAACTTCTTCAAATTCTTTCTTTTTCTTAGCAAAGAAATTAACTTGGTCTTCGTATTCCTTGGGAATAGGATAGCCCACCTGTTTGAAAAATTTAATCATTGCTGGATCAGCTAAGATGTCAGTAGCTTTAGTTCCCCAGAAGAGTTCTAGTTCTTCTTTTTTCAAAAGTACTAAATGTGGTGGTGGTGGTAAATTTTTAGGTACCTTTTTAGGCTGAGGGGCTGGAGAGGCTGCTGGTGCTGGAACTTGAACTGGTTTGACAGGTTTATTTGGAGAATGACTTGGACGAACTACTTCTTGTGGAGTGTAAGATATGGCTTCTGTAAGAATAGTAGGGCAGCAATAGAATTCTTGAATCTCATAAGTAGTTGAAACTCCATTTAGTGGAGCTCTGAGTGATACATTAAACTTAACTGTTGTTCCACCAATATTTGATATTATTTCAACAGTGCTTTTATTGGTGAACTCGCTTAAAGAAAACTGAGCGGCTTTGTCGCCAAGAGAAATTTTTCCTCCTTTTGAAACGGCATTAGCTATTTTCCTATTATCATAATTTTGGTTATAAGAGTCATTAAGATCATTGTTATTTTGTCCTGAAAGTTTTCGTGATTGAAATCTTCCAATACCAGGGATTTCAACAACAATTTGGTATTGGCCTTTGATATTACAATCTTTTACAGATTGAAATGAAACTTGAATTTCTTTATCAGAAAGTGAAGTATTTAAAGTAGAATGTTGGAGTTGCATATAATCTGAAACTAGAAATTCAGGTTTTGGAAATGCTGCTTTCAATGATTGATTAGTCATTTTAATAGCTCTATCTATTTCTCTTGCCGATGCTTCTTCACGCTTTGAATTTGCAGTATCTTTTAATTTTTGAAGTTTTTGCAGTTGATCATTTAATATCTTTCGAACGTTTGTGTTTTCTTCTATTATAGAAGGAACGTTAAGAGCTTTTGATTTGATATTACTCCAATGGCCAAAAGGAACAATTTTTTGAGGAAGTGACATAAAATGCATTTTAACTTCTTTTGAATCAAATTTTTCGGGGCCAGCAAAAATAATAGGTGCGAGGTTATCGATGACACTCATATACTGATCAGCCACTTGTGGCTCATCTGCAGAATAAAGAAAATTATAAAAGAGTGATGAGAAATAATCAAAAACATCTTTGTATTCTAAATTTGTTTGTTTCTCTTCTATTTTTTGATATTTTACATTTGTTGGTTTGTATTCTGGTTTGGATGCTGCTTTTGGTGGAGGCTTTTCTACTTTTTGGACGTCGTCATCGTCATCAGAAATATTACTAGTGAAGTTGGCTTTCTTCTTTTTGGGTTTAGGGTTACTTTCATCGAGTCCGTCCAGTTCAGCATCTAAATCTATATCATCGGAGTCCAAATCTATATCATCAGGGTTTATATCGTCTACTTGTTGGAGTAAGGCTTGAGCGTCTCTAAGAGCTTGTTCATGATCTTGCTTGGCAGGTTGTGGCTTCCCAGAACTAGTTTTTTTAGCTCTTTTCTTCTTTTTTTTTTGAGGTTGTTCCTCATCAAGTAAATGCTCTAATTCATCATCAATTTCGTCTTCGTTTATTTGGGGGGTATTGAAAAACAAATCATTAGCTTTCATTTTAAATTTTGAATTTTCAAATTTCTATTTAAAATTTGACGGTTTTTATTGAAATTGGCAAGTAAAAATTTGTTTTTTTTTTTTGATCAGTATTTATTTTAGTATGCTAAAAGTTTTGGATATATTGAAATAAGAGTAATTAAAGATAAAGTCTTTAAAGCAATTAATTCGCTTTGAAGTGTATTTTAAATAAATATGAATAGCATTTCCAGTTATGATCCAACAATAGTAAAAAGAGTCTTTTATTATTAAATATCTTTATTAAATTAAGAAAGGATCAAACAAATGTTCATCGTGTCTTGCAATGCAAATTGTCTCTTTAAGATTTTCTATTTCTTGTTGTCCTTGTTCAGCATATTCTTTATGTAATTTTTCAAATTGAGGATTTTCTTTAAATTTAAATACAATGTCTGATCTGCCTTTTTGTTTAACTCCAAGATTTTCAAGAATCTTTGGCATATCTTCCCTTTTAATATTGAATAAACTCAAAAATTTTTCAAACAAACCAACGCTTTTTCCATCTATTATTGCCGTAGTTGGTAATGTTTTTTTTTTGGCAAACAAAACAATAATAAAATTCCTTGGAAGTCGAAAATTAATTGGTAAAATCGTTTCTGGTAATTTTTCGGTTTTAATTGTCCACCTTCCTTGAATATAATATGCGTATTCAAGGAGAAGCGGTAATAATTCTTCTTTGTGAGCTTGGAGTCCATGTTTTTGTAGTTGTTGATCAAAACTAATTGTTTTTTCTTTGAGTAAAATATAAATAAGTTGTTCACTAGGCGGCCTAGAATGTAATTCGTTATCGTCAAGATTTTCAATCATCTCAATATTAATTGTTTCTTGTGATCCGGTTAATAATTTCTGGTAAACTTGAGAAGACATGGGAGCTGATATATCGTCTCTAGATTGAGAAATAAATTCATCTAAATCTTGAATAGGTTCCCAATTTAAATCATATTTATTTTCTACTTCTTCTTGATTTGCTGAAGTCATAGGACGGCCTTGGAGTACTTGATATATAGGTGTTAAATGCAATTCGTCATCTCGCAAAACTCCAACTGCAATGGGTTGAGAAATATTAACTTTCTGTGTGGAAATTTTATATGTCATATCGTTTGATGAAACCAAATCTTGTGGAGGTAGAACTAGAAATTCATATCGATCCATTTCTGCGTCATGGCCAGCAAATTGGACAGCAGGAACTTCATTTTCTCGGCTTACGAGTGGAAATTGAAGTAAAAAACTTTTATTTCCAACTCCAGAGCAATTAAAAATTTTGATTTCTTTAACAACAGGATCATTATCATCCATTAAATCAAATAATGATGAAATAGAGGCCAAATTTTCAATTAATATTTGGTCAACAATAATGTTTGATTTAAATGACAATTCTCAAGATAAAGTTGAAAGATCAGTTTATATTACAAATCTCTCATTTAAAATAAACAATGATGATCTTGAAAGAATATTCAGTCAAGTTGGAAGAGTTGAAGCCTCTCATGCTTTTTTTGACAAAGAACTTTTGCGACCTGCAGGCAGAGGTATTGTATTATTCAGTAAAAAGGAAGAAGCACAACGTGCAATCAAAGAATTAGATAATATTTCAATTAAAGGACGAAAAATTAAGGTTCAATTAAATACAAAACGCATAAAACTCTTAGATTTTAAAAGGGGGTCAGTTGAAGAAGAAAATCCTGAATTAATTCAACATTCCAGTTTTTCAGCCATCCATCCGCATGAAAATGCACATCTGAGCCGCGCATCTAGCAGTCGTAGATCACTTTCTGGCAGGCATCATGGTTCTCATCGTGAGCATCATTCAACTTTAGTTGGAGATTATGATTATGATGAATATGATTTTCATCGAAGGGATAGAGATAAAATTAGAGATAGGGATAAAAGTAGGCATGGTATGTTAAAATATGGTTATGATCCGTCTTTTGACCATGATTATGAATATGAACGAAGTAAATCAAGAGCAAATATTAAAAATATTGATCGAAAAATCGAAAGAAGGCAAATAAGTTCGCATTTAGGTGAAATTCATGATGGAAAAAATGTATCACCGATTAGAGAAAAAAATCCCATTCGAATTCATGATCGTGAATTAGCTTCAGATATAAATAAAGATTCGGAACATATTTATTTAAATGCTCCACCAGTGTTGAGTCAGTCACTATTACCTCCTCCTCCCCCTCCAATATTACAAATGAAAATCCCATTAAGTTCTACAATTATGCCAGATCCTTCAATAAATTTGCAATCTCATGATTATGATCAAAGTATTCATGCTATTAACGCCATGGAAGAACTTTTCTCTGATATTGGTACAGATATTCCACATAATATTTGGATAAAAGTGGTAAAGAAAAGGGCCCAAGATGTCTATAATGATTTATTTTCTGTTACAAAAGATCATCAAATCATAAAAGATAAAGTGTTGCTCCGATTTCAGCCTAACGAAGCATTGACTGTATCAAATTTCATAGATGCGCTATCTCCATCATCTAAGTGAGGAATTTTTTGTTTGAAGTAAAAAAAATTAAAAAAAAAAATATTTTTAATGTTGTAAATTTATATTTATATAATGGTTGATTAAATATTTATTTATGACTGCTTATACAGCTATGTCATGACAAGAACAAAATAAAAATAACAAATATATTATGCATGGTATCTAATCTATATTGTATAAAGTATTAATATCTGTCAATCTTGCCTATGAGGCGAAACTTGAATATCCGCAAAATTACTAACCTTAACTGATGAGGAAACAGGTACTTGTTTAATTGATGAAATTGCACGGTTGAAGCTCGTTGACCGAAGAATTAAATCATCATTTCTCAAACTGCTTGCTGGGGTCCTTGAAGACATTGATTTCCCAAGAATGTTAATCGGTTTCATTCTGACCATCCCACCACCTTGGCGAGACATGTGTGAAGAGATTTCGTTTACTTGTCCAGGGAAAGTAGGTATATGACTAGATGATCCTGATTGACCAATGTTCACTCGTCCATTATTTCTAAAATCAGGTTTTGCAGGATTAAGCATTGGTAAAGATCTTGGTACTTTGGGTTCTGCTATTTTAGATAATATATCGTTTGAGACCTTAAATGAAAATTCGTCTTCACTTTTTATAAAAAAGGCCTGGAATCGTTTTATATAAGGAAGAGCAGGGAAAGTAAAAGCTTCATGTGTTCCATCTTCTTTAAGAACCAAAACGCCGCTTTTGTTTCCAAGCATCCCACAATAATTTGAGGCAGAAAAAACAGTTACAATTTTAGAATCGAGCGCAAACTCAATTCCATTTTTAACGCATTCATGGCCACGAACTATAAGATAAAGGGCTTGGCTTTTCAAAAAGCAATTCAAAGAGGCAGAGCCAAATAAATACCCTAAGCCACGAGCTGATGGTGCAAAAGTTGCCACCTGTGGTGAAGGATCTGACCAAACAAGACTAGAAACTAGAGCATTGTCATATCCAAATAGAGGCCTTTTAATATCATTTATTTGTCCAAGTGTTGAAAATTCTGGTCCAATTCCTCCGTGTAGACAAAGTGTTGAGTCATTAACAAGAGCAGCAAGAGGCATTTCAGCAAATGCAGCATTAAAGGACACGCTAACAATAGGATTATTATAAACATTTTCCAGTTCATTTGAAAAGCCACATCTTGAGTACATATCTGCAAATTCATGATTTCCGCGGATAATAAAAATATTTTTGGGGAAAAGAACTTTAAGAATGAAAATAAAAGTAATTGTTTCAAGAGAAAACTCGCCTCTATCTACAAAATCGCCTAGAAATAAGTAATTTTTATCTGGTGGGAATCCAATGGTTCTCAATATTCGAAAAAGATCAAAAATGTGTCCATGTAAGTCTCCAACAACATTAACATCACAACAAATATTTAAAAGGTAAGGTTCTTTAGAAAAAATTTGTGAAACTGTTTGATTGAGCTGAACAAGAATATTGATTGGAATAATGGGAAAAACGAGATTTGACTGACCAGATCCATAGGGATCAGCCATATTTAAGTTTTGGATTACTTGAAAATAGAAGTTGAATATATCTTGATAAGAATTTAATAGTTGAGATTGTGGATCTGAACTCATTTATAAAAAATTAAAAAAATTTTTTTTTCACTTTGAATAAATTCTATAAAATCAATTGTTTTTTGTTTTTTTTTTTTTTTTTTTTTAAAAAAATGTTTTTGTTTCATAACAGTTAATGTTAAAATTTATATATTAATAGAATACTATAATATGAAATCTGATATAATTCAGAGAATAAAAAAAATTTCAATTAAATAACTCAAAATATCCAGACCAACGGTTATCTATTTTGAAGAAAGTTTTATGCAGCTTTCAATGATTTACATCAGTTTTATAACGTAAACAATGTTTATATTTTACACAATTTTTTTGAATGTATTTGATTTTAAATTTTCGATATATTGAGAAACTTTACACTTTTCGGACAAAATCCTCTCAATCTTATTTATTATAATATTCATATATGAACTTATTTTGACTTGTTTTTTGGAATTAAATCATTAAGGTACAAATCCAGTACGTTATTTTTTGAATAGGAGAACGTTTATCGTTTGAAAAGTTGCATGTCTCTGAAAAAGTTTAAATTGACTAGGTTTGTTTTTGACACTTATTTTACAATTTAAATAAACTTTATGACATGTTATATGAAATGGATGAAAATAATCGTTTTTTATTTAACATGTCATCTTATTCTTTGAGAATGTCAAAAAAAATTGCGGTTACTAAACGTACTGGATTTGTACCTTAAAAAAAAAAATCAACTCTTTTTTTATCATAAAAAAGTTTTCGAACTGAATAGAAATGATTGAAAAAAAATTGAAAGCATTTTTTCTGAAAAGTGCAACTTTTTGAATTTATCAAATTTTCTATGTGTTTTTTAAAAAAGAAGCTATTGGGAGATGAACATTTTTTTTTCTCTAGAAGCAAAAGTTCAGAATTTTTGAATAAAAAAAAAATAAAAATAATAGAAAAAGTTTAAAATTGTATCGAGTATAAACTTTAGATCAGTGGTGTAAACAAGCTTTGTTCGGCATTGATTATAAGCTTGCTTGACTCGGTTCCAATGACCATTTGAATTTTGGCCATAACTTGGCACTTGTAGCTGATATCTAATAATCAAAAGATAAATTGGGTAAATGCTGTTCTGAATCTTCTTCAATTATCGATATCCTCGCTTTTAACTCCGGCTGCTATTTTAACTGTACGTCCAACATTTGGGAAAACTGTTTTTCTCTCAACATATGTGTAATAAAAACTTTTTATAGTGGATTCCTATTGACCTGGCATTCGTGATGAAATAAATTTCCATTATCACCCGTATAATTTTACGAGAAATATAATTTTGGGTCTTCTTTTTCGGACAAGCGATCCAAAGTTTATTTTGGTATAAATATAAATTTATCATATCATTTGGCAAAACATATTCAAAAGATTATGTTGAATGAGATGTTATTTAAAAATTGATTCAATATACATCAACGGCAATTTTATTGAATATCTGCAATTATTTTGTGATAATCATTCAAAAAATTGAATGGAGAGAAAATGATTTTTTTTCATTCTACAGTAATTCAACAAACCTTATAGTACATACAAATTAACCTTATACTAAATTGATAATATCTTTCAAAAATTGTGAAAATTTTCACAAATTTAAACTTATCTTTCAATTATTGAAAAGCTACTCCAATGTTTTTTTGTTAAAAATTATTTGAAAAAGTTAAAAAAAAATGGTGGGTGAATTTATTTTTTTAAAATTTTTACATGGAAGGAGTCAGCACAGCTCCAGTTATTCAACCTTTTCAATGGACCAAAGATGAAATAGAAGTTTTGTCTGAAGTTCAAAGAGATATTTGCATGATGAAGGCATCAGGGAAATCCTGCGATGAAATTGTAAGAAAACATTTGCTTCACTCCTTAAATAACATATCAACATGTATTATTAATACTATACAGGGTAACATTTGGGCCCCAGGACAAATGGTTGGTGGAAGACCTTGCTTTTTATCTGACGTAGAAATTTGTACTTTTAAAAGAAAGATTAATGCTGATTGTTATGATCTTGATTGCTTGAATACAAAATATGCTTTGCAATTGATATTAGAACTAAAAGATTACCGTTATGCAAGAGGTAGTTTCATTGCTCAAATGGCTTCTCAAAAAGTTTCACGGCCAAAATCCTATACAGAAACACTCAATAAAATGATGACATAATAATCAAAAAAATTAAAAATTGATAAAAGTTAAAAAAATAGCAGATTTATATTTTCCTTTGTTACAAAGATTTCTAATTAAATAATATAATCATATTTCTAAAAATTATGCTTCAATTTTAACTAAATGAAGAAGTAAACTCTTTCTTTTAAGTAAAATAACTTTTTAAATAACTTTTTACTTTTTTTCACAATTTTTTGAATGAATTTGTGAGAGAAAAAAAATTGAGAAGCTAATATAAGGTTTTTTGAGAGAAACCTATGGTTTTTAGAATTACTGTATATGATGTGAGCACAAAAAAATACTTCTTTTTTATATTTAAAATGTTCTTCTTTGATGATCCATTTGATTATGATCCTCTTGAGGATTATTTCAACTATAGATACAATAGACGAAGGCGTCAACCTCAAGTTAGACGAAATCTATATTATGATCCAATCGAAGATCGATTGAATCAGGTCTTAATGGAGGAATTCGGACTTGATCCATATTATAACATTGATATTGAACGCCGTGCAAGGCAACTCCAACATCAAAGTGATCTTGAGAGTTAAGATCATTCTGAAACAAAAGAAAGAATTTAAGATGAAGTAAGAAGGGATCGTGGAGAAGATATCCCTCAACAACCACCTCAAGCACATCGCCCCAACCACCACAATGTGCTTACCAGCATCAACGACCAAAAGTAGTTCATCTTTTGATGGCAAAAATTACGTTGAAGAGCACCGTGAAAAGGTTACTGATGCTGATGGAATGACTCACCAAACAGCAAGAAGGAGACTCGGTGATCGTTGGTATCATGCAGAATCAACAACTGACAAAGATGGAAAAACAACATCTAGAGAAACATGGCATAATGTTCCTGAAGATCAAACAGTGCAATTCAAAGCTGAATGGACCCAGCAACATTATCAAAAATATCCCCTCACTCATGATGATAAACAAGAAAACAAGCAATAAAAGTAGTTAAATCAATTTTTTCTTAAATTGATAAAGATTAACTTTTAAATTTATTTTTATCATTATTTTTAGTTTTAATCTGCATGATAAATTAATAAAAATAAAAAGAAAGAAAGCAAACTCATTCAAAACATAATGTAAATTTGATATTATGATGTGTTACTTTTTACAAATCTACAATATGAATAAATATTGAAATATTACGTTCATTTCTGAACATTTTCAATCAATTTTTCGAAATGAATCTTATGGTTCTTCAAAAAAGGACTGACAATGAAAAAAAAATCACTTTGTCTTCATTAATATCTTTGAAATATGCAAATTTCGACTTTCATTTAATTGGTTTAATGAATAGCAGTAATACTGCAAAATCAAATCGTTAATATCTTATTTAAGGTTAAAAATATCAATATTCTTTAAAAAAAAAAAAAAGAAAATTAAATCTAAAACTTCAGTTGTTTAGGCATTAAAAAGATGTCCGTTTACCATGAGTTGGGGCATGGTTCATAAAGATCGTGAGCCTTAAGGTATTCGTAGATTTGGAGAAGACGTGTGTATTTCTGGATACGTTCTCCTCTTGCTGTTGAACCTGTCTTGATTTGTTGAGCACCAATGGCAACAGAAAGGTCAGCAATGACGGAGTTGCAGGTTTCACCAGAACGGTGAGAAACCATAACGTGTTGGTTGGCATCAAGAATAAGACGAGCTGCTTCCATAGCTTCGCTGATTGTACCGATTTGGTTAACCTTAAGAAGGAGAGCATTGCACCATTTGCCAGCAAGTCCCTTACGGATGGTGTTTGGATTGGTGGTGTAAAGGTCATCACCGACAAGTTGGCATTTGGCACCGATGGCTTCGTTGAGTTTTGGCCAGTGTTCATAGTCTTTCTCATCAAGACCATCTTCGATTGAGCAGATGCATGGGTGGCGGGCGATAAGGTCTTTCCAGTATTGGATCATTTCATCACCAGTCTTCTTAACACCAACTTCAACTTCGTAAAGTTTGGTTTCTGCATCATAGAATTCAGAAGCAGCAGCATCAAGGCAGATACGAACATCTTCTTCTGGTTTGTAGCCAGCATCCCTGATAGCTTGTTCAATGCAATCGAGTGCCTCGTCTGGGGTGTTTAAGCTTGGTGCGAAACCACCTTCATCTCCAAGGTTCTTAGCTGAAACGCCATATTTCTTGACAAGAAGGGAAGAAAGTTTTTGGTAAACTTCAGCAACGATACGGAGTTGATCTGGGAATTCGTATTTCTTGCTTGGGGAAGCCATGAATTCTTGGAGTTTGAGTTGACCACCAGCGTGCTTACCACCGTTCAAGATGTTGAAGCATGGGGTTGGGATGTGGAACTTCTTTGGAACGTTGTTGCCCCAGTATTGGCGTGCAAGGTATTGGAAGAGTTCGATTCTTTCAAGGTGTGCACCAGCTTCTGCAAGAGCGAATGATGTGGCTGTGCAGGCATTGCCTCCAACCTTTTCCTTAAGTTCTGTTCCGTCTGTCTTGCAGAGTTTGTCATCAAGAGCATGGAGATCGTCAAGTTTCATTCCCTTAAGAGCTGGGCCAAGGATGTTTGTAACATTCTTTGCAGCTGTTAATGTTCCCTTTCCGCCATAGCGTTTTGATTCTTTGTCACGGAGTTCACGAGCTTCGTTTGAACCTGTTGAAGCACCAGATGGGGCTGATGAGCGTCCAGCGAATTCTTCTTCACCAAGGTAGTGAACATAGACATCTGTTTCGACTGTTGGGTTTCCACGTGAATCAAGAACTTCACGGCCAACGAGACGTGAGATTGTTGGAGCTGCGGCATGATCTCTGAGAAGGCGAGCAAGTTGTCCAACTTGGTCATCTGTTGGGTGAGCCTTAACTTCGGCGATGCACTTGTCAAGTGTGGCTTGATATGACATTAGCACTGATTAATAAAGTGAACTAAATTTATTTTTTCATACAATTTCAAGTGTTCATTTCACCTTTCATCTAACAATCAAACTTTTTGTATTTATTAACACTATTTTTCTATATTTCACTGACCAATTAAAATATTACTGCTCTTTTATTAAATTTTATTTATATTTATGTATTAAAACGCTATATTAAAACTTTTTACATAGTACCCATTTTTCATATGATGAAACTTTAACAAAAATAACGATAAAACTTTTTCATAAATTATTGAAAAGTTTTAAGCGTACTTTTTTCAATAAAAAGAGTTGAATTAACTCTATGAAAATGATGTTTTATTTTGTTTTCAAAAATTTTTAATTTTTATTTCAACATGATATGAACACTCAATTAAGTTTTTATGTTTTCGCCTTAATGACCTGGAATCCAGGAAATATGTTAATTTACAATTACATATTTTTTAATTTCCACATTGCAAATCAATAAAATTCAATCAAATCGGATTATTTCATGTTTTTGATTTGGAAAATTGATTAAGAATATCATTTAACGTTAAATTTTTTAATGTATATTTTAATTAGCCAGTTATTAATTTGATGTTTGATTGTAATAATTTCAATATTGATAATCAATTTGATCTTTTTCACAATTTGAAATGTGCCCACAGTTTCCTTTTAAATTGTATTTTTGCTTCATTTGTGATGCCTTTTTTTGTTTTTTCAATTTACAAAATATGAATTATGTGTTTTTTTTATTAATGATGATGTAAATATTCATTTTTTGTTATTTTAAATAACAAAGTGGATATATTTCTTGAAAATTTTTCAAAGTTTTCAATAGGAATTATTAAAAAAATCTTTTATCTAAATTCATTATAATTGATTTGATCTTATTCACAAAATGTTCATATTGCTTTAAATATTTCTTTTAATATCTTTCATCTGAACCAAAATTTATTTTTAGACACAATATATTGACGAAATCGCCAATTTTTTTGAAGCCAATATTAGCAGTTTGTTTCATTTTTTTTATGAAAACCCATACAAGAATTTTGCATTTTTTAGACTGATTCCATCTCTTTGTTTAATTTTAATTAAATGTAATTTAGACATAAGATAAAAAAGAATTAGGACATTTTTTCAGAGGGAATATCTGTTTAATATAGTATGTTTTTGTTAATTTTCTTATACAAAATTGATTTATTTATTTATTTTTTTTTTTCGATTCATGCTTTACTAAAAAATATTGAAATGCTTGGTAAACATAATATTTATAAAAAATATTAGTCAAGCATTCTTTAATTACTTAGTTATTCATGAATTAAAATCTTTGAATTTCAATCTTTGAAGAAGGGTAAAAAGTAAATTCCTATTGTGATATTAATATCTTATTGTGTATATACATTTCATATAATATTATAAAAATATTTTGCTATTATAAAATGTTTTTTGGCGGTAGAAAAAAAGATATTTGCATTTATTTTTGGGTTTATAAAGGTGAAATAATTATCGTAAAGGTGATTTTTTTAAGGAAAGAGTTTTTTTTTATATCTGATTGAGATATCAACATAAAAATTCCATAGATATATCATTTTTTTAATATTAAAAATATTTTATTATTTATTTTTATTAGATTTTAAATTTTTTTTTTTAAGCTTATAAATTTATGGGGGATAAATCAAAAACGCCTATTCAATTTTTTTCCAACTACTCAATTTTTCACTTTTTCTAAAGGCGTTTTTGATCAATATTTTTTAAAAAAATCAAAAACGCCACATTTGACCTTCTGCCAGGTAAAATTAAAAAACTCGTTTTTTCAAAAACGCCAGGTTTTAAAAAAACAATTATAAATTTTAATGCAATTTAGAAAAATAAATTATTATGTTACCGGTATTTTTTTAAGATCATTTTTAATCTTTGGGAGAAATATTTTAAAAATTGGGAATAATCGACATATGATATAAAGATATTAGATTCAAAAAATAAATTATATCAAGTATAAATGATAATATTTATTGAATATTACATGAAAATCAACTAGGCTGACTTTGATTAAATTTTGAAGAAATTCATTTTAATGGGATATTATATCTTTTAAATGGAAAATATAAAAAAAGAAAATTTTGCAATATTTTGGTTATAATGAAGCTTGATTATCAAAATATTATAATAGAATTAAAAAAAGCGTATTTTGGAAATTATTTGAAATTTCCAAAAAATTGTTTCTTTTTAATAAATTGTATATGATTGCGTTTTTATCAACATATAATATCGAATTCCAAGTGAAATATAGCTTTTTATATATTAAATTTTTTATATAAAATGGTTTTGTTTTTATGTTTTATTTTTCATAATATAAATCTATTTTTAATTGTTTATTTTTTATTTATATTTATATTTATTTCCGGTAAAGTATTCATATTCATAATATATTAAGATATTGATACATTTTAATTTGAAAAGGTTATTTTTTTTATTAACAATATTTCAAAGAAAATTTTGAATTAACAATTAAAGTATCATAAATTTGATATAATAAGTATTAAATATAGTGTAATATGTATATTTGTATATTATATTTTATATAATAATTATATTATATATTAATACCTATATTAAATGTTATTTAATAAGATATTTTAATTTTATATTTTGAATTATTTTTGCCGCTAAAGTCAATCTACACATATTTGAGAAGAGAAAAATTGAGAAGATTCTGAGGAATAATTGTGGTTATTCACAAGCATTGATACATAATAAAATTTAAATATCTCTAAATATTTTTTGAAAAAGTTTTTTTTTTTTGATCAATAATACTTTATAAACAGTATCATTAGATTTTACAATAGGTTAAAAAATGAAAATACTTTTTTTTTTAGATGAAATAAGATGATTTTGTAAATATATAATTAATAAGGCTTTAATCCAAAATTATCAATTTTATTTTCACTTATAATATATAATTACGCGAAAAATATTTTATTTATTAAAGAATTCATGAAATTTAAATGAAAATCCTTTGCTTTCCTTTATATAAAAAAGATTTACTTAACTTAATAAGATTATCAACTATATTTCTATGCCAATATTATTATCATTTATAATTTTAAGAATTTAATTAGTTTTGAAAAGTTTGAAATTACAATACATTTTTGATCTTCACATGATATTTGGTAAAACAACAGTTATGTAATATTATTCTCATATATATTCCTGTTAAAATGATATTATTCAGATAATTGACTAAAATATATAATCATCTCGATAATTTGGATAAATTGAAGATATATATTAAAAATATAACTATTGTTATTTATATATATGCCTAATATCAAATTAAAAAATAATAATAATATAATTTTTAATGAGAAATTTATGTTTTCATTCAAAAAATAAATTGAGAGCTTTATAAGATTGACCTAAAAATATAAATATATGAATATGTATATTATTTTAGCATAATTTAAACATATAATTGATATGTATCCAATCATATATATATATAATATATTTAAATTTTAAAATTTCAAAGGAGAAACTAATAGAAAATACTATTTTATTACTTTTTTAAAACATTACATAAAAAATATATAATAAAATCATGAATCTCCATGTAAACAAAAAAATAACTTAGTTTTGATTCATGTTTATTCGTTCTATTGTACTTTCTTTTTCATATTAGCATAAATGAATGATATTCATGTCATTCTGAATATATATTACCTTAAATTTGAGATATGCAAACACTTTTTTTGTATTGATTCTTTATATTTCAACATGAAGAAGAAAAAACTGATGGTGACCAAAATAGTGCAAGTATGTTCATTATATATAATATAGTTATGAATGTTATAAAGACTACAATTTAATTTTTTCCCATCATACTAATGAGCGAATTAAAAACTCTTTATATATACTTAAGGCATGCAAAAGGAAGATATTATTGGTATAATTGGAAGGGTAATTATTAGAAAGTACTTCTTGAGGGGTGAAATTATAAAAGATAAAAAATTAAGCTAAGGGCAATGGTCATGATGTTGGTATTTGATTTTAAAGATATTGGGATTATATGTATGAAATTGATAAGTATAGAAAAATACCGCCTAACAAGAATTAATGGCAATATGGGCTGAGGTTGCTATTTCCCCTAGCCTATACTTCTTCTCCACAAGTTCAGCTTCACGAATCTTATCTAAGAAAACTCCAAAAGCTCACACTCCTAAAAAAAAAAAAAAATGTTTTATAAAAAGTAGGCGCACAATTGAGGGATCTTTAAAAGTCATGAATATACAATATAATAAAAAATAGAATAATTTCTCAAACTAAAGTGTCAATTAGGACATTATTATCATGTATTTATCTAAAAGATTTTGTTGGAATATTAAGCATTAGTCTAGCGTTAGAAAAAAAAGAGTATCATTATGATGAATACCTTTGTTTATTTGATCTAAAAGCCAAGAAATGGAGAATATTGTAAGCTAGCAATACTAAATATATATCAAGAAGTCAGCAAAAGCATAAATATTTTATAAATTTCATTGCTTTTCTTTTTGGAGGAAAAGAGATAATATGATTTTGAGATAGTAAGAGATTGCGCGCTTTGGACTTTTTTGCAGTTTGAACATTTTTAGAAGCTTATATAACCGGATTTCTCAAAAAGTAAATTGAATACAACAATAGATAAACTTTTTCAATACAAATTGCACTATATAACAGCCTGTAAGCCAAAAATTCAAGCTTTAGTGAAATAATACATTATACATTTAATAAAAAGTATAATATATTCATTTATATATATATATATTATTTTGTTATTTTATTTTATCAGAAATTCGTTTAATTTTTCTCAAAATATCTAAGTTTTTTTTTTATTTTTTGGCTTTCACAAAAAATTGAGAATAATGTTTGAATATTTGTATACATATTGAAATTATAAATCATGATTATCCTTATTTTTGCTTAAAAATATCAATTTAAAGTTAAATTATAATTTTAGTAAACATGTTCATATATGATTATATTATTGAACCGCGAGAACTCTTTTGACTTATTGATATAGCTGACTTTTTTTCAATAAGACACTCATTTTTTTAAGGAAATTTTTATGAATAATATATATATTCATTAAAATCAAAAATTTAACAAATAACTCGCTTTGCAGCAAAAAGACAGACATTTCAAAAAAACATTTGTTTTTCGAAAAAAGTAAAAAACAAATATATCTCAAAAAATAAAAGTATTTATGTTTTTATTTTTATTATTTATCCTTATTATAATATTTATATTTAAAATTTATATTTTAATCATTTCTTACTTTTCAATAAAGAAGGATAAAATTATTTTTATATCAAATCAATCTTATACTACATTCAAAAAAATCAATGTGATTTCACAAAATTGTATTAAATTTGTTTATATTTTAACCATTATTTATGTTTTGATTTTTCTTCTAGTTTTACTTTGGAAAATAGGTTATTCTCATGAAAAATACCAAGATAATGCTTTTTTATTGGGTTACGAATATAATTCTAAACGTTTTTAAATGCGTTTAGGTTTTTTTTTTACAATTCTACGAAATAAACATGTTTATCTATTTGGTATTTTATTAATATGCGCATTTACTATCTATTTTGCATTATAATACGTTTAGTTTTTTGATCAAAAAATTTTAATATCGTTTAAAGTTATAAATTCTTAACAAATAATAAATCTTTATTTACCCCCTTCTTTAAAGGGTTTTACATTTCTAGTAATTTTTTATTGGTTTGGCTGAATAATTATCAAAAACTGAAAACACAAAATTTCATAAAGCAGACATTATTTTTTTAATTTATGAAAAGCATATATTTAGAAAACAAATAATTCCTCATGTTATTTTGTGTAAAAAAAAAGATAATTCATAAAAAAAATGATTTTATTTATTTCACAATTTTTCAATGCATTCAATTTTTTTTCTATGAAAATAAAAACATTTTTATATCTTTAATTTCTCCAATAAAATGCATAAGATATAAATAAATTACCAAAGTGCATCCATTTGTTTAATATGCTTCATTAAGATCATTTATTATTGAAAAATTTTTTTATGAATTAAAAGTACCTATTTGAACATTTTCTACAAAATTTAATTTGCATATTGATACTTATTGGAAAATATAACACACATATACATTTAAAGAATAAATTAAATCTTCTTTTTCAAAATCTGATAATTATTTGATCCTTAATAATAATATATTTTATTTAAATTTTCGCTTTTATTGATTATATAAATAATATAAATGAAAAAATATATGTGAAAACATAAAAATAGAGTTTTTTTAAAAAGTCATATATTTACTGATTTTGAGTTTTTGTTGAAAATAAACTAAAAAACACATTCATTTAAAATATAATTTTTATATATTAATTTCATTTTTTAATAATAGATATTTATTTTTTTTAAGGGACTGGTTTCAAAAGAGGTGCGAGAACTCTCTTTTTTAAAATTACAACAAAATTTTGAAATACAATATACATTATAAAATGATAAATATCATATTTTAATTTTGTGATCTTTCTCTCCGTAGTTGCCAAAATATTTATTATTTAATTATTTTATAGATTTGAATATATTAATATATAAACCATTCAATTTTTTAAAATATAAATATAATATTATTTATGCTATTTTTAGTTATTAAAAAATAATTTTTTATTAATTAAGAGCTTTTAATTTTACTTTATTACGGAAGTCCATCTTTTTAATAATCTGAGCCCAATTTTATAGTGAAAATTTAATTTTTCTTCAAATTCATCATCATCGAAGCCTTCTTTTTTCAAATTGTGATTAATTGTTGAATAGTTTTGTATAAAAAATAATAATGAATCTTCAGTTGAAAGCTTTTTCATCATTATTTATTAAAATTTCTGAGAGAAAATTTCTGAGAAATCTGGCCAAATATTTTTTTCATAATCATATCTCAAAAATGGCTCGAAGGATAATAAAAAAAATTGAAGAATAGTGAGTAAATTGTATATTTATTTAAATAAAACTGTTTCACCAAAATTCATAGGGCCATTTTTTAATTATTCATTGTTAAATGTTAAATCCATTTTATTCGACGAATTTCAAATAAAATCCAGATTTTGATTGAAAATTCTATTTATATTTGCGATCTATTTGAAATAATATAACCAAATTCAAGCTTTGTTAAAAAATAATCAAAATATGCTAATAATAATTTTTTCATCAATTTCCTTTTCATACAATAATAAATATATATTCATAAATATTTCAATGCAATATTTAGTTTTTGTAAATTTTATTAAGTTTTCTTAAATAGAAATGCTCATTTTCTTTACTTTTTTGTCCATTTTTTAAATTGAGAGGAATAAATCCTAATTCTCAGAATTTAATAAAATCAATCAAAACATATATTTAATAAAGCTTTATCAATTAATTGAATGGATAGTCAAATATTAAAAACAATTTTGGCCATATATAAATAGCATTTGTATCTTAAAAATGGCTCTAACGTTTCGTATATATAAATGTTTATAAGCATTAAATATTACATTTAATATAATAGATAAGTTTTATTGAGAATGATAGGGCCATTTTTTACATGGGAACTTCAAAAATAAAAAAGCTTTTTATTTGCCAAATTTAGATTTAAATGAGGAATTTCAAGCTTAATAAGAAATATATTGTTGATATAAACCGAAATAATGCATTACATTCCCAATTTATATAAAATTTAATAAAGATATGTTGATTTTAATATTTCGACTGACTCATCCAAAACTCAACGAAAATGATTTTTTTGCATAATATATCATGTATCAAATAATATGTAAAATTACTATATGTTCTTTTCAACTTGAAATATCAAATATCTATACTTTTTTATTAAATTTTGAAAATTGAATGCAATTGAGAGGAATAAATCCTACTTCTCTGAATTTGATTTAAAAAAACTAAAATGGCGTCTCCCGAGCCATTTCATTTCATTAAAAAATATAATAATACAAATAAAAAATGCAGTAAAATTATAAGTAGTTATCCCCATAGAAACAAAAAAAAATTGAGATATTTTTAAAATATTAGTTTTTTGATTGTGTTTTAAATATATCTCAGCTAAATTAATATAAAATCTTTATTTTATCATTTAAAAAGATTTCTGACATAATTAAAAACATTAATAAGCATCTATCAAACAAAAATAACAATTATTTATTGAATTATTTAGTTTTTTGTTCCCCAAAATAGATCTGCATTTTTCAGTATCTATAATGAGGTTCAAGAAATAAAATATTATTTTTTAATTATTATACAATAAAGATATATTATATTTATTTTAAATAGTATAAAATATTTAAAATATTATGAGATATTTGAAAAATTAAAAAACGGTTATTTTTTGTATATTTAGTTCTCGCACCTTTGTTTCAAAATTGAATAAAAAGATTCAATGAGTTCTTTCAAAAAAAATTTATTGAAAAAAGACTTTTGAGCTAAAAATAAAACAATTTATTGCTTTATATTAATAAATATTGCATTAATCGCAGATATATATGAATTAGTTTCATATTTTTTTTGAAAAAAGTGAAATTCATATATAATAATAATTTTTTTATTTTTCAAATATTTTGATAAATATAGAATCAGGTATAAATATACTAATAAATCGCATATTTATTTTTGCATAAAATTTTGTTTTTTTTATCAAATTCAAAAAAGTATCAAAAGAAATTACCCTTCGGACGTAATTGGAATTTTATAAAATTCAATAAAAAGACGTATTAAAATGTAAAAATAGCCGAAATGAAACGTAATTACATAATTTATTTAAAAATAAAAAAAGCAAAGAGGTTTAGTTTCGAACTCAATACTTTAGCCTCAATTTTAATTTTTCCTCTAAGTTAAAGCTCTCAAATTTGAAAGGGCAAAATATTTAAATTTAAAGATCAATATTATAATTTTTCAAAGTCAACTTTATATTAACTTTTTCTAAAAAAGTCGTATTCTAATTTTTTTCACGTAGACGTAATCGTAAAACGTAATTGATTTTTTTTCTTGGTCAATTTTATTGAAAAAGTTTAAACCAAACGTAATTTTTAAAACCTCCGAAGGGCAAAAAAGAAATCATTATTTTAATTAAAAATTAGGTTTATTTAATTGTAATAATTAAATATATTTTATTATTATTATTATTATTCACTTATATTATTTTTTTAATAAAAAAACAGATATTTGAAAAATTTTCCATAAAATTTTTTTTAATATCGTTGATCGTTTAGGCCAAATATCATTGATATTGACCTTAACTTTTTCCAAAAAGCTATCTTTCAAAGTTTTATTCTATGAGTTATTTCAAAATTGAAAACTTTACACAAATATTGGAAACTAGTCCCTTAAAGCAATATAAATGTTCTAATTTTTATTTTTTTGAATGAAAATAAAAACCTGGCGTTTTTGAAAAAACGAGTTTTTTAATTTTACCTGGCAGAAGGTCAAATGTGGCGTTTTTGATTTTTTTAAAAAATATTGATCAAAAACGCCTTTAGAAAAAGTGAAAAATTGAGTAGTTGGAAAAAAATTGAATAGGCGTTTTTGATTTTTCCCCAAATTTATGTATAAAATTTTTTTATTCAAATTTATTGGCTGAAAAAAAAAAATCTCAAATTTTCTAGTCTTATGTTTCTCTTGTATTGAGCACAAAAGCAAATCGAAATTCCAATAACTTTAATTTACATTAGGATTAGCGTTAATGCTTTTGAAGAAATTATCAATTGGTGCTTCTTTTTTATGATATTCTTTTTCCTTATATAGTTGGTGGACATAATTCTGTTTTGGAGACATAATTATGTTTTCACATCATTTCTATATATTCAAATTGGACTTTTAAAAAAACAATTGTAGAACAATTAATATCATATTGGATACATTCTATTCCCCGATTTTCATTCACTTTTATCAAACTAAATTTGATCATAAATATGATATCGAATTTCTAATTTCTGAATATTTTTTTATTATTTGAAAAAAATTATAATTTACTTTTCATCTATAATTAAAATGTATCATTATTATTTATTGAAATAAAATAGATAATTAGAAAAAATGGTTTCATTTTCATTTCACTACTCAAAAAACTCATTTCATATCACATTTCATGCTTTTACCATAAAAAAAAAGGTTGTTTTAATTTGCTCTAACATAGTTATTATTTTAGAATATAGTGTATATATTATATTTTAGAAAAAAATTTATTGAAATAATAATTATATAAAAAGAAAAAGTGTTTTCAAAATATGACAAAAATCATTCATACAAAATTACTAATTTTGAAAAATGAGTTTATTTTATTTCAAATTAGATGCAGTATTAATCATCTATATGATGCATATAATATATTAAATATAATAATATGGTTGAAAAAGAATCAATCTTGGAAAAAATTCATTTTTCTTTTTTTCATTCAAAATCGTTCATAAATCACTCATGCATAATTGATATGATTTCAGAATTACATTATTTGATAACACATACAATGAAATATATTATTAATCCTCTAAAAATCATTGTTGCCCATCAAGATTTCAGGTTTTTCTAAGAAATATACAAATATCACTTTTTTATTTTTTCTATTATAATAGCATTAAAAATAGCAATTAATCAATAAATATTAGGTAAGTATAGAAGAACTATTAAAATAATGAAAATAATTTTTCAATGTCTAAAATTGAAAGTCTTTTTAAGTTATTTCAGAAGTTACTCTTTTTCATTAAGGTAATAGATCTTGAGTAGAACCGCCAATTTTATTCTTTCAATATCATTATACTGTATGCCTTATATCAAATATTTAAATAAAAATTTAAAAGTTTTTATTTTTTATTGGAAAAAAACAAAAAAGTGATATGATTTTTAACTTTATTTTATGCATCAAAATTTTCTTATATGAAAGTTTTTAGATAACAATTATCTGACAAAATTATATCATTACTGATTATGAATTAATGATATTATTATTAAATCCCAAGTTTCAATTATTGAGAATACAATAAGCATTTTGACTTTTTTTTACATTAATGGCAAAATTTCATATAAATCACAAATATAATAGCTCATTTAATTAAATAATGATGTACATAAAATACATTATTAAAGTATATAATATTATATAATTATCTTTAAAAAGTATTGAGAAAAATGTGTTTTATTTTTGTGTACCATTCAAAAAGTTGAGCAAACATGATTATGTCCCAAAAACATAATTATGTCCACCAACTATATATATTAAATTGGAAAAATTCGCAATTACCGATATTTATTATTCATCGTTATAATGCATATTTATTTTTTCCAAAATATCTCAATTTAATCAGTATTCTAGTACCAAATTTTCATTTTGATGAAAGATATGATTCACGATTTTTTTCCAAAATGCTAATTATATTGTTTTTACTGCGCAGATCTATGTTTTTTTTTTTATAAACCATTGTTTTGCCATATATGCTATAAATTTATAATTTTTATCATTCGGCAATTTAAAAAAAAAAAAACATAATAATAATAAATCAGATTGCTAATCAAAATGATGCTTTTTGCACATATTTCAGATCACATAAAGCAATTCAAATCAATTCAATTCACAAACAAAAAAAAAAAAAAACTGAAAAATAGGTCATGATGGCAATCAAACTGATGCTTTTTACACATATTTCAGATCACGTAATAAAAAGAATAAAATCAAATTAAAAAATTGGAATTATCTTTTTTTAGTAAGATAAAATTAAATCATGATGTCTCAATTATTCATCTTCCTCTTCAGATGGCTTGTAATCACCTTTTGTGTACTTATTCATTTCCGACTTTTTCTTTCGATATGAATTAAATTGTTTCTTATATGGAAGTGATCTTCTCATAATTTTTTTTCATTCTCGTTCTTCTTGCTCATTCTCTATTTGAACTTGATAATTAAAATCAAGATTTGGAAGGTGTAATCTTTTTCGCAATTCAAGTTCATAAACTGGACCTTCATTATGTCTCAACAATGCCATATAATCTCTTGTTACTTGTGAACGAGGGTATAGAACGTCTTTGCTACAAAATGAAAGCTGTTCCTTATGAAATGCTTCATTCGATTGTGTCGAGCCACCATATGTCACTTGATAAAAGTCATCAATCTTTTGAAGCAAAATAAAGTAGAGAGTTTCGGCACACTCTTCATACTTTAGGCCAACTTCCCACACATAATCCGTGGGTTTATGATATAGACAATTCTGATGGTTGCCAATTAAATGACTTACGGTATTAGCCCAAGCATCCCTCTTTGTTTGTACATCCAATGGCGAATGGATAAGGAACGAGTACCATTTTTTCACCTTATCTCTTATCCCACGAAAACAATCAGATATTCTTTCTATCATTTTCTTTTTTTCATACAATTGTGCATCAAGAAAACGATTAAAACATAAGCAAAGATGATTGGGATCTCTGAAGATGAAAGAGTTAAAATTGTTCTCTTGTAATAACTTGGGATTTTTGTTGTCGCCATCCAAAATGAAGCCACTCACTTTATGCTTACAGTTTATTTGGCTCAAAGCTCTTCTCATTGCTTCTGACTCCAAAAGGTTCGAGGATTTAGAAAAGGTCTCATTTGGGTGAAAAAAACTCTTCTTATCTGCCACCCCAAATGCTACAATTTTGTTACTAGAGGAATCTATAATGTCGTATGTGCAATGTGGCGAATTTCTTCTTATCGAATACCTGCCATCTCCACTCAGCAAAGCATTATCAGGAAGTTCACTTTGAGCTTTTTCAATGGATTCTTTTGCGTATCTTTCAACCTCATTAGCTACAGTTTGTTGAGCCCTGTAGAATGAGCTTTTAGATGTAAAAGGCCGGTTTAAATGTGCATTAAATTTAGCACTACTGGTATAAGATTCTCCTGAGGCAAGAGTTGCAAAAGCATATTCGAGGGCTGAATGTTTTGCTTCATTACTGGTAAAATTACATTGAACTTCTTCATTTTGAAGATCTATTTCGTCATGAAGATCTTCTTCATTCTGAAGATCTATTTCTTCTTGAAGTTCTTCTTGGTTCTGAAGACTTATTTCATTTTCAAGGTCATATTGATCATTGCTATGAGCTCTATTTCGAATTTGACGAATTTTTTTCAAGTGGATCCTCTGCTTTGTTGGTCTGCTCATCAAATTATTAATCAGCAACAAAAAATAATGAAATGAACTTCAGTTGTTTAACAAAAAGTTAAATTGTTAAAATTTAGCGCCAAAAAAAAAATAAATTTCCGCGCCAAAATCAAAACTTTTTAGCGCCAAAAATGAATAACGTTTAGTTCACCAAATCAACGATTTTTCCGATAATTTAAAAATTGAAATACTGTATTTATAAAATGATTTTTGGTATTTTACTCAAAACAATTTACAAATAAAATGATTTTGATCCAAAAATGGTTGATGTACAAAAAATTATAAAAAATATAATTTATATTATGAATTAAATTCTAGATGGAAGAGTATTTTTTTTTTAAAAAATTAATTCTGATTAAGATTTTGACTATAATTATTTTCTAAAAATGGGAGTATAAGTTCTCAAATTTTAAAAAAATTGAATAGTTTATATTTTTTTTGAATGAATGCTTAAAAATAAAACCACAGCATTCTCAATGAGGTTTTTATATAATTAAAGTGGGCCAGTCATTTATTATTTCAAATTTGAATAAAGTAATAGAGAGTTTTTTTCATTTTTTTGAATTGAGTAATGAAATCGAAATGATATTTTCCAAGTATTAAATATAATTACAAAAGCTCTCTATTACTTTATTCAATATCGAAATAAAATAATATATTTGTAATTCATTTTTTAAAAAATAAAGCCAATATTTCTCTGGTTTTTATTTTATGAACTTTTTTTTGTGTTTTTCAAAGATTTAAATGCTTTTTTTTTAAAAAATAAAAATGTTTGATTTTAATAAAAGATCTTTAATACACTTTCTCAGATGCAAATAATTAAAAAAATATATATTAACTTGAAATTGATTAATTGAATTTTTCGTTTGATTTGTTTTATTGAATTCATAAAATTGACACTCTTTCCTTAATTGAAATTTTAATATTTTTTTCCTGATGAATCAAAAAGGTATTGCAATTAAAAATATAACTGTTTCTATTTATTATTACATATAAAATGATGGTTAGATAAAAATAAACTGAAATTCAAAACTCAGACCTTTTTTGACATTGGTTTGACCTATCTTTGACCTAAAATTTTTAAAAAAGTGGTCTGACTTTTGATTTTTAGTTTATTGTATTCATAATAAACCTAATTTGAATGTGTATTCAATTTGTTTTATACCTCTCAATTTTTTTTCTTTTCAAATTTGGATTTTAAATTTTGCATATTTTTCTTGATGGGATGTTAATATTTATCAAATATTTTTGCATAATTAATTATTAAATTGATATTAAAAAATATTTATCCGTATAATATTCAGAATTAATCTATATATAAGGTTACAAGGATTTATGAAACTAATGATCAAAGTAATCTAAACATAGCTCTAAAATAAAATCTGGAGTTGAGATTTGAAATTTATATTGACAAGTGGATTCATTATATAAGCATATATCTATTAATTGTTTTTAAATGATTTGGTGCTTTGAATTTGATAAAATAATTGATATAATAGCTTAAATAGTTTTTTTCAAAAGTTGAATATATCTCAACCCTTTAGTGTATATATCAAGTTTTGACTGGTTTATTCATATTACATTAGTAGATATATTTAAATCATCATTTTCGTGATGATGACGATCTATTAAAAGAAATACAAAATCCTGGAAAACCTTTTATCTATTGAAGCACAAGAGCCAAATTATATCCTGAGCGAATATACACGATAAAGTGTGAAGGTTACTTTGATAAGAATGGGGATCCATTAGATGATGAGATATCGATTAAGCTCTTAATAAATGGAGAACAAGTTGACGTCTAAAGCAACCTAGAATTATATAATGAGAATGGTGATAAAGATTATAATTACAATGATGATTATTTTATGATCAAAAATAATTATGATTTACTTAAGATTACAATACAGATTAGAACGAAGAAGTTCATTTGTGAAGTTCTAATCGCCTCTAGTCAATGACTTCGACGCGATAAATCACAAAGTGAACTTGATAAAACCAATAATTCTGTGGTTATAGTTCCACCCGTTAACAATGTTAAAGAATTCTATACTAAATTGAGTGATATGAACAATGAATCCTTAAGAGAAGTATTATGGATAAAGCCAGAACGATTGTGAGTTAATGCAGAGGTGTTAAAGGAGTTTCACAAAACGGAACATAATGAAGTTAAAGTCTCATTTGTTCAACTAAGGTATCAACCGTCTGTTGATTTGAAGGCTGACAAGATGACTATGGAGAGATTTTTACCAACAACAACAACTGTTCAAAATACTATTGCTGGAGTTATATCGACATTCTCAGCTACACAGGTTGTCCTTTCGACAACACATGCTTTAACTCAGTTAGGAAATGCTATTGCAATTTTTGGTTAGAATGTCCTACACTTCTTTAGGAATAGACCAGATTCGAAAATGGACTGAAACATTAAATATTAATTCATCCTCGATTACAATAACTGATAATGATACTGATAATGCAACAAATACTATCACAACCACTGAGCAATCATTAGTGATAACTCATAGATAAGTTCAGCCACAGGTTGTTACAGATGAAATCGTATTTGTACTTCAGGATGACTAGCAACTAATGCATTTCGTTCTTCTCTTGTCATATCTGCAATATCTTCTAAGGTATACTGGATTCCAGATATATTGATAACAGGGACTTGATTCCTAAGTGCAATCATAGTTGATGCTGTATTTGTCATTGTAGTCTGTGGTACAGTTATATCTGTTCGAATCTTATCTGTTTCATCTGCAATATTATTTAACTGATAAATAAGCCTAGTAACTGCTCACCTGATAACCTACTACATGACATGATTCATGGAGGTAAGTACAAAATAGACTGCTCAGTTAAGTTAAAGACAGGAGATGTAGAACCTTTTTCGAAATATGGTCTAGGCTTCCAGACAAGTCAAGGAGGTACGAAAGATGGATACTATATAGAAGCAATAAGGTGCTATAAGATGAATAATGCTACTAATTAGAAACTAGTGCTATTGATGAACTCTACCTTGATATTACCCTGGAAGGTTCTAAAAATGCAAATAGGTTCTCAGTTCGACCTACTGGAAAAGAAGGTAATGGAGGAGACATGGTATGGTTGTTCTTAAATGGTGTAATTGATTAATGTGAACAACTTGAATATACTTATGCTTAATAGATGAGGCTCATTGAGATGCAACTACTAACCCATTCTAGTATATCATTAAGCAGCAGTTTTATGAAGTATCTCCAAATCCAAATGGGGCAACAATCTTATATACTGATTATAATATTACCTCCTCTAAGATAATAACAGCTGATAATATTACTAACATGAGGAGCGACCTAAATTTAGTTACCAACAATGTAGATGTTATTAGCTATGATGTTAACGAAATGAACACTGTTATTGAAAGCTTAAAAGGTAGAGTCTCAAGGACCGAACAAGTCACTCAACATTTGGAGGATGATGTAGATAATTTGCGTATAGTCTCATGGACAGCATTAGCTTTTGGAGTTGCAGGTACTGCTGGTTCAATAGGTTCTATTGGTATGCAGCTATTTCCAGATGGTATAAATTGAAATATAATTATTTTTTGTATGAATTTGTTCTCAATTTTTTAAAACAATCATATTTTATTCCCAGCCTAAAAAAATTCATAAAAAATATGTAATTTCCATTTATACATAAATATATATTTATATTTAAAATATTAAAGAAACTTCGAATATTGCTCTTGCTCTTTAGCTTTATATAAATTTTTTTTTAAGGTATTTGACCTTTAACCGTCTGCATATATCATTCAAAATTTTTCTGATTTTTATTTATATTCACCAATAAAAAGATGTCTCATCCAAAATCCGAAAATGAAGAGAATACCAGTTGTATATTAACTTCAGAAAATTTTTGTCAAAATTGGCAAAATCTGGGGAATCTTAATATTCCATCAATATTACCAGAAAATTTTCAAAAAACTATTAATTATTGGTCATTCTTAGCATCAAAAATTATCAAAACAATTCCTTCTTCATCAAATCTTAGTATTTCAAATGTGATTCAAATTATGAAGGTTTGTAGAATATCAGTTCTTTTGACTCAAAAATCATTTCAAAATGGAGAAAAATGTAATAATCCAATTTCTTTTTTATCAGAATTATCAAAACCTTTATCAACCCCAGATCAAATCGTATTTCCTCTTTTAAAACAACCAAACATTTCAGAATCAATATATTATTTTTGTGAAATTTGCAAACATTTATTAAAAACTGATTTTACAGTTGAATTAGTTGTGAATTGCTCGATATATTTATCAATGAAAGAATTAAATTTTTCAGAGGATCCTGCTCTATTTGATTATTTCAACAATATCTATAGATGTTCATCGACAATACCTGACAATGAGATTCAAAATATATTAAATTTTAATGATATCAAATCATTGCTTGAATCATTGAGAAGAATTAGACTGAAAATGAATCAACCTAATTTTTACGTTCTACAATATTTATTTGAAAAAATATTTGATTATAAATTTAAATATAATTATATTCAAAATAATTTTTATCAAAACTTAATTACCAAAGGTTTACCCGAAAATGATGCCGAAACAATTCTTTTAACATGCTTCAATTATATTAGAGGTGACCCTGTTCAATTTGAACCATCGAAATTCAGCAAAAATCCCATTTTTTTTATTCTATTATGCTTAAATAATCTTATTAGCAAAGATAGCAAAGAAATATTTTATTCAAAATTTGCAAATGAATTTGACCCATGGATTTTTATAGCATATTCTTATTATATTAATATTTATACAAATAATTTTGCAAATGATTTCCTTAATTTTTTACATATTAAAGAGTTAAATGAACAATGGAGTTCTGCTCTGATTTACGTCATACAATCCAAAAATATTCAAACAAATTTGGAACGTGAAAATTTATATATCAAAAATATAAAAGCATTGTTTTTATTGAGTGATAATCAAAAAGAAAACCAAAACAAAGAAAAAGCTAATGATTCAAATGAAAGACCTAAACAATCACCGCCAATTCCAGAGAAAATAAATGATGATTTAATGACCCCTACTTTATTTTGGTATAATTATAATAAAATACCACTAAAAATTGAAGTTGTTACAAATTTGCTGAACAAATTAAATTCATATTTTCAAGATTGTTTAAAGAAAACTTTTTCTGATCATCCACTATTTATTCATTCAGAATCTCTTGAATTTCATTGCTCTTATTATCCAGCGTTTATACCACCCGTCTTACCTTCAAAACCAGAAGACTTTTTAACAGCCTCACCACCTCTTCCTCCATTAAATTGTTACACAATCATTAATTTAATATTATACCAACTTATTGAAATTAGTATTCAATTTAAGTATGACCTCCCATTAAATTCTCTTACATCATTTTGCTGCAATTACTACATTTCAGTAGAAATCAAAGATAAAATTTTTTCTTTGTACGATACTGCATTAAATGAAAAAGCAATTGAATCAAATCTATTTCATCTTGATTCAATTTTCAACGAACCTGATTCGAATCCAGATAAATATAAATGCATTCAGTTAATCTCACCAATTTTATCAATTCTTCCATTTTCTTATGATTTTATTATTCGAATTCTTCAGAGTAATGAAAAATACTTACCAATTATCAACCAAATATTTGAAAATTCAAGTTTCTTAAAAGGTATTGATTCACTTGAACAAAACAAGATTCAAAAGATGCTTGACGTTTCGATTGAAAGAAACTTTCAAAATATTGCTAAGCTTATAATAACCAATATTTCTGATATTAATATTACATCATCTTTAATTACATCGATTGTTTTTACAAAACCATCCATTGCACTATTCTTATACAAATCTATTTCAAACAAGATCAATCCATCAAAAATTATCTCTTTAATGTCAGATCAATCTGTCTCTCTTTTCCCATCTGAAGTACCAATTCTATCAGATCTGATCAACTTTTTAATAACGATATCTGAGTCTCTTGATCACATTCCTTTCACATACCATTTAATTGCTAAGTCAAAACAATTACCAACAACTTGGGAAGAAGACTTTGCATCAAAATCAACTGAAGTCCTAACAAAAGCTTTCATTAACATTTGGGCATTCCCTCCAATGTCGAAAAGTGACATTCAAAAAGAAACCCAAAAGCTTTTATCAATAGATAATTCACATGAAAAAGAAAATGATGAGTGCTGCTGTTTAAAAGGAAACAACATTTTTGATCATTATTGCTGCAGCTATAAAAAAGGCCAAATTAATCAGCCAACATTCTTTTGTTATACTTGTGGAGTTGTTGATCGTTATGTCTGCTGCCTTGGATGTGCAATGACATGCCATCGTGGACATGATATCGTCTTTGCCAGAAATGATGAATGCCAATGCGATTGCTATCGAATCCCTAATATGTGTATCTTTAATCCAAAACAAGAAAATCTTTACAATAACGAGGACATAGCAGCTCCAAATATCGAAATGACTCTTGAACATCTTCATAATCTGATCGATGAAGGAGGCAATATTTCATTCCAACAGCGCCAATTTTTATCTGCTTTGTTCAATAATGAAAGAATGCCTGAAATCCAAGTTACTAAACCTTACTTAGGCGAAAATGGTGAGTATGAAGGACATCATAAAAAGAGGAGGACAAACATAGAACAACAAACACTTCAAATAGATAGGAATAATGACTCTTCAAACACTCAAACAGAAAAAAGTGATACTGATATATCAAGATCTACAAAAATTTCCCCATTGAATCAGAAATCATTGTTGAATTTATTTTTGAAAGTAGCTTCAATTCAATTTGACAAACAGGAAGAAAATAACTTGAATAATAATATTGATGTAGAAATTGATTTGGGATGGCAAGATGTTGTTTATGTAAATAAAGCATTCAATTCAATTCCAATTGAAGATTTGTCATCACAATCATTAATTAATTGGAACGAGATGCAGAAGTCATTCACAGAATATGATGCTATTACATTTATCATACAAAGATGCATAATATCACCTTTAAATATTGCCACTTTTGTCTCTAACAACATTCTTGTCCTTTCAACTGGCAAATCAATAATTTCCTATCGTTTACCATCCTTTGACCAGAAATTGTCAAGTATTAATATTTCAGGATTTGTCACCCAAATCAGTCCAAGTAAAAGCAACCCAGATTTAATTATTGTTTCGACTTTGTTTCAGGTTTATTTAGTCAAAGTTGATAACGAAGGGAATTTCGAAATGATCAATGATAAAATCATCAAATACCAAAAAATTGGTCCAGAGCCAGATAATAATGATTCTTACGATGAAAAAAGTCTCAATTCATTTTCTCTTGTTCTCAATGCTTTTTGGCTTAATTCGAAAGATATCAAAATTGCAATTTTGTTCAGAGGACGAATGATGTTTTATAATCTCTCAGATAACGATAACCAAGAAGCCTACATGACCCTAATTCCAAGTGGTTCAGATTCATTCCGATCTGCTGTAATTGTTGAGAACAATGGAGAAGATTTCGCAATAATCACTACTGAATCAGGCAAGTATATTGTATATCCATGCAGCTCAAGCAACTCAAGTGAAAACGACAATCCTATTGTTGCCAGCAAAATGAATTCATTTCCTTGGCTTCCAGAAAAACCGATAATTTCATATTGCTCAACAACAAATCTATTCTTTGTTACCTCCAGTGGTGATGAAATTGCCTGCATAAAGAAGGATGACTTTTTCTTAGAAAAACCATTGAAACCTTTTATGGTGAATACATTTGGAGCTCCAGATAACTTAATTTTCATTGGAAACCATCCAAAGAACCCTAACTTTTACTTCTTCTTCCATGTGATGTCTAGTTCAGTTGTTACCATGGAGATCGGAAGATCAAAAGTTATCTTCTCTCTTAATGAGAATCGATTTGAAGGCTACAGGTTCCCAGCCCTTACCAAAGAAACATCTCCATTGACATTCTTCAAAGGACCATCATTAAAAGACGAAAAAGAAGAAGTTTTTTATTCAATTTCAATGAACGGCCAATTGAATGAATTTGAATTACTTTCGTCTATGAACTCAAATTCAAAGCGAAAGAGGAAGAATAACTCAACTATAGTGAAGCCATCTTTACCAAAACCTCCAATTCCATTAGCACAACCACCACATCGTCCATTCCACCATCAAAACGAAAATAATAACCGAAATAGTGATAGTGATGCCAATGAGCCACTATCCAGTCGTTATCATGACATCTTCCTCCGATCAATGAGATCGATGCTAGAAGACAACGACAGAAATGATGATAGTGAAATTGACCCCCTTGATATGGATCCCCAAATAAAAGTTCCACCAATATTTTGGTCAAAATCACGTCTCTCATTAGATGATAATATTCAAATTTTCATTCCAAACTTTGAAAGAGAAGCTCGAATCATCCTTCAGAATGAGAAAATTATCTTTAACAACAGCATAAGAAACAAATTTATTGAAGTTTGCTGTCTCTCTGAAACTGATGTTATTATTGGATTCAGGTTCTTTGTTAGCAACAACAGCTCAAGCAATCATCGTCCTCCTTATCTATCTCTGAATGGAAGAGTAACAAAGGTTGACGATGCAAGATGGTACATGCTACCTCTCGCTGCTGATGAAATTGAGCCAAGAAAGGTTTACAGAGTTGAATTGGGAAACAGAGGCGGCTATGATATCAATTGTGATGGATTCGGAGTCTTTGTAATCGATCGTTCTTTGATCGAAGACTCAATCTCATTGCAGAGCCACAAACTGGAATTAAATCTCGGATCTTCTTCTGAACATGGAAATGAGTGGTTCTTTGAATCTTCTTCTTTGCTCTCGTTCGATGATTCTTCATCATCATATGGAATCAGAAAGAAGAAGACAAAGAATGACAACAACAACAACAATGAAGAAGAAGAAGAAATTGAAATTGACACAAACGATCAAAATCTAAAGAAATCATTATCACAGCTTTCTTTCTTGTTCTCTCCAATGAACAGTCAATCTGACAACTCGCTCACCACAGCATCCAACAACGCAAACAACGACAACGAAAACAGCAGCACTACTGAAAACACAATAAACAACAACAACAACAATAATGATTCAACTACTGAAAATAATAATAATAATAATAATAGTGGTTGTGGTTGCTGCGATGATGATGCTGTCGTATCTTTTGATGACGAGTCGATTAAGAATTTGGTGAAACTGATTTATACAAATAGTATTGCTTCGATTCCTGCGAGGAGGATTTTGCTCAGAATGATATTTGCAAACAGCAAGGACGAGGAGAACGAAAATCAGAATGAAGATGCAAGTGACAGTGATGAGAAATTATTGAAGGACAACCAAAAAGTGATTAATATTTGGTCAGACGTGATGAAATCATTACTGAAGGAGAAGAAAGTCTTGCCTGAGCTGTGGGACGTCTTCCTTAGGGACTACTCACTAATGCCTAAAGAAGAACAGAGCCAAATAAGCGAGTTACTCTGGGAAAACAACCCTCCAACTGGAAATGAATTCGCTTTCTTTTCCGCTTTTGTTTCTTAAATCTTTTTTTTTATTTATATTATATTTGTTTCTATATTGATTTTGTTTTACAATTTCTTCAATAAAAAAAAAATTCTATACAACAATCATAGACTTTTTCTAATAAAATAAAATTCAGGATTTGGCCAAACTTCTTTTAAAAATAATAATGATATTTAATAAAAAAAAAAATAGATTTTAAATTCATGCAGATAAGAACTTTGCATTTGTTGCTTGCTCATAAGTGAAACCTTCAAAAAGCTTACCATATTTTGTAATTAGTTGATTTAAATGCTGACGTAATTGTTCAGCTTGCTCTTCTAGTTGGTGAATTTCAGATTCTCTTTGATTAGCTTCATTTTCTGAGTTTTCTATCTGTCTTTGCCTTTCTTCAAGCCTGTTCTTGTAATCTTGTACTTTTCCATTGTATTCGGCATATTCAGCTTCTTTCTTCTGAATATCTTCGCGAATTGGATTCAATTCTTCATCTAATTCAGTTCCCCTCTGACTGTTGGCTTCACAAATAGCGTTTAATCTCTCTGTTTTATTGATTATGAAATCAAGATCAATGATTTCTTTCTTCATTTGATCAACTTTGATTGATCCTACATTTGCTTCAACAAACATTTGTTCAAATATATCATAAGCCTCACGAAGTTGATTAATTTTATTGATTTTGGCATCATATTCGGGCTGACGAGCCTTGTTTTTCTCTTTATTTTCAATTTCTTGTTTGCTGATCTCAATGTTTTTAGCTTCGGCATCTTTTCGGCGTTTTTCAAGCTTTTTAAAAATGTTTGTAATTAAGTCTTGGGCAAGATGTTGTTGAATATTAGCCATTGAACTGGCAATTGATGTACCAGATGTTAATTTATCGTTTTTATTAATTCTTCTATCAATTGCATCTTCTTCATTTTTAATTGATTGCAAAGTGACTGTAAGCTTGAGCTTTCTTGGCTTAACGATTGCTAAATATGATTCGAGTTCTGACCTAGCCTCTGCAACATCGGCTTCTAATTCTTGGTCTTTTTTGGTTTTTTCACATCTTTTTCTACAATCTTCAATATCTTCTTCCATTTCAGAAACAACTCTGTTTTGAGAAACTAACTTGTCAGTTAAATTTGATGTAATTGTTTTAGTAGCTATCAGGCATCGCTCGTCAATTGATTGAAGTTTTGATATATAACTTTGTTTTTCTGATTCCATTTCACTTTCTTCTTGCGTGGCTTTTTGGATAAGAGCATCTTTATTCTGAATAATATCTATACATTCTTTGATATAACTTCTTTTTCCATTTAAAGAGCACTCTTTAACTCTAACGTAATCGGATAAAGTTTCGAATTCAGCTTGCGTTTCAGGATTAATAAGATATTGGTCTTCATTACCATAAAGCGCCAAGAGCTCTTGATAAATTTGATTAATTGAGTTATTGAGTGATTCAACATCTGAATGCGCTTTTTTGTTGATTTGGGAACATTGTTGGTTTTTCTGAACAGATTGATGATATTCTGCTTGCGATTCTTCAATATTTTTGGCTCGTTGATTGACTTCATCTTGATAATCAAGAAGTTCAAGCTTTCGTTTATTGTTCACTTGTTGAGTATGAGCTTGCTCATCTCTCATACGTGCTATTGCTGTAGTTATGGTTAAAATTTCTTCGTTCATTGATAGAAGTTCTTTTTCTTTTGAATGGATTATTTTAAGATCAGTTTCAATTGGATCTTCGATATCAAAATTATCAAGATCAAGAACAGAACGTGTAGACCTAGCAGGACTAGGACTACGACTACGCGATTTTACTGATCTACCTGATCTTCCTGATCTTCCTGATATGATTGAGCTCATATCGACAGTTTAAAGAATAACGGCGGGCAAAAGAATTTACCATTCAAATTTGACCTTATTTGATCGAAAATATTTTTTGCATATTATTGAGAGATGAATTTTTATAAAATAGAACAAAAAATTAATACATTTAATCTAATCATTTTATTTAAAATAAGGTGCTTCATTTATTCCCGAAATATATTTTCTATTTAAATTGGAACAGGTTGAAGATTTATATAACAACAATTAATCATTAAAAATTTTACTTCATATATTGATTAAACCTTAAAGAAAATTTAAAAAGATTTATAATGAGTAATAAGCAAATGTTTGATTGTACAGTATCCAATATCTATATATAATGCTTCTAAACTTTTGTTGGTGTTTATAATTAACAATTGTTTGAAATACTTTTAACAATATAAGATTAAATAAAAGATAATTATTTTAAATGCAAAATTATTCCGAAAATTGTGTTTTTTTTAATTAAAAATCTAAACCGTTGTGTTAAATATAATGAATTTGACGAGTTCCAGTGAAGAAATATATTTTAATGAAGATCCACCAGATCTTCAAGAAGAACTGAATGCAATTTTAAAGCTCGATTTCGAGCGAGCTGTTGAATTAGCTAAAAAAAGATATCAGTTTAATGATGAAGAAGCCTTAAACGAACAAATGCATTACGAAGAGCAGGCACAGCTTTTGTCTCAACAAAATTTTGACAATTATACTGAAGAAGTAAATAATATCAAAAACGATTTTCTTCGACGTGCAGAAAAAATTAAAGCTTCATGGCAGGGACAATGCCAAAAACTTGTTGCCAGACAGAGACTTGAAGTTGAGCAATTTGAACAAAAATGGCGAAAAACACGAAAAATGGCAATGAATCGAATAAATATATGCTCACAAACCTCTCTTACAACTGCAAAACTCCTTGCAATGTGTGAAAATTATGATGAAGCAATCGATATACGAAATTCTGCACAGAATAACCAAATAACTGAAAACACAGCAGAAGTTAAAAATATAGACAAAGAATTTGCGGTGCGATACAAGAATATGATAAAACGACACTTTAACGAATTTCTTTTGTTGCATAAAAACTTAAAATCTTTTTTAATTACACTCAGAGAACGTGCAGAGGGTTTGAAGAAAAACGCTGAAATGAATCTTCAAGTAGAAGAAGCCATAAATTCAGCAATGATTATTCAAGCAATATCAAAAGAAGGTTTCAACCCTACCGTTAAAGAAAAAGTAATACAATCATTCTCACCTCGGAATGGCAGAAGAACAAATCTAAATAAATCTTCTATTACTTCACGATCTTCTCACAGATCTACTAGATCTAATTTTACAAGTTCTGTCCTTTCTTCTTCTAGTATCGCACCTGGATATAAGTAATAAATTTATGTTTGTAATAATTAAAGTTATAATAAACATGGATGAATATAATATATTATATATTTTTATTTAGTATTGATCATTAATTTGTGATATCTATTTTGAGCATATAAGCAGATCGAGATAAATATTTTTTTTTTCCCGAAAAGCAATAATTCGAATCATTTTCGTTTTTTTTTTAACGTACTCATTATTGAATTATGTATGGTGTTTTTGAGAGGTTTTGTTACGGTTATAAAAAAAATTGTGAAAGATTTTTCAAAAAAATAAAATTTAAATTTTAATGCATATACACTTATTTAACTTGGAAGAATTAATTTAAAGTGTTAAAAATATAATAAATTTAAGTAATATATTATTTTAAATAAAATCAAGTATATATGTTATTTTATGAAGAGGATATAGTAATTTTAATTTCAAATTCATTTTTTAAAACCAATTCTATTCAATCAGCTAATGCTTACATCAACAAGTCAAAGGATTCACCGAAATTCTTATAGAAACCATAAGTCCTCGTTTGATCGCCAAATACGCAGTTTTCGGCATTCTACATCATCTTCACGAACACCTCTTTCATCATCTCAAAATATGATGGAATCTTCTGCTCCAAGCCAAGATTGGGTTCAAACACGGCAAGTTAACATTATTATTAAACGCCTTTCTGAATTTATTTCAGAACTTTATATATCAAGTAATTCTGTGACTGAATTAAATCTTTACCTTGAAAATCTTAAACATTTAGTATCTGTAGAAAACAGCCAGCGCCAAAGTTTGTCATCAATGACAATTAATTTTTGGAAAGTTTGGAATCATTTTTCAATTAATTTACATAAAGCATTAAAAACTGATGAAACACCAAGAATTTTGTCATTTATTAAAGAACAGTTCAATTCTGCTGAATTTACAATACGCAAAATTCAAGAGAAATTAAATCAACCAAACACCGAAACAACCCAAAAACTTCAACCAATTTATGAAAAATTTGAAGCAATACAACAAATAGAATCACTTGAAAATGTCGAAAATATTTCAGATATTATTAACGACGCAAAAATGATTTATTCGTTTGTTAAACAAAATAATCGACAATTGTTTACATCACATGTAGAAAGCTCTTATGTTCTCAGCTCAATTGAAAGAGGTATTCAATCTTTAAATTCTATTTCTAACGATGACAATTTAAGAGATCAACTTTTTGAGCAATATAAAAGTGCTTCTACTTCATTTGAACGATTAGTTCCAAAATCTAATATTAAGAAGAGGGGGAAATCTGTTCCAAATGATAACGTATCTAAATCAGCACCCAATTTGAATCAACAACAACAAAATAGTAAAAACACAAAACCAAAAAATGATGATCCTTCTAAAAAGAAAAAGAAACTAAGGCCCCCTGTTTTCGATGTTCCATATTCAACTAATTCACCACAAAAACCTCAAAAGAAGAGATCAGTAACACCTCCTACTACTCGCCGTCATACCAGAAATCGGACAAATCGATACAATGTAGCGGCCAATGGAAACATTGATTCCACTAGTATAGTGACAACTGGTACGAATGCACAAACTTCAACGAACACCTTTAATGGCCCTCCAAAATTCCGATCTAATGCTGATTACATTATGGAAACACAAAAATTACAAATTCAACAAAGAAGAAAACATCGTAATCGTGACACAACTGATTCAATTAATGGAAGTGTTTATACGGATAACAAAAGCATTAATAATTTAAATAATATAAACAATAATAATGATCAAGTTAATGATAATATTGGTTCATCAAGTATTTTAAATAATACTAATACGGCTAATAACATTATTAATGCAGACGATACTGCAAACAATAATCAGGTACTACCTCGTGAACGAAGAAAAAGATGGAACATTATTAAAGAAGACAAAGAAAAGAAACACAACATTTCTGTTCCGGCAACAACTCAGCAAACAGAGAATAAGATTGAAAATCAAAATGATCAACAAAAAGAAAATTCAAATATTACCAAAGACCAACCTCAAAAAGATAATCAAGCCAATCAAGTTAGACCACCAAGTCCATCCTCATTTGTTGACAATGAATTTGAAAGTGTTGTTGATGCAACTGATGTCAATCCATATGTTTTGGAGGTACCTGGACCACTTGATGGAAATAATAACACTACATTCCTTTCTCAATCTGATGTTTGGGGAGATGATGAAGGTGAAGATGATGGTTTAAGTATGAAATTTTCCACAGTTGCCAAACCAAAGAAAAAGGCAGAGCCAATGCAATCATCTCAATCATCAAAACATAAGAAGTCTCATCACCACCAAGAACAAAATACTCAACAAGAACAAAAGCCTCAACCAGCTGCTCAAGAACAATCATCTTCAACTAGACACAAACATCATCATGAAAAGCAAAATTCCCAACAACTACAGCAACCACCACCACAGCCACCAGCCCAACCTGAAGAATCATCAAGTAAGCATAAGCATTCTCATCAATCTGATGCATCAAAGAAACATAAACATTCGAATGCACCAGCACCGGCACCAGCACCTGCTGTAGCACCAAAGCCAGCACCTAAACCAGCTCCAAAACCGGCACCACAACAAACACCAGCTCCTGCACAATCAAATCCAGCTCCAGCTGCAAAACCAGCTACTAATCCAGCGCCAGCAACAAAACCAGCAGCTGCCGCAACCTCTAAACCAGCTGCCGCCGCAGCAAATACCAATAAGGTAGAATATGAGTATTATGACGACGATGAAGAAGAAGACTACTACTATGATGATTAAGAAATCAAATGTTTTTAATCCCTTAGGGGGGGGGGGAAAGATTGTTTTCCCTATTCTTTTTTTTTTATTTACAAATAATATATTTTTGTTAATATTATTATTTATTTACCTAACAATTACCACAAAAAAAGTATAAAGAAGAATATTTGCATGGAAAATTATATAATATTATATATAACTCGAACGGAATATCTTTTGTTTGTTAATAAACAAATTTGCTAATTTTTCATCCATCTTTTCTTCATTCATCATCAATTTGCTGTTGAGGCGTTTCGTTTGTTTTGATTTTCATTTCAAGTCGCTGCTCTTTTTCTTTTTCTTTCATTTCATGCCACATTTGGTCATCTCTTTTTTCTAAAAATTCAAGTGCTTCAAGATCATCCCTTGAAAGCGGTTTCGGTTTTGGCTGGCTTTCCTGAATTTTTTTAATCTGCTCTTGTGTAATTAATCTTTGAGGCCAGTCCTGACCAGATTCAACAATCAACTTTGATGTCTTTTCATGCTTTTCACGCATCTTTTGCATATTAAGTTGAACACGCTGCTGCAACTGCTTTTCGCGATCGAGATTTTCAGATGTAAATTTTGACCGAATTGTTTCTTCAAATTTTTGATTCTGCTTTTTATTATATTCATTAAAACCTGGCGTTATTGCTGGAATGCCTTGATTACCAGAATTAGTAGACATACTATAAAATGGTTTTTTATGCACTCTCTCAGGTTTATATTGAATATTTGAATGCAAAGGGATAATTGGTTCATCGAGAAGAGTCCATACTGCTGGGCGAACTTTTTGAGTATTTGATTCAGACTCATTGCTATTTTTTGCCTTTTTACCATGTACTACACTTTTCTGAGAATATGGAAGAGAAGCAAGATTTAATTGAATTCTTTGCTCTTGCGATGACACTGGGCAACTTTTTGAAGTATTATCATAGATATCATAAAATTTGGTTGGTGATGGTGGACCTAAAGTTCGTAATAACGAAAGTTGATCAGAATTTGGAGGAGTTATATTAATAGGGGGTGGCTGCTTCAATTTTTTTCCAAAAATTCTTTTTTCAAAATCTGCAACATCTTCGAAAGCTTCACGTGCTTGCAATTGATCTTCATATTCTCTTTTAGCATGATTCACTTCACTTGCCAAAGCTGAATAAGAAGGTATCTTGCGAGAGTTTGGATACGAAATTAATCGTTTTTTGAATATTTGAGGCAGATCTTCACTTTGAGATACAGGATCATTTCGTTTTATAGTCAAAATTTGTGAAGGGGGTATTGGTATACCTTTCCCACTTTGAGAAACATTCAGCATCTAATAAATACGTTATTTGAAATTATTACAAATTTTAAGATGATAATTGGCTTGACATTTTTTTAAACGTTCGTTTAATTCAATTAAAATCTCATAAAATAAGAATGAGTGATGAACACTTGAAATGGCTTCGTGGGCCGCTACCTCCACTTTCAGAAAGTATAGTATCTAGTGGTCTTATTAATGAATCTGCTTTACAATCTACAGTAAGTCAAACGCAACAACAAGTTTTTGGATCATCTCCAATGACTGTGCCAAGTAAAAAGAAAAAAGGAGTAAAAACTCCACATGTTGAAAACAAAACTAAAAAAGAAAAAAATAAATTTACAAATCCTCCATCATCAACAAACTCTAATTCCAATTCGTCTCTCTCACAAACACCAGTTTTGAATATACCAACGCCAGAGCTTCCACAAAAATATAAATCTCCTACAGTTGAACAAATATTTGATCAAACTCGTGCAAAATCATCATTATCAAGACCACCGTTGATTGGTGAACCTAAAAAATTAAATATTCGTTCAGAAATTATTCAAATCGCACATTCGCTTGATTCTTCAATTGCTGAAATTGCTCCAACAGCTACATCGTTAACTCCTTCAGAACACGCGGATCTTATGTCAAAAATGCTTCAATTATATAATTTTCATTTTAATCAAGTGATGCTAGTTGAAAAAGATAATAATTCTGATTTAGCTCTTTTACTTCGAAGATTCCAACAATTTTATAATCAAATTATTTGCGATATTCCTAGTTTAGAAGAAAATTATAAAGCGCAGATTGATGAACTTCAAAATCAAATCAAAGATCTACAGAATAAACTTGAAGAAGAGCAAACACTTCGAAAAATTTCAGAAGACAAAAATGTTGAGTATGAAAAAACAATACAGGATTTAAATCAAACGATTAAAGAGCTTACAAAGCAGTCCCAAGACAAAGATATTCAAATTCAAAACATCAAAGATGAGCGAGATTTTGATAAAATTAAACTCAATCAATTAAATTTCAAAATTAATAATTTAAATGATGAAATTGAAGGCTTGAAAAAGGCAATTCAGCAAAGAGATGAAGAGATTCAGCGTCAAATGGAGTTAAATGAAACACACATGCATAACATTGAGCAGTTTCAACAAGGCGAGACAGGATATATTGTTGTTTATCATGAAGAAAAAATTAAAAGGGAAAACGCCGAAGCAAAAATTTTGGAACTTCAGCAACAGATTCATAATCTTATGAACATTTCTAAATCAGATAAATGTGTTGATACATCAGATATTCCACAAATTAAAACAAAGAAAAAGAAAGGCCTTAAAAATGACAATATTAATCTGAATGGAACTTTAGGTGATAGCATTTCACCCTATAATTCAAAATTATTATCAAATTCCTCAAAATCATCAGCAAAGAATTCATCTTCAGATTTGGATGAAATTGCTTTAATAAGACCAACAAGTTCATTACGACGTGCTGCTCTCGAATCAATTGAAACACAAACAGATCTTTTAGATCAAACAGAAGGTCAAGCACCATGCAATGCAGGAACTGGTCTTATTGATAATTCTTCACAGACAGATGATTCATTACTTCCAAAACAAACCTCAGAATCAATAAAAGAAGAAAAAGAAAAAAGTGATACTGAAGATATTATTTTACAGCAGACAACAACAGGTGAATATGAAGAAGTTAAAGATTCAAATTCAATTGATAATCAAGAATTTATTGATCAACCAACACCTGAAACTCTTAAAACGATTCCAGATCTTTTAACAACAATGACTCCATTTCTCAGTCAACCATATTTTCGCGGTGATCGGCAAGAACTAGAAGCAGTAAACATTACCAATCAAATAGGAGCAATACAAAATGCTAAACCTTTAATTTGGGGTCTTCAACTTATTCATAACTTTTTCACAGATTCATATTTACGATCAATTAAAAATATTTCAAAAATTTCAACGGAACAAGTCTTTGTTGATTGGCTTAAGCAACAATATAAATTACAGCACCTGGTGAATCAAGTTATAACTGATTTTTCTTACTTATTAAAGATGAACAATAATGATTCAATGATGAAACTTTTCCTTGAGATAATTGAAAGTAGATTCACTTTCCCGCAAGTTTGCTTTATTGCAACAATTTATTCATTTTCGGTGTCTCTAACAAAGCCTTCTTTCCTCGAGATGCTTCAAGGTATTTCTCCAAACACAAATGAATTGAAAATTCATGTTCGAATTGCATTCGAATTAATTTCAAAATCATTGAACAGTAAAATTGCAAATAAGTTCTTGCAGAATCGTGCAACAAAAGAAAATCCATATATTGATTATATTGACTTTTTGCGACAATCAGCTTTTCTTTTTGGTGATAAGCACGAACTATTACACATGCAAGCGAAGAATTTAATGAAAGTATGTGGTTGCTCTGATTTGCAAAATATTCAAAATGATTCATTTAACGCATTTTTCTGTTTCTTGGGAATTAGTAATCAAAAAGAATTAAAGAAAGATTGGAGATTCGTTCAAAATGAAAATTCAACGACAATTCAGAAAGTTATATCGTTATGCGCAGATAAGAAAAAACCGTTATCAAATCTTATGTCAATTAATTCACTCGCAATGACAGTTAAGAAACTATCACAATTACCAGCTTTGATTGCTACAATTTATGATAATTTCATAAAAAGATATACTATTCATGTTCCTGGCGTTTTAAAGGATGCATCTCCTGCACTTCAAAATGAAATCAAAGATGATATGGAAGCGGTGAAAAACTCTCTAATCGATGTTGATATTTCTAAAATTTTATGGTTTTATAAGAAATTTTTGTTGAAATTTGATGAAATATGTTTGAATGAGAAAGGTTTCATTCCTCTTGCTCCTTCTCCAAATGATCAAATGATCAAAGCACTTATCGAATACTATGATCGCGCAGAAACCGTTTCATTTGCATTTGTTAATGTTTAAAACATAAATTTTGTTTGTAAAAATTCTTTTAATAACATCAAAATATTTGTATACTTTTTAGCTAACTTTTTCTATTATATGACTGTTTATGAATTTAATTTAAAATTTTGATGAGAAAATCAACTCTAAAGCTACCTTCTCTTCGACCTGCAACACCATTAACTTTAAAAAAAGAAAGAAATGTTTTTCAATTAACTGGTGCAAATGCAAGACCTAATACTGATTATGAAGTTAATCGTACAATATTTCTAGATATGAAACCAAAAGATCCAGATGAACTCAAAAGAAAGAAAAAAACAAATCCAAAAACACTAGATCCGCTATCAATCGATACAACACAAGATTCAAAAGAGCCGAAAATCAAAAAAGTAACAAAAAAACCTAAATCAAATATAACAAGCAAAGCAAGCAATACAAATAGTACAAAAACAAACACAAAATCAACCGTTAATTCTACTGAAAATACAAATTCAAGCCCACAAACACAATCAAAAACAAGTACAAACACAAACACCAATTCAAATACTGAAGAAAATACACCAGAAGTCCCAGAAATACAACAAATAGAAGCTTTGATGTGCCGAATACCAACAGCTGAAACAGAAGTTTCTTCTGATACAATTTACAAAATAACTCCTGTTCTTGATCGTGTTTTATGCATTATCAGCTCATTTAATTGTGTTGAATATATTAATCATCCGGTTATATCAGAACTTTTTAAGCGACTTTTTGCACTTATTGATGTTGATGATTTTTTGAATCGAATCATTGTATGCAGAATTCTTTTGATGTTTGTTTCTGATGAAAATTCACCTCTTATTTTACCGATTTCAAAAATATTTTATAAATTAAGCTGTGATCCAAGTAATGATGATTACTTTGTTGATGAAAATTTGGAAATGGTTCTTATCTCTATTTTGAGAATGAAAAATATTGATGCTTCATTGATGGCTGCAGGAACGATAAGAAACTTAGCTGCTTTTGAACCAATGAGAGAAAAATTATGTGAAAAAGATGATCTTTTTGACTTTATCTTTGACACATTTAATGATAAAAACAGCATTTTCAATCAAAACCAAGAAATGAAAATTCAACTTCTTGGAATTGTTCGACGAATGTCAAAATCAGATAGTTTTAAGAGAAAAGTTCTTGAAAGCAACTTTTTGTCAATGGCTTTTTCAGATAAACAAGTAACACCTGACGTTTTGAAAACTGTACATAAAATAGGTGAATTAACAGACGAAGGAAAACATGATTTTATTGAGTGGTTTATTGAAATTGACATTTCTGATATTGCCTCTATTATTCAATGCTTACCAATTGTTTGCAATAAAATGGAAAAAACAACTGATTGCGGAAAACTTATAATGAAAATTTTGAAAATTGTTGGAGATAACCAAGATTATCTATCGAAAGTTCTACCGATCATGAATCTTTGTTGTGAGAATCAAGATACATTAAACATTTGTATCAACAGCAGCTCCTTTTTTACAGATTTAGTGAAATCAACAGATTTGGATACAAATGTCAGAATTGATGCGTACAAAATTGTTAAAAGATTTCCAAAAGATAGCTTTAGTAAAATTCAAAGCGAGTTTTTGTTTCTAGATTCTCTTGTTAGGAAACATGCGTGATATTATTATAATAAATAAATAGAATAAACTTTAAATGCTATTTTTTTTGTCTCAGAACTACAACTATTTTATCGTATATGTAAACGCTACATACTACTTAGCCAAAACAAATACAAATAATGGTTATTAAAAAAACAGATTGAATAGTAAGAAATGATATAAGCTGTTGAGGAGCTGTGCGGAGCGGATCACGATGACGTTTACCGCTTAAGAACCTCGCTTGTCTGGTCAAACTGGCGGATACAAACACAAAGAATGTTGCTCCGTGTAATAACCATTATGGCCTGTCAAAACCGTTTATATTTTTTTTGAAGAAATTTTAAACTATTTTTGAATTCAAAATGATCGTTTTTTTGTTTAAGAAATGAATCAAAAAATTGCTTTATAATAGAATTATTAAGCACGCGGCTTAAAGTGATGATATATAGGAAGCTAGCTAAAGTTTGATAAAAATTTTTAGAGAAAATTTTTTCAGTAAAACATTTACAACTATTGTAAAGTATTGAATAATTTTGAGACTATTTGGCCATATTTTTTTTGAATGATATTAATATGAATTGTGGAGAAAGAATCATTTGCTTTTTACCAACAAAACAATCACAACATTTTCCAGAAGATGAATATATTATGATATGTAAACTAGTTTCAAATAAAATTAATGAGTTTCGTGAAGTAATGATTTCAACAAAAGAAATCACTACAATTTCACAAAAATTGAATGAAATTTCAGATGTAATTATGAATTGTGTTGAATATCCGAAAGAAATATTTATTATTCCAGAAATATTTTTAGGCTGTCAAACATTATTATTAAGTAATAATCTCAACATCATCCAAAATGCAATTCGTTTTCTTTCTTTGGCGATTTATAGCACTAGTAATTTAAGTGAATCTCTCTCAGATCTTTATCCTCTCATTTTTAACATTAGCGAAACAAAATCAGAAATACTCATCAAAAGATATTTTTCATTAATCACGAATATTTTCAGCGATCTCAAAGAAAATCATAATTACACATTAATTGATCAATTAATTACCACCTATTTCGCTGATTTATTCAACTATATTTCGAATTTAATTTCCATTACAATTTATGAAGAAACACTAATTTTTTTGAATGCTCTATCGTCTCTCATCACATCAGAAAAATATTGTGAATATTATTTACAACTCACCAGCTTTTTAATAACTTTATTGAATGATCAAAGAATTCAATACTCAGAAAATTTTCAATCAATCATTCTTTGGTCACTGACAGAAAATTGTAAGCATAATAAAAGTGAATTCTCTAACATTACACTTTCATTGAATTTTTTACCGTTTCTTGTTGAGTCAATTGACACTTTCCAGTCATGTTGTATTGAGCCAGTTTTGAGTATTCTTTATTTTTGCGTAGATTTTCTAAAAAGTGCTGATTTTATATCTTCAAAAAATTTGCCAATTTTGGTTCACTTTTCTACTTCCTCCAATATTCATATTCAATTTGATTCACTTCGGCTATTGAGAGTTCTCATTCAATTTTATCCTTCTGAATTTCTTTCATTGAATTTGAATGAAGTAATAAACTTTTTCAATCAGGTTCAATTTCGATCATCAAAGGAGATATTCATGATTGCTTCCTCTCTTGTGTTTTACATGCCCGATTCGCTTGTGATGGCTGAGAATTCAATCATTCAACAACTTATTGAATTCATTATTCAAAATATCAATTTTGATGAAGAGTCACCAAAAAGTGCTCTGCTTTCTTTACTGAAAATTAAAGAAAAATTTGTCAAATTTGGGAAATTGAAAAGCTTTCAAAATATTTTAAATCAATTTGAGTCAATTGAAGAATTAACAGAGAATCAGTCAGACGAAGTTTTAGATCTTATTGATAAAGTCACTTCTACTTAATTGTGCTTTATACATAGTAATTCATGTTATTTATTCAAAGTGAATTCAAAAGTCTTTTGAATACATCAAGGTCAATTTCTATAAAAAAATAAGGTCAATTTGCATGAAATTAAATACAGTCCCCATTACATTAAATTCGGTTCAATATAAATTAAATGTTTTATATTTCGAATATGAATTTGCTTTTACTTGAAAATACAAATAAATAAATGCTTCATTTAATGTAATCGTTGATGATATTATTACTATTAAAAAAAAACAACAATCACCATCAGTTTTAATAATAATTTTTTGTTAATATACTAACAGGGAAATATAAATTCTCCAACTCCAGGCTACCAAATGGTTTTATACCCATTTGATAATACAAATTAACTTATCATTTAAAAGAAAAAAATATTAATATTAATATTTTATTTTTTATTTTATAAAACAAGATTGAATAATTATTCCTCAATTATGATTATTTTTTAAGATATATCAATAAAATCTCGGTCTATCAAATTTTCTATGATATAATTGAAATCATTCCAAATATTTGAAAAGATTTTAATTGTTTTTTTTTTTTGTTTGTTTGTTTGGAATTGATTGCTAAAAACGTCATTTTCATATGATTTTCATATATCTTTTCCTTTTGCAATACGTGCAAAAAAAAAAAAAAAAAAAGTCTGCTACAAGTAATTCAAGGATTTCATACGCAAATTTTCGGACGATTCAAATTTGAATGAACTTTTCAAATATTGAATTGATTATTTATAAATTTCAATGAATTGAATTGTACGATAAAGTCCGAAAACTTGCGTACCAGTTTAATATAATGAATAAATGATTTTTCTTCTAAATTTCTATTTCAAAAAACAAATAATAATTAATGCATGTACTGATTTAAAAAACTTTGAATTGCATATGCATTTATGTTATCCATTTACAATTATATGCTTATTTGGTCATTTAATTCAAAAATTCAAAAGCGAAATTTTTCACCAACAGAAAAATTCAAATGGGTTTAAAAATTGATAGATATTTATTATAATTCATAAGAACATTAAACCACAAACACAGAAATAATAACAAAGTATAAAATTAATTTCTCCTTATAAATGACTCAAACATTAATCGATCTTTCAAGTTTAAAGAGAGATTTAAAGGCATCTGTTTCTGTAACAGCAGGGATAGCAAAAATAACTGTCAAGAAATTTTGAAGTCCTTTTTCACGTTCTAAAATAAAGGCTTCATTTGTGTTATTGAACCATCTTTTTGGTGGAAACTTTTCAAGGACTTCGATATCTGGAAAAGAATTAACTAATGTTTTTTGCAATTGTTCGAGTTCCGAATATCTAAGCATAACCATTGAACAAATAACATCTTGACCTTTTTGGATTCCAATCTGAATATCATAATAAATAGCATTTTGTGTCTTGTGATAGTGATGGCCTTCAATTGTTGCATACATAGGTGGGTTCAATGGTGATTTGGATAGTATATATTGTTTTTTTAAAGGTAATGAAGAAAGAGGAATAACAATCATTAAATAAATAGAAATGAAATGATGTTAAACGAATAAAATTTTTTTTGAAAAAGTGATTTTATTTCAATATTCACTAATTCTTCTTCATAGAATTTTTGAAATAAAAAAAATATTTTCTAAAAAATTATTTTTTATTAACTCAAATTTTTAAATAAATATTTTTCAAAAAGTTTAATTCAATTTAAACGAAAGAAAAAATAAACGCAATAATCTATATTATAAAATTACATTTCAACAATAATTTTATGAATATAATTCTTTTTACATATGAATTTCAAGTAATAAAAATTGAACGTCTTAAAATGAAATCATTAAAAATTCTTAAAAATAGATTTACATAAATACTCGTAAATTTTTTTACCAAATTCATAAGCTTCTTGCAAATGATTTGTTTTTGCGATTTCGGGTTTGCCTGCAGTATCACCACAGCCACCTGCTAAAAGCATTCCTTTATCGTTAAAACCAATATAGTTTACCAAAGCAAATTTATAGTAGGACACAGCTTGTTCAAAAGTCCAGAAAAAATTATCAGCTGACGTCATCAAAAGAGCACAATCTTTTTGAGGGTATTTTTCGTATCTTCCCAGTGGAGGGTTTGGATCTTCTTCAGCAATATTATAAAATCTCTCAATTAAAGCCTTAATTCTAGAAGAGATTGTCCAATAATATAAAGGTGAAGCGAACACAAGCAAGTCGGCTTTCTTTATTTTTGGGACAATTGAATTAAAACTATCATTTTGAACACAAGGTTTACCAAAACGGCATGAATTGCATCCTAAGCATGGATTCACTTTATTTTTGATGAGTGAAATAACATCAACATCATGGCCAGCATCTTTAGCACCTTTCACAAAGCTGTTTATTAATTGATGAGTATTTCCATTTGGTCTCCCTCCTCCTTGAAAAACGAGTATGCTTTTTGTTAGCATATTAAAATCTTTAAACGTATGAAATTCAAAACTAAAAAATATTTTGAAGGATAAAGTTGAGATGCTTATTGCAAAAGAAAAGACTGGAAATATAAATTGAGCAAACGGCAAACGCTTGCTAATTGAAAATAAATAATAAAGATAGAAAAATTTTTTTTTTAATAATTAGCAACTGACAAAAAATCTATTCACCAATAATTAATGCATTTCTCATTGAAGATATAAACATTTGTGCTGTTTTAGCTTTTTTGCTGTCTTCAAGTCTAAATGTAACCAAATCTCCCTTTGGAGGTGCAAGGAACCTGAGAATCTCGTCAACAGCTTGAATGGTATTGAGCTGGTTGTACTTATACATGTTTTCTATTTCATATTTAACAGTAGCAGTCTCAGGAGCTTTCTTGAAAATAGAAACATAGTTGTCTGATAGACAAATAATTCTTCCATCCTGAGTTGTATTAAACATTTCAACAACTTCATCTGATTTGGCTCTATCTCTGATTGCTCTCTGCATGATTGCCTCGTCTTCGTTGTACTGTAAGATTTGCTTCATTGGGAGAGGTCTGGCTTCACGGATACGAGTATTTGGAACAGTAATGCCACTGACAAATTTGAGCTTGGTTTTAGCAGAAGCTTGATTAGCAGAAATCTTCGTAACAGCAGACATGATGGTTGATGCCTTTAAGACATCATTCTTAATATCATTTATTAAGTCGTTTTGAAGTTGAGACATTGGCATATTATATTCAGAACGAGCTTTACGAGAAATCTTTACTTCAAAGTCTTTAATGTTTGGAACTAAGTTGATGAATGTTTCTTTGACATGTACCTTCTTATTCTTAGAGTAATTCAAATAAATAGCAATATCAGCAAGGTCATAATTTTCAATAATTGTTTCAACATCTGTCATTAAGTGTCTTGATGTAGAACTTTGAAGTGGCTTAATGATTCCAGCCTTCTTTGATTCAGAAGACAAAAGATCGACGAATTCGTAAACTGCTTCTACAAATGAAGTGTCAACAGCAACGAGAAGAGGCTGGATAGAAACGTTAACGTTTGAAATGACTGAATCTTTTCTTTCATCACTTGGCATTTCAAGAGTGCATTTAATGAAGTATGCTTTGTCAGAAGTTTTTCCAGAGTAAACAACTACAGGCCATATTGCCTTTTCAGTAAGGTTGTCAATTCTAAAGCTAGAAATACCAGCATCAAGTACTTTTGTCTTTGTGTTAGCATTAATGCGGTATTGAACACCAATTGACCCAAGATTTAATAGAACAGATTCTCTATTCTTTGAGTTAATTAATGAAAATTCGAATCCACTAAGCGTCAAATAGTATTGTGTAGAAGGAAGAACTTGGGGAGTATAAGGATCATTTGATAAAAGAATGACTTGCTTTCCTTTCATTATGAAACAGTTAATATAGATCATCTTCTTATTTTTCTCATTTGATGTTGGATCATTAATTTGTTGCTCTTCTGGTTCTTCCATATCAATTGAAATTTCTGTTCCGCAAACATCTATGTAAACTATGTTATGCTTATGAGCAAATGGATGTGTAAATGCAAGGATTGAAGATGATTGAGGTTCGACAACAGCGCTTACAAAGCCTGGCTCTTTCTTTTGAGTATAAGTTATTTTAGTAGATAAACGGTTGAGTATGATATATGGTGAATCAGAAAATGTTCCTTTTGAAAATGTTGCAATGAAATCAGTTGAAACAATTTCAGTTCTTAAATTAACATAATCTAATTTGGTATTTTCACTTAATTGCGTATCACTTGTAGCCGGGACAATGATAGTCTGCTTACTCTTCTTTGAGCTAATAGGTCTCCTCATGAAGAAGTTTGTTCGGCATGGTTGTTCTAGAGAAATCACTATTGGCTGTTGGGAAGGATCGGAAGTGGTGACTTGGAACTGATAAGTGGTTGATGAGCTTGTGATAGGAACTGGTGTTGTGGACTTGCCAGGAATTTTCATTTTTTCACCAAATGGAGTTTTATCAATAACTGGCTGTAAGTAAATATCAAATTTCAATTCATTTAATACTTGAACTTGGCAGAATAAGGTAACAATAAGTGTTCTCGAATCTGGCTGATTAGAACGTACATTGTAATGCAATGGCAAGTACAGGCTTTCTTCTCCTTTCATATCATTTCCAGCTTCAAAAGCGTTACCAGCATAATAAGTCATGCTTGCATCGGCATAATGAACGAAGTCTGTATTTCCATTCAATGGAATTAACAGATTTTGATCAATATTAAGAGTATTTGGATTGATCTCAAATGCGCCAATATGATCCGTTTGATAATATAACTTGAATGAGTGATTTTCACGTTGGTTCTTTTCATCAGAGTTCTCTGGGAAGAAGTGCTTGTTTCCTGCCATTAGCATTTTATCTTCAGTTGAGAAATATCTAACACACTCATCTGAGAAATCAGAAATTCCGATATCAAGGCCAGTTTCATTGAAGAATACAATTGGAGAATAAAGAATAATCCTCAACGGGTGCAAATCGTAATCTCGGTCAATTACTGCAGCAATGATTGTCTTGGTGTTGCTTTCATCAGAAATAACAGCTATTTCTGAAGTATCGCCATTCTTCAAAGAGATTTCATTATTTGTGCTGTGCAATTGGAAATTGCCAACTGCAACGCCTAGTGTGCATTTTTCATCTCCTGTATCAAGAATGTTACAGCCAACTTCTTCTCCAGGATCAGCTCGATAATCTTCGCCTTTAATGGCTACCCTGACTGGATAAGATAGCTTGTTGACAATTGTTACGGCATAATTAAGTTCAATTCTAAGAACAAATGTTTCTGGGTCGCGGTATGCATTAACAACAATGCCAACTTCATCTTTGTCATTCCACTTACAATTAACAGTAACTGGATCTTCCTTAATATCCTTAAGTTTAAAGGACTGCTTTGAATATCCCATACCGCCAATAGAAAGAACATAGCTCTTATCAGCTTTAATAGAGGAATTAAATTGTGTTGTCCTAAATCTCTGTGCTTGGAATAAGTCAGTTGGTTTTTTGGTTACATTCTTATGCTTAACGCTGAACATGATGTAAAATTCTGTGTTATTTTCAATAACAGCAATTGGTGAAAATCTGACTTTGGCACCTTTTGACGTTCTCTTCCAGGAAACAGAAATGCTGTCTTCAGCTCTTGCTTCGTATTCCTTTTCTTTTGTAATAAAGTTTGGATAGAATAATTCAGATTTATGGAAACAGATTGATTCTTCATTTGGAAAATGTAAATATAATGAAAAGTCTTGAGCTAACTTATCCATTGGAACCACAATCTTGTCATATCTTGGAATTAAGTGCCTATCATTAACAGTTCCTGCTGAAACGCTCAATTCTTTGCTCGTATCATTCACTAATGTTAACTGTGGGGGATCTTGTTTAATTGACTTCTTCATGACTTTGTTATAAACTTCCTTTAATAAATTGATCATTTTCTGTACTGTAGCAAAAGCAACGTTAAATCTAATTGTGCTGATATCAAGATAAAAAGTATTTTCTAAATTTAATTTAATATCGACTTCAAATGGTTCAATAATTAAATCTGGTGATGATGTATTTGGATTTATATATTCTAGAGCTCCAAATTTGAATACCTTCTTCTTATCGAAATCGATTTCATTTTCTGGAATTCTCAGAATTATTAAAGTCATTGAATCTTGTAAAGCTTTAACATCAGTGTATCCTCTATTAACCTTAATTGTGGCACCTTTCAAATTCAAGTCGTATACTGTTTTAACCTCTTCAACCTTTTCTGTTTCTGGTTTGTAATTGTCGTTACTAATATGTAATTTCTTGAATGAAGATGTGACATTTTCCAAAATTAAAATACCTGAAACTATGACTGCAGGATCAACAATGATGTCAATTGGTTGTGCAATAACTTGCATAACATTTGTGTTCTTGTCACGTGAAAATGATTTATATGAAAGCTGCTTAACGTATAGTAAATGTGAAGATTGATTATCTTTAAAGAATGATGAAATTGGGCCAACAATGACGCTCATTCCTTTCTTTGTGTTTGAGAAGGATACATCATCGACTTTTATTGCCAGCTTATAATCATCAACAGGGAAGAAAACGGCAACATCTTTAACACCGACCTTAATTACAAGACCTTCGCCTTCTTCTTTTTTGTTTTCTTGCTGTGTTTCTTCTGTGACAGGTTTGGGATCTGTAAAGTTATATCGAATAAATCTAGTTTCTTGATATATGCAAAGTAACTGAGCAATAACTTTATATTCATAATCAATAGTTATATTTTGAAGATCTAAAATTAAAGAATTATTAGCGAGTTCGAATGCTACATCATCAACATTGTCTGGATTATCGAATTTGAGAATATTTAAATAGACTTTCTGTTTTGATTTTGACTTAGATTTGGAGCTAGATTTGGAGCTAGATTTTGAACTAGATTTAGAAGATTTTGACTCATCTTTAATTTCTTCAACTTTTTGATGTCGTGCTATATTAATGTAGAAACGATGAATTTTTATAGCTTTTTTATCTTGGTCCATGTAAAAGTTCAATCCTTCCAAATAAATATCGGTTTCTTTGTAACTTGTTGAAATAACTTGAACCAAGTCACTTTTCACATCAATAATAAGTTGGAAAGAAGTATCTTTCTTAGGGCCTTTGGGAGCTGTAGGTGTTTGAATCTTGTTGGTAGAAACTGATTTAAATGTCAAGGATGGTTTCTTTTTGAGTCCTCCTCTACCTTTTCTATCTCCTTTCAAACCTCTGCGCTTTATTTCTCTTGTGGGAATCTTTGTATTTTCAGAAATAAATGAAGCCAAAAAGTCCAAAACGAGAAGTTCTTCAGCGAGATTATGATCGTACTTAATTGACTTAAAGTATGGTTTAACATTGATTTTCTTAACCATCAGATCTTCATCAAAAATGTATTCGATTGGAAGTTTCATTTCCTTGATGGAAATCATTGTATCGCCTTCAGGTGTAGTTAATTTGATCTTTTGAGAAGCAAAATTCATTTCAGATCTAACGTCAGAGTCCATTATAAATGATGTTAATGCAATATTAAGGAAATGATTAGCTTGAGTAATATAACGGGTAATAGCTCTTAATTTAATTGTTTCAAGATTGATTTTATATTTCAGATCTGGTAGATGAAGTCCAGTATCATTTTCCTTTTTCTCTTGTTCTTCCCTTTCTTTTTTGTTTGGATCATATTCTTCATATACATGATATAAACTTGATGCGTAGCTAATAAATGTCATTACATATTGGAACTGGAAGTCCATTGCAAGTGATGGAGAATCAAGGAAAATGGTTTGATCATAAAATCCAAAATGAAGTTTTGGTGTTTGCAAAAAGTTAGGGTAATGCTCAAGTCGGGGTGATTGAAAATCAACATTATCTAAGTAGAGTTCAAATTTAAGGCCAGGTCCTCCTATAGAAAGAGGAATTGAAGCTTTTTCAAATCCACATGTGCCAAAATCAAAACTTCGATTCATCATGCCAATTTTACCATTATTAATATTTACATTAATTAAAAATGGTTTCGAATCCTTCTTTTTTTCTTCCTTTTCATTTTTCTTAATGCCCATTACTGTTCCCGACTGGAATTTGAATGATTTTGTGCTGTCTGGTTCATCAACAGATGTTACTTGTATTTTGCTAAGTTTATCTTCAAGAATCATCTTTGCTAATTTTTTGTCTTCATCATCGTCATCATCATCATCAGATGGATTATCGTCATCATCAGAAACGACAAGAGAATCATTAGAAGATGATTGTTCATTAGTAGAACTTGTTACGTTGGTTTCGATAGCTTCTGGTTGTTTTTCGTCATTAAAGAGGCCAAGTGCTGTCAATATATAATTGAGTGGTTTAGCTTTGAGATCAAGATCTAAGTCGTTAAGGTCAACATTTAAAGATCCATCAAATTTAACTAAAAAGCCAGATAATTGAACAAACTTACCATGTCTTATAATATGCTGATTAATAAGAACATCACCTGATTTAACAAGGATTGCAAGATCTTCTCCTCTTGAAACGTCAATATTTTTAACTGATAAGTCAAGAGTCTCTTGGCGACCATGTAAGAAGGCGAATGTAAATGATTCAATAATGCAACTTACAGTAAATGGTGTCGAATCTGTTTCTGTGGAATTATTTTCATTTGCTTTGCTTTCTTCTTCTTGTTTTTTACTTTCATCACTTTCATCTGTAATTGCTTGCGCTTCCTTGCTGCTAGTTAAGCCAAGAACGACATTTAAAACACTCTTAACATGGTTCATTATATCATCAATCTCAACATAATCAATTGATACTGGGAAATCATGAATTTTAGCTGTTAAGTGATTGTTGTTATAATTAACATCAAGGCTAGCACTTTTGAGGATGTCAAATTCATTTACACGCATGAAAATTCCTCCAAGATTAGCATCAATAATACCAGCTAATAGCTTAACATTGATAAGATTAACGCCAAATGAAATATCATTGATTGTTGTTTTAGATGTTACTGTTAAGTTATTCAAATCTGCTTTTGCGTTGATTGCTCTTTGAGTTGTATTTTCATCTACTTTCTTCTTGCTCTTTTTTTGTTCGAGTTTAAAGAGATTCTTAACTGTTTCAACTCTGACATCGAAAAATTCTTTGAAATGTAACGCAAGTTGTTCTTCAAAAACAACATTGGGGCTTTGTAAAGATAATTCAGCATTGATTTCGTTAAGACCTGTGCTTACTTTTGCAGAAATAGCTGGTAATTCAGGTGTTCCAACCTTTAAATAGGTAACTTCATTTGTGACAAAGTTAATGTCAGAGATATTTGCATTTAAATTAGCTGATTCAAAAGATTTGAATACTAAATCGAAATTATTCTTATTTAAGCTAAGCATGCTTTCCATTTTTTCATCATATAATTTAACTTGAAGCTTTTCAATTCCAAGCTTTCCTGACATTTTTGTTGAATCTGTGGATTCTTGTTTAGCTTCTTTGGCTGCTTTTGGTAAAAGATTTAAATGTTTTGAATACTTATAAACAGATCTCATGAAGTCTTGACCATATTTTTCTGTGGCTTGATTAATTGAATCTTTTGAGCAGTTTTGGCTTTTAATGAATTGAATGCATTCTTTTCTTCGTTTCAAAAAGTCCAAGGCAAAGAATGGCTTAAAGTTATTTCGGTAATTTATTAAAACTGCACTATGTGTGGAATAAAGCCACCAATATCCTGATGTATTTTCATTTTCTTCTTGAGGAAATGAAGATGGCCTTCCATTTGCTGCGAAATATTTACGGACATTAAACTTGTGAAATTCTCTCATGAAGAGAAGAGCAGATTTGTATTGTGTTTGTGATAAATTAAGTAGAATTTCTTCAAGATTAATTTCAAACTTATTTGATTCTTGTGTTTGAACATTGTTAACATATTTACCTTCTAACGATTTATTTTTGAATACAAAACTGTGACCTTCGTCAGTTATTAAATTTTGCATTTCTGTTTGGAAGTTTTCTAAATTTACTTGTTGAGGATTATCTTTATAATTATCTAAATAGAGTGAAAGATCATGGAAAATAACTTTCTTATGAACATGCTGAATATCAACTCTTTGGGCCACCTGATTATCATTGTTATCAATTGTAAAAACCTCAATTAATGGAATAAATAAGCCGCCTGAACAATAACCTTCTGAAAAATCATGATCAAGTCTTATGTGAACATTTTTTAATACATATTTAACGCCAGCTGCAATGTTAATAGCTTTTTCAGTAACATAATTAACAATTTTAGAGGATTCCTGCTTAACAACCATTTTTGATATACAAGATTCATTTTGTTCATACATAACGCTGCTGTTAACTGAAGCAAGAACATAAACATCACTTATTTCAAGAGTAAATGGGTAAAAGAGCATTGAACAAACAGAGCAATTGATGTTGATTGATCCAACTGTTCCTTTGATGACCGTGAAAGGCAATTTCAATGACGTGAGTGCATCAGATTTAAGAGTTAAGTTTTTCAATTGAGTTTGTCCAGCAAAAAGAGATACATTTAACTCTCCGGGCTTTATCTCTTCTATATACTTCGATAAAACACTTGAGAGAATTCCAGAAATGTAGTTGTTCTTAAAGCTAAACATCGAAAGAAAAAAAAAATTTGAAGATCAAGGTGATGTGATATTTCATATTCATTTTAGAGTAGGCTTAAAAACAAAAATATATCTTATTCTATTAAATATTTTTATATATAATAATGCTTTTATAAATATTAAAATGAATTTTATATTATAGTCCATAATAAAATTTTATTTTTATACATTTTTGATTAATATATAACAGATATATGGCTATAATCTATATATTCAAAATTCATAACTCAAATATTGTATTCAAATTTGATAGTCTATCGATCATTTCAATCAAATAATAATAACTCACTCTTGTCAAAAAGTTTTTTACGATAGAGAAATGGTCATTATGGTGATATGAAATATCCATAAACTATCATTTTAATCCCAAAATAAAAAATATAAATAGATATTTTAATATTATATTTTTATTATTTTAATTATTCCTCATTTGTATCAACCATCAATTTTTTTGTATTGAAATCTCTTTCCGAACAAATTTCTATAAACCGCCGTTTTTTTCAGTGGATTTCATTGAAAACTTTTCAATGAAAAGGCTTTGAATGATGTATTCTTGAATGTATATGATATTTTTACCAACTTTAAATATTGAAAGTTGTGATTAGCCAACCTCACTAATAATTTTGATGATTTTTTTTTTTTTATATGAAATTTTATGTTTATCAAAAAGAACTGTTTTTATATGTACAATGATCTAATTATAATATAATTAGGCCTAGATAAAAGTGAATATTAATAGTATTTTTGGATATCAAATAGAATTAATAATTTTGATGAAATACAAAAAAGAGAAAGATTATTTTTTTGATTTATTTTTCTATTAGGATCAGTATCTCAATCATTTAATACATGTTTCATCCAGCCTTTATTTTTAAAATTATGTTATTAATATCTCATGTATAATGAAAACATAGTAAAACTAAAACAGAAATAATTTATTTATATAAGTGGATGTTCAGCAAATAGAAATATCATATAATTTTAAAAAGGATTTTAAAGCTGAGAAAAAAAAAAAACGTTTTTTGATCATAAAAATTTTTTTTGAAAGGATATTTATGACTCGTCGATATAAGCCAGCAATTCCATCAAATATTCAAGCTCTTGTGAATGCAAATGAACTTCATGCAGCAGCTGTTGAACAATCTCGTATTGAAAGAGCAAGGCAAAATGAAACAAGATTTCGCGAAGAACATGCAAGTGTTATTCATAATGCAGATGTCCGCAGAAATGTTAGACGAAGCCAAGAAGAAGCGCGTCTTGCCCGTTTAGATCTCATTATTGATCGTCGAACAAAATTAGCCGAACTTTTTGAAACAGAAAGACTGGCTTGGAATCAAGAACTTCAGGCACGTGGATATACTATTTCAAGTACTTAAAATATTGTTAATTTTCATTTTATTAATGATATTTTTTATTATTATTATTATTATTATTACGAAAATCAATTGCAAAATCAGTGGTTTAAGGTAATTCTTCAGCAATTAAAAAAGTTTGAGTAACTTGATTAGTGAATTAATTTTGATTTATGATTTATATTATATGTTTATCATTATTGACCGCAAAAATAGAATTCATTTATTTTCCCGAATATATTTTATTTTTTAGTAATAAGTATTCGAAAATTAGGCAATTTTTCGTTTTTTTGAAGACTGATAATTCTTTGTAGTAAAGTTTTTGAAGATAAAATAATATTATCCACTTCCACAAATGAAACTAACTTGAAATTTTTATGCATCTAAAAAAATTCTGCCTGTATATGGTGAATATTAATTTTTGGTACCAAAAAAATCATTAGAAAAATAGATAAAGCATCATTAATTCTTGTCTAAGATATTGCTTTTTTTATAAACTTTCAATTTTTTTTGAATGATCAATTGATTTTTGATAGATATATAATTTTACGATTAATAATTCAATTAATTTTGTGAAAAATGTCGATCAAATTTTATTAAGAAAAAAATTAATGTCTAAGTATGTTCAACAAGCTGTTGATGCAATTATAAGACCTCCTCGATACGAGTATAATTACAAAGAACTTCCTCTTTTCCTTAATGCACATGATCATAAAGTTTATATGCGTCATCCTCTAGTAATAGAAAATAAAAGGAATCAACATATAATTGGTTCGCTTTTTCATATGGCCGATTCAAGCCCAATGAAAGGTGGTCCATGTGTAATATATCTTCATGGAAATGCATCTGCTCAACTAGAAGGCCAATTCTTGGTTCCAAATTTTTGTCCTCATAACATTTATGTATTTGTATATGACGCAATTGGATGTGGTTGTTCTGATGGTGATTATATTTCACTTGGTTATTTTGAAAAGCAAGATATAGAAGAGATAATGGAGTTCCTCAATCAAGCGTTTGGTCTTGGACCGTTTGCACTCTGGGGAAGATCTATGGGAGCTGCTACAGCGGCGCTTGCCAAATCTCATTTATTACAATCTATTGTTTGTGACTCAGCTTATACATCAATACCAGACATCGTTTATGCAATTGCGAAAAGTCTTGGAATACCAGGATTCGTGGTTCCTCTTGCGCTTAAGTATCTTCGAAGTAAAATTGAGAAAATAGCAAAATTTGATTTAAATACTGTTGAACCAATTGAAGCAGTCAAAGCAGCACGCGTTCCTGCTGTTTTTGGTCATGCTATTAAAGACCAATTTGTTCCATTTGAAATGGGAAAGAAGCTTTTTGAAACTTACGCTTGTGCTGACAAAATGTTTTTCACATTTGAGCGTGGTGGTCACAATTCAAGGAGAAATGCAGAATGGATAAGGACCTGTGTAGAATTCATAGTATCCCGTTTTGGAATGGATACCTTTGGTATTGAAATTTCTGAATGTCGCTATCTTCAATCTTCAAAATACCATTTTACATCATTTGACCGATTACTTCAAAACAAAGAATCAAATGGAGCGATCCCACGAAACACTGACAGCGATAATTCAACAGAGGATCTAACTGAATCAATAAGAACAAATAGCACTTCCGAATTTGAAGATAGCAAACTCATTGCTGGATGTGATAGTGAGGAAGCTAGTGCGTGTACAGATGCTGAAGTATCTTCTTCATCTAAAGAAGAAGCTTATTTAAGTGATAGTGGAGATCAAAAAAGTGCACCAAAACAAGATAATGCAAATTTGATTGCAGAAGATGAAACAAAGAATGCTAAAAGCCCTACCGAAGTAGAATTAGCCCAAAAAAACGAAACAACTGCCCAATCTCCAATTGAATCCGCTTCAAAATCTGAAGCCGAAAATTTGCAAGAAGTTTCAAATGTTGAGCAATCAGCTGAGCCAGCTTCATCATTTAATAATCAAAGCACTGAAATAAGCCAAAATCATGACAATTCAAATGATTTCAATCAAGTTCACAAAGTTGATGATTCTCAAACAAATAAAGACCTAGATTCTCCTACTGAAGCATCCTTAACGTCTCAAAATCAAAATGTTAAATCAGATTCAAATAACGGTGCTTTAACTGAACAATTATCAACGTCTGAACCACTCAATTCAAAAGCAAATCAGAGCCCAGAAATTTCAATAGATCAAAACCAAGAATTGCATGAAACGCCATTAAATGAAAATCAAATTACTGAGCCAGTAGTCAATGCCGATGATTCAATTGGGCCATTGTCTGAACAGCAGCAAAGCTCACAAGCAAATACTAATACAGAAACTACAGAAGAAGCAGCTCCATCAAATGAAGCTCCTGAAAATCCAAATATAAAAGTAGATCAAAATGATCTACCTCCCCAATAAATGGCATAATGTTTAATAAAATTGTAATATGAATAGACAATTATCGCTGTACATTGCTTTATACATTTATATTCCTCTTCTTTTTAAAAAAATATTGATACCAGTAATATCTTGCGATATAATTGTTGTTGTCAATTAATAACGAACTGTAAAGAATGGTGAAAAACTAGTAAAATAATAAAATACTTGTCTATATTGGTAAAAAAAAACAATTTTATTATTGTGAAACAAAAAACTATTTACGATTTATATTACTATATACTACCTAGTTATTGCTTTCGATTCTCATCTCTATTTCTCTAAGAAGAGCGTTTGTAAATGTTTTATCGCCAGATTTCACCTCTATTTTTAGCAACTGTTCTCCTTCATCAGTCTCAATATCAATTTTACCTACAGCACTAAGTGTAGCTTCAGATTGGCCGTCATTATTTGCCAAGTTAAATGTCGCAGTGGAAAATAGCATATATTCGTCATCACTCATTTTTACTTCAGTTGTTTTGAGAATTGCCGATACAATCGAAATAATTTCGTCAATTTCGGATGAATCTGAAGCTTCAACTGTGATACTTTCTCCATTATTACACTTATCAATTTCGATTGTTGATTGAGGAGCTGATTGTAAGAAAAATGAAGGGAATATTTTTATATGAGTTTCAAGTGAATCGCAAGAACAATAGCAAACTGGTGTAAAAACAACTTTAAGAAGTTGTGGAAGATTTGGCTTGAGAACTTCAACTTCCATTAAATATTCGTTTGTTTGGTTGCCTTCAATAAGTTCAACATGTGGAACATTTATTGCTTTAACTGTGTTTGTATCGAAAACTTTAACGTCAAATGAAGGTATTGGAGTTGAATTAAGATTTTCAATTAAAATCTTGATTGTCAAATGATTTTCTTGAGGAAGAAAATCAACAGCTGAGATCTTAATAAATGAGTTTTGACCAATATTTTGAATGAAAAGATGTGATAAGGTAGAAACTGTATGATTTTTCTTTGTTTTTGTATGTTTTCGCTTTGTTTTTGTATCTGTTTCTGTTTGAGGAGATAAATTCTGTCCATCATTGCCTTCTGTTGTTGTTGCATCTTCTTTATTATCATCGTTATTGGTTGATTCTTGGTTTCTTTTTTTACGGATGACTCGCACTTGAGATCCTTCTTCGCCATTTTGTTTTTGATGGCGGATAACTCTTTTTCCTTTCCGTTTTTTCTTTGTGCTTTTTTGTTCCCCGAGATTCTGGCTTGAAGTAAAATCAATAGATTCTGAATCTTGAAGAAGAGTAATTGGATCATTGAAATCTGGTGGTGGTGTTAAAGGTTCCATATCTTCATCAAGTTCTTCATCTTCATCATTGTTTCTGTTTTTATATAAAACTGACCTTAAATCACTTTTAATGCTTTCTTCTGTGCAAAGAAGTGATGCAAGACTTTCATATGTAGCCATTTCACTTTTAATATTTAGTCCATTGCTTTTCTTTAAAACTTCAAGCTTTTCACGAAAATATTGTTCATTGCAATTTTCTGAATTACCGCTAAGACGTATAAAAAGTCCAAAAGCACTAATAATATATGATTGTTGAACACGCTCATTGCACTGCAAAAGAAAAGGTGAAAGAAGGGTGTTAAGTGATTTTGGGTCGTTTGAATAAGTACCGATAATATGTGAAATCGCGAGCAAGAGTGGCATTGATTCTTGGTACATGTATGTTTGGTTAAATGACTTTCCTAAATTGGAGACTAAATAATTTCTTGTTGAGGGAACTCTAATAGCAAGATCAAGTAATTGATCTGCTATGACTTTGAAGCAATTAAAGCCGCCATCTCTTATTATTCCGAATAATATATCAATATACCAACTAAAATCTGATATGAATTCATAATCATTTTGGCTACAGATAGATATTATTTTTTTAATAGTCTCGTTACGGAAGTTCATTGTACAAGCAGTTTTGCAATTGTCAACCATTTTATCAACAATTGATACAATTGATTTTTGGTTAGCAAGAGAAGCGATTAAATCTAATGCTAAAAGCCTTTCTGTTTCATCCTCACTTCCAAGGCATTGGGTTACAGTTTCTTTGTGTTGTTTAAGTAGTTTTGGTTCTAGAAGTATTAATTTCATGAAAAACTTCGTAAACATTGATCGAATATTTGGATCGCTATGAGTTATCAAAGGCTCTATTCTTTGAAGAGCAAGATTCAAAATTTCTGAATTTGTGATTGGAATTGTAATAATTGATTTAACAATATCATATAATTGCGACATTGAACTTGTTGAATCGAGTATTTCTGAATAAATTGGTAATAATTTTTTGGGAAGCCTTTTCTCAACTAATGAAAGCATTGTGAGTATTTGTACTACTTTAATAACAATATATGTGCTCTGTTTGTTGGATGTCAGAATTTTGAATAGTTTTGGAATTAAAGCAATAAAGTTTGAAGGATTGATAATGCATAACTCGTTTATTACAAATAGAGCTGGTATAATAACTGCTGGCTTTGGATCATCAAGGCATGCTCGTAAAGTAGGAAAGCCGGCTTTAAGTGCATCAGGATAACGGAGGCATATTTGATAGAATGTAGTAATTGCTTTTTGTCGCAATACTGGTGTCGATGATTGCATTAATTTTATAACATCATTTGATATTAGTTGAGAAAGTGTTGGCGAGAGATAAGTCGGAACTGATGAAAGAACGAGTGAAGTGATAAGGGGTTTTCCTGATGTAAGATCTTTTGTTATTCTATTTGTTGCCATTAAAGAAACATCCGAAGTTGAATTCCACGTTAAAGTAGCAGCGAGATATGAAATGCATTTCGATGAGTAATCATTAGAAGCCATTACTTCGAGAATATAAAAATGAGCCCATGACGTGTCTAATCCAATCAAATTTAGAAAAAATAATATTTGAATGCAATCTAACTTAGCTGGGGTTTTTCCATTTGATAGAATGTTTTGAATTTTTTGTACTACTGATTGTAAATAATCGTTTTCTTTATCAGTATTCCGTATATCAGTGTATTCATCGATAACATCTGAAATCAATAGTGAAGACATTGCTTTAATTGATGATTACAAATTCAATATCAAAAATTTTTTAGAAATGATTATGGTGAGGCCTTATTAAGGTATTCATTCAATTTTGTAGTATTCAAAAAGTGACAACGAAAATACATATTTTGCGAAATATATCATTATAAATTTTAATTTTTTTTATTAAATATTCATAAAATTAATAATATCATTATATAATATATTTAAATTATTGTATATCTTGCTAAAAGTAGAGATAATTTCATAAATAATCACTCAGCTAATCTTTTCAACCTGAGTTAAAATTTGAAAAATTGGCCATATTTTTTGATTTTAAAAAGATTTATTTTAAAAAATCAAAAATTCCGACGCTGGGGACTTTATTTTGGATAGATTTTTTCTTTGAATACTTTACATATTTTTACTTTTCAGAAATCTTTATTTTCTCACAATTTTACAATTGTTTATATCTTACAATCTCACAATTATTTCTTAAAAAAATGCTCAATATTCTGAAGCATATAATAATTTCATAGAATTGATCTCAATTTTCTGATGATTCAAATATTTCATAAAAAATAAATTCAATTTAATAAATTAACTAAAAAATATATCTTATATTTTAAATTGGATTTTCCTCATATTTGCTATAATATTTATACAAAACATCATTTTTTTTCTAAACTTATCAAATTGTAAAATTTTCATTCAAAAAGAAAAATTAGTTTATTTTTATATCATACGTCAATTTTACCATTATATTTAGTAAATAAATTTTTTATCATCATATATTTTATTATATTATAATATGATAAAATATACTGCTTTTGTTCAACCTTAATATGGTCTTTATGGTGAATCATTTACACCTTTCTTCAACGGCAGGTCAATTTCTTCACATCAAAGTTTTTCATCAAAACTAAACTCATTCCAAAATCAAATCTGAAAAGATAAATATCAGGCTTATGTTTTAAATTGAATTCAAATAAAATTTTTGGTTAAAAGCGCATTAACTATGGCATTAATCAATAATTTTTTTAATTTTCATATTGTTTTTGATTAAAAATAAAACAAATTTACTACCATTTGGTTTATTGAAGGATATTTTTATTTAACAAATACTATTTTTGTGTATTTATAGAATATTAAAAAAAGCAAAAAAAAATTATGGTAAATATTCATCATTGAGAGAGTAATCATTTGCTGGTGTTTCCAATGTAAATATTCTCTTTGGTAAGAATGATCCTCCAAGAACATTCATTGCAACAAAAATATATTTGAAGAAAATGATAACGAAAGAAAAATCTTCAAATAAAGATGCTATGTAAAAAATAGTTTTTCTTTCTTTTGAAAATGCAAACAAAATACCTGAAACTATGGAAGTTACCAAAAGAATCTGATTTAAAGAATTTGAAAGTGGTATTGATTTGTTCTGTCTTTTCATAATGATGTCAATTCCAAAGCTAAAAACAATTGAAGAAATGATGAAGAGAATTGTAAATATAATATGTATGATTGGGTGAGTTTTAACGTTGAAAAAGAGAATTATGGCCAAAGAAAGGTCTATAACAATCATTGAAGCGTCAAGGAATTTCACAAAAGTGCTCAAAAATTGGCTAGCTTTATCATTACTTTGTTTTGATTTACGAAGTCGGCTATAAAACTTGTGGCATGTTATATGATTAGATATTAAAGAAATAAGGCCACAAATTAATCCGATCTTTGTTATATCTTTTGTTGAACTTTTCGCAAGTAAGGAAGATATTGGTGAAAATTTAATCTCTTGTTTAATAAAAATATATGCAATAGGTGATGAGATCAAAATTGTAGGAACAATAAAGAAAGAAACCCAAAACATACAAGCTGGGTAACGTAAAACAAATTTTAGTACATCTTTAACATCTTGCATTTTTAATTTGAATGTAAATTTTTTAGCCAATTTGAGAAAATAAACTTCTCAAAAAAAATGATTGATGTTGGCTATCTAATTTTTCCGGGTTTTGGGACCTATTACAAATAATAATATACGCCTTCATTAATCGCCTTTACTTGTTAAATATCAATGGGCAGCGGTTATTCTCAGAAAATTAATCATGAAAATATATTTAAACTTTTAAAAATAAATGCTTTTAACATTTAATAAAAAATACTAATTCAATGAATTTATTCAAAAAAATTGCAATTGAGAATACTCATAGAATAATGAAATTTGAACATACTCATAGAATTTGAAAATTTATGAAATTTGGTTGTAAAGTTTTCAAATTCTTGGGGCGAAAAAAAGTGGCATTTTGGGCGGAAAAGTGACCAAAATAGGAAATTCAAAGGTTTATATGATCATTTGAAAGGAACCGCCGGGCGATGTAAAATGAATTGAAAGGTTTTCTCCGGGCAATATAAAATTCCTCAATTTTTGAATGTGACAAAAAATATTAAATCTGCCAAAAAAGCATTATTAATAACATAGCTTTACAATTACCTAATTTAATATATATATATATTAAAAAAAAATAAAAAAAAAAAAAAATAAACGTACTCAATTCATAAAAATAAATCGCCCTTGTTTTTAATTTTTTGGGCGAAAAATGAAGGCGTATAATAATATTGGTTGAAAGAAATTAAACATTAAAAAAAAAAAAAAATTGAAAAATAATATTTATCTATGATTTTTAATAACAAAAAAAAACAATAAAACAATAATTTATGTGAATAATATTGGTTTGCAACGTGGATGGTAAACAGGCATACTAGTTCCGCCTGGTGCCATAACACATTGCTGTTCTTCAAGGATCTTATTTCCGCATTTAGCGCACCTGACATCTTTTCTCAAGTAGCAATAATTTGCTTGAACTTGGGTTTTTCTATATAAAGTATCAACTTTGATTGACTTAGCTACCGCAATTTGATTGTTAAGATTATTAATACGACTTTGGAGAATATTATAAGATTTTTTTAAAATTAATTGAACCTCATTCATTTTTAGATTTTTTGGAATATGAGTAATCAATTCTGGTATATTCATGTATGTTAAATTATCAAGAATAAAATTTTTAAATTTCGGAATTAAGTCTTTTGGATCAATTATATTAATAAGAACTGAAAAAGCAGCATCAGGTTCTGGTGCTAACCTACAAAATTCTTGAACTTTTTCTTCAGGAAACTCTGAATTAGCAGATTTCTGAAGCATTAATTTAATTCCTTTCTCATACATTCTTTTAACCCTATAAAGAGCTAGCTTAATATTAATATCAATATTATCAGTAATATGATTTTCAGCGTCTGACTCATTGATACTGCCTGCGTGAAGCTCGAGTATTTTCATTAAGTATTGGAATATTTCTTTTTTTGCATTGAGCTTAAAAACTCCTCCTGCTGTTCCATCTTTGCTCGATTTGGTAAATTGAAGACGGTTCAGGTCAAAATCACTATTGTCTATCTCAGAAAGAATATCAAGAAGCGATATAAATGTTTCATTTGCAAGAGTGCTTGCTTTTCCAGCTGAAGAAACGTTAAAAGAGTTTCTCGAATTTGTATTCGAATTAGATTGAGTTACAATGTAAACGCAATATCTCAATTTGTAATTATCAAGTCCTTTTGATGACATCCATGAATTTATTTCTGTAGGATCATGATTAATCGATAAAATCGCATTTATAGCCAATTCGGGTGAATTCGGATCTTTTTCAAATATCCAATTTAAATATGATATTAAATTCGAGGAGTCTCTCAACTTTTGTACAGCATAGGAAGCTTCAGTAACAAACATTGGATTAAATTTATTACTCTTTGCTAGAGCAAGATCAAGTTTTTGCCATATGAGAACTGCTTCATCAACTTCACCAATATTTGACTGTAATATGGCATATGATGGATTTAAAGATAAAATTTTAGATCTTTCCCTAATGAAGTATTGTAATGGTCTTAAATCAAGGTGGTTTTCTACAATTAGTTCGTCGAGTTCGCGTGTTTTTGAGAAGGCGGCATAGCATTGAGCAAGTGCGGTATTAACATCATGAATTGAATCTTTATATTTACAAATGTTTTGTATGTACATTGAACGAGTGAAAGATAAAAAGTCAAGCATCTTATTTAAATATCTTTTGTCATTTTCTTCAAGTGGCTTTACATCCGGAGATATGGTATAATTGCGTTTTTGAATGTATATTTGGTCGATATCAAAATTTATTTGCTGATTATTCATATTTGATGAGTTTATTGCGTTTTCATCAGGAGCATCAATGATCAGAATAGGCATCAATGAAACATACTTATTTATATTATTTAATATTAAATGTGTTGATATTAGATCAAATGCTAATTCATATTTCCCATTTTTCCAAATGATATCAAAGATATCTGAAATGATTTCTGAAACTTGTTCTTTTGAGAGTTTGTTCATAAGATTTTCAAATTCATCATAAACACCACCTTTTTCAATAATTTTATTCGCCAAATCAGGTGGTTGAGGAATTGTGCCAATCATTTGAACTGATTTTGGTGTAACAATGATAAGATTATCGCCTACCATGCAACTCAAAAAAACTGACTGAAAATTAAATACTTGGGGATCAGAACCAGTTTGAAGTGGAATGATGGGTTGTCGAGTAAAAAGATTATCATAAAACTGATACATTATATCTTTAAATATTAATATGCGATGTGGTACTTTATTATTTTTATCGTAATGAATCATAGCTTCTCTTTCTTTTGTATTAAGCCCAATAATCATCATAAATTCTTTATATGCGATGATAAATGTTTCGGGAGCAACTTTTACAACAAATGGATTAATTTTGTTTTTTAATTCGCCAATTGTTGATGTCGAAATTCTTGTATCTGTTAAATTATATAAATCGTATTTATGATAGCATCCTTTAGAAAAGTATATTATTGATTCCTCGCCCATTTCAATTGCCTCAATAAATCCGTCTGATAATTTTTCAATTTTATTTTTTTCGACAACCATATCGCCAATAAATTCAAAAAATGTAATTGATTCTCCGTGTAATATTCCAATAAGACTTCTATTTTCTGAATTTTTAGCTTTAGCTTTGTTTACTGTTGTATAAAGAATACGATTTGCTTCTTCAAATATTTGAACTCGCACACCACCTGGGTATATAACTTGAACTGGTCCAGCTTGACCATTTCCTCCCATCCAGTGAACAAGGGTGCAAGGAGGATCTTCATAAATAGGAATAATTTCTTTAACAATAAAATTTTTCCTTGCAGTTCTCATTGTTGATCGAAATATAAATGAAGTCCTACTTTCAATCACCTCTTCTGCAATATGTAAAGAACCGTTTTTAGTACCAATCCACAAATTTCCATTGAGAATAAATTTTGAAATATTAGGTTTATAATATGCGATAGCTGTTATAGAGTCTGATGGAAAAGGTGTTGGTATTTCTATATGATTATCTGGATTCGTCATTGAAGAACCCTAGTTTAAAACTTTTTAAAAAAATATTTGTCCATCAAAACTATTCAAATTCAGAACTTTTTCAATTTTATTAAATAATAATATAGAAATGTTTTTTATTCAATTCGAAATGAAATACACTCAATAACATAAATATCAATTTCTTTTCAAGTTCAGTTTCGTTTGAATAAGCAAGAGAATTAAGTGTTTTTTTGCAAATATGAAAATATCAATGAAGACTTTCATCACCATTCTCAATATCACTATTTGGCATTGATTCCTTTTGAATCCAAAATGTCACAGTTCATATTTTCTTCAGTTATACATTCTATTAAGAACATGTGCTAATATTTTACTTGTAAGTATGTTCATCAAAATGAAATTAATATGATTTGATAAAGCACATTGAAAAAATTGAAATTAAAAAAATATTTGAATAATCAAATTAATGGAAACTCAAAGAAATGTGAATCTTTTCAAATATATACAGAAAAATGATCAGCTATTCCAAGATCTTACGAAAAGAATCAATATTTATTCATCTTCAACAAAAATCGCTAAAAATAAAAAAAAATTATTAATCTTGATTTTAATATATTAGCCCAAAAATTGGAAGTACAAATATCCAAAGGAATAATTGTTGATAATTATAAAAATCCTGAAAATAATTTTAACTACTGGCTATTCTTTAGTTTTAATGAAATTTTAATTATCGATCAAACAAACTTCAATGAAAACAAGCACTTTTTTGAAAAAACAAATTCATTACCTTCTTTTTTTTATTTATCAGAAGAATGCAAAAGAGACTTTTTGAATACTTTCAACAACCAAAATGATTTTGAATTCAATAAAAATGAACAAAAAAGAGTTAAAAAATAACTTAAAAGCATTGAAATGCAAAATAATTGAGTTTTTAATCACGAGAATTCAAGCAAGAACAAGAAAGAATCGAGTAGAAATTAATTCAAATCCTCCAAAAACATCAAATGAATTTGAAATCCATGACTTTGTATTTCTAAACTGGTAGTCATTTTGTTATACAAGTAATTTTTCTGAAAAGTATTGAAAAATGAAAATAATCAACTCAATTTTGAAATTAATAGTTATTTGTTTTCAATGATAAATTGAAAATTGAGTTGTATGCAAAAATGACTACCAGTTTATATGGCATGAAAACGGTTGTAAGTTTATGTTACAACCTCAACGATCAACTTTTGTATGTTTTGAATACGTATAAAAGAGATTCTGAAGAATCAAATAAATTGTTTCAGCGCGAATTGAATCAGTTTATTTCCAAGTCGATTGGAACAATTGACAAAGAACAGAACAAATATCTTGTTTTGGAATGCATTGAAGGAGAAACGTTACGAGACTTCATCATTAAAAATGAAATTGATGAAAAGCACAAATTATAAAAATCATCCTTGAAATTACAAACTAAAGGTTCCTTATTACGAGATTTGAAATGGGATGATGTAATTATTGATTCTAATCAGGATGCAATTATAATTGAAGTAAAGAAAATTTGGATGATGCTGAAAAGACTGGATTAACAATAAATAGTATCAGATATCTGATTTTAAACCAGAACTCATTTGAATCAGATATATTTTCGCTTGGAATGATCATTCATTTCATTATAAGTGAAAACTCATTTGAAAATATCATGGCAACAACATTTCTCATTAAATTTAACAACGAAAAAGGAAAAATCATGGATTATTTTCAAAGCTTCCACCAAGAAGTAAACAATTCGAAAAACTCAAAAAATATATACAAGCATTGTCTTTATTATTCACCAAAATCAAGAATAGCAATTGACGCATTAATGATATTTATACTATATCATATCTATCAAATGTTTACAAAGATTCCATTATATCAAACATAATTTTTTTGTTTTTGTATCTAGAAATAGAAGAAAATCGATTAGAGTATGTGTTTTCATATGAAACGATTCCAGATTTGTATTAAACATTTGTTCAATGAACTGAAATCGAGAAATGATGAGCCAAAATTGGATAAAGATGAAAATCATCTTTTACATTAATGAATGTATAATAGAAATAACTTATTTTAGTTAGTATTCAAATGAAAGCATAAATTATGAGGTTGGCAATATTTATAGGAAAGGAGAAAATTCTTCAACAAGATATCAACAAAGCTGCAAAGCAGAATGTTCTTGAAGCGCAATTTAATCTTGGCAACATTTATAGCACAGGAAAATATGTTCAAATAGATACTAACAAAGCAACAAAGTATTTATTTTCTTGCTGCTAATCAGAATTATTCAAGAGCACAATTTATATTAGGAATTCAATTATAATATGTATCAAAAGATTTTGACAAAGCAATTCATTATTTATCACTCGCTGCAAAACAGAATGATCCAGAAGCTCAATTTATGTTATTTGTCATTTATATTTCAGATTGTCCTCAAAAAGACATCAGCAAAGCAATTAATCTGCAAATCAAGACTATGCAGAAGCACCGTTTAATATTGGTTTCATTTATTTATCAGAGAAATCCAGCAAGACATTAGAAAAGCAATTTTTATTATTTTGCACTTGTTTCAGATAAAAATCATTCCGAAGCTCAATTTATATAGAAGGAAGATGTGTATCAAAAGACTTTAACAAAGCAATTCATTATTTATCAGTCGCTGCAAATTCAAATATTCCAGATGCACAAAATATATTTTAGGTGTTGCTTATTTAAAAGGTGAATATATACAGCAAGACATACAAAAAAGCAATCAAAATCATATTGAGGCACAGTTTAATCTTGGTGTAATTTATATAGCAAGAAAATAAGTTCAACTAATTACTTATTAATTGCTGCAGATCAAAATTTCATTGCAGAACATTTTTCTTTAGGTGTGATTTATTATGATGGAAAATAAATTCAGCCAAATATTAACAAAGCAATTAATTACTTATCACTTGCTGCTAATCAGAATCATCCTAAATCGAAATGCATTCTAGTTTACATTTATTCAAGTGGAGAATATGTTTCTCGAGATATAGACAGAGCAATATATTATTATTCACTTGCTGTAAATCAAAATGTTTCTGAAGCACAAACTCGATTTGGATTTATTTATAAAGAAGGAAATGATATTAAAATATTTCAATTTGAACTTGGTTTAATTTATCTTACTGCACAACATCCCACATTGCATTATTGGACACTTGCTGCAAATGGAAATAATTCAAATGCTCAGTTTTCTTCTTGGATCTTTATATCTGCATTCATTCGGTGTTTTTCATTTCACTTTCATCTTTTAATAAAAATAGAAATGCAAACTTTGCACTCGGATTCTTGTATCACGAAGGTAAATACGTAAAGCAAGATATGCATCATGCTATCAGTCTTTATAAAGAAGCATCGTCATTTAATCATCAATATGCAAAAAAAAACAATTTGGGAATTATTTACAAGCATGGATTTGGTGAACTTGTTCCTGTGAGAATTGGATCATCAATTGAATATTTTAACGAAGCAATTCGGCATAATAATAATAATAACAAAGTTTGTATGTACAATTTGGCACATCTTTATTTTTATGAAGACCCAATCAAAGACAATTAAACTGTTAATTAAATCAGCAAATCTTGGTTTTTCTCCATCAATCTTTTTATAGTGTTTGGTACTAATGAAAAAGTATTCATTTGATAAAAATGAAATGATAAAAGATCTTGATGAATCTTTTAAAGAATAGAGAAAATGAAAGAATTTGGATAAATACTTTGTCACAACATTTTATACTTATTTATGAATATAATAAAACACTTTTTATGAAGATTCTGTCCTTCAATTTTGTAAAAATTGGTCGGTAATATATGATGTGATTTCGAGACCGTTTGAATATACTTGAATATTACTAAAAAATTAATAATAATATTTATATAACTAGATGAAATAATATTACAAAATAGTTTAATTTTAAAGATTCTTTGAAATATTACCAAAACAATAGAGGGGTCAACCAGGGATGGCCAACATTGACGTTGAGCTCGTTGAATTTTATAACGTCTCGTTCATTGACAGTCAACGATCAACGACGTTGAGCCCGTTAAGATCAACGAAATGAACGACCATCAACGAAGCTCTCAACGTTCAGATAACATTGAAAAAACGAACGAGTTAACGTTAATTCATATTATATTATGAAAAAGTTTTTTTTATCTATTTAAAATTTTTAACTTTTTGTGATAACTCATATAATTATCTGAATTGTAAGAAAAGTAAATTGTCATGCCTGGAAATCGAAAATAAACAAACTTTTTGAAAGTTTTATATCAAAAAGTCGTTAGCACAGACTATTCTTGAAAGAAATACATTGAAAAAGCTGTTTTATTTTTACTTATCAAAATTAAATTCATTTCCGAAAGTCACATTCAAAAAACATTCTCCCAAATTTCCAAATGTTTTAGGAATAAAGCGCGAAAGCCACCAATTTTATATCATCTCATCAGTCAACTTCAGATCACCATAAATGCTGCCATTCTAGTCAACCAAGATCGCTAATTACATATTGCAATATAACAAAAAGGAGGCTAGCGCAAGCACAAGTAACGAAGCAGAGTTTCCAAATCATCGCAGCATCCAACTTCAGATCACCTTAAAAACCGCCATTCTAGTCAACCAAGGTCGCCAATTACATATTGCAATATAAAAAAAGTATTAAAAGCAATTTATAACATTTAATATAAATAAAAAAGAGAAAATTTATATAAAATAATATTATTATTAATATTTTTTTACTGAGTGTATATAAATATGAGATCAGACTTGCCAAACCAGCTCTCCGAGTAACCTTTTGCCTCTGTCGGGGTTGTTTTACTTCCGAAGCGTTCATACAATGAAGCATGATTCCAGTAATAATTATACTCTTGAACAAATTGATCAAGATTATCTAATGATAATAAAGACATATCAAAATTTTGCTACCACCGCTCAATTTTGCCATTTTCTTGTGGTGTGTGGAGTGGTGGTCTGTATATTTATTGAATTTTCTTCCAGAACTTTTTGGAAATCTTCACCCCAAAATTCCATTCCATTGTCAGAATGGAGTGTGTGAGATCTGTATATTTTCTGAAGTGCCCTCTTTAGCGCATCAGCCACATTTATGGCTTGTTTTCTTGGAATTAGTTCAGCATGTACGACGTATCTGGTTGCATCATCTATGAATGCAATTAGATAAATCGTGAATGTTTCTCGACCAGCATTGATCGACACTTCATGTAAATCGGTCTTCCACTGCTGGTCTTTATATAGAGCTAAAATCTATGAGGATATTTCCTCTTTTTTATGTGCCCATCTTTTAAAAACATACTTTGTTCTTCCTATATTTTGTGCATTAAGTTTTGTATTATATTAAGGCCCCTTTTTGATAACGCTGAATAACATCTTTTGTATCCAACTCTGAAAATTTCGTTATATTCCGTCACTTTTTGAATTTGTTCATCTGTTGGTATAACTTCTAATCTTCCTGCTTTTTTTTCGATTAAATGATATCCGAAATCAATCAACATTTTTTTAAATCGGTAAATTGAGCAAATCATTTGTTTGTTTTGAAGCATTCGCATATGATAATTTGCTTTTTTCGATTTGATGATATAAATCATCTATCTTGGCAATGTATTCATCAATTTGAATTTTAAAATTTCTTCTGTTTTTTGTACGTAATGAACCTTTTTCAGAATAAAACGATTATGATTCTGATCGTTTTTGACATATATTTAACTTTTATTTGACCGGAAAATCAAGAAAAAGTACTTTATTTTGGATAAAGTTTATTTTTCTTATTTTGAATAACAAATATTCGTGTAAAAACATTTTATTACTATTATTATTATAATTTTTGTTATTATTCAATATATAAATGAAAAAGAAACTTTTTGCTTATTGCAAAAGATATATTGATTAATAAAAAATTGTTTTGTTTGCTAATAAAACCAAAGTATTCTCAAATAACTTGTTTATGAATACAGATATAGTTATATTTTATATATTTTATGCTCTTTTGATTTACAAATGATTGTGAAAATAACCTTTTAAAAGCATCATTCATCTACAAAACATAAATAAAAGGTTTATTGAAGAATGATGGATTCAAAGGATACTTCAATAATATTTTAATCATAACTTAAGATAGTATATTTACATTATTTTTAACATTTTAAAGATTATACACATCAACAACACCTAAGAATTTATCTGCATATGCGATCTTCAAGAAATACCTCTACCAACCCGCTCTTGATGCTGCTGCTGCTGCAATAGTTGAAGACTGTATCGGAAGTGCATTGAAAGGTCCTGAGAAGTTGAGATTCATCGGTAAAATCTCATCAGCGATATGGAATCAATCACTTAAATCAGCATTAGATCCACGTAACACACACAATAAGAAAGAATATCATAAGTTGAAACGTAGTGAAAACGGTAAAACAACTACTATGAATATGGAATGCTCAAGGCAGATATCAGCATTTAAAGATAACACGAATACTAATGGAGTCATTAATTTCAACTTTAGCGAAATAAACACAGCTGTAGGTGGTTCAAGAATTGTTGGAGCTCATCCAGGTGAATATGTCATGGGTCCATCTGAATTCAATACTTCAGCAACAACACCACCAGCTCCATTTTTAGATTCAGACATTGATGCTCAATTTACTGCTGCCGCTGATGAAGAAACCCCAATAGATCCTGATTATCCAATGCCTGGAATTACTTATCCTGAAGAGCAAATGGGATACAAATGATGCTGTTGTGAGATATATTTTTACATCTCATAAACATTATACCTGAGAATATATCGTTAAACGATATCGTTAAAAATAACGAATAAAAAGAAAAATATGAGTGGAGCATTCATCGATAAGATACATCCTGAGATTAACGTGAGATACAATTCCGTTAATGTAACTTATGGTAAACAGGAGCAGGAGAAGACGATGATAGCTCTGGAAGAGGTGATAAAAATATCATTTAAGTTACTAAAGATGAGAATGAAAGTGATTGATCTTTCTTAGTGTTGAAATCTTTAATAGAATCTCGATGTATTGATGTTTATTTTAAGACCAAAATCGAAAAATACATTATTTTAAATGTATAAAAAAGTTCAATTGAAAATTCGAATATCAAAAGTTGAAAAAAAGATTCTCGATCTCTGAAATTGATCTCAAGCATCAGTGTATATATATTTATCGATATCATAGCGCAAATCAATTATTAATACAGGAGAATCCGAAAACAACAAGCCTAACAGCAGATGGTCTATTTACTGAACAAGTTTTTGGTTTGATTTATTAAGTATTATTAAAAATGTTTTCGGATTGTTTATTATATTATATAAAAAATCTCCATTTTATATAATACACAGCTGTTTGTAGGCTTGTTATTCTCCGATTCTCGAGATCGATAATTGATTAACTATTTGATATCGATACATAAATATGTACAGATTCGTGAGATCGATTTCAGAGACTGAGAATTTTTTTTCTCAGCTTTTGATATCAGAATTTTCAATTAAACTTTATGATAAATATATGATCGTATTTTAGTCTCAAATATTTCATAAAAAGAATGCATTTTTTGATTTTAATCTTAAAATAAACATTAATACATTATATTAATTAATTTTAGATATTTTAAAATCACAAATATCAATTATAAAGAAAGATAAATCTGTTTGAGATCTCGAGATCTCGCTAATTTATTCCAGGTTTACAATTATTTTTATATCACATTCCATACCTGATATCTTGATAATAGATAATCATGATATCAGATTTTTAAACTGATAATCGAGTATCAGATGTAAAAAAGTGACGTTTTTGATATCGATTCTAAAAATAACAAGCCTAGCTGTTTGAAAATAGACAAGATTCTAAAGACTGTTAAAAAAATTCTGATATCCTAAACATAGATCAAGATTCGTGCATGTATTAAAATATCAAATTATTATAAAGATTCTGGGGCTAGATTTTGATAAAATGTTGATTTATTTTAACTTTCATGAGGTATAAAAAGGTGAATTTTGATCGTTTAATATTTTTATTTTCTTCTTATTTGTTTATAATTTTACTATTTTCTTATTTGCATTCATTTGTAGATTATAATAATATAATTATTATTAAAAATTATTAAAATTTTCTAATCAAAAAGTGAAAAATAAGAAATTAAACGGTCGTTAACATTCAATCCAACATATAATATATTAAAACGGGAAATCGTAATCACCCTTAATCGTAATTGCCCGTGGCGGTTTAGGTCAATATTGACCTTGTATCGTACCATATAAAAAAAAATTTGGAACTTTTTTGCACTTTTGCAAAAAAAAAGCATGGGTAGCTACTCATGGTTTTTTCTATTTAAAAAAATATAAACTGAATAATTTTTTATAGTCTAAAATCGATATTATTATGAGCATTCGCATATAAACAAGAAGGCGCAAATATTTTTAACACTATCATTTTATTATTTTGATGTATATAATTACGTAAATTCCAACTTTTCGCCAATATCATTGATATTGGAAATCATATTCTTTTAAAGTTAAAAGATAATTAATTAATTTTGAGTAATACGGTTTCATATTTATTTTTATGCCTTTAGATTGTGCATTTATTTACACAATATAAAATATTCATATAATATTTAGATAAAAATTTTGATTTTCTTTGTATAAAGTAATCAATAGAACTTTTATTAGCATATAAAATATTTGTCCTTTCTTGTTTATAAGCCAAGGCTCTGGGTTTCCCTGTCCAGTGAGGTGAATAGCCAAGTTTGACTTTTTGAGGCATTTCTCGTTATTTCATATGGACAGCAGACCGTTTTATTGTATTCAAAAAAAAATGTAAAGTTATGAATTATTTGAGAAAAAATGTCCATTAAAATCTTATGGACATTTAGCTTTTTTCCTCCTCCAATATTTTTTAATAATACAATAGATGCAAAATTTAATAAAAATTTTGTCTTTCTTTAACAAAATAAAAAAACATTCAAAAAAATATCTACATTGAAATATTTCAAACAATTGTTATCATTTTTCAAAGTAATAAAATAAAAACATCTCAAAAAGTTTATTCTACAATCTATATTACATTCAAAAAATAAAGAATATCTTTAACATTTCTAAATTTAATAATATAAAAAAACAATATTTTATTTTTTAAAACATTATAATTCAATTTTAAATATGAATTGTACTCTAAAATAAGCAGAATTGAAAAACAATTATCATTGCAATCTTTTCAAGGTAAAACTTAATTACATGTGATATTTTCTGTCAATATTCTCTATCAGTAAATATGACCAATCGATTAATCACATTGTTCTAGAATAATACAAATAATAGAACAAAATTTATTAAAAATATAATTTCAAAAGATTATTTTAGAAATGAATTTATAAAACAAATAAAGATTGAATATAATTGGTCAAGCCAAATAAATTGAAAGATTCATTCAACTTTTCTTAAAAACAAAATAATTTTTTATTTTTTTGGCGATTTATACATTTTATATATTATTATGAAAAATTATTTAATTAAAATTCTTTATATTTATTGTGAGACTAGCCTTGATTGAATGATTACATTCAATTTTGGATATTTTGGACATTTTCAGAATAAAAATAAACCGTTAAATGGACATTTTTTCTCAAATAATTCATAACTTTACATCTTTTTTTGAATACAATAAAACGGTCTGATGTCCATATGAAATAACGAGAAATGCCTCAAAAAGTCAAACTTGGCTATTCACCTCACTGGACAGGGAAACCCAGGCCAAGGCTCATAATAATATCGATTTTAGACTATAAAAAAATATTCGGTTTATTTTTTTTTTTTTTATAGAAAAAACCATGGTTAGCTAACCATGAAATTGGTGGCTTTCGCGCATTATTCCCAAAACATTTGAAAATTTGAGAGAATTTTTTTTTGAATATGACTTTCGGAAATGAATTCAATTTTGATAAGTAAAAATAAAACAGCTTTTTCAATGCATTTCTTTCAAGAATAGTCTGTACTAACGACTTTTTGATATAAAACTTTCAAAAAGTTTGTTTTATTTTCGATTTCTTGGTACGGCAGTAAGAAAAGTAAATTTCAAATGAAAACAATTGAAAAGTGAAACATTTTTTTTTGACATCATTTAAAATATAAATCGGTATTAATGAAAATTATTTAAGCCCAAAACAACAGTTATTAATCCGCCTAATAAATTTAATCGTTTTAATTCAATTTTCACTTCACATGAATAAAACAAACACCCTATCAATTTTTATATCACTTTTGTACAATGAGCAAGTACGTAATGATTGAATACAATGGCAAAAATGAGCGCTATGACATCGACGATTGCGAAGATGTCTATGCTCTTTATGCCAAGTTTGCTAACAAGAATGGAATCAGGAGCATTTTTTCACTTACCAAAGATGGAAAACCACTTAATGAAGATGACAAGATTGAGGCAGCTGGACTCGGAAATGGAGAACAACTCAAATACACAACAGATCCAAGACTTCGTTAAATAAATATTTTCCATATTGCTTATTTTTTATATTAATTTTTTTTAGACTTTTGATATTAAAATGGCACATAATACATTATTTCAAACAAGAACAGGTACCTAGAAGTTCTGATCTTTTTGTTAAAATCAAATAACAAAAAAAAAAAAAAAAAAAAAAATTAATAGACTTATTGAAATTTATTCATTTATTAAGAACCAATAAATCATATTTCATTTTCCTTTTAACCAACAATATAATCTATACTTCTTGAATTTGTAATAAAAACCTGACATTGATAACGGGATTAAATATAATTTATATCAAGTTTTTATTTGTAAAACATCATGAATTATACCTGATTTTGTTGAGTCATAAATATCCGAGGATTTCTGTAAGCTCTAAAAATATAAAATCTTTATATCTATTTGAAAATTGAAAACAAGATTTCCAGACTATTTTGTATAACGTCTATGCTTTGTAAAGAAACATAAATAGCCCAATCGCCATTACAGATACAAAGGAGATATTCTTTTTAGCATCTATAGCTAATGCATTTTTTTTTATCTTCCTTACAGATACTATTTCTTTTCCTGTTTCGTTGCATAATTTGCAATTTTTTACGCTTTTGATGACTGGTCGATTACCAAACGAGTTATTTTCTAGAGTTGATGGCGGTTGACTAATTAATGTTGTATATGGAAAAGTTGATTCTTCATCAGTACGAACAAATTCAACTATAATTTGCCGATTTGATGAAATTGATATTTCAAGACGTTTATCATTACCCATCCGCAAAACAAAAGGCCCTCCTGAATATGATTTAATATCCATCTCTGAAATAAGTCCCCGATCATTGGATATTTCAATGAGTTTTGAAGTAACGCATTCTGCTCCGGCAATAACATTACCAGAGTCAGCAAGCTGGAATAGCTTTCTTTTGGCAGATTTTTTCCAGATCTTCTTTCGGTAAAGAATATATGTAACTGTCTGATCTCCAAAAAATTGACTAAATTTGTTTGTTGTATTTTTATATCGATCTAATAACCTCAAAGAACTTGCTGCCGGCGGCTTTGAATCAGCCATTGATAAGTTTGATGTGAGTGGAAGTGGCTCCGATTTTGTAGTAGTAGTTGGTGCATTCTGTGAAGCTGAGTTAGACGTTGATGAAGAAGTAGTATGATTGACCTTATCACTTTGTTCTAGACTTTGATGGCTCTGGGATTGTTTGTGACCTCTTTTTTCAAAAGATGCAGAAGAAAGGTCAGAATCATAATCAAGAAGTTTATGAGAACGTCTAGAATCATTAGATGGTTTCTTTTTGCCTTGATTAACGAATGAAATAGGTGAAGATGACTCATCTGTATATGATGAATACGAATACAACTCATTTTCTGAATGCTTCATATACTTGGGTTTAATATTTGATTGCTTTTTTTTAGGTAAATCTTCTTCAACGTTGTATTCATCATAATCATCACTTTCACTATATGAAAACCTGATTAATAATTTATTAGCTGGTTTTGATCCGCTATTTGCATTAAGAGACCTTTTCATATTCATCACTAAAGAAGTAAAAAATTATTTTATCAAAAAGTTAAATTTAATAACGTATTAACTTTATGTAAGCTTTTTCTAACCGCTTTTCCACACAAAATATAAATAAAAATCATTTAAATTCATAAAATATTTGTAAAGTTCACAAATTTTAATAATCATATATATATATTTATATTTATAAATTTTCAAGATATTCAATAAAAAAGTAGCCATATATAGATATAAGAGAAAAATATGATTTTTACAATTATATAAAGGTAACCGATTACTCCCATTTATAAATCTACATTTTATCGTTTTTTTTAAAAAGAAATGCAATTCAAAGCCAATACTCCAATTTATTTTAGTTCAAAATGCTAAAGATATGGAACTAATTTTCATTCAAAAAAAACTTACGATGACCATATTTAGTATCAAGTAGCCTATATGAAAAATAATTTGGCTATTAAATATCTGATAAACTGGATTTTTATAAAAAAATTGATTATTAAATTCTATATAACATTGGGTTTTCCATAAATTTTGTTATTTATTCAATGAAAAACCTGAAATTCCAAAATCTAAAATATGAATAAATATTTTTATAATCAAAAAAGAAAATAATATTTAGAAACATTATTCTAAAGAAAATATTATTTTATAAATGGAAAGCTTTAATTTTCTTCACTGCATGAGAAATACCGAGATGGCGAAAACCTCTCAAAAAATTCAATTTAATTTCAGAAGGGCCTTCTGAGAAGGCTCATTGAAATTTCATAAAATTCATTCAATTTAGAAAAAGTCTAACTTTATGTTTATATTTTAATTGAAATTTTGAGGAAATTCAAAGAAAAGGTTTATTTGTGTGATAAACAATTTTTTTATTTAAAAATATTTATCTCATGACAAAAAATATTTTAAAAAATCTAAATCCAATATTTAAATTTAATAGTAATTGATACATTTATATTAATCGATAAAAAGAGATAAATTAAAAAATTGGCTTGATATTCAAAATTCAAATAAAAACACTTTTTATTAAAACAAATATTTTTTACTCTTATCAATATAATGAGATCTATCTTATAGTAAAATAAATATCTAAATAAATTCTTTTTTAATCCTATAATAACAGAAAACTTTTTGTGAAAAAAATAAAAATTTTTTCAAAATATATTTAATTCAATTGAATATTTTTATATGAAAAATACTGAACAACATTTAACAAAACCTCTATTTATGCTTTTATCTTCTCATATATGATACTTTTTTTTTGAAAAAACAACCAAATCATATTTGCTTTAGAATAGTTTATGTTGTATTTAATAATTTTCATGAAAAAAAAGGAAATTGAATTTTATAATTGAATCAATTCAATATTGGGAATTTGTTCATATAACTGAATAGAATAAACACTTTTCAGCATATTTGTTATTTTACCATCACAGCAAGGTATTTTACCAAACCAAAATAATTGATTATTAGTGTATATTTTGAGCTTTCGGACACTGCATTTGAGATTTTCTTCATTTCCATTGTAGTTCCAAATCAAAATTTTTGAGATGCAAGTGGGTTTGGTAAATGTAAAAATAAAAGTTGGATATTGAGTTCTATCCATTTCACCAAGAAGCATCTCTTCAGGATTATTTGTTTTCTTTTTCTTTTTTAAAAGCATTCCACAGTTTATCAATTGCGAAATTCCTCTGATGTTCACTTCTTTTATTGAGCCATTTTTTATATCATCACTATGATTCATTTCTTTCGATTCAGACATCAAAGCATTTGTATAAATCGGATTCCCAAATAAGTCCAAAATATCAAATCCATTAATTCCGACGTAATTTTGATTCTTTGGAAGAGAAGAGTTTTTTTCTTGTTCACCAAGGGTAATTAACCCCATATATGTTTCTATAATTTCAATCTTTAATTCGCTTATTGGTGTAGTTGGCAACAATCCATATTTATCACGATGAGCAATCGTTCTAGGAATCAAAGATTGATCTTCAAGAGAAAATTCATTTTCATTATTACTAACATCAGTTTTTGATTGATTTTCTTGAATTAAAGGAAGATTACTTTCAATAGCGGATATATTACACTTGAGATTAACACCAAAATTCTGAGGGATTTGCCCTTTACAGCAAAGTTCTGCGTTTACATATATAGATACATCTTTAGCAGCAGATTGATTTTTTGTTGTTGGGTTGAAAATCCTTATCCCACCAACTTCAATTGAGCTATGAACCGATAAAAAAATTGTCAATTTTTGATCGTCAAAATTTTCACAAAAAATGCTATTTTCTTTCTTTATATAAGATGAATCAAGCAAACTTTCAAGTTTTTCTAAAGAAGAAGGCTCAGGAAGGGAAGCGATATATACAGGTTGAGAATTATCATCATCATCATCATTTTGACTAGCAGAATTCAATGGATTAATCTGATGATTGCTTTTGTCAACAAGTGCAATGAAGTATAAACAAATTTCAGATGTGTTTTCCCAATTTGTATCAAATCTAATTGAAATGATGTTTCTTCCTATTTTTGGTAGACATGATGATTTAACTGCAAATTTGGGTTTTTGAATTTTCTTTTTATTTGGCATATTGAAGGTTGTTTTGAGATTTATCTGCTTCAATAGATTTATGGAACTTGAAGAATTGATATTATCATTTTCGTTGTTTCGTGAGGAATAAAGATCTTTTTTGAATGTTGGACTTTGAGGCGTTCTAATATTTGGTATCGAACATCTTCCCACAATTTTGCCATTACTTGTAGGAGAGAATGTTGGATGGATTTCTATTTGCCCGAATTGATTGTATTGAATGGAAGATTGCGTATTTTGCTTTTTGAGCATCCCTTTTTTAATTGATATTCCACTAGATGGAACTCCACGAGCTTTGGGACTCAGCGGAGAAATGAATGGTAAATGAATATTTGACATTACATTTTTTGGTGAATGCGAATTCATTAAAATTATAATAATTCTTTTATTTAGATGAAGTAAAAATATTTTTGAATAGTTTTTTATACAAACCCAATTCAAAATTTTCAGACATTAACGTACAAGTACTTATGAATTTGGTTAAAGATACTTTCAAAAAGTTATTTACTTTATAACACATAATAAAGAACCAAGAAATACAAAAATGTCAAAAATGGTATTAAAAAATATCACAAAAGTAAACTTATGATTTGTCCAATTTCAATTGTCTTCTCAAATATTGAATGTAAAATTGATCTTTCAGTTTTTTTCTGATTTGATAAAAAAAACGAGTAATTTATCATCAAATATAAGGGGAAAATGAAAGAATGTAAAAAAACAAACAAATAAACAAAACAGATCATTAGAGTTCACAAATATAAATTTATTCTATCATAATACATGGTATATAAAAAGGACAGAGAAATTATTAGTTTTCCCTGTTTCTTTAAATCATTTTAATCTACTCAGGCTCTTGCGGACAAAATTTCTGATACCACTGATTGTAGGAGAGATCGGCAAAATCTTGGCTTTGATTTAGCCGCGTTTTGTTTCTACAATTTTGTTCTTTAAATGCATTAAATAATTGTGTGTGAATTAATTTCTGAATAAATGGATGATATTTTTCTTTAAAGAATTTAAAATACAATTGAGAAACAAACATTGAACCTTCATTTTCATCACTGGCTAGATTTGTTAAAATAGATTTAATAACTGGATTTGATATTTTTTCTTGAATAAATTTCTTAAGAATATTTAATAATTCTAAGGTTGATTTCTTACTGAGGCTATCTTTCTTTCTTTTGAATAAATAAGAATTCTTATTTAACTCTGTCTTAAGCTCTTTATGATATGGTAATTTTGGAATTGCATTTGGAAAAGTAATTTTATGATCATCAAGATCAATAATAATAAAATCAGAAGGAATGTAATTTTTTAATGAGCATAACATACCAATTATACTTGACATTGGGCTGTTTAACATTTCTAAAAGATTTGATGGCAGTATTGATATAAATGGAAATACCCATAAAAAAGGAGAAATCAATTGAGGTAAAAACGCAGCAGCCTTGATAATGTCTTCTTGTTTTGATCCAATTATCACAATTGATTGTTCAAGTAATATTGCTGACACCAAATTTAGAAAGTCCTCGAGTTTAATCCATTTAAGAAGAGGTTTATAAGACCACAGAGCAATTGAAAAAGAGACATCTTCTATTGGAGGCATTCGAAAAGTAATGTCTTGAACTCCATTTGAATATATAATTAATTGTTCATTATAACAAGGAAGAAGCATTGTCTGAAGCTGCTGTAAAAATGATTCTCTAACAATATAGGATGAATTAGGCCACAACATGTCATGTTGGATATCATTGAAAGAATCATACCCAGTGTATAAATTTTGTGCAGAAATTCTTGATTTGGCTTCAAATTGTAAAATCCTTTTTAAAATCATGAAATATAATTTGTAAAAAGGATGTGATGATTCAATACAAAGGGCAAAAAGTTTTTGTGGAATTTTTTCAGAATTGCGGTAATTTTCAAGTTCTATAAAAACATTATCGTTTGTCAATTGTGATGGCCTAGTAAACGGTGATGCAATAAATCGTAAACAATATATATAAATAGGGGTTCCAGTATCATTCTTGAAAAAAATGGCTTTATCGTATATTGTATTAACAGTACAAAAATAACCTTCTTTTTGAAAGTTACTTGGAAAACTTATATCTGGTAATTTTACATCTTCAATAAATAAAAATTGTTGAACACTAAGATCACTAGCACATTTTTCTGGACATTCATAAAGTACAGATATTTCTTCATCATTTGCATCAAATGATTTTGGTCCTAATATGAAAAATTTTTCAAATAAAGGATTTGATGGCTCCCATTCACTCCATTGTCTTCCATCTTCAGCTGTAAATTTTGCAAGGCAATCGATTAAAGAAATTGGCTTTTTAACTTGTTTTTTCATTTATAATTTATTTGAAATTTAGAGTTCATAATTGAAAATTTAATTAAGAATTGAAAAATAAGAGTTCATAATTGAATCACTTTTGAAAAAGTTTAAAAAATATAAAATGTCTTCCTGTAATTTCTTTTTATTAACATCATCAAACTCTGATCAACTTATTCCAGAATTGCTAAGCTCACCAGAAGCGAAGGATAAATCATCATTAATCCCACTCTTGGTAAAAGCATCAGTAATTCGTCCTTTTTCTTTAGATGCTTATGCTGAACTTGCAATAAAAGCATTTTCTGAAAGTGATTTAAAAGGAAAATTACTTTCAACGCTTTTTGATCCAGAATCAGAATATCCAGGAACGATCGTTTTGGCATATCACTTATGGCAAAAAAATTTCTATACATCTGAAGAAATAACAAATTGTATTTATGAAAAGTATCCATATTTTGGAAATTATAAATCAAGATATTTATTTTCGATTTTTTCACTATTGATCAAAGAAAGAAATCGAGACGAATTCGAACAACAATGCCATAACTTTTATATGACATACGCAATGGGAGCAGGAAACATGTTTGCACCATTTTTCCTATCATTACCTTCAAAATCCAAAGAAGAAATCAGAGCATTGATTGCAGCTCCTTATGGCGATGTAGGAAATGCAATTGTTAAAGATAACGTCGACTATCTCAAGTCCAACGAAATCAATGTGAATGGAACACTAGTGCCATCTTTCTTCATGGCAACTGACCTTGGACAACAATCCCCATCATATTTACAATGGGCTGCTTTATGCGGAGCTGAACAATGCTTCAACTTTCTTTTGAATGCAGGTGCTGATGCTCAAGTTAAAGACCGCCAAGGAAGAAGCGCTCTTCAATACGCCGCTGCAGGAGGAAATTTGACTATCTTAAGAGAATTGCAAAAACTTGTCACTGATATTGATAGGGCTAAAGAAACAGCTGCTGAATACGAAAATCATGAAGTATTCAGCCAAATATAAAAAAAAACTACCAATTACGGAATTTTTAATTCAATTTTTTTTATGAAATTCAAATTTTCATATCCAGAAATCTTTAACCTTTTTTATATATCATCATTAATATTAAAGTTTAAGCCAGTTTTTATTTTATTGTAAAAATATGTGTATGGCAACTTCAAAAAAAACAAAAAAAAAATAGTTTTTTAAAATATTGTAAATATATATTCTATAGTATATATATATGTATATAATATGATCAAATCAAAAAAAATTATTTTTTTGCATATATAAACATATTCTTATTTCCTTAATTATTAATTGAATTTTTTGTGAATATTTGCTTTAAAAATTATTTAATAAGATATTCTCAATTTTTTCTGAGTATAAAAAAATATAAATATATTCATGAATAATCGTGTTTTTGAAATTTAACAAGGAAATAATACCATAAATTTAAATATTTCTATAAAAATAAAATATTTTCAATACTTAATGATTTATTGAAAAAATTCTAATATTGATGTTTAATCTAATAATGTTAAATATTTTAATAGAAAACACAATACTTATAGAATAGTAAAGGAAATATTTATTTCAATAACTTAAATTACGAAAGTATTATAAAAAAATCTAATAATTCCAAAAATGGTATATCATTCCAATTTAAACAACCATGCTACTTTCAGTCAATATTCAACTATCAATCAGTTATGATTCCTTATCAGTGTTTAAGGGTTTTTATTATATATATCTGAAATTTGAAATCGATATTCATTAAAAATATTTTTATATTTAATATTATATTTATTATTTTGCATATTTAACAGATTATAATGATTTTTTAAAAAGATAAATATGAAATAAAATGTCCTTTACTGCAATTTATTTTTATTTTGATTGACAAATAAAATTAAATCATTTATTTATTATATTAAATGATATATCAAATATAAATTAACATATTTTTGCTTTTATTTAAAAAATCTAAAATTTGTTCCAAAATAATAGAACAATTAAAAATACGATGAATTATAAAAATTATATCTCTCAATATTTTTCAATATTATATTGAAATTATACATTGAAATAAAAAATTGAATAGAAGTATTTTATCTGAAATTTTCAATACATTTCTATTCATTCACAAAATCTCTTTTTTTGTGCATTGAATTTAATTGTCACATAAAAATATATGTATCTGTTCAAATATAGAGTATTTAAAGAGATTATTATAATATATATCTATACTAATTTCAATATATATATTTGCATATTATTATATGAAATTAATCTAAATTGACTGTTAATTTAATGCATTAAGTAAAAGTCTATATAAACGTGCAAAACAAGAATATTGATAAATTTAATTTATTTAGATAAAATATATACACTAATGTCTAAGTATAAAATGTAGTAACTAAATGAAACATTCATATCATTCCAAGAAAAATGCAAATCTTTCATTTTTTTTTTCAAAAAGCATTGGTTACACCTGTATCAATGAGGAGAAATGAATAATAATCGTTAAACATCAATTATACTAATTAGTTAAACATGAATATTAACAATACTTTTTACATTTTTGTTCATTTAGAGAGATATCTGTAATTTTTGAAAAACTAAAAATATTAATATTTGGTATATATATTAATATATATTATTTAATAGTATATAAAAATTAAATTAAAAAGAAAAATACCTTAAAATATAGATATTATTGTGGGATATTTTTAAAACAATAAACATAAAAATACGTTATTTCGAAGTTGCCATACACATGTAAAAATATTGAATTTTTTGTTTTTATCGAAAAAAAATTGAAAGAAAGCAAACTTTTTTTTCAATCAAATATTATTTATCATTACCTCTAAATAAACAAACCAAAAGATAATTACAATAAATAAACTAAGAATAATAATAATTTTTACAATCATCATTATTTTCTGTAAACATATAAATAAATGTACTCGAAAGATATTCAATTTTTAATAAGTCACAAAGTATATACATACTATTATAGCATAGAAGAGATAATTTTAAAGATCTCCTTTACCTTCAGAATTAAGTAATTCAGGATGCAAAAATTGCTGACAAATATTGTATTTAATTTTCATTGTATCTAATGTTTTTGATGAACATTGGCGCTCATCCATCACATCTTTCATTGCATTAACATCTTCTTCAAGTTTTTTAATTCCTGTTGATAAAATTCTTTCCATAACGGACATGTATATTTCTGATCCTTTAATTTCTTTCATCTTTTTAATTACTTTTCTCTTGAAAAATCTTTTATTAATGAATTCAAAAACAAGTGGAGAAGCCTCAGGAATAATTCCAGCAGTATCTGATAATAAGCCATCAACACCTCTATCTGCTCCACATTGTTCGTTAATAAAATTAACAAGATTTTGCAAATTCTTACTTCCTTTGAATAAGATTGGCTCTCCTTCTTTAAATAATAAGAATTCTGGGTATTTTTTGGTTATTTTATAATCATGGCATATTTCATCGTACTGCCTACAATCAACAACACCAAGTGAAATATTTTTTTCAGGTTCGAATATATGTGCCATTGCATTCATTTGAGGATACAAAAGTTCTGATATCGTATTATTTGATTGATGAAACATTGTAAATGCACATTTACTATTATTGTAAAACGATTCAAAATTGTAAGGATGAAGCTTTTGTAATACAAGAGGGATTTGAAAAGGCTTCAAGTGACTGTATAATTTCAAAAAAGATACAATTCCTTCAATAGTTGGATAATTATGAACTTCAATTGGGGGTTTTGAATGCCCCTCAAAGTATCTTAATTTCGGATATTTAGAAATACGATAGTCATAACATATATCTTCGAAAAGAATACAGTCAAGACCACCAAAATTAACATCTGAAAAATACTTGGATGCCTTAAGAAAACTTTTTTCCATTCGAATGCAATGAATACAATCATTCGTATAAAATTTAATTAGTATTGGAACATCTCCATCAATATGGTTTTTAAATGAAATATTATCCAGTTCAATATATTTGCACTGGATTAAATATATGAAAGAAAAAATGAATGAAAGCATTCTTATAAAATGGAATATTTTAATGAATTTTTCTAAATATATGACATTATTTAATATATTTAAACTAATTAGTTTAAATAAAAAGTTATTTTTCTTTCTAATTATTCAAAATAAACAAATTAATATTAATAATTTTACAAGATAAAAATAAAAAGAAATTTTGATAACAAAATTTGGCCGTATTCAATAAAAAATCTGAAACTAGTTCATATTTGTTTTTCTTTTAAATATTGTCAATACAATGAACAACATTTAAAAGTAATTATTATTTTTTATATCATATTTTTATTATTTTTTTACAATTAACGAAAAATATATTAGGATATTATGATTTTTAATAAATATAAAAGAATTCAATTTCTTACAACTTTTTAAATCAAGATTTTTCTTTGAATAAGAAATGATCGTTCTATGTTCTTCCTCAAATGCTTCAATTACCTCCCGATTTATCCGACGAAAAAGACTCGACGACAACAGTAAAACTAGATACAAAAGGAGATAACATTATTCATTACGCTGCACTTCCATCAGGACAAACATCAATTGATCCAGTGGAATATCCAGAAGATCCAGTTTATAAGTATAAATTTGAGCTTGATGAGTTCCAAAAATGCGCAGTTTCATGTGTACATCGAAATGAATCAGTTTTGGTTTCTGCACACACATCTGCTGGCAAAACAGCAATCGCTATTTATGCAATAGCAAATGCTCTAAAGAATAATTCACGTGTGGTTTACACATCACCTATTAAAGCTCTTTCTAATCAAAAATATCATGATCTTTTACAAGATAGTCAATTTGGTGGTGATGTTGGTTTAATGACTGGCGATATTACGATCAATCCAAGCGCTTCAATTCTTGTTATGACTACAGAAATTTTACGAATGATGCTTTTTACAGGCGATGCTTTAGTTCGCGAAATATCATGGGTTATCTATGATGAAGTCCATTACATGAAAGATCGCGACAGAGGAGTTGTCTGGGAAGAATCTATTATTTTATTACCAGATGCAATAAGATTTGTTTTTCTTTCTGCTACAATTCCAAATGCACGCGAATTCAGCGAATGGGTTGCCAAATTACATAATCAAGTTTGCCATGTGGTATATACAGAGCACCGTCCAATTCCTCTTAGATACTTCCTTGCACCTATGGGTGATCAAGAATTATATCTTGTTCGAGATGCAGATGGCGAAATTATTGACACAAGATTCAATTTAGCTTGTTCATTAGCTTCATCAGCCTCATCTACAACTTCTTCGACCTTTAGAGGTGTTGATGTTAAAAGTGCAATTTCTTCAACTTCAGCCAAACTTTCAAAAAAAGTTGTTGAATCGCACACATGCCAAATTGTACTACAAATGTTCAAAAATGATCTCTATCCAATGATAGTTTTTGTTTTTTCACGAAAAGATTGTGATAGAATTACGGAATCCTTAGGAAATCAAAGCTTCAATAAACCCGAAGAACGCGCTGTTGTACGTCAAACCTTTGAAAATGCAGTTTCCAAACTTGATGAAGAGGACCGATCACTTCCACAAATTAAGAGGATATATAGTCTAGTTGAGAGAGGGATTGGTGTTCATCATGGAGGATTAATGCCCTTAATGAAAGAGATAGTAGAAGTTCTTTTTACCTACGGACTAATCAAAATTCTTTTTGCAACAGAAACTTTTGCCATGGGGCTAAATATGCCCTCAAAAACTGTCATATTCAATGATCTTTATAAATTTGACGGGAATGAACGCCGAATTGTGGCAAGTGGCGAATTCATTCAAATGAGTGGCCGCGCTGGAAGACGAAATACAGATAAATTTGGAGCGGTTGTTATTAATTACACTGGAGAAACGAATCCACTTGAACTGAAGACACTCATGACTAGTGCAGCACAACCATTAAATTCAGAATTTAGAGTTACGTATAACATGCTTCTTAATTTAATGCAAACAAGCTACATGAAGCCGAATGAACTCATGCAAAAATCTTTTCATCAATTCCAAATGCTTCGTGAACTTCCCGAATTAAGGGCCAAATATAAAACTGCACAAGAAATGTCAGAAAGCATTGAACTTAGCAATGAAGAAATGACAGCGAAAGCTGTTGAAATTGAGAACAAATTAAGAAACGTCAATGAAAAAATGAAAAAAATTGAACTTGATGACGGAAACGTTTCTTCTTTGCTTTATCCAGGGAAAATTCTTAAAGTAAAAGAATTCGGTTGGTCTGTTTGTTGTTCTCGTGATGAACAAGTCAAAAAGAAACTTGTTGGTGCTGATATCTTAATTATTGCAAATGCCGAAGAAACCAAAGAAAAACGAATGATTCGACCAACATCTTCATTAACATCTAAACCACACATAATTAAAGTTCCTGTTGACGACATCGAAGAGATATCAAAATCAGATCTTGACATTTCATTTGATACAATCACAAGCGACTTTGTTAAGCGTGTAATGAAGACAGTTGCCAAGTTTGAAAAGAAAGGATTCGCTTCATATGACCCAATCGATTACATTAAAGTTTATAAAGACGATTATGTACATTTAAGAAGAGAACAAGAAAGACTTCTTAATTTACAAAAGAATTTAAAAGATGTAGACGAAGCAGCTATAAGTAAATATAAATTAAAAATGGATTATATCGAAGAAGCCGAATTTCTTCAAACTAAAATAAAAAGTCTTGATAATCTTGTAAATCAAAAAGATCTCGATGCAATGAGAAATGTATTAACAAGATTGAATTTTATTAATGAAAGTGGAATTGTTCAATTAAAAGGCGAAGTTGCAGCCACAATAACAGCTGCCGATGAAATTGTTTTAACTGAACTCTTGCTGGATGGAACTTTTTCAGACCTTTCTGAAATCAATACTGTTGCTTTGATGTCCGTCTTCGTAACTGAAGGAAGCGGAAATGGTGAAGGTAAAAGTAAAACGAGAAATAGTAAAGGTTTGAACGCTTCGGCTGCTAAAACTGACGTTACTTTCTCTTCTGATGAGGTTCCTAAGGAGTTGATTCCTCCTTGGACTCAGCTACAAAGAGTTGTCCAACAGGTGGCTACAATTTCTACAGAATGTGGCTGCGAAATTGATATCGAAAAGTTTAAATCTAGCTTCTCTCCTTCTTTGATGGAGTTGGTTATTCAATGGGCAGGAGGAACTTCCTTTTCTCAATTGATGGAAACTTTCCCAAGCTATTACGAAGGATCAATTATTAGATCAATGAAAAGATTAGATGAATTACTGAATCAGGCAGCTAAAGCAGCTAATATTTTGGGAAACAAGGATCTCAAAAAGAAATTTGAAGATTCTTCTAATTTGATCAAACGCGGTATCGTTTTCTCAGCATCTTTGTATTTAGGAAAAACTTAAGATATTTAATTTTTTTTTTAATGTTTTCAGTAAAAAATTATACGATGTTAAATATTTATATTTCAATAATTAAATTTGATTTGAAAAATTGAAAGATCAATGTATTTTAATGAAAGGCTTTTGGTTAATAAAATAGTAAATAATAATATAAATGAATGAGATGATACAATTTTTTATTAATAAACTTTTGAACAAAATATATGTTTAATTAGATCATTTTTTCTTTGAGAAATAAAAAACATTAATCCAATTTCTAGATTAAAACCCGATTATCAATTTCGCCCAACCCTCTCAAGATTTTCATTATTCAATTCTCGGGCATGCCTATACGCATTTGTATTTGAATTATATAAATGTGGATTTGGTTTTGTTCTTGATGGAGCCCCAATTGATGTAAATCCTTTGCTGTAAAGTTCACAAACAGGAAGCTTTAATGTATCAAGATAGTCCCATATATCTTTATAAGTCCAGTCAAGTAAAGGAAATATACGCATAGCTTTTGGATATCCATTTGATGTAGGTTCAAAGCTACGAACGTTTGCTCCTTCAGGATCTGATTTTCGGACTCCAAGAAATATTGCCCTCATTCCATATTTATCAATAATTGTAGAGAGACCATCTCTAAGAGAGGATGTTTCGATTGTATTGAAGTCATGTTTCCAGTAATTCTTAACTTCATCAATATATTGACTCATTTCTGGAAATTCGTCATTTGATTTAAGGAAAAATGACTTTAACTGAAATTCTTTCGAAAATTTTGTTTCTGTATGGTATCTGTAAACAAGATCAAGCAGTACTGTTGAATCTTTTCCTCCGTTAAAACAAATACAAACATCCTGGCGGTATTTTGCATAAGCAAGATTAATGATACGAAATGATTCTTCAATTTTTTTATTAAGAGGTGCTGAAAATTTAGATAAAAAGCTGGTAAGCATGCTAATCAGCACAAAAAACAATGACCATTTAAAATCATATAAACTATTCAAACGTTTAATTCTTTTGAAAGAATAATTGTTGTTAAAAAAATAATTAAATTGAATTTTGAATTATGAATTAAAAATTTTTCAAAAGTTTCTATGAATTAACACCTATTTATCCATTCAAATAAATTTTTAAAAAACTATCTTGTATCTTAAGTAATAAACAAATTTTTAAGGATATTTCAAAAAATAATTATTATTATATATATAAAATATATAAATGCTAATATCTAAACATTCATTTTTAAACAAAATATTAATAAACTAAGAGAATTTGAGGTGAATTGCCTCTTTTATTTTTTGGAAATAAACAAAAAAGAAAATCTTTAAAAGTCATCAAATGGATTTACATTATAAGTTCTAGGCTGTTGGAACCCTTGTCTATTAAATCTTGATTGCTGCCTTCTTTTTGGAGATTTAGTTATCACTTCAGTTTTGGATATTTCTCCTCGCCTAAGTTCGCTTTCATTCATTTTCTTTCTTGCTGCATTAAAATATTTTTTGACTTCTTTAAGATTCATGATCGGAATATCTTTTGGATCAACAGCTCCAAGAGGCCAATACTTTGCAATTGGAGATGGTGGAATCTTTAAATCATATAAACAAGGAGGAAATTGATTTTTTACTTCAACTGGGTAAATAACAAAATTTTTAAACATTGGATCTGTTATATCATTTGCATCCTCAGTATTAAAAGCTTCAATACCTTCTTGCTGCATCAAATCTAAAGCAATATCAAGCGGAGGCGATCCTTTAAATTGGTAATAAAATGACCATGATGGGCAATTATTAGAATATAGTTGCCATGTAAAGTTAAATAATCGAAACAATTGTTGGGATTCTATTTGATAGTCATCAACATTATTTTCATCATCATCATCTTCTTCATTGCAGATCTCAAAATCAAAATCATTATTATTTTCCGAATAATGATTATCATCTATTTTATCTTCAAATTCAGTTTCATCTTGGACATTTTCATCGTTATCACTTTCATTATCATTATCATCACTATCGTAGATACCAACATCAAAAATATTTGCTTCCTTTTTATTTGATTTCTTTTTTGATTTGGATTTTGAATGCAAATTTGGCCCATCATTTTTTGATTGATAAAAATCATTGCTAACATCAATTCCTATATCAAAAGCATTAACATTTTTATTTGCTTTTGAATTTTTATTTACATCTGCTGCTTTTTTACCAACTTTTTTATTTTCACAGTAAATTTGCATAAACTTTCTCATTATCTTTTGAAGTGAAGGCAAACAAAAACAATTATCTACTATTAATGGAGTAAATTCTGGAATTTTGCTTGCTTTTGTTTTATTTGCACTCATTCTAATTTGTATTGATATGTAAGGTTGGTTAAGTTCTTTATAAGAATTTAGAACTTTTGAAAAAGTATAAGCAGTAGTTCCTAAACGTTTTATTTCTGGAAAGGGTGGAAAATTTTCACTTGAGACTACAATAGATAATCCAATAACATCATTAATTATTTGCTGCTTTAAGTGATGATTCATTTTAGAAACAACAGAATCATATTGCTCCTTATTTATCTTGTTATGCTGCTGATCAGCTCCATTTGAACCTGGAAACGGTTCTTCAAGAGTCATATAGTATAATATTAAATTTCGAAAAATATCGATATCGTATAACATATGATTTGGCTTTAGTATAAAAAAGTGATCGTCGATAAATTGGAGTGCTAAAAAAAACATTTCATTTGTATTTGACAGTATGAAATTCCTCGAATTTTCAATATAATCTTTATCATTTTTCATTTCTCTAAAATAATTGAAAAATTTGTATTTAGATTCTCCAGGAGTAGTAACAGAACTATATATAATTGATTTTGCATTTACATTATCGTAATTAATTAATTTTTTAATGTATTTTTCAAGCGCAGCATGAGCTGTTTCTTCATCTGACTCTCTTTCATCTAACTCAAAATCATCGTTATCAATCTCAAATCCATCTATGTGGCATGAAGCAAACCATCTTTCACGCAATTTTTGAAATCTAATTGCTGGACAAGGTCCATCAAGAAAAATAAAAATAGTTTGGCTCGGATTGCTAGATAAAACCGAATTTCTAACAGATCCCAAATATTTTCGAACGAAAGTGTCATGATCTTCACTATTTTCGAGAGCATTAAAATATAATTGAAATGCATCAATAAATAAAGTATCGCACTGCGTGGCATTCCTTTCTGTTTTAGTAGCACATTCAGAAAAATTCTGGTTAATCCATTTAATGAGAAATTGAATCACCATTTAATTGTGAAATCATTTGCTATTTTACGAATTGAATTTGTTATTGACAGAAAATCAAAAAATTATCAAAAAGTTCAAAGTTTCTGTCATGAATTGAAAAAAATTCAATCAAATAATTTGATTCATATTTTTAATTTTCCAACTAACGAAAAAATTCTCGAGTAAACAATATTAAAGAAAAAACATATAACACCAAAAAAGAAAAAGTAGCTTCTCTATGATAGATTTTTTAAATAAAATAAAGTATATAATTGATTATGTATATTATATATCAGTATCACACTATTTGAAAGTTCATACGTCGAAATTCAAATTTAACATATTTTGAAGAATATGATTGAAGTTGAAACAATATTGATTATTTATTCATTTTATCATATTCTAAATAGAATTATTGATATAATTTCTAATTAATATATATATAATATTATAATATAAATGAGATAAATTTATTTTAGAAAAAAATTTTAGAAAATATTAATATCTAACTATAATATTAATTTTATGGGGATAATTATTTTATATTAGAATTAAATTATAATGTATGATATTATATTATGATTATTTTTAAATCCTCTCGAGGGGCGTAGTTTTAATTTTTTATTCACAAAAAGTTATAAAAGAATTGAGTAGAAATGTTTGTTAGGCTTAAATCCCCTCAAAATTCTGTACCAATATCAGTAAATTAGTAGTATATAATTGTGAGTCCTTGGACGCCATGCAAACATGGCATCCCAGTCCTCACAATTTCAAGGCAATTAGCCAGTAGTGAACAAAAGAGTCGCAATTCTGGACGTAAACGTCCAGACCGTTCGCTGCGCTCACTATTGCGCCTTTTTGCCTTCGTGCGTCAGTTACCTTCGGTAACATTCCACACTCGCTATTAAGACTGGGTCCTAGATTGTTACCTTCAATTGACATTAGTTTCCACCATACCACACTAAGGAATTTACGAATTTGCAACCTGTGGAGATTATTAATTAAGAACCTATTAATTTAAAGTAACATAATTTATCACAAAGTATGAAACAAAAAAGTAGTATATAATTGTGAGTCCTTGGACGCCATGCAAACATGGCATCCCAGTCCTCACAATTTCAAGGCAATTAGCCACATTTTATTGAGAGATAATTCATTGTTTCTCAGCTATGAACATTCATTCATTTGACTTACATAAATATCAAATTATATTTTACATAATTTTATACTTTTTTCTTTACATTAAATGGAACATAATATGGATTTCGAAAACGATTTCATGAATATTGGTGAACAACCTTTGATAAATCATGATAGAAGACCTCATGGTAAGAAGCATCAAGCATTCTTAAATGACTTAATTACACATAGAAATCAATTGAAAGAATTCTACAGAATAAGAACTAAAGAAGAAGCAAATGAAAATGAATCTGCATCAAAACAGAATCGTAAATTGATAAAATCATTCTTAGATTGGAAGAGATATAACTCAGAAGAAAAACAAAATGAATTAGTTAATGAAATCATTAATACAATAACAGATTCGCCAACAAATTGGAGAGTAAATTTTGAACCATTAAATAATTATGGAAAACAAAGATTGAATAATGATTTAGTTCATATTCTTCAAAATGTTGTTGCACCACGAATAAATGCAGATGATAAATATTTCTTTAATTACAAGGTTTCTGATGATAAAGGATATAATTGGGTTAAAGTACCATTAAGAGCTGATACATTTCAAGAACTAATTAACAGATTGAAAGATGGAGGATTGATATTCGATATTGATAGTAGGCCACCAGAATATTTCTATGAACAAGGCCATCCAGAATTACCATATTGGTCATTATTCTCTGAAATATCGTTATACAAAAATACATATGAATCAAAAGTGAATAATGATAGAGGAGGCTCATTCTTTGGTTATTGGAACAAAACCTTTATTGACTTAAGAAGATATCAAATATTTGCTCGAGAAGATAATTATTTTGAGAGACGAGCTTGCATTGAAGTGCCATGTGTTATTTGGTCACTAAGAGATTTAATACCAGATGATAAATTAAATGCTGTTGCATTAAGATTAATGACCAAAAACCCTAGAGGAATGGATGAAATTATCACTAATTATCATAACAATAAAGACTTAGATTTTATATGCCGCGAACAACACATTCATTGTAAAGTGCATTATTATGATGAAGATTGCGAGAAACCTCAATTCAGAATACTTGATAGAGGAGTTGATGAAAGTAAAGCTAAATATCATGTTGAATTAGCATTATATAAGCAACATTATTTTAAATTTGAGATGACTCAATATACAAGATATTTCATTAAGAATTATGAAGAATTGAAATGGGTTGATAATGGTAACAAAGTAGTTAGTAAGAGGAATACAGGAACTTATAAAAGAGATTCACGTGAGAAATACTATTTAAATTCATTGGAATTATTAATCGAGATGATGAAAAATGATATGTTCTCAAAAATGAATTTTCAAGATTTATATGCTCTAACATTGAAAATAAATCCAGATACACCATTAACTGAAGTACCTTTATTTGAAGATTGTCAAGAGTTTCATTATACACATAACGGATATGAAATAACAGATACATTTGATACAAAACCAGAAGGTATTATTATCGATGCTGAAGGAAATCAATTATGGCCTTTATCAGATGATGATGATATTCCATATGAGTATGAAATTGATTTAGAATATGATGATGACTTTTAAATAAATTATTTATTTTTGAGTCTCTCTCATTCGGTTCAATAATTATAGGAAAATCCGAAAAATCTGTAATTGACTTCGTCTTGTGGTAAATCTACAATTTGCCACCTGAATGAAATTATTTGAATGAACTCATAGAATTTCCCCAACTTTTCCAACTTTTCCGATTTTTCCGAAAGTTGGAACTTTCCGGATTTTTCAGATGGGGGAATTCCCCTACTTTTCAGGCTTCGCTGTGGATTAATCTTCGATTAATTCCCGACTTTTAGAACATATTTCTGGGTCTACGGGAATTCCCGCAGACCGAAAACTATATAAAAATATTGTTTAAATTATCGATTTTACTGCTTCTTGCAATATTAATGAATATTCTTTTATATCATTCATACTATTAAGTAATTTGTTATTTATTGTAGTTTTATCTAGCCTATTAATATTGTTATTACAGATTTCAATTAATATAACTATATTATTAATCAATATTTGATTAATTTCTTTGACATCGTATAGTTTCTCACAATTGTTTATAGTTAATGCAACTTTATTTAATCTATCTTCTCGTTCTTGCTTCTTCTTTGCATTATATTGTCTCATGTATGCATTCCATTTCTTTTTCTTCTCGTCTGCAACCAGCCTCTGGAGAGTTGGCTCGGTAGTGCTTGTAATGATTTCTGAGCCTACGTTGAAGTTAGATGTTTCTATTGAGTTAGAGGTTTGATGCACGTTTCTACTAGGGTTATTACTCGTATTAGTTTTAAGCTTAGGCATATCAAATAATTTGATTAAAGAATCAAAAGGCTTGCTATTACTCATGATATTTGAAATTTAAAAAAAATTGAAATGTATTATATAAAATTACGTAAGCATTAAAAATATTATGAAAACATTAGAAAAATATTATATAAGTATAAAAATAATTAATTATTATTAATTTTATTCAAAACTGATTGACATTTTTCAATACTCTCTCCATATTTTGGCTTTTGCTTTGATGTAATATATGTCATTACACCATTTCTCTTTACAAATCTATATCCATCTTTATATAATTCATCGTTAAGGTCTTTTGTTTTGAATTTCATACAATTCTTGTTTACTCGTAATAATTTACGTAAAGCTGCAATTTCATCATCTCTAATTAATTCTTTGATTAATTGTTTCAATAATTCTAAATCAGATATGTTGCTAAGACTAATAGTTGAATCAATTACTTTTGATTGTTGTTCCATTTAATGTAAAGAAAAAAGTATAAAATTATGTAAAATATAATTTGATATTTATGTAAGTCAAATGAATGAATGTTCATAGCTGAGAAACAATGAATTATCTCTCAATAAAATGTGGCTAATTGCCTTGAAATTGTGAGGACTGGGATGCCATGTTTGCATGGCGTCCAAGGACTCACAATTATATACTACTTTTTTGTTTCATACTTTGTGATAAATTATGTTACTTTAAATTAATAGGTTCTTAATTAATAATCTCCACAGGTTGCAAATTCGTAAATTCCTTAGTGTGGTATGGTGGAAACTAATGTCAATTGAAGGTAACAATCTAGGACCCAGTCTTAATAGCGAGTGTGGAATGTTACCGAAGGTAACTGACGCACGAAGGCAAAAAGGCGCAATAGTGAGCGCAGCGAACGGTCTGGACGTTTACGTCCAGAATTGCGACTCTTTTGTTCACTACTAAATTTTTTTATCTTGAAATAGCAAACAGAGGACAGATCTTATCTTCAATAATTTTCTAAATCTACTTTCACACTTTATACGCTTAATACTTTCATTAAATTAAATAATAATATAATAATAACAGACCATCATAATAAATAAGACTTAAATAAATAAGGTACTGATTAACCAAAAGAGACTTTTTGTAAGGACATTCAAATGTATTTAATTCTAGTTAGTATATAAAAGTCATGATTTTAGACCTTCGGTCAAAAACCCTGACTTTTAACAAAATCACCGAGCCCTTACAAATGCCGACTTACAATTTCATTTATCAAGCATAACACAAAATTTAATGGTAAAAATGACCTCCTAAACCAATAATTGCTCACAAATTACATTTATACATTATAATTTATACTAATGCATAAAAGCGAATGCATAAATGTAAACCGAAAATAATTTTTAAAAAATTTTAATAACCGTCCGCAGATTCCAACTAACGAATTAATTTTAATAACCGTCCGCAGATTCCAACTAACGAATTAATTTTAATAACCGTCCGCAGATTCCAACTAACGAATTAATCTTTAATAACCGTCCGCAGATTCCGCAAATAACGAATTAATCTTTAATAACCGTCCGCAGATTCCAACTAACGAATTAATCTTTAATAACCGTCCGCAGATTCCGCAAATAACCGTTATATATAAATTAGAATCTGCTAACCGCTGCGGAACATTGAAATTAATAATAACCGTCCACATATTCCGCAGATAACAAAAATTTTATAAATAAACGTTCTCCAAAAAAATTTTATAAATAAACGTTCTCCAAAAAAATTTTATAAATAAACGTTCTCCAAAAAAAATTTATAAATAAACGTTCTCCAAAAAAATTTTATAAATAAACGTTCTCCAAAAAGAAAATATTTTTAAAATATTTAAAATGGATAGTGAATTTTCAAATATAAAACATTGGGTAAAAGGCATTCAATCTATGATTTATAAATATCCAAATGAGTATCATCATTATATACAAAATATTAAAAACTTATTTGTAAATAAATTAACCGAAGATAATAAGAATGAAACCGTTAATAACCTATTATTATTAAATGAGTTCGAACAAACAATTCAAAATATGCTTTATCAATATGAAACACTAACAAATGATATTTTAAAATATATAACTTCAATGCAATATAAATTAACAGGTATAACAATATTAAATGATTAGACTAATTTATTTTTCAATTATACCTCAGGTTTAAAGTCCGTTCACATATCATAATATAGATATTTAATAATATAATAAATGTCAATATTAAGGAACTTTCAGTTCCCGGGACCTATCGGTCTTACAAGAACCAATTTTAAAGGTGTGAAACTTGATAAACTTAATCAATATATAAGATTAATTAATGAATCATTAAACGAACAAATTAATATATCTACGTCATGGCAAGGTTCAGTTTCAAATTTAAAGAATTTCTTAAATGATAATAATTTTGCACTATATGAAGGTTCAAGAATAAATGATAAATCAATTTCAAATTTCGTTTCTAGATTAAATAATTTTCAAAACAAAAACTATAATTTAAATTTTTTAGCAATTAATAAAATGAATAAATCGAAAATTCCGCAATTAATAAATAATGTTTCTCAATTAAACCAAATGCGGGATCAATCATACGCTAGCTTGGCAGAAAATAACATTAATAAGAAAGACTTAACGAAAGCATTAACTGATATGGCGTTTTATCGTGAAAGAATGGAGGCAATTAAACCAACGAAAAAGGCTAAACAAAATAAATACGGTAATGTTGGTATGGATGACTTAATTAATATTGTCTCTAAATTAAATCAAGATGTTAAACAAATTAAAGATGCTCAAAGTGTTGTAAGCGCTAATGAATGGATTAATCGTCATGGATACGATGATTTATATGAAGCTACTGGTCGAGATTTAGATGGTGATGGAACACCTGAAGTTGTCGTACAAACAAAAGCAGGTAAGAAACCTGTAATCGTTAATGGATATACAACCGTTCCGTCATTATTCCCATATCGCAATGCTTATTATAAAGCTTACCCATCTGTGGACCAACGTAAAGAAGCTCATAAACAAGGTATAAACTTAAGAGGATTTATTAATAATATATATCATCCTGATTTTGATGAAACAGGTCGTTCAGTCATTAATTATTCAGGTGAAGGTTGGCAAGACTTTGAAACAAGATTAAAAGCTGCTGGTATCGATGAAAAGCACTTAATCAAACCAAAGAAACGTTCAACTTATCAGGCATTTGTTGGTAAGTGTATCTCTCCAATTTATCAAGGTATCAAATACCTCAACGGTGTAAAATTACCATTCACTCTTACACAAATGGCAACGGTTATATGGAATCAATTTGCTTTACTTCCTGCAATGGTTTATGTTTATGGTGAAAGTGTTATGAATGTTAATGAGGATCAATGGAAGACTTTAAGAGGAAAGAAAGCTGTAAAAGAATCTATTGAGTTCATAGTTCACGATTATTTAATTAATCCTGTAAAAATTGGTGAATTTGTCCCTACAGCGTGTGAAATGTGTAATAAATCCGGACTACCAGTTAACCCTGAACATATTCCATTAGTTGCTAAAGCAACAATTGCAATAATACTTCGAGGAATAAATGCATTACCACCAAATCCAAGTGATTTTAATAAATGGTTTGATGCTAACGTTCAATCACAAGTACAAGCATTACAAACATCAGCAATTGTAGAAGAACCTGAAGAATAAATTTTAAGAAATGTGTTAATATCTAATTTCAGTTAATGATTAATAAACATAAAATATATATTTATCAATAATTAAAATAAACTTTAACATTAATATATAGAAAATGAACACATCATTAGAGAATATGGTTAAAAACCATGTAATGAATACGTTAAAAACGTATGCTATGGAAACAAACGAAAACTTAATAAGTGAAATACACCCAGAAGTTAATATTAGGTTAAATAGTGTTAATGTAATTGTTGGCAAGCAATCATCCGGAAAAACAGTTATAGCTTTAAAGGAAATAATAAAATTAGGGGTATTAAATACTCATCATCTATTAGTATATATTACAAAAGACGGCAAAGAAACAGACCAAACATTTTTGGCACTAAAACCTCTTCTAATGATTCCTTACGTTATCGTTAGTGAAAAAGAAGCCGTCGAATTCACGAAAGATTTAATCTCAGCAAAGAATTTATATAACCTTATCAAACGGGAAAACTTGCAGGATAGAATCGATGACCAACAAAAAGAGGATATGTTCCAAATGTTAGCAATAAATGATTTTAATAAAAATATATTGCATACCATAGTGTTATTCGATGATATTTCAAATAGTAAATTATTTTCAAGTGAAGAATCATATTTTAGTCAATTGATTCGTCGATGTCGTCATGTTAATATTTCATTCTTTCTATTAATTCAAGGATGGAAAGGTCTAAAACCGCATGTTAAAAATGAAATATCAACATTATTTATATTTCCATGTTTTAATAAACAACAATTACATTATATTTATTCTCAATCAGCAAGTAATTTAGCATTTGATGAGTTTTATGAAATGTATTCAAAAATATTAAAACGAAAAACAGAAAATAAGGAATGTCATCCTTATATGTTAGTAAATGTTGTTGATGGAGGTGATACATCAATTGAACTTGACGAAGTTGTTTCCTGAATAAATGTTATAATTTTATTTACAGTTTCTTTAATTTCTTTGATTTCACTTTCTAATAAAAGAGTCTTGCTTCGAACGAAGTTCTCAAGCTCTGCTGTCTTCAAGTCGCTTTCAAGTTCTTTATTACTAGAAATACCTGTTGACTTTTCATCAATACCTTCCCATTTCTTCAACATTAAGACACCTTTTATTTTTGTTATTCTATATCCGTCAATCTTATACATTTTGTTTAATTTATGAGTAGTTAATTTATCCACTTCATCTTTATTTTTTGAATACCATAAATTAAATTCATCTACTGTTTTAAATTCTTTTAAGTAGTTTTTAATTGGTTCAATAACTTTTAAATCCATTTGATTTATTATAAAAATATTAAATTTTATTTGAAGAAAAATAATAATTAAAATGAATATATCAAATCTGTTTCTCGGCTGTCTCACAGTCATCGAATTTATAAATTTATTGCTTCGTATAGTTAAACTATCTGCTACATTAAACGATAAACCCCCTGAATTAACTGATGAAATGAGGAAACGACTTTATTCTTAAATATTTAATCATTCTTTCAATAATGGTATGTCGAAACGTCTAACTCCTCCACCGTTCGCTCCAACTAAATTACCGCCTTTATAACTTACTTTATTATTTAATTTACCGATACCACTTCCAACTTTACTTATTACATCACCAATATCTCCACCAATTAGACCGCCTGCTTGATTAATCAATGGTGCAAATTTACTAACAGTTTCAACTGCTTTTTTCACTTTCGGTACTATTTTTCCAATAACATTTTTAGCACCGCTAATAATATTTTTGAACCAACTTCCAAATGCCATATTTCGATAATGTAAAAATTTTAAAAATGATTTTAATTTTTTTCTATTATTCAAAATGACATTCTTAAACGCTCAAACAAAAAATCTTGGTAATGATGAAGGTGATGTTTTAGCATTCTTCCAAAATAAATTGAGAAATTTAATACAACGAAACGGCGGTGATAATTCTTTTAGTTGGATTATGGAAGAATTCAAAGATAAAGATGCACCTTTACCTGTTGGTACTAAAACAAGAATTAAATTAACTCATTCAGGTCATACCATAACTCAAATTGAAAAATCATTCTCTACAATATTACTTGAGTTCAATGTTAAATTAAATCAAGCTATCGATGTTTCAGCTGATAAAAACGGTTTAATGAAAATATTCGTTGGTTTCAAAAATGCCGTTGAATTTTATGAAGATTGCAGATTTTGGATTAATGGTAAATTACTTGATACATACCGACAAGATGAATTACAACGTGAATCATTCGCTTATAATTCTATCAAACCACGAGATGCAAAAGCAACTTCTAAATTCAGTCATTCAACTTGGGAAAATGTAAGCCAATTTTCACCTTCTATTTGTGGTTGTTATATTGATTTAAAGGATATTGCCGACGGCTTACCTCATAAATTCACAATCGAATTAACAATTCCATTTCTTGATCAACTTGCACTTCAAGCATGGCAATTATATCCAAATTCAATATGTGGTGAAATAGAAGAAGAAGTTAAAACATCATTGCGTGCTATGGTATGGGCTCAAATAAACCCCAATATCGTTAAAGAAACTTTACAATTCCTCGAAGATAAAGCAATTGATGAAGAAATACCCGCAGTTGTACCAATCACTCGTAAATTTACACAAATTGGCAAACCATCAGTTATTGTTTCTCATTATTCAGCAACTCCAACACCAACACAAACATTACATATTAAATATCAAAGAATGCATGGAGCTAAAGCATATACAGCTGCAGAACCTGCAGGTGGAGACCAAGAACAAATGAGAAAAGATACTCATAACGACGAAGCAGAGCCAATTGTTATTGATTTTCATTATACCGATGAAGAATTCGCAAAATATGATGTTGATAAATCACTTGTAAATCATGCTGAATTTGCTGAAACTATCGCGTGTAGAAATCCAGATTATATATTAAATCCAGGTGATTCTGTTAAATTAATTGAAAATGAAGTTAAAGGAGCTCTTCTCGTTAAATCAAATCGTTTAAATGGTTCATCAATTAATCTTAAAACTGAAAAACTAAGACTTGATGTATTAGGTGGTACAATACAACTTGGACGTTCAAATTTAGCTGGTTTTGGTCTTAAACAAGGAACATATCAAGGACTAGTTCATGAATTACAAACGCCTTTATTAGTTCCATCACAGGAATTAACACGTGAAATATTTGAAGGTACTGCAAAAGCAAATGGTCTTGAAATATCTAAAACAATACCTTTAAAAAATGCAACAAATATAACAATGATGTTTCCAAAAAGTCCATTTGATATTACATGCTTCGATAATATTATGTATCAAAACGTTCAACTAGTCGTTAATAAAAGAACATATCCAGACACTGAATTTCAGAGCACCTGCGGAGCTCGCTTTTATCAACATCAATTAATAGCTAATGAATTAGATGGAGCATTAGAAGCAACGCAAGAATTCGAGGATTCATTCACTCAACCATTAAATGACCCAACAACTGGTAAGAGATATACTAATTGTAAAAGCGATGGTACAAGCTTTGGTATTAATTTCCAACTTGAACGTTCAAATGCTGGATATGTATTTGATGGATTAGATACAGGCACAAATTCAATTACAATTACATTTAGGGGACAACCATTATATCGTGGTGATGATGACACATATTTCATTCCTGATTTAGAATATAAAGACCAACACCCACCAAGTCCTGAAGCTTGGATTTGTAGCGATACATACTTCGCATGGTCCGTTAATGGTGTTGAATACTTCCCTCGTGGTGTTCCAGCAGGATTTGAGTAAAAAATATTTTATTAAATTATTTTAAACATTTTCAAAACTATTTAATTTAATTTTATATTTTTCAATTTTTTTATTTTATCATAAAATGGTAGATAAAGTTTTCTTGAATCTCACTAAATTCGTTGATGAATTAAAAGCATTTGACAAAATAAATTTCAATGATTTCGAAGGCTGTAATGTTTATTTTGAAGGTAATGATACTTATAGAAACAAATTCGGTAAATTAGGAATTAGACCAGTTGCTGTTGAAATGAAAGGTCTTAACAATATATTAATCACACATAAAACATTACTCGAATACTTCAAAGGTCAGCCTGTTATTTCAAGCTCTAAATTATGGGATAGATTAAATCAAGCAGATAAATCAAAAGTACATGTGCTTAAAGTTTCATTTACAACAAAAGAATACGAAGGAACTCCATATTATCCAGCTCAAATTTCAATATTATCAATCAAAAGCAATATTGAAAAAATAAGAAATCAGGAAGTTAATGAAGAAACTGAAATTACTACAAACTGTATTTAAAAATAAAATTATTTTTCTACAAAGTTTCTTTCAATACTCCAACTTCAAGAATACAGTGAATCTATCAGGTTTTATTTCATTTCCATTTGCATCACAAAACCATATCTTAAAATGTCTTTTAGTACCAATATATTCATACTTTCTATTGTCATCAGGAACAGGTAAATTTGAATACCATACTAAACTATCACAATATTCGTCTCTTTGTATAAATGAAGCATGAACTTCAGTTTCAGCATCTATATATTCATTACACACTGCTAAGCAATATTGGAAACTAATATATCGTTTATTTAATGAATTTACAAATTCTGGTGGCAATTCGTTTTCATAGTCTTTTGTTATAAAATATGTTTTAACCATTTTATTTTTAATTAAAATTTACAGATGACAGCAATAATTACAAAACAAAATGTTAAAGATGGTGCATTTACTGGTGGTAATAATAAACCAACTGCTAACGGAGAATTTGAAAAATTACATGTAAAAGGAGATACAACAATAGATGGAAAAATAAATAATGAACAAATTATTAACATTGAATCACGAATAAAAACATTAGAAGAAACACCAGCAGAAGGATTACCCTTTGAAGATGGATTAAATGATTTTATCATTAGTGCCGATACATTAAGAACATTTGAAAATGATGAATATAATATTCTTGAAATAGAAATTGACGATAGTTCTAACGATAGTTCTAACGATAGTTCTAACGATAGTTCTACGAACGTAGCGCTACGCGACATAACTGAATTTAGTGGAGATTTATTCGAAATAATATTTCCTTCATATATGAATTTATCAACTGGTATAATATCAACATCAAATGGAGCGTTTAAAAATCCATGTATATCGTATGACTTGCAACGCAAGACTCTTTCTCTAGAAAGTGATACTGATAAATATACGTTGAATTACATTAACGAAGACGATAAACCACGACTATATATTCACAAAACTATTATTGATAAACCAATGGATTTATTCACTTCGGGATTCATGCGTATAAATTATATTGCTAAAATAAAACAAACTATAAACTCAAAAGACAATCAATTAATAAATTTCAAATGTAATACAATAGATGCTGACAATTGCTTTAAATTATATCGTTCTCCATTACCTGATTTTTACGAGATGAAATCTTACGGTATAACTAACGACAATGAATATTATTATGCTGATTATGGATATATTCCTGGAACACCAGAATTTGAAGCTTTAATTGATGGTCAAGCTTTCGAATTTCATGATGAAGCATTTGGCACTGATTACAAAATGACTAAAAAAGGTAATGAATGGGTTGGTAATAATGTATCTTTTCATATACCAATATCAGCTTCAATTAAAGGAGAAACTAAATTCTTTAAACATCAAACGCAGCCATTACTTATTAAGCAAAATGAAACTAATAAAGCAATATTAAGAGCATGGATTAGTTATTACTCAAACGAGAACCCATTTAAATTTATTAATGAAAAAGGATTATTAAAGTTTGTCGATTGTGAAATTGATAAATATGTTGATAATGTAAATGGATATTGGGCTGTATATCTAAAATGTACTCAAAAGAAAAGCTGTAATTTCACATGTTCATTAATGATAAATGGAATAGAATATCAAACAGAATTTGGATTTGAATATTCATCATATGAAGCTGAATCATGTTATAAAGTTAACACCAATAATTGTTATGAGTACTTGCCATATCATTATAACGGAAAACTTGAAGTAGGCAATCCACCATATGGTTTAAAATTATATATGCGCACTAATAAAGAATTAATATTTAAAATTGCTGATACCAAATATGAAGAAGGAACAAATACTTTTGAATTTTTAGCATCAACAGGTTTTTATACCGTATCACCACGACCTGAAGCATGTACAACATTATTTACAAATTATAACATTCAAACAAGCGGAGTAGTTATTGGTGAAAATATAGAATCGCATGTATTCGTTTTAAATTCATTAGGTAATACTGTAGATATAGCAGTTAATCAAATATCACAATTACAAAATTATTATGTTCAACTACAACAACAATTAGAGGAAGTCAAAAATAAACAAAATTGGTTTGATATCGTTAAAAATGTTATATGTATTGGAGGTTCTGTTGTTAATTTTATGGGTGGTCCAACAAAGATATTATCAATTGCTAAAAATGGAATATCAAGTTTAATTGGAATGTCATTCGCTGCAGATGAAGAATTAATAGAAGATGCTGTAATAGTTGCATGTGATAGATCTTCTACTGTATTAGCCGAAGTTAAAGTAGAAGAATTAGATTTAGCTAATGAAGAGCCACTATTAACTGAAAACCTTAATCGATATAAGTATTTATGCACCTCTCTTAAATATGATTATCATATTGAAGTCTCATTTGCGATTGATGATCTAGGTGAAGTAGTAAAAATAAATACTTATACAGTTAACGAAGATTTAACAATAACGGAAACGTCCCTTACAGGGCCGAACATTTCAACAGACCAAAGCTCTATTGATTGTTTAATTATATATAATAGTCCATATTTGATTATAGACAGTAATTATAAACCAATTAAGGTTGAAGTTAAAAGAATACCAAAAAGAACAAACACAGAATTAGGATTAGGTGCAGAACTTAAAGATAATCATATTTTATCATCAGCTGCAACTGTTAAATTAATTGAAAATCATAAAGTTCATTTGAACGAATCATTCACAAATAAATTAAGTGAAACATTAAATAATTATGCATCGGTTCAATATGTTCAGGATAATTACCCGTCGTACACATATTTAAACGCAAACTTTAAAAATAACAATCAATTAACAAATATATTAGATGCTTATGCATTGAAAACAGAATTGCCAAATATACCTGATGATTTAGTTAATAATGAAACATTAACGAATTCACTAAATAATTATGCATTAAAGACTCAATTAATGAATTATGAATTAACTAAAGAGATTCCTGATAGTATTAACGTTAAGATTTATTTCTACTTCAAGTTAACGAAACCTTCACCAAACTTTACCGCAACGATCACTTTTAAATGGGTAAATGCTGAAGGTGTTGATGATTCATACACTGGTGTATTCATCGTTGAGAATAACAAAATTGTTAAACGAACTGGTCCAAGTAAGAAAATAACATTCTTAGGAGTTAGTGGTTCAATTGGTGGACGTCAAACACAATATGGATATTATAATTATAAAGAAGGTATATTTCAATGGACTCCAACAGTTGCCGAAGCAGGACGTGAAGTCTTTAATGTTGATCCTGAAAGAACATCATTTACAGAAAACGTTTTATATGGTAGTGATTTAAACTATTATTCTTCAAAAGAAGAAGTAAATACTCTATTAAGTAGCTATTCTTTGAAAGAAGAGTTGGCCCTTGCTATCGAGCAAGTGAAAGAAGAATTAGCAGAATCAATTCCATCAATTCCTGATGATTTGGTTAATAACGAAACATTAACAACAGCATTAAGTGAATATATTCATAATGACAATTTAATTAAAGATATAATAATTGATGATGAAGGAAATATTGATGCAATGGATAAAATAGTAATGCAAACTTTAAATAATTGTACATCTACTAATATTTCTTTAAAACTATTTCAAACTTTAGATACAAAGATAACGAATTTAAAGGAGCAACCAAACACAACTATAACTCATTATTGCCCAATAGAATTATCATTAAACAAAATCGAAGACTTTATAATTGGAACTCCTGTATATTTAACAGGTAAGGTTTATCGCTACGCGCCAAGGACTGAAAGTTCGCTTGCGCTCATGCCCGAAGGGCTTTCCGGGCACTTCGTGCCTTCAACAGAAGCAGACACTACTGATTGTATATCTTCAGTTAAAACAACTGGTAAATGGAATGAGTATATAGGTATATGTGTTAAAATTGATTCTAAAAATAACTGTATTACATTCGCAAGTGGAGGGGACTATATGGTTAGAGTTGATGATACAACAGGATATAATATCGGTGATGAAGTATTTATTGATAATGAAGATAATAAATTAAAAATACTTTCAGGACAAACTGCTATAACATCCAAAATTAGACGTATGACGGTTGGAATTATTACTGCAAAAATAAATGATACAATGTTAGCTGTGTTCAAAAGCTGAAATTGATCTAATAAACCAAGAAATCGTAGATTTCCGGGCTATTAAAATAGCCAAGGAACTAAAAGTTCCCGGACCTAATAGGTCATTTTTAAACTAATACCATATTTTATAAATTCGGTGTAAATTCTGTTATATTTGTATTTAAATTCTTCGGTTTGACCATCTTTTGAAACTAATATTTTTGAAACGTAAATAATTTTACTTGATTTTGCAGTACAACCGCCACATGTTATATTATCATCTAAAACTAGATCGACTTTCTCGCAATCAGTTAATAGTTTAATCATATTCATTAATAATTTGCTTTCACATACCACATATGAATTTATTTTTAATGGGTTTGATTCATACATTGCTACTAACATTTCTAAGAATTTATTTTTCTTATCAAGTTCATCAATTTCATTTGTTAAATCTGCGATTCCTCTGTCTTGGGAAAGATTGTTTATTGGAGGCTGATATTGAAATGTCCCATTGTTCATTGTCATCTGTGTACCTAAAGTTTGACCAACCTGTGAGGTATCCGCTGGTTGGTTCGCTTGAGTAAAATTTACGTTTGGGTTTAGTGGTGGTACATTTGGATAAAAAGGCGGAGCAGATTCATTACGATTTTTATTAGGAGGTGTTATTTTGATATTAACATTAGTGTTTTGTTCTTGCTTAATGGTGTTATCTGTTTCACTGCTAAGAATTCTTGCTTGTCGTAGTGCACACATATTTTATTATTTAAAAAAACATTAAATATTAGTTTTATATATTAAAAATGGCATTTGGTAGTTGGCTTAAAAAATTGGGTAATAATATTAAATCTGCAGCAAAGGATTTTGCAGAAGGTTTTAAATTCGGTTGGAATAAAACTAAATCAATTATGGAAAAATTACCAGTTGTTGGTAATGTCGCAAAAATATTACCAAAATTTGACAATTCAAATAATCCTGCATTAAAGTATTTTGGAAGTGATGGGTTCTATGAACCCCGGAAATCGTAGATTTCTTGGCTATTTTAATAGCCCGGAAAAGGCTTTGCCTTTGAGCGCAAGCGAAACTTAACGTTTCTCGGGTATATTAAATATACAGATTCTTAACAGCTTTATTTAATAGATTTCTAATTTTAATATCTCTATCATATTTATTTTTAAGTTTCTGTCGTTTATTTTTAGCTTTATCAGTGTTTGGTTCAGGTTGGTTTAAAATACGTCTGTAATATTGTAATCTTGAATTAATTAGTCTCAAAGTTGGAGTTGCAAATGTTTTTCTTTCGTGTGGTTGTCTTAATGGTTTTAGAGTTTGTGTCATATTTTTATGTGAATAAAAAATTTATTTGAATAAAAATTTATTTGAAAGAAATTTTTTAAATTCATTAATTTATTATTTAAAATCTAAAAAATGGCATATGAATTATATAATAATGCTAATGATATTATTTTATATACAGCATGTAGGATAAGAGACTTTTATAATATTGCTGATTTTGAAAAACGAGCGAAGAAAAATATAAATGATTATTGCAGAAGTTATTTAGAAATTGATGTAAAGCCCAATGATGTAAATAATTTTTATGCAATTCACAATAAAGAAATTATTAATATAGTGAAAAATCGAAAACAGCTTTATAAACAATATGGTTATTATAATGATGATGATGATTTTACTGAACCTTATGATGATCTTGATATTGAAGTTGAACGAATAACTAGTTATAGAACTGTAATAAAAAATGCTAAAAAAGAATTGATGGAAAAGGTATTTAAAAACAAACGTAAATTATCACTTGACCAAGTACGAAAACTAGCAACATTTAAAGGATTAAAGGATAAAGATATTGAGGATATTTATGCTGAATATTCCAAAGAATGGGAAGAACAGCATACCGAAAAAATTATTGTTAAAGATGAAGGAACTTTGTTCCCGAGCGCAAGCGAAGTACAGAGAGAAACATTCAATAATAAATTGAAAAAATACGTTATAGAACATATGAACAATGATTTATTAACTTATGAAGATTTTGAACGATTGATTCGTGGATGGAATAGAGGTAGGAAATCATTAAAAGAATGTTATGAAAATTATAAGAATTTGTATTTTAAACAGCCTGGTACAACAATACAATATACAGAAACAAAAGATACTGGATTAATTGGTTATAAAAGTCCTGATAAAATTGAAGTTTTAAAAGGATTGTTTCCTAAAAAGCAAATCGTCGATAATACTGTTAAAGCATCGTTTAATTTGAAATCGAATATTAAACGTTATCAACTTCATAAATGCGCTTCAAGGAATACATGGATTATTGATTTAATGTTTTGCGATAAATTAAGTTATTTAGTAGCTATCAATGTTAATACTAAATATTTATATGTTGAATTAATGAATGATATAATTGAACCAAATGAGTTTTCCATAAAAGCAACTAAATCAACAATTACGTATTTAAGAGCTTTAGATAGAATGATTAATAAAGGTATGAATGTAAAACATTTAATAGGTGATGGTGAATTAGCTTTTAATTCTAAGGAAGCTAAGGAAGCATATTATAATTCAAAAGGAATTGACTTTAAACCAGTTCCTCGTCAAGTTATGGGTGTATATCCTGAGTTTATGCAAAAAGAACGAAAAGCTGTAAAAACTGACCCATTACATGGCTCATTAGGAATTATTGATAGAGTGATTAGAACTATTAGAGATATTGCTTATAATATGAAAATTGGTATAATAACACCGAATATAATGAATGATATCGTTAAACAATATAATTACTCACCACATAAAGGATTGAGTAAATGGGCAGGCTTTAGTGTTTCGCCGAAAATGGTTAATGATGATCCTGATTTAGAAGAATATATTGTGAGAAAAATAAATCAGGAAAATTATAATATAATGAACAAACCAGGATTTAAAATTAAAGTTGGTACGAATGTTAAAGTTTATAATGAAAAAGACACTATGAATAAACGTCGTGCAATTATTCAACCAGGCAGTTTTAAAGTTAATGGTTTTAAGAATGGTTTATATGAAGTTGAAGGAAATGTTAATGGTAAAAATAAAACTCAATTAATTCCTCGTTATAAATTAGATTTTATATAAAGCAAATTTCATTTGCTGAAGGCTACGCCCGAGTCGACAAGACGAAGCGCATAAGCGAAATACTCACTACGTTTTCCTTCTTCGTATGTTGTTTTAATAGTTCGTGAGAATGATTTAACTGTTGAGACAGTCATATTTTTATTCATCGCAAAGCATGGCTGACCTTGGGTAAGGTCGAAGGTTTGACTTTTTCCTTCATATATTGAACGGTATAGTTCCATATAATTCGCATGATACCATCTATCAGCTGCATATTTAATTGATGCTTGTGTTAAACCTTTACCTCGTATCATATAGTCGGTTTGTCCTGTTGAATCCTGTAATTTATCGATGTACATTTTCTTCATTAGGAAATATGATTCAATAGAAATTGGTATTTCGTCGTGATTATTAATTGTTGGGAAATCACTGTGAAATTGACCTAAATCAGTACCGATTAATTCACGATTATATTTTTCTCTAAATGCTTTAACTAATTTAGGTAAATCTTCAACTTCAATATGCATACTATCGGTATCTTGATAGTAAATATGACAACCGATATTATAAGCTAAAACCATTACCTCATTCATAATACGTTTTGACATTGCTAAGACTTGGATACCCAATAATGAAAAGTTAAAATGTTTATCAATTGGTTTTAAAGTTTTTACGGCATGAATATTTGAATCAGCTATTTCTATATCTTCAACGATTTTATAATAATTTTTAATCCAATATTTATTTAATGCTTCTTCGTTATCAAAATATTTATAATCTTTATCAACAGGTCTTTCAATAGTTTTACCATAACATGAATTCATGATAAGCTTATATAATTGTTGTAATGGATTTTTCTGCTTCTTATATTCTAAGCGTTTATTAAATATTTTGCGAATCTCTTTTTGAATGGTATAATCTCGTTTGCCATACCATGCATAGCCACGTAATATTTCGAATTCTATTTGTTGGTATTCTATTAAGTCTTCAAGAGTGATATTATCAACAACCATATTTAAAGTTTCACCTTCTGCTAAATTATCGTCATTAAGATTAAGGCCGTTTACTTTTCTAACAATAAGTGGAAATGGATAATGCTTATTAACTTTTGTTATTTTAATTTCTACAATGTAAGCTCCTTTATCTTGAAAATATTTTAAAAATTCATCTCGTTTTGTATTAACTTTTTCGCTACCTTCGGTAGAGCCTCTTAACGAGTCAACATTAATAACTTGAGGTTTTCCTTCAACAGTATATAAACGAGCCATTGCTGAAGGATATAAACTTACAGCGTCAAAATCACTTAATGGTTTTGTTGTATGCCATTTCTTATTATATGCTGTCATACAACGACCACCATAAACTGCATGAGAACAGAATTTACGAACATGACCACCTATTTTATAAAGATTACCATTTGGATAAAATACTTTTTTATTAAATACTTCATTAGCAAGTGATGATATTGATATATAATTAAAAGGGTCAATGTCAAAATCTTTTATAAAACCATTTCTAAATTCATTAAATCCTAAACGTAATATATTAACGTCTTGTTGGCAATAAAAGCTTGCATATTTCCACATATCAAAATGGTTTTCATCAATACGACAACCAGGGATTTTATCAATGTTTGAATTAAATAATTTATAATCTTCAGCTGTCCAAATTTTAGCTTCTAATAATCCGGCTTCATTAATAGAGCCGATGGCTCTCGGGACTCCGTCCTTTGAGCCTATATTTGATTTAAGCCTTTCGAGCGTGTAATACTTATATGGGAATATTTCTTTTTGAATATTTGGGATGTTGAACATTTGAGGAAGCTGTGATAACTTGCATGATAATATAGGTAATGTATCTTTAAAATGTAATGTTTTGCCTTTATATTTTATATCATCTTTCATTGTTTTACCTTTATATTTTATATCAGCTTTCATTGTTTTACCTTTATATTTTATATCAGCTTTCATTGTTTTACCTTTATATTTTATATCAGCTTTCATTGTTTTCGTTCCTTTAATTATTGAATTATATAAGCCATATTGTGCTAACATTCTTATATCGTATGCTAAATTATGAAAATATATAACTGCTCCATCTGGTAAATATTCTAATAATTGATTGTTGCAATCTTCACCTCGAAATTCTTTATTAATTTTACCGTTTTGTGATTGAAGAACACACATAAAAGCTTTGTGAATATTCCCTGAAACATCAGCTTCAAAATCTGCATACCAATATGTAGGGTCGGCTGCTTTAGGGTTATTTTTAACTTTTGGCGGTGCTATTAATTTTGTGCAACTTCCAGGGTCATATTCTAAATTAATATTTGATATATCTGTTTCAATTTCATTATAAAATACTGTATTTAATATTCTATATTGTCCAAAAGTAATTGGTTTAAAATATCCTTGTTTGAATAGTTCTCTTACAAGATTTGATGATGTTATATATTGACGTGCTTTTCTCCAATGGTCAGTGTTATATTCTTTATCAAATTTATCATCAGCTAGATTTTTATTAATATTTTTAATGTAATAATTGCTAAATGGTGTTTTCTCTTCGATGAAATAATGATTCTCGAATATGTTGAATGTATGAGTATGTTGTGGTTCAGCATCTTTAAATCCCATATATGATTTACTATTTTTATTTTCACGTGAGCGAACTGTTTGCTTTTTGCATTTTGCAGATTCATTAATATATGATAACTTAATTTTAATCTTAAATTCTTCACATAATTTATTAATTGATGATTGTGATAAGTACCTGTTATTAATTCTTAAACGAATTTTATTTAACTCATCATCTGCATAACTTCCTGTTTGTTTAAGTGCATATATAAAACAGCAATCATTTAATTCTTCTCTTTGGATGCCTTTATCATTTAATAATGAATCGAATATTTGTAATCGTTTAAGATAATCAATTATTTTTATTGGTACTTTATCAGTTGTGAGATATTGAAAGAATGAACCACCAACATCATTATTACCTTTATATTTATTAAATTTACTAAATGCAATTGCTGAAAATAATGACCAAGGAGGTAAATCTTGACCACCTTTTTCATAAAAGTATTCAGCCGGTTTTTTGTCAATATTGAATATAAAGTTTTCTTCAGTGAAATTATTCATTAGTTTATTATAATTTTCAGGGTTTAATTGTTTTGTATACCAATGACCATTAACTTTATAATGTAATTTATATTTCTCAATAATTGGTAATGTTGAGATATTTTCATTAAAGAAATTTAGAAGTAATGGAAATATTTTTTTCCTACCATAATTATTTAATCGTTCAAAATCGATTTCCCAATTTGTAGGAGTTCGTTCTAAATTCTCCATTATTTCTTTTATTATTTGATCTTGTTCTTCATTATTTCGTTTCCATTTGTTATAATCATTAACTTCTTTAATGCGCTGTTGTTTAAATTTTGTTTTTAATTGTTTTCGTTTGAAATCATATAATTTATCTGGTATTTGCTTATATTTATTTTTAATATTTTTGAATAGTTCATCATCGGCTCTTTTTTGTTCTCTATTCTTATATTCATCAGTATCAATATAACGTTGTAATGGTTGTGGTGATGGAATATTTAAACCTTTAGCGAACCAATACATAGAATCATAATTATTATCACCATCATATCCATTATCAAATAATATTTCTATATTAGTTTCAATTAAGTAATCACGTAAAAGTTTTTCATTTTTGAAATCCTGTTTTATACTTTCAACAAAGGAAATATCATTATCATTTAATAAAGTTAATAATTCAATTAATTTTTCAGTAGATGAATTTTCAAGTGTCATTTTTTTATGCAAGTAAAAAAAATATTTTATAAAAAATATAATGCATAAAATTTTTTGATTGAAATGTGATATAAAAAATATTTATAAAATATTTTTAATTTTAAAAATATTATAATCATTTAATCATATTGTAAAGATTCTTCACATTCAAAATTTAATTCAGCTATATATTCTAATAATTCATCTTTGTCATTAGTATCAATAGAATTATTACTATTAATTATATCATAGAATGCTGATAATATATTTTGATATCGTTGAGCATCTTCAATTATTATACTCATGATATCGTCATTATTATAATGATTTATTACCATAGATTTCCATTCAGCACATTTATTATTAATAATAATATTCAATTCATCTAATATACGTTTATATTCTGTATAAGCTTCATAAAACGACGTAGTCGCGGGACCTAGAGGTCCTAGGACGGAGTCCCGGGAACCATCAGTTCCTTCATATATGATAGGTTCGTTTTCATTATTGTCTATGATAAGTTCGTTTTCATTAATAAAAAACTCGGTTGTATTGAAATGTGGGATTGGCATTTTTCTTATGTCTATTTTATATGTGATAAAAAATTAAATATATAAAAATAAATCACATAAAAAATTTTATTGAAATGTGATATAAAAATATTTATAAAATATTTTCTTAAAGTTTTTCCAACCGCTTTTTGCGCAGAAAAATATAAATATAAACTATTCAAAATATAAAAAGATTTTTATTTCCATTAAAAAAAAAATGTATAATATCAGCTTTTCTGTAATAAAATAAACTGTATATTTAGTGCATGTTCAAATAATTTCAAAAATAAACTGATGTTAATGAAATATGGTGATCGATAATGAACATTATAATTATATTAAATACATTTATTTAATTTATGTATATATTTCTGTAATTAAATATTTTTATATGAATCATATATAAAAATTAAGGAGATTTTAATACATTTTTTGCAAAAAGATTCAGTATCTTTTTCAAAAATTTAATAAAAAGTAAATTAGGCACTATTTGTTCATTTTCTTTCAACACTAGAAGCAAATCATCAGATTACTAAAGTAAAAATATGGAGAAATTTTTCTAAAATAATATTAACTAATTTTCTTCCAAAAAGAAATTGAAGAATAAAGAATCCTAAATTCATATGATATACGACCATAAGAATATTTTTTTGGAAATAAGAAACTTTGAAATCTTTTAGTGCACGAGAAACGACTACCTTGCATGTTTGCCTCAAAAAATTGAAAGGAAATTGAATGAAGCATTCAAATTTGAAAACTAACCGATAATTCTGAAAAACTCTATATTTTCTTTTTGGAGAACGTTTATTTATAAAATTTTTTTGGAGAACGTTTATTTATAAAATATTTTTTTCGAAAAAAATTTTTATAAAATTTTTGTTATCTGCGGAATATGCGGACGGTTATTATTAATTTCAATGTTCCGCAGCGGTTAGCAGATTCTAATTTATATATAACGGTTATTTGCGGAATCTGCGGACGGTTATTAAAGATTAATTCGTTATTTGCGGAATCTGCGGACGGTTATTAAAGATTAATTCGTTAGTTGGAATCTGCGGACGGTTATTAAAATTAATTCGTTAGTTGGAATCTGCGGACGGTTATTAAAATTAATTCGTTAGTTGGAATCTGCGGACGGTTATTAAAATTTTTTAAAAATTATTTTCGGTTTACATTTATGCATTCGCTTTTATGCATTAGTATAAATTATAATGTATAAATGTAATTTGTGAGCAATTATTGGTTTAGGAGGTCATTTTTACCATTAAATTTTGTGTTATGCTTGATAAATGAAATTGTAAGTCGGCATTTGTAAGGGCTCGGTGATTTTGTTAAAAGTCAGGGTTTTTGACCGAAGGTCTAAAATCATGACTTTTATATACTAACTATTCTCTCAAAAAAAAAAAAAAAAAAAAAAAAAAAAAAAAAAAAAAATAATTGAGAGAAAAAAATATTTTCTTTCAATTTTTGAATTGATGCCAAGGATAACGATGGAAGAACTGTTCTTCATTATGCGTGCTAAAACAGATCATTAAATTTGATTAAAAATCTTGTTAAACGTCAAGAACTTGATATAGCAGCAACTGATTCAAATGGAAAGAATATACTTCATATTGCATGTGAAGCAGCTGAAGATATAACTATTATTCGATTCATCGTTTCCCTTAACAAGATCAAAGTCAATGATAAAACAAAATACAGCCTTACTTTCACTATTTCTGCGATAATGATAATAATTCAGCCAAGTATGCTGAAATTGTCAAGTATTTTTCAACATTGAATGCTGTTGATCTCACAGTCACCAATCAAGAAGGAAAGAACTGTCTGCACATTGTATGCCAAAGAGATAATCTTCAACTTGCTAAACATTTTGTATCACTTGATAAAATTGATATAAAAGCTACCGATAAAAAAGGCCAAAATCCTCTTCATTTAGCATGCGAATTTGGAAGCTTAGAAACAGTTGAATTTTTATTTTCATTGAATAAAATTGACATAACATCAGTCGACAGCGAAGGAAAAAATGCAATTCATCACGCCTGCTCTAACAATGAACAAGCGCTTCCTATTATAACCTATCTTTTATCATTAAATAAAATTGATCTTGGTGCAAAAGACAAGAATAACAAGACAGTTCTGTTTTACGCAAGTCAAAAAGGAGAAAACGAATTGTTCATGTTGCTTCAGAAATCGCATAAATTTGAATACAACGACCAAGACGATAAAGGAAAAACAATTCTTCACTATGCATGCGAAAATGGGAACTTCGATATTATTCAAACAATTGCTTCACTTGGAGCAATTACAACAATAAAAGATAACACTAGCATGACTATATTATACTATGCATGCCAAAATGGAAACTTTGAGATTGTTTATTATCTCATTGAACGAAGTGAATTTAACATTAATGAAAAAGACGCAAGAGGAATGACACCATACAATTATGCATATAAATCCGAAAATATAAAATTAATCCAATATTTAGAAGGTTTACCAGGAATTGATAAATCAGAGCCAAAAGAAGAAGAACCTAAAGAGAACAAGAAAAACACTAACGAAGATGTTTTAAATGAAGAAAATAATGATAAGTCTTACACAAAAACATCATCTAGCAAGAAAATGATACTGAAAGGAGAAGAAAATAAGGATGAGAAAGCACAATTTGAGTACGGAAAAATGTATTTCATGAAAGCAATCAAGTATTTGAGACTATCTAGAGAAAATGGATCTATTGAAAGCTCAGAATTTATCACCAAATATATCAAAGATACAGAAATTGAAGAAGACCAAATCGAAGAAGATGACTCTTTTTAATTTTTTTTTTAAAGACCTAAATATTTTGGATTTTCATCTTAATTCATAAATTAAATTCAAATAAAAGAAAAATTTGCTAATTATCTTCATATTTATCTTGTTTTTCAAATGTGAAACACAAACAAACTAAAAAAAAAAAAAAAAAAAAAAAAAAAAAATTGAAATATCATGTTATTATTTTGATCGATTGAAGGCCTATTTTTTTGGATCTCTATACTAACATCTTCCGATGAGTATTTTCCATTTCAGTTTAAGTTTTCCATAAAATTCAATGGATAGTTCTTACATTATCGAGACATTTCAATTCTGCATAATTTGAAAAGATCATCAAATTTTGCCGAACTCTTCAATCTATTGAAATTGTTTGACTCAAGCAAATCGAGTAAACTATGATTTCTAATTATTACCTTATTCACAAAAAAATTGAGAGCTTTAAATTCAAATTTTCTATAAGTATTCAAAAAGTAGAACGATAAGTCCATGGACAAATTATTTTATTCAAAATACCATATCTTTCAATTTTGAGAAGATGAAAATAATAATAAAAAAAAGTGTATTAAAAAGTTATTTAGGCAGGAAAAAAATATTATAAATAGCTTTGGGAGCCATTGAGGGCTAAGCCCTATTGGTTAAGGTAATAGCAGGAGCCTCAACCTGAAATGAATGAAAGTATTCATGCCTTTCTAACTAAAAAAAAAAAAAAAAAAAAAAAAAAAAAAAAAAAAAAAAAAAAAAAAAAAAAAAAACAAGAAAACTAACGCGCGATATAATCATAAATCATTTAATAAACTATAATCATTGAACATACATAAATGTTTTTTGTATTTTGAAATTCAATTAATAATTAAAATCATTTAATGACAACTTTTTGAGCTTTGCTCAAAAAATTGTCATTCTTGAGATCTATTAGGTATAATATTTCATTTGTTTTCTTCATGGAAGTTGATTTATGTAAGTTTTGAAAAGAAATCAAATTTGAAAATAATAAAAGGCCACTTTTTGAGCTTCGCTCAAAAAGTGGCCAAGCATAAGATTCATTTCGGTTATGTAATAACTTGGTTATAGCTGGTTTTGATGTTTGAATATCTGATTTGAGGAAATTGCAAGAAACGCCACTTTTTGAGCGAAGCTCAAAAAGTGTCTATGCTTTAGATAATAATGGCGTAATAATATATTTTTCTTTCAAGAACATTGTTCTATTTTAAGCAAATATTCTATAAAAACAAACGATTAAAATAAATAGAAAAATAATTGAGGGTCAATTTGGTTTCTCTTGTAATAAACATTTTGCATCAAAAAGTTATTTTATTTTTTTGTTTTAAGAAAAAGTTATGTTTTATTTTTTGCTCCAAGAAAAAGTTCATGATTATTTTTCACTCTATCAAATTGTGGAAACTTTTTGACCGAAAAAAAATCAAAATAAACAAAAAAAAATTAAATATACTATATGACTATATGAAAAAAAAAAAAAAAAAATTAGTTTTATACAAATTTTAGAGGATGATAATGAAAGACAAATTAAAAAACTTAGTTTACTTCAGGTGATATAAAGCGTTCAAAATGGGGAGATATTTTGAAAGCAATCAAATGAGTGCTATTAAAAATAAATGAAAAATTTAACACTTTTAAAAACATAACTTTTTCTATAATTTATATGGCTTTTATTTACTAATTTATTGAAATGATTTTATTCAGTTTTAACCATAATAAATTTGTATTTCCCAATAGTCCCCAGAACCTTTTGTCTGTCGTTTTCATTTGTTTGATTTTGATTCGTTACATAAATCGAGCTTAATGGTGAATCATTAATTGACGCTATTTTTTCTCGTAATTCTTTTCCAAAGCTTAATGGAAAACTTTGAGTTGGATTTGAAAATGAATTAACCATTAGCAATATTTCATTTTTCCAAATATTTTGAGATTTTTGCTTCAGCCATCCATATGCTTTCTCTTCAACAAGCTTCCATTTCGATTTTTCTTCCATATACAGAGTATTTAAAATACAAATAGCAATTATAGTTGATTTGATATCATTAATTTCATCATTATCATTGATATGAGCGATTAATGTTAAGATTTCTACAGCTTTGTTAATATTATCAATTTTTTCACTGAAATTATCATTATTGATCTTATTTTTTAGAAAATTAGTTAAAACGTTAATATGATCACCTTTCCATTTTCCATTAGATTCTTGAGATGATATTATATCAATCAATGTTTGTGGATCAGCTATTTCTTTTGGAATTATTGATTTGGATACTTCTTCAGAGAAGTATTTATGAATATCATCAATGATTGATGAAACTTCTTTCTCATTAACAAATCCAGTAATCTTAACCTGATTAATTGAATTTTGTTTGTTATTTTGTCTTTTAATGATAAAATGAATCAAATCTCGATCTCGAATGATACTTTCAGCATTTAACTTCCATTCTAATAGTATATCATTATTATCATCAAGAATTCTGACTGTAATGTTTTTCATTTCAAGATTCAATGCATTTGAAACGGTTTCCAATACTTTTTGGGAGATATCAGTAGAATTTGTAACAAAATCAAATTTTCCATTTGAATGTTTTGCAATTCCTTCTATCAATTTTTTACTTACATCATCTCCAACACCAATTGTATTGACTGCACAATTTAAACGATTTTCTTCAACAAGTTTAAAAACTTTATTTTCATCTTCAATTATTCCATCAGTTAAAATGAATATTTGCGTAAATCGTCCATTTTGATGCGATTCTTTACTTTGTCGATATGCTTCAACTAAAGGATTATAAAGTTCCGTGCCATCTAAATCTCCTTTAATTTTTTTGGCGGCATCTTTTGCAATCTGAAGATTTTCGTCATTGTAATCTACAAGCTTATTATTGAATAAACATTTATATGTGTCGCCAAAAAAAATTAAGTTAAACTTGCAATTTGGTGGTAGAGAATGAAGGTAAAACATAAGACACTCTCTAACTTCTCTAATTGGTTCTCCATCCATCGAACCACTGCAATCAATTACAAATATGAAATCATTTTTTGGAAGTTTTTCAATGTAGCTTGGGAGAACAGAAATTAAAAAATATTCATTTTTCATGATACATTGAACCATGTTTTTGATTTCATTTTCAAGTTCTGTTAAAAGAATGATTGGGTTTTGTGGAATTGATTCAATATTAAATGTTTTATCTTCATAATTATATCTGGATTGTGCTTTTTCCGAACCCACTGAGACATTTGATATTCTTATTGGCTCATTATAATGTATCACAAAAGAAAAATAATCAGGTGAATGTTTTTTAAGATATTGATTAGGAATCGGAATAAATGTTTTGTATGTTTGTGAACCAGCATTTTTGGATAATAATATCATATTAATGCTTAGTTCACAAGTTTCTCTTTGTGGTATTCGGCCAAGATTTAATTTGAAATCTTTCAGATTTTCATACAAATTGTTTTCATTAATTAATTTAATTTGATTTTGCTTTTCATTTTCAATGATTTGGGAATCTATATTTACAGCTCTATCATCAATTTTGAATTCAACATTATCAATTATCTGTAAACTATTCTTTCTTATAAATAAAATGGCATCTGCAACCTCTTCATCATTTTTAAAAGATAAAAGAATATTCATATTTATTACTCCATTGTTCATTTGACCATCATACCTAATTTTTTCAGGAATCAATTCATGAGATTCATCATTCACCAAAAGAGAAAAAACATTTTTTGGACAATCATTTCCAGTTGACATTTGTTAAAAAATAAATTGATTATAAAATTTTGGCATATCTATAAAATTGAGAGATCTCTCAATTGTAAAATTTTACTCTTAAAAACAAGACAAATATGTTTATTCTATATTTATCACACAGTCTCTCTACTTTATATTTATCTTTTTATTATGATAAGAATCTTGATCCTCTTAAATTTTATTTTTTTTAATGAATTGGTTAAAAATCTTTGTCATATAGCTATAATTATGAGAGATTGTCTTATTTTTTTTGTTTATATCTATAAAAATTGGTATAGTCACATCTATAACCAAAAAAATGAAAAAATTGATATCAATTTATTACTATTATTATTTTTTTTTTCCCCTCAAATAACTTTGAATATAATAAATATTGTCATTTTTGAAAAAAAACTAACAATTAGATAGGAGGTGACTGGTAAAAAAGTTTTATGCTTATTTTGTTTATATCTTTTTTTTGTTTATGGCTTATTTTAATTTGTATCTTTTTTTTTTTTTTTTTATTTATGCCATATTTAGTTTATGTCTTGAATTTTAGTGATTTTTTTTCTTTATGTCTTGTTTTGGTTTATTATTTCTTGAATTTTAGTGATTTCATTTGCTAATTAATGGATTCAAAAACTTTTCCAAAAGATGAAAATGGTCGTTCAATGCTCGAGCTGATTAGAAATGGTGATTTTAAGTTAAAAAAATGCGAAACGGTTGTCAAACAAAGACTTCCAACAGATGAAGAAATTCAAAATGCAAGAAAACTTTTAGAAACAGAAGGACAAGAAATCAATCCAGAAACATTCCCAAAGGATGGAAAAGGCAATTCAATGCTTGAACTGATTAGAAATAAAAATGTTGAGCTAAAGAAATGCAATACTAGAGATAAACAAAGACTTCCAACAGATGAAGAAATTCAAAATTCAAGAAAACTTTTAGAAACAGAAGGACAAGAAATCAATCCAGAAACATTCCCAAAGGATGGAAAAGGCAATTCAATGCTTGAATTGATTAGGAAAGGAGATATTAAACTAAAGAGATGCAATACTAGAGATAAACAAAGACTTCCAACAGATGAAGAGATTCAAAATTCAAGAAAACTTTTAGAAACAGAAGGACAAGAAATCAATCCAGAAACATTCCCAAAGGATGGAAAAGGCAATTCAATGCTTGAACTGATTAGAAATAAAAATTTTGAGCTAAAGAAATGCAATACTAGAGATAAACAAAGACTTCCAACAGCAGAAGAAATTAAAGAAGAAAAGCAACTTCTTCAAAAAGAAGCTATAGAAGCTCATAATTCCCGAGAAGAAGATATGGAAGCTTATTATTCACAAGAAGAAGCTATGGAAGCTTATTATTCCCAAGAAGAAGAAGATAGTATGAATTATGAACATAAATCTCAACAAGTTTACATTTGTAAATCATGCGAGAAACAAGTTGATACTAATAACTGTTTATATCATTCATGCCATTTTTACCACAAAGAATGCGTTAAATGTGTTGAATGCAACAAAACATACAAAGATAATGAAGATATCAATGATTATGTATGTATCACACCTGGAATATTTCTTTGTATACATCATTATAATGATTATTTAACATCTAAAACATTAAATCAGACCACAATCGATCTTTATAATCAAAAGATTAAAAAAAATTTAGTTAATGAATTATTCAATACATCCAATATGACAGATGATTTATTTACCCAAGAAGTCATGGAAGACACGTTTAAAAAAAAGATTTATGAAGATATTATTCCAACAGCAACATTTCATTTTGACATATCGCCACACAAAATCGACTATAATGAATTGCAAAATATTCTTGGACATAATGTAATCATCCTGAGTGTTGAAAAAGGTACAACAATCATTAAAATTGCATTTTTATCTACAGATTTTGGTGATGATGACAAAAGCAAATATCAATCTTATGTAAATGATTTAAAAGGAAAATTTGAAACATCATTTGGCAAATCTATTGTTGGTAATCTTGTTGAAGAGCCATTACTTAATGTCCCTAGTGATGAACAAGTTAAAGAAATTTTAAAAAATCCTTCTTTGAATCTTCTTCAAAATACTATAGATTTCAATAAAATTGAAATTAATGAAATAAAGGAAAAAGTTATTAAAAATCTTCAGAATGATAAAGATAAAGAAAATTGGAATTTTATCTTTAATCATGAAGATTTATTTGATCAATTAGAAGATCAATTACGTAAAGACCTTAAAAGCAATCCATTTGAACTGATTATAAATGGACAAACAATCATTGCAAATAAGCATTTTGAAGATTATAATAACATTAAAAAAAAAATACCTTTACATAATATTACTGAACGTATTCTTTACCATGGTGCTCGACTTGTTAATCATCAAAAGATTGTCAACAACCACTTTTTAATGCCAGGAGAAAATTTACAATTATGGAAAAAGCTTAACGTTAACAAGTTAGATGGTGGATTTTATGGACAAGGAATATATACCACTGAAAATATTTTTTATGCTCTAATGTATGCGAATATAACTGATAAAAACCCTACTATTTTAAAAATTAACCAAAAAGCACATATTTTATGTTGTCAAACAATTTACAACAATTCAAAAATAAAAGATTTGACCGATTTGTCTTTTTATGGCAAGAAAATTGAAGATGATATCAAATACAATTATGGAATCAACCATGCTTTAGTTGGAAACGCAAATAACTATCATCCAATTAAAGAATGCGATAAAGAAAAAAATCCCATACATGCAAATGAATATGTTTTCGCAAACAGTTTCCAGTTATTTCCATGCTGTTCAGTATCAATTAAGCGCAAAGATTATTACATCCTTTGGAAAGATGAAAACGTTCAAAATGGTGAAAATGCAGATTACATGAAGCAGTTATCCAAAAAGATGGAAATCAACATATACGCTGAAAGTAATGTTAGCAGTGCACTCGAAATCATTAGAACTAAAAAATTTGCCAAAATAAAACTCATTACTAATGGAGGTAAAAATTTGACTGGAAAAACATTGATTGAGCAAGCTAGAAGTATTATAGGTTCTAATTTCGTTTGTTTAGTATTTGCTGGTACAAAAAGACACATGGAATGGGTTTCAAAAATGGAAAATGTTCTTTTTACAACAAGTCCAAAGGACTTCAATGAATTTGCTGAAATTGATATGAATAAGAATGATATTCTTGCTTTCACTGACAAACTTAAAAATAAATATGAAACAGATGGATATAAATTCAAGATAAATGAAAGCCAATTGTTGTATTTTCCAAAAGTTTATTTGTGTTAAAGATAAATAACAATAAAATAATAATTTATTCAAGGCTAAAATTGATATTTTATATTTTGAAGAAGAAAAAGTTAATAATTTTTGCTAATCGATACATCTGAATACATCTTTTATTTAGTAATTTTAATAAAGTTATTCCAAAAAAGATAAGTCATCTTATTTAAAAAGTTCAACTTTTTAATAAAATTTCTATAAAAACACGTTGGAAAGTGACATATCGTTTTTAAAATAGCTTTACATATATATATATATATATATATATATATATCAATTGAATAAATTTGTTTTTTACACATATTTTGGTTTACATTCCAAATACAATGAAGGCCAATTATTGGTCTTAAATGATAGTGAATCATCTAAAGTTGTCCTTAAAGTTTCACTATCATTTAAGGGCCTCTTAAAAAAAAAAGAAGAAAAGGGGAAAAAATAATCAAAAAGAAATTTCTTTAAAGGTGCAATAATTTTTTGAATTATATTAAATAATTAATTTTTTCGTTTCAGTTTTAGCAAATTAAAAAAGACAAAATATAAAGATAAAACGGTGAAATCATTTAGATCCAAATCGGTATATAAATAATATTGTTATTATATATTCTTTAATATAATGCATATTGCACCAAATAGTAAACAAATTTTTTATATGTTTTTGATTTTTTATTGAAATTTGAATGTTTCTAATTCATTTTAAAATGCTGTCTTTGTTAAATGAAAAATATATCTAAATAATGCATTTCATGGGAAAAAAAAAATCATTGACCATTTATAAGGTCAATTTCTAAGGTCAAACTTCAAATTCATTCAAAACTTGTCGGTTTATCAAATATCCCAATTGAAACAGTCATTACTTCCTGCAAAGAAAAGACCATTACATTTCTGCCAACGCATCCAATTACTACGTATCTTCTATGCATTTGTGTATGCGATTTTCATTCAATTTCAAGGCAAACAAAAAGTGGACTTCCTATTGAATTTTATTATAATGAAACAAATGAAGAAGAAGAAGAAAAGATAACTAAAGAAGAACAACTTAAAGTTGCTATTTATACAATTGAATGGAGGAAGGTCAAATTCAAGGCCAAATTCGAATTACCTAAACTTAAGCTAATTTTATTGTCCTGCATTCCTTACGACATGGAGAATTACGGTTTAATAACCCTTCCCACATATTCAGGTCAGCATCATAGTAAGAATCAATTATTGCCTGTGTTCATTCATGAAATAGTTCATCGATTTACATCAGCATTGACTACTGGAATTCAATTTAGTTTAATGAAAGCCTTGAGCAGTTAGTCCAAAATTTAATACCGAGAGATTACATGACTGAGTTCGATGAAGATTTTGATGTCTGGGAATTTTTTGCTTCTGTTGTTTGTTATGTTTCGCTTACCTTTTAATGAAGAAGGCGTTCTTGTTCCTTCTGATACCAATATTAAGGCATTTTTCAACTATGTTCTTTATTACAAAGGATCTTTTGTTTTACGACATTATTAGTGAAGAACAATTCATCGATATTTGCTCAAAATATCTTGGCAAATACAAGAACAAATCTGTTGCAATTCCTGATTTCATTTCTGTTGTTGACTCAACTATGAATAAAAGTTATTCTTCATTCTTTGATACATGGCTTCACACTGTTGACTTCCACGTTCTTTTGGTGAAAGAGACCGAATATGATGAAGAAAATTAAGTCATAAAATGTATCGAAATTGAAATGCATTCAAATAATGATGTGAATTTTCAATTCAACGTCCATATTTTCTATAGAAAAAATCCTAAATCATTTGAAAAGGAGGTGCCATTTGTAAATCAAAAAGTTTGCAATGTTGATTTAGATTGCAAATGGGTTATTGTTAATAATAACATATCATCTATTTGCTTTGTTATTTATTCGAAGATATTACTTCAGCGTTTTGCTTACCATTACAATAAAGGAATGATTTCTGAAATAAACCAAAATCTGATTCAGATTTCTATAGATGCTTATTAAAAAGCAGTTTACATTAACTCTGAGCTAAATAATTTAAAGCTAAGATCATTTGAAAAATACCTAAACATGAAATGCAAATTATTTAATGAATTATTTAATTTTTTATCTGATGCAATCCAAGACAAGTCATTTCCAAAGAAGCAGGAACAGTAATATCTTTTAAAGAACTGTAACCTAAAAAAGAATTTCTATTGGAAGAGGGGAGTGACATGCTTGTCAATGAAGCACATTCAATTTGAGCAACAGAAGAAGAAATTTGAATACATTTCAATGATGAACTTGTAGCGAAAGCATTTTTTTCCAATAAATATAACAGATAAAGGCATTGCTATTTTCACAAATGATGTGCATTCCTCGAAAACATAGTCATTAGTTGACGTTATTGAAGAAGGAATCACAATCTCTGTCAACATCTTGCATTTTCTGAAAAACATTGGACCAAAATACTTTTTGTGATAATAAAAAAGTAATAATTTCATCGTGATTAAAAGACATTTGCATATAAAATGAATAAAAATATTTCCTTTTTTTTGAAATTAATATCAAAAGTCAGACCACTTTTTAAAAAAATTTAGGTCAAATATAGGTCAAATTAATGTCAAAAAAGGTTTGAGTTTTGAATTTCAGTTTAAAAATATGAATTTCATGATAATTTGTAAAAATATACGCTTATAGCTATTTCATTATTTTTTTAATATATGTTTGATCATTCCAAAAAAGAAAGTATAAGCTATCATTTTTTGGAAAATAAAAAAATTAAAAATTATTATTAATATGCTGATGCTGAAAAAGCTTTTTTTAAAAAATCGTTCTATTAGTTTGTTAGAAAATAAGAATAATATTATTTTTAATATTTTTATACTCTTTGCATAGAATCTTCTAGTCTCTTTTTTTTAGCCAAATTCGAATGCAGGCTTGGGCAAAAAAGTGACAAATGGCACTTTTGGCCCTTGAGTAATTGTGAACAACAACGGGCCAAACATGTGGCTCGTGCGAATTTTGCTCAATTTCTGTCACGGAAGAAGGAATTGTGATTTGCGTTAATGATGAACAACAACGCAATAATTGTGATATAATGGAGAAATTTGATTTAAATGGTCTAGAAATTATGTCTCTGATATCAGATGGGAAATAATGGTTGCTCATAACAGTCGACTTGTATTTGAACTAAATAATTTTCTTTAATATAATCTGCAATAGCATTATGGTGGGATTTAATTGATTCTTCATAGATTTCTTTATATGTTATACTTCGTTCTTTTTGATATGCCATAAAAGGATTATAATTATAATTAAAATTAAAAAGATTATAATTATAATTAGAATTAAAAGGATCATAATTAAAATTGTTCTGATTATTATCTAGCGGTTTTATTTTGTTTTCTTCGAGAAAATGAATAAGTTCTGCGTTATCAGAATGAACCTCATAAAGCCACATTGAATTCGTTAATGAAATATTCTTATATTGTAGATTTTGAATGATTTCAATTGATCCAAAAAACGATGCGTATTCAATCAATGTTGGCGTTTTTTGCATGAGAAATAAATTTGTTTCAAAAATTGATGGCTGAATTATACTCAAAAGTGAAATAGTGGCTCTATTGGTATATGAAATGAATTCTTCAGTTAAGCCTTGACGAATTAGCGAGTAGATGTATGAATCATTTTCTCCCATTCGACATTTTTCTTCAAAAATGTTGAGATCTTGATTATATTTTTGCTTTATTTCATTTTCAATTGCTATTGATTCATTTTCGTTAATGAAAGACTTGATTCCAGAATACAAAGTGACTGTATGGAAAATTGTTTCTATCTTTCATGTTCATTATAAACTAAATCACATATATCTCTATCGCCCTTTTTATATTTAACTGAGTTATTATTGATTGTAGTAGTGTATATGAGATAAGTACGGGGACAAAATAGAGGTCAGCACTTTTGAATCATAACTCCACACCAGAACAAATTTCATTTTCAAAATTCATCAAAACTACTGTGACCTTATAAAATGATATCAAAACTGAGGAATACTAATTATTGACATGTTATATCATCATGAATTTTAGAAAATGATGAAATATATGAAGAAAATTATGAAAAACATGAATTTTAACATGAATTTGAATTTTATGTATAATAAATGATGAATGAAAAGTTACGAAAATTAATAACATAAATGTGAAAGAATAACTTTTATTTTTAACCTTCCACAAATTGCAAATAACGAATATATTTTATAACCGTCCACAGATTCCACATATTTTAAAAAATAACGTATATTTTCATGAAATATTAGTCTGATAACCGCGGCGGATCATTGAAATATCATATAACCGTCCGCAGATTCCAATTTTTATAAAAATTGTATAATTCAATAGGCCCAGAAAATTTAAAGTCAAGAAATTTTTTAAATAAACATTTAACAAAGAGAGCATTTTAAAATGAATTAGAAACATTTTAAGATAAAATCGAATTTCTGAAGTAATAAAAACTAAAGTTGGATTCAAAAAGCTCAGGACAAATTAAAATTTTACAGGAAAACTTTCTTAATGGAAAAACCAACCCCAACTTCAATCGATAATGTTAAACCACAAGTTCTAAAAATAACATATACATGTAGATTCCCTAGTTTTTCAACATTTTGCAAATATCTTTTACCATCAATATTTTTTTTCATTACTTGTCTTATATCCATGCACACACTGGTATCTTCATGCCTAATAAAAAATTACGATCCAACACATATGAAAAGATTAATCTCATACATTTGTTTCATGTTTTCTTTATTTGCTTGCGCATATTATTCTGAGAACTTTATAAGAAGAAGTTTTCGAATTCCGAACGACCTAAATACCAGTTTAAATCCCAACGAAATTTAATTACAATATTGACAATAAATAAAAAAATAAAACATTAAAACATTTATTTATAATATATCTCGATTGGGGTTGGTAAAAAAATTGAAATGACTACTAAAATAAAAATATTGGGAATTGTTACGCATTAAAAGGAAACATTATTATATAAATATATTTTCAATAAAATGATAATTGAAAATATTCAGATAGTAAAATATGTTAATCATTCATTATGTTCATTTTTTTATTTTATTTTTCAATGCTTTTTTGACGATAGGCATTGAATTTTCATGTAAACTTTTCATTTAATATTTCGTCTTTAAAATGATATGTGATGCAATTAATTTAAATTCTTTTAATTAATTATTTACTTATAAAGATACTTATTAATATACAAGTGAAATTGTTTTTCAAATCTTTATATATTCACCTAAAAAGAGTGTTTTTTTGTTTTAACGTATTTAACCGCCATAGTTTCCTACGTTCTTATTTATCTTATTTTTCAAACATGAAACACGCACACAAACAAACTAAAAAAAAAAAAAAAAAATTGAAATATCATGTTATTATTTTGATCTAGTGAAAGCTTATTTTTTCTTGGATCTCTATATCAACATCTTCCGATGAGTATTTTCCATTTCAGTTAATTGTTCTTTAAGTTTTCCAAATAATTCAATAGTTCTTTCATTATCGAGACATTTCAATTGAAATGATAATTGGAATAATTGTGATGATAATTAGGCGAATTGTTCAATTTGTGAATCTGGGAACATTCAATTTGATAAATATTTAGAATATTCTCAAAATAGAAAAAAAAAAAAAAAGAATAGGGATTGTGTACTCTGCACTTTTTTTAAATGCGAATTCCCATAAATGTACTTTCAAAGTCTTCCATGTGTACTTTTGAATTTATAACATTAAAAAAGAAATAATAATTTTTGATTAAAAATAAAGTTGGTGGTTATCTTATTGAGCATTTTGATTCCATTTATTATAATGAACCGTTAAGATATATTAACTATTAAACATTATTTAATTCTTTTAATTATATATATTAAATATAAACTTAAATATACACTATTTTTCAAAAGTTGATACTTATCGATTTGGGTATGTATAATAATTTCAAGTTATAATTTCTTCATTAAAATTAACAAAAAGGCTGAACTTTTTACCGATATTTTTTCCCTTCAAATTTTTTGAGGAAAAAATGCGACATAAATATTCGCCGTAAAAATCATCTATGGAAGGAATTTAAAAGAGAGAGAAAAAAAACTTTCATCTTTGAGAACAGAAATGTTCGTTTGGAAATTTCAATACTTAATGGTCATATTTTTGAAATAAAATTTTCACTCAAAAACCTGGATATGAAACTCTCAAAAAGATTGAATCCTTCATTTAACAAAAATTTAAAAATTAAATTCTAAAACTAAAACTTATTTTCATTTCATTTTTTGATATGATTGATGTCACAAACTTTGATATGAGATCATTTCCAATTGATTTCACTCATCTTGAACACATTGATTTCTACGGAAACTTTGGCGAAATTGAGCCAGATAGAGTATATAAAAACGATGAAGGAGAAACTGTAGCATTTATTTCACAAGAAAAATGCCATCAATTGAAAAACATCCTCGTTCAATCAACCCAAAAATTTTATGATGATAATAGAGCACTTCTATATTCGCATGGATATCAGCTTGGAAGATTAATGAAATGCGATTCATTCGATGGACCATCAAAAGGGAAAAAAGTTCTTGATGGTTTCAAAACATTTGGTAAAAATTTATGGTCTGGCTTTGGCTTATATTCGATTGTTACAAATTCAATCATTTCAGCAAATGATAAAGCAGGTGATACTTTCTCATCAATGATTAAAAGAGCTGTGACATGCAATAAAGTTAACGCTACAGCTAAATCAGGTGGAAATAATTATTTTTGCAAAAAAGAAAATAGTTATGTTGAAGGTGTCGAATTGGGATTTGGAAAACAGAGAACAATTGCTTGCCCAAGACTGTATCTTAAGGAAGAAGATGATGAATATGGTCGTCCTCAAACAATTAATAAAATAATCGAAGAATTATTAGTTGTTGAAAATCTATTTCGAGAAGGAAACCGAATTAACAGTAGCTGGCATAAAAATATCGGAAGTTCGCTTTTAACAAAGATAAACCGAATTTTTCATGAAAACTTTGAAAGAGGAGTAAAATATGACTTTTCAGGAACTTTGACAAGAGAAAAAGCATTAATAATCATTGTTCGAAAGTATATAAATTATCTTGTACTATCATACAGATGGATGAGTGTTAACATAAACTTATACGGTTGTGGAAATATCAATTGTTTACGAATAGCATCACCTTCAAATCAAGAATGTTACTACTTAACACGTGCAGATACCGATATGCTAGCAAACCAAATGTCTATGAAAGTTGCTGTTGAAATTAATCGTTATCTAGGAACATTCAATATTGGTGAAGCAACAAATGAATTCATTGTTCAGTGCTTACAGAAAAATTCAATTCGGAACACAGAATTAGTTTCAGAATCAAACAAAATAGATGAAAAAATTGATAACTTAGAAGATGAATTAAGTGAAGTTATCAATAATATGGCACAAGAGGCATCACAAAGTCTGACAAATTCATTGATTAAAGGTTCAAGCAATGCAATTGAAATACCAAAATGTTTAAACAATAGTAAAACTTCAACCCAGTTCATTGGAACAATAATCAACAAAATAAACAAATTAGAAAAAAGGAAGATTGAAGTCCTAGAGCAGCTTTCAGAAAGCAAAGATTTCAGGGAAATGTTTTATCTTCATCTTCAACTTCAGTTCATTAAAAAGTACTTCAATAGATATTCAGCAATAATTATGACAATCACAACAAATGGCACAGATAAAAAATATGATATTCAATTTTTAATGTAGAGTAGCAATTTTATTTGATGAAATCGTTGAAATAATATTTCATTTAGAATTTTGAACCTAAAAATGTTTTAATAAAAATGGTGTTGCTATTTGAAATTTATATTTTCAATATACACATGTGAGAAAAACAATTTAATGGTGTAGTTTATCAATAACTCAACATATTCTCTCAGTCATAAAGTTTTGTTTATAGATTTTTTTTTTGTATTTGTTGATATTGTGATATCACAATACCTCCAAACATGAGAATCTATGATTATCAGTAACAACTCAATCGATCAAATTTATATGAAGAAAATGCAATTATTTAATCAATTATACTTTATTCATTGAAGTTTAACTAAATTAAACCTGCATTTGAGCTCGAATTTGGTACAGATCAGTGAAATTGTAAGCAATCCAACTGTAGGTTTTTGAAAATAAATAGTGAAATCCTAGCAAATACAAAGGTATAGGAAATATTTCATTAAATTGCTTTTTGAACGTATTCATTAACAAAAGTGTATTTTTTTTTTTATTCTTTACAACATTGAAATGAAGTTTTTCAAAGAGTTCCTCAAAAAGTTGAAGACTTTCTGTGCCTCCCAAAATTGCACTTAATTTATTAGACTTCATTTTTAGCAGTATTTTTGTTTGCTTAATTGGAATCAACAAGTTCATCAAACATTTTTTTGTAGCTTGCTCCAAATTGGATAATGTGATATGAACAATTTTTTTTTTTATTTTTTTGAGCAAAGCTCAAAAAGTTGTCATTAAATGATATTAATTATTAATTGAATTTCAAAATACAAAAAACATTTATGTATGTTCAATGATTATAGTTTATTAAATGATTTATGATTATATCGCGCGTTAGTTTTCTTTTTTTTTTTTGAATGCAGGTTTTAAGAATTATTTTTATTTGTTATTTTAAAAAGAGGCAATTTGAATAAGCTTTATCAAATATTTGTATCATTCAATAAGATTTATCAAAAAAAAAAAAAAAAATTGAATTAGTCACCTCCTTTTTCTGATCGTCAGCCACTTTTTCTTGATACTCTACCAATATTTTGAGGTAAAAATCGATATCTCAAAAATAATTTTTTGAATATCCTATGTTATTTTCAGAAAATAAAAGGAAAAAATAAATAATAAATTACAGTTTAAGTAACAAATTCTATTTTATAATAATAATTTCATTATTTATGAACAATCGTTAGAAATAATGTGTTTTTGTTTATATCAAAAAGTGTCGCCTTTCCAATCTACCAATTTTCATAAATGAGCAAAGAAAGGCAAGTACAGCTTAAAACATCAAGTATTTTGTCAGTGCCCATCCAAAATTATGGAGAAGACTTTACTTTTGTCGTAAACGATAAAGAATTCAAAACCACTAAGCTTGTTTCTGATCTTTTATCACCCATTATTTGCCGAATTCACTCAAATGATCCAACAATTGACAGATTTACATTTAACACGCAACAGCAAGGTGATTTTTCGCAGTTTATAAAGCTAGCAAATTTCGAGTCTACTAATTTTTCCAATGATGATATTCCATTTTTATCAGAGGTCATTGAAAATCTAGGCAATAAATCCGTTGAACTCAAGTATGAAGAAGAAGTTGAAATTTCAATTGACAATGTCTTAAGTCTTCTTCAGCAGCATGAAAAATTCCCCATATTTTATTGTAACCACATTTCAAGAGAAATTGACTTCACATCATCACATTTCTTCGAACTTTGTGAGAACCAAGAAGAAGAAATGAGAAAGCTCACAATTGACACTCTAATTAAAATTGTGAGCAACGATCAACTTCGATTGAAAAGTGAAGATCAGCTATTGAAATTTATTAACCAATTCTATTCAAATAATTCAGAGTACACAATTTTGTATGAAACTGTTTTGTTCTCAAATGTTTCATCAGAAGCGATGAAAGAGTTCGTCTATACTTACGACGCGAGCGAAATGTCGCGTGGCACATGGAAAGAGCTGTCAAAACGGCTTTGCCAAGAAGTTCAAAGAAATCCTGAATCAGAAAGCAAGCACGCTGGCAGATACAGCGAGCCACAGGTGAAGAATGAAGGCACAATGTTTGAATACACACAAGATAAAGAGTACAAAGGAATCTTCAATTACCTCCAAAAACAGACGGGTGGCAAAATTGAAAACGAAGTCAACTTCACCGCTTCATCGTTGTATAATAATAGCTACCATCAGCGCTATGTTGCCATATTTGGTGACCAAAGAAATGCATTTCGTTCAGCTAACAGAGCAAATAGCTGGATCTGCTTTGACTTTAAAGAGCATCGTGTTGTTCCAACGCACTACACAATCAGGTCACGTGACTGGAGCCAAAACAGCCAGCATCCAAAGAGCTGGGTAATTCAAGGATCAAATGACAACAATACATGGGAAACAATTGATGAAGAGAAAGACTGTCCATTTTTGAATGGAGAGGGCGTTGTTCACACGTTCGCCATGAACAAGCCAAAAACTACCAAGTTTAAATATATCCGAATGTATTCAACAGGCCCAGACTGGCGAAATGATAATTTTTTGGCATTTGAATCATTTGAAATATATGGAAGATTTATCTAAACTTTCTGGAATGATTTTTATCAAATAACAAATAAAATTTCAAATATTAAAATATAAAATCCTTTTCTTTTCTTTATTCATATATATCTTTTTGAAATCATAAGTAATGAATGATTCTTTTTTTTTTTTTTTTTTTTTTTTTTTGATCTCATTTTGATCAGAAATGATCGATTTTCTCACAAATAAAATTTAGAAAAACTCTTTTTAGTTATTATTTAAATATTTATCTAGATTTTTGAATGATCATTCAAAATAGTTTATCTATTAAAAAGTTCCTCAATATAAAATGGATTTTTGATGAAGAACTCTCCTGAAAACTTTAGTATCTCTAAGATAAAAAGAAAAGAAAAAAATTTTTTGAGCCGTTTTTTTTAACTTTTTATTAAAACTCATTCAATTTTCTTGTTATAAATTTTGAAGTAAAAGATTGTTATAAATAATTGAGAAATGGAAATTCAAAATTATATTGATCAAAAGAAAATCATTTATACTACTCTTTTAGATTATATTAAAGACCAAAACAGCATGAAAGAAAATTTGGAAGAAATTCTTCAAAATTTTGAAAAAGCAAATTTTTTTGAAAAACGCTCTGAGTTTTTTAGTTTCCTTCGTTTAATATCGAAAATATCAAAAAATCATAACCGGGTCCAAAATTTCAATGAAAAGATTGATAATATTTTTCTTTTTATTCATAACAAACTCAAGCGAGAATTTTCTAACAAAGGAATCTTCAACATATTCAAAAGAAATAAACGAATTCTTCTTTACCTAATAGAAAATCAAATCATTGAAATTGACGAATTTGTTTTGAATGATTTACTTGGCCAAATTGAACGTCAATACCACTTTTACTTTTACCCAGAGATCAAAGAATTACTCTCAGAAAATGACAGAAAAGAAATTGAAGATGAAATACCATATAATTATGAAGAAGATTTTGAAAAATTTAAAGAAAATCGAAGACGTGGCGAAAATGAAAATTATCTTTGTACACTAATTCGATCTGATCTAGTTTCTGAATTTATTCAATATGTGAATTGCAACAAAATCTCATTATATATCATAATAAAACCATCAATGTTTGAAACAAACTCTTTTTTAATGGATAAAGAAACAACTTTGATTGAATATGCAGCGTTTTTTGGAGCAATTCAAATTTTTCGGTTTTTGAAGTATAATCAAGTGAATGTAGAACCGTCGATCTGGCAATATGCGATTCATTCAAATAATCCAGAATTAATTCATTATCTTGAAGAAATCGAAATTAGCCCAAAAGACGAATCGTATGAAGAATGCTTATTTGAATCAATAAAATGTCACCATAATGATTTCGCTTATTATTTTCTGAACAACAAAGTAGATCAATCATCAACAAGCTGCAATGAAACTATTATTTCAAGCTGTTTTCGGTATTTCAATTATTTATTTTTCCAAAGTGATTTCAACGACAATTCAATGTTTTATTATTTATGCCAATATGGATATGTTATTCTTATAGGCATAATATTAACAATTCACAAAAACGATTACGCATTAAAGGATTCAAAAAACATTGATGACTTTATATATAAAGCACTCAATGAAAATAATACAATTCAGATTTATTATTTATTGATGATAACGAAAAATATTTCTGATATTTTTGCTCGTAATAATTATTTAAAAGAAATATCTATTCCAAATGCTATTACTGAAATTCCTAAATTTGCATTTAATGATTGTGAATCACTGAGCAAAATATCAATTGCATCGTCAGTAACTTCAATTGGAATAAATGCTTTTGAAAGATGTATTAATCTGAAAAATGTATCAATTCCACCATCAATAACATCGATTAAAGCTTATACGTTCATGAATTGCACTTCGTTAACGCATGTATCAATTCCTTCATCTGTAACTTCAATTGAAAATCATGCATTTGCTTACTGCTCATCATTAGTAAAAATTGCGATTCCATTCTCTGTAAAATCAATTGGAACAAAAGCTTTCTTCGAGTGTTCAAAATTAATTAAAATGAAAATTCCATCATCAGTAAATAAAATGAAAAAAAGTGCATTTGAAGGTTGCTTGTCATTAAAAGAAATCATATTTCCACCAACAATAAAATTAATTGCAACATGCTTATGCAAAAATTGCTCATCACTCGAACAAATTATTATTCCATCTTCTGTAACAGCTGTTAAAGATTATGCATTTATGGGATGTAAATTTTTGTCAAAAATAAGAATTTTTTCTTCTGAAATTGAAATCGGTTTAAATGCTTTTGATGAAGTTGTATCTGTTGAAATCATTGGAAATATAACAGCACTTCCAAAAAGAATGTTTTCGTTTTGTTATTCACTAAAAAGAATAATAATTCCATCATCAATAACATCTATATCTGATAATTTATTTAGAAATTGCAAATCACTAGAACAAGTTACAACTTCATCTGTAAGTTCAAATGATGAGTTGATACATTTAACAATTCCTTCATCTGTAAAATCGATTGGACAAGGAGCATTTTCTGGATGTAAATCATTAGAACAAATAACAATTCCTTCATCTGTAAAATCGATTGGACAAGGAGCATTTTCTGAATGTACATCATTAGAACAAATATCAATTCCTTCATCTGTAGAATCCATTGGAGGATATGCATTTTATGAATGCTATAATTTGAAGAAAGTAACGATTCCTTCCTCTATATTTTCTATTGAAGAATGTACTTTTTATGGATGCAGATATTTGCGCCAGATATCTATTCCTTCATCTATAACTATTATTGGAAAAAATGCATTTTCAAAATGTTTATCATTAAAAACAATTTCAATTCCTTCTTCAGTAACTTTTATTGATCATTCGGCCTTTTCAGAATGCATATCTTTGAAGCAAATATCAATGCCAACAATTATAAATTCTATTCAATCACATACTTTTTATGAATGCATATCTTTGACAGAAGTAACAATTCCTTCATCAGTAACATCTATTGAAGATTATTCTTTTTATAAATGCACATCATTAGCTGAAATAACAATTCCTTCATCAGTAAAATCAATCGGAGAATTTGCTTTTTATGAATGCAAAAATTTGATTCATATATCAATTCCTTTTACAATATCAAAAGTTGGAAAGAAAGCATTTGACAAATGTGAGAAATCAAATATTTTATTTGTTAACGAACGCAATTCGGATTCATTTTTCTTATATGATAAAGAATCTAATCATTTGTTAATTATTTCACAAAATGCATATATAAAATCAGAGCTTCAGGAATTTACTGATAAAATTCAACAGATTAGTCTTTCACAATCAGTAATTTCGATCCAAGATCATGGTTTTTCTGGCTGTTCATCATTAACCAAAATCATAATTCCATCATCTGTGACAAGTATTTGTGTTTATGCATTCAATGAATGTTCGTCATTAATTGACATTTCGATTCCATCATCAGTAAAATTAATTGGTGATTACGCATTTCGTGGTTGCAAATCAATCATTGAAATGACAATACCAGAATCAGTCTGTTTTCTTGGATGCGGCGTTTTTGAAGGATGCTCTTCATTGAAAAAAATTAATCTACCAAAAAATTTTTCTCAAATTGGTGATCGAATGTTCAAAGGTTGTGCATCACTCGAAAATATTGAAATTCCATCTTCTGTCAGCTTCATTAGCAATGATGCATTTGAAGGTTGCTCATCATTAAAGAAGATTTCTCTACCTTTTTCAATTGATATCAATAATATTGTGCTTCCACAACTAGTTGAAATTATTAAAATCTAAATATAATTCACAAAAGCACTTTTAATAAAAAAGTATTTACAGATCTAATATTAATAAGATATGTTTTTTTTTTTTCCTGCAGTAATTTATAAAGATGAATAAGATTCATTCTATGTGTCATTCTTGAGTTGAATGCTATTGATTTTTTTTTTTTTTTTTTTAGATATCTAAATAATGGGAAAATATAACAATTTATATTTTGACCATTTATTAAATCAAGGAAGTTTTAATTATTCATAATTGTTATAATTTGACAATTGTGTGGTGGCGAACTTGAATCTATTCGGATGCTTTGGTTGTAGATTATAGTTTCATCTGGCTGGAGGATATGATTTACTCCACTAAGAGAGCTTTAAGGAAGAAATGGAACTAATATTTGCCCTGACATAATTGTGATCTCTTTTTCATCTTGGCTTTTAACAATTTGGTAGTCCCAACAACCATTCAAATTTCTTTAATTTCATGTTAGATCAAATAAAATTTCATTATTATAATATGGATAATTATTTAGAGAAATGTAACATGTTATTAATGATGAAGAGAAAAAATTCATTTTAGAATCTTAAAATTTTCTGTCAACAAATTTGAAAGTTTTTTTTTTTCAGCCAACAACCGAAAGGTATTCAAAAAGATTGATCCGCTTTTTTTGAAAGACAAATCAAAAACACAATGAAATCTTTTGCTAATTATAATGAGCAAACCACAAACAATTTAAATAAAAAAGAAATCAATGAAGATAACGATTTTCATGAAGATAAAAACAATATTTCCGATAACAATAATAGCAATACTTCAAATAATAATAATAACAATATTTCAAATAACAATAATAATAATACTTCAAATAATAATAACAATATTTCAAATAACAATAATAACAATATTTCTGATAATGAAATTCCAGACAGCAACTATGATAAGATTAGAAATGATGACCGAAATAGCCAAAATCAGAACATTAACAATAAATATCATTCCGATAAACAAGAGAACCCAGTAAAAATAAGCATTTTTGATACTGATAATAATAAAGACATTGAAATTTCCAACGATGTAAACTCTAAAAAAGGAAATGCTAAGAAAAAAAGCAAGATTACAGAAAACCAAAACGATCTTGATTTAAATCATAATGAAAAAGATACTGATAAATATATTGTTAATTTAAATGATTATAGTAAGATTGAATATATTGGCTCTGGTTCATTTGGAAGTGTTTATTTAATTGAAAACAAGATTACTCACAAAAAGTATGCAGCCAAAATTAATGAAAAAAAATGTGTTAAACATGAAGATATATATCAAGAAATTCACTTTTATACTCAATTTAAATATCCAATGATTTTATCTTTTCATGGATATAGTAAAACAGACTTTGATAACAATCCAAAGCCTATGATAATATTGGAATACATGCCTAAAGGATCACTTGACAAATTATTTAAAGATAAAAAATTCATGCGTGAAAATAAGCCAATACGATACATTATTTTAATTGGTATTATTAATGCAATGCAATATCTACACCATAAAGGAATTGTTCATCGTGATTTGAAACCAGGAAACATTCTTATTGATGAAAATTACTACCCAAGAGTTGGCGATTTTGGTTCATCAATTATTTATAGAGAAAAAAGTCAGCTACCAAAAAGGAAAGAAAAAAGAGTTGGAACACCTTTATACATTGCACCTGAAATATTATTAAATGAAAAAGATCCATATTCATATAAAGTAGATGTTTATTCATTTTCAATGATCGCTTATCAATTGTTGACCGGAAATAGTCCTTATTATGAAAAGAATTTTAAGAAAGAAAGACATGTATTAAACGCTGTTGTAAATGGAGTACGTCCAGATTTATCTATTATACCAGATGCAGAAATAGCTGGCTTTCTACAAAGATGTTGGTCTAGTGATCCACTTGAAAGACCAAATTTCGAGGAAATTAGAGATTATTTTACTAATAATAGAAAGATACAAATGATTTTTGGCATCAATCCTCAATTGTTAAATGAAAATCTAATGAAATTGAATAATTTTTATATGTGGCTCAGGAAATCTATTGATATTGAATGGTCCATACCAAATGAATTACTTGAGATTGAAAAAGTTCTTAAACTATATCCAGAACATGAATCAGAATTTAGAAGAAGATTGAAACAATTGTCAGATAAAGGTAATAAGAATGCAATGTATCGTTATGCACTGTATTTATGCGAAAGTACAAGCCCAGCTGATAAAAGAAATGGAAATATCTATTTAAAAAGATTGGCAGATATTGGTGAAGAGGGTGCAATGGTTGATTATGCTAATAACTTAGTTCAAGGAAAAGGAATCACTTCAAATTACAAAGAAGCTGTAAAATACTATAAAAAAGCTGCAGATTGCCAAAATATGGAAGGCTTGTTTAATTATGCTTATTTATTATCTCATGGAAAAGGAATAAAAAAAGATGAAAGAAGAGCTGTTTATTATTATCAATTAGCTGCTGATCTGGGTGATGTTAATGGATGCTACCAATATGCACTTATGCTGCACAAAGGAAAAGGAGTTAGACAAGATTGCAAAAAAGCAGAAAAATATTATAAAAAAGCAATTTTTATGGGCGATGTTGAGGCAATGGTGAATTATTCTACAATGTTAAGAGATGGATCATTGCCTGTAGATTTAATTGGATCTAAAAAATATTCAAAGATGGCTGCTGATCTTGGAAATGAAAAAGCAATGTTCAATTATGCAAATACTTTAATATTAATTGCCCATGATGATATGTATGATACCATAGACAAAGATGATGATATTGAAACGGCAGCAGAATATTTTAAAAAAGCTGCAGATATGGGAAACATTGAAGCAGGAACTCAATATGGAACTTTATGCGCTTGTAAAAGTTCACCTGTATATGACATCAAAGAGGCAACAAGATATTTGAAGGACTCTGCTTATAAAGGAAGTTTTGATGCAATAGTACAGTATGGCGTAATAGTATCAAGAAATCATGACACAGAAAGCTATAAGCATTTACTTGATTATGCCCATAAAAAGAAGTTTAATATTTATGATATACAAAATCAAGTAATATTTTATATTTTATTGCAAGAAGCACAAGAAAATGACCATGAGCAAGAAATTTTGAAAAAGGATAAAGATGAAGATTTAAATATTGATGCAAAAGATTTCAAATTTGATGAATTCAATGAAGAAATTAAAAAGATTATCAATATGAACATTGAAGACAAATTTTTTTATGAACTAATATATGAAACATGCTTGAAATATGGTATTTCATCAAAAACAGCAAATTCAATGATTTGTACCATTGGAAGAAAACTTTCGAATGATATTGAGTTTAGCAATGACAAAAAAAATATCATTGAAGAAAATATCACAGCCGATAGTATTTTTCAAATGATTCAAAATTTCATATCTAAAAAATTTGGTTTTGCACAATCAATATCCACTGTTAAAGCAATTCATAAAAACATAAATGAAGTTAATCTCAAAACTTATGAAGTCCTTGGCCGTTATAATCAAACGCATACTTTTCTATTTAAGTTTTCATTTCCAAAAAAGATACTGAATGAAATACAGCAAACCTTAAAAGAACAATATAAAATGGAGCCTTTAAATAATAATATAGTTCATCCATTTTATCCAAATGATCTATGTATATTGTATGATGATCATCATATTGGTCAATTTGTTGATCAACTTGATCAAACGATTGATCAAGTATTGAAAAAATATGAAATTAAAATAGACAGATTTAATATAACTTCCATTGATAATGTAGAAATTCTTCGTTTTTATGAATCAATGATTCCAGAAGATATATTAATAGTTTTTTATGAATATTTAAAAACAAACTCAGATATAGTTGGATTCAAAAGAAACTTATACAACAGTTGTCAAATAGCAACATTTGTATTGATTAAAAAAGGCAAGTATAATGATGTTATTAGTTCAATTAACAAATTCTTAACAAGCAAAGAAGCTTTATTTAAGACTTATCAATATCCATTAATCAATGATATTATTATCAATGAAAAAATGGTTTTTGAAGATCCAAATGATTTTAATGTTATTTTAAATGAATTACAAACATTACCAAATAAACCGATCAATGTTGAACGTGATGCATTGTACATTCATGATCCCAATCATCATTTCAAGTTATTTGAAAAGTTGTCATTCATTTGTTACAATGATGAAATTGGTAAAATGGAAGCTGCAAATCATATTAACTCAAATGTTTATAAAGGTAAAACAAATGTTCTTCAATATAATGTTGAATTACATTATGCTTCAGTTAATGAATATATTTATCCCAAAGAAATTCGAGAACTTATTCCAAAAATATTTAAGATGTTTAAAGGTGTTGAAGATATACAAAGAAATGTTGTTTCTATTGAAAGTCCATATGAAAAAACTTACATTGGATTTGACAATCTTAAGCACCTGAAGAAGTGTCATTATAAATTTATAAAACAAATAGTTATTCTACTTAACTGCTCAAATGCAAAATTATTTTGGAGAGTTAAAAATCTTAAATATGCTTATATTGTATCTCCATTAAAATTTGAAAGATTATTGCAACTTTCTCCTGCTTTATTTATTGCAATTAAAAGTTTTACACCTGAAATACAGGAAGATTGCACAGAACCTGGCCCTCTTGGACAAGTTTACCTTAATTATTTCGGATTTAAATCATTGGATGATGCAAATAATTTCATTAAGTTTTTAAGTCCATCTAGAATTCCAATTAAAATTTATAAAGAAGGAAGATCTCTGGTAAATATAACGGATCAATCGAAAGAGGCTTATCTTTTTTATGATTGCTTTTAATTTAAAGTTCAATTTTAATGAATAAATGATTAATTAAAACCCTTGCAAAATATTTGATTATTTAAACTGCTTCTCAGCGGTTGTACAACTAATTGAGAGATATTCAAAAGTTTACATTTATCTACTTTCAAAATTCAATTAGGTTGTACAACCGTTTTTTCATATTTAAATAAAAAAGAATAAAAAAAAGGAATTTATGATTAGATTTGATTTATATAATAAAAGAAATGGAAATGTATGACAGTTTGTAAGCTAGTATTGCTGAATTGCTATATAGTTTGGTAATGAGCCTATATTTATTTGAAATTTGATTATCATTAATCATGGGAACGTTCTGAGTTACTCCAAAGTTCCATGTAATTTGCATCTATTTGTTGCGTTGGAACATTTTTACTAATGATACACGAGATTCTGATTAGCTTTCTCTAAGGAATACTAAATAAAAATGATTTGAATTCAATTATAATTTTTTCTTTTGAAAATTTGAATGATGTAAAATTTTCTTTCCATGAATTTATATTTATCTACATTCAAAAATTGTATAGAAGTTTATTCATTTCTGAAGAAAATTTAAAAAAGCAATTAAATGCACAATTTAACAATATTTTAAATAACTTATTTAATCATTATAACTAATCAAACATTATATTGTTAATTATGAAAGTATATAAAATAAATATTCATTATTAATATAGATATTAACGAAATTTCAAATACGAGATTTGAATTCCTCTCAAATACTTGTACAACCGTTGAGAACCAGTTTAAAAAAGGGTTCGACTTTTGGCGGTTATCATATTCTAAAATTATAAAAAATTAATAATAAATAATATTAGCATTATCAATAACATGATGCAATTTTAAATATGAAGCCGATTCTATTAGCCAAAATAGAGATATTTCACTAAAAAAAATAAAAACAGAAAAAGTTTAACTTTTGAAAGGGGAAAATATTTTTGAGTTCTTATCTAATTTCCACTATTCAAAGAGATTTTGGGAATTTGAAAATATCCAAATATATAAATAATTTATAACCTTCATATCATATATTCTTTTTTCATAATTTTATTTACATATTTTAAATTAATTAAAAAGTAATTAATTGAATATCATATAAGATAATATTATTTATGAAAAATAAAATTGAATTAATATGTTATTATAATTAATTCTCAATTGTGATATACAAATAAACTAAGTTAAAATGTAAAAATATATTTTATAATAATATAAATGTGATTTATAATATATATAGTAAATATATTATCATTAATATGAGGATAATACTGATATATTATCAAAAAAATAAGCATTTGTTAATAAAAATAATATATTTTCAAAATTCTGATGTTATCAAAATGATTTTTTCAAAAACTAGCATTTAATTCAATTTTAAATTCAAAATTTTTATTTAGAAAAAATAATAATTTCTTGAATATCAATAATATATTTTATTAAAAATTATTATTATATTTCTAAGCTACATATAAATAATGTGAATAGTAAATCATTTAAGAAAATACCTCAAGTAGAATAATAAAAACACTATTTTTAATGATTTTTGGAATGAATAATGAATTTTTTATTTTTTATGATATAATAAATGAATCCGAATTCTATTTAATATTGATTTAAAAATTTATTAATTAAAATGAATATCTAATTTTTAAGATATTATTATTTTTCAATCAAAAAAAATTTGAGAGAGTCGACCTCTTTTTTATTTAATAATTAGTATTTAAAAAGAGTCACTCTTTTTTATTTGTAATAAATGAATCTTTGTTTAATTTGAAAACTATTCTGGGGGTTGTTCATCACATTTATTTAGCACATATAATATTACCTTTTTAAATTCATTGATGTATGGCTTAAGTTCTTCTTTTCTCTGCTTTTGTAAAATTTCATTACTTTTTGGCCAAATTTGGCACACATGCTTCTTTTATCAATTCTTTTATTTCATTTTTTTCTCATTGATTATTGGAAATGTTGAAAAAAAGTTTTTAATCAAATCTCTTTCTCGAATAAGATCAATATTTTTTTGTACACCTGTTTCACTTTCGTAACGGAAAATTCCACTTTCGTAACGGAAATTTTCACTTTTGTTACGGAAAATATGAAATTTTCATGAATATATGATCTTTGTTATAAAAATTTGTGATTTTAAAGTTAACATCTTTTATTTAATAAAAAATGATTATTCATTCAGAAAAAATTCATCAACAAAAATATGCAATATATAATAATCTCTTCTTTAAAAAAATTTTATTTAAATAGCAAATTTGTATAATTTATTTAATAAAATATACATATATATGAAGAATTAGTGATTTTTAAAACGAAAAATATTATTTATTATTTGATCAATCTTAAAAAAAAAATTTCAATAAAAAATGAAATTTATGACAATATTAGTTGTTATTATACTAAAATTCATAAAAATATTTGAAATGCTTTAAATTTTCTTACGTTTTTGTATTTTCCGTTACGAAAATGAAAATTTCCGTTACGAAAGTGGATTTTTCCGTTACAAAAGTGAAACAGGTGTAAAAAAAAAATTGTAACTGTTGAGAATTGCCATTATACCAAAAATAAACATAAAATGTTTTCATTTTTTTATATTACTAAATTTTATTCCAACACATTAAAATAACAAAATTATTAGTCCGAATCCTTCATAAAAAAAATGATTGATGTCTTGGATATATTTTTTTGCTATTTCATTGGATTTTTCAATTGATCCATTTACAATGTAGTCATAAAAGTCTGGTTCATTTCTTGTATATATCATATCAAAATATTTAAATCGATTTATATATAAATGAATGTCTTGGTTTGTGCTATAGAACAATTTTTTGTAAAATATTTTTTTATTATCACTGATGTCAGAACTTTTGCAGATTTTTTTAAGATAAAAAAATACTTTGTTTATATCAATTGCTTTAAAATCTCCACAAAGATTAATGAAAAACAACAAAACATTTACTTGTGGATGATTGTATTTTGATGCTTTTTCAATGATATAAATTGCTTTTCCAATATCCTGCTTTGTGTTAATTCAAAGTTTCTGAAATTTTCATTCAACGTCATTCAAACTATGTCATCAATGAAGCTTATGAGGTGGTCAGTCAATACAGATCGAGAATCCATCCGAGTTACATGTCTTAGTTCATTCAATAAGCATCTTAATTAACAAATTACAGTTATATTTTTTAAACTGTATATAATTCAAATAAAATTATATCAGAAAAAGTTTGTTTTTTTCGAAAAAAAAGTTTTTCATGCGGGGCTCTATTGTTAAGTAATTCAATAATCTGAGGATATTTGGTTAATTCAATGAGCTTTTTCCATGCAATTTCGTAAAATAATCATTAAAAATCTTAAATGATAACTTTATATAAATTTTTTATTATTTATTTTAGAGATATAAAAATTTTTAATGATATAACTGCTTATTTCATGCAGTTTCATTTTTTTAGGCAACTTCAAATAATAGAAATCGAATCAATCATTCGAGAAAAGAAAAAAAAATAATTAATCTCTTATGAAATTCATTGTGGCAACAGAAAATGCTGATTTAGAATTGATAATTAAAGATTTTGAAAGCCATACAAATTTCAAAAATAAAGAAGAAGTTAAGTCGATGCTTCAACTGAAATCAAAAATATCAGACAACCATTACTGCTCACCAGATTTATAGATAAACTAAATCAATTAATTCAATATCTACTCAAAGATATACAACCTCCTATTACTGATTTTGAGATATACGAAATTCAATAAGCGTGTACTTTGAGATCAATATTAATATTTTCTTTTCTAAAATAAATGTAAACTATTAAATATTGAATAAAAACATTATTTCTCCAAAGTTAAGAGCAGTTAAACATATTTCTTCAAGTATTACCAAAATAAACTTGATTTTGCATCTGTTTAAATGAAGAATCAAAGTCATTATGGTATCCTGAATTCAACATTTTCGGCTGTCCCTTTTGTAATGGTTGTAATCACAGTCTCCATAAATTTATGACGATCAGGAATTGTAATAAACGCTCTTTCATTTGTTCTAATGTTCCAAATTATTCCCATTGGCAAAGAGAGCGCAACCATGTAGCACGCGCATTGCAAATAAAATTCGTGATCTAATTCAGATGTAAATTTGAGCTCCCATACAACATTATCTTTAATAACATCACAACGTCCAACACAACACTTCTTTATATTGTTATCTTTAAAATGAAATGTGCAGTCAACTTGGATTGTTTCATTTGGTGTGAAAACTTCGCTCATTCTGTTGTGAATGATTTTAATTTTATCATCACCAACAAAAGGAATTTCAACTTGTGTTAAATAACGATCATGACGAGTTTCCAAAGCAACAAGATAAAGAACTTTTTCTTCAATTCCTGCATTGGCTTTGAGTTTGAGTTTTTGTTTATTATGATATTTGAATTCTGTTATCATTTTGATATCAGAATCAATATCATACTTATTAAAGAATGATGTTTCTTGAAGAATTCCGATTCCAGGTGAAAGATCGATTTGTCCATCTGAAGTTTGAATTGGAATTTCATCCAATTCAGCTGATTCGTCATTTTTAATGTCCAAGAGATTAAAGCATTGTTCTATGTGTTCTTTATATTTAAAGTTGAACATTTCAGACATAAAATAAGTATTACATTGTCCGTCATTAACAAATTTTGTTGCCAATATTTCATCACTGAGTAATTTATTGGCTGGATCTCTGACGAATATTATTTGATTCTTTCCTCTGCTTGCAGCAACGCAGAAAATGTTTCGAAGTACTGAATATTTCACACCTTCAAATGATGCTCTTGTCCTCCAATATTTTTCTGTAAAATCAAAAATAATGCATATTTTCCTTTCCAATCCTTTGCTTGAATCAAATGATGTAAAAATGGCAACATTATTATCATCGAAAACCATTTCACTTCTATCTTCATCATATATTGATGCATAAACCGTCTTTTTATTGAACTTTTCTGGCTGATGCTCTTCAATGTTATTTAGTAATTTTGTCATTAAACCATTTTTACAACCAAGAACGAGAATATCAGAAGTATTTTTATCTTTTAGAAAATTTTCAATTTCATCTAATAACATAACTTTGACTTCACATTCATCATTTACACCAACAATTTCTTTATTCCAAATCATACCTAATCTTGCTGCATGAACTTTGTTTAATCTGAAGCATTTTGTAAAACTTAAACTAGAATAATCATCTAGAAACTTTGTGATAAACTTTTTCACATCTAAAATTGTTTTATCATAAATTTTTTGTTCCATGTCACCAACAGCAATTATTTGAATGTTATTATTTAATGATTTAATGTATTCCAACATATTTGCTGTTTCTTGTTCAATGTCTTGATATTCATCAATTAAAAGGAGATCAAATTTTTGAATTTTAATTTTTTCTTTGTTTTTAAGAAATGTTTGTATCAAATCTGATTTTCCTCCAACTTTCAAATTATTAGAATGAAGACAAAAATATGCAAATCCATGATAATTTGAAACAAAAGCATTTTTGCTTTTTATTTTAGATTTTGCATCGATTTTTAAAAGACGATTATATGTTAAATATAGAATTTGTTTCTCTGGTAGTTCATTACATAAGACTTGAATTGTTGTTGTTTTCCCACTTCCAATGCATGCATCAACAAGAACGTTTTTACCTTCTTTAACAAGTTTGATAAGTTGTTGCTGTTCATCAGAAAGATCTTCAAATTTCATTGCTGTTTTTATTTTCCATTTCTCAAACTTGAATGATTCATTCGGATTCGTGTAGTACCACATTCTGTTGTCCCAATCAAACAAAGCTCCATATTTTTTTGCATTTTCTTTCTCTTTGAATGGAACATTCAAATATATTTTCTGATTTGCTTTTGGATAAAAGTTGAAATAAGTTGTCAAATATTTAACAATATCATTATTATTCTTTTTCAATGCAATGTCATATGGAGTCAGATTAAAATAAAGATAAGAAAATTTCATTTAAATATTGTTGAAAAATATCTTCATTCAAAAAATTTTTTGTGTAGAAATTCCATTTAAAAAAACAAATTAATTTGAAATTCTATTTAAACAAAATTATGGAATTTTATTTGAAAAAAGATTGTGTTTTCAATTATTTTTGCTTCTAAATCGATTTTATACACATTCAACATAAGATCAACAAGTTTTAAATGGCCAAATTCGCAAGCATTGAAAAACAATTGTTGATTATCAAAATTATTATTTGAAAAGCAGAGATAATTATGAAAACAAAGAGCATAGCTATCAATTATAGTTCTAAATTCTTCATTATTCATGAAGTTTTGTAAATAATCAAAAATTTGGTTGTGATGACAAGAAATTGCAATTTTAATGCAATTTTCATACGAAATTTCGTTTGAAATTTTGTTTTGAAGAAATTTTACAAAATCATGATTATTTGAATGAATAGCATAAATAAATATCTTTGGTGCTAGATTGACATTATTGGGGTACAGATAATTGAATATTTTAATGGAGCCAAAAAACGCTGAATATTCAATTAATTCGGTTTTTCTATTTAATAATAAAAACAAGTTTGTTTCAAATATTGATTCCTTTATTATTGAATTGTACGGAATATTGTTTTGTTTTGTGTATAAGATGAAATCATCAACCATGTCATTTCGAATAATTTCAGCTAAATAATCATCATTTTCTCCATTTTTTCTTTTTTCTTCAAAATCTTCTGAAAATTCGTTTGAATCAATGATTTCATCGGTTATTGATAGTTTTCTGATTTCTGGGGCAAAATATTGCAGATATTCCATTAATTTGTAATTGTCATCAGATATTGTGCTATAAAATTCATTATTAACAAGTAATATGTTTGAATTGATAAGAAATAAAACAATCCTTTTGTTGTTTTTAAATAAATTCAAGATTTCTGTCTGTGAAAAATATTTTTTCAAATCTTTTTTAAAAAATAGCAAAATTTTTTCAATTTTTGGAAAAAAATCTGATTCATGATGATGATAGTCTATTATTTTAGAAAGGAGCGAAAGAATAGCTTTCATTTCATAATGATTCTTGGAAACTTTTTGATCTTCAAATAAATTGATTAAATTGTGATAATTTTCTTCATTATCATCTTCTTGTTCAAGATACTCGAGAATACATTTTTGAAATGTCGTCATTTTTTCAAAATATTCTTTTACAGCCATTATTCAAGAAGATGAAAAAAATTTTAACAAGCCAAGTTATCACTTTTTGAAAAAGCAATTCAAAAATTGAATATATGATTTAAAAATTTCAGAATTGTACATTTTCATCTTTACCTCCATTTTATCTTTTTTTTAAAGTATATAATTTAGAAAAAGCACATTTTTATAACCTTTTATATGTATTTCAATGCTAATTTATATTTAAAAACAAGAATAAAGTGATATTCATAAAGATATATATGATTAAAAACTGAGAGGGAGGTAAAGTTTATTTAATGAGGGTTTTATTCTATGATCAAAATATAATTCATAAGATTAATAGAGAGTTTTTTTTCATTGATTTAAAGTGCAATCCAATTTTTATTAAAAAATCATGTCTGAAATGATTGAGAATTTAATTATTCAAATTTGAATTAGGAATTGAAATATTTGTATGAGTTTATACAAAATTGAGATAATACCAAGGTGAATTTTTTTTTGTCTACTAAAATGATATTTTTTTAATTTCATAAATTTTAAAGAAAATCTTCTATTAACTTTCAAAATTCAATGCAAGCTATCAAAATTGATTAATTCATAATTATGAAAATTAAATTATATATTTAAGTTTATTAAATCTATTAATCTATTTAATTGAAATTATTGCATGATGCATAATAATTGTTGTTTGCGCCGAAGTAGTGGTGGCGTTTAGTATCTTTAACTGGAACTTCTGGCTCTTCCTTGACTTCTGGAACTGGTGCTGGGCATGGAGCTGGAGCTGGTTCTGGTTCGGGTTCAGGCTCTGGTTCTGGTTCAGGTTCTGGCTCTTCAACTGGGACGCAATCAGAAAGTTTAGAAACAATTCTGTTTTCTTCAATTTTAACAGCTGGGACAGCTGGAAGGTTTTCTAAAACAATTCTTGCTGCTGCTAATTGAGTCAAAAGGCATTTGATATCAACTTCATCATCTTCTGGTTGGATGAAGACTGGAACACCGAGTTGATTTAAGACATCAGCAGCAACTTGTGCGTTCTTTGCATTATCATTTGCATTGAGGCTTCCGAAGTTGACTTTGTCTGGTGCAAATGTATCTAATAAAGCGCACATAGCATATGGATAATTATCAAATCCTTTGACATCATGTTTGCCAGCACGATCAAGTGCCCAATGGAGGAGGATATCATTGAATCCCATTCCTTTTGTGGTATCTTTGTCTAAATCTCCATAAGCTGCACGACCAATTGAATATCTCTCAATAAGTGTCCAGATGTAACCACGGATAATTTTAACATTGTTATCGTGAATATCTTTACCTGCAATACCAATAAGGTGGACACCATCTTCAAAGAATTGTTGGACTGATAAATCGCTGTTTTTAATCATTTCAATTGGCTTCTGTGGATCTTGGGCCCATTCACGCTTTGGCTCTTTTCCTGTTAAGATCTTGGAAAGCTCGACAAATGCAACACCATTTGATAAATCTTTGGCAATGTTGTTAACTTGTACTGTTGCATTTCCTTTTGCTAATTGGTCAGCAAACCATCTGATGAAAACCTTGTTTTCAAGTGCTAAATTTTGCTTTGAACTCATTACTTGTAATTAATAAAAATGATATGAAACTAATCTTTGCTAAAACTCAACAAAAATCCCCAATCCATAGATAAGTTAACTAATAAGAAAATTTGAGAGAGAAATTGAAATTTTAAATGGATATATAGAAAATTTGAAAAACATTAAACAAATTTTGAGAGGAGATAACAAATTTTCTGATAGTTTCCACAATTGAATATAATCATCAGAAATAGTCTCAAAAAATTAAGAGAATAGGAAAATAAAATAACAAATAAATATTACATTTTACATCGATTATAAAAAAAAGCAATTTAGCAAAATCCCTTTTTTATCATATGATCTATAAATTAAAAGAGTCATAATGCTATTTGATAGATAAAAACTTTTAATTTTGAATGAAAATGACGTTATAAGGCATTAAATATATTCTGGATCAAAAATATAAAACATAAATAATGGTTATATTTTTTTTTTTTACTTGGTTTTTATAGAAAAAAAATATTTAAATAAATAAACTATTTTGGAAAATACTTGGAAATAATGCATTTTACAATACAAATCTAATTTTGCTACCAATGCTCTAGATCTTGGGAGAAGAAAGTTTTCCTCAAATTCAATCCTATCTTCATTGAATAAAATCTTTTTCTAAATAAGCAATAGAAAAATAATTTATTATTTTAAATTTTTATTTTGATATTAATATAGATTAAAAGTTGGTGTTTTGCGAAGATATTTATATTTTGTAATTGTATAAATTGAATCATATATTCGCTAAATAAATAGATGAGACAGCACCAATTGCTTAAATTCCAGATGTTGAATTCATTGAAATTGTTTCATGATTTGAATCACGAAAACTCAGTGCTAATGCAATTCCATACAAAACAATGAGTTTTCGTGTATCATTTCATTTAGCAGGTGCAGTTTCATGCCTTTCTTGAATAATGAGGTCATTTAATGTCCAATTGGATAAAAATTATGTTATAATTATTAGTTTATTTTCTCTTGAAAAATAATGTTGACTTCACGAATAAGATTTCTGATTTTAGAATTGGATATTTTTTTTGTTTTTTCTTCATTTTCATCCTCTTCTTCTTCTTCTTCTTCCTCAGCATCTTTAAATATCCGCTGTAATGAAATTTTCATAATTAAATTGTTCATTATTATATATTACAAATTGTTGATGGAATACAAAATTGTTTGATATTTGAATAATAAAATTCATATATTTTCGATAAAATGCATAAATGACTATTTGATTATATTTCAACACTAGTTAAATTATGACAACCGCGAAATACTAGCACTTTTGATGGAATGAAAACTTCTGTATTGAGAAAGCAGATGGAATTTAGACTTTTTTTCTATTTTTTACTGCAAAAGAAGACAAAAGATGAAAACAACTTTATAAAAATCATTTTATAAATAATAATTTTTAATATGAAAATATTAGCAAGATTTTAAAAGCTCATTTTTCAACAAGCTTGCCAAAGAAATCGATGTAATATAGTTCGAAACCATATTTATTTGAATTGGGCTGCTCAAGCCAGCTGTAGCCTGTCTGGTGGAGTCGAATGAAACGATAGAAATCGGATGGCACATTCGAAACATTAAATACGGTTTTGATTGAAGCTCCATTCAATGTTGAATCGTTTGAATGACGATCAATTTCTTCCCATTTTTTGCCATCGTTTGAAACCTCAATTGCCCAATTCCTAAGGTGCCATCTATTTACTCCACCCGCCGATGTTTGGAGCGAGTATTTTGACGGTTGGATGCGTTTGTCTTTGAAATCAAAGCAGATAAAAACATCCGAAGTATTATAACAATCATAAATGTTGCTTCTTTGATAATCGACAACGTTCTTTGGATGCTTACTTTCGCTGGTGATTGAATTCGTTGTAATTTCTATTGTTTTGTTGTCGTGAATGTTTCCTCCTGTTTTCGTTTTCATATTTGAATTCTTTGAATTCGATCTTTTTCTGAAGGTATCGTGAATTGTCACTTTTTTGGGTTTCAGACTTTTTGACAACTAAACCGCAAATTGACTTCCAAAGTTCACAATTGACGTCTTCAAATTTAATTGTTTGTATGAAGCTTTCTAGCATACTTTCACTCACATTATTCAATTGAATTAAACTAAATAATTGTGAATATAAATGGTCTTTGGCATACAATTTGATCACAAATTTAAGTAGTGAGTCTTCTTCCAACAGCTTCAAATTGGGTGATTTTAAAATATCTAGCAAAATTTCAACTGGAAGATCTCCCATTTCTTCCTTTGATATTTCTTCGAAATGGCTGGCAATAAATGAAATAATTTCATCTATGTTGATAATTTGACGATCAATTTCTTCTGAAATTTCATTTGAGGCTTCAAGTATGGAATGAAGACGAGAAATTGCGTTGTCGGTTGAAATTGGCTTTAAAAAATCTGGATTAAGTCGAAAATACTCATTTATGTTTCCTAGTTTGTAAAAATATGAAGAATAGAGTCTTCGGTGATTCTCATCAAGTTGAATTTGATCAAAATTGTAAAGTTTCAAAAAATCTTCAAAGTATTCTTCATCCGATTTGTCTGTTGAATTCTTATTACTGGTTTCAAAATAAAATTCGTCCATGCTCGAGTCTGTTAAATGTAATTTTCTGACTTTTGGTGATAATATGTCTGCAACAATTCTTGGTGTGATATATCTTTTACCATTAATAATAAATGTAAAATCTTTATTGTATTTTTGGAATGGAATGTCTTTTATATTTTTCGTACTCAATGAAAAATTCATTAAAAAAATATTTATTTTTGACCTTAATTGACCTTAATTGACCTTCAATTGAATAAAAGTTAAAAATGATTTTGGAGAAAATACACTTTTTACTCTTTTTAAAAAAATTTTAATGATAATCATTAAAGATATATTGAAGAAATCAGTGATGGTTATTGATACTCGGTGAAATTCACCCAAAATATCCATATGATTGGACTTTGATTAATTAAACACGTTTCACAAATTAAAATGATAAAAAAAGTAATGTTTTTTTTTAAAAAAATAATGTATCTTCAGGACCACAATGTTCAAAGGTACTTTGAGGGGAACACCCTTGCCATGCTGACGCCATGGATATTGATCAAACTTTTTGAATTTTTTTTTTTTTTTCCTAAAAAACTTTTTGATAGCCGTACGATAAACTTTTATTTGGAATTTTTTTGAAGGGGGTAGGAGTGCGAAAACATGGAGTAGTGCTCCCAGCCTCTGCCGAAGACTGCCATATAGTATAAGCTCTGCTATCGCAAAGCAGATATTACTGGTATCATAGTATGAACCAGATATTATGGTTTTTTTCTTTGAATCTATATAATATATATTATATAGAATTTTTTTGATTATTGGAATTTAAAAATTCTTTGAGCATGTTGTGTTAAATGCATTTTAATTCCATTTTGATTTTTAGCTACCTGACATTTTGACAGTTACTGTGAATTGAAAATCAAATTGCATCCAGCGTTGATGCGATGAAAGAACTTCTTTTGAAAAATGATAAATAGAATCAATCAATAATAAAGTTAAAAAAAATTTTCTTGTTTACTTTGACCAAATAACCACAGAAATTAATTGTAAATTTAGAATAGGTATAATCTTTATTAAGAAAGCATGAATATTAATGAATATATTGACCAAAAGAAGCAACTCCATTATTTTCTTTTATCTTATATTGACAGTGAAACAGATATAGCTTATAATTACCAAAGTTTAATAGATTTTATTGAATACACCAAGCTTCTTGAAAATAAAGGGGAACTTAGGGAATTTCTTCATTTAATATCTATATTATTGAAATATCATCATCGTCATCAAAATTTTTTTGAAAAATTTGAAATAATCATTAAATTTCTAGAAAAAGATATCAAAAAAACTTTTACAAACTTTGAATTTTTCTTAATGATGAAAAGCAACAAGCGATTTCTTCTTTTTCTTTTTAAAACCGAAATAATTAAAATCGATCAAAATATTGTCAATTTTTTTATTGGAAGCAATAAAAACTATTGCCAATATTTTTATCCTGAAGTCAAAGAATTTCTTGACCAAAAGTTACGAATAAAGATTGAAGAAGAAATATCATTTATTCAAAATTTTGATGATCAACGTAAAACAGGTGAAAATGAAACGTACCTATGCAATTTAATTCGTAATGATTTAATTGATGAATTTGTTTCATATGTTAATAAAATCAATCTTCCTTTAACGACAAAAATAAAAAATTCACTTTTTGAGACGAACAAAATTTTGCAAAATGAGTCATCATTAATTGAATATTCAGCATTTTTCGGATCCATTCAAATATTTAAATACTTGTTATTGAATAATATTGGGATCAATTCAAATTTGTTTACTTTCGGTTTTTGTGGTCGAAATCCAGACATAATTCACCTTATTGAAAACTGTAACAAATTTCAATACAACCACTTTTTGGCGCAATTAAAAATGTCAATAAAATGTCATCACAATGAAATTACAGAATATATATTGAATAATCACATTAAAGAAAATGAAGTATTTTTAAAAATGGAGAAAAATTATGAAAATAATATTTTTTTCTTTTCTTTTCATTATAATAATTACGATCATTTTCCATCCAATTTTGACCATAAATTCATATTTGAATACTCGTGCACTTTTGGTTATTTCAAACTTGTTGAATTTTTATTAAATAAACATGAGTTTGATGTTAATAAAAATTTATATCATGCTGCGAAAAAGAATAAAAGAGAAATAGTTCAATTTTTAATGGAAAGCTCAAAAATTAATCTTTTTAATCCATGTTTGTTTAGGAAATGTAAACTCACACAAATAACCATTCCTTCCACTGTTCAAGAAATTAAAGAATTTGTTTTTAACGAATGCATTTATTTGACTAAAGTGATTTTTGAGAAGGATTCTCAATTGAAAAAAATTGGAAGAAGTGCTTTCGAAAATTGTAAATCATTGAGTGAAATAACAATTCCTTCATCAGTAACGGAAATTGATGATATTGCTTTTAGCAATTGCATATCATTGAAAAGAGTAGCACTTCCAGAATCTATAAAAACTATTAGGTTGGGACTGTTTCAGAGTTGTTCGTCTTTGGTTGAAATAACAATTCCTTCTTCTGTGAATTCAATTGCAGCTTTTTCTTTTGATAATTGTTCGTCACTTAGTGAAATAGCAATTCCTTCCTCTGTTACTGATATACCGAGCCATGCTTTTAATGAATGTTCATCATTAATGAATGTGACACTTCCGTCTACTTTAAAGAGAATCAAAGATTATTCATTCAACGGATGCTCGTCATTGAAAGAAATAACGATTCCTTCATCTGTGACATATATTGCTGACTTTGCTTTTAGACATTGTTCTTCATTGATAAAGATAACAATTCCTGAATCTGTTAAAGCTATCTTTCTTGGAACATTTCAGTTTTGTTCATCACTTGTTGAAATAACAATTCCTTCTTCTCTCCAATTTAATGGATGCTACATTTTCGAATGTTGTTCATCATTGAAAGAAATAACAATTCCTTCTTCATTTGCCAAAATACCAAGTTATACATTTAAAAAATGTTCTTCTTTAAATAAAGTAACAATTCCATCTTCAGTGAAAGAAACTGGAGGTTATGCGTTCTCTGAATGCACGTCATTAGCAGAAATAACAATTCCTTCTTCATTGACAAAAATTGAAGAATATGCTTTCAGAAATTGCTTCAAATTGGCAAATATTAATCTTCCTTCGTCTATAGAAAGCATTGGAAGTGGCGCATTTTCAAGTTGTTCTTCTATCGTTGAAGTTGTTATTCCATCTTCTTTAAGATATATTGAAAGGTATTTGTTTTTTGAATGCAAATCACTTGAGAAAGTAGTTATTCCTTTCTCTGTTGCTTCGATTAAAGCAAACTCGTTCGAGGGCTGCTCTGCATTGAAAGAAATCATCATTCCCCCGTCGGTTGTTTCTATTGAAAGATATGCTTTTTATAATTGCGCTTCTTTGGAAAAAGTAGCCCTTTTTTGTACAATCTCTTCAATTGCTGAATCTGTATTTGACAAGTGCACATCACTGAAAGAAATAAAAATACCTAAAACTGTCTCTGTAATTAGAAATCATGCTTTTTTCCAATGCTCGTCTCTTTCTCATGTATTGATTTCATCGCCTTTAAAAAGTATTGAAAAATGCGCTTTTGCTGGATGCTCATCATTAGGTGAAATATATATTCCGAACTCATCTGTTGAAATAAGTATTAGCGCTTTTCCTGAGAAAACAAAAGTTCTCAAAGGAAAAGAAAAATGCTTCATTTGTTAAATAATTTAATTTCATAGTCTTGAAATTGTAAAATAATAATATTTTGTACACAAAAATTTATAAAAAATGGTAAGTTTGGATATTTCTGGTAATGGATTGGTGATGAAATATAATTTTTGTATATCATCATTATTTATATTCTAGAAATAAAATTTCGGTCATTATTTTTATACAAATATCGGTAAGAATTTTAGGAAAAATATAAAAAATGCGTCTTTTTTTGTTATTTAAATAAATTATTATACCTCTTTTTTGGATGTTTTTAATCATTTGTTTCTCACAAAAAGTTGAAGAATTGATTCTCACTTTTACCTCTTTATATTTAAATAAAGTATGATATCAATAAGATTTTTAGCATAATTTCAAAATAAAGCGCTTAAATTCATTTATAAATTAATATGAAATATAAATTATTAAATAATAATACTAATAATCTGGTCCATATATAAAAATTCATAAATGAATTGATATTCTCATGATAATTCGTTTTTTGGATATAATACAATATTATAATATTGATAATGATACTATCTTTGAACATAAATACTATTGCAATTCTATGAAAATATCATTTTTGTATATTAACTATACATTTTTTAATAATATTTTATTATAAAATATTATCCAAGATATAAAAAAAGAAGTACGGTGATCATTTATTATTTTCAGAGGATTTTAATTTTTCAATTGAAAATTGAATTTCGGTGTTTTTTTTTTGATAGATCATTGAAAAATTTAGAATTTTATTATTATTTTATATGGAATTATATTAGATTTTATTTTATTTCATTTCATTTTAGTGATTAACCTGATAATAAAATGCCGGTTCTCAATATAAGAATAGTTGAACTCATGACAAAAGAAAGAAGGTCATCGATAAACTATTTGTATACATTTGTTCACACAAGTGATACTCAAAACAAAATGATCAAGTTGAAAATCACAACAAATAAAAAAGGAAATGTTCTTGTCTGTGAAAAGCAAATTAGTTTTAAAATTGAGTATCAATCAGATAATTATCTCTATTTTGATTTCAAAAGAAACAGGATGCTCATCTCAGATGACCTTCTCGGAAGACTTGTTCTTCCACTTGACTGGTTTCCAACAAACTATGTTGTGAGAGAATGGTTCCCAATATCAAAACAAGGGAAAGGAAACGAAGAGGCAATGATTCTCCTTGATATTCATGTTGATCATAGAAATGTTCAGCCATTCATGGCTCCATTCTCAACAATGAAAGTGATTCCCTCATGGGAAAGGCCAAGGTTGACAGAAAATGCAGAAGTTGCTGCCAATCCGCCAGTTGTTTATGTTATTTCTCCTCAGTCAAACTGCATTGTGATACCACCAGACAGATCAAGAAACAATCCATACTGCCCTCCTCATCAAGAAGCATTTAGCCAAGATCAACTGCCTTATTACTTCATGCCACAGAATTCAAATTCACAGCCCAACATTCAATTGATGACACAGCCGTACCAGTTGAATAATGATGCACCGTATCCAGTGAGTCCATACAGAATAGAACAGAATGTAGTTAATCAAAGTCAACAGGAGAATATTCAGATTGTCTCAAAACCAAACCAGAAAAGTGAATCATCGATTCCTGAACAACAGCAATTAAATGACGTTCAGAAACAATTATCACAACAAAAAGTTACTTCTGACTATCAAAGAAAGAATTTTAGTAGTTCAAGTCAGCTGTCAACATTTAATTATCCAAAGCCAAATAATCATCAGATCATTCACCAGAGTTTGTTGAATGATCAAGAAGCACCCATTTATTACCCTTCCATACCACAATATCCCAACCTCAGCAATGAATAAAAAATATTTTTTTGTGAATAACATAACAATTTTATATAAAAACATCTATAAAACAAATAATTATAATTCAATACGCGTCCTCTTTCTTTTTGATGAATGATTTATTCGGTTAGCAAGAGCTTCTTCAATTGACTCGAAAGCGTTTATCTTTAGAATTTCACGAATTTTGGCTTCACGAGCCAAATTTGTTTCAATTTTTTTACGAACTTCCAAAATCAAAGAATTCATGTTGCTTTCATTCAAGCTGGACCCGAAATTCAATAAAGGGCCCAATTGCTTAATGAAGCTCTGATAGAGTTGATTTTTCAATTCAATAAATTCACTTTTTAATTCGTTAGTTTTTGTAGTAATTTCAGATTGACAAGCATTTCTTTGAGCCGTCATTTTAGAGTCAAATTCTCTTCTTTCTCTTTCACGATCAGCTGTTAAAGCATTGAACTTAGTTTCCAATTTTTGCAAATTAATTGACAAATTAGTATTTTTTGCTAATAATTCGTTTCTTTCTTTGATCAATTGTTCTATTTCAATTTTAAGATTTGATATTGTTTGTGAGTATTCTTTGGCTTCTTTTGAACGCAATTGCTGAATTTGTTCAATTCTGATTTGAATTTCATTTTTTTGGTTCTTTAATTTGTCTCTGATTTCTTTTTCATTATCTGAATTTTGTTGTTTCAAAAAGTCGATTTCTTTCTCTCTTTTTTCTTTCCGAAGTCGAAGCTGTTTGATCACATATTTGCATTTTTCTAATTCTTGTGAAAGAGCGTCTTTTTGGGTATTAAATCCATTCAATTGATCGTTGTTTAATTTGGTCATTTCACTAAGTTCGTTTTTCATTGAATTATTTTGTTGTTTTAATTCATCAATCTCTTGGGTTTTGGCCTGCAATTTGTTATTTAATTCATCAATTTGGTTTGTATGCTTTTGATTGAGATTATTTATTGAGTTTTCTGTTTCTGATTTAATTCTTGCTATTTCATTTGCATTATCATTTTTCAATTTTTGAATTTCTTGCTGGTTTTCTTCAATAGTACGTTTCATCTGGTTTTCAAAATCAATTTTTAATGATTTTGTTTTTGATTTTTGCCTTCCAATATTGTCTTCCAAAATTTGATTAGCAGTTTCAAGTTCTTTGATAGTTTTGGTAAATTCTTCTTCTTTTGATTTTGTGTCTTTTTTAAATTGTTTGAACTCTTTATGCTCCATTTGGAGATTTGCGATAGAATTTGTCAATTCTTGATATGAGTTTGTCTTCATCTGTTTGGCAATATCTTCATATTGATGCTCTAACTGTTCTTTTTCTTGTTGTGCAGTTATTAAATCGTTTTTTAACTTATCAATAGAATCTTTTAAAGAGTTTCTTGCAGATTCATCGTCAAGTAAAGCATTGTAATTAATATTAGAACTTGGAAATATTCTATGAAGAAAATCAATTAGAGAATTTGTTTTTTCTGTTAATTTATATGTATTATCTTTACTTTCTTTTAAATCACGTTCAATTTGCTCATATTTTGATTTAAAGTAATGAGTAACAACAGATATAATTTGCCTGATTTTCGTTGTAATCGAAAGATTTGGATTTTTATATATTCCCGATACCATATTTTCAAGGTCAAGCGGAAACTCAGCACTTGAAAAAACAGAATCTGGTATTGTCAATTCATTAGAATCAGATATCTGGCCTTTCTTCATAACATCTTTTGTCAAATTTCTATTTTTCTCCCTTAGTTCCTCAATTTCTTCATTTGCTTTTTTTAATTTAAGTTCAAGATTTGTCGTTAAATCATTTTGCCTATTTAAAAGATTCATCATTTTATCTCGTTCGTTTCTTAATGAAATGTTAGAACTTATTTCTTCATTTTCTATTATACTTCGTTGGTTTTGTGTAGGCGATAATAGAATATTGTCAAAAGTTTCTGATGATTGTTTTGGAATTTGAGTATTATTATTGGATCTTTCTTGCGACTGTGCGATTTCAATAATTTGTTCACTTAGTTCGCTATTATGCTTTTCAAGCGCAACGATTTGCTTTTTTAAAAAATCAATTTGCGAGTTTTGACCTTTAATTGGACTTAAGTTATCTTGATTAATACTTACCGAATTCTCATTGCAAATTTTCCGAATGTGAATTTTCAATTCATCATTTGCTAACAGACTAAGTCGTAGTCTATTTTCTAAGTCATCTTTTTCTGCTTTAACTGAAATTAACTCTTTGACAGTCTCGTTATGTTTTTGAAATGTTTCTTCGATGTTTGAATTCATCTTCAGTGCTCGTTCAATTTGCTCATTAAGTATTTTATTTTTTGATATCAAATCTTGATTTAATATGTTAAGTTTCTGATTTTTTTGCTTAAGTTTATAAATTTTCTTTGAGTTTTCGTCTTCAGAAAGTAATGAAAAGTCTGAACAGCTAAAACATTCGGAATCCATAAAAATTCTGTGTACGTTTAATAACGAATTTAAAATTTTAAATTTTTCAAATGAAATGCAAGATTATCTAAGTTTTTTCATTAGTTTTATCAAGAGACAAGTGTGCAATTGATATTAAAAGTGATTATATTTTACATTTGTTATTGATATGATTTTTTGTTTTTAATATAAATTCTTTTAATATGAGCTTTGTGGATAAATAGCTTGATATTATTTCTAAAATTTATTCAAATTGCGATAATATAGCGAAATAATAAAAACAAAGATAATATGAAAAAACATAACAAAAATTTAAAAAACAGAAATTTGAATTGTTCCGCCAAGCCTTTGGCTCAATTGCTGTCGCATTGGTGGCCTATTATGGAATACTTGAACTGATTTATTTGTACTTATTCTTTTGACAGGGGTTGTGATTTTGACAGTTGATGTTGATAGAATTCCCTTTGTTGGAGATTTTTGTTCTGGAGTTCCAATTTTGAGTTCTCTTTCAACTAAACTTCTAACTTTTGAAAATTCAGGAGTTAATAAATTATAGATAGAAACACCAATATCCATTCCAATTTGTCTCCAAATGCCTTCATCATATAAAAACGATGAAACTTTGCTATTACATATTCCGCCAAATGAAGTTTCAATTGTGAAACTTTGAAGAATTCCCATTTCAAGTTTGGCAACACAACGACTAGCAGTTTGCCTGGATGGAGGAATTGAAAAACAGCATTTATCATATGTAAAAGCTGATGATGTATAACTGATAATTTTGGGTAAAATCTTTTCACGATCATGATTTTCGTCATTATTAGGACATCCAAATGCAAATGTTCCATTTGACCGTGAATGGCCATGAAAGTCAATATAAACAGTCGGATTGTATTTTTTGAGAAGTTCTTTTGTATGATAAACAATAGGATGCAAACTAGGATTAGGTGTACACCACATCCGATTCAAATCACTTCCACATAAGCAAATACGATAAAATCCTTCTACTACTCCATCGATGCAAATCATTGGAACTATTTTAATAATATAATGATTTCTCAGGTATTCAGAGGATGGATTTGATGATAAGAAAAAATCAATTAGTCCATGTAAAATAACACTTCCATTTGATTCACCAGGATGGCAACGTGCTGTGAACATTAGATATTGCTTATTTGTATCTGGAATGGATGGATTTGTAATTGTAATTAAGGGACAATCTCTGCCACCATAGCTTTGACATAAAGTTTCGTGCGAAAAGATTGCGCCACATTTTTTCTGCCAATTATCAATAGATTGTAATAAGAATGAATAAGAGTATGGAATCCCGTATGCAAAATAAACAGTATCATTATTATAGTTAAATTTAATTTGGAATTGAAGCGTGCATCTTATTGATTTTTCTGTTCTTTTGGTTATTCCAAATTGATAATTGAATCCATCACGCACCCAAGAAATACCAGTTTGCTTAGCTCCTTGCTGACTGTAAATAAAAACCTTTGCCCCGCTTGTAAATACACCACCGAACTTATGAAAGCCAGATATATTAAAAGTGTATTTAATATCTTTTTTAATATTTTTAATTTGAAAATAAAACCATTGGCAACTTCCAGATTTATTCGCATCTTGTTCGAGCAGTAAATGATATGAATCACCTGTAAGATGATAAGCTTTTAAAAGATTTCCTGATTCAAAACGTGAATCAAATCGTAATATTCTGTCATTTTTATTTGTAATTTCTGTAGGGGGTAATTCAGGATCACGAAGAGAATAAATAAGTGTACCACTTTCCCATAGATCTGAAGGAAACTTTGGTTTCTTATTGACTATTGCAAAAGTTGAATGGGTTTTAGGTGGCAAACCATTATGCACTATATGAACATGACTACGTAATGGCTCTGTTTGAATACAGGGCGTTTCGCCCATTGATTCATCCATCGAATCGTTAGAATCCATTTGAAAAAATTTCATAAAACCTATTGAAAAAAGATTTTATATATTCAATTTTTTTTTTTAACCCAGAAAATGTACGTTATCGTAAAAATAAGTTAACAAAAATTTTTGTTTTATCAATAATCTTTTCTTTCATGAATCAAATAATTATATTTTTGTTTAAATTGAAAAGTTATTTAATTTATCTTATAAACTTGAAATTAAAAACCAGACCACTTTTTTTCATTCAATTATTTTGGCATAACAATATTTTATTTCAAATTAAAATTTTATAACTTTTTTTTTCAATTTTCTTAAAAAGCCAAATATAATCAGAAAAATATTTTTTAAAAAAATATATTTATCACATTATTTTAAAACTATTTATAATTAAAAATGGATTATAATATTTCCATATATCTAAAATTTATAGATAAAAATAAAAACAATTTTTTTATTTTAAATTAAAATAAGATATTTAACAAATTAATTTGAGTATTGAAACTTTATCAAAAATTAAGATCCTCAGAAGATCTTACCAACCTTCTTTAGCTCTTTCAAACTTTCAACAGCAATATATACATCACAATCTTTATTAAATAATACTTCTTTAGTATATAACTCTTTTTTACTACTTCTTATCTTACTCAATAAACTTCATTAAGCTAAAATCAGAAGCGCTATTTTACACCACACGTTTTATTAAACAAAAGTTCTTCATATTGTAACTCATTTCTACAACTTTTTATATTTCCAAAATTATTTCTCATCACGCCTTACAAACTTCCTCAGACATAATCAACAGCACTATATACATCACAATCTTTATTAAATAATACTTCTTTACGTTATAAGTCATTTCTACTGCTCCTTTTTTAGCATATCTTATTCTTATCTTACTCAACAAACTTCCTCAGACAAAATCAGAAACGCCATTTTACACCGCATGTTTTATTAGCCATTAGCTAAATATCTCAGCAAATAATTTTCTTTAATAAAAGATATTTTAACAAAATTATATTTTTTAAATATTGAAAATTTATAAATTGAAGGAAATTAAAACTCAGACCATTTTTTGAATGCAAACGCGATGTAACGATCAAAAATTGAGATATAAAAAATTTTAACGATCAAGTAAAGTATTCAAATCATATTCAAATAGTGGTCTGACTTTTCGGTCCCAGTTTAGATAATAAAAAATCATAATCTTGGCAAATAAATAAAGATAAATGAAGAAAAAAATTATAAAACAATTTCATTACAAACCATATTCAAAAAGTTGTATCGTACGGCTAAATTATTAATTTCTTAATGTGTATTTACCTGGGTTTCCTGATATGCTTATTTAATTTCAAATCTGATTCATTCAAGCAAAAGCAAGAATTGATTCAATCACGAGTTTTCACCAAATGGATTAATAATTTCCTAAAAATGAAAGATATTTCTATTGGAACATTAGAAGACTTGGCTGAAATACCAAATTTCAATTCATTTTCAGAAGTTTTTTGGGGCGATACGATTAATGATTTTTTTGATATAAGTATGAATACAAAAGGAAGTAAAACAACCAATTTTAAAAGCGTTATTGATTACCTGGAACTAAAAGAAATTCAAATTCCCGATTTCAATATGAAACCAATAATTCAAAAACGAAAATCAAATGATTTGCTCAAAATCGTTTGGAACATCATTTCAAATCAAACAATTGATAACACTTATTTCAATGGAATCAGAGGCAAATCAGGTCTTTTAAAGTGGGTAAACCGATTCACTGACAAATCATGCTTGAATTTTACTGAATCATGGGGAAACGGAAGCACAATTTATAATATCATCAATCATTTTTATCCAAAAGAATTCAATATTTCAGCAGTGCAACAAATTAACTGTACCTATTTAATTTCATGCTTACAAAAAATTGGCGCTCCGATTTATTTTGATGATGATTTTTTTAATTTTTTGGATGAAAAATCAATCATCATTCAGTATTCATCATTGTTTCATTATTTATCATATCCATACAAATCAAATGAATCTATTAATTATTTCAATGCGAACTATTTATATTCTCAAATTGGAGAGCCTTATTTCAACGATGGAATAATTCCAGAAGAAGATTTGTTAAATTTCATTACAGAAAACAATCAAATCATTCAAAATATAAACAATCATTTTAAAGTCAATATGCGTTCACGATATCCAAAGCAAATATCATTTATAAAAGAAGTCAATGATGAATTAAAAGTTGAATATAAAAATGACGTTTTTGAAGATGTTTTAAAACGTGCTGGCTCGAGACCAATTATTTTTATATCATGTCTCGGAAGATATCAACAAGGAAAGACAACAATAAACAGCGGAATCTCTGGAAATTTGGGATACGTTGTAGGGAATGGAAACAAAGAAACAACAAAAGGTGTCTATATTGATGGTCCATATGATATTAACTATTTATATCAACGTTTCAACATATCAATGAGGGAAAATATATATTTTAATGGAAGTGAACTTTTGACGCCATTGATTTATTTCTTCGATATTGAAGGCTATGACGGAATCATGCATGGAGATGATCTTGAGAGAAACAATAAAGCATTTATTGAAATGTGCACGCCTTTCTTGTGCTTATCTTCTATTTTCATTCTCCTTTCGGAGTCAAATGCGAATGTTCAAGAAATTAATAACTTCATAGACAGAGTTAAAGTGTCGAAACTTACAACATATTCAAATAGTGATGATTCAAATGGTGCTTTGAAATTGAATATCATTTTCAATAGATATAATTCATTTTGTAATTCGAAAAACAAAAATAATATCACTTCACTAATTCCAGATTTCCAGGACAAAATGAAGAAAGAATGGATTGGAGCAAAAAAGTTAAATGATTATGGAATTAAATACGAATTTTATCCAATATTGGAAGGATTACAACAATTTTATGACAAAGGTTGGTTTTATGAAGTTTTTCAATATTTTGTTAAAGATATCGTCCGTTCAATTGAGAATGCAGCAGAAAGCAAATTTGTTCGAAGTGCTGAACAATCAATTAATTTATTCAATTACATTATTCAGCATTTTAATGATTCATCTTTTGAAGAGAAGATTAAATTGCTGATAAAATCAGAACATGAAAGATCTTTTGAAACTTTTTCAATTAAATCTTATAATGAAATTTTAAAAAAAGTGTGTCAAATGATTGATCAAGAATACGAAGAGCATCGTATAAATTTTAATTTTGGTGTCAATATAACTGAAATAAAAGAAAAATTTATTCAAATTGGCGATGAAAATATTAAAAGAGATTTGAAAGTAGTTCAAGATCATCCCAAAGTTATGAGTTATATTGAATTATTGCGTTTAACGATATCACACAAAATTGATGAAAAACATGACGATTTAATTAAATATAAAAAGGAACTAATTAAAAAATTTAATGTGAAAATTGAGAAAAAAGCTTATCACCTCACTTCTGAAATTTTAAATCAAACAATAAAAAAATTAGAAAATGAAAATAATTTTAATTTCGATCAAACGAAAATTAAAAAATTTATCAATAAACAAATCAAAACATTTAAAAACAAATTGATTAGTTTCAAGAACGACCAAAATATGTTTTTATTACCAAATCAAACAATTGAGAGCATCACATCAGAAAAAAATAAATTTTTGAATGAGGCTATTGAAATGCACATTAATAATGAAAAAATAATGATTGAACAACTCAAAGAAGAAAACAATTTGAAATCACAAATCAGCCAATCATATTCAAATCAAATCATCAATGAATATATGCTCATTGAAGAAGAAGTTTTAAAACAATTGGAGGAGAATCTGACTAATAAAACATTCTATTTAGATAACTTTAAAAAAATAACCGATGTTAATGTGCATTGCCAAAATTTAATATCAGATTACATTCAATCTATAAAAAGTAAAATCATTGATAGCATTTGTGATGATCTTACAAAAGAAAATGAGATAAACATTGAAATTATTGAAAGGCTGAAACAAAAAAATCCTTATTTAATTAATAATTTTAATTCTGATCGAACCATTGTTTCAAATAAAAATGACTTGCATCAAAAAATTAATCAAATTTTCAATAATGCAAATGATAAATTATCTAGTTATTCTTCTGAGACAAACGCAGTGCGAATATCATTTCTTGAAAGGAGAATTGAAACTCGAAAAATTATAACTCTTCCAGATGGATCTAAAAAATATGGTAAATGGGAACAGATAAGAATAGAAAGAGTATCATTTTTTGAATTAATTGGAGCAGCTGTCTCAATTATTTTGCGTCCTTTTACAATCATATTTTAATTAAAATAAGATTATAATAAAATACCTAATAATTATCCTAACGTATTTCATGAAACATCTACCAATCTTAAGATCATATTAAGGGGTTGTGTCAATAATATATTTTCTCTTAAAAAAGTTTTTTTTTAAAAAAATATTATAAAAATATATAACAATATAACAAACTAATTATAATATAAAAATATGCTGATTTACAAAGTTTTATCAAAAAATATTTTCAGCATCAATATTGATGAAGGTTTTACGAGAACGAACGTGATATTTGTCGCTGAAGTGATGATAAATATGATAAATTGTATCTAATTTTTTTTTATTCATCACAAAAAAGTTTGCAGCGATTTTAAAATTTTTCGTACGTTTATGATTTTGGTTAACATTACCTTCTAAAAAAAGATAACTATCTAACGTTTATTTTAATATTTTTAAAATCTTTATTTATAATAGAGGGGCTTATGATTTAAATCTTATTCTCTCAAATTTTAATATGTTAATGTATATCGGATTACAAAGATTTTTAAAGAGTGGATTTTCAAATTTTTGATTTCATATATTGGCATTAAACTCTTTTAATAATTAATATAAAAAGGATAACAAATAAAAATTCTATTTATGACAATTAATTCATTATAGATGTGAAGATATTTATATTTTCAATGGCGACCGTTTAAAGAGCTCCCTTAAAATTTAAGCTTAAATCATTAGGATAATTATTAGGTATTTTATTATAGAATTGTATCATCATTGAATTTGTTTCTATGCTAAATCAATATTTTTTGAGAGGTGTTCAAATGAACAGAAAAAAATGTTTTTAATATTACATTTATGCTTTTCTGTGATAATAATTCTCGAACAATTTCTGTGTGGCCATTTTGGGTAGTAAAAATAAAAGCTGTCATATTCAAATTTATTTGTAATTGAATCAAGGATTCCTTGATACATTTATTTTCAAGGATTCCTTCTTTTGATGCGTTGATAAATTCATGATTGCTCATTGGATTTTCAATATATTAAAGATTTCCAACTAAAATGCCAGAAAAACATATTATATCCATTTTGATTTATCATAAATAATGCATTTAATTTATATATAAAGATTGTTTATTTTTAAGAATTTTAATTAACAGGATATTTTTATTTTGATCTTAAAATTTGTATTTGAATATTTATTTGGCCATAGCATAAAATCAAAATCGTGCCAACATTTGAATTATTATTTGGGCAAAGCATGCAATTTTAAAAATTTCATTTCATTTTCATGAATAGCAAGAGAGATCCATCGATCATATTTCAAGTTGGTCCAGGAATTGTATTTGTAGTTCCCATAACGCAAATTGGATATCTCTCTGATAACATTTAAAATATTAAATTAAACACATGCCAAACCTACAAAGTATTAAACAAGTATTCGAATCGAAAATATGGCATAGAGATAGATAATTTAATTGAATGTTTACAAGAAAAACAAAAAATAATTGATTCATTAAATATGTTAAAGCCTATTATTTTTGATTTGTACAAATTTATTCAAAAATGGCCAATTTTATCAATAATACAAAAATGCTCTGACATTAATAAATGTTTTTGTATGAACTTTGTTGGATTAAAAGATTATGATCAAGCTGGAATTAATACAGATGAAGATCTTCAATTAATAAATCAATTTTTACGTGATACTCAAAAAAAGGCTAGATATAGGAGTAAAAGATTGTCAGTTTTGATTAATAATGATGGAAATCCCAGAAATGGCCGTTTTCTCTTCACTGATTACATTTTTCAGAGAAAACAATTTCCCATATATTTTAGGGGAAAATGGCAACCTGGAATCTTTTGTTATTCAAAGAAGAGATGCAGATGCTTTAGATAATATTCAAAATGATGACGAATCAGTTTTGTTTAGCTTTGTTCATTATATTCAGGCATTGTTTACCTCAATAATGTTATTATATATTGATGAATCATCACAAAGTAGGTCGAAAATTTTTGATAATATTCAAAATCTAATAAATGATTTAGAATCAGAACAACCTTGGACAAAAGAAAAACAAGAAATTGAAGGAGTTTCATTTCTTATAGAAAAAATAATATACGATGCCCATTTAATTCAGCCAACTAGATATGAATCTATCAAAAACCTTACAGCTGAAATTTTTGAGGTACTTAAAAGCTCTGATCATGTTACTCAAATGGAATTTATTAAGTTTCCAAAACATGAAAGTACCATAGCTAATGGATTTATGACTAAAGATGGTAATTTTTACATTCCTCTTTCAATCATACTAACCGCATTTCAAGAGGAACTAAAAATAAATCATCAGAATCCTGTTTTTGAGTTCTTATTTACAATTGAAAAGCATACACTACAAATCAAAACCAAGAATTTGGAAATATTGAATTTCAATAATAAAATAAATAGCAAAAATTGGGAAATGGCCTCACTTGATTTTGATAATATGGATATCAAATCAAGACAAAATTATATAAATCAATATGATCAAGAAATACAAGATTTATTATATGGTATATCTGCTCAAAAAATTAATGAAATAGATGAATTGGATAACCAAAGTTTTCAATATGTTTTACCAAATTTCTTATCAGAATTAACCGCAGAAGAACAATTTAAACTTTTTTTCAACGTTGATAAGAATCGTTTCAATTTCATATCTAAAAGCCAATTTGAAATTATTAAACCAGAAACATTTTCACTTCTCAATGAAGCTGTAAATCAAAAAATAATAAACTCACAAATTTTAAACGAATTCATTGGGAAAAATGGAATGTTTATTTCAATAAAGCAATTGTTATCTATTAGTTTGAATCTTTTGGAAGCAGAAAACCAAAAAATATTTTTGATTAAAATGATAAATAGTTCACGTGAAGAAATAAGGCAATTTAAATTTTCAAACAGTCAATCCCAAATAATAACAGTATTAATTGAAAGAAGGCATGAAGATTTAGATCCATCACAAATAAAATTTTTTGAATTTTGGAAATTTGATAAGAATATAGTTCGTATAATTGTTATAAAAATGGGTGATCAAATTGAAAAAAAAAATATCAAATATATCAATTTATCATATTTTAATGATGATGAAAAATTGACTCTTTTAGAAAAGTTTCTACCATGGATGGAAGAAGAACAATTATTGACTATTTATTTTCAAAAAATAAAAGATACAAATCAAGATTTATTCAATAATACAAAAAAATATATGATTGATCATTCCAAAGATCATGATTCAATGATTTATAAATTATACTTGTTTCATTCAAAACGATTTGAGATAAATGATACTGTAATTAAAAAAATGCCAGAAGGTTTTAAGATGGTATATTTGAATAATCATGCTGACACGATTCCGGCTGAATATCAGCATTTATTTCAGCAGGCGATTCGTAATATATTTGAAAATCCATGTTTTTACAGAAAAGAAATTTTTTCTATTTTAATTAAACAATGGAATAAAGATATTATTGGCCCTTTAATCAAATATATTGATATCAACGAATACCCAATAATGTATTTAAAGGATATTATTGATTGTTATTCTACCTTTATTACACCACAACAAATTGAACGCTTTCAAATTAATAGTATAAATCAAATTGAAAATACAACTACAAGATTTTCAATCTTTAGTTATTTTTTGAATCATTTTATTGAAAAAAACAAATATGACATCATAAAAACAATAAAAATTCAATTATTAAATGAACAAGAATTAGAATTATTATTGGAAAAAGCTTGTAAACATTTAATAACTGATCAAGTTATTAAAATTGATATACTTCTTTTAAAACGTTCATCTTTGTTAGTTTTATTGAAAGAAAAAATAAACTCAATGTTACCTGAACAAATATCTAAATTGGATTTTCAAGATCCTGAGATTGCACGGATATTTATCCAATCAGGTAAATCATATCTTTTACAAAGTTTTCAAGTGCCTTTATTTAATCTAAAAGAACAAAATTCCGATATTATTAAGACGTTTATCAATGAAAAAATTGAAAAGAAATTTATTTTTGAATTTATGGATGATGATCAAATTCAATTCATTGAGTTCAATATGATACGAATTGATGCCCAAAAAGATTTTTTAAAATCAAAAGGTCTTTTGCTAAACGAACGTCAAGTAAGACAAATCCTATTTAAAAAAAATGTTAAATTAAATATCCAAATATTGGAACATTTAAAAAATGCAAATAAGCTTCAATTTCTTAGTAAAGAGCAGGCTAAACTCTTGTTTGGCATTTTTGAATATAAAAAATATAGTGAAATCGAATGGATTTTTATTTCAAAAGAATTTACACAATTTTATACCAACAATCAAGCGACCTATTTAAATGATGAAGTAATACAGACATTAAATTTAAATAATCTTGAACCACATTTTCATAAGTTCATATTAAAATCAAAAATTGACATTATTTGTTCAGAACAATTCCAACAAATTGATTTCCAAAACATGAATAAAACTTTAATTAATGCTTGGTTCGAAGTGTTGTCTGTTAAATTGACTGAAAAAAACTGGAATCAATTTTCTGAGAAAATTGCATGCTTGTCTAATGAAAAATTGCATGAGATTGAAATATCTAATCTTGATAACAAGATGGCTTATATTATTCTTTTAAAAAGAATTGATGATTTAGCAATTAACAAAATACAACAATTTGATGCCTCCGATCCAAATATTGCCAAAGAATTAATAAATAAAAAATTCGATCTTATCGAAGATTGCCAGAAATATAAAATACCATTGTCCAAATTAAATGTGGAGGATCAAGCGACTTACATATTGAAATTAGAAAAACAAAGCTTTTTTGCAATTTCTTCAATTAACAAGAATGAAATCAAAAACACTAACTTGCTTGAATTGAAACAATATAAAGAGGCTTATTTTACTTTACTAACATCAGATAAGTTATCTAAAAATCAGTATATGATTATTGATTGGATGGAAAAAGATGAATACGACAGAAATATTATCGCTATAAAAGAATTTTTAATGAAGAAATTGAAATTAAAAGAAGAAGATTATCAATATTTGAGCCATATATTAATTTCAGATTCAAGCCAGCAAATTGATCATCAGATTTTTGAAAGATCACCTATTCCATTTAAAGTTGCCTTTTTAAATACAAAAATTTTAAATTCACAGCTAATTAATGAAGGCCTAATTACATACTTCATACCAGATGCAATTAAAATCATTTTTAAATCATCAAAGAATTATTTGAAGACAGTACAATTTATTATAAATGAATGGATGTTTTTATTTGATTCAATTTGTAAAGTTATTGATAAATTGGCTATTCAAAAAGAATTTTCAAGTGAAACAATTACCAATTTATTAAGTGACCAATATTTATTATTTTTATCAAAAAATCAAATTCATCAACTTATTCTTACTAATATTGATGCAGAAATCGTTGAGAATGCCTTAACAAACCGTGCAGATTGCTTTTTGAAAGATCAAATCCTTAATTCCAATTGTTCAGATAAAGAAATCGTTTCTAATCAATTAGAAAACGTAAATAGTAATCAAAAAATTCATTCGTTAAATATAATTGACTTAAATATAGTTTTAGTTAATTATTTGTTCAATCGAAAATTTGATCTCCTTAACAATCATGAAATCAACGAATTTATAGCTAAAAGAGTTAAAGAGTTAAAATCAGACTATGTTAAAAAAATAAAATTGACTCAATTATCGTTTGATAATTTAAATACTTTTCTTCAAGAAAAAATGGATTTTATAACTGATGATCAATTTTCTCAACTAAATTCGGAAACACTAAAACAATTACATGATGATATTCTTTTGAATTTACTCAGAAAATTCATTAAGATTATAAAAAGAGATCAAATAGAAAACATATCCTTATCAAATCCTCACATTGCTGCATTTTTAATCATTAATTTGGAACACTATTTAACAAAAGAACATTATCGATCAATGAACTTTGATGAGGTTTCAATAATAACCCATAAAGAAAATAACATAAATGTGATTGATATCATCAGAAAAAAAAATAGATACAGAGATATATCTACTACACAATTAAATCAACTAGATTTCACAGATTGTATAAATATCAAACATATTTTAGATTGTGATAGAGAAAAAGAAGTTACAAAAGAAAATTGCATGAAAATTAACATGAAAAATATAGAAATGTTGAATGAAAACCAAAAAATTAAGTTAATAAGAGCATTCACAGAATTCTTTAATGAAGAACAAATTAATGATTTGGATATTACAAAAACAGATGTTTTAAATATTGTAATACAAAAAAATCGAACAAGTTCCCTCAAAAAAGAAAATTTTCAATTAATTGATGTTAAACAGTTGAGTGATAAATACTTATCCAAGCTGATAATCGATGTATTTTTTTATTTCTCAAAAGAGCAGACGACAGAACAAAATGTGATAAAAGCATTAAATAATCAAACCAATGAAGATGTTTTGATGACATTAGGAAACATTGACAAAATTCAATTGTTTCAGTCATATCATATTGATGCATTAAAAATCACAAGTATGGAGGTTGCATCATTGATGATTATTAATCATTGTAATGCTTTATCAATAAAAAAAATGCAATCTTTTGACACAGGAGATTGGAATCATATCGATAAAGAAATTAAAAAAAGAACAAATAAACATGCCTTATATTATGTGATAAATGCGAAAAGATTACATGATCTTAAATCACAACAATTTAATGATCTCATTGGCTATTCCAATCCATTATGTGTCAAAGAAATATTAAATGAAAAATTAGAAAACAAAATAAATAAAAAAAATGCAGTTAAAATAAACTTGATGGATGAATATCGCAATTTGTCATCTTCAGAATTTATACGTCTATTTCAATCATGCTATACAATGTTCAATAGAGAGCAAATTGATCAATTCAACATTTCTTTCTTAGAAGACCATATTGATATATTAAAATCTTTGATTATTGAAAGGTTATCGTATTTAAATGAAATTCAAATGAAAAATAACACAGTAATTAATATTATAAAAAATTTGAACCATGACGAAATATTGAAAATGATCAATGATGAGCATAATAAGAAATATGTAAAAAGATATCATATTTGTAATATTATAATTTCAACAAATTTTGATGTTGCAAAAACATTAATTAAATTGTATCCTCAAATTCTAACAAAAGAACAAATACAATCAGTAAAAATAAAAGAAAAAAAAATAACAAATATTTTAATTTCTAACAATAGATTGATTGACTTCACAAATGCACAATTAAATTCATATATTGATTATTCTAATTCCAATGATGTAATCGAATTATTGAAATACGATTCATTGATAGATGCTATTTCTATTGACAACATTAACAAAATCAATTTGAAAGAGATTTATGAAAAAATAACAAATAAACAACACTTCTTGAGCTTTTTGGAAAAACTAATAAAAAACATACGTAAGACCAATTTAGCATTTTTAGATGTTTCAAATAATCAGATTGCAAAAATTATTCGAGAGAATAATCGAATCTGTGATTTGGATATTGTGAAAAAATCTTGTTTTAATCACTCAGAATTGGATTTATGCAGTTTTAATGATCTTTTTCAATTTTTTATTTTTGGGATAAATGGAAGTTTCGATGTTGCCATTGGCATTTTGCTATATAGATTCTTTAAAAATAAATTGGACAGTAGAGAGATGGAAATAATTGAAAGTCAAATGATCAGTTGTATTAAAAACAAAAAATTTAATGAAATTTATTTTGCTAAATGCATCTTGCTGGCTAATCAAAAATTAGGTCATTTTCAGTTTCATGATATTGCCCAAAATTTCTTTGATTTCTTTGATATATGTGGTCAAAAGGTTAATTTTGATATTTTAGATTATATGACCTACAAATCATTTACAAATGAATGCAAAATGTTCAATATCTCACCTTTATTGTTACAGTATATTATTAAAGAAAAATATACATGCTGTTCAAAAAAGGATTCGTTCAAAAAATCATTATCAAAAATAACTTCTTCTTTTATTTTTTATAGTTGGATGGGATCAGAATATCAAGAAGAACTGAAAAAGTTTCTGATTACCATTTAATTAAATATAAAGAAGAAATCAGATGATTATTAACAAAATTAATTCGGGGTTTCTGAAAATGGGAGGAAAAACCGAAATTTTTGCAGTTTTTTTTTTTTTTTTTTTTTTTTTTTTTTTTTTTTTTTTTTTGTGAAGTTTAGCTATAGATAAACTTAGTTAAATAGATTATTTAATTAAGTTTCATACTATAAGGAGAAGGGTCCAGCGTTGTTTATCGATACGACTAAATACCGGTTACCGAAGAAGTATCGGTATTCGGTAAATATCGATACTTTTTTGCTCGGTATTTTTTAGTATCGATACAAAAGTGCTTCGGTATTTTTAGAGTATCAGCGGTTATTAAGAAAGTACTTTATAATACTTTTTATCAGTATCGATACGGTTATTTTAATATATAAATTTTATTAATAAATAATGTATAAGAATATTAAAACATTTGATTATTTAATTTAAAATAAATATTTTAATTATAAATATAATTACTAGCCTATAAAAAGTATATTATTGTCTTTCTTCTTCAGAAATCTCGTCATATTCATTTTCATTAAACAATCCAAATTTTTGATATCATTATTATCATTAAAAACAATAAAATTTATATATTTTATGTACTTTCTCATATTAATAGTTAATTCAATAGTTCTGGAATGTTATATTTATCTACAAATAGAAATTGACATAAAGATGATTAAATTTACGATATTTCAGAAACCATTGATTATTCAATTATTATGATGATTATTTGTTGTAAAATATGTAATTAAAGAGCATTAACTATATTCATTAGAACCTTTTAAATTTCTTTAGTCATCTTTAAATAAATCCGATACATTTTTTGTAAAAAAAATACCGACAAAAAACCTGACGTTCGATACAAATTTTCCATTTTTGTATCGATACTTCGGTTTTTTTATCGATAAATACCGTTACCGGCGGTTACAGCCCGTAATATCGATATTTTACCGGGAAAATAACCGCTACCGGAGAGGATCGATACACAACCCTTCAAGGGTCGAAACTAGCGAATTTTTAATAAATATGATTATAATTAATATATTTTACTTAATGACAGATAATAAATTTAAACTATTAATTATGATATATTTAATGCGCTAGAAAACAAGATATTACTATAAAAAATGATGACTTTTGAATTCAATTGCTGATCGGAATAGCTTTTCTATAAAAAGCATTTTATTAATCATTTATATCATAAAAAATATCATATATTTGCTTTTTGATTGGTATAAATTGGAATTTATTGCCTAATAAAGTTGGACTTAGCTATTGTAAATAAAATTAGATATGTAATTTTTTTGATGATTTGATGAAATGAAGCTCCAAAACATAAAATATCCCATTGAATATTGATAATTATCATTAGAAATTTATATTTTTTAAAAAATTAACTTAATTAAGTAAATCATATTTCTGTTACGAAAAAAGTAGCGCACCAAATTCAGTGAAATTTTGCCATCAGAAAATGCATATATAATAACAATGTTTTGAAAAAAATGTAAGTAATTACTCTATCTCGATATTTATTAAAAATATATATTAAATCATTAATAGTTTTTGAATTCATAATTAATTATTTGATTTCGTATTCTTCCTTATTGCAACATGAAAGATAACAAGCACATATGAATAAATAACAAATATATCCTAAATAAAAAATAAACTTGTGTAAAAAAGAAATAGGAGACCAAAAATTCAGTAAAAATGTGGAAATCAGTTTAATGAATTAGTAGCCAATTCATTAATATCAATTAATTTACCTTTAAACTCACAAACTTTGAGATAATAATTTAAATGTTGATAATAATTTAAAAAAGAGTTTTTGCTGCTGATTAGAAAAAAATTATTAAAAACATTTATCTATTAAAAACAGTTATTTATTACATTAATATATAAATTATAAATATTATTCATTACCAATTAAGCTGTCATCAGCAAGAACATCTATGCTGCTTACATTAAAATGTGAATTTTCATCGCCTGAAATATAAGAAACTTCGTCATTCGCTAAATTATTTTGAATATTTGTATTCATAACGTTGTTTTTAGCTGAATTGCTTTTATTTTGTTGAGTTCTTGCAACTTTATTTTTATTTTTATCATCATTCTGGCTAATAACCAATGGTGGAGGAATTTTACATAATTTTACACGGATAGAAAATTTCTTTCTGTTTCTTTTTTGAGTCCTTATAGATTCCCTGAAAAATTGCGAAGGTAAGTTTTGATTTAAAAAATTTAAATCATATGAAACCTTTAATTTTTCTGATTCCTTGTACATTGCATTTATTGTGGAAATCATTTTAAATTCTTCAAGATATTTTAAAACTAATGAGTAAGCACGAATCCATGCGATGGAATTTTTATTCTTAGGCGAAGAAATTAATGAAAAAAATTTGGGATTTTTTGATTTTTTAACATAATCGCATAAATCTGAAAGAATTCGGCTTTGGATATATTTATCCATTCCATTTTTTTGAAAGCAATTTTTTGCAATGAGCTTCAATTCTTCTTTTGACAATCTTTTTTTAAATTTTTGTCCATTGTAATGGATAGAACGCATCTTTATATATAATGGCCAATATAACAAAGGTTAATATTGGCCTAAGACGTTACCTTTGAAATTTTAAATAGATATATGATCCATGTTAAGTGATTTTAACGGTAATAATTAACGTAAAATTTTCTTTTTGTTCTTTTGATCCTTTCTAATTGATATTTTTATTTCCTGAATTTATCAATTTGTGCTTTATTACTCGTCGTCAATATGATTAAAATCAGAGAAATATGTGAAATTGTGCAATTTTAACCATATTGATTTTGATATACTTTAAAATCGTCTTAATTAAATGAAAATGCATACCTTACTGTGCTATATAATTGAGGTAAATATATAAATAAATAAATTTTTATTATAATGTGATAATATTTTTGATTTTGTGATTTTTGAATCATGATTAATTTATTATAAAAATGAAATCATCTATAAAATTAAGACAGAACTCATATCCTTTATGTGAATTGATATAACTGTTTAATTCACTTAACTTGATTACCATTATATCTATTTAAAATTTGTTATTCAAATCTGCAATATTAAAGAATGTACATCACTAGAAATAATTGAATTTACTCCATCTGTGAAATCAATTGGATATAATTCTTTTTATAAATGCACATGCTGGAAGATTTTTTTATATAATGAATTCAAAAAGTTGCACTAAACTTTTTCAAATAAAAAAGTTTCAAACTATGTTTTTTAATTGAAGAGAAATTCATGCAAAAGACAGTATTGAATTACGTTAAATATGAGATACCAATTGAAGACTTTGAAAGCGATATGAATACAGAGTCATCAAAAGATAAGAAAGAAAGAATTCTTGATCTTTTCAGAAATCATAACGAACTCAAATCAGAGGAAGAATACAGTGACATTGAATCACATTTGCATTATGCATGTAGAGAAGGAGACCTTGAATTAATAAAAATTTTACTCAGTGAAACAATCGAAGATGATTCCAAATATTTTTTAATCAAAATCGACGAAATAAATAAGACAGCATCATTTTTGAAAGAAAGATGGTGTATAGAAAAATTCCAGCATTTTCATTTTCAAAAATTAAAGAAATTTTGATATATTGAGAAAATTTACACTTTTCGGACAAAATCCTCTCAATCTTATTTATTATAATATTGATATATGAACTTATTTTGACTTGTTTTTTGGAATTAAATCATAAAAAAATCAACTCTTTTTTTATCATAAAAAAGTCTTCGAATTGAATAGGAGTGATTGAAAAAAAATTGAGAGCATTTTGTCTGAAAAGTGCAACTTTTTTGATATACCGAAATTTTTATTCCACTCAGTGTAACAAAAATATGTGAAAGAGCATTTTGTAATTGTACCAGTCTAAAAAAAGTCGAGATTCCAGCGAATTCTAAATTGCAAACAATTGAAGAATATGCGTTTTTATTTTCAAATATCGAAGAAATTTCTATTCCACCCAGTGTAACAAAAATATGTGAATATGCATTTTCAAAATGTAAAAATCTAAGAAAAGTTGAAATTCCAACGAATTCTAACTTACAAACAATTGAAGAATATGCATTTTCATTTTCAAATATCGAAGAAATTTCTTTCCCAAAAAGTTTATTAGAATTAAAAGAAAGATGGTGTACTGGTATAGAAAAATTGAGACGAATTACAATTTCACCATCGAATGGTCAATTCATATTCAAAGACGACAAATATTTAATTGGCAAAAGTAATCAAAACGATACAGAATTTGACAAACTTCTATTTGTAAGACGTGACATCAAAGAAATTCCTATTCCATTAAATATCAAAATCATTGGATCAAGTTCTTTTTCAAAATCAAATATCAAAGAAATTTCTATTCCACAGAATGTAACAAAAATATGTGAACGTGCATTTTTCAATTGTAAAAATCTAAGAAAAGTCGAAATTCCAACTTACAAACAATTGAAAAATATGCATTTTCATTTTCAAATATCGAAGAAATTTCTACTCCACACAGCGTGGTAAAAATATGCGAACGAGCATTTTTCAATTGTAAAAATCTAAGAAAAGTTGAAATTCCAACAAATTCCAACTTACAAACAATTGAAGAAGATGCATTTTTATCTTCAAAAATTGAAGACATTTTTATTCCACGCAATGTAACAAAAATATGTAAAGGTGCATTTAGTTTTTGCTATGAACTTCAAATAGTTGAAATATCTGAAGAATCACAATTACAATCAATTTATATATCATCTTTTGAAGATTGTCAAGAACTCATGATAATAATGATTCCTTCATCAGTTAAAGACTATTAATATCTGTATTAATATTTCTAAATAAACTATATGAAATTTAATTAAATAAATGTTATAATTAGCATTTATATTGTTAGTTCTTGTAACGTTATTTAAAATTTCTCATAGAGTGTTTTTGCTATCATGGTGTCTCTCAATTTTTCTGATGAATTAAACTTTTTTCATTCAAATTGTAGTAAATTTTGATTTTTTATTCAAAATTTGAGACACTATGACTTATTTGAAGCATTATGACCTTTTTGAAACAACGTTATTTTATCTTTGTTATTTTTGAATATGGGTCGCTTTCAAAAGAAACATCATTAACAAAGATCATTTATTTTTGAATAAGTAAAAGCATATTAGTTCATTATAAACTAATCATATAATAATATTATAATTTAATATTAAATATTTTTTTTGATATTTATAAATACAATTATAAGATAAAAATATAAATTTTCTAAAAATATTTTGTATTTAAAAATAGTCGTACGCTATTAAAAAGTTAAAATCCATATGATTTTGATTTTGTAATAATTTTCCTTTTTTATGTCATTCATTTATTCCAAAGAAAAAAACTCAGAAAAAAAGATTTCTATTCACACGTACACTGTGGAATCTAAATATCACATAGAATCATTTACTTTATTTGGATCAAATAACCATCTTTGTTGGTTTATTCTTGATGAGGTTTTTCAACCTTTGGAAGACACTAAAAAAAATATGTATGTTATTAACCGAAATATTAATAATAATGCATATTTTCGGTATTTTAAACTAGAAGTGCAAATAGAATCAGTCCCAAACGATAAAGAACTAGAACTAGAATTTGACGAGACAGATTTTAATGAAAACATACCTCCTCCGATAAAAACCTCCAATCCATCAATTGAATATGATTCTTCTAATCAAAATATTAAGAAACTGGTTGGCTTACTTGAGACTTTAATGTCCAATAATTTTCATTCATACATAACAGTTCATCAATCAGATTATTTTGATAATAATAATTCATCAAACCAAAATTATTCTATTTTTTCAAATTACATTCATCCAAAACCTGATTTAAATAATCTTGATCCACGCCCAAAAGGAAAGTATGAATTTATTTTTCATTCATTCCACCTTCGAATAAATCGAATTTTTTTTAAAACAAAACGAAATGATTTTTTAATTGATTATTTAAATTCAAAAGGAAAATGGTGTAAACTTATTCATACGTCAAATGATGCAAATATGTATGTAATTTCTTCTGACATATATGGAATTCGATTTGATACTAATATATTAAGATTAATTGATTTTGATTTTTTTGGCCAGATTCAGTTTTTTGAAGATTCAAATATTATTCCATCTTCATTTAGCGCATTTCCATTTTGGGGATCTAATTTAAATGGCATTTTAGATGGCATTAAAAATTTTACTTCAACAGATCCAACGAAATCAGGTCTTTTTGAAGCTGTAGGACAACTAGATAAAAGAGATAATTCAGAAAAATCTTTTTTGCGTGGAATGAACTCAATTTTTGATGAGTATGATGATCCAAATGCTTCCATTACTTTTAAATTTGGTTTTAAAATTAAACTTTCAAGTTATATTATTCATGTACCTCAACGAGATCAGCGAGATAGGAATCGTAATCCTCACAAGTGGAAATTAGAAGGTTCAAATGACGAAAAAAATTGGTTTTTATTAGATGAAGTTGAAGATAATATATTTGATACTGAAACAGAAGCTGTTGTTTACCGTACCAAGAACACCTCAGATTATTTTTCATTTTTTAAAATTACAAAATTTGATGATATCATTCTTAACAATGAAATACGTTTTAATCAATTAATTCTATATGATATTGAATTTTTTGGTATAATTTCTCCGTTTTATTCCAGTCCGTCATTTTTTTGGAGATTGCCAATAGTTCGAAATTATGATAATGATAAACCATATATACATTTTTTTGAGAACACCAGTGTTCAACCAATCATTCCAATTGATTTGTGCAATGGAATATTAGGCTGTTTTAATTTCTATGGAGGCGAAGCGAATCAGAGAGCAAATCATTATAAATTCGACTTTTTCAATGTTAGCTTAGTTGCACTTGCAATAATTCATTTACCAAAAGACCTGACTATTACTTTACTTACCAATGAAAATAAAACATACCATGTTGATTTTAAAAACTCCATTAATATTAACGATGATGTTACTTTTATAAAATTAGAAGAAATTGTATATGATATTACCGAGATAAGCATATCAAGAACTTGTGATGGTATTGAATTCTTCGGTCTTGTGTCTGATGATCTTTTTACGAACTACATAATCATGCCATCTCAAAAGGCCAATTTTCCATTCAATTTTGATTTCCATTCTGACATTTTAAAAACTTTAATTTTTTCAGAATTTCATAATTATCGAGACACCTCAAATCTCATCCCATCTTTCTTCAAAGTTGAAGCAACAGAAAAAATGAAAATAAAAAGTCCTCCCTCTCAATTAATTGAATCAAAAAACGATGAAAATTTCGCCTTTTTTGATTTCATTGATTCTTCTGTCTCTTTGAATTTCCTGGCAATTTCTTGCAGAGGCTTGCAGTCATTGAAACTTGAAGGATCAAATGACGGCGTCCATTATGAAGATGTTCTCGAGTTCACTCGAGTTCACAGAAACTTCACACTCAACAATTTCGTCATTCAATCGAAAAACAGGAAGTATTTCAGGTTTTTCAAGCTTTACAGATCAGAAAACAAAACGGAAATTGAATTTGTCAATTTCTTCGGGGAATTGAAACTAATCAGGCCAAAAATGAGAAATCCTTATAAATTAAAAACGTTCCAGAACTTCTTCATCCCGGCGGGTCTCGATTGTCAAAACGGCATTTTGAATGCTCTGAAAAAGTCGCCAATTATAAAGAAAAAGGAGGGGGACGTTTATTTGATCGACTTCTTTGAAATTTCTATCGTTGTAAAATTCGTTTCTTTGGTTTCATTCAATTTGTCTCAAAAAAATGAAATAAAACTTGACGGTTATAACGATAGAAAAGAAAAAATATTTTCTTTGAATTATGAAACTGCAAATCAGGATCAAATAATTGAAGATGACGCCATTCTACAGAATAATTCTGAAGAGGCGGTTACTTCAATTGAAATTAAAACAAATTGGCAAAATTTCAGTTTTGACAAAATTGAATTGTTTGGTCAAATTATAATTTCAAGGCCAAATCCAATTCGTAAAAAGCTGCCAAATTTTGACTACTTTCTGAATCCATTCAATGGAATTCTGAACTCAGGTTGTGTAAAGTATAGAAAAAGTTCCCATTTTCACTATACAGAAATTGAATTCGATTCAATCGTTTTCTGTAAAGACGTTTTCATTCAATTTAATGAGAACGTCACAGATGACTTCTTCATCGAGGCTTCAAATAGTTCAGCTTTGTGGCAAAATTTGGATTTGTCAGCTGATATCACTTCACCAACTGAAGCTATATTCAAAATAAACGAATCCGGCGGTTTTTCCATTTTTCACTTTTGTAGTAAATCAAATTTGACCATTAAAAAAATTGAACTTTTCGGAAAAGTGGAAGAAAAAGATGAGAATTTGTCTTTACAAGCCGCAAGATATAAAATTGAAGTGCCGATCAAAATCCTCTCAAATAAAGTGACAAAAATTCCTTATGATAAAAATCGTCGTTTTTGCGGTTTATTCTATTCAATTCAGCATAATTTTGATGACTTAAAAACAGCATTTTCAACAAAGGGAACAACAGGAAACGAATCAAGCGAAATTTCTCTGTTCGATCATTATTCAAATGATAATATTTCCTTCACAAGTACTCATAATAATGCTATTTACATTCATTTCAGATTTGCTCATATTAAATTATCGGATTATACAATCTATTTTGGGGCTGATCTACTACTCCAAAAAAATATTAACAAATGGAAACTTGAAGGATCAAATGACGCCAAAAATTGGGAATTAATAGAAGAAGTGGCGACTGAATTCAACTTGCTGGTCTCGAATCTTGGCAAAAGTAAGGGAAATATTAATTCATATTCACATTTCCGCTTCATTTTAGAAAATCCTTGCGTATTACGTAAAATAGAATTCTACGGTGATTATATTCCAGCTCCCGTGAGCAACGACTTAGTAATTATCAAGAATCATCCAGTTTTTCTCAAAAAAAATCCATTTTCTGGCATTTTGAATTCAATGTGCCGATTCACAAATATTTTTGAGAAGCAACTTGTCAAAACGAGTCCAACAAACCTGAGCAAAATCATTATTAACAATAGTGACAAGAATAATGAAGAAGTGACAATTGACCAGCATGCATCAATCAACTTTGGCAGCTCAAAATTAAAATTGAACTATTATTCATTAAAAACAACGATGAAAAATTGGTCAATTAAGGTCAAATCAAATAAATCAGATGATTGGATTGAAATACATCAACGAAAGGACAATAATAGATGTTGCATATTCAAAGTTGATAACTGCCCTTCCTTCTCAAAAATTAGAATTGAAAACAACGATGAAAAACCTCAGAAATTGAAAAAAATAGAATTCTTTGGAAAAATTTCTGACAAAAAATTGACAAAAACGTACAGATATGACGTGATGAACGGCCTCCTTTCACTGCTGATGTATCAGTTCCCAAACTCGGTCATTGACAGAGAAATAACCGTCAAATCGTCTGATTACAGGTACACAAATCCTCTTCAACTTTTTGAGAGAAACCGAATTAACCGTATTTTCTGTTTTTTACCTTCAAAAACAGAAAAAAAGGAGGAATCATCCGTGGCGTTCGTCGCCTTAGAATTCTGGAGTTTTGCAATTCAAATAGAAAAGTATTCGTTACTTCTATTCAAAAATAAAAAAGTGAAAAATTTGAAAATTGAAGGAACCACTTCACTTCCAGCACTTGACCAATCTTCTGAAATTAAATGGGAAGAGATTGACTTTTTAAATGAGAAAAATTTGAATTGTAACGATACACTTTTGAGAGATTCAAAATCATCTCACTTCTTCCACTTCATTCGTCTTTCGTCGACCGATGAATTTTGCTTTGAAAACATCGAATTCTTCGGCGATTTCAAGCAGGAAAAGATTGAATATATAGACGATCATGTTTTCACAGCAGCGATTCCCGAGGAGTCATTTGAAGTTGATGCACTTGCGAAGTTTCCTCCTATTCCAGTCAACTCGAATGAGAAGAATTCAGAAAAGTTCTCAAAAAGTGGATTTTTCCATAGTAAAGACGTTAAAATTAACGGTTTTATTGAAATATCGACAATGGAAAGTGATGTGAATTCGAAGCCTCTTTTGTCTATTTTTCGGTTGTTAAATCCTAACGAGTATTTCACCTTGAATTCACCTAACCGATCAATAACGATCAACTTTTTGACGACTTCTTTTCAACTGACTCATTTCTACATTGAGTGTCTAACCGATAACGTTAAAGTGAGCGTTTTTGCAGACGACACGAACGTTTATAATGGTCCACTCATGAAAGTGCGACAAACCAACGAATTCATTTTCAGCAAAGATCTTAAAAAAATGCCATTTATTGTCCCTGCGACCAAATATGAATTCAAATTCTATTCAAGTGGCGTCATTAAGCTTCAGTACATTGAGTTCTTTGGGAATCTTATGCAGAAGAACGATGCGCCGGATCGTCTTCTTTCCACAGGCCACAACCACATTGACCTTTCATTCACAGAAACGGTTGGATTGAAAAAGTTCACAAACAAGACGTTTAGTCTTATGAAAGAGCTGAAGCGATTTGACATCTTCAGGGACGGAGTGATCAACTTCATTCTGAAGAACTCAATCAATTCAATCCTCTCAATTTACGAACGATATCCGACCATTGAAAAGTACCCGGTGACCGTTAACACTGACCCTCCGTTTGAGCTTGCTTTTGGGAACTCCCCGCAGGTCACTTTTGACTTTGGCTTTTCGTCGCTCCTCCTCGAGAAGTACTCGATCGAGACGGGCATGCGACACTGGCTTATGGAAGGCTCTCAAAACCACGGAAAAAGTTGGTTTGTCATTCACATTCAACAGAAAAGTGAAGTGAACTCAAATTTGTTTGCTCTGAAAAAGTTGATGGTCCCTGTTTCATTGATAAGGATCACCAACTTGGATTCACTTTTTGACGGTTTTTACGGTTCTGACAATGAATCGATAAATTCGAGCGGAATCAAAAAGATCGAATTCTTCGGCGACCTGATTGTCAGCCTTCCCACTCAAATTGATGAAAAAGTGACAGCTGAAAATGACCGTGACACTTTTTATTCAATTCTGGACGATAGTGAAAATGAAGTTGACGATGAAGATCAGAAAATTTCAATGCCTCAAGAAAACTTGATTTTCTTCCCTCAGAAATCGCTCCCCGTCCCCAAAACGCCGGCCAAGTCAAAGCGGGACTCATCGCCGCGCGCAAGCAAGAACAGAAACAAAAGTCCAAAAAGTGAAGCCAATAGTGAAGCTAAAAGTGAAGCTAAAAGTGAAGCCAATAGTGAAGCTGATTTGGAAATAAACGAATACGAATACGAATACGAGTACTACTACGAGTATGAAGCTCCTGAAGAGTTGGAACTGTCGAGCTCAAACGATCAAAGTTCAACTTCTGAACTGATTGACGATAACATTTTCAATATAACTAATTTGACGACGTCTGAGCTACTTTCTTTTCTGGCGATGATTAGATCGCGCATAAACAGCTCCGACGATTTTACTGATGATATCAGTCTAAGCAACACTTACTCGGGGTCGGACTCGGACCCTGAAACTGACGGCTGAAATTGAAAGATACTTCAAATGTATCTTATTAATTAATAAATGCGATTCTTTGATTAGATTGAAGGTTGTGCTACTTGTAATCATGGTTTGATGAGAATGCCTTTCTATTGGCTTCAATTGCATTTACTGCTTTGCAAAATGATGGATTACTAATTCAATCATTTGATATTTTTGTATCCTAATATAAAATATTATTAGAACTTATTTTCTCTATTTTTATTAAATGTTTTTTTTTTCTTTTGTTATTCATTTACTAAAATTTTGAATTTCTTCAGTATTCTGTTTTAATTGATGTTTTGATTATAATTGTAATTTTCTTTGAATATAATCTTCTTTTTTTTTTTTTAGAAAAAGCATGCTTTATAAATTGGATAAGTAGACAAACCTAAAAAAAAAAAAAAATTAATATAGATATGATTTTTTTTATAACCTCGCATTTAGTTGATTTGTATATGCTCGACAAAGAATATTGTACAAATCATTATTATTTTCTTTAAGAGTAGCTGGGCTTTCGGCAAAGCAAACAAGTAAAGTATCACTCATTGTGCTAATAGGATCATTCATTAAAGTCAAACCAACTAAAGTGAAAATAACTGACAACGTAACAAATAAAATATTTGGTGTTGAGCCCGACTTGAAGAACATTAATGATATCGGATGTGAAATTAATCCACTGAAAATAACAAACAAGATCATATTATAATTTAATGCATCTCTTATAACACATCCATCAATAAGTACGTTAATAAATCTTGTATATTCAAGTTCTGCCCATCTTCTGCATCCTTCATAATAAGGAACACCAAAAATGGAGCAATAGATAAGAGCATAATGACTAATCCATTGGGCAAATGATTCAAGAATGCTCAGTATGCATAAAGCGAGACAACTTACGATTTCCAAAATTAATCTTGCTGCATTGTCATTATTCCTATCATTATTATTGCGATTTCTATTTTGCTGTCGGACAAGTTTAACAAATGCTCGCAGTGCTTCAATAACTGCAACAATTAATGCAGCTAAGCATGCACTTCCAAATGAGGTTGTTGATGAGCGTTTGAATGACTCCCAGATAGGATGTTTTGGATAATTAGGTGTTCCATTCAAGAAATACCAAGAAGCTGCTAGTCCAGCTCCTGTCATATAGATTACATAAGTGATCGTTAATGTAATCCAAGTGTATGAGAAAACGCAATAAACATACCAGAATGGACTGAAATGCATTGCAGCTGTACAAACACAAATAAAAATATAGCCTACATTAATTGCAAAAGAAATTATTGTATGGATTAAACATAATAGTACTATTGATGGATTTTCTAATACCAATTTGGTTGTTGTCTTGAAAATAGCAGAAGAAAATGGAATTCTACTTTGAACAAGGCAATACCAAAAAGATGATAAAACAAGCATTAATCCTGAAAGGAGAATGCTACCAAATCCGCCTGTCAAGAAAGTAGCAACACAATAAAGCCCAGAAAATATAAGACCAGCCAACATTCCAAATTTAATATAAAATTGGGATAAGAGATGAGCATATATAAAATGTATTAAGTTTATTCCAAAGGCAATAATAAATGATAGCGTCAATGGTACCCTTAATGATTTGAGATAAACAGTTTGAATATCTTGTTTGCTATTATCAGCATGAACAGTAGTTAGAGATGTATTAAAATTATTTTCGTCTAAAAAATCTTGTAGGGTTTCTACTTTGAAGTGTAATGATAAATACACAATAAGAGTAATTGTAACAAAAATATTGACAAAGAAAAGGAGCGAATATTTTGAATCGTAATAAGTTTTTTCTGCTCTCATATTATTTGAAAATTGAGATGGTTCGAAACTTGAAGAGTTATCCCAATACTGTGAATAATAGGATTGGCTATTTGGTACTTGAGACCAATCGTCAACTGTCATTGGTCTATATTGGATGTTATTTAAATCATAATCATATGTCTGGTCAATTTGGCCTCCTTCGCGTTGGTCATATGGATCAAGATCATGATCTTGCCTCATATTATTCTAATCTCGAAAATGTTTTAAAAATTTTTAATGGCACGTTTTGATGTTAACAAAATTTTAAAGATTTTTATTAACCAAGATTTTAAAAAAATATTTTGTAAAAGAAATATTTCTTTCAAATTAAATGTTTTGACATAAAATAAATTCAATTTTTTTATTTTTATTCAATATTTTTTGACCTTTACTAATTGTATAATCAACCAAAAAACGATACATAAATGGTCATATATCATTCATGAAAAACCTGAAAAATAAAGAAGTTTTTACAGATTTCGTTGTAATCATAAAACTAATAATATTTGAATGCAATAAAATGAAATAAAATAAATCATTTTAATCAATTGATAATCAAAATAAAAAAAAAAAATTTAAACCCTAGTTGAGTAATCAAATAAAAAAAGGTATTAAACAAATTTTCACTATGAATATATCCCTAATTTTGAATCTTATCAGCATTATAAAAAAAACTTACAGAGAAGTTCTTCAATTGAATTTTTTCAGAATTTTTTTTTGACAGTAAACGTTAATACAACCATAATTTAAAGATATCTCGATTATTATCCAAAATAATATTATATAAAAACTTAGCATTACATAAGATATAATATTTATGAATAGTTTTATTTATTTTATAAAAATAAAAATTTGTTTGAATGAGAAAAAAATGTTTTTTGATAGTTGCAATTTGAATTAGACGATACATCTTTTATAAATTCATGATATCTATTGATAATGGAAGTACAAATTCAAAAGTTGTTCTTCTTGGAAATTCAGGTACAGGTAAAACATCAATATTGCAATGTCAATTAAATCGATCAATGAACGAAACATCTCTTCCAACAATTGGATGCGTTTATCATGAAGTTAACATATTGGTTAAAGACGAAAATATTTCACTTAAAGTCTGGGATACAGCTGGACAAGAAATATACAGATCTATTGTGCCAATTTATGTTCGTGGCAGTGCTGCCGCAATTTTAGTTTATGACGTATCTGAGCCTGCATCGCTCTCTTCTCTTTCACAATGGCTTTCGATTTTACTTGAAGAATCAGAAAATGTTCTTCTTTATGTTGTTGGCAACAAAATAGACCTAACGGATCGTTATGTAGTTGAAGATAAAGAAGCTAAACATTATGCTGATTCTATTCATGCATCTTTTTTTAAAGTTTCAGCAAAAGAAGCAAAAGGTGTTAATGATTTATTTACTGCGATAGCAAACGACTTATGTGGGAACAAAAATTTTATTACTAGAGAAGTAGCTGAACAGAATCAAAAAGCAGACGGATGTTGTTAATTCATTGCTTAATATTAAATGTATGTATGTTTTATTAATTCTTCTTCTATATTATTAAGAAAATTTTATAAAAAATATATCACATATTTGTGCAAAAAATTTGATACCATTTTGGAAAGCTTGAAAACATGTATTCTAACTGCAGCTTAATAGATAGGCACTATGTTGTTTAAATTTGGACATTTTGCATTTCATTAATGAAAAGCTTAATCGTTTTTCATGTTGTCCCAAATATTCTTAAAGACGAAATTATAATCAAAAAAAGCATTTGGTCAAGTTTTTTTCTTCTGCAAAACAATTTTCTTTTGTTGATGAAATAGCTGATCTATTTCTTGTAACCTGGTTTGCGCAGCACTAAGTTGTTCTTTCAAAGTTTGAATTGTTTTTTCTTTTCCTTCGATCAGTCCTTTAACTTTTTTAGATACAGCATCAAGTTCAGATGCATGCTGATTAGCAATTTGAATCTTCTCTTGTTCAAATTGTTGCTTTTGATTCTTCATTTCAACTTTTGTTTCAACCAACAGCTTTCTCGTTTCTCTTAAATCAGCCAAAACATTTTCTCTAGCTTCATTTTCTCTTTGAGAAATTGTCAGACGCATTTGACTTAGCTCATTTTCCATCTGGCTTATTTCTTTCTGTAATCTATCATTTGCTTGCTTTTGTCGATCAAGTTCGCTTTGTAATCGATTGTTTTCAGATTCTAATCTAGAAGTAATATTTTTCTCATCTTGGAGAGATTGCTCAAATTGCATTTTTTCTTGTTCAAATCTTCTTTTTTCATCATCTAATGTTGTTAAAGCTTTCTTTTTTCCAAGTTCAGCAAGATTTACTTTTCGATCAGCATCATCTTTGATTTTTTTCTTTTCTGTATTTAAATCAGCTTCTAATTTTTGAACCACAATTCTTAATTTTTTCTCATTTTTGATTTTATTTTCACTTTCGAGTTTTCGCTTAATTTCAACTTCATCAATTTGCATTTGCTCCAAAGTTTCTTTTTTGGCCTTTTCAACAGCTGCAGCGATTTTAGATTCACATTTTTGTAATTCTTGTTGAGAACGAAGTCTTTCTGCTTCCAACTCTGCTTTCCATCTTTCTCTAGCTTCATTTAATAATGAATCATTTTCAGATTTGAAAACATGCATTTCTTGAGTTTTTTCGTTTTCAACTAGTTTTAATCTGTTAGTCATTCGATCAAGTTCTTCCTTATGCATTTCTCTCTCTCTTTCAAGCTGTCTTTGCAATCTTTGTTCCAATGATGAAAATTCTGATTCTCTTTCACGGGATAATTGTTCAATTAATCTTGTTCTTTCTTCATCAGCAAGTTTTTCGCAATTGGCTCGTACTTCTCTGATTTCATCTTGATGTTGGAGCTTCAAAGCTTCCATATCTCTTTTTTGCTGGTCGAGTATCTTTTTAAGCTCAGGTTCCATTCCTTTAACAGTAATTTCTTTTACTTCTTGAATTTTTTGTTCAAGAATTTTTTTCTGTCTAGCTTTTTCTTGTGCTATTGCTAATTCACGCTGTTTGGCAATTTGTTGAGCAGCTTGTTCATGAACCTCCTTTTCACGTCTCATTGCTTCATCTCTGGCTACTTGTGCTTTGTTCTTTAGTGTCTCACAATCTTTAGCAAGGGATTCTTTGCTTTTTATTAATTCATCAATTAGAGATTGATTTCTTCGAATAATTTCTTCATACTTTGTTTTTTGAAGATTAATCTTCTTTGTGTATTTTGCTTTTAAATCGTTCTTTTCTTTGTTTGATTGTTGAATAAAATCTTGAAATTTTTTTTGTAAATCTAATTCTCGATTTTTAGCTTCAGCTTCTCTGCTTTTAGCTTCTTGCACAGTTGTTTCAAGAGAAGAAATCTTATTTGATACTTCTTGTTGTAATTCTTCCGCTCGAGATAAGTCAGGCATGTTAATTTGCTGAGTTGTCATATTTGATTCAACAGTATCTAGATATCCGAGCAAATCATCCAGTGTCTCAGCATTCTTGCTCATCTAGAAACGTTGAAAAAAGAATGGAAAAGATTGTTTAGTAAACGTAAAAAAAAATAAACAATTTTTCAAAGCTCATTGAAACATAAAAATAAATTAAAAATAGTCTTTTAGCAAAATAAAAACTAAAGATCTTGATTTAATTCTAATAAAAATAATATTTTCTTTATTAACCTGATTATTACATTAAAAACATGTTTATTTAATTAATTGATTATTTGGACATGGAGAAGAGTCTTAGTTTCTTTAAGAAATAAAATATAGCATCACATAAGAAAGAAGGACATCTGTTCACTCTTTCTTTAACTTGCTCTGTAGCGCCTTCAAGTAGCATTGGAAGCAAGTGGATGTGAATATTTCCCTCATTCAGAGGTTTTGTCGCACATTCTTCTTCTCTCTCTGAGTTTTCTACCTCAACAATATGATTTGCTTTTGCCAAAATTGCTCTATATGAGCTCTTCTTCTTAACAGGCTGACGAGAAGAAGCAACGGAAGCTGCAACAGAACCTGCCTTCTGAGAAACATTATCATTTGCAGCTGCTGGAGCTGCTGCATCTCCATCTTCGTTTTCAGGTGTTTCTGGATTAACTTCTTCATCTTCACTTTCTTCTTCTACACTGGTAAAGTCTTTGCGCTGTTTAACTAGAAGCATAGCACGATCAGCTGGAAGCATTGAATTCCATTTACTCCAACGGATGCAAAAGCCGGTACCTGAATCTGATATTCCTTGTTCAAGAACAGATTCAAGATCTGATGCTTTAGGATTAAGGCCTTCAAGCTGTTCTGGAGCTAATATATTGATGCCATGATCAAGTAAGAAATCAACAGCTGCCACTGGGGAAAGATCTTTAAAGGCAAGATATGCTGGATTCTCAAGTGAGCATCTTCCATTTGAGTCAATTTCAATTGCAAGCTCAAGAAGAGCAGTTTTGAGATATATTTCAAAAGTTGTTTCTGAAGTACTATTAAGTTCCCAATATTCAAATGGAAATTGATTATATCGAGGAACAGCAAGAGCAAAAGTACCAATTGATAATGAAGAAAATTGTAATTCGCCTTTTTCTGGATCAGGTGTAACATTTGTGATTGATTCTGATGATATTGTTCCATCATCTTTAAGAAGAACAACAGTAGTGCCTGATTCAGGCTCAAGAAATGCTCGATTTTCAACAGTAACAGTAAAAACAAGGGGTGGTTGTGCAGTTGATATGTTTCGGAAAGGATAATTTACGCGTGTTAATGAGTTCATTTGTGGAGATTGTCGAAGTGTCATAGTTCCAATGCGTTTTGGTGGAGTTGGAAGTTGTATAAATTCGCATTTGATCATATTATCAAGAAATAGATATTGGTCGTTAAATGGTTTTTCTGATAAAGTGATTATTCGGATGGCAATTGACGTCATAGCAACTGCTTTGGGAAATTCGATTTTAACACCAGGAAATGTCATTTCTTTATTTCTTGGATTTTTGGATAGGTTTACCCACATACCAAATCTAATTCCTTCAGCTTCTGCAGTAACAAGAACTTCGTTTTTACCAGAAGTGAACTTATCACTAAAAACAAGATGGTGTACTGTTATTTCTTCAATTTTCTTTTGAACCAATTCGCGTGTTCGCTCGATTTGATCCTTACATCTTTCAAATTGTTTTTGATCCTGTGAAACTTCAGCTTTATCCATTATGGTTGTGAGGCTTTTAATAATCAGGTTTGATTGTCGAATATTATCAAATAAATCTTTGAGGTCACTTTCTTTTCTTTCGCTCCATGTTGTGAGGAAAGAATTAACATCTGGAGTTGACCTTACATCAATCGAATGATCACATTGCTTGAAAATTTGCCAATCTTCTGCTTGTTCTTTTTCATTTACAATTCGCCGTCCTTCTTCATTTCTTTGTTCACGAAGGGCATTAATCGCAGCATCTTCTTCGGCTAAACGTTGCTGTTGTTCTTCTCTCTTTTTTTGCTCGTATTCTCTTTCTTTTTGATCTCGAATTTCTGCTTCTCTCCGCTCTTGTTCGAGACGCTCTTGTTCTTCTTTTTCACGTCTTAAACGTGCTGCTTCTTTCTTTGAAAGTTTCTTCTTCTTTGGTTCTTTTACAGCTTTGCCAGCTTTAGAAACTTTGGATACTTTCGAAACTTTGGAAACTTTTGATACTTTTGAAGCTTTTGACATTCGAGATGTTTCAGAAACAGCTTTGGAACCTGGGCGTTTTCCAACATTATCATCAACGGCAGCTGAGTTTGGAGGTTCAATCATTTTTCTTTTTAAATTTCAATTTATTCCTTATCCGTTATAAAATTTTTTTCCTTTCTATATAACGTTTTTTTTAGTAATAAGAATTGTCACTTTTACAGTAAATTATAAATACAAAAACAATTTGTTTTTTTGATATAATTGTACAAGTTCAAACAACTCATCACCAAATTTTTATAATTTAATATATTATAATATTAAATTTATAAGTAATTAATGATATAGTTATTTAATAAAAACTGTGTGAAAGAGGTTAAATTTGGAGATATTTATATATTAAAACAACTCCTTTTTTTTTAAAAAAAAAATTGAAAGTAAATCAAATGATAAACGGTCGAAATCCAAACCCTTATTGGAATGCAGTCAATCGACACATCAAGCGATGATGTGCCGATCGATCCTGATCCACAAATAAATTTAATTTCTTCTCTAAGAAAAGAGAATTTATATTTGCAGACAAAAGTTGATGAATTACAAACAGAGTTAAAAAAGAGCCATTTATTAAATGTTAAAAATAAAAAATTGAATGAAAAATTATGTGAAGCAAATTCAGAAATCGAAGATTTAAAATGCCGTCTTCAAATATCAATTAATCAAAATTGTGAAAATAAAAAGCAACTTAATATTGAAAGATATACGCAAAATCAGATATGTGCCAATGGTCTCAGTAAATTAAAAAATAATATGGAGCAAATACTTCAACAAAAGAATTTATTATCAGATGAAAATTCGAAATTGAAAGAGAAAATAGACTCATTGTCTAATAAATATGACATAGATATAGCCTTTATTCAGAATCAAGACAGAATTTTATTATCTTCTGCTGCATCATTTTTTAAATTTGATTTTAACACAATTGAGCAATTAAAAGATTATTTTCTAAGTCATTCTATGCCTCCTTCTCTACTTCCTGAAAAAGATAAAGTTATTGATTCACAACTAATAATAATAAATAATCTCAAATCCAAATGCCGTTCGATAAAAAAAGATTATGAATCATTACTTCAACAGAAGCAATTTGAAATAGATCAACAAAAACAGAAAATAAGCAATCAAGATACAATTATAAATGATTTGCATAAACAAATTGAACAAAAAATCGAATTTTTCACACGAAAGATTTCAAAAATAAAATCTAAAATTCCTAAGAAAAAAAGATTGTATAAATTTACATCTCCAACGATAACAATAATACCAGATCCTATGCAAATGCTTGGAATGAAGACAGAAAACGAAAATAAAAAATCAAATACTCATTCGTCCAAATTAATTGAAAATTTAAACGAGACTGTATTACAACTTCAAGAAGAAAACAGGAAAATCCAAAATGATTCAGTAAATTATCAAATTCAATTACAGAAATATAAATCAGAAAATGAATCAAATCAAGTCCAAGTGACCAATTTAAAAATTGAATTAAGCTCTTTAAAGAAAGAATATGAAATCAAAATGAAAAGTGCTAATGATAAAATTAATGAGCTCAAGCTCTCCAGTAAAATTCCAGATCCGATTACTGAACAATTAATTTCATCAGCGAAGAACAAAATTCATCAGCAAAAAGAAAAGATAATCTTAAAAGAATCCCAATTGGCAAAAGTGACAAATGAAGCCAATCATTTAAAACTTATTGTTTCTCAGCAAAAAGTGGACATTGCTCGTTTAAAGGCTGAATTGGCAAATCGGAGTGACCATTTATGTTCTCAAATTTTCAATGACATTGAACCAATTCCAATCACAATTCCTCAAGAACAACCATTTTTTGTCTTCAATTATTCTGAATTAAATTCAAAGCTAAAACCGATTTTGAGGCCAATTGTAGAAAACGGTTCTTTATCAATTGAATCCAAACTGCAAATTGCCATTCGAAAAGTGGACTCATTCTATATGGCAAAAATCGAAAAATTGAAAAAATTCAAGAAAATTAATTTTTCTTTAGAAAATTTTATTTCTGAACTTTTTCAATTATTAATTGGTCGTAAAATTGATATTGAGAGCTTGTCCCAAAATTCTGTGATTCAGGCACAAGTTATTGAAGGTCTAAAGGACAATAAAAGAAAGATGGACCTACTTCAGAGCTCTTCTATGAATCAAAACAACGAAATTTCGAATTTAAATAAGAAATTGACCAAGGCTAAAGAAAAATTGACCTCTGCTAAAAATCATCAGAAAAAGATTGAATCTTTGAGAAAAGAGTTGGAAGAATCAATTTCTGAAAATGAGAAATTAAAAGGCGAAAATTCCGAATTGGAGAGAAAAGTGACACTGCTGAAGAATGAAAATGCTGAGCTGTACTCGGTGCTCGAGTATGAAAGAGGACATATCATCCAGATCAAAAGAGAACAATGCAGCTCACTGGGTGAATATGAAGAGTTGCTTAAAAAGATGAAGAAGAAATGCAACGATCAGCGAAAAACTATAAAATGTTTGGCTGAATTCAATTGTTAATTATTGTTTGCGTTTTTGTTGTTTATAGATAAAAAAAAATTGTTTGTTTGATATTTTTTATATTGTTTGAATACTGTAAAGCTGTAATGTGACTCATATTATGAGCCCAATATTTTATTTAAGAAACAACAGTTTTATAATATATTATTATTAATTTCAAATTGGTTAATTTAAGGTACAAATGTAATACGTTATTAATTTGACCTGTGAACGTTTATTATTTGAGAAGATCGCCCTCACAGAAAAAGTTAATATTTGAGGGGTCTGTTTCTGACACTTATTTTACAATTTTATTCAATTTTGTGATATGTCATATGAAATGAGTAAATAAAATTTACATTTTTTTAAATCAATTCTAGCCATTAAAGGTGTTCGAATTGCCAATCTCAAGATATTATCAACTATTTTGTCATTATGATATGAATTCTTTATATGAAGATAGTATAAAATTTCAAATCTGAAATTTTATTAATATTTTTTCTATTAATACAAAAAAGCATAATTATATAGCATAGTTAAAAATTCTATAACTTAATTACAACAATATCTTTTGAAATTAAAGTTATTTTATCAATATATATGTATATACAAATTATAAAAATAATTATTCAAATCTTTTTTTCACAATTTCTAAAAAAACTAAATATATGTATATATTATTTAATAATTAAAATATTGGTATTTATTAATATTGTCAATAATTTAAGATAATAATATAATCTATATATAAGCTTGTAAAATATACCCAAATGTAAAAAAAAGACCTGGTCTTGGTGATTCTTTCTGGTCTTTTGGCGATTTTAATAAATCTTTTAAAAAGTTATTTCTTATGAATTATTAAATAAAATGATTAAATGATATTTGATTAAATAATAATTCAATTTACGAATCAACATTCAATAAATTCAATGAATTTATTTAATTACTAGGCTATATATATTCATAAAAATATAAATACTATTAATATTTCAATGCATTATTTCAATGTATTATTTATTATTCGGCTATATATATTCATAAAAATATAAATACTATTAATATTTTAAATACATTTTATATCTATATATATTAAAAATATAAATGAAAAAAATTTATTTTCAATTGAAAAAATGCTTTTATTGATTTTATTATGGGGTAGAATAGATATAACACTGTTAAGGTGAAGTGACCATCACAGTATTCAAAAAATAAAACTTTTTGATAAATGTAATAAGAACTTTTTAATAAATGTAATAAGAACTTTTTAATAAATGTAATAAGAACTTTTTAATAAATGTAATAGAACATTTTGAAAAATGTAATAAGAACTTTTTGTGAAATTAAATTATAGATCTAAAATTATTTGGGAATATAGTAATACCGAAATGAAACTATTATGGAATATAGCGACATAATTACAATAATATTCTTGAAGTTACTGGTATTTTACTCTAATTTAAACTTGATATTCAAAATTGGTAATAATTAATATGGAAGTCTTCAAAAAGATATATTATCCACAAACTAATTCCTCAAAAAGATAATAAAATATAGAGCAAGCGCCACTATGACCATATTTAAACCAGATTAAATAATAATATGTAATGTGTTGCCAAAAAAACAGTATAAAATACGTTAATTTTATTAATGATTATAATATTGACACTAATGGCTACTCCCTGAATTCCAAATCTAGCAGAAAATTTATAATTAAAATTATTTCGAAAAACAAACTTTCATTTAATCAACCTAAGTCTCATTTTTTTTATAAAATAAGCTCATAAAAGAAAAATTAGATTTTTAAACAGTTGGCGTATCCTTTTAAAATATATTGATTTAATATTAAATTATATTACTGAGAAACAGTCGAATAAATTTCTGTAAAAACAGTTAGTTATAATAAATTTGTACAAGCAAGATGAAAAAAATGATTAATTGAGATTTTAAAATTCTACATTTAAATAATTCTGAAACCATGTTGCTATAAATTAAAAACTAAAAAAAAAAAACTATTCATATTTATTAAAACTTTAGGATTTTACTAGCATTTTTTTTAATATCTTACAATATTGTAAGATATCCGTCAATATTTAAATATTTGAATTTTTTCTTAATATTTTCAAAATTTGTTAAAGCTCTCACAATTTTAGTAAAATATTAATGATTCCAATATTTTTACTTTTAATCTATTAAAATATCAAATGTTCATAAAAATAATATTCAATAAGTAATTTATTCATTTAAATTATGTTTGGTCTTTTCGTCTATGTGGTATAGTATAAATTTTAAAGTCTAAGTTAATCGCTATCGAGTATTTAGATAATCGTTTGAAAGTCTAAGATAATCGCTATCGAGCATTTAGATAATCGTTTTAAAGTCTAAGATAATCGCTATCGAGTATTTAGGAAATCGTTTTAAAGACTAAGATAATCGCTATCGAGTATTTAGATAATCGTTTGAAAGTCTAAGATAATCGCTATCGAGCATTTAGATAATCGTTTTAAAGACTAAGATAATCGCTATCGAGTATTTAGGAAATCGTTTTAAAGTCTAAGATAATCGCTATCGAGCATTTAGATAATCGTTTTAAAGACTAAGATAATCGCTATCGAGTATTTAGATAATCGTTTGAAAGTCTAAGATAATCGCTATCGAGCATTTAGATAATCGTTTTAAAGACTAAGATAATCGCTATCGAGTATTTAGATAATCGTTTGAAAGTCTAAGATAATCGCTATCGAGTATTTAGGAAATCGTTTTAAAGACTAAGATAATCGCTATCGAGTATTTAGATAATCGTTTGAAAGTCTAAGATAATCGCTATCGAGCATTTAGATAATCGTTTTAAAGACTAAGATAATCGCTATCGAGTATTTAGGAAATCGTTTTAAAGTCTAAGATAATCGCTATCGAGTATTTAGATAATCGTTTTAGAGTCTAAGATAATCGCTATCGAGCATTTAGATAATCGTTTGAAAGTCTAAGATAATCGCTATCGAGCATTTAGATAATCGTTTGAAAGTCTAAGATAATCGCTATCGAGTATTTAGATAATCGTTTTAAAGTCTAAGATAATCGCTATCGAGCATTTAGATAATCGTTTGAAAGTCTAAAAATAAAAGGCGCCAAAATTAAATATCATTTATCAAAAAGTTCTTATTACATTTATCAAAAAGTTTTAATTACATTTATCAAAAAGTTTTTATTTTTGAATACTGTGATGGTCACTTCACCTTAACAGTGTGCTATTTATCATTTCTCTTTTATTATATATTTATATCTTATTTTTTTTTTTTTATTTTATATATGATATTTTGAAAGCTTTACAAATCACCATCGCCAAAAAAACCGTTTTGGTGATCTCCAAAATATATGTAAACTATTCAAAATTGAATGCTGTCGCCAAAAGCCCAAGACCTGGGTTTTTGGAGAAATCGGTTATTTGGCTTTTCATCGTCAATATAAATGAGCTTTTTATTATTATTTTATATGATATATTATACAAATCATACAATTATTTAGTAATATTCAAAAAATAACATTTTTTTACTGAGAAAATCTTATCGATTATTAATATGACTTTTGATAAAACTCATTTAATTCCTCTTTCAAATAATTCAATGGTTTATGACAATAATAAATATTAATAGACCACTGCAAGCCAAATAAATTTCTTTTATTTGAAATATAATTGATATTAATATATTATTGCTCCAACAATAAATCTATATTTTTAATATCTGTTTGATCTTTCTGTTTAATATTGAGATATATATATTTTAAAATTTATGCAAATTTTTTTTCTGAAAAAGTTGATAATTTCATTCAAAAAATATCTGTTTTATTAAAATGATTTATAATTCGATAATTATGAATACGATTATTATGAAATTATAATAAAGTAATTATATCATGTTAATGAATAAGTGTACAAAATATTATAAGAAAATTGGCGCTAGGTTTTTAGAAAAATAACATTTCAAATTGATAGAGTTTTATTGGTTGAGGACAAATTATTCTGATTAACGATTAATAATTGAATATAATTGCTTTTTTTATAATTCATTAGCAAATTTATAAAAAAAACGCAATGATAATATGGCCATATTAGTTATTTTCGTATTTATTTTATATTTCAACGAAATTTAAATGCCTCTTAAAAAATATCATTATTGATATGAATATATAAAACAATTATGTGTTAATTGTTTCAATTCTCATGCATATATATACATTCAATTGCCATCATTTTGTAGCTAATTAAAATAATCATTTATATTGGTTTGAACGAATATTATACAATCATTTTAAATAAAGATGTCTTTTACTAAAAACGTAGCGCCAATTTTCTTATAATATTTTGTACACTTATTCATTAACATGATATAATTACTTTATTATAATTTCATAATAATCGTATTCATAATTATCGAATTATAAATCATTTTAATAAAACAGATATTTTTTGAATGAAATTATCAACTTTTTCAGAAAAAAAATTTGCATAAATTTTAAAATATATATATCTCAATATTAAACAGAAAGATCAAACAGATATTAAAACTGTAGATTTATGCTTCAATTTAAAAATTATTTTTATTATTAATAAAATATGATAAAGTATTTTTCACCCTTCTCACAATTTTGAATGGTTTATATTTTGGCTTACAGTGCTCTATATTAATTAAAATTTATTTGACAATAATATGGTTACATTTGGTGATTTTTAAAACCCAAAAAACGTTTATTTCACCAAATTTACAAGCTTACTATATACATTGTTAATAAATTTTTAAATATTTATTTTATGATATATTTATGTTTTATTATTCTTTATTTTTGAAAACCAAATTTTTACTTTTGATAAATATCTTTTTATTTTTGAGTTTATTCAAAAACATAAATTTTGATTTTTATACTTTACTATAAAAAATATATGAAATATTTCATAAAATCTTAAAATATAAAAAATTTAAATATTGAATGCGTTATTGAATTCAATAGAATTGATTCTGTTGAATAGTAAAAGTTATGTTATTTATTCATATCGCCAAAATACAAATGATACGGAAGCTTTGAATGAATGTAGGTAGGTAGTAGATATAATATTAATATGTATTTATCAAAAAATTGGTTAAAAATCTGGTAACTAATGAATTATTATAGTTATATAAATAAAATAGCTTAAATAAAAGAAAAAAAAGCTGGTAAATACCTTGCAGAACTTTATTTATTTAATAGCAGGTGATTGATAAATAATTATAAAAAGATTTATAAAGAATTATTATAAGAACGGTAATTAATCAATAAAATACAAGTAATTTGTTGCTAAAACATCAGTAGTCAAACAATAAAACATTGGAAGTTATTATATACAATTCTAGTAATTACTTTGAAATGAATCTGTAAATTCAGTGGTGGAGACTGAAAATAAATCAATTAATCATCAACAATTAAATCAATTATGATCTATAATTAATAAATAGTATGGTTATATATTTTAAAAGAAGTAATATAGCGATAAATAGCTTGAGAATTAAAAACAAAAATTTTTATTCAAAAAGTTGGTGTCAAAAAAAATACTAGGCTTTTGTGTCCAAACGAGTTTGTATTCAAAAAGTATCCAATGGATACTCATTTTTGTTCGTTATTTTTTGAGAGAATTTGAGAATCCAAAATAGCCAAAATGGACACTTTAATTCAATCTTGGATACATATTTCAATTTTCATTGATTATTTTGAATGTATATTTCGTTTGACCAATTATATCGCTCCAAATTTACATTGAATTTTATTTTTTATTTCAAATGTTGATCTTCTTGGTCAAAATCATTCTTAGTGAATTTGAAAAGTTTATAATTTATATTTGAGAGGTTTTTTAAAAATTAAGAATAGTAGGTGTTTAAGACATTTATTATTGCTTTTTTTCTGATATTAATGAGTTTATTAAAGGAAAAATAAAGTATCCAATAAAAAATTTTTTGGATACTTCAACACAAATCTTTGAATAAAATACTAAATAAAAAAGCAGTTTTATGTCCACAAAAAGTGACAGCTTTTTACAAAAAGTCGAAAATGGACACTCAGTTCACTGGATACAAAAGCCTAGAAAAAATAGCGGTTGCGTAACGTATTACATTTGTACCTTAAATAATTTATTGTACCAATAGCATAGTTGATATTATTTCATGAATATAAATGATTATTAATTCCAAATTTAAAAATGGTTATAAAAAATAATAATATATAATTATCAAATTTTAATAAAAGGAGGAAGGGTTATTGTAAATTGGAACTAATGTCAATCATTTTAAAGAAACCAATTTTCTGAAAATAATTTAATCATCAAAATCTTGATAAAAAGATTTACATTTAAAAAAAAAAAACTTAGGGTCTGGCGGGATTCGAACCCGCAATCTCATCCTCCGGAGGGATACGCCATATCCATTAGGCCACAAACCCATTCAATCTTTATGTAGTCTCAATAATATTTATTAGCATTTTCATAAATATTTCGTTTATAATTTAATGATTTTTCACTGATCATCATTTTTGGCTATGCATTTGCAAGGCAGATACATAACCAAAATCTTGTTTTCTAAAGATTTTCTGAGATTATAAAATTGTGGAAAAAAAAAAAATAATAATAAATAATATTATTTTTCTATTTATTTAAGTAAATTCAAAATCATTTCTTTCGCATTATGTAAGCTTTGTGTCTGCTGTTCGTTGTGCTTCTTGAATATTTCTGGTAATTCATCGAGTTTCATTGATTCAAGTAATTTTTGATTAGCTTTGTTTGTCTCACCTGCGATTGCATCTTTGACTTCTTTTGGAGAATTTGACAACTTAGCAGCAATTGCGAGTGAACCAAACAAAAGTACGTCTGGTACAACAGAATCGCCGCAAGCTTGGAAATTGACTTTCTTGCATCCGTTTTTGACAAAATCAGCTAAAATTGCCCACTGTGTTCCAGTTGCAGCTTGATTCAATTCTTCAGCAAAAGCATCAACATTTCCTTTATCAAGTTTAAGAGCGAAAATTAATCTCATGGCCGCACTAATTTGACATACTAAATTTTTAATCGATGGGAATAACTTTTCTCTTAAAAGATGATCTTCCTTATTGTCATTTTTGAAATAAATTGGGAAGATAGAATCATCAATTCTTTCTTCAAGAGTATCTTGGATCTCTTTGATTGAGAGATATTTTTCATATTTGTATGGAGTTAATTCTTCTATATCAGTTAAAAGGGTCAACCAATCTTGTAAAACTCTCATTACATAATAACTGATATTGTGGGTAATTTGATGGTGGAACTGGGTAGCCATTTCTGCGATGAGGAAGTTGTAGTTATGTAATGCCGCATTAACATGACCTACATAGGAACCAATTCCTTTCTCACAGAAAGAATTTGTTAATCTTGCCATATTTTTAAGATCGTCAATATCCCATCCGCGTGTTATATCGAATAAGTATAATGATAACAAACTCAAATATTGAATAGCTTCTAATCTTTGTTCGGTCCATAAACGATTTTGTGCAACTGGTGCATTAAGAAGACCAGCAATACGAATAAGAAGAACGCGAGATGTTCCTTCTGCCTTGTATGGATCTAATATTGATGCAGCTTGGCACAAACTTGCAAAATCTCCTGTTCTAATGAGCTCTTGGGCTTTCATGTTTGCTGTGGCTTCATTTGTAATCTGGAATCGTGAATCATCGAATTTATCAGAAACTAAGCATTGTATAGCTGGATCGTCGATGCTTGAAAGTTTTGGAAGTACTTCAGGTGTAAGGTATGGTGAAATATCTCCAAGAAGATAAGACTTATTTGCATATTTTGTGGCATATTCAATAATAAGTGGCGTTGGATCTTCTTTTCGATGCAATGCAAGTTCAATAAGAGCGAGTTGAGGACCACGCAGTTTGCCATCGTTGTGTTTCTTAATAAGATTATCGATATCTGAATAATGTTGTACAGCAAGCTTCCACTCATCAATTGAATCAGCATTGATCGTATTTAATATTTCTGCTGCTTTTTCTCCTACAGCTGAAAAATTACCAAGTGCAGTTTGTATTTTCATTTCGATTCTAGCACGATGAAGTTCGTCATGAGAAAATGCTTTTTCAGCTTCTTGAGATTTAACATAATTTAAAGCAGCCTCTAAATTTGACTTATTATTAGGATCTTGATTAATAAGGCATTCAATCTTTATTTCAACAATGTCTGAATTTCTAGTAGTAATCTTATCAATAAATGAATTTGCAAATTTGTAGAAAAGTGGTTTATCATATTTTCCTCGGAAATAAGAGAAGGCTGCAGCAAAAATGATTGAATTTTCTTTTTCTCTCATATTATCTTTTGATAACGAGACAATTTTCATTGCTCTCTCCTGTGCCTTTACAAAATTAGAACACGTTATTTGAAAAGGAAGATCCCAAAACAATGGCTCTACGTCTGTTGGGTTATAGTCGATAATCATTTGGTATAATTCTGCTAAATGCTTAGGATCATTGTAAGTTTTGAAGATTCTAATTAAAAGATTGCAAATATTGCCTTCTGAAGTTTTTGTTTCTAATATCTTTCTAGCGAGTGTAACAGCTTTTTCGCCCTCATCTTTTTTAAGAGCTAATGCCGCGTTAGCTGCATCGACAAATGGTGGTGAAAAAGGAGGAAACTTTGATTTTGCGAAATCCTTAATATGGCGAGGAATTCTTTTAGGGTCACCATTATCGATATTGTCTAACAATTCGGAAAATTTATGGATTATAGGTTTTAATCGAACAAGTTGTTCATCTGTGAGTTTTGTTGCCATTCTTCAATGGTCACAATGGTAAAATCATTCACCTTTTGGTATCGTTTGAAATTTTTGGCCATATTTAAAATTAAATTAGTTTTTTTAATCAAATATTTAATAAATAAATATGTTTTAAGTAGAAAAATAGTCTTTAGAAATTTAAATGCCTCAAACCATTTTTCTATTGAATAAAAAGTGAAGTTGTTTGAAATTTTATTTCACTTTCCATATAAAAATGAATCACTCAAAAGCTCATTTAAAACTCACTATAAGAGATATCTATAATTGTAATGTATCAGATGATGGTGGAACATTCTTTACTACTTTATTTTCAGATCAATCAAAAGTACCAACAAGTTTTAATAATGTTAGAGTATGTGGAATTGTTACACAGAAAAAAAATTATTCGTTTTTAATTGATGATGGAACAGGAATGATTGTTGTTGAAGTTCCACGCGATTCCTTCATTGAAGTTCCAAAAATTTCTGATTATGTTGAGGTTTTTGGTGAACTTCAGCTTGAAGGAAAATTAGAAAGAAAAATCATTGCATTGTGTTGCTCCTTAAAAAATGAGCCTATGGAAGAAATCTGCCACTTGCTTGAGCAAGCAGCCATTCATCGGAATTATCTCAAATATCGGCAATTAACGCAGCAAACATTTCTTTCATCTGAGGCTAGTACTTCTACCATATATGATGCATATACAATGAAAGTGTCAGCCCTTTTTAGTCAGTGCGATCATAGAAAAGGCTTGACATTAGACGATATACAAAAAGAATGTGATGATAGCGTTAGTATTGCAAAGCGAGTAATAGAATCTCTGATAAATAGCGATGAGATTTACGAAGATAATGATGTATATTTTAGGATCTAATTATGAGCAATTTAATTATCCGCATCATAAATTTCTTGTTATTTTAAATACAATAGCGAATAATTGTTTTAATAATAATAAATTAAATTTGATATTCATATTTTTTTTCTTTATTTAAGTGAATTTATGTTAATAATGATTAAATAGCTTAAATATAATATTATATTTATTTGGATATAAGTTTTTAATGATTTTATTGAGTAAAGATAACATATTTATTTCAACTTTTTATAAAAATTCATCAAAAAATTGGTTATCTTTAATATTAGATATAATAGGGCAATATATATATATGCTGCTTTTCCGTTTGAATAAATTGATGTTATTTTTATATTGTATCAATTGATTTAATAAACATTTTAAAAAAAGCGTTAAAAGAGATAGATAATTAGTTATTCCAAAAAAAAATAATTGATGCTCAAAAATATTATTCATAAGTATTATTCATAAGGATTATTCATATTTATAAAGTTATTTTAATTTTATGATTCTATTCAAATTCAATAAAATTGATAGAAGTTTATTTTTTTATTTCAATATATTATATTCGCTTTTTCATAAATAAAAATAAAATAATCTCTTCATAAAAATAAAAATGGTTTCCCTAACTAAAAAAAACAAAATATTCTTGTTTAGATTTTCTTTACTCATTATCATTTATCTAAAGATTAAAATGATCAGGAATTTTAATCCTAATGATTATGTTAGTCGAGACATTCAAAATTTTGCATTTCCATTAAGCAACAAATTAAACAATTCTATAAATTCATTCATTAAAAATAATTCACAGTCTAATGTTATGATTATATATGGTCCCACCCAATCTGGAAAGTCATATTTAATAGATCATTTAAGAGAAGAACTGATTAATATGTCTTTTATTCCATTTCCAATTAATAAAGTTTGTTGTAACAATACGAATTTTACTCTCCCAAATGGTTCAATAGAAGTATTCTTTGATAATCGTACATTTAAGTATGAAAGCCATAATCAAACGCTTAATCAGCAAATTGCAGAACTTACATCAGCTTTTCAAGAATGTAACATACCAAATATTACACAAATGTTAGCAAATTTCAGTTTAAATAACAAAATATTTGTTACTATTCATAACTATGGCAAAAACAGGTCAATCAATTCCAATATAACACAAAAAATGACTGAGTTAAAAAATGTTTCATTTATATTTGAAACCTCAAATTATAATACTCTAGCATATAACAATTCAAACATTACAATAATTAATACGGAGCCGATTAATGATTCCATACTTTTCTTATCAAAAGATCATGATTATCTTTCCAGTAAAGATGCCGAAATTGTAGAAAAATCGTTCGGTGGACATATCGGTCCACTTTCCCAAGTTGTAAATAGTGTTAAGAAAGGTGGAAAAATTGATGATATTATACCAAGTATTGAAAAGCAAATTTATGACAATTTATCTCTAATTATTCATAATTTCAATTCCACTGATGATACCTTAGATATTTGCAAGTCGTCGGTTAATCTACTTAATGTTAACGCATCTCATTTAAATCTAATATCATCTTTATTAGAAAACGGTTTTTTGTATGTTAATGATTCATTTGTAATAAATTTTGCCAATCCGACGGTTAAAAAGTTCATTTGTCAGAAAAATAAAACGGGTTCAAAAGTGACTGAAAATTTGACCATCCAAACTTCGAACACGACGATAGAAATCAATAAAACCGGCGACTTTTTGAATGAGACCTCAAATTTGATAAACGCGACCGTTAAGATCAATTCGACCAATGATTTGACCAATGAAACAAGCAACGTCACCATTGAGATAAATGAAACGGTTAATTTGGCCAATAAAACGTCAAATGTGACAATTGAAATAAACCAGTCAATTGAAAATTTGAATGAAACCGCTAACGCGACTATTCAAATAAATGGAACAGAAAAAGCTGACAATGAAACGGCCGACTCACTTGATGCCAAAATTAAAATCAACGAAACCGAGTCTTCAGAGAATGGGTCATCAAATGTGAAAATTGACATCAATGAAACTGTTGACTTGAATAATGAAAGCTCAAAAGGAACTGTGAAAGTCGAAAACAACCAAAATAATGATAAATGATGTTTGTAAGATTATAAAGTAATTTCATCTGATTAGTCTATTAATTTAAATAAAGATTAAATATTATATTTCACTTTTTTTTATTTCTATCCGAATTGTTGGGCATCATCTCCTTCCAAATTGTATCGCCAAATTATATTTTAATGAAAAAAGTGGCAATATATAAACTGAATCGAATAAAACTGAGTTCATCAAAAACAAGATAATCAATTTAAATTTTGACATAAAAACGAAAGGCTTCTTTATTTTTTACAAATGCTGTAATTAAAGAAGAAAATATCTGATAACCGAAAATCCAAATTTTTTTTAAATCAAATAAGCAATGTTTAAAGTATATAGTAATAAATAAATAAATAAATAAGAATAAATATGCAAATAAATAAAGTTAACTCGTTCGTTTTTTCAAAGTTATCTGAACGTTGAAAGCTTTGTTGATGGTCGTTCATTTCGTTGATCTTAACTGGCTCAACGTCGTTGATCGTTGACTGTCAATGAACATGTGGTTATAAAATTCAACGAGCTCAACGTCAATGTTAGCCATCCCAGTCAATAATATAATTAAACTTTTTCAATAAGCATTTTTTTTAATTTAAAACATTGATATCTTTATTAATTTCTCAAAAATACTAATAATGATAATTTAATAATATTGTTTAATTCATATTATAAATATTAATTTCTATAAATAAGTAATTTTCTAATATTTTTCAAACATTAATTTGTTATTAATTTTAAATGATTCAAAGCTAATAATCATCATCATAACATTAGCAATTTCTGATTTCTTTCATTAAAATCTTAGTAAAAATATGTTTTTATCATATTTATCAAATAATTTTTATATTGTTACTCATATTAGTTTATTTTTTAATATGAAATATTCTCAATATTAAATTACAATATTTTACTATATAATGCAAAACTGCTCCGACTCTATTTTAAACTAGCTCTCAATTTTTTCAATTATCTTTTTACTTAAAATATTTAAATAGTCATTCAAAAAGTGCCAAAATAAAAATGATTATAATTATCTTGAACAATTATTATTTAAAATGTAATTTTTCCCTAATAATAAAAAGAAAATATAAAATAATATATATTTTTAATTTAAATATATTTTAAAAAGCTAGCAGTATCGTTTTTGAAAAAACTGAACACTGAGTTGATAATAATATGCAGGGTTGGTCAACGTTGAAAGTTGACTCGTTGAATTATTAACAGTATCGTTCGTTCACACCTCAACGTCAATGGCGTTATGTCCGTTGACGTCAACGAAAAAAACGATGGTCAACGGAGTTGTGAACGTTGAAAAAACGGTTGAACTCAACGTTGATTGTATTTACTCATTAAAAAATTTAGAATTATGGTAAATTTTGAATTAAAAAAAAAAAAAACCCCAACATTTTTAAATATGTGGAAAAATGGAAATGCAAGTGAACATTTATATTAAAACTGAGGTTATATATATGATTCATACAATCGTTATATACGATTTCTTGATTAATTTTGTCGAAATTAAGATTAAAAAAATAAAAATTAAGTAAATCCATTTTATTTTCAATAAATATTTTTAAATATGATATTAAACAAGGTTTAATAGATAAAATAGCAATATGTTAAAAGAATAAAATGAATATCATCAAATTATTAGTGTTTACTCAATAATTAGTGTATATTCTAATTTATTATTTTTATTTTTATTTTATAATTCTATTTTAATGATTTTAATATAATATAATTTCGTATATATACCAATATTAATATTTTTTGGTTTATTTCAATAATACACGTTACTCATACCCGATGACTCAAATATTCTGAGCTGTTGTATCAAAAAACACGTTACCCATACCCGATTGCTCAAATATTTGAGAATAATACAGAGATTTATTTTATTTAAAAATAAAATCATTTCTGGTTAACATATTTATGTTTAGCATATCTTAAATAATAAAATGGTTAATTATATTTTTGTTAACCTTTTAAATGAGGAAAAAGTTCATTAAAAAAAATTATAACCCATTATTTCATTAATTAAAACGAATAAAAATATTGATCACTTTAAAACATAAATCAATGAATAAGAAAATCATTTTATTAGAGAAATATATAGCATTATAATATCTATCATTTTTGAATCTGAGAAAAAGAAATAAAAATTAAGCCAAAAAATGAATACATATATTTAACTTATTTATGTTATCATTATACGCTATTGTAATATTATTTTGGCAAATATTTTGCTTTATTATTAAAATAATATTGCAAAAATGTAATTTAATAAGAACATCTTGAATAATAACCTTATGCGAATCATTTCCAACTAGTTTCTGATTATAGAGTTGAAGATAAGTAGCCCAAATTGGTTACTTTGCATCAAATATTTATGTATTTTTATAGAAACGAATATTTTTTTAAGTCACATTTCATTAATAGCATGAAGTGAAGTATTGAAAACGAAATAAAATATACGTTTTTTTTGATAGTTCATTTATCTTTACTAATATTTTTTTGATATCTTTAAATATTCTAAAAAACAATTAATTATTTGAATATAAAATATAATTGTCATATAAATTCGTAATTTATTCATATATTGGGAAATTTTTAATATCAATTATTCAATTTCTATAATTTGCATATTTATTTTGGAATATTATTATTATATATAAGTTGAAGAATCATATTTATGAAGATAAATAAGTGAATGTTGAATGAATGCAAAATTATTATTATTGATGATCATGAAATTCTGAATGTTGAAATTAGTCAAATATAAAAAATATCAGCATATAATCTTTATTAACTTTAATGAACTTTGGTCAGAGCATTTTTAAAATCTAATTTTGACATTATATAATCAGTATATTTGTTTTTTACCTTGAAAAAAAATAATAAATAATCTATCAAAAAGATTTATTGCTCTGTTTTTTATACTTATCCATAAAAAATAAACTTTCAAACAAATGCTATCTTTAAATATAATTAACTTTTTTAACAAGGGGAAAAATTGTAAACGGTTTTGTTGGGGGTTTTAAAAAAAATTAATTTTTCTGTTTATTTGTTATATTAATTTTTTAAATGATTTTTATTATGAACACCAATTGGTCCAATTGAATTGGATCAGATAACTTAAATGCATATTACAAAAGATGAATTTTTTTCCCCAAGCATTCAATTTTTTTTCCTATCACAAAATTCAAAATGATGATTATAACCATCTTTTAATTGCTATAGATTCTTATATTGCTTTAAAAATAAAAACAGATGATTATAGTTATTTACATGAAAAGATTATTGAAATATTAAATGAAATTTAATAATTTATTATATATTTTTTTTTTGTTAAAAATTGATTAAACGAATTGAATCAATCGTTGAATTAACATTAATAACGGGTAAAAAGTGTCATTTTAAAAGATGATCAAATTCAACGACCATTTATTTGTAGACAACGTTGTCAACTATGGCGTTTTAAACGGTCTCTCATTGATCAATTTCTTCAACGTTGACCAACACTGATAATATGTTAAAGCCTTTTGGTCTAAAAATGAATCCCTATAGAAAATGAATAATATTTTTGTTGTATTTGCTATACAAAAGGTTATTATAAAAGTATATTAAATATTTATCAAAATAAATATTATATTAATATATATATAAGGATTTTAAGTCATTAGCTGTTTTTTTAATCAATTGTTGAGAAGTATCTATGTTTTTTTTGAATCAGGGAGAAGAGAAGTGCATTTATAAAAGGATGTTTCTGATACTTTGGTATTAGAAGAAGATATTGACGCTTTAGCTAATGATGTGCACTCATTAAATGCATATTCGCCTATTTGAGCTACTGAAGAAGGAATTGATATTTCTGTCAATGATGAGCATTCATTGAATGCATAATCACCAATTGAAGTCAGTGAAGAAGGAAATGTGATTTGTGTCAATGATGAACATCCATTGAATGCATAACTTTCAATTGAAGTCAGTGAAGAAGGAATTGTGATTTCTTTCAATGATGAACATCTATTGAATGCATAACTTTCAATTGAAGTCACTGAAGAAGGAATTGTGATTTCTTTCAATGATAAACATCCGCAAAATACAGAGTATCCGATTGAAGTTATAGGAGAAAGAATTGTGATTTTTGTCAATGATAAACATCCATTGAATGCAGAATCTCCAATCTTAGTTAAAGAAAAAGGAATTGTGATTTCGATCAATGATGAACATCCACCAAATGCATTATTTCCAATTGAAGCCACTGAAGAAGAAAATGTGATCTTCGTCAATGATAAACATTCACTGAATGCTGAATCTCCAATTGAAATTACAGAAGAAGGAATCATAATTTCTGTCAACAATGAACATTTGATGAATGAAGAATTACCAATTGAAGTTACTGAAGAAGGAATTGTGACTTGTTTCAATGATGAACTTTTACTGAATGCTAAATCGCCAATTTCAGTTACAGAAGAAGGAATTGTGATTTCTCTCAATGATGAACAACAATGCAATAATCGTGAAATTATGGATTGACTTGATTTAAATGATGTAGAAATAATTTGTTCGGAATTAGATGGGAAAAAATGATAGTTGTAACAATCAAAAATAATTGAGTCATGACTGTCAATTTGTATTTCATCTAGATGATTCTCTTTCAAATAATCTGCAATGGCATTGTGGTGGCATTTAATTGACTCTTCATAAATTTCTCCATATGTTACGGGTTGCTTTTTTTTTTGACATTTAAATCGAGAATTATATATTTGTTCTGCATCATCTGGTACAACTTCATTTTCTTCAAGAAAATGAATTAGTTCAGCGTCATCTGAATGGACAGTAAAAAGCCACATCGAAGTCGTTAATGTAATGTCGTTGCAATGTATGTATTGGATGATTTCTTTTGATCCAAAAAATGACGCATACTCAATCAATGTCGGCGTCTTTTGCATCAGAAATAAATTCGTTTCAAAAATTGACGGTTGAATTTTGCTCGACAGTGAAATATTGCCTTGATTCGTAAATGAGATGAATTCTTTTGCTAAATCTTGGCGAATTAATGTGCAAATACGTGAATCGTTTTCTCCGATTCGACAATTTTCTTCAAAAATCGATAAATCTAGATGATACTCTTCTTTTATCTCATTTTCTATTGCTCTCGCTTCATTCTTATTAATGAAAGATTTAATTGCAGGATACAAGTAATGACTGTATGGAAAATGATTTTGATCTTCGGTTTTCAAGATAACTGAGATAATTGTATCGTCGAGTCGAATAAACTTTTGTTCTAAAAATAGAAGAAGAATACGTTTGTTGGTTTTAAAAAGTTTGTATATTTCATAATCTGTCATATGATTTCGTATTTCTTGAAGTAGATATTGAATTATTTGACTTATTTTGTTAAAAAAATATTGTAAACGGTGATGATTCTCTGCTATTTTTAATATTAATTGAAGCATTAACTTAATTTCTTCTCCATTTTTGAAATTGCAGTGTTTTTTAAATTTTTCAAAGAGAAACTCAAAATCATCTTTTTCTGTTGCTTCAATAAATTTCATCAGAGAAGAATAAATTTTTTTCTTTTCTTGAATGATTGTTTCGATTTCCATTTTTTGAAGTTGCCCAAAAATAAAAATTTATCTGAATAGTTTTTCTGAAAAAGTGGATTTTTTGAATAAACTACGTTAAAAGCAATCAAATTTATATTTCAAAATTTGAAATTCAAATTTTAAAAAAATATTTCAAAATATCAATTTGATTTAGCATCATTTTTTATATTATACTTATTGATGAATGAAAAAAGAATAAAAATAATGATAAAGAATGTTTTTAAATATTAAGATCCCAAAACCTAACGAATTGTATTTGTAAGTCTTTCATTCATTATAAAATAATTCATTTGTCCTAATTAATTGACATCATTTTTATATGAAAATATATTCAAAATTAACTTTAGGAGCAACAATTGTATGTTGAAAATCATTTGTATGATTTTCATCAAATATTTCATCTGATAACAAAATCATTCTATTAAAATACATCATAGCATTGTTTGGCTTCAGATCTCAATATATTAATTTTGAATTATGAAAATATTTGATTGTCATCTTAGCTTTCTTTGATCAAACATCATTTAAGGTGTGTTTTAATTTTATTCTATACTTAATTTATTGAATGTTAATTACACTGATATATTTGATTAATTTTTATCATTGATTAATATTGATTATAGTTTGTTTGAAGCCAATGATAAAAAAAATTGCTCATTAATGCTTTCTTTTTCATTTTTACATTTATTAATCATGACGGCTTTTGGTTTTTTGTTTTTTTGATAAATAATATTATTACGATGGTAAGCCAATTTTTCTGAAATATGAATAAAAAATGTTTTTTACTGGTTCAATTGATTGTTGATTAGCTATATTTATATTTATATTTTAAAAATTCAAGTCAACAAAAAATGAGCCAAATATAAATTCAATTTTTTAAAGCTAGTAATTAAAATGCTTTCAGATTATATAGAAGAGTCGAAACTAGCGAATTTGTAATAGATATGATTATAATTAAAATATTTTACTTAATAACAGATAATAAATTTAAACTATTAATTATGATATATTTAATGCGCTAGAAAACAAGATATTACTATAAAAAATGATGACTTTTGAATTCAAATACTGATCGTAATAGGCAAATTTTTAACCTTGGATAATTTTGTTAAAACTTTTCTATAAAAAGCATTTTATTAATCATTTATATCATAAAAAATATCATATATTTGATTTTTGATTGGTATAAATTGGAATTTATTGCCTAATAAAGTTGGACTTAGCTATTGTAAATAAAAAATGATATGTAATTTTTTGATCATTTGATGAAATGAAGCTCCAAAACATAAAATATCCTATTGGATATTGATAATCATCATTAGAAATTTATATTTTTTAAAAAATTAACAAAAAAAAGTAAATCATATTTCTATTACGAAAAATGTAGCGCACCAAATTCAGTGAAATTTAGCCATCAGAAAATGCATATATAATAACGATGATTTTATCAATATTTCAAAAATTTGTTATGAATTTGGAGAGAAAAGAAAGATTTGAAATTGAGAGGAATTCATGTAAAGTTCTCAATTCTGATTTTAAAAAACATAAATTTCTCATTTAAAACAATAATTATGATAAATCTAATAGATTAAAAATCTTATTATATTTGTGCTTAATAAAAATTCAAACAATAAATATAAAATATTCAAAATCAATCGTTTTTCATAATCAAAATTTTGAAAAAATTATAAACGGTTTAGTGTCTACAGTTCTGATTATATAATTAATCTCAGTAATTATGAAAAAGGAAATATTATCGGGCAAGGAAGATCATCTCAATTATTTAAAATTAAAGAAAAAAAGACGGGCCAGATTTATGTTGCGAAAATCTTTTTAAAAAAAACTAATGAAATGGATAGAAATGAAAAAATATTTTTTTTTACGAGAAGTTCAATTTTTAAAAGCTATAAGTCATCCATTAATTACAAAATTTATAGGTTTTAGTTTAACAGATTTTGTCGGTGAAAGTCGTCCAGTTATTATCAGAGAATATTTGCCAAATAATTCACTAATGGAAGTTCTTTTAAACGAAAAAAGCTGCCAATTGCCAAGAATTTGGACCGATACAAAAAAACTTATCAATATTTATGGTATTGCAGCAGGGATGTCATTTTTGCATTCCAATAATATAATTCACGGAGATTTGTGTCCGAACAATGTTCTAGAAACTTATCAATTTTATCCAAAAATTTGTGATTTCCATTCTTTATCTTTTGACAAGAGTACAGCTATGTTCATCTATCAATTAGTAGATAATGGAAGAGGAACAATGTTTTACAACGCACCTGAAGTTATTTCAGATTCCTTATTCGATTATAAAAGTGATTTTTATTCTTTTGGAATGACCGTTTATTCTATCATGACGAATAAACTGCCATTTGATGATCTGAAAGATTCTCATTATTTTATTATGAATGAAATTATTAAAGGAAGAAGGCCAGAGCTTGACGAGAACGTTCCAGAAAGATACCGGAGACTGAAAAACGTCCAAATTTCGAACAAATTGTTCAACAACTCAGAAACGATGATGAATTCATCACAGAAAAGGTCAACAAAGATGAATATTATGATTTTATTCGCCTTATTGACTCGTTTGAAATAGATTCCAAAGAAAAAAAATCAAATTTTGAGAAAGAAGGTTATGAATCCGCCAAAACAATGAATCACGAACTACAATACACTGACAATGATTATCTCCATTTAATATTTAAAACTGAAATGAAATTTAATTTTGAAGAAGAAGAAGAAGAAGAAGAAGGTGCAGAAATAAATGAAGAAGATGCCGAAGAAGAAATGAATTAATGGAAATAAAAAATTCAAGCAAAAAGAAAAGATTGGATATGGAACTTTTGGTTCTGTCTACAAAGTCGCCGATGAAGCGTCAGGGAAAATGTATGCAGCTAAAGTGATGAAGAATGAGTTTTATGAGCAATTTATAAACACGAAAAACGGAATTTATCTTATGCGTGAAGTGACCATTTTATCCCGCATTAAGTATCCATCGATAATGGAATTTGTTGGCTACAGTCCGATAGATTTCAAAGGCACATTTCGTCCGACGATCATCACTGAATACATGTCGAATGGTTCACTTGAAGATGTTCTAAAAATTGAAAGAGAAGGCCACTCGATATCTGCGTGGAATGACACGATGCGATTAATAAATATTTATGGAATTGCATCAGCATTGAAATATCTTCATTCAATCGAGATTATTCATCGAGATTTAAAGCCTGAGAATATTCTTCTCGATGAACATTTATTACCAAAACTTCCTGATTTTGGTTTTGCTAAGTCACTTTCACAGGAAGAAAATAAAAATTATAAGCAAATTCATGAAATTGGAACACCATCATTCATTGCACCTGAAATTTATGAAGATGATCTCTTTTTGAAGGCAGGTGATGTTTATTCATTCGCTCTTGTTGTCTATGAAATTATGACAGAATTGATTCCTTTTGAAAACCTGAATGAATATCAAATTCAAGTCAAAATTGTCAATAATGAAAGACCAAAATTCATAAATGAAATTCCAAATGCTTATAAAGAACTCAAAGGGAGCCATCAATGCGTCCTTCCTTTTCAAGCATTGTTGAACAGCTCGAAACAGATGAAAGATTTATCAGAGATGATGTGAATGTCGCTGAATACATGAAATATATTAGATATGTTAAATCACGCATTTTGTCTCCTACAATTTCACAAAAAACGTTGGAGATGCTAAATATAGCATAATTTTATTTTCTTCAGTTCTCACAAATATTTCATTTTTTGTGTGATCACACAAATAAGTATTCAAATAATTTGACTGAGTATTTATAAATTTGGTTAACATTACCTTCTAAAAACAGATAACTATCTAACGTATATTTAAATATTTTTTGAAATCTTTATTTTTGATAGCGAAGCTTATGATCTAAACCATAATCACTATAATCAATATACAAAACGCAAGTAAAAAGCATTTGAAAATTCAATGCCTAGATTTTTCTTTGTTAGTATTCCTTCATCAGCATTTTCATATTTTTCTCACTTTATATAATTCCGAAATCATTAAAATAGTTTATATGTTATAGCATCCTGCTAACGCCAAAAAAATCCTAAAATTTACGCCAATAGAGACAATCATTTATGGAAAATTATTCTTATAAAAGTAAACGATCAATTTTTACCTTTGTTATTATTTTATTTAACCTTTCAGTCGTTTAATAATTAATAAATATAAACGATCTAAATATACATTAAATCTTCTTATTTTCACCTTTTGACCGTTAATTGTCATTAAGAACGATCTGAAATAACCTAAAATTATCATTTTTTCACCAATCGACCGTTAGTTGTCATTAAGAGACGTTAATTGTCATTAAGAACGATTTAAATTTACCTATTATTACTCTTTTTTGGCCTACTGACCGTTAATTGTCATTAAGAGCGGTTATTTGGCATTAAGGACGATCAAATAATGGTGCGAGTTTGAGCATATTTAACCTTTGGTTTATGGTTGTCATTAAGGAAATTTTCTTGTCATTAAGCATTTTTCGCATTTTTTAGCCAATGAAATCAAAATAAAAACCCTGATTGTTATCGAAAATTAAAAATTAGTCGAATTATAATTGTTTTTGTTTAAAGTTTCTCAGATATTTTTAATATATATAAAATTATATGCTAAGATTCTTATTAAATCTTGTCAGCAATCCTCTATTTGTGAATAATCCTCAAATAATTCTAAAATCATAGGCATTTACTTTTTCTTGCCATAATTAATAAAATAATATTTAAATTATTTTCTCAAACATTTATATGAAAATCCAAACCTATATCATTGGAGCATTTGCATAATGAATATATCAAAAATAACAATTTTATGTCTAAAAAATTTGTTTTTATTGCGTTTCTAAAGAAATAATAAACGGTCGTTCTTAATGACAACTTGATTCATAATGGCGTTAGCAGGATGCTATATATTATATTACAATTTAATCCCCAATACAAAATATCAGCCAATTCTATGGATTTTTCATTTTTTCTGACACTTCACTTCCGATCGCCACACCTATAATTTTTTTTTCTTTTTTAGGATTTCAATAATTGAATTTCTTTTGATAACTTATCAATTTTGGCTTTTAATTCTTTTTCTTTTTCATGAAGTTTTTCAATTTCACTAAGAAGCATATTCCTTTCATTTTCTTTTTTTGAAATCATCTTTAATTTTATAAGTTTATTTTGATCTATATTAAATTTATTTAGATCAGAAATTAGTTTGTTTGGCAAATTTTCTGGTATTTCATTTCCAGTCAAAAATATGGGTGCATATCCAACTATGCAAAAAGCAACATCTTTTATATCAATTTCACGAGGATTTGGATCGCCATCGCCAATCATGTAAACTTTTCCATCATTTGAAAAGAAATAGGAAAAGCCACGCGCAGCGAAAACACTTCTAACGAAAACATTTTCCATTTTTGTAACTAATTCAAAAAGAAATTTTTGAATGATTTTTTCTTTTGAAATTTTTTTTTTTTGTTTGAAGATAGGATGTTCTTGGTAATATCTTTTGTTTTCAAATCCGAATTGGCAAGAATCATTAAGTCCATAACAATAAGCTTTCCCATGCATTGAAAGTGCTAAAAACTGGTCGTGTTCGCCTGATAAGTCGATGTACTCTCTTTCGTCAAAGATGCTGAATTGAAGATTAGTCGTGTCATTTAACTTGCATGCGTATATGTGGTTATCCGAGCCTAGTATGAGTACTGAGTGCAATCCGAGTGCGACTTTGACTGGTTTGATGAGGTTTGGTAATGTAAACCGTTTTTGTAATCTGAATCTGTCCATCTCGGTGATTATTATTGTCACTCCGCCGAGTGAATCAACAAATGCTGAATTGCTGGTGCCGCCGAAAAGCGCAATTGGAATAAGATCGTCAATATCTAAAAATATTGTATTTTTTTTATATAACGCCATGCATATTTTGTGGCCTTCTTTTTCATCATATAGATGATAAAGAGTATAATTCTCTCCACAAACTGCCGAAATGAATTGAAATGGACGATTTTCTGAATTATTGATAATTAATTCTGTAAAACTTTTAAAATAATTATGTGGAAGAAATGAATGAATTTGACACATTGAATTATCACCAATACAAAAAGCCTTCCTATCTTTTTTGATTATGACAGCAAAATTCCCTTTTGAAGATATTGATAATAATGATGAAATGTCTAGGTTCACTTTGGTTAGTGATATATTTTCATAAAATTTATCTGTCTGAGTTTCTAAAAATGGTCTAAGAGGTAAATTGCTTGTATAAGTATAAATAGAAGCCATTTATTTTTTTTTTAAAAAAAATGGGCAGAAATTAAAACTTTTTGAGAGTAATGATTTTTAAAAAGTTTTATTTATTGATAAATCCTTTCAATAAAAACAATCAGCAGATAGGACATAGGAAACTCTCGAATTTTGGTGATATGCACTGAAATTAACATCATAAGTTTATAAGAGGGAGTTCTATTCAAAAAGTTGAACTTTTCAAAAAAGTTATAAATTTTTAGTTCAATTCTAAATGATATGTAAATATGGCTACCAAAATTTCTGATGATTTTCAAGATAAATATATATATGATAGATAATATGATAAAAAAATATAATTTAAGTGAACAACTACTCCATTATTATAATAAATCATGGCCGAAACCTTCATAAAAATATGATGAAATATTCTTAATTGTAAATTTATTTGAAAATTGTTGATTCTTTTCTTTTTCCATAATCGTATTGGATGGATAATAATCGGTAGCATAATCATAAATAAAATCAATATTTTTAAGACGTTGATAATGTTTTTCAAACTCAAATTTGTAAATGTTCATCATTTTACAAATCATCAATGATAAATCAGACGACTGATCAATGTAATCGTTCAGCTTTTGTTTTATTTTATCCAAATCAAAACTATATTGTTTTAATAAAGCCAATGATAAAAGAACTTTAGATGTATAAAATCCTTCAATTGATGAATTTATTAATAAATTAATTGCTTCATCTTTTTCTTTATCAAATTGTTCATTAAAAAAATAAAGATGCGCCAAATTATACATTGATAAAACATCATTTTTTTGTTTAATTGCTTCCTTAAAATATTCAATTGCTAATCCAATCTTTTGTGTTATTCCAAATCCATGTTTAAAAATGATTCCGAGATTATTTTTAGCATATTCATTATTAAAAGATGATGCTTCTTTATAATAATGAATTGCTTTTTCAATATCTCTTTTAACATATTTTCCTTCATGATAAATAAAACCAATTGCAAAATGAGCAGCTTTAAATTTATTTCTTGCTGCAAGAGTTAAATAATACAATCCTTTATTTACATTCTGTTGGACATTTATTCCAGAACAAAAAGCAATTCCAAGTAAAAATTGTGCATAAGACACATTTTGATAGGCTGCACGATATAAATAAATGATGCTTCTATTTGTATCACGCTTTAAATATTTGCCTTCTTCATATAAAAAACTAAGTAAAATTTGTGAAAGTGCATTATTTTGATTAGCAGCAAGTTCTAAATAATGAATTCCTTGATTAATATTAAATAATTTGCTGTTTTCATTGGAATAAATTGCACCGAGTTCAAATTGTGCTTCTTCTAAATTGTTATCAGCTGCCAATTTGAAATAATAAATTCCTTTGTTAATGTCTTTATCAATATAGATGCCTTCGTAATAAATTCTTCCAAGTTTAAATTGTGCTTTTTCATACTGTTGTTCAGATGCAAGTGAATAGTAATGAATTGCTTGGTAAATATCACGTGTAATATAAATTCCATTGGAATAAATTTCGCCCATTTGATACTGTGCTTGAGGATAGCCAAGTTCAGCTAAGTATTTGAAATAATAAATTGCTTTGTTGACGTCTTTCATATCTTCAAGATATAATAAACCAAGATTATAACGAGCTTCTTGTTTGTCTTGATCAGCAGCACGTTCGTAATAATGAATTGCTGTCTTTATATCGCGCTTTACATATTTGCCAGTTTCATAAATTACACCAAGGTCAAATAACGCTTCTGGATTATCTTGCTCAGCTGCGCGCAAATAGTATTTAATGGACTTATTGATGTCTTGTGTGACATAATCTCCTATGCGGTAAATGTAGGCAATTTGGTACAGAGCTCTTGGTTCATCTTGATCAGCAGAAAGAGTAAAATAATGAATTGCTTTTTCAATGTCTTTTAAGATGTACTTGCCAGTATAATAAATTTCGCCTAAGTTAAATTGTGCTTCTGGATTATTCTGACTAGCTGCAAGTGAGTAGTAATGAATTGCTTTTTCAATATCACATTCTATAGACTCGTCTTTATAATAAATGTCGCCGAGATAAACTTGAGCTTTTGCATTGTTTTTTTCAGCAGCAAGAAGAAAATAATGAATTGCTTCATCGATGTCGCATGCTATGAATTCACTTGTATAATAAATTTCACCTAAATTAAGTAGTGCTTCAGTGTCATTCTGACTAGCTGCAAGAGAGTAATAATGAATTGCTTTATCAATATCACATTCTATAAATATTTCTTTATAATAAATGTCGCCGAGATTTACTTGAGCTTTAATATTGTTTCTTTCAGCAGCAAGAGAAAAATAATGAATTGCTTTATCAATATCACATACAATGAATTCACTTGTATAATAAATTTCACCTAAATTGAATAGTGCTTCGGTGTCATTCTGACTAGCTGCAAGAGAGTAATAATGAATTGCTTTATCGATATCGCATTTAATAAATTTTTCTTTATAATAAATGTCGCCTAGATTAACTTGAGCTTTTACATTGTTTCTTCCAGCAGCAAGAGAAAAATAATGAATTGCTTTGTTGATATTTCTTGTCACACATTTGCCCGAATAGTAAATATCGCCAAGAATAAAATGTGCTCTTTCTGAATTCATGCTTGATGCTACCTCAAAATAATGAATTGCTTTACCAATATCACATTCCACATATTCGCCAGTGTAATAAATAATTCCAAGCTTATAAAATGCCGGCGTTACTTTGTTGCCTGCAGCAAGTTGAAAATAATGAATTGCTTTATCAATGTCACGATGACCATCTTCACTGTCCATATAAATAGCTCCAAGATTAAATTGAGCTTTTGGATAATTTTGATCAGCAGCAAGATTATAATAATGAATTGCTTTGTCAACATCTCTTGGTAAATATTTACCTTCCCAATAAATTAAACCAAGAGAACATTGAGCTTCAGCTACATTTTGATCAGCAGCAAGATTAAAATAATGAATTGCTTTGTCAATGTCTTGTTTAACATATTTTCCTCGGTAATAAATTGCTCCAAGATTTGACATTGCTGGTGCATAATCATGCTCAATTGCTCTTAAATAAAAGTCAATTGCTTTGTTAACATCAGCTGGTATGTATTTCCCTTCAGAATAAATATAGCCAAGATTAAATAAAGCTACTACAAAATCTTGATCTGCTGCAAGTTGATAATAATGAATTGCTTTATTAATATCGCGTGGAATATTATCATCTCCAGAATAATAAATGTAAGCAAGCTTTGATTGTGCAACTGGATTATTTTTTTCAGACGCAAGAGAATAAAAATGAATTGCTTTTTCAATATCATGATTTGCACTATAAAAATTGCCAAAATTAACTTGACTTTGTGGATCATTTTGGCACCTAGAATTTGTAATTATATGAGAGTAAACAGAAAGAAAATCGAATATTAAATTAGAAATTGATGGCCTTTGATCAATATCCTCATTAGTACATTTTTCATACATTTCGTGAATTTTTGGATGATTTTCAAATAAATTATCTCTGTCTTCATCTTTATCTTTTGGTTTTTGTTGGTTGATAATAAAATACATCAATTGTCCTAGTGAATAAATGTCATTTCCATAAGAAATATGACCTGTATTAACTTCTGGTGCTAAATAGCATGAAGAAAAATCAGACGTTCTCGCTTCATTGCTGATATTTTCTTCATATTCAATCATTCGATCAAAATCAATGACAACGGCTGTTTTATTTTGATCAACGATGATGTTATTTGGCTTCAAATCCCTCAAAATCAATTTATTATTATGAAGATATTGAATAACTAGCATTATCTCATAAATAATGATGATTTTATCTTCATCATTTTGAAATTGTGTGTTATCTAATGGTCGACCATTTATGAATTCAATTATTAAATGCTTTTCATCAACATGACAATAGTATTTTGGTATAAGTGGATGGCAGATTCTTTTATAATTATTAGATTCACGGTTTATTAGCTTTGCCTCTTCTAAACCAACTCCATAATGGCGCTTAATTGCATAAAATTCTTCTTTTTCAATTTGAAAAATTAATGATACTGAAAAAGAAGCGCCACAACCAAGTGTTCGGATTGTTAAATAATCATTTTCTGTCCAATTTTCAACTTTTTGTGAATTTGGTGTAAAATTAATAAATCTATCTTGATTTAACTTTTCATAGCCTTGTTTGATTAAATATCCTGATATGCAATTTATAACAATTTCAAAGATTTCTTTGATTTCTGAGTTTAATCGTTGTATGATTAAAAAAGGTCTTTTGAGGTTTGAGATTTCTTCATCAAAATAATTGTTTTTATCAGATTCAATATAATTTATTCTAATTTGTTGGTCAAAAGACTCTTTTGCACTTGATAAAAAAGTGATTTTTATATCTGGATTAAATGAAAAAAGTGATTGAAGCAAAGCTGCAGAGGACTGTAAAATTAATAATATTGTCTCCTTAAAACAAATAATAAAATATTGCTGGTTTTCTTTTTTAAATTGATCAATAATTATGGAATTTGATTCTTTTATACTTTGTATAATCTTCTCATCTTGGACAAATTCATCTGAATCTGGAAACGTAAAAAAACTATACTTCTTAACAATGTTATCAAGTTTTTTGTTTCCTATTTTGATTATATTATGTATCAAAAGGTTATAAAGATGATTGAATATATTTGACATGATATTTGATCAAATATTTGAATATTTATCATATAGTTAGAAGATTTGTATGAGTTCATTCAAATTTTTTGTGACGCTATTTGGTTTATGAACAAACGATTAAAGCTGTTCAAAAAAATGAATCAACTGAAACCTAAATGTTTATATTACCAATAAATCAATAAAAAAACACTAGAATATGCACATCATTAATGTTATTATACTCTTTTTTGCCTTCAATGAATAATTTAATGCAGAGGAGGGTCAACTAATTGAATGTCCTTTTTTTTCAAATTGTTTTCATTTTTTTGCGCTATGTAATTAATAAATTCAAAATTTTATTTTATTTATAAATAATATAATAATAATTATATATAAATATTACTTTTATGATTTAATTAAGGACAATCGATGAAAAATGGAGATTCTCAATTTCAAATAATTCAAGATAGATCAAATGATGATTTAAAAGTATCTGCTAATATAACTGGAATAAATCAGTCGAGATTCAATATTTTTACAAACTGGCTGAGATATAATCAGTTTTTTGAAATAATTACTGATGCTATTAAATCAAATATTGTCCCAAATTCAACACACCAAATCATTCGAAAACAATATATTAGATATATATGCGTATATTAAATCTATTTATTCGACTAAATTTCAAATCCCAACTACCAATTTTATATTAGAGTCATGATGAGTTACACTCGATCATTAGTTTTATACATTCTCTCAAGCAAATATATGAATTGATTTAAACTGTCGTATGAGTAATTATTTTTTATATCTATATAAATGATTAAATATGCAAGAATATTTAAAAAATATTAATATCCCATCAAGAAAAGTTTGTAAAATTATAAAACTTAAATTTGAAAAGAAAAAATTGAGAGGAAAAAATATTTGAATATGCATTCAAATAAGATTATTTTGGAATAAAACATTTTTATCTCAATAATATAAATAAATTATATAGATATTTTAGATAGAAAAACTATTATATATTATATTAAATATTATATGTACTTGTGAAAAATCCAAACCAATTATACTATGAGTTTTTGTGTTAAAAATAAATTGACCTTCCTCTTTTAAAATTTTGATCGTTTTTTCACTCAAAAAAAAAAAGACCATCTTTTTACTCTTCTTGGTCCAAAAATGAAACCTTATTAGTATATTAAATAATTAAATTTATTGTAAATATGATTATTTCAAATTGAATTCAATTTAAAAAAGAGTGTAAAAATTTGATTAATATCTTATGAATAAATATATAAAACCTTTTATTAAATGAATAAAGTAAAATTATTATAATGTTTATAGATACATAAGTGAAAAATATTATATTTATAAATTAAGGATTTTGTATTATTTAAAATGAGTAATTGACCAATCTTTGTAAACTATCTCAATTTTTAAAACAAAATGATAAATTTCAATAAAATTTTTTACAGTTTTTTCTGAGAATTACGATTATTCATAATTATTATTGATGGATGAACAACAGCTTATCTATGAACCGCCAATGACTTTTTGCAATTTCTTCAAGCAACTATTTCATCATTTTACACATGGGAATGCTCCGTACAATCCAGACCCAATTAATTTTTCGAACTCCAGACTTCCATTCACTTTTCCTTATGACTCGCATCCAGGACCAATTGAAGATGCGATAGTTGATGCAAAAAATCTTCACCGTTCACTCATTCTATTTATTTACTGTCTTCACAATCCTCTCACGCCAAGTATTGTAAATCTCCTTCAAAAGCCATCAATTGCTAATGAAATTCATGAGAATTTTGTCTTTCTTCCACTTGATGTAACATGGCCAGAAGGATGGTCTGTTGCAACCCAACTAGAGTTTCAACGTATGCCCTTATTAGCTATTATTCGTCCAAAAGGATCAAGTTTATGGGAGTCGCGTGTTTTTGTTAAATATGAAGGTAAAATTGGCGAAAATACTCTTTTATCATCAATCCGTGTCGAACTTCAAGAAAGAAATCCAGATAATAGAATTGTTGAAGAACAAAATAATGATTTTAATGAAGCCATTCTTCAAGACGCTGAAAATGAACGAATACGTCGTGAACAAGCTGCCGAAGCTCAAGCGCAAGCGCAAAGAGCCGAAGAAGAAGCTAAAAAAATCGATGAAGAGTTTGAACAGCTTCCAAGTACAGATGGTCTTACTGATGTAACCACGATTAGATTTCAATTTCCTGACAATAATACAAGAATTCACAAATTCCCGCGTGATTGTTCAGTTAATCTTCTTTTTGTTTTTGTTCGAAAATTCATGCATCCAAAGAAATTTATTTTATTAACAGGATTTCCTCAATTCAAAATTAACGAAGATGGACAAAAGCTTTGCGATGTTTATGGTGAGAAGAATTTCATTATTCATGTTGAAGAAGAGGACGAAGATGATGAATAAGAATTTTATTTTTGTTTTGTTGAATTTGGCATTTTTTAATAATAATGATCTATATTGATATTAAATAATTTAAATAAGCCGGTTATTATTTATATAAAATAAAGATTACAATAATTAATTTACAAATATTTTTTTTTGATTTAAAAAAACTCTATTATTATATGAAATGATATTTATTTTCATTGTTTTCTTTTGCGATTTATCAATTCAAGAAAAATTACTAGTATTCATTAAAAATAATATTAATAATACGACTATAATTTATTAACAAATATAAATATAAAAAACAAAATTGAAAATGATTGATATTAGATAGCATATAAATATTGTATGTATCAATAAGTAACTGTATCTCGTTCAGATTCAAAAAAATCAACAACTTTATCATTTGATTTAATATTGTTGTTATCATTATTGAAGTCATCATCATTGTTAATAGTAATATCATCAAAAGGCCATCTTAAAAATGTAATGAAAGAATAAGATAAAGTTATCAGAATCTTTATAAAAAGTTCAAATTTGGTATATCGAGCTGCTTTTAAAAATATTGATCTTATGCACATAATAGTGCATGGTAATATTAAGAAAAGAAATAAAATTTATGTTGAAAATTGATTTTTTTGATTGAACATTGAAATAGATAGATAAAACTCACGAATTATTAAAGCAATCAAAGATGTATATGAAATTTTCAGCATAAATATCTTCATTTTGCATGTAAGATGAAATATATACGATTGAAATGAATTCAAAAAGTCAATGAAAAGCAAAAAACAAAAGCACATTGATTTAAAGTATTAAAAATAATATTTATAAATATATATCTAAAAGAATAAAAAGAAACCGATCATTTTTCTTGTGGTAATACATTTTGTTGAATAGGATTTTGAGAATCAAGATTTCTTTGTGGCTGTGGCTTAGGCTTTTGAAGTTTGATTAATGAATACCAAAGGGATCCAATTGTTGTGATTACGATTCCTATCCAATTAAGGGTTGTTAATCGTTTATCGAAAATAATAACACTTAAAACAATGGTAACAACTTGTTTAATACATCCTACAATTGTAACTGTTAAGGGAGATGTATGAGCAGTTGCCAAGAAATTGGTTAAATTCAAGAAGAATGCAATTACACCTGTTAGCATGACTCCAAAGAAGCAATAAATTGAAGCTTCAAATTTATCTGACTTTTTCATTTGTTCTGGTTCTTCTTTATATAAAGCTAAGAAAAACATTTCAATAGCAGCAATAGGAGATATTCTTGCTAGAAGATCAAGAGAATGTAGTTCGTATTGACCAGATAATGATAACTTAACAGTAATTGATTTTAATGAACTTAAAAAGCATCCAAAAACTGTAACAAATAAACCGACTGGTGTGAGATTAATTTCACCAAAGCAACTAAATGCAACACCAATGCAAATAACTAAACATGAAACATATTGGATAAATGTATAATGCGCCTTAAGAAATATGAGTGATAATACCATCGTAATTAAAGGAATAATTGCACGAACGACTTGAACGAATGCAACTGAGCAATACTTAAGCGAACTGTTTCCAAAAACGATGTTCAATGTAAAAATTAAAGATAAAAGGCAAATACGAATAAAAGTCTTTTTTTCAAAGCCTGGCTGACTGCGTATATCTTTGAATTTTTCATTCTGTGGAATAAAGTCAAAATCTGCTGAAATGATCCAACCTAAATATGACGAAAAAAGCATATGAATGAAACTCATTAAAATAGGGAATTTGAAACCAAAGAAAACCATCATTGCTTTATTTAAAAGTGTTAAAGATATGTTTAATAAGAACCATATAAAAATCCAAATATGATTAACATCAAATAGAGCTGCAATCATTATTTTAAATTTCGGATATTTAAATCTTTTTTCAGAAAAACCATCTGAATAATTCTGAAAAATTCGCCTTATCAAATTCAATCAGTGGTCAATTCATTCCGCATCAAGATAAATATTATATTAACTTGATATATTGCCCATCGATCATATTTGGTTTCACTAAAAAAAAAAAAAAAAAATAAATATATCTGCATGAATAAATAAAATATATTTACATAACATTAAATTTAATCGCAATCCCATATTAGTAAATAAATTATGAATACAATCATGCTTTATGTCACAATTATCATGATTCCGATAATATATCAAATTTTGAGAAGTTATTTTATAAACATAAGTATCAATGAGCTATTAATCATATAGTGGATTCTTGAATCTGTGAAAATTAATGTTAGTAAATGTATTAATCATATTAAAATTAGATTCAATAAGTTATGCAATTCTTTAATTGGTGATGAATCCAAGAAAATTAACTGGCCAACTTTCAAAAGAATTTGAAAAATTTTATATTTTCAAATTTGAAATCATTATTTCATGTCTAATCATTCAGATGAGCGCTCTGAGCTTCATTGGGCTGTGATGGAAAATGACATCAAAACGATTAGTGCACTCCTTAGCAATGGAGAAAATCCAAATACAGTAGATGAACAAGGTTGGACACCTTTAATGACAGCTGCATCAGCTGGTTTTGCTCAAATATGCGATTTACTTCTTCAAAATGGCGCACTTTCAGATAAAGAAACAAAAGAAGGACGTTGTGCCTTTTTTTATGCTGCATCTCGTTGTAATATTCAAGTTGTTGATTTATTTTTACAAAATGGCATTTGCTGTTGGAAGAAGGACAAATTTGGAGATACGCCACTTCATAGAGCATTATCAAACGAAAAATGCTCAATCCCACTATTAACAATGTTTAAAGAAAGATGCGATTTGTTAGGAAAGCCAGCTCCATTTAACGTGACTGATGCTGATGGAAATCTTCCAATTCATATTGCATGCTATGAAAACCGAAGAGATCTTGCACAATGGATAGTTGACAATATTCCAGGTGCATCATTTAGACAAGCTAAAAATAAAAGCGGGAAATTCCCAGAAGAGCTTTTTTCTAATAGTGTTCATTAATGATTTAAATAAATTATAAAAAATGAATATTCCGATTCTTTTTTAGAAATGAATTAATTATTTATTTTCAAACCATAACAATATATAAGCAAAGTAAAAAGATTTTATGAATAAAACTAAAAATGAAAGAATGTTAATATACAATTATTTATACATAGATTTTTGCGAAAATAAAACAAATATTTAATTGTAATAACAAAAAAAGATTCTATTTGTCCATTTTTCTTAATAATAATAAATAACTAAATACTAATCCATAGATTATTGAACTATGGATTTAAAAAAGAATTTTGAAATGCACCTGTAGAAGCTGCAGCAAATAGGTTGGAATTTCCATCTGTTTTATTTGGATAACATACTGGGCAAACTGGTTTTCCAGATTCTCCTTCACTTCTTAAAGCACATCTGCTATGAACGCAGTGTCCGCAAAAGAAGCAAACAAAAGGAGGTGTAATTTGTTCACCGCATAATTCACAAACGCTGGGATGAAATTCAATTGGCCCATCCTGCATTATCTGAACTTTTTTATCAACATCATTAATTTCCTGTTCAATTTTCTTTCTCTCTTCTTTAACTTTTGTGTTTTCTTCTTGAGTTTTAATGAAGGCCTCAGCGGGGCCATTTTTCAAAACTTCGACTGGTATCTGTTTATTTTTCATTAGAACATTAACAATCCTTGAGCAAGGAATGTCAGTTTTAATATTAGTAATTATATATTGTAAAAGTTGAACTTTTGTATATGGTGTGTTATTGCTGACGCTATTAATAGTAGCTGGAAGTTGCGTCCAAACTTCATTTGATGAAAAATATGTCAAAAGTCGGAATAGATCTTCAGGTAATAAATTTGGTTTTAATGTAATTATCCATTTAAAAAGATCGTTTGTTGCATTTTCATGAATAAGAAGTGACATTGCATCAGAATTGCGATCCATTCTGGTTAAAAGAAAAGCTGTACCAAGTAAAAAGCCACCTTCAACGCAAATTGTAAGAAGATTGATGCAGTTGATTGGCAAACGATCATCCATAATGAGTTCAAGTGCTTCGTCAGCTTTGGCAACACTTGGATTACCAAAAAACGAGGTTTGCGTAGCTTTTACACGTGGAATAAGAAGAGAGACTAGAGTATCGGCGAATAATTCAGTTGGTCTTTCATCGATTATGCTCTTTAAAAAATTATAACAACTTTGAGGATGTCCCCAAAAAAGTTTGATAAAATCTGAATCCCTTAAATTTGAGTTTAAATTTGAATTTGAGTTGGTATTGGTTGAATTGGGTGCAAGGCCTAAATTCTGGTTTCCATCAGAAGATCCAGGGATATTCGAATTAGAGCTTGAAGTTTGCGATTGTTCTGAACTTGTCTTCCATATAACAGTAGCTGTTTGTTCAATAATTTTGATACAATTAATATCATTGTTGAGTAAAAATGGCCCAAAGTTCATGAGCATTGTGTATCCAATTGGTTCATCATAATGATCAAATATTTGAGTTGCAGCTTCAGAATATTTCTTCGCATCTATTAAAGATGAAATTGAAGTCATTGAAATGCCAGTAATTTGACTAAGCCTAGCAGCTTCTTCACTCATTCCACCTTTTTTCAGCATTTCAACAGCAAGATTTATGTCAAAATTTCTCAGCACTAGGGTATTAACATTATCAGCGCCAGGTGGTAATGGTGGATTTCCAGAGCCAGAACCACTTGGTCCTGTCGGTTGTGATTGTTGTGATGTTAAGCCTGGTCCTGGTTGGGAAGTTGGTACTCCACTTCCAGAAGATGGATTAGATGCTGCTGCATTAGGAGGTGCATTTGCTTTAGAACTTGTCGCCATTTTAATTTTATTTTTAATGCTGTCCATTGCAAATCTTTGTTTCTTAGTCTTACTTCTTTGATTTTGAGCATTTGATATCTGATCAATAAATTTTTGAAGTTTTTCTTTTGCTTGGCACTGAATAAATAAATTGAATAGAAGTTTTGTATAAGCAGGTGTTGCATATCCTTGAAGATGAATTTCGATAAGATAATCAATCACATAAGTATGAAGATGCGGTTGGAAAAAGCGTGAAAGAACTAAAGATATTTCTGATACGCCTATTGTAGTCTTGAAAAGTTCAATTGATCTTTTATAATCCCCTTTTTGAAAAGCAGACTCAGCAAGTGCAATTTGATCTTCAATTTTTGCTCTAACAAAACCATCATTAATTCGCATCTGTCTGCATATTTGTAATGCTTCTGCAAACTTCTGCTGGTCGAGGCATTTTTGAAGAGCAAATTTTGAGCTCATTATTGTAATTCTCTATTGACCTTTATTTTACCAAATACAGAATATTGAATATTGAATTTGTATATCAATAGTGTTTTTTTTTTTTAAAACATATTTAGTCAAATATTACTAAATGTCGTAAAAAAATTTTTTTTAATAAAAAATGAATTTACTTAAACAAATGCTTGATTTTGAACTAAGTTTTTTTTGCAATCATATACCATATGCAATTGTTAATAATGCAAATTCGGATTCAGGTTACTTCTGCATTTATCAATGTTATTTCAAAGATGGAATCAAAATATATCAAATACAAGCAAATCTCATTACTGTTATAAACTATAAATCTAATATTATTACTGGATATTGCTTAGAACCAAAAGGAACTATTAAGCCAATTGTTTCAATAAATCAAAAAAATGGTGAACTATATTTTTTATTAAAAAAATCTGGAGAAAAGCATATAAATATTTATAAATATTCAGGAGATTCAAATGCAAATTTAATTCATATAGAATCATTAGTCCACGAGATTCACACGTACATTACAAAACTTTTAGTTTACGATCAGCATATTTTTGTTATTCAACCAAAGCAGATATATCATATTTATCAAAAGTCAATAATTTATAAAGATATGCCTGATATTATTATTTCAAGTGTATGTAATGAACAATATTTAATTGTATTATTTCAGAAACCAGAAATTTGCCTCTATGATATAAATAATTTAGAGGGGAAAAAAACTATCGATTTTAATAAGGAATTTTTTGATTGTCATTTTATTCATCTCTTCGTTAATGAGAATAAATTATATATTTTACAGCAAGAAATGTTGATACAAAAAGACATAAATAGTTTAATAGAAAAAGGTAACTTTGTTGATGTTTTATATTTGCCTATGCTTCAAGATATCAACCAAAACTTTGTTAACAAGAATTTTGAAATTGTTAAAAAAAATGATAAGTCTAATAAATATCGTGATATATTAAATTTTGCATCTGAAGTTAACTTTCCTGACGAAGATTATGTGGATGATATTTTCTTTTTTGGACCAAGTTTTTATTTGCCAATTCACAAGCATTCACCAAAATCATTATATTCAAATTTGAATGAAATTAAAATTGAATTGTTTTCAAATGAAAAATTTTTACAAATTTTGACTGATAATTCAAAAAGTGGAAATATTCAAGAAATCATGAATTATCTTAAAGAATTGTTAGTTAATTTTGATGTAAAAAATATGAATTGGGATAACGAAATTGATTACTTCTTGAATGTTATTAAACTGCCAGAAAGTCTAAATGAAGAATCAATCATACAATCAAATTTAATGCCAACTTTCTTTAATTTGATTATTGCCGAAATTATTAGTACATTCATCAATTTATTAATAATACGAGTTTTAGAAGATGATGAAAATGAAGAATTAAATGAAAATATTAAAATTTATTTTTCACTTTTTCAATTAATAAATTCTGAATTAATTCAAATCAAAATGAAAAATGAAGATATTGAAATTGGCAAAATATCACAGTTGTCTGATGATAATGCCTATATTCAAAGTAATTTATATATATTAAATTCTGCTTTTTCCCCTCTTTCTTTACGGCAACAAATTCGTTTTCTTTATCAAGGAAATTCTACTTTTTCAAAGCTTTCAAATTCTGATGTAATTCTCTTCAATTCTATATGTCCAGGTCCTTATGTTGAACAAAGAGTTTTAGATGTTGCGCGTGCATATTTAGAAAGAAATGATTTCGATAAATGTATTGAGTATTTGGAAAAAACGATTTTGAACAATGAAAATGGTGGTTTTATTCAAAATATTTTCATAAGTCACTTAATCAAGCAGATACCTGATGATTTTGAAAAGCAATATATTATTTTAAAGACATTTGGGAATAGGCTACCAAAAAATATGTATAAATCATTTTACATTGTATCTTTAAAAGCAAATCAATTTTCTGAAGCAATTGAAAATTTCTATTCAGAAGATGCATTAATAAATCTTGCTAATGAAGTTAAAAAAAATCAAGAATTGAAAGAAATGTATAAACCAACAATAATAAAAGCATTAAAAGATAAGGATTGTCAAGAAAAAATTATGTCATTAATAAATTAATTTGCTAAAAAAAAAAAAAAAAGCGAATTTCATTTGTGATTTAATTCAATTAATTGTAACTATATTTCATTGAATTTTCATTACGTTAAAAAAAAATTTTATGAATGAAATTAGAGAACCTAGTCTTCTCTTAACAGTTAATGATTACATGAAAACAATAAAGTCAATTGTTAATGAACAGGAATTTATTGAACAAGAAACTCTTGAAGATTTATTATGTCAAGTTATTAATCGAGATAGAGATTATATGATTGATATTCTACAAAATGATGTAAACAAGCTGCAAAAAGAAGTTAATCAAAAAAAAGAAATGAAGAATCAATTTTCTCACGATTACGCTATTACAATAAACCAAATATCTTTAGATAATCAAAAAATAAGAAGAGAAATCAAAGAAAAAAAACAACTTTTAGTTTCTAAAGATAATTTTAAAGAACGAAAAAAGCAATTTCAAAATCTATATGATCAATTTTTTTTTTGGTATTCTCAATTTCAAAAAACAATATCGGAGATTAAAGAAACAAAATCGATAATAAAAAATGAAATACAATCATTGCATGCTGAATATGCGGCAATGTCATCTAATAATTTAGTCATTCTTAGGCACTCAAATAACAATGTTAAATTCACTCATGAAAAAGTAAAATCTGTTACAAAATATCGAAAAGATGCAGCATTGTTAATTGAAAAAGAGAAATATAAAAGAAAAATTGCAAAGTATAAAAATAAGAATACTGAAATTGTTAATTGCTTTAGTGATATTGTTGATATCCTTGGTAAATATTGTTTAGATCCAAAATCCTTTCTTTTAGATCTAAAAAGAAAAACATATGAAGAGCAAATTGCTCAAGAAATAGATGATGATTATCCAAATCCAAAATTTATTGCACAAATGTTGAAAGAAAAATGCGATCTAGCTTTTTCGAGCAAAGATAATGAAATAAGTGCAAGTCTTAAAGAAATAGAAATAAAAGAACTCCATATGAAAGAAAAAATTCATATGGCCACTCTCAATTGTGGAATTCCAAATGATCAAAATTCAAAACCTAAAGTATATTCACCTCGATTTTCTCCTAAAAGAGATCCGATAGATATATTAATAAATCATAAAAATTTGAAGTTTGCTTCTTGGGAAGAAAGCTCAAAAATCCTGAATCAGACATTTAATGAAATTGAGAGGCTTCGGCAGTCTCGATCAAGTATATATTCTATTCTAAATTCTAATGATTCCTTTGAATGAAGAATAATTGTTTGTATTTTATAAAATTCTTATGCTAATTTAATATTGAAATTTTCCAGATATTATAATGGAAATCACTATTGTTGCTAGTAATAATAATTAGTTGTATCTAAGTTTTTATTTAATTAAAAACAATTAATAAAAAAAATCCCATAGGAATTAAACTAACTTTCTAATCAAGTAATTGTAGCCGTATTTTTGATATTTTTGTTATATACTTATTAAGTAGGATTAGGTGGTGCAGGAGCGGATGGATGATTATCTTCTGAAGATGATGAAAGATTATACTCTGATTCAGACTCAAGATTAGATTCATCAAATGACTCAAGAATTGTTTCTAAATCTTTAGTTGTTGAAAGTTTTCTTGATTCCTTAGATCCATCAATTTCTCCAATTGCTTGAAGAAATTCAAGTGGCATTTCAAGGTTATGATAATCTATAATAACTTTTGGTGGTGGTCTATTATAACGTAGCGCATATCGTAAACGAATAGTTGGAGGCAATGCTTCAAGAAATGCATCAAAGCAATATGGCTCAAGTATTTCTCTTATTTGATCAATATATTGATCAAGATTTGATTTATCCCATAAAATAGCTTGTAATATAGCCTTTAAAAGGGGCAACTTTTCTTTTGGTAACGTTTGAAATATTGTTTTAATTAGCTTAGACATTGATTCTTGATTTGGCTTTTGAAGATGGTTGTTAACAACTTTGTAAGCATTTCTCATTGCAATTGAAAGAGGAGCTGGGAAAATGCTTGTTAATTCATAAAAATGCGTTGGAAGATCAAGGAAAAGTACAGATAATTCAAAGCAAAAGCGATCTGTTGTTCCGCCAGAAAGGTATTGATGAAATATTCTAGTTAAAATATGTCGTAAACTTGTGGATAATGATAACGGAGTTTCGGGAAAAAATGAATTCCATAATGCAATGCGTGTATGAGAAGCAGTTCTATTACGCGAAACAGCTTTTAAAGCATCAGCAGCATCATGATACATTTCAATAAAATTTTGTTTTGTAAGGAAATTCATCAACTAAAAATTCTCTTGAAATATTTAAAAAAAAAATTCAATGAAGACTGTTAATTATATCAAAAAAAATTTTCGCGGGGATTTATAAAAATAAAAGATGAATCAGAATCAAAACAATTTTACATGTCCCCATTGTATTGCTCTTCAACGTGATTTTGAATTGCTTCAGTCTAAAGAAGAAAAGCTACGCAGAAAACTTAAGTCGCTTGAAAATCTGGTCCATGATCTCCAACTGAAAAACAATCTTCTTGAAGAAGAAAATAAGACTCTCCGCGCTTCAATAATGCCATCCAGACCACAAAATTCCGCAGACGATGAAAATCCCAAAAAAGTTTTTTCTGTTTTGAATGATTTTGATGGCCTACTCTCAAGCCAAGGTTTACAAATTGGTCATCTTATTGAAGATCGAGAGAAACTTGTTATTCTTTCATTCAATGCATTAACTTTATTATCAAAACAAGAATCGATTATCAATAAATTTGAAATGGCAACAAAAAAACTTCTACAATTTATTTCGGAAAGAGGAGAAAGCTCTGTTCCAGCGATACGCGAATATTCTTTCCTTGGCTTTGATATTTCCAAAGAAATTGAAACGCTTCAAAGGAGTTTTTATATTTCTAAAGTTATGAAAACAGATGATGGAGAAGTTATTGATGATAAAGATATTCTAGATATTGTTAATGATTTATCAAGAAATCCAAGTAATCAAAAAACAATTCAAAAAGTTTTAAACTATATTACACATCAAACACAAGAAAAAGATATTTTACGTTCTCAGCTCAAAAAAGAAGAAAGATTAAAAGAGAAAGAAATTAAAAATTTGCTGAGAATTTTCAAGCATCTTCACATCTCATCAAATAATAGCAAAAATAATACTGCAGATATAAATAATCAGGAATCATGCAATTACGATATTTCAATAGTTCTTCTTGAAATCAAAAAACTTCGAAAACTAGCGCATGATTCATATGACTATCTATTCATCATTCATGAGATTGTCAACATTCTAACTAAATCGGCCCAAAGAAATTGTCATAACGATGAAAATGTTGTATATTGTATCAAGCGTTTGAAAAGATGGCTGGAAGTTCCTAAAACTCGCATAAACTTATGTCAAGAAATAAATTATTTAATAAATACTCTAAGTGGAACGCATTTCCCTTACGATCAAGTTCAATTCGATTTAAATGATAATTATGAATATCAAAAAAATGATCTTAATGCAAACGATGTTTTTAATGTTGGTGAAGATATTGATTTATCGTCAGTTTCTGTTGATTCTGTTTTGAATAAAATTGAAATTGAAAAAAAGTCGCAACAGCAATCGCAAGAAATTTATCAGCAATTAGACGAATTGAGAGAAACTGTTGAGGAACTCAGAAATGAATTATTACAGATTGATTCGGAAAGAAAAGATTTTATTCAAAATAATTTAAGTGGAACAGTATCAAAGAGCACATCTTGGAAGAAGATATGTTTACATCTTTTGAATAAATTAAAAAACAGAGAAGAAGCTAAACAAAATGAAGCATAACTGCAACCCCCTGCCAAAGAGGAATAATTGATATAGCTAATGATTTTTATTTGTGTTTTATTTAAATAAATAATATATATTTTTACTTGACATTTACCAACATTTATTTTATAATATTTTCCTCATATTAATTATACTTAATTTGTTTGATATGTTAATGAATTCAATAAAAGAATTGTATAAAATCCTATCCTTTTTGCAGTCAGCAAAGCTTAAATTTTTTTATATTAGAGTCAAAAAACTTATTTTGTTCTTTACATATGATTTAAAAAAACTATTTCTTTGAACTTGACTTACAAACTCTTTATTTATGATAATAAATTATATTAGTATCCCAAAAAATTGAACTCCACGGCTTTGTTTATCTTCTTTTTTATGGAAAGAGCGATTGAACTTTTCTTGGTCCGATTTGCTGGCAAAGTTCTCTTCTCAACATTTGAGATTCTGCCTTTGCTTTCTGGAGCTCTCTTTCCATAGTGAACATCTGTTGTTGAAGGCGCAGTGATTCTTCATTCAATTCTTTGGTTTGAGCTGAAATTCTTTGATCATATTCGAGTTGTTTCGATTTCTGAATGTTTATGTGTTTAAGTGATGCCTTCAATTTTTCTGCTTTGTGAATTGAATCTATTAACTTTTGTCTTGTATCGTTTTCTACTTTGTCAATTTGTGCTTGAAGTGCTCCTACCTTTTGTTGGCGCCTTTCAGTAGCTTCAATTCTCCTATCAATAGCCCTTTGTAAATCAGCATAAAGTTTCAAAAGTTGTTGTTCATATTGTTCTTCCTTTGTCTTCATTGTTAATTGGAGCTTATTAATTTCTTGCTCATAAATGGTTTCTTGATTATCTATCATTAAAGAAATTTCTTCAAGTTTTCCTTGATTATTTCTTTCGTCTTCTTTGATTTGATGCATTAATTCTTTTCTTTGATCCTCAAGAACTAGAATTCTATCATGATAAAGCTGTGCGTCATTTTCATCTAATTCATCATTAATAATAGTTGTTGATGATTTCTTTGTTGTGCTAAATCGACTATTTTTAGGCGATGTAGAATTTGATTTACTGTATAAAATATCAATTGACTTTGATGGTTCCGATATATTTGGAAGAGAGCGAATATATTCTTGAAGAGAAAGGTGATATGCTTGATTAAGTTGATCAACATTGTCAATATATTCAATTCGAGCATTTGAATATCGAATGTCGGCATTAATCTGAACTTGTTTTAACTCGGTGTTAAGAGATTCTTTTTTTCTTAGAAAATCACGTTCGTCAAGAGTTAGTTTTTCACGTGCAGCACTAAGTTGGCACATCAAGTCCCTTAAAGTGTCTTGAAGGTCTTGAACATCTTTTTCATTCTTTGCTTGAATATCACTAGAAACTTGATCAAGCTTCTCTTGACGACGGGTTTGATATTCATCATATGTTTTATATGAAGATTGTGAACCCTTTGATCGTGAAAAAGAGCTGCTGAAGGAATTCGACATCAAATAAAATTAAATTCACTTAACGAAAAAGCGCGGTTATTTTCGAAAAAACCGCCTTTTTTTTGAGAATGAAATAAAAAAGATGATGTATTTGTTTATATATTCAATATTTTATTTGTGGTTTCACAAAAATTTTAATATCATGTACTTTTATCATTTACTCTTTATAACATATAGAGCTTTACAAAATGATTAAATTCAAGTTATATTGAATATTTGAAATATTTTAAATAAATCTAAAAATATAAAAAGCAGTTTTATCTTTTAATCATCAAGAAAATTCACTTTATAAAAATAATACAGTATGTATATATAATTCTTAATATTAAATTTATTATTTATAAAGTTTTAATTAATCAGAATAATATAATAAAAGAAAATTTTATGAAAAGTTATTACATAAATTTTTTACATTTTGTGAGGGTTAGAAAGCATGAGTGAGACTGATTTAAATAGTTTCCTCAACAGAGATGAAATCGATTTCCTCAATGATATCTTAAAAGACGATCCTGATACTATACATTTTAATCCTGAAAATAACAAAAACTCATTATTTAATATTCCTCCGCCAATAAAATTATTTGAAGAAAATTCATTCCAGCATGATGCGATGATGCATATTCCCCTTTCATCTTCTCCCAGATCGCCAGTTCGGTCTGGAAGTGATGCAAAAAAATGTAAAGAATTATATTTAGGTGGAACGGATCTAAAGCCTGGATTTAATGACCTTTCTGAAGAACCGCATTTTTGTTCAAATATGCAGTGCTTTAGTTGTGATCATATAGTCCTCAGGTTTCCAGATCGTAGGTGGTCAAAAGATACTGACTATTTGTTTACAAGAAATAACTACCCTAACAATCTCGATTCAAAGTTAATTCCAGCACCTGGGTGGTGTGCTTTTTGTTGTCAATGTACTTTTTGCGAAGAAAAAGATATACAAAGATTGAAACCTTTTTCAACAAAGTGGGTGTGTCGAGGCCACAATTAATTAATTGATTAATTAAAATGTGGTCAATAAATTTCATATGTTATATTTATTAAAGCATAAAAAAGTGGATCTACAAATATTAACGGTTTATAAAATAAACAACAAAACAAGTATGCTAGATAACTATTTTTCATAACTTTTTTTTAAGTGATTGATGTTCAGAAATATATTCTGGTATATGAATTTGTCTCTTTTTCAATTTCTGATTCAGGGCATTCAATTGCCTTTGGTATGTTTCTTCATCAAAATTAATATCTTCTGGTTCTTCTTCTTCTTCTTCGATAATAACTTCACCATTATTCTCTTTAGGGAATGAAATCAGTCTGCCATAATATTTCATTGAGGAGTTACTCGGCTTGTGCTTATTTTCATAAATCGAAGGTGAGGGAAGATTTTTCGTTGCTGGAGAAAAAGCGAAATTTCCATTATTTGAAGCAATTGAATATAAGTGTAAATGTTGCAATAACTGAATAAATGCAAAATTAGGATACCAAAAAGTTGTTATTGAAATTTGAATCTTTTCTCCATTCATATGAACTAAGGGTGCCTCATTGGGAAATTCTGGCTTTATAAATATTTCAAATAGATTCTTTGGTGAATCTGGAAATATTATGGAATAAGAGTTTTGGCTCCTTGTTTTTAATGTAGGATAAGAATTTTTGGCTTCAGAAATTTGTTGTTCTAAAGATTTCATTTTATCATCAATTAATTCTAACGTATTAATTTTAAATTCAAATTTTAATCAATTCATTGGATGAAACAAAAGAAAATGAATATGTCCATATGAGTTCATAGATTAAATCAGAGAGTTCATAGATTAAATGGTAGGTTTTTTAATAAATCCAATTATTCTATAAAATAATGAAAATACAAAATAATCTTTTTAATCCATAAATACGAATAAATAATTATAAATAATTTAACGATCTTTGCCCATCCAATCATCAAACCAATAATTTCCAAAATCATCGGGATTTTCATCTTCTTTTTGATTATTTTCATCAAAAAATGTTAAGCCAAGATCATCACTAAAGGTTAGATTATCATCTAATCTAAATATGTCATCTTTATCTGAAGAATTTAATTTCTTTTTCAGAACAGAATTCCAACGATTTTTAATCTGATTATCTGTTCGTCCTTCAATAATTTCTGCCATTTTGGCCCATTTATTTCCAAGTGTCGATTGAAGTTCAATTATTTTATTGTCCTCTTCTTCTGTCCATTCTGATCTTTTAATATTTGGTTTCAAGCAATTAACCCATCTCTCACGGCATTGTTTCCCAATTCGACCTGGAAGTCTGGATGCAACTTTTGTCCATCCTTTTTCTCCATGATGATGAACCCAATTGGTGAGGATTGCATCTTCTTCTTGGGTCCAATTTCCTTTAACAAGAGATGGATTGATAACCTTATTCCAACGATTCATTATCTGTTGAGGAGTTTTATTTACAAAGTATGTAGCCATTGTTTGCCAATGTTTCTTCTCGGTTGAACCTTCAACAAGATTCATTAAGAGTTTATCTTCTTCTGGTGTCCAATTTCCAGTTGCAGGTATTTTCTTTACTTGTCGTTTTCGTCTTGGGCGATTATATTTAAAACTGTGTGGTTGAAATTGTGGTTGCGGGGATTGAGAATGAGAGATCGAACGAGCAGGAGGAGGAATGTTAATCTGAGGAAGTATAAAGGTTTCCATTTTGATGTAATGAAATGACATGATTTTCTTTCGTCCTTTTTAATTTTTCTGGTAGCATTCAAAAAGCTAATTTTGTATAAAAATTCTAATTCAAATTTCCTTGTTTATTATGAATTTTTGAATATACACAAAAAAATTGAATATTTTATTTTTTTATGCCCAAATTTTAAGTTAATTATTCTCGTTATTTCAATTCTGAGCTATTTCAAAAAGTTATTGGTGGAAAACAATCATAAAAATTTTTTCTCAAATATTCAATAGGTGTTTGTTATTTTGAATATGGATTAGTATTTATCTAAAAAAATTAATATCTCAAAAAATCATAGAGTAAGCATTATAAATTTCAGTGAAACAAGATATCCTTTATGCAAAGAATATGGATTTAGGTAAAATAATAAAAAAATTTTCGCGAGTAAAAAAATATAAATACAAAGTATTGCTTTGAAAACTTATAAACAAAGAATGATAAGTTAAGCATTCACTTGATTAATTTCTAAAAGCAGTAAACTCTTACTAAAGAGTAGAAAAAAGAAATTCATGTTTTCTTCTGAAACAATTGCATTGAAAAAGCTGAGAACTTTTTATATACTATAATACAAAAATGTTATATCATAAAATGACCGTTTTGAGTCATCATTTCCTTAAAAATAAATATTTCAATGAGCTGAAATATCTGCTATTGTAGGTATATTTGATGTGGATTTTTTTTTCAAAACCGAATTCCAACGATTTTTAATCTGATTATCTGTTCGCCCTTCAACTAATTCAGCTATTTTAGCCCATTTATTTCCAAATGTTGATTGAAGTTCAATGATTTTATTATCTTCTTCTTCTGTCCATTCTGATTTTTTAATATTTGGCTTTAAGCAATTAAACCATCTCTCACGACATTGTTTTCCGATTCGACCTGGAAGTTTTGCAGCAACTTTGGACCAAAAGTGCTCGCCATTATTATTAACCCATTCTTTAAGAATTTCATCTTCTTCTTGAGTCCAATTGCCTTTAACAAGAGACGGATTGATAACTTTATTCCATCGATTCATTAATTGTTGTGGAGTTTTGTCATGAAATTGGACTGCCATCCCTTGCCAATGTTTTTTCTCTGGAGAGCTCTCAACAAGAGTTATTAATAAACGATCTTCTTCAGGAGTCCATTTTCCTGAAGAAGGCATTTTCATCATTCTTTTTCGTGTTCGGCATAGTTGGACAGATATTTTTTGAGGATTGATGGTAATCTCAGGGAGTGTAAATGGTTCCATTTTTTGTAGATTAAAATAATCGTTATTTAAGATATTTTCAAATTTTAACCGTTAAAAAGGACCGTTAAATATAACCGTTTCTTAAATATTAAAGTTTTTTTCAAGATAAATCATTTTCAATAAAAAAAATTGTACAAATATTAAAGAATATATGTAATATTTACAAAAACACAATACATATAAGCCCAATGAAATGTTTCTTTCACTAAATTAATCTCACTATATAGGTAACGATGGTTCTGGGAAGAGTGTATCTAATAAATTCTTTGGTACATATGCAATGAAATAACGAATTAAAACAATAGATGTGGCAATAGATAAAACAAAATAAAGAGAAGGACGTGTTAAAAACCACCTTTCATTGGTTAAATCACGTAGATTTCCTACGCACTGTCTTTTTTTGACAACATAACTTTCTGTACCAAGATTCCAAATTTCAACAATTTCTTGAGCAATTCCTCTTAGTTGATCAAAATGTTCTTTTGCAGCAGTTATTGTACTCCTAATTCCTATTTCATTGCCATGGCTATGGTTGCCTATATTATCTAAGTCATTATTTGTAGTAGCACTTTTTAGTGAAAGTATGTCTATTGTGAGTTGTTTTTGAATATTTGTGAAGTTTTCATATCGTTCAGAAAGGCGTAGAATAATTCGTTCTAGACCGTTGAAAGCAGAATTACGTTCGTTACGGCTGATTGTTGGTAGAAGATCATTGATTTCATCAACAGGATGAGAAAGCGTGTCCATTAAAGTCTGAAGTGGGAAAACAGCAATATTTCGCTGCGCAAGAATATCAAAAAATGGTTCTGCTTGCGGTTTTGTTTCAACACCAAACATCACTTTACGAATTATTGATTTTAGGGCTATCTCCATTCCGCATGGAGCAAATGCTACATCACGGGAAGCATATTGAAATGAGCACGATGGTGGCATGAGAAAAACTGGTAAAATGCCTTTTTCTGTCGATTCTATATATTCAGGTAGTTTCCTAATCCAAGACAAAGCGCATTTTGAATCGCTGCATGATGAGCAAAGAACATTAAATATTGTTGGATCTACTTTTGTCACGGTGATGTTTAACGTGCAAAGGTCCGAAACAGATTTTTTGATTATAGATTCCGAATCATATGTGCTAGTTTGGTATACATTTATAGAGTCATGTGGGAAAAGGATTGAAATTCTTGGTTGAAATTGAATTTGATAATTAAAAATTTGGGATAAAACATCTAAAACATTAATAGCTATTTGATAAGCAGGATCCATTTTTCCACTTTGATTTATATATTTAATAGCAATCCAATTTTGTCCTTTGCCAAATATTTGCGAATTTGGATTATAAACATACGATTTGGCTTGTGTTTTAATAACGTACACAGCAAAATGAGCATTATTTGATTGAAAATGATTGGGGATTAATTGCTCAAGTTCACTTTCATGATTATAGGCAAGATCAATTATTTCAACGTTGGCTCTAAATAAGTGATGTATGTCTGGATTATCCTTAATAATATCTGTCACCATAAATTTGTTATTAAGCAATATCATTAAGTCTTTTTTGATTTTTTCTGGATCATCTTGACTTTTAAATCCAATAAGTCTAATTTGTCCGATACTCATAAATTGTGGAGCAAAATTTGAAGGTATGAGGCTTTTCGGTAATGATAAAGGAGCTATATCTGAAAAACATAAATAAAAAAATGAAAAAAGCGCAATAATGGTATTCATTTTTATTATTCTTTGATATTTTAACACAATTTTTGAAAAAAAATCATTAAAGTGTCTGACAAAACAACTTTTTGAAATAATTTATCATTTCCTATTATTAATGATAATATTGATTAAACAGAATTTATTAACAGTTGAAAGCATAAAAAACTATTTATGTTTAAATAAAGCCCAAAATTTGGGGAATAAACAAACGAAATCCGAAAATTTTTATAATATTAAAATATTTTATCATAAATAAAAACAATAATTATAATTAAACACAAAAATTAAATAAGTGCATCTGAATCATATCCATAAGAAGAATCATCATCATCTGCTTTTTGCTCAAGCCACTCTATAATTTTTCCATTTAATGATTGTTTGAAAGAATAATGATTAATATGAACTAATGTTGCCATCCAAGAATACAATTGCCAAATCATATTGACGAAAACTGTTGCAAATAATATATCAATAGTATAATGATTTCTGATTAATATAATTGTAGTTGTGATAAAGAGAAGTAAAAAGTATATTACTGATTTTATAAGAACTAAGATTTTTCCTATAAAAATCTGATCAAGCGCATCAATTATATACAATGCAAGTACCCACAAATATATTGTGTGCCCAGACATTGCAAGATCACCACATTGGGGTATATTGCCCAAAAATAATCCCAATGCAAAAGTATAAACAAACGCTATTTTAGGTAGAGAAAAGCTTCTGGAAATTGTAGAATATGGAATAGTTGCGCATGGGCAGTTTGGATAGCCAATGCATGCAGGAGGGAGACCAGTAACAGTAAAAAATAAAATCCGAACTATAAGAGAAACATTGTATACGTAAGCTAGTTTTGGAACATTAATAATATCCCATCTTAGTATTGTAACAAGAATAGATGAAACTGTCAGCACAACAGATAACATATCTGCTGGCTGAAGTGACATATATGTTTTTGAGCCTCTTAAATATGCACAATTTTTGCACCCATTTGCTATAATATCTGGAAGAGCTTCTCTCGTTGGCATTCTGCTGTATGCAAAAGCATTAAATATATTCATAACGTAAATTGTAAGAACTGTCCATAATAAAAGTAATATTGTTCGTACAGTAAAAAATGCTTTAAATAACTTTTTCGGAGTCACATATCTTCCACTTGCGATATAATTTTTTATCGCTTCTTTCATATAGAGAGAAATGCTAAGTGAAAAATCCTCAAAAATCTACAAAAAAACGATTATTCTATTATGAGGAGTGTAATAATTTAAAAATAAAAATTCAAATAGCTAACAAACATTTATTTAACTGAAAGCCCAGAGTATTAAACTAATTATTAAAGTTTGAATCAATTTTGTCTCTACGATTTCCGTCATACTGGTTAGATTCATATTCGCTCCCGCCGCTATGTTTTGTTTTATACTGATGATTTTGTGAATGTTGTTGTTGATATTGATGTTGAATCGGTTTCATAATATTATCAAATAATCTTAGAGATGGATTTGAACTAATTCCTCCAGTTGGATGTGAATTCCCCGTTGATGTATAAGCTGAAGATTTTGATGAAAATGACTGAACTTCATTTGGATTGTTTTCATTGACAACTGAAGTTTCTGTTGAATGCATTGATCTTAAGAAAGATGATGAGATCATTTGTGGTCTTGACTTATTTGCAAATTGTTGTTCTGGAATCTTCAAATCAGAAAGATTTGAATCGAATGATGAAGATGAGAATCCATCATTTGTGTTTTTATTATAAGGAGTATAAGTACTATTTAAGTTGCTAAAGTTGTGGATTCCATTGTGAAAACAAAAATTACTATTATTACTTATTGTGCTGCTGAGATTCAGGCTATGATTTTGGCCAGTAAAGCTGCTAGTACTACTACTACTGCTGCAACTGCTTGCACTACTGCAATTGGTTTCAATTTTATCGTTATGGTCATATGTACTATCACTTGAATTATTTGATTTCATATTTGGACTATAATTATTTTGTAGATATCTTGCAAATGCGTTTACCTTTAGACGGTCATTTGAATCAAACTTTGGTGATTTTTTAGGTGTCTTTTCTGTAAAAGGTGGGCATTTTTCGCCTTTGAAAAAAGGATGTTGAAGGGCTTGCTGTGCATTAGGACGTTTAGATGGATCATATTTAATCATCTGATTCATGAGATCTATTGCTTCTTTGGATGCGTTTGGTATCAATTTGGAGAGTGGAACAACATGATTATTAGTTAGCCTAATGCCTAATCTATTAGCTAGTTTAACTCCATCGGGCCAATTTTGAGAATTTGGGGGACCAAGAACCGAACAAATCTTGTAAAACTGGTCAGTTTCAGAGCTACCACAAAAAAGAGGTTTTCCAAGAAATAACTCTGCCATTATTACTCCTACTGCCCAAATATCAACTGGAGAATTATAAAACTCATGTCTTAATATTATTTCTGGTGCCCTGTACCATCGAGTAGCAACATATTCTGTATAAGGTGGTCTTGACCTAATCTCTTTTGCTAAACCAAAATCTGCTATTTTTAATGTATGGCCAGACCATAGTAAATTATCCGGTTTAAGATCTCTGTGGAAAAAACCTTGTCTATGAACGTAATGTAATCCATGAAGAAGTTGCATAATAACATATCTTATTTCCGGTTCAGTGAAAGATCCGCGTTTATTGATGGTATGAAGTAATGATCCATTTGGAATATATTCGAAAACAAGATATAAGTTATCATTTTCCCGAAAAACTTGTAAAAGTTTAATAACATTTTCATGTTTGATTTTTCGAAGGCTTTTAACTTCTTTTAATTGTAAGCATTCTTCAAAAGATGTATATTTTTGTTTCATCATCTTAATTGCTACTATGTCACCTGTTTCTTTATCTCTACATTTGCTAACTATTCCAAACGCTCCATTTCCTATTACTTCAAGTTTTTCGAATCTTTTCATTTTTAAAAAAGTTTAATTATTTTTCAGAAATTTTATATACGTTTATTTTCCACAATATTGAATATAGAAGAAATTTTCTGAGGATATGTTAATAAAATAAAAACAATTAAAATACAAATACTATACATTGTCATATATGTAATAAAAATGACCGTTACTTTTGTCATATTTCATTTTCGTAAAAGACAATTAAATTTTGTATAAATTGAATTACTGTTTTAAATTTTGAAAGATTCTCTCATTTGAAAAATATAACGTGTCGTACAACGGTAAAAAATGAAATATGAGTTATCAAATTCACCTGTTAGTTTGAAGATTGAAATTAGAATTATGATTTAAATAAGCATATCCACAGATTATCATTGTGTCGGTAAGTTGGAAATGTGATATGAAAGGTATATATTCTTCAAATTTCAAAAAAAGGAAATGAACCTCAAATTAGACTTGTTATTTTAAGAATCGATATCAAAAACGTCACTTTTTTACATCTGATACTCGATTATCAGTTTACAAATCTGATATCGAGATTATCAATTATCAAGATATCAGATATGAAATGTGATATGAAAATAATTTTAAACTTGATATCAATTACCGAGATCTCGAGATCTCAAACAGATTTATCTTTTTTTATAATTGGTATTTGTGATTTAATTATATCTAAAAATAAATAATAGAATGTATTGATGTTTATTTTAAGATTAAAATCAAAAAAATGCATTCTTTTTTATGAAATATTTGAGAATAAATAACGATCATATATTTATCAAAAAGTTTAATTGAAAATTCTGATATCAAAAACTGAGAAAAAATTCTCGATCTCTGAAATCGATCTCGAGAATCTGTGTATATATATGTATCGATATCAAAAAGTCAATCAATTATCGATCTCGAGAATCGGAGAATAACAAGTCTATAGGAAAATAAAAATGGGAGGAGCTATTCAATGCAAAACAAACGATATAAGAGATTTAAAAAAAAAAAAAAATTGCCTAATAACACATATAATGAAATGAATAAAACAACACGAGTAGTATATGGTAGGTTCCACTATTGCACACTTTATCACCTCACCATGGGCAGTAGCTATGTTAGGGGGTGCTACAGATACTACGTATCTTACGCCCACGTTCGCTTCGCTCACTCCCCTAGCTCTAATTCATTCAGTCTACCAAAAATTGACATTTTTGTCATAATCGACCAAATTAGTATATATACCCGCCACAGTCGCGTGACAGCTAATTTAATTGACGAAAACCCCCCAAAAATCAGCTGTTTTGTATTTAATTTAGTGCTACTTGTGGCACAAGACTATAGATATATGTCTATATATGACAATTCTAATAGCGATAACCTAAAATAATGGCTAAATAAACTATTATAATAGGCGAAATCGGCTATATTAATATGAAACCGTTTCTAAACATTTCCATAGCAATACTCATATACAACATTATCGAGATTGTGTCCAATAAAGTAGAACTAATAGTGGTAGATAATGAATGACTATTGTAGCATATAATGAATGACTAAATGTATAAACAATGGGTTTGGTATGTGAATTAAATGAAAATTTTATCCGAATGAAACCAATGACTCTGAACACTATGTTATACGATCAAGTATATGAAAGTATGAAATCCATATCTATAAATGATTTCCGTGATGACGATGATCCATTGAAACAACAAATCGAACCAATACCAACACCAGAAGAAGTCCAAGATCCGTCATATATTCGATGGCAGATGTTTGATGAGATCCCTGAACGATTATACACTATACAGTGTGAAGGTTACTTCGATAAGAACGGCAAAAGATTAGATGATGAAACAACGATTAAACATCTAACTAGTGGTGAACCACCAGTAGATATCGATGATGAACTAGAACTTTGTGATGAGTATGGCAATGTAATCGATTATATGGATTATGAAGATTATTATTGTATGGATCACAACAAATATGATTTACGTAAGATCACTAAACAAATCCTGACTAAGAAGTTCATCTGTGAAGCTCCAATCGGTTCTGGTAAATCGACAGCGATTCGTAAATGGATTGCATCGCATAGTACAGAGAGGTTTATGGTAATAGTTCCAACAGTGAATATCGCTGAAGAGTTCTATACCAAGTTGAGTGATATGGATGTTAATTCCATTCGGTTGTGTGTTAACGATAATGCGTTTAAAGAGTTTCACAAAGCTGTACACAATGAAGTTAATGTGATTATTACTACATACAACACAGCCTCGAAATGTCTAGGTGATCTAATTGAAGAATATTACATGAACGAACAACGATTAGATTATTTTCTAGTGATTGACGAAGCACATATGTTACTACAACATATTGGATTGATTGAGATTACTAAAGAGTTCGATCGAGTTGCGTTGATAAGTGCTACTGCTGACGATATTAAACACTTCGCGTGTTTTAGAGATTACATAATCGTTAATCCATGTATCGATAAGAGATACAATCGAAATATATACGTTAACAAGTTGATACCAGATGCTGATGAACAACGAGCTGAGATAGTTAACTTAATCGATACAAAGCGAATGAACTACGATAAAGTATTAATTAAGATCGAAGATAAGAAACAATGTACTTTATTGAAAGAGATGTTGAAAGATAGATACAAGGTTGCGTTATATACAGGTGATAGCAAAGAGGTTAAGTTGAATGAAGATGGTTTGTTCGATGAAAATGTTGATGTTATTATATCTACCTCATCTATCTATATTCGTCCAAACATATATCGATACTGTGTCCAGTGTTAAACAGTTTCTAGGTCGAAACTCGGATGTATATGTATATGTTCGATATGGAAAGCATTTGAACAAGAGAAAGTACTCGATACCGAACAACAGATATGAGAGATACTTAAACGAACTGCGTGATAGAGCATGGAATTGTATGAGTAAAACAGGTTGGAATGTCGCATTATATGAGTTTGGTCGTGTACGATTCGGTAAATCTGCTGATGATGACGATTCACAAATTGAAGTTCTCGAAGAGAATGATGAACCAGTTGATGATGATGAATCTGTTGATGAACCTATCGTTGATGAACCAGTTAATGAACCTATCGTTGATGAAAATGTCGTTAATGAACCTATCGTTGATGATACTGTTGTTGATGAATCTGTCGTTGACGAGCATGTCGTTAATGAACCTATCGTTGATGAACATATCGTTAATGAACATGTCGTTGATGAACATATCGTTAATGAACCTAACATTGATATAGAATTTACTACCAAAAAGAGATCTATACAACTATTATGGAATCGATATTAAGACAATACCAGATGGGTATGAAGTTAATATGAGATATAACAGAGTTAATGGTAAGAGAGGTTGAGTGTATAAATTGGTGAAGAATTTTTAAAAATTCAATTTATTTACATAAAATTTATCATTAAAATTAATAATATATATGGTTATATAAATTATAAAATGAAATAATATCAATTTTTCATGATTATTATTGAGATATTCATATTTTATAATTAATTTTCTAGCACACAAATTTTTGGATAAAGATTAAACTTTTTGATAATATTGAATGAAAATTGAATTAATTTTCAATTAAATTTTTATTTTAAAAAATTAAAATTTTAATATCTTCAAGAAGAACAAATAAAATTTATATATTTTAGATATTATATTCTAAATATATAAATTAAAAATTATAGAAATCATATGAAAGAATTTTGTAAGAGAATTCGAGTAAGATTACAATATTTTTTTTTCAAAAAGCTAATTGCAAAGCTTTATATGATCTTTACCAAATAGATGGATAAAAAATATGCTGATTTAGAACAATTTTATTTGCAAAGTTAGACAAAAAAGATTTGATATTATGCGAAATCTTTTTCTTCCAAATATAACATAAAAAAAAAGGAATTATTTAAAAAAGAATAATGAATAAAATTATATATTATTTTACTTTTGCAAATTTTTGATACCAGCTTGGACTGTTTCCAAGGCATTTTGTGGAATTGGGTAAAGTGTCTTTGCAAAGTCTTTAACCTTTGAAAGTTGTTCGACGACTTTCTTAAGAGTATCTCTAAGTTGAGCATTATCTTTTGTGGCATTTAATAAGATTTGGTAGATTTGGTTGTAAGCCCATTTTTGTTGATCATCTCCCATAAGTCCATAGAGTGTATTGTTGAAAACATAAATTACAAATACAAGGAAGTAGCTGAATCTGAATGTGAATAATGCTGCAAAGAAGATATATGGAGCAGATATAACACAAACACATCCACGTGCACGTTTGACATTTTCATTTTCACAAACTGCCTTAGCAAAGCTGTCAATTTGCCCTTTCATATCACCAACTCTTGGTCCAACATAGGTTTGGAATGTTCTAACAGCCTTTCTAACAGAGTACAATACATAGGCGACAAAGAATACAAGTGGGTTGCAATGGAAAAGCATTAAAGCAAGAGCGAGAAGAGCAATGTGAATATGCTTTCCTAGCCAAATTCTTTTAATAAGTTGATCATTTGATGTCTTCTTTCCAAAGAAGCTTTTGTTTGTTGCAGTAAGGTAAATACGAAGGCCATGGTAAGCAAGGATTAAAATGTATGTGAAACAGAAAACAAATGTTGAATCATTGCTTGCGAAACATCCGATCAATGAAAAGAGAAAAGATGCGCATGGAATGAATTCGAGTGCATAATTGATGTAATCATTTACATCTTTCTTTTTGGTGATCGAAATCTGTATATTTGACATTGAGAAAATGAAGTGATGTATTTTTAAATGAAAAATCGATATTTATCACAAAAATTCAAGAAAGAAAATTTTATCATATCTTTTCACTTAACATACTATATACCTCTAAATTGAACATATTTCAATTAATAATAATAATAAACCATGATATTTATATTTTTTTTTATTATAAATTTAAAATTAAAATATATTATTTTATAATTTAATAAGATCTTTAGCAAATGATTGCTATACAATTCATATGAAATTTATCATAAAACTACATATCCCCTTTGATTTTCAATGTGAATGTTTTCCTATCGTTATATTTGAGATAAATAATATTATTTGATCATTTTTTTGAATAAATAAATAATGGCTGATTACACACATGCAAATTAGAAATTTTAAGTTGTAAGAAAAAGTTTATGAACGATATTATTTTTTTCTAAAAATTCAATATTGATAAAGAAATTTAATAAAGTGATGATAATTTGAAATAAAATAAATGGAATTAAAATAAAAAATCATTTTATTTAAATATGAGAACTCTTTTATTCAAATCTTTGCTTTCATAGACAAATCTTTTCATATCACATTTCTTTATATGTTTGAATACTTTATTTCCCCACTTTTTTCCGTTTATTTTATTAGGAAGAAGAATCGAAATTGAGAGTGATTTATTTAAACGGTTCTAATTAACATCTTTTTCAATTTTAAATAAAGTATTGATTTTCAATTACATAATATTCGAAAATCAGTCTTATGCGCCCATCTCAGTCTCCATTGCAAAAACCGCTAAGTACTTCACTTTATCCACCATACAATGATACAAGCTTTTCACCTTCTAAAACCCCAATGCAACAACTTTATGGAAATTCAAACCAATCAAATCAATACAACCAATATTCTATATACCAAAGCAATACCAACAATATCAATACAAATACAATTGGGCAAATGGAGCCACAAGGACAATCTCTAGAACAAACAGATTATAATTATAATTACCTCAGAGATGAAAATCAACCATCAAATCAACAATTACAACAGTCTAGTTTGACACAGCAAAATATCTTTTCAACATCGCCTTCTCCACCACAACAAGCTGTCACTCCAATTACGTCAAAACCTTCTCAGAAATCAAACAAAACACAGAAGAGTTTGTACCCAGCTCAATTTAATCCATCATATCAACAACTTCAATACTCGAAGTTATTGACCGATTATACAAAGCTAAAAAACGATTACGAATCTTTGAAAAACGAATCTGAAGAACAAAAAAAATCATCAAAGAGACAAATTAATAGGCTTGAGACTGAGAAGAAAGCACTTGAAGATGATAAGCAAAGCTTAACTGAATTAAATCAAAAGTTAAAGGAAGAAGTAGAAAAAGCCAACGCAGATAAAGGGGAACAGACTTCAAAGTATTCTACTAAAAGTCTTCAATTCCAAAATGAAATCAAAACTTTATCAGACCAGATCTCAACTCTAACAAATCAAGTTGACCAATCAAATTCTAAAATATCAAAGGTCAAATCTGAAAACAGCGATCTCAAAAGCGAAAATGAAGACCTGAAAGCAAAGATTGAGAAAAACGAACAAAAAATCTCAGAGCAAGAAGAAGAAATATCAAGACTAAAGGTACCAGATAAGAAATTGAAAAGTAAACTTAAAAAGCAAAAGACACAAATCGATGAACTTATTAAAGAACTCGACAATTCTCGCCAAGAAAATGATTCACTCAATAAAAAAGTTCGTGATTTAACAACACAAGTTGCCAATAGCCAAAATTCATATGATCTAATGAAGGCAAGAAATGACGATTTGCAAACTAGTTTGGATAGAGTTCAATCTCAAATTGAAACTCTTGAAAAGCAAAAAACATCTGCTCTTGATCTTTACTCCAAAGGAAATAACGAAGTAAAAGATTTAAAGACACAGATTCAAAGACTCCAACTCGATCTTGAAGATAAAAATGAACAAATTAAAACATTTGAAAGTAAGAAAAATAAAAAACGCCAAATGTCTAAAGAATTAGCCCAACTTCGTTCAGTTAATGAGCAACAAGCAACGAAAATTAAAGTTATGGAAGTCCAAATTGAACACTTAAAAGATGATAGACGCCTTCAAGAAATGCTCCCCCCAAGCAGTCCTCTTCGAAAAGCCTATATGAATGGTGGATCAACATCACTTTATATGCCTTCAACACAATTTTCCACTCCATTACCACCAACAGACAACATTTTGTACAACAATTATAATAATGGAATTAGTAATAATTTAAATGATCTTCAGGCTCTGAATAATCAACGCCGCTCTTCAAACTCATCTTCAGTTGCCGGAGGAAATGATGAAGCATCATCAAATGAAAAACAATTTGAAGTTCTCAAGCAAAAAATTCAACTTTTGACTGATAAAGTACTTGAAGATAGCGAAGCAAAGTCAAAACAGATCGAGGACATCGGCAAGAAGCTCAACACTTTGAGTGATAAGCATTCTTCAATAACTCAAGAAATAAAAGAACTCAAAACCCAATTCAATGATGATTCATTATCTATGTCAGATTCAAAAGTTGAAGAAGAAGAAGAGCAATAAAGCGATTCTTTTCTTCTTTATATTTTTCAATTAGAATTGGTATTAACATTGAATTCAATTTGCCTTAATTGTAATAAATCAAATCAAAAAGGACTAATTTTATTTTTTCTTTCACATTTTTTTCAATAATATTATTCAAATAATGGAAATTGAAATGCTCAAAGAAAAAGCACTTAAAGAAGATACTTGCTTCCTATTATTTTCACTTCCTAATCAATGAAATATTAATTATTTTGTAGTAACTACAATGTAGTTTGAATTCATAAACTATTCTAATCTATAATTTATGAAATAAGAATTGATTCTTTGATCAATCAATTTAACATATAATGAATAATAATTAATAATGGATATTAATAATGCAATGTATATTAAAATCAAATTCTTAAATAATCAAAACTATTATTTTGAGGGCGCCATCACCTTTATAAAATTTAACGTTTTTGTGCAAAAAAAGATAACTAGCTATAATAATATTGTTGGCAATCAAATTTTAAATTATTTCAAAAGAGCACGACTTTGGCGGTTATTGAAAATCGTCGTTTCGACTTCATATTGAAATATTATATAGTATATTGGTTTTTAAGCAAGTTTTATATAGACCAAAAAAAAATCAATCGTAGGGGAAAAACATTATTCATGTTTTAAAAATCTAAGTTATCAAAAAGTTTAACTTTTCAGAACTAACGTACGAATAAACGTGATAAAACGAAACTATTTTCTTCAAAAATGTTAATGCGTTATATATGTTATTATACATCATATATAAAAATTAATAAAGTAATAAATTTAAAATTTGTGACATACATTCCAAAGATAATTGCAAAACATTGATTTTTTTTACATTATCTACGTTTTTCTCAAATAAAAACAAACAAAAAATAAAAATAAAGAGTTTTAACAAATAAGTAATATATGAAAAGTTATTTTATTTTATTTATAATCAATCAATGTTAATTTAAAAATGTTCAAAAAAATCTGAATAATTCAATGAAAGCATTCAAAAAGTTATGAAATTCAAAGAAAATAATAATCCAAAATCCTATGTGCCAATAGGTCAGATTTTAACATATTTGTTTTATCTCCTAAGGACAAATTTAAGCATCATAAAATAGATCAGTCTCGAAGACGAATAATGAAAATAAAATTGAGAGTATAACGATCATTTAAAAAATACAATTATCTTGCAAAATAATTCGTAAAATTATGTTTTTATCTTAAATATAATATTATAAATATTTTACTTAAAAAATATATTATTATTCATTCATATAAAAAACAAAATTGTTAAAAATAAATGAATTTTGGAAAATACGTTTTTTTGAAACTTTTGCGTTTTATTACGTTTGTACGAATTTTAATTCTAAACGTTTTTACATGTTTGATAGAAGTGGTGTAAATACACAGAAATAAATCGATTTATCGACAAATGAAAGAAAAATATCAAAGTATAAAAATAATTCAAAAAGTTGACAAATTGAACGATAATTTAAACTCAATTAAATCTTTTTCATCTCTTATTCAAAATTGAAAGATTTTGCTTTTTTCTTTCAATTTTTTTTTTATTCGGTTTTGCCATTTTTATTTTTGGTTTCAAGAAAAAGCAGCCAGAGACAAAACTTTATATTTGTCATTAGAGTAGGCAACAAAAAGATCAAATGCATTCATCTGTAGTAGCTAAGCTAGCCAGGGAGGTTTAAGGTTTCCATTTTAAACTATTCGCATGATTTAATAAAAATTTTCATTTTTATTCAATTTTTTTTTACTAATATAAATTGAATACTTTTGATTTTTAAAAAAAATAATTTTCATCCCCCGATAGCTACTTTTTAATAAAAACCTCAAATAATCATTCAAAATATTGAATAAAAATATTCAATTTTTTTTCGAAAAATTGAATAAGAGATGAAAACAATTTAATAGGGTTTATTTTCACTACTCAATTTTTTTTATTTTATTCATTTTTTATTCTGAATTTACTTATGTATTTAGTTATTTTGGAAATGAAATTTCATTATATTAACGATAATAGTCTATTTTATTATTAAAATTTAATAATAAAATATCATAGAACCTCCAAACATCATTAAAATACAAAAATATCATAATTAATTGATTTTTTCTGCAGATAAATAATTATATTTGCTTGGTATGATTATATATAACAATTATTTGTTATTATTTTTCCGAAAACTTTGGTTTTTAATAAACTTAAATATTCATGAAATTATTATCTTTTCAACTCCAAAATGAAAATACTATATTTAATATGCTTTATTAAATAAATATATATTAAAAAAATTATATTTTGTAATAAAAATTCCGTATCAACAAAACATTAATTATAATATAATAGAATTATTAACACCAATCGTGGTACAAAATAAAATACCAATGTAAATAAACACTCAACAGAAAAGAATATTCCCCAGGATTTCAAAAATAAAAAATGTGATTTGGAAATTTATAAGTCTACTATAAATTTTATTTAAAAGATATAATATCATTTTATCATTTAGCACTAAAATAAAATATCAAAACTATTAATTTACAAGTCCTTTGGATGATCAAAAAAAAACATCATTAGGACTTTATTTCATCACACTTGAAATAATTATGTAATGTATCATTATGGATTATATTATCTAATATAAATAATCAATATATTTAAAAAATATTGTTTTTTCTTGTTTTTATAATAAGATATAAATGTTTTTTTAAGGATTCTTAACGTACGAAAAACGGTTACCCGTGCTCCTTTATTATTTCATTTTTTATTTCAAAATTTTGGTATATCTTAATTTTCAAGGGCCATTTGAATTGCTTTGAAAAAAAATCAATATAAAATTGAAATATTAAGACAGTCGTAAAATTTTTTTTATAAACAATCTCTATTAATTTACCTTGTGAACAAAAATATATACATATTTATAAATATTTATTTTATTATTAGTATGATAAAAGAATTTCTTTTGTCATCTAATGAAAGAGTGAATCTCTATTTTTATCACAGAATATGGATTTCTAAGAATGTTATATAAATTTAAAGATTTCCTTTTTTTTAATATTTTGAATAATTAAATTCCCTAAATCTTCATAATGTATCATTTTTTTATGTTTCATTTAAATGTGATTATTGTATAAAACAATTCAATATTAGCAGATGAAAAAATTCAATAACTTTCACAATTTTTCAAACAACATTTAATAATTATAGGATTTTATTCTTGACATTTATTTTGATGTCTAAGATTCTTCTTGTTGAAAAATCATATGATGAAACCACCGAGAGCTACAAAAAATTATCTCATTATTTTAAAGAATATGGCGAATTTTTTTGTAATGTAATGACTCCTGCTCAAAAAGCTCAAAAGTTTGCTTTATATGCACCTGATGAAAATATTCCTGGATTCACAGGAACACTAAGTTCAGCAATTTGGCAAGCTGATCTTGTTTTCACAAATATAGATGAATCTTTCAAAAATTATGGATCTAAATTAAAACTTACTGACATTTTTGATCGTTTATATAAAGATCGCATAACAAACAAAGAAGATTCAGGAATGCTTTCTTGCCAATATCGAGAAATTAAGTCTGGATTAATCCATGATTCCGCAATCTTATACGTGAATGTTTGTGAGCTAACAAAAAAATTAAATGATACATACAGAGATTATGCATCACCAAGTCAATCTTCTACCCCCACAAATTCAACCCCTGATCTTTTAATGCAAACACCAAATACACATGGAAAAATTTTTCAAAGTGTGAATAAAATGGTTATATCGAACAAAATATCAAAATTATATGCACAATATATACATAGCGTTTCAGACTATATTTCATATCGGGAATCAATAAAACAATGCAATCAAGAAATAACTGAATATACTCACAGCCATCATATAAATTTAAATCGAATTGATGATACCATTTTTCAGAACTTTTTAACAATAATACTACCTAAAGTCTCCAAAAACATTTCTCAATTAGGACAAGAAATTATTGATCAAGCTAACATTTTTCAATCAAAAATTGACCAAATAAATTTTGAAGCTGATTTTAAAGAATATATCAATGTTTCAAATTTATCTTTCAAAGATATAAAAGCTCCTCGTTTTGAACCTTATAAATTTAGATCACCTTTTGCATCACCTGATCAAATATATATTCAAAGGATAAAAGTAAACTATTTTCCAATCGGTAATGCTGTTGCGCTATCTGACTTTGATCCTGAAACCAAAAATGAAGTTAAGCTTACAAAAGGAAAACCTGTATATTTAATGGAAAAAGAGCCAAGAAATGGTTGGATGCTTGTAATGACCTTACCTCTTGCAAAAATCGGATTTGTTCCATTTTCGCATTTGAAAATTTTATCTGATAATCTAGAACTGAACAATGAAAATATGTTTAACAAAAATAAATTAATTAAAGTATAGATTTTAAAACATATAGACTAAGCTCAGAATAATATAATTTTCATTGTATTGCTCTAATGAGAGCTCGGTTAAACAGCCATTTTTATGTTTTGAAATAAAAATAATAAAACTTTAGAATTATTAACTGATATTACTTTATTTTTTTTAAACTCTACCAGCTCTATTTAGAATATCTGCATTTATTTTCTTCACTTCTTTAAAAAGATTTAAAAAGATTTAAAAAGCCAACAGAGTCATAAACATCTTAAATACAAAAAGCATTTTACCTTTAGTTACAATATTCTATACATTCGTGAATGAAATTAGACATCAAAAATTTTATTTTATTTTACCACAATACAATCAAACGATTGAGGTTATATCACTGATATAAATAATAATAAATGACCAACAATTTTCATAAAGCTATATGCAAAAAAAAATTCATCCTTTTGTTTATTGTGTGAAAAAAAATTTAGAAATAGGGGGATCAACCGCCAAAAAATTGTCAAATTTTTAAAGAGAGAGGAAAAATTTGAGTTTGGCTTTTAATAAATATGGGGATTTAAAGTGTAATAAAAATACATTTTATAAAAAATATTTTTATCTGATTTCAACTGTACATTCATAAATGGCGGACGAATGTATTTGTCATGACATGTCATATGAAAACCATATATATATTTTAATAAATAATGTGTTTTATTTTAATCCATATATTAAAAAATAAAGATTAATATAACCTTATTTTTTAAAAATTGTTTTTATTTAATTTCATCAATTCATTCATAAATGGCGGACAATGAAAGTTATCATGACATGTTATGCGAAAAAAAAATGAGACTTTAACTGTTATTCAAATAACAAGTCTTTTGTCTTTTTTATTAGCTTAATACATTGTACATGATATATTTTCATGTTCTACGAATAATTTTTCCCAAAATATCCAATCTATTGAAGATTTTAACTTTTGACGATTAAAAAAGGTCAAATTTATATCTTCAAATTAAAAGTATCCGCCATTTGTGAATGTGCAGATGAATTCCAAAATAAAATATTTCAAATCAAAGCTTATGAAATGAAGAACAAAACTATCTATTTATTTTTTAAAAAAATTAAAATATTATTTTTCTGACATTTTTTTGGCGGTTGATCCCCCTATATTTAGAATTAAAATCTAACGTACATTTATTCAATAAAATTCGTTTATAGTTCAAACTTTTTCTGTACAAGAAAAAAATATAAACGGCTCTATTAATAAAATTAATACGTTGTTAAAATTATTCAAATAATAAAACATTAAATCATTTTAAACATGACTATATTTGTTTATGATTAACAAAAGCAATTTATACGAAAAGATATTTGGAAAAATAAATTCCCTTCTCGTAAAAAATATTAATAATATATACACAATATTATAGATCTAAGTTTGATGATATATTTTGCACATAATCGAATCATTCAATATTATAATTAACATGAATAACCACACTATTTCATAAAAAGTAAGAAGATGGGCAAATAATAATTATTTCTTAAAGGCCTAATGACATTTTTGATAATATATTTATATTATCAAACTATTTATTTGATTGCCTTCTTTGGTGCCCAGAGAGTTGAGCAATTCTCTCGTCTTTCATTTGAATAAGTTCTTCTATTTGAGATATCTGGTTTTCAAGTTGCTCAATTTTGGCTGCTTGATCCTTAACTTGTTTCAGTTTATCATCAAGTATTCTTCTATCTGTGGCCGTTTTGGCAGCTTCTATTTCTTCTTCAAGAGAACCAGTGTCATCATTTTCAGCAAGTTGCTTTTGGTCAAGCGCAATTTTAGCTTCAATTGCTTGCCTGACTTCGAAAAGTACTTGTTCTATTGTTCCTGGCTTTGCATTTGCAAGATTGTTGATTGTTTCAGTATCTAATGAATAATTTAATTTTTTTAACACTCGTGCGTTGAGAGTTTTCCAATTATATACTTTAGTCTCGAATTTAAGACCTTGATCATAGTTATACAGTTCGACCATTCTTGGAAAATAGTGTGCTACTACTTCAGCCATCAGAACAGCATCAGAAAAATCGCGTGGTAAATTCTTCTTTCGTCTCGAAAGAGGAATTTGATCAACCCATTTATATAGTTCTTGAAGTTGCTGGTCTGAAAGAGTCATTAAATAAATTTAAATAAATTTATATAAATTTATATAAATTTTTCAATTATTTATGGTGGTATTAAAATTGATCAAATATGTTCTGAAATAGTTAAATATTTTTTTATTTCAAATATATTAAAATTTAAACTAAATAACCCTTATGTTATTTTATATATATATTTCTTGATAAGCTTAAAAGACCAGTGAAAAACTTTCATGTTCATTAAAAATTACATCATTCAAATTGAATTGATATCTTATTTTGAAATAATAAATAAAAAGAATAAAATAATGGATGCAGCTGAAACCGTCTTGAGCAGATTCAAAGAATTTTTTGATCGTAGCTCGAAAGGTAGGGATTATATAAATGAAAAGAGTACCTTCTTTCCTCGATTTGACGAAAAAACTATACTACGACTCTTAGATCAATCAAATATGAAGCTTCAACCATTAGGAAGCCTTATATATATTTACCCACCTGTTATTTATGTTGGAGACGTTCACGGCAATCTTTCAGACCTTATTCGTATATTCCATATCTTTGGCTTACCACCCAAAACCAAATATTTGTTCCTTGGTGATTATGTTGACCGCGGGTCACACTCAATAGAAGTTATATCTATTCTTTTTGCGCTTTCCATTAAGTATCCTGGTTCGATTTACCTTATAAGGGGAAACCATGAATTTAAAAGCGTTAACAGAAATTATGGATTCTACGAAGAAGTTCTAAATACATATGGCACTGATGACGTTTGGCAGAAAGCAAATGAAGTTTTTGGCTATCTTCCACTAGCTGCTGTTGTTGGAGATACGATTTTTTGCGTTCATGGCGGTCTTTCACCATCATTGAATACTTTATCAGCAATTCAAGCTATCAGCCTTCCTATCCCTTTATACGAATCAAATCGCCTTATTGCGGATTTGGTTTGGTCAGATCCAGTTGGAAATATTAAAACATTTGAAGAAAATAACCGTGGAACTGGCGTTCTTTATGGCTCAGAAGCAATAGCTTTATTTTTAAAAGTAAATAAATTAAAACTTATACTTCGAGGCCATCAATGCGTAGCAAATGGATATTCGCTAGATTGCGCAAATATGTGCGTTACTCTTTTTTCTAGCAGTAACTATTGCCGTCTTCTTCAAAATAGATGTGCTGTAATTCATCATGACACAAATAGAGAACTTAGTTTTTATATACTTCAAGATGATTCAGATGTTAACTTAAAACCTAAAGCAACAATGATTTTAGCTTCTGGCCAACAACTTGGACTGCGTACAACTGTTTCAGCCCAACCTCGAAAACATACAAATTCAATTCCCAATGGATGTCCACCCCGACCACCCAAAAAAGCATCTCGGACATCATTATTGCATACCAATGCAATTCCAAACAGTGCAACAGGTCCTAACATTGGTGGATTTAGCTCAATTAATATACATAGCGGAAGCCAAACAGCTAGGCTTTCTGGATCAGGAAACTTTTCAACAAATATAAATCCTCCGAGTATGTCTAATACTACTTCACGATTAGAACAAAGGACACGATATAATTCAATAGGTTCAATTCCACACTTTAATCAGCCAACAAAATTAAATAGCAAAATAAATTCCAATATTCCTCTTAATTCAAGCGTAGGAATCAATTCTAGCGTTGGGTCTTTTGGTTTCAAACCTATTTCAGCAGGAACTCGATGCAATTCATCACTGTCATTACGATCAAGCTCAACAAACATTTCATCGACTCCAATTGGCTCAACAAACATTTCATCAAATATTTCTTCCAGCATTTCATCTAATATTTCATCAAACATCTCATCAAATATTTCATCCGTTCCTTCATCAATTTCCTCAAGCGTACCGAAGATCGGTGCATCAAGGCCACCGCCATTAAATTTGGCGATGCTTAATTTAAACTCTACCAGTACGAGTGCGAATATACCTCCAGCGCCTTCGTCTGCAAGAGTAATGAGACAGAAAGGAAATACCTTTAGAGCTAGAGGAGCATATGAACTTTGAAAGATATTTTTTTATAGTCATATTTTATGTTAACAAACATCGGTTTGTGTTATTTATATTCGTATAAATTGAAATACTTTTTAACTATTTCTTATTTTTTATTATTGAATTTTAATTTTTTTTCAGTAAAGAGTTGCATCGAACTTTGTATCAATATACAAATCAATTTGCAATCTTATGGATTAAATAATCATTATTTAATATGACATATAAAATTAAAAATTTTAAATTATAGCATCCTGCTAACGCCAAAAAAATTGGATTGCTAATGGTTATTTTAATTAACCAAAAATATAAAATTAGTTCGTTATATTATATTTAAAATAACGTTTTTTGTTAACTGAACTAATTAATTTCATTAACCACTTCTTAATTGAATAAATACTCGTTGTCATTAAGAACGACCGTTTGATGGTGTAAAACAAAACTTTTTCAAGGTCCAAAAACACGTTGTCATTAAGAACGACCGTTTGATTAGCTATTAAAATCAATTTCTTGCAAGCTTGATTAATCAAATTATGAAGTTACTAGGCCTTATTTTTTTTACATCACAAATACTATAAACGTCTTTTTAACGTCTTTTTTCATAAAATAACGATTTTTTGATTTGTAGTATTAATGAAACTTTTTGAATGCGAATAAATTTTTTTTATTTTATGAAGAATCAAAAATAATATTATTTAATTTGAAAAACATTTTACTATTTTATCTTTTTATTTTTAAATTATTTAAAACATTTTTAATATAAAAAAATAATTGCAGATCAAGATAAAAATAAAAAACTAATATCGAGAAAATAACGTATTTACAATTGTAATTACAATTGTAATTTTTAAACGGACAAGTTGTATACAATTGTAAATACAAAAACCAAGGCTTAGAAGTTACAAATAAAATAAATTATATTTGATTGGATACTATGCCACTATTCTAATTTTATTCTCATGCGGTGAAAATATTATTCTCCAATTAAAAATTTTAATTGCGGCCCATTTTTGATATTCTTTTTTTGCTTTTTCAGTATTGCAACAATGCACTTTTAAATTTTTCAAACTCAATAATTCGATCCAAGTTATTTTATTTACCAAATTTCATAAAGAAATCGAATGCTTCGAATATTCACATACAATAATTTTCTTCAGAAGTAGTAATGCGTAATATTACTATTAGAATTACCATTTTTACTTTTACGATATTCATCATATCGTTTTTTCTAGAGGTGCGGACACGGTGAAGTGAAATAGATTCTCTCCAAAATTGGTATACAATCATTATTTTTAATAAGGAAGAACGTTGGAAACTCTGGGAAATTTCTTGAAACTAATATATAATAAAGAGAATCATATTATAATAATATTTTGTTATAAAACATATCATGCATGTTTGTTGAAATAAATTTGGTAAAACTTCATTGAAAAAAAGGTAAGTTTCCCCTTAATCATATATCATCTATTAATAACTTTGTTCAAAAAATTTTAGAGATTGGAACATTTTAATGTCTTTTTACTCAAAGATTTTCAGATTTAAAAATATTTCAATAGGAATTTGGTCTTAAATTTTTGGAAATAAAAAATTAAATTGACATTTTACACCAACAAATTTGGAAATAACTTTTTTAAAATTTTATCTCGACTTTTTAGGAAATCAAGTTCGAGCCCGCCCATATATTTTGTTCATTATGATATATATTAAAAATATACGCAGTACTTCATTTATCCAATGGGGAAAAACAAGATTCATCAGTTTAATGTTTATCAAATGCTTAAATCATAAAAATAATCCGAAATAGTTCATAACTGTAATAAATTACTGTTCATAAAATAAAAGTGACAAGTCATTTTTTGAATAGTCATTCAAAAAGTGCCTATATAAAAAAGATTATAATTATCTTGAACAATTATTATTTAAAATGTAATTTTTCTCTAATGATAAAAAAAAAATATAAAATAATATATATTTTTAACTTAAATATATTTTAAAAAGCTAACAGTATCGTTTTTGAAAAAACTGAACACTGAGTTGATAATAATATGTTAAAACGATAAAAATAAAAACAAAGAAAAAGTTAAAAAATTAATTTTTGGATATCCATCATCATCATCATCCATATCATCATCGAGATGTGGAAAATGATATTGGAACTCTCTTCCTTTCAACTTCATATCAGAGTTTCGTTGATATATGTTCTTCTTAATTGTATCAATGAAATTTTGGATGGCTTTCATCACTTGCTTCCGTGATTGCCTCTTGTCATTTCTAACGAAGCTGCATGCATTGTCCAACTTCTCTTTCTCTTCTGCTGATATGTATGGTGTTATGCGATAAATACAATTGGACAACTTCCATCCATTGGACTTGAACAATTTTGTTTGTTCTTCTACTGTTTTCTGGTCATTTGCTGCAAGAGTGCCCAGCAAGTTTCGAAGATTCTCAAGTTCTTGCTCTATCAATTTTGATCTTGCCAACTTTTCAGCAAATGAATCATTTGTTGGGGAACCACATGGTCGTGCATTTTTGAGATTTGTCACGTCCTTCTTAATATTATGAACTTTGTTAATGTACTTCGCCACCTTTCTTGGAGCTAGTTCTAATTTCTGCAGCTCGATTGTGTACTTAACGCTACTATCGACGTAGTTCCTGAGTTCTTTGGAATTGTGATTTACATCTTTAATGTTGATTTCAAAAGTAGCCATTCGAGTCTCCAAATTCGATATTTGTTCTTTCAAGGATTCATTTTCTTCTCTTATTCGATCTATTTCATCTTGAAAGTCGAATGGTCTAACATTATCCTCCTTATAATCGTCATTTACTTTCATTTCGTGAACACTTTTCGGTGGCTTGTATGGTTCTCTGGGAACTGGTGTATGTTTTTTGGAAGCTGGTCCTGGTTCACGATCAACTTCTTCTTCTTCTATCTTTGTTTCTCCCTTTGGATTGGAATTGAGTTTTTGCATTTCGACAAATGAAGATGGTCTGGATGCAAGAACAGGTCTCGCGAGAACACTTGGAGGTGGCGGTATTTGTTGATTTGAAAGAGGTGGCGGTATTTATTTTATATATATATATATATATATAAATTTTTATATATATAAATTTTTAATCTTTGTTAGGGGTTCGGGTTGCGGAAACCGACTCCTATATACTACTATAATATATTTTCACGATATCTTTGAAATCTTGCTATACTATCTTTTTCGCGTCATTTTTGAAAAAAAAAACATGTTTTCCGAAAAACCCAACGCCACGATTTTGCTCAAAATTTATATTTGATAATATTTTCTCCCAATAATTATAACATATCAATTTCGAATCATATCTCCAAAATTCGAAAGTTTCCTACGTTCTCTAAGGATTAAAATTATATTAATTTTATTAAATATCGTTCCGCCGATGCAGATGTGGATTATTCCATTTTTTTTTCTGAGAAAAAAAATATGTAAACTATTGAATATTTTTTATCTATTCGTAAACTATTGAAATAGATAAATTGACTAATAAATCTCTAATTTTGGCGTTTAAAATGATATAAATGTTATATTTTTATTTGCTATGTCATTTAAAAATATTTGTATCATTCATAATCCACATAACTTCAAAATTGGATGAAAAAGTATTCAATTTTCAATTTTATAAAAAAAGAGAAAAAAAATTTTGAAGATTTTATATAAAAAACTACTAAAAGAATTATTAATTTTTTAATTATTATTATTCATTTAATTTAAAATTTATATATCGAATATTATTATCACTTTTCAATATTAATTAAAAAGATAATGATTTATTTAATTATTCTCTCAAAATAAAAAGGATTAATTCAAATATTAAATAGATATTTCAATTATATTCAAAATGAAATAACTTTTCTGAACTAATAAAATGATTGGAAAAATTAATATAAAAATCGATCTCCACAGCTGAATCATAGGTATTTATTAATATCATTAATTAGAAACATATTTATTATAGAATGTATCAAAACTATATAAGAGTAAATGAATCAAAAATATTAGTTCTATGAAGTATTTGCCTAAATAAAAAATCAAAAAAATCAATTAAAATACATTTTTCCCATAATATATATAATTTTGGCAAAATTAAAGTTTATAATAAATATAGTAATATAATATAATTTTATATATTATACATTTTGTTTTCATGCGTTGCGCATATGTCTAGATAGCTGTTTTTCAACCGATAATTAAAATGGATTTTTAGACACCAATATCTAGCATCACGACTTAACAATAGATATATATAAATATATAAATATTATAAAATAATATGCAAAAAGTATATTATATATTTATTCTTATATTTCACAAGATATAAATATTTTAATAATTCTAAATTTATGTGAAGTCAGCTCCCACACTTCTTTTTTTCTCTATAATCAATACAAATCTCAATTATTTTTAATAAAACTAATTTTATCAAATATCTTGTTGTTTTTATTCTGCTAGTTGAAAGTAAATTTTAACGAATTAAAATAATTTTTTTTTATCGTTTCATTAGAGGCATATCAACCAAAAAAAAGCTCTCAAAAAGTGAAAGTAGAAAATAAGATAAGTCCAATTATAAAAGATTAATATAAAAAAGAAGAATGTATTTATGATCTTTGGAATCCAATTATTTAGTTTATATAATAAAAATTAATAGTTTTTAGGTAAAAAACATCAATTTTGGTTTTTTATTTTATCCACTTTATAGAAATATAAAATCCAAGATTCTTTACATTTATAACTTAATAATATTAACAAATTACTAATGTTTTTATGATTACTCTATACGTTCTTTAAATATCTAAACATAAAACGTCTTATTTTCAAATAGCTGTGATACTAATCATATTTCATTTTTTAATCAAAATAAAACAGCCATTTTAATAATTATATTGGGATTTTCTTTTATATGTTTCAATATACATTAATATTATACTTTCAATTCAATTGATAGTTCATTGAAAAAATAAAATATAATTAGTGCTCAAAATATGCTTTTTAGAGGATTTATAGAACTTATGATAAATTCATTTCATTTTACTTTAAAATTATATAAAAAAAATTTTGAAATAAATCATTTTTTATATTTACCGATCGAACTTTTTCAAATAATTATATTTTAAATAAATATTTGAGAATATTAGAGCAGAAATTTATTTTTTTAATTAATAAAAATTATATACTTCTTTATTATGAATCAAATAATGATTTTACTTACTTTGTAAAAGCAAAATAAAATATTTTAAAATATTTATTTTATAATTTTTGTGGTAGGCAAATAAAACTACTTTTATAAATTCATAATTAATATCTAAGTATATTTATATCATAAAATAAGTTTTTATTAATTCAATTTTCAAGTTATAAATAAAACTTATTTGTTCTTCTCAAATTGAAAAGCTATTCAATAAATATTCTCTCAAATTGAAATGGTATTCAATCATGATCCTATCAAAAATGAAAGAGAATTCATTTTTCAATAAATCAAATTTGAATACCTCTACTTTTTGAATTGAAGATATTGAGTTAAAAATGATGATTTGAATGAAAACTAAAAACTGTATAGAAGTTTTCGTTTGCTCAAGAGGAAAAGTTTTAATATGCATCATTTAAATCTTATATTATCATTTTCAAAAAAATTTATCGAGTAGAATTTTGGTTGACATGCCTCTGTTTCATTAAGTTATTGATTTATTCGAAGAGTGTTTTTTTGATGGATTTTAGCAATTACAATTTTAGTTTATTTACAATTTAATATTAATTCAAAAAAAAAAAAAAAAAAAAAAAAAAAAAAAAAAAAAAAAAAAAAAAAAAAAAAAAAAAAAATTAACGGTCGCTCAAAGGAGCAAGGGTAACCGTTTTTCGTACGTTAAAAAAGTTTAAAAATGCTTTTATATCTTATTATAAAAACAAGAAAAAGCAAAATTCTTGAAATATGTTAGTTCTTTATATTAGATAAAATAATATATAATGATATATTACGTAATTATCTAAAGTGTGTTGAAATAATTGCATAATGATATTTTTTTTTGATCATCCAAAGGACATGTAGATTAATAATTTTGAAATTTATTTTTAGTACTAAATGATAAAATGATATTATGCCTTTAAAATAAAACTTATAGTTAACTAAAAAATTTCCATATCTTTTTTTTAGTTTCTGTAATCCTGAGGAATAATCCTTTTTGCTATGTATTTATTTACAACAATATTTTATTTTGTACGACAATTAGTGTTAATAATTCTATTAGATTATATTTATTGTTTTTTTGATAGTGAATTTTAATTAAGAAATATAATATTTTTAAGAAATATTTATTTAATAGAACATATTCAATATATTATTCGCATTTTGGAGTTGAAACAGTAATAATTGCATGAATTTAGATCTTTTTAGAAAAATCAATTTTTTCTGAAAAATTATAACAGATAATTATAGAGGTATTCATGTGAAGTGAAAACTCGTTATTTGATTTTTTTATTTTTACTTTAATTGAATGAATATTTTATCTTATGAAAAAATATTAAGATTATTCACTTCTATATATCCAATACTGACATTTGCCATAATTGGTTTTAACGGATGTTGAGAATTTAAAAACCATTTAAAAAATAATGTTTCGTCTATATCTCGGGTCAAATAAAATACTTATGATTTACAAATTAATAATAATGTTTTGTATTTTATTTATAAAATATATTATCTGTTGTATTTCCATTTTATTAGCCATATATAGATTTAAATATTAATTCACATAAAAAAATAAAGAAAATGACTTATTTCTCAATTAATTTACGATATAATTATATACTAATTGTACAATATAATAGTAATTAATATTTATATATATTTTATTATGTATATAAGTTACTTTATACTCTCATTTTAAAGAAAAATGTAATTAATATTTTGCATTATTTTGAAATATTTTTCATCGTATTTTTGTACGTTATTGTTTTTTAGTGACGTGAGATGATTATTTTCGGTGAAGTGAGGTTAATAGTGAAGTGATTATTGAAAAATATAAATTTGCTCATCTTCATATAAATATTATTAAAAATATTTTTTATAAAGTATAATTATTAATTACTATATTATAAAAATAATTATAATATTTAATATATTGAAAACCAAAAAATAATCACAATACAAAGCAACATATTTTTTTAGAAATTCAATTGATAATCATCGTTTAATTGAATTTTTCATTTTTTATTTGTTAATTTATCTATCTAATATATTATGTAAAACTTAAATATAAAATTTTAAAAGTATATAAATAATAATATCTATTATATATATAAAATAAAATAATGTTTTAATCAAAATATTACTAGGATATAAAATGTTTATTATTTCAATATTAAAAATATAATAACTGAAAAAGTTAAAAATTTATTAAAAATAGAATACAATATAAACAAGTGTATCTCTAGAAAATAAATGTTTTTTAAACATATAAGTATTAATATGTTATCAAGATATATATTCTATAATAATTAATAAAACAAAACTATATATATATATTTATATTTCATCAATTTTTATAAAAAAAAAATTATATAGCCTCTCAATTATAAAACGATTTTTATTCAGAAAAATGAAAATAGAAATATCTCAAAAATAGGAGTATAAAATTCTTATCCATTAAAGTATATTCTTAGTAACAAAATAAAAATAAAGAAAATATGATCAATATTACAATATTTCGTCAATTTCTCTACATGAATACCTCTATAATTATTAAATGTAATTATATCAAGCAAATATAATCATTTATCAGTTGAATAAATCAATTAATTGGGATATTTATGTGATTTAATGATGTTTGGAGGTTCTATGATTTTTTAATATTATATTTTAATAGTAAAACATATTATTATCTTTAATATAAGGAAAATTCATTTCTAAAATGACTAAATACATAAGTAAATTCAGAATGATAAATGAATAATATAAAAAAAATTGAGTATAATAAATAAAATATCGTTCAATTTGTCAACTTTTTGAATTATTTTTATACTTTGATATTTTTCTTTCATTTGTCGATAAATCGATTTATTTCAGTGTATTTACACCACTTCTATCAAACCTGTAAAAAAGTTTAGAATTAAGGATGACCTAGGATATTGATTGTGAGGACACATACAAAAAATTGATAGGGTATTGAATTTAATCAAATTTAACTAATTTTTTAAAAAAATCATTTTTTAATGCTCAAATCGATAAATAGAACCATTGATCAATTTGAATATAAATATATATGCATCAATCTAGCCAGTTTATAACTTTTTTGAAGAGACGATAATATCGCAGCATGAACGATACAAATATACCGAATTTCTAACAATAATATTCGTTTTTTGGATTCAGTAATTCGAATTTACTACTGTAAAGGCAATATGCATCATTGTTATCTTATTTAGCAAATTCTCATTTGAAATTTCAAATTGAATTATCAAAGCTATCATCATAAATAATAGAAATATTAAATATATCTTTTTTATTCAATGCGTATATTTTAAAAATATATTAAAAACGTTTTATTTCTTTTATAAATTATTCTTTTTCTACCAAAAATAAAAATTCGATTTTTTGAATACCGTAAAGCATTGAAAAAAAAAAAAAAAAACAATTATTTTTATTTGAATTTTTTTTTAATAAAATGAATTTTTCTTGTTTTCTTTTGTTTGGATTCCATTAAAACCAACCAAAAATTTAAGAATTTTTAATTATTTGATTAATTTGCTCCAAACTAGCCAAAATGGCATAACTGTTTCTTTTTTTACAAATGATATCATCATTCACCATTCTCGTTAATTGGCTCTTAATCACTTGATTAGAGAAGCTTCTGTTATATGCTTGATAATAGGAATTAATTTTATTTTTTATTAGAATCTCAGAAACATAAGGCTTAGCTTCAGAAGTTAAATATTTCATTACTTCAATTATACGAAGCTGCATAGGAGAAAATTTGGTAACTTTTGCTTTTTTAATTTTGTTTTTTTGATTTTTTACCTCGTTTTTATATTTGTGTGCATGTTTATCGTTTTTTTTTGGCAACATATTTATTTTTTTTGTTCTTTATATAAATTGCTCTTTCTTTTTTATATTTAGTAGTTTTTTCAATAATTCTTTTGTTTTTTCTAACCATTTTTTTTCTTTTGGCAATTGAATCGTTTATATTGAAAATTTGAAATTCATTCAAAATGACCTCAACCCAATTATCACAATTCCATCTAATGATTGATATAAAGGCTCTAATACGCCATGTAAGTCTCCATGCAATATCTTTGTTTGCAAGCATAGCACGAGAATGGTTAAAAGACTCACAGCCATTTGTTGTATATAACGGATCAATTTTTGAGAAACTTTCTGAGAGTTCATCAATTAAATTTTTCAAATTTTGAATAGTGTCTGAATTCTCTTTTTCAGACCAGTTTTGGTTTGTAATAAAATAATTGACCATATTTTTCCATTTTTCCATTTTTGTTTCAATGTTTTTTTCTGTATCGTGCATCAAATCTGAATAAAAATTTTTTATTTTTTCATTAAATTTCTTTAATAATTTATCTTCTGAACAATAAGAATCAATAATGGATTTTTGCGTTTTAACATAGTGATTCGGATCATACTTTATATCGCAAAATGGATACTTTTTTGAAACAATTGAATCTGCCGATATATCACAATCATGAACAAAAATCATTTTAATTTCATCACTTATTTGAATTTTATTTAAAATTTTTTCAAGTGCAATTTTTTCAAAACTTTTTGAATGTACTTGAGTTGAAGTGATATTTTCTGAATTTTCAGGACCATGATGTATTATTTGAAATGAAATTATTAACCCAGTCAACAGATCCATTAAAACTCCTATGCACTGATTTGCGTTTCTTTTATGCGCCCATCCTGCATCAAATCCAACGATAAATTGTTCGTTAGATAAAGCATCTTTGAGCTTTTCTGAGCATATTTGGCCGGATAAAACATCAAGTTTTTGATCAAAGAAATGCAGGTAGTCGTAAAACATTGATTCACTGATAATAGGGAAGTCATTATATTCGCAAAATTCAGATACAACACTGTAGCCAAGTCCGCATGCTAATATTGAAAATATCATTTGAACTTTTTTTTTAATGCTTTCCAATTTTTTAGGTTTTTTTATATTTCGTAAAATAAGTTCATCATAACTTGATGCCCGAAATTCCTTTCCGCCTCTTTTCATTGAAGAAAATAATTTTTATTTATTTATTTATTTGTTTGAAATTTCTATAATGTATTGAATTAATAAAAATCAGAATTTTTTTATTAAAAATATGTTTAATAGATTTATTATCCAAAATACAATATTATACATCATTATAGATAAATATTAAATGATAAAATTATATAAAATATCTTTATTGAAAATAAAAAAAAACAAATTTATTTTTTTATTTTTTGAAAGGATCATCGGCGTATACTCACATTTTTCAATAAGCAAAATTTTATTTTTGAACTTTTGAATATATAAAAAAAATTTGAATGATTATTTATAAAATTTTAGACCAAAAATATTTTGATCTTTTTTTTTTGTTTCAAGCTTTATTGAGCATTATAAACCAGTTGCAATTAAAGAATTCATAATAGAAATATTATTATTTTGGCGTCAACAAAAACAAAAACAATTTTTTTTGAAATTATCGCATTCCAATCTCAGCTTAGATCAATAAAAAACAAAATTATATGTACCAAATATTCTTGTTCCAAAAATAAATACTTTCGCATATTCAACATTTTTATAAAGCACTATATAGATGAAGATCCGAGTTTTTCGATGGGTTTACTTTTTTTTTGCTTTTTTTCTCACAAATGCAATTAATCGAATTTCATTTTGTTATCACAGCCATATGTAAAATATTCTGAATTTTTAAAATGTAAACTCCTAAAATCCCGAATGCTGCTAGAAAAAAAGTTTTTGTTGGCTGTTGAGCCTATTAAATGCAATTTATTTCTTTATGAAAGTACAGTTAATTACATTAATCATATTAACTTTGGTCTGCACATGATATTCTTATTATTTATCTTTTTATTTTTTAATAAACATTGCTCATTGTTTACATCCGAAATTTGGCATATATCTCAAAATTTTTTTATCTTAATTTTTAATGATTCTGGGATAAAATGAAAATTCCAAATATTTTATATATTTTCCCCAAATATGAAAAGCTATTGATAATTTGAAAGCCATAAAACAAATCGTTTTTTTGGAAGACTCTTTCAAAAATTTAAGAAAAAATTTGAAATAGCATTCAAAAAGTTTCAGATCGGAGTTCGTCCTTAAAAATCGTACGTTAGTTCTGAAAAGTTAAACTTTTTGATAACTTGGATTTTTAAAACATGAATAATGTTTTTCCCCTACGATAGATTTTTTTTTTTTTTTTGGTCTATATAAAACTTGCTTAAAAACCAATATAGTATATAATATTTCAATATGAAGTCGAAACGACGATTTTCAAAAACCGCCAAAGTCGTGCTACTTTGGTCACTACCCAAAAAAAAAAAAAAAAAAAATGAAGAGTTCACGTTTGATGGTTTTATTTCTAGTGTATTTTTTGGATTCCAGATTCATTCTCAAAATTTAATAAAAAGTAAAAAGTAATCCAATTTGGTGACCAGGACAATCAATTTTTCAAATGGCTTATTCTAATGGCACCAATCCAAAGTCCCATCATACTTTCATTTTTGAAACTAAATTCAAAAGATAACAAAAGAAAAAAAAATATAAACTTATAAATTTAGTTTCAAATATAATCGTTAAAATTTCTTTTGAATTTAGGACTGATTTTTTCAATTAAAACAAATAACCGATAAATTGAAAATTCTATCAAATCCCTAACGATAAAAAAATCATAATTTTCAACCATATCACATTTTTTTAGTAAAATCAACTAAATGAAAATTATTAACGTAACTCCTGATCATAAAGTAACAAAGGTAATTCATAAAGAAGGAAATGGGCCTGCTCCAAAGCCTGGGGAAAGAGTGGTTTTAATTTATGAAGGAAGAATTAAAGATTCAGGCGTTGTCTTCGATTCTTCAAAGATTAACGGCAAAAAATTTAAATTCTTACTTGGAAAAGAAGAAGTTATAGATGGATTAACAGCAGCAGTTTCTTCAATGCGTCTTGGCGAAATATCAACATTTACAATTGGACCTGAATACGGTTATGGGGAGAAAGGACGTGATCCAACAATTCCACCAAATGCAGTTCTTGAATTTGATATCGAGCTTTTTGATATTCGAGAAAAGTTTTACAACGCACTCGACGCAGATAAAAGAGCTAAAGAAATGAATGATGAAGCAAAAGAATTTTTCAAAACAGGAAAATATGATGAAGCCATAGCATTATACAGACGTGCATTTCACGTTGTTGATGAATGGGTTAATGACGAATCACAAAAATTAAAAATACAATTATCAAGAAACCTAGCAATTTGCTATGGATTACAGAAAAATTGGGGTAAATCTTTAAAGAAGGCTGAATATGTGTTAAAATACGAAAGCGGAGATGCTCGAGCTTTATTCAGAAAAGCAGAAGCTCTAGTTGAACTTAAAGATTTTGATAAGGCTAGACAGGCAATTCTCCTTGGTCTTGGCGTTACAAAGAATAGTCCTCAATTTATTGAGCTGAATAATCGCTTAAATGAATACGAAAAACCAGAAAATTCCAGAAAAAATCAGATTTATGCAAAGATGTTTGGTAAATAAAAAATATTTTTTTTTTTTTTTCAAATATATTTCATTTTTGTTTTTTCATGTTCAAATTCAACAAAATTTTTCATTCAATTTTTTAAATGTATGACTCTTTTAAAGACCCAAATTTTGATGTTGATGACTGGATAAATAAAAATATTGATTACAAAGAAAGCGAAAATGTCAAACATTACGAAGATGCAGCAAATCAACTTTTAATTCGACTTCAAATGAATAGTCGAGATATTTCTCAAACTACAGATCAAAATATTCGAGGGCTTGTTGATGCACTTCCACAAGCAATGGCAAAACTTAAGCATATTTCTGATTCTGTTAATGATCTTTCAAGTTCTCTTCGATTACTAACAAATTCCGGCTATAAATTTAAATCAGATAATGCTGCCCCAGATAAAATTAGCGAACTATCAAATTTAAAAATTAAGCGTGACCGTTTAAAGGATGCCTCAGATAAACTTCAGCATGGAATTGATATTGAAACAGATTTGCAGCAATTACAAGCTAGCGCAGCTATTGGAGATCTTAAATCTGTTTGTGAAAGATACAAAAATGTTTCAATTGCATCTGAATCTTTATCATCAATATCAAAATTCGATTCAATTAAAAATAGTCTCTCTTCAATTCAAAAAACCCTTGGAAATCGAATCAACCCTGAATTGAATTCAGCTTGCTTACGCATGAATTCTGATACTTTTTCAAGATATACCCTTTATAGTCAGCAGATTGGCTTAAAAGATCTTCCACTTGACTCTATTTTTAAAACTTTTCGACAGCAAATTGACAAAGAGAGAGTTTCTTATGATTGCGATCCTCCTCTACCAATCACGGACTGGCTTCCAATGTGCTTGAAAAAGTGCAATGATTACTTATCTAATTTTTCAAAATGGACAGTCTCGCTTACAACTATCAAAGCAGAAGAAAATTCACGATTATCTTTTAGAAACAAATCATTATCATTAAATCCAGTGTTGCCTATTGATTCAAAAATTATTACAGACGAACTTCTTCGTATTTTTGAAGATGTTATTTCCCCATCAATTGACAGTCATGCCAAAACATTCCTCACAACTTCTAAGTTTGATGACTTGGCAACCATTGTTGGAATGATTCGTGATTTTACCACAAACATTATTCATAACAATAATATTTTCAAAGGAAACATTACCCGAATTCAAAATCAGTTTCCAGAAGCTCTTAAAATCTTTCTAAACTCAAGTTTACCAAAAAGTACTATTCAAAATCACCAAACCCTTCCGAAATCAAGCACATCAGGCAATCTTTCAAAACAACAGCAATTTCCTTCACCAAGCCGTTCAACTGAATTTTTGACTAGTAAGAATACAAAATCAAGCAATATTATAAGTACGAGTGATAAATCTGACAACGAAACTGCTTTGAAAAGTGATAACTATGATCCAAAAATGCTCGAAATATGCACAGCAATTTCATCGAGAGCACTTGAATGGATTAAAGTTTTGGCAAGGGATCCAACCAATTGTATTGATTTCATCGGAAATTACATGAATCAAGTAATTAATATATTTACGTTTGAATTGCAGTATCACCTTGAGGAAGAATCCCACAATGCTTCATCAAGCAAACCTCCACCTTCAGGATTGCCACTTCCGACACAAAAAAACACAAATTCATCTTCTGATGATAATAACAGACAAACAATGTTTATTAGCAACTTACTGGTTCTTTACATGAATCAAGTTTCTCAAGAAAAGAAATTAAAAACATTTGAGATAAATGCAAGAACAATTAAAAATGATTTTTCATCACCATCAATCCAGTGTGTTAAAGATGTTATCGAGCACAAAATTCTTTCAGTAATGTCAATGAAATCATTACAACTTCTTAATGGCCTTCATAATGAAAAAGGATGGAATGCATCAAATACCGACCAAAATGATCTAGCTGATTCAGAATTTTCTTCATTTTCAAACATTGCTCTAGATCAATCACTTTATGTTAAGGAGATATCTAATAGCATTATGCAAATGCTTCAAACTTTGACCCAAGGATCAGCGTTAAGCAGTGACATGATTAGAAAATGGACAACCAAAACTGCAGAAACGGTTGTAACAGCTTATGCTAAAGAAATTGCTGCTATACCCAAACTTTCCAAAAGTGGACAAGAACAATTAAAAACAGATATAGATTACTTACTTAATTTATTGAGCGTTATGGAACTTGATGGTGGAAAAGATTTGCCTGGAATTCTTGCTGTTCTAAATGCAGATGAAAAGGAAAGAAAAAACGTATTGAGCAAATCTGATATGTCTCCTGATATTGCACGTGGAATACAGACTTCTTTATCAATTGCTTAATTATATTAACATGTTGATATATAATGAAATCTAAATGTGAATAAATATTAACGATATTTATATAAATATATTTGGTCTCTAATATTTTACGATGATTTTGATGCTATTTCTATTCACTTTATTTGTTAAATCAAAATCATATTCACATATTTTTTGCTTTTCACGCGTAACCAATTTAAATTTAACACAGAAGTGCGGGAACTATAAAAAGTCTCCAATATCTTTTATTTTTTAATATTATATTATTTGCTCTATATAGAATATAAAAAACATAAAATTAAAATTATTTATTCGACAGGTGTAGTTTTATAAACATTGTAGTTTTTAATTGTAAACTATTGAATATGGAAATAATAAGGACAATATATTTGGATCAAATAGATAACTGAAACTGACTTTTTAACATAAATACAAGTTATTTTAAATCTAATATCAGTGTATTAAATGTTCTTTATATTATTTTACATTAATTAAGATATAATTATTATCTCGTTGATCAAATAGGAATAAGAAAAAAGAATGAAAATGATTATAAATACAGATTATTTTATGTAAATATAAAGTTTATTTGGGTAATATATCAAAATAATCAAAAAAAATCTTCAATTAATATTGAGAAATATACTTTCTTTTAGATAAAAAAGTGATTAACTTATGGTAAATACTTTACTTAAGTAGATTATAATTTTTTTCAATAAATTTTGATGAAAACTTCTTTAATGGAAAAATCATATTAAATTTTCTCTTCATATTTATAGAATATACTTGAATAAGTATTTAGGAAGTGTTATATGTCTTTTGTTTCTTGAAATTTCGCATAAATTACTTTAAAATAAATAAAATAAAGAAACAAAACATAAAAAAAATTGAATTACCTAAAAAGTTGATACTTCTTAAAAAGTCAATCGAAAATTATCAAAAAGTGAACCGAAAATTAACAAAAAGTGAACCGAAAATAAACAAAAAATAAATCATAAATTATCAAAAAGTCGATCAAAAGTTTACAAAAAGTGAACCGAAAATTATCAAAAAGTGAACCGAAAATTAACAAAAAGTGAACCGAAAATAAACAAAAAATAAACCAAAAGTTATCAAAAAGTCATTCGAAGATTATCAAAAAGTGAACCGAAAATTATCAAAAATTTAAAAATAACGTTTTCCCCAGAAAAAAAATAAGTTTTATAAAAGTTAAAATAGAGCTACGCCTGTCGAGTGATATTTTTTTATATTTTAATATGATATAATATATTTATATATATAAATATATAATAATAGTTATCCCCTAGAAATTCAATCTATCCCTCAAAATAAGCTCAAATAAAACAAATATTTTATAAAATGCAAATATTATTATTTAAAAAAGTTATTTTTCTTTATAACCAATATATATTATATAATATATTAAATAAATCATATAAATATAAAAATAATATTAATATATTTATCAGATATCGAGGTAACACAACATATTTCAGTTTTTTTAAATGATCAGTATTTTGATGAATAATTAATCTATTTCATTTTATACCAATAAATGGAATACTAAGAAGTTTATTAATATTAAAATGAAAATAATATTAAAGTATTCTTGATAAGATACAAAGATAATGAACATACTAAATTATATAAAAATACGTTATTTAGGTTCTCGCACTTCTTTTAACACCTATGAGACCGTCCACAACTTTTTCAAAGGAGACTGTCCAAAAAGCAACGTATTTTTTTACACCAGCTGTCCACAGTCCAAATCTGTCCATATTTGGACAGCTAATTCAATTGTGGACAGCCCCTCAAATTTTGAATTGATATTTGTTTTGATTTGAATTAGAAATTTTTTGATTTTTATCGGAATATAATTTTTATTGTTTTTCAATATTTGATAATACTCATTTAATTGCTTTCAAAATTTTGGTCAACGTTTTTTCCTCTCCATTTTATTTTAAAAATAAATTGCTATCTTTGAAATATTTTGATTAATTAACTAAAGAAAAAACTATCCATCATTTTTGTTAGTGGACTGCTCTTTCAAATTTTGAGTATTTTCCGACCAAATATAGACGTAAATAACGATTTTCTTCCCAAAAAAGTGACAAAAATAACATTTAAAAAGTTTCTATCATTGAAATTATGATAAGCAATTGAGAATAAAATTTTTATTTGATCAAAAGCTATTCTGAATTTTTGAGAATACCTAAGAAAATAAAAACATAACTTTTTGGTTGACAAAAATTAAAATAAACTCTATTTATCTTTATCTTTATTAAATTTATTCTTTTAAATATATAATTAATTACTAAAAAAAATATATTTTTACTTGTTTGCAAATATAAAAAGCAATAAATTTTACAAGAAAATTGAATAACCTTTTTTCACAATATTTTTATTAATTTTATTTTGAAAATTTACTAAAAAATAATTAAGATTAGCTCAAAAAAATCAAAAAAGATTAATTCAAATTTGCTTTAAAAATGTTTTTATATGTTTAAATTGGTCTTTAAAGTCTATTTTAATTTTTTTTGATTTTGACAAAAGTTTGTTTGGAATTTTTGTATATAACTTTTAACAACACTAATAAAGATTTGTTTTTTATAAAAAAAAAAAAAAAAAAAATGTTTATTTTAAGGTACAAATCCAGTACGTTATTTTTTGTAAGTGAGAACGTTTATTATTTGAATAGATGGGGGTCTTTGAAAAAGTTTAAATTGACAAGGTGTGTTTTTGACATTTATTTTACATTTTTCTTAATTCAATGACATGTTATGTAAAAAATAGTCAGATATTCGATTTTTTATATAACATGTCGATTTTTTCTTATAAAGTGTCAAAAAAAATGGCGGTTACGTAACGTACTGGATTTGTACCTTAATAATCTGCTTATCAGATCTTAATCGTTTAATGGTTGATATTGGCCATAGCTAAATTCAAACCGTAATGATTCAAAAATTGAAAAGGAATAAATTCAACGGTTGAGGCTGAAATTGACCATGGGAGATCAAAATTTTATAATTATCTTGTTTACACAGATACATCAAAAGTTTGCTGATAATTTGGAAAATGATAGACGATATTATCCAATTACTCAAAAAATGCTTATTTTAAATAGAGGAATTCGGTCTTATTTTTCTTTTCCAGAGAGATCGCCAATGAAAAATCAACGAAAAAAAGGAAACAAAGTCTAATATAATGCATCATCAAAAAAACTTTTAAGCATTTTAAGAGCATTTTAATGAATTAAATTTTATTTAAAAAATAATATTGATATATCTCATTGAAAATATTCAAAACATTATTTTTAATAAAAAAAAAAGCTGATGAATTTATTTTGAAATTTTTCACAAATAATATTTATATATTAAAAATATAACATTGCATATTAATATATACTTGTGAAAAAATATGAAAACATGTATATATTGGATAGGGGCAGTTTGCTTCATATAAAAAAATTGTTTTCAAATGCGAATAATCCAGTTTATTATACTTAAACACAAATATCTAGATTACTTTAGATGATTAATAAAATTATCCATTATATATAAAATAAATACCTTCTATAATAATAATGAAATGAATATATTTATCTATTACCAAGTCAAGCTCTAAATATGGAATATAATTAAACGAACTTTTTTTCAAAAATGACCAGTCAAAAAACTTTAAAATTGCTTTTATTTTTTATGTATCTCAAAGCATATTTTATGGTTTCAATAATTTGTTATAAAATTGGTAAGATTATTTTTTCGCCTGTTCTAAAAAAATCCATATTTTGAATAATCTGATTTGAATGCTCTCACAAAAATATAAAATTTGATATAAATATTAATTTTAAACGGATATTTAAAAATTTAAAACGATTTTCTTAAAGAACAAAGTGAGATTAATAAGCAATGCTTCATAAGCAAAGATGCAGAATGAGGTTTGATGTTATAAATTTATTTTAGTATAATAATTATTTTAGTTTTTCCAATCTTTTTTAAAACGATCAAATCAAAAATACCCAAAAAAGAAAAAGATCAATTGAATTATTAATAAGGGTGAAATTTTGTGCCCCTGTGACACGCCCCAGGGGCACGCCCTAGAATTCAATTTTTTCAATGAGATTATTCAAAATAAGAATCAAAAAATACAAAAAATTTAAAAATAATAATTTTTTATATCTATAATTTTATGGTACAAATTTTTACCGAGTCTTACCCCCATCTGCGAGGTCTCACTCGGCCTCGCCTCGCTCGACGCCCGCTAGGGGGTATGTAGACTTCGGGAAAAATCATGTAAAAATATAAAATTATGCATATAAAAAAAAATTATATTTTTAAATTTTTTCATTTTCCGATTTTTAATGTCAATTTAATGAACAAAGTACGTCAAAATTCACCATTATTTGGCGGTTTATGCATATACCATGGCGTTTTTTTATTATTATTATTATTTTTTCTGGGCCGTGCCCCAGGGGCATAGAATTTTCCTCTATTAATAAATCATTATTTAGATATCAATTGTTGTAACCATTTTTTGTTTTTTCACTTTTTTTAAAACGATCAAATCAAAAATACTCAAAAAAGAAAAAGATCAATTGAATCATTAATAAATCATTCTTTAGATATCGAATATAACAACTATTTTTTCCTTCAAAAATTCAGACAATCATCAAAAAAACAAAAAAAAAAAAAAAAAAAAAAAAAAAAAGTGAAATTAAGGAAAATGATTTATTCACAAAGAAGTACAATCAGAATTATTATTAAAAATTTATTTCAGATTCATCAATTCTTTTTTTTCTATAAAATATCAAACAATCTCTATAAAAAAGTGAACTTATTTAAAATGTTTTACAAAATAAGAAATGTACTAAAAATAGTTATTGGAAATTGATTTAAATCGTATAAAATCTTTCATCCTTAAAAAATTATTGAAATCTTCATTAAAAAAAAGTGAGCTTAATTAAAATGTAGATAATTATTAAGATAAAAGAGTTAGCTGCTGAGTATTTCGAACCTGAAATTCTTAATGTAATTATGAAAGATGGTGATTTGGAATTTATCGACCAAATAGAACATTTTGCCTTTGAGTTCTTAGAGTACCATATATCTAATCTGCCCTCGCATTTATAATTTTGGGCATATCCCTGTTATAGTTACTATCAGTTGGGGTTACCCATCTTAAGTTGCTTAGATGGTAGTCAGCCCTATTCCTATTGATATGGTCTACCTCTGTTTTATGTCGTGGGTCATCATTAGGTATGAACTGTCTTGCTATAAGTACATGTTTCAAGTAGTAGTTGTCATTTAGACATACTCGTATATACCCCTTAATATGCTTTGCATCTTTGCATATAAAATGATTACTCTTACGTCTTATAGTAAAGGGGTACCTATTCAGTATCTCATAGTCGTTAGTAAAGCCTTTAAGTCGTACAAATGACATTTACATATATGAAGAAATAGGTACGAGATTCTCGGGGCAGGTACCTGTGCCGCTTCATAGATGGTGGACAGTAGTGAGAGCCATCATGGAGAAAAAATATTTTTTTTTTTAATTTTTTTTTTTTTTTTTTTTTTTTTTTTTAATTTTTTTTTTTTAACTAGTTCGTATTGACGCGTGGGGAGCCATGCCCCGCGGAAACCGACTAGTATATACTACTATTTTATAAAAAGTTGAAAAAACAAAAAAAAGGTTACAACAATTGATATCTAAATGATGATTTATTAATGATTCAATTGATCTTTTATTTTTCTGACTTTTTTTTAATTTGATCGTTTTAAATTATACAAAAAACAAAAAATTGGTTACTATGATCAATGTCTATAATATATGAAATCACCGAGGCATAGTTAAAATTTGTTGAAAAGCAGATAAAAATCAAAGAATTGTATAAAAAACTTTAAATTTCCGTTTAGAATTATTTCTTTTATTTTATTTTATTAAAGTGTGTCCACTATTAGAAAAGTTAAAATTGTGAAAACTCATTCAATATTTCTATGAGCTTATTCAAAAAATACTTTCTTAATTGTGGACGCACTTTATTTCCCAGCATTTTCAAACAAATAATAAAAAATGGTTACAACAATTGATATCTAAATAATGATTTATTAATGATTCAATTGATCTTTTTTTTTTTTTTTTTTTTTTTTTTTTGAGTCCTTTTTTAATTTGATCGTTTTAAAAAAGATTGAAAAAACACAAAAATTATTATACTAAAATAAATTTATAACATCAAACCTCATTCTGCATCTTTGCTTATGAAGCATTGCTTATTAATCTCACTTTGTTCTTTAAGAAAATCGTTTTAAATTTTTAAATATCCGTTTAAAATTAATATTTATATCAAATTTTATATTTTTGTGAGAGCATTCAAATCAGATTATTCAAAATATGGATTTTTTTTATTCTTTCAATATATTCTGAGGTAGATTATAACAATTTTAAAACACAAATATTTTTTTACTCTCAGCTAGCTTCTAAATTTTCATATGACAGAATAATTAAGTATATTATAAACAACCATTTTAAACAAATAAATTGAATTATTATGAAAATTATATAATATTTGAATATTTGGCAAAAAAAGGATGAAAAAGAGACAGAACAATAGATTCCACGGCAAACAAAGCAAATTACCAGAAATAAAATACTTTATAAAGGATTTTGAGCCAAAAAAGTTAGAAATGAAGATAGAAAAATTTTGTATAAGCAAACCACTTTTTATTTAGTTTATTTTGGTGCAAAATAGGTGCAAAAATAAAATTTGGGTGCAAAACCGATTTGGGTTGCATTTTTTGAATACCTATTTGGCCGGCGTGCATTTTGGGTGCCAAAATCATTATCCCAATAATTAATAGACCTTTTTATAAAAAAAATTTTTTTTTGCGATAAAGTATACTTTTTAGCGATAATGTCTACTTTTTCATAAAAAAAGAACTTTTTCACTTAAACAAATGAATCTATATATCTTAAAAATAAACTGATAAAACATAATTTATAACAATTAAAATATATTATATGCTTGTCTAGAATTATATAACATTGGTTTTAAATAATAATTCTAATTGCTTTGCGTTTTTGTGAAAAAGTTCATTTTTATGAAAAAGTGATCATTATCGCTAAAAAGTATACTTTATCGCAAAAAAAATTTCTTTTTATAAAAAGGTCTAATATAATTAAAAATATATATATTAATATGCATTAAAAAGCTTATTATTATATCAAACAATAAACTTCTTTATCAATATAAACCATAGTTCATATTATCATTTAAGCTCTAATGCATTGCATAAAAATTAAAATAAATAATCATTTTTGCATATTAATGCAAAAAAAAGTTCTATCAAACTATTTTTTTTTTCTATATTTAGTTGGTTGATTGAATATAAAAAGTTTTAGAATAGCCATATGTATTTAAAAAAAATCAACTTTTTTGCAGTTCTTTTGTGATATTTAAAATCTCGGTATTATTCTTACAATGAATCTTCTCTTTTTTAAGCACAAAATTGCGAATAAAAGGTAGTTTTCATTCAAAATGAATTTTTTTTTATTAATTGAATTAGATTATTTTTTTTTTTTATTAATTTAAAAAATAAATGAAGTAGCTTTTTGAAAGACGTAGCCTTCAAAAAGCTACTTCAATTTATGTTTAATTATCTGTTTTATAACTTTTTGAGTATTTTACAAAACTCAAAAAGTGATACCTAGATAATTATTTATTTATTTATTATTATTAATTCAATTAATTCAATTAGATTATTTTTTAATCAGTCCTCAGCCAAGAAACAACTCAGCCAAGAAACAACTCAGCCAAGAAATAACTCAGCCAAGAAACAACTTATCCAAGGAGCAGCTCAGCCAAGAAACAACTCAACCAAGGAGCAACTCAACAAAGAAACAACTCAGCCAAGAAATAACTCAGCCAAGAAACAACTTATCCAAGGAGCAGCTCAGCCAAGAAACAACTCAACCAAGGAGCAACTCAACAAAGAAACAACTCAGCCAAGAAATAACTCAGCCAAGAAGCAACTCATCCAAGGAGCAACTCAGCCGCAAAACAACTCAGCCAATGAGCAACTCAGCCGCAAAACAACTTAGCCAAGGAGCAACTTAGCCAAGGAGCAACTCAGCCAAGGAGCAACTCAGCCGCAAAACAACTCAGCCAAGAAACAACTCAGCATAAAAGCAACTCATCACCGGAATGCTACACTTATTGGTGATGAATAAGAAAGATTGGATAAGATAAAATGCTACACTTATCGGTTTTTTTAATATAGAGAATTCTTTTTAACTCAAATCTGTTTTAATAATAATAATATTATTATTATTATTATTAAACGGGAATAGAAAAGAATGAGAATAAGAAATATTGGATAAGATAAAAGAGAATAAGAAAGATCAAATGAGATAGAAGAGAATAAGAGAGATTGGATAAGATAGAAGAGAATGAGAATAAGAAAGATTGAATAAGATAAAAGAGAATAAGAAAGATTGGATGAAATAGAAGAGAATAGAAGAGATTGGATAAGATAAAAGAGAATAAGAAAGATTAGATGAAATAGAAGAGAATAGGTGATATTGGATGAGAAAGATTAAATAAGATAGAAGGGAATAAGTGAGATTAGATAAGATAAATGAGAATAAGAAAGATTGGATTTGAAAGATTAGGATAAGAGAGATTGGGTGAGAATAAAAAGAATAAGAGAAATTAGATAGGATTAGGAAAAAAATTCCAACTTGGAATTTCCAAGTTTTTTTTATTTCACATGTCAAGAAAACTTGGAAATTCCAAGTTTTTTTTTCCCTGAGCTTTTCTTCAACAATAGCAAGAACAAAATGATAAAAAACGCGTTAATACTTTAATATAATAAGTTATCAATATCATTTGGCAATTTTTTTCGTGCATTTCATCCAAATCTTAAAATGCTGATACTGATATCATTACGCCATGCTTCTCAAAATACAAAAACAAATGCAAATTTACCGCTATCAACACTTTAATAACAATATACGATTCATTTACCATGCAAATTTCGAAATTTTCATTTTGACTCTCATAATTAATATTCAATAATTATACTAGCATTAAATAAATGTATCTATCCGAAAAATTCAAATAGGAAATAAAAAAAAAGATATCTTTCCTAAATTAAAAAAAAAAAAAATCCATATATAACTTTCTCTCACGATATTTTTTTTATTTATTTATTTTTATAATATGCTTTTAAACTCAGGAAAAAGGTATAATATTAGCTTAATATTTAGATAATCTAAGAATGTATCACAATTAATTCAAAAAGTTTTAATAAACCATTCAAAAAAAAAAAAGTTCGGTGCTTTTTTTATTCCTACCGAATGTTTTTTGATTCATTAAAGCTTCTTATAAACCATTCAGATATAATAATTGATCATGTTAAAAAGAAAAAAGTAAAAAAAAAATTTATTAAAATAGATCATGTTAAAAAAAAAAAATATTTATTAAATTTAAAATATTTCATTTTCATCATCAGAAACAATAACGCCATTTGGAGCCTGGTTAGGAATATCTGCAAAAGCTTTGCTGATCATTGTCCAATTTTTAAAATACCAATCAATTATGGCCTTTTTAGTTTTAACTGTGTATTTTAATCTTGGTATGGCTGGATTTGTATCGCATAATTGATTTGCAAGTGATACAAGAGCAGAAATTGTGACTTTCCTCCCTTCGACATGACGTTGAATTATTTTGAATATAAGAGATTTATCTTTGTCCAAGTTATTTTCTTCTATAGAACTAATATATCGTTTTTTTTGCTTTTTTTTAGGCTTGTTCAATAATGAAAAAAGTGGTAATTGTATGTCAATTTGGGCTTGATGAATAAGATCATTTATTTTTTCCCTATATTCTGGAGAATTCTGATATAGATATCTGATTTTTGAAGCAATTAAATCTGCATCTTGCACTTTTAATTGATCAGTTTGAACAACTTTTTCATAAGAATGATTATTAAGGCTAACATTACAAGTAATTGTACCAAACGCCTCATGAAATGTGGAACAAAGCCAATCTTTTGAAACAGCTTTATATAAATCAATATTGTTTTCTCTTAAGAAGCGTATCTGTTTTGGACAAGGAATTCCTAAGTCTGTGTCGATATAACAAACGCATTTACCTTTTTGGCCGACTAAATGATACTCATCATCGTAAAATTCGTTGCGAGCATCTTTAAGTATCATTTTGTCAATTAATTGATTTGCTGAATCAGTTAATAATTGATTTTCCTTGTGAATTCTAGAAGCAGATGCCTCAAACCATTCAGTTGAAATGGTGAAACATTCTTGAAGCATATAATATGCGTTGTTTGATTTCAATTTAATAATATTATTAAACATTTCTAAACGTTGTGACGATACAATGTTTCGTTTGTGAATCTTTGGATTTGATAAAAAGTGATGAGCAATATTGCTTAAATAATAAAGACCTTTGAGTTCTGAATCAACTTGCGATTCTTCTTTGATCCAAAGTGCTTGAAAAGTGTCATCAGATATTTTTCCTTGCATTAAATGTTTTAAGCATTTCCATAAATTTACACTTGGCTTGAATTGAAACTTTTTTAAAAAGTTTTCTTTTAAATGAAATAAGCAATATATTAAATTATATTTTTTCCCAAAACTATCACGACAAGCTTTTTCTATACATGGAGCCATATCAGAAATTACTGTGAAATGGACATCGGGCAGTTCATTCTCAATCATATCAAAGATATATCGATATCCTTTTGAATCCTCTGTCCCTCTTAGAACAATACCAACTATTTGTGTATGTAATTCACCATCAATAACGGCGCATGTTGTGAATCGAATATCTTCTTTTGAAAAAGTTGCGTCAACTATAAGAGGATTTGGGTATGACTTAAGAACTTTTCTTGCCCATGGTGGAAACAGTATAATAGCTGTTAAAGTTCCTTCAAAAAAGTCGTAATTCAATTCCCAGTTGTGTTCATTCTTAAATTTTTCGGCTAGGTCTATCAATTGGCCTAATGATCCCTTTGTATGATTGAAAAATATTCCTTTAGCAAGATGGCGTATGTATTTTGATTCATTTTTTGTAAAGTCTTTACCTGAAATTATTTTAAGTATATTTTTTACTTGATTAATTGATGGCATTGATTCTTTAAATGAATCAGATATACGTTCGGCTAGAGCGTGAGGATCAAGGGAATCACGAATATTTTGGATTGAATGAGAACAATTAATTTTATGATTGAGATTGGTACCTTTGAGAACTAGATAATAACCTTTTTTGCATTTTTTGGAATCTCTTAAATTAAAAGTGATTTGAAAAGGACAATCCTGATCTTTGCATTGAATTTTATAATAATTTCCAGAATTTAGAATATTAAACTTTATTGATTTTGTACGTGCTAAATTTATGCAATATTGAATCATTTCGTCCCTATTTTCAAAAAAATTGACGAGTTCTATTTTCGATGTTTCCATCAAGATTAGAAATGGAAAAACTAAACGAATTTGTATAATATTTGAATGGTTTATCACAACTTTTTGAATGAATTGTTAGAACTTTTTGAAAATTTTTTAAAAAAACATTCGGTAGGATAAAAAATTAGTTCATACTTCATATTAATTATACTAGCATAAAATAATTTTCCATATTAATGTAATTATGTATATTGATTATGCTAGTATAATTACTGAAAATATTAATTATGAGAGTCAAAATGAAAATTTCGAAATTTGCATGGTAAATGAATCGTATATTGTTATTAAAGTGTTGATAGCGGTAAATTTGCATTTGTTTTTGTATTTTGAGAAGCATGGCGTAATGATATCAGTATCAGCATTTTAAGATTTGGATGAAATGCACGAAAAAAATTGCCAAATGATATTGATAACTTATTATATTAAAGTATTAACGCGTTTTTTATCATTTTATTCTTGCTATTGTTGAAGAAAAGCTCAGGGAAAAAAAAACTTGGAATTTCCAAGTTTTCTTGACATGTGAAATAAAAAAAACTTGGAAATTCCAAGTTGGAATTTTTTTCCGCATCCAATTAGATAAGAAAAATGAGAAAAAGTTAAATTATATGATATAGAAGAGAATAGAAAAGACTAATTGAAAAAGATAAGAATAAGAAATATTAAATTATAAAGATGAAAATAAAGAAGAATAAATGAGAATAGATTGGATTGAATGAGAGAGATGAGAATAAAAAAGATTAGATGAAAAAGATGATAATACAGGAGATGCGATGGAATAAATGAGACTGAAGGGAATAGATAAGATTTAATGAGAATAATAAGATTGGAAGAGATAGATGAGAATATATAAGATTAAATGAAAAAAAAAAGAACAAGAGAATAAATGATATTGAATGAGAAAGAGGAGATTAAACAAAGTTTGGCAAGAATAAATGAGGATAAACTCTTCGAAGAGTTTAGATGAAAAGAATTTTCTTTATTAAAAAAATGTTTTTGATTTGGAAAATAGAAAAAATCAATTTTTAAGGTAAAAGACACTTTCTGAGCGAAGCTCAAAAAGGGGTGTTCTAGTAATATTAAATAAAAAGTGTTATAAAATACAATAAATATCATCATATATAAATTGTAATGTATATAATTTTATTATAAAATAATTATGAAGATTTGACATTCTTTTTTTTTTATATAATCTATATATATTTTGAAAAAAAATCATCATATTTTATATATATAATAACAAAATATTTATATAAATATATAGTAATTAAAATAAAAATATAAAATGATTTTTAACATACATTTTCAAGAAAAAACATTGTATTTTTTGAGATAAAATAAATCATCTTTTTCTGAACACATTAGAAAAACTAGTTTTTATATTTTAGAAAAAGTTTAGAAATTTTAATTTAAAAAGTTTAGAAATTTTAATCAAATAACTCAATGGATTCCCAAGATTTTTCTAATTTGGAAAACGACGAAAATACAGAGTTGCATAAGCAAATTGATTACTTGACCAGAGTTATTGAATAGAAAGAAAAAATTATTATCGAATTAAATGGCAAAATCAGCAGAATTGAAAAACTAAACAAAGAAATGGAAAATGTGATCCGTCATAATCATAACCTTGTTTATAGCTTGTCAAGTAAACTCATGCAAATGAAAGATCAGATAAAAGAAATGCCAAGTTCAGGGAAATGCGACAATTACCAAACAAATGAAGATGAAATGAAATTCACTCATGATAAAAGAATTGGTAATGCCAATTTCGGCAAATGGTTACATCAAAAAAAAGTTGAAAAAAATATGAATGCAATTGAGATTGAAAATATAAAGCAAGTCAAATTAATGAATAGTCGTATTCAAAAGAAATATGAAAAACTTACAATGAATGAAAAAAACGATGAAAACATTGGAAATGATGTTAATTATAATAATTTGATTTCACAAGAACTTTTTGAATTATGTAAAATAAATAAATATCATCGTGAATATAGTTCTCAATTAATTTACCTATCATTTCTTCTTTATCGGTTATCTCCATCAGGTTTTGAACTGTTAAGAAAATATTTGTTTATTATTAATGACACTTTAGACGAAAAACTTTTTCCAAAGTTATCTTTTGATGCACTAAGAACTGCCCAAGGTTTATTTCAATATTTATTAAATAGAAATGACACTTCACACATTGTATATAATTTTAATAATTGGATTACATCAATGTCAACTTATTTCCCAGTAACCAAAAAATCGGTAAATCCTACATGTAGCGTAAAGATAATTTCTCGTATTATTAATGCTTCAAAAAATGAAAAGGTTGATCAAGACCTTTATGATGATGATGATGAAAGTGATGATGACACAGAAGAAAATGAAGATGACCAAGACTAATTTATATCTAAATAAATAGAGGCATATCAACCAAAAAAACTCTCAAAAAGTGAAAGTAGAAAATAAGATAAGTCCAGTTATAAAAGATTAATATAAAAAAAAGAATGTATTTATGATCTTTGGAGTCCAATTATTTAGTTTGTACAATAAAAATTAATAGTTTTTAGGTAAAAAACATCAATTTTGGTTTTTTATTTTATCCTCTCTATAGAAATATAAGATCCAAGATTCTTTACATTTATAACTTAATAATATTAACAAATTACTAATGGTTTTTATGATTACTCTATACGTTCTTTAAATATTTAAACATAAAACGTCTTATTCTCAAATAGCTGTGATACTAATCATATTTCATTTTTTAATCAAAATAAAACAGCCATTTTAATAATTTTATTGGGATTTTCTTTTATACGTTTCAATATACACTAATATTATTAGGCCTTATTTTTTTTACATCACAAATACTATAAACGTCTTTTTAACGTCTTTTTTCGTAAAATAACGATTTTTTGATTTGTAGTATTAATGAAACTTTTTGAATGCGAATAAATTTTTTTTTATTTTATGAAGAATCAAAAATAATATTATTTAATTTGAAAAACATTTTACTATTTTATCTTTTTATTTTTAAATTATTTAAAACATTTTTAATATAAAAAAATAATTGTAGATCAAGATAAAAATAAAAAACTAATATCGAGAAAATAACGTATTTACAATTGTAATAACAATTGTAATTTTTAAACGGACAAGTTGTATGCAATTGTAAATACAAAAACAAAGGCTTAAATATTATACTTTCAATTCAATTGATAGTTCATTGAAAAAAAATATAATTAGAGGATTTATAAACTGGTTCTCAACGGTTGTACAAGTATTTGAGAGGAATTCAAATTTCGTATTTGAAATTTCGTTAATATCTAAATTTATAATGAATATTTATTATATATACTTTCATAATTAACAATATAATGTTTGATAAGTTATAATGATTAAATAAGTTATTTAAAATATTGTTAAATTGTGCATTTAATTGCTTTTTTAAATTTTCTTCAGAAATGAATAAACTTCTATACAATTTTTGAATGTAGATAAATATAAATTCATAGAAAGAAAATTTTACATCATTCAAATTTTCAAAAGAAAAAATTATAATTGAATTCAAATCATTTTTATTTAGTATTCCTTAGAGAAAGCTAATCAGAATCTCGTGTATCATTAGTAAAAATGTTCCAACGCAACAAATAGATGCAAATTACATGGCACTTTGGAGTAACTCAGAACGTTCCCATGATTAATGATAATCAAATTTCAAATAAATATAGGCTCATTACCAAACTATATAGCAATTCAGCAATACTAGCTTACAAACTGTCATACATTTCCATTTCTTTTATTATATAAATCAAATCTAATCATAAATTCCTTTTTTTTATTCTTTTTTATTTAAATATGAAAAAACGGTTGTACAACCTAATTGAATTTTGAAAGTAGATAAATGTAAACTTTTGAATATCTCTCAATTAGTTGTACAACCGCTGAGAAGCAGTTTAAATCCATTTTTTTAATTTCTAAATCTTAAATAATTATATTTTAAATAAATATTTGAGAATATTAGAGCAGAGATTTATTTTGTTGATTAATAAAAACTATATACTTCTTTATTATAAATCAAATAATGATTTTACCTACTTTGTAAAAACAAAATAAAATATTTTAAAATATTTATTTTAAATTTTTTGTGCAAATATAATTACTTTTATAAATTCATAATTAATATCTAAGTATATTTATATCATAAAATAAATTTTTAATATTTCAATTTCCAAGTTATAAATAAAACTTATTTATTCTTCTCAAATTGAAAGAATATTCAATTAACCTTCTCTCAAATTGAAAAGCTATTCAATAAAAATTCTCTCAAATTGAAATGGTATTCAATCATGATCTTATCAAAAATGAAAGAGAATTCATTTTTCAATATATCAAAATTTGAATATATCTACTTTTTGAATTGAAGATATTGAGTTAAAAATGATGATTTGAATGAAAACTAAAAACTGTATAGAAGTTTTCGTTTGCTCAAGAGGAAAAGTTTTAATATACATCATTTAAATCTTATATTATCATTTTCAAAAAAAATTTATTGAGTAGAATTTTGGATAGGTCGGCCAAAATAACGTATTTGTCAAAAACATAAAACGGAATTTTAAAAAACGCTAGAAACTTCCCAAACTTATATATTTGTTTCATGAAAATATGATTAAGAAAACATCAAAATTTGGTGGAAATTCTTGAGTTGGATTTTTTTTATCATCATTTTTTTAAAATTTGAATTTAAAATAATTATATCCTGCTATATATTAAATTCAAATTTTATTTTATTATTTTATATATTTATATACTATATATAATATATATAAATATAATAATAATTTAGAAATATTTATTATTCATCAGTGAATTGATGGAAAAAATTTAATACAATTTAAGAAAAAATAGAAGATCAAATTTCCTTTTTATTTTTATTTTATTATATTATAAAAACTTATATAACAACAAAAGTCGACTTAAAAATGAAAAAGAAGAAGAAAATCTTAAAAGAAATTATCCCAAACTTTTTCAAAAAGAATTGAATTTAGGAAATTTTAAGGGACCACTATCAAATTCTATGTTAAAAATTCTATGAGTTATCACAAAATTAATTGACTTAAAAAAAATTATTTCTTGAGTATTTTTGCTATATTTTGGTATATATAAATTATATAAATTACATATCATTTATTTCTATTCTTCTTTTAAGCCTATTCCCTTTTTTCAATAAAAATTTAAAAGTTGAAAGGAGTAAAAATTTTACAAAAATGATCGGAATGGTGAAATTTTAAAGTTTTAAACTTTTTCCGAGATAACAACTATTGAATTTTCTTTTCTATGAGTTTTCTCAATATTGAAATGTTTACAAAAAAATATGATAGTAGTCCCTTAAAAAAGCATTTTTCATGTTAAATAAAATAAATATTTATATAGAGGGGTCAACCGCTCAACCGTTGTCAAAAAATTGAGAGAAATAAAAAATCTAAAGATCAATGCAAAATAAATTATTAAATAAATATAACAGTATTTATGAATAATAAAAAATTGCATTAAAAAAAATTTCCTTTATTTTGCCAGGAGTTAGAAGAGATCAAAGTTTTAATGACATGTGACATGAATTACATTTTTTAAATATTAAAAATCATTATAAAAAGCCATTAATTAATATATTTTTGGATTTAAACTCCTTATGATCAAACAAATATTCAATTTTATTCAATAAAACCCTCAAAAAATTATTAAAAAACATCAAATAAAAGATATTTTCAAAGATTTATTATTTCTCCTCATGAAAAACAAAAATTGAAGAAAAATAACCATAATCATCTATTAATAAATGGTTAAACAATCAAAAGTAAACAAACATTTATTACTTTTTTTTTTTGAAATATATATCAATAATTTTAAGAAATAACAGTACGTTTAACTGTTAAAATTTCAATTATTGTGATATATAAATAAATAATTCCTAACAAATTTCATATTTTAATATACTATTTTATTTGATTTAATTCTTCATTGTAGAGATATCATTTTTTGGTTTTTTTATATTTTATTTAAATTATTTTATATTTAATAATTATAATATATTTAAATTATTTACACGATAATATTTAATTCATAAGATATTTTGGTTTGAAAGAGAATTATAGTTATATGAAAAAGTGGGAATTTTCAAATTTTTTTAATTGAATTTTTATTTCCTCTATAATTCCTGGCAAAATAAGCGAATTTTTAATTTGAGCATAAAAATATATATTACTATATATAAAGAATTAGAATAATTATTTTATTTAATCAAATCTTTATAAAAATACTTTTTTGACATTTTCTTGGCGGTTGACCCCCCTATATATTTATTTATTAATGATTATACTAAATGTAATATAATATTATAGATATAAGTAAACATAAATAATTATCTTTTTTTATGATAATTATAGGATATATTAATATTATTTATTTTAAAGAAAATACATAAATTTCACAAAACTCAACTCAAGAAATTGGATGAAACTTGGTAAACAGAATATGTAGATATCATATAATATTATATATCAAATAGAAGATATTCCTACGTTTTTTTATTTTTTTTGACAAAACTCGTTATTCTGGCAGACCTATACCCGTTCCGCGCTTTAATTCGAATAGTTCGTTATTTTAGTTTACTTAACGATTCTTTTTATTTTTTGTTAACTGGTTATTATCTTTAACGAAAAAAGAAAAACAATAAATTAAAAGAAATCTGATATATTTAACTTTATTTTTTAAAATCGATTTTGACATATTATTACATATTTATTTATTGTTTCTTCATATATAAAAAAAATGACAAATTTTATTTGGTCACTTTTTTTCAGTTTCAAACTACACTCCATCACGCTTTTAAGCTAATCTTTCTATTCCTTACGCCAGCCATTTTAATTTTTATACCAGATTTGCAAAACTTTTCCTATTTCATTCCAATTTTTCTCAATCTTACTAATTCTTGGTCTTATCTTTCTTAATGCTGATAACTCTTACTCCATTCTTTCATAGTTTTGTTCCGATTTCATTCCAATTTTTCTCAATCTTACTAATTCTTGGTCTTATCTTTCTTAATGCTGATAACTCTTATACCAGATTTGCAAAAATTGGAATGAAATGCCATTTTTTCTAATTTTTATAGCAACATTTCTTAATCTTTCTCAAACATCTGCTCTCTCATCCATTTTTTTCGAAAATTAGGTAAAATATTTGAATCTCAGTTTTTTTTTAAGACTTAATTTCAATTTTCATATTGAAAAATGATTAAGATATTATTACAACTCAGAATTTTTCACACTATCTTAAATTCTTGCTTAGAATTTTCAAAAGATTGTGATTTTTCTTCTCAATTTCGAAGCATGATGACTTTTTCTCACTAAAAATGCTTTAAAATCACCAACAAATTGTTATAAGTTCTTATTGTTATCATTTTTCCTTTATTTTAATTAATTCAATACTATAAAAATTCAATGCAATACGATAAAAATTCAATGCAATACGATAAAAATTCAATGCGATTTAATCGTTTTTTAAGCTGAAAAAAACTTGAAATTAAATCATCGAATTATTCTCCTTTTATCTTCTACAAAGATTAAATATACAATTATTAATATTATTTTTAATGTAATATAGCTTTTTTATCATGCAAACCTTTTTATTCAAAAAATACTTCATATTATTATTTACTCAGATCAAACAAATTAAACAATATCCAATCATTTCTCAGCTTATTAATTTTTGCCAATAGTCTAATTTCTGTCCAACATCAATCTAATAGCAAATAATTTCATTTAACATTCATCAAAAAACAAAAAAGTTTTAAAACATGGATAAATTAATTTTTACAATACGATTAATAACAAAAACGTCGAGAATTATCTCCTATGCCTTATAGTTTTTTCAGAATTTTTTCAATATTATACTATTTTACAACTTTTTGCTTGAGAATGCATTTTTGAACCCAATATTTATATTTATTATTGAAAAAATCTTTTATATATGAACCGAAAGTTCCCAAATATACTAATGGTATCGAGATCTGAACATCAATATTTGAATGGAAAAAAATTCAACCTTTATTGAGTATCAATATAAATAATTATTTTATCAATGATGAATAATCCATTGGAAAATTTCAAATATCATTTATTCTTTGACATAATATTAAAGCATTAAAATTTCTACCATCTCCTTTTTTCTTTATATTTTAAATATTTAAATACTTGAAACTATAGCTAATATATATTATGTTTAATAATGAAAATATTTATTTGTTCCTGGGATATAAAAGATTTAAACTTTTTTTACGTTTTTTCCATTCAATTTTTTCTCAGAAATGCTTTCAATTTTTTATACGTTAAAAAAGCATTCAAAAAAATAACGAACTATTCGAATTAAAGCGCGGAACGGGTATATAATTTTGGTTGATATGCCTCTAAATAATAATTTTAAAATTTTATTTATAATTAAAAAAGAAATTAAATATTCATTTTTTAATAATTAATTTATTTTTTTTTATGTGAAAAAAATTTTTTTATATTCAGATAAAAATATTTCATTTCGAGATTAATTGAATGATTTATAAAAATTTCTAAGAATAAATAATTTTGTATTTATTGCAAAATTGTATGTGAAAACATGCTTTATTTTTTTTAATTTGTTTTAATAACAAGATGCATATATTTAAATATTAATATTATCAATTAACTATGAATTTATTTTGCTTGAATACCTATGAATAGCCATTTATCATTTAACTAACAAAATCAAACAATTTTAAAATTCTAAGGTATTTCATTACAAATATCTTTTTTTTGTTTTCATATTGGTTCAATAAAACTATTTATTGACGAGAGAAATTGGTTCTCAATTTTTTGAAAGAAATTCTTTTTTATTCAATTATTTGAGAAAATTGAAATTCGAAAAAAACAATCAAAACCAAAATATTTCTATTTAAAAAATAAATCTTAAATTAATTATATTTTTTTAAATTAATATTATATATGTTAATCTTGATAGATAAATTAAAAAATGGTTAAATGTTTATTTGATAAGAAATATATAATTTTTTCATTTTTTAATGAAATTTCAGATTAGCAAAAACTCATAGAATATTTTGAAAGATATTACAAAAAGTGGGGGAAAAGTTGAGATAATCCAACTTTACCCTTAAATAAAGAATGAATGAATGCATATTAAAAAAACTTTATTTGTTCAGTTTAATTTGCTTTACATTGTTTTAACGTTTGAATTTTATAATATAAAATCATAAAAAAATTAATTAAGTTAAATCTGGACGAATATGATATGTCTTGTTTTTTTGATCATATTCTGCTACTTGGTTAACAACATCTTGTATAAATTTTTGGTCTTGATCTATAATTCTTGCTAAATCTTTGAGTTTCCATTCATTTCCATCTTTAATAAGATCAAGAACTTCTCGCATGATTGTATCGCGCGGCTTTCTAATCCTTTTATCCTTCTTTTTCTTTTCAGATTTAGTATTATTTAAGAATGATGTTTCAGGTGGAGGTGGAACAGGTAAGTCATCGTCAATAAATTTTTCTCTTTTCTTTGATTTTTTAATTTGTTTGTCGAGATATGTTCGAATTTGAGACATTTTTCCTAAATCACCAATGAATTTAGCTTCACAATTAACACGTCCAATTAACCTTACAATTCCAGAATCTTTTTTGTAGGAGAAGAAATATCTACTTTGATCAATCTTATCATCCACATCGAGATCAAATATTTTTGGAAGCATTTCATATGGAAAAGAACTTACTGCTGATTCGTTGAAATGAACAGTTAGTTTTGGATGGCCACTTGGCTGAGGCGTCATAGTTATTTCTCCAATTAGGACACGCTTTGTAATCTTTACCCAATCATCATATAAAACAGGAGGTACTTTTGCAAACCAAACAATATCGTTTTTTTTCGAAATATCAAGAAGAGAGTACTGAGGATGAGATTTTGGGGCATTGGGATCTTCTTTTTTAACAACTTGCTCTACAGACATCAAATAAAATACTGACTTTTCAAATTGTTTATTTCTATTCCACTTTTTCAATTACATTTTTTTTTCTGATATCGATATAACAAAAATAAAGAGAAAACAATGATTATCATATGCGAGAATGACTACTTAAAATGATAATTAGAATAAGATTCATATTATTTACGAATTTTTATTATTTGATATCAAATAATGACCAAAAATGTAGAAAAAAATCATAGAAACAATAGAAAATTTGTATAACTAAATATACATTTTATCTATATATTGAAACAGAAAGTAAAAAACATCTTGAAAAATAAAATCATAATGGGAAAAATCCCTGTGATGAGAGATCAGAATGGTCAATTCCAGTTTGCGGAACTGTAAGTTTGAGAGGCTGAAGATCGTCATGATTAGTAGAACTGTTCTTTTCTCTGAAAAATAAAATTGATATCAAAACAATAATTAAGATTATTACAAGAACAATGATTTCTGCAGTAATAATACCATATTCAGAAAAAGCGTTAAATTTATATTCAAATGGAATACCAGGCAAATTCCAATCATTTGGATTATTAGAAACACGAAGTTCTATTTTACCGAGAAAGCCAGAAGGTGCTAGGCAGGAAATAATTGTCTTATTTAACATTTTTCCGGCAACAATTATATTTCCAAATCTACAATAAACAGTTGAGGCATTTACTTCATTTTCAAGTGTAACGTTTACCATATAATGACCATGAAAAGAACCAGCGTTTGGATTAACTTTAATAGGCAATGGGAAGAGTGGAATACATGAATTAATCCCATCTCCAATAAAGGAAGGGTTACACATACACTTATTCATTGCAGCACAAAAAGCATTTTTAAGGCAAGTAACATTACAGTTGAAACACCCTTCACTCGAGTCAGGGTCACCAAATGGAAAATCATTTGTACATTCACATTCACCATTTTTTTTTATGGTATTAGGGCCTAAGCATGGCTCACCATCAACAATTGGCATTTTAGCTTTGGATTGAATGACAAATAAATAAAACGCAATAAAAAAAGGATTCATTCATTCAATTTAATGATTTTTTATTTAAAGGGCTAAAATTTTTTCAAAGATCAATTCTCAAAGTACGTTTAAAATTTTCAATAAAATTCTATTCATAGTCAAAATCTATGAATGTTGCATTGGTTCCCAAAGATTTATTCCAGGATGCCGAATATTTCAACTTCCCTCATCCGAGGAATGGGAAAAATACGACTTTTATTCGAACCCAAAATACACTATATGAATTATTACGAATTGACCGTCCTCATAGCTCCTGGTTAATTGGAAATTCATTTGTTTCTGACGGAACCCCCTATTTTGCAGTTCCTTTTCATCCATTACTACTTGTTCTTCCTTTTGTTTCTAAAAGAGGAAAACAAATGTTTACAGAAAATGATTTTTTTTTTGATACTCCATATGCACCAATTGATGATCTACTTAAACCTCACTTAAAGTATATTTGCCAAACAATGGAACTTGGAGATGACATTAATTATAACTATGATCAAGAAACAGCATTAAATTGGCTAATCTCAAAAACGGAAAGACTACTACCATTCTTACAAAAAACCAATAATTTAGTTGATTACTTATTAATTGAAGTTTCATACGATGTATTGAGACATTACATATCAAGTGATTTCGCAAATCTCCTTAAAGAATGTTTAAGACAAAAATATCCAAAATCTTTCCCACCACAAACTCTTAATTCTATGGATTATCAAGCTGATAAAGAGAAACCACAACCACCTCCCAAAAAGAAGGCTCCTTCAACAAAACTTAAAAAGCCTGCAGGGAATACAGACATTTCAAGTTTCTTTGGACCGGCTAAATCAAAGAAATGAATTATTACTAATTTTATCATATATGTTTAAATATTTTCTATTATCTATTGTCAATTTTTCAACTAATGTTATAAGCTAAAACAATCTAAAATACTTAGTGATATTACGATTTGTATGAAGTGTCGTAATCTATATATCAAATAATATTGAATGATTACATTTAAATTTTCTTTTCAAAAATTTCAATCCATATGGAAAATTTGAAAAACTTATATTCTTTACCAATTGAATTTTCTCAACATTTTTTTTTTAAAGATTATACAATTATCTTACAATAAGAAAACAAAAATACTATAAAAACTATAGATTTTTTTTATATTAGAATATTCCTAAAATCTGCAAACTTTAAATTGCCTTCATTGAAAGTGAGTCATTTTTTTTATTTGTAGAACACTTTTTTTGGCTTAATATATATTTATATTTTGTAACAGGGATCATAAAAAACATATAATATAAGTTACTGTTTAAAAATTGAACTTTCTCATCAATTCAATATTCAAAAATTCAATGATATTTAAATAAAGTTTTAAAAAAAAAAAAGATTTATGGGTCAAACATCGTCTCGTCCAAAAAACAATAAGCAAAATCAGCTTGAAACTCCTAATGCTATCGCTGATCTTCCATTTGGAGACTTTTCTGATCCTGTTTTTTTTACTGAAAGCACACTTTATTATTTTACGTCTGGCAATGATTCAAATTCATCAAATAATTCACAAAAACAAAAAGGTGATGAAATTGGAAGACTTTTGCTTTATAGTTATGAACAACTTACCGATATACCTTCTATTCTTGATCACGTTATTAAATCAAATGATGTAGGCGATTTACCAATATTGCGCAACTTACAAAATGAATTTGCTAGCTACATTTCATATGGCATAGTCCGAAGTGATATGGCAGCGGCAAATCGTGCATATCTAAACCATTTTTTTACTCAATATACAGAAATACCAAAAGATCCTTCACAACCGAATCCAAATTTCGGAGACTTGCTTAAAAGCCTTGAAGAGGCTTACAATTGCTTAACAAAAAAGAAATATGATAAACAAATTCTAAAAAACTTCACAGAATTTTTAGTATCAGCAATACCAATTCCGGCGCTTCCTCCTCCAACTGCAGATTTTATACCTCAAGTCCGTGGTCACAACGAATTATTTACAGCAAGATACGTTAATTGCCACGGATCTTCTAGTAACGGGCAATTTCTTTTTGTTCTTTGCGCTGATAGCCGTATTCAAATTTTTCCAATTTTGAATTTAGGATCTTTAATGCATCCAATTCAAAGAGAATTGGTTATGACAGTTGATTATAAAGCTTCACTTATCGCAAAAAAGACTGAAATTAAGATTTTTTCATCACTATATGAATATGTTTTTAGTATATCATCTCTTTTTTCAACGCCTGAAAATACACCAGTTGAACCAATATCAAAAACACCGAAATCGCTCGATTCAATATGTTATCTATCTGATTGTTTTACATATGCACGGGTTAAAACAGATTTTACAGTTTCATTATATAGTCTTGCAGATGATAAAAAATTACGCACTGTTAAATTACAAGAAAGTTGTGTACCTTTAGCAAAGGAGTTTCCACAACTTTTCCCAGAGTTTGATTATTCATTAGTGCCAATTTTTATGAATGGATCTTATATTGGTTTTGTTTTCGTTGTGGACCCAACAAACACAATATTTCGTGTTTTTTCTCTGCTTACAGGCAAACATGTCCATGATGAAAAGTTTCGATCTGACCAATTTTACTCAATATGCCTGGATATGGCCCAAAAGGCACACTGGGTTGTTTCATTAATGGAAAACAATAGATTAGGTGTTCGAAGATACCATTTCGCCGGATCTTATGAGCCACAGCCTTACTTATTAGATCTCGGTGATCCAAGTTCAAAAAAGCCGTATTCACAATATATTATATCATTAAATAATATTCTTGCTCACTATGCAGGATCATTATTTATATCTCCTTTATTTATTACTCCCGATACCAACAGTTTTCTGCACTTTATCGATTTATTTACTCAATTTATTCGCGTTGAAGATCTTAAAAAGAAAGATGATTATAAATTTACTCTTCAATCTCTTTGTGTGATTGCAGATATTAACCTTAGATATTTAAATCAACAATGCCCAGAAGCTCATCAAATTAAGGATAAAATGTACACAATTATAGCTGAGCTCCCATTATTAAATGCAGCATTTTTGTATTTCGGTAGCCTTAAGTTTTTCTTAAGAAAAATCGATGATGTTGGAATATCATTTTTTGTTGGATTATTTAAACGAATTGATGATTCATCTATTCGCTGTTATGCAATTCGTCACATCCCAGATTCGTATGCAATCGCATTTATTCCATTTATTGAAACAAATGCTTTATCACAATTAATGCCAACAACTCCACAATCAAAAAATGATGCAGGAAAAACATCACAAACTCTTCTTCTTTATCACCAGCGAATAATGATATTTGCAGCACTGTCATTTTTAGAATCTTCAGACAAGTGTGAACAACTATTTGATCCAAATCAGACAGAATATAGAGCTAAAAATATTCTAAACTTCTTATATGATTATGCCAATATTATAATTGAAAATTTCACAAATATAATGGAGCAATGCTCATCATTTAATGAACTCGAAGACAGCTTTATATTACTTTTACTAAATAACTTTGTTATGATTTTATCTGCTATAACTGAATATCGTGTAATTGCAGAAGTTTTAACTCCTGTTTTCGCTCCACTAGTCTCCAAAATTGTTCAATATATTAAAACTAAGAATATTGATATCAATGATGGCTCTGATCTTACTCATATGATTCTTACATTCGTCCTCCTTTATTCAAAACTTATTTCAACTCTTCTTCATGGTGGTGATTTATCAGATTTCGACAAACAATTTTTATGGTTAATGAAAGATGTTGTTTCAGTAGTAGAAAAAGAAGAAGATTCATCAGTTTTTACATCACCAAAAATAGAAGAATTTGAAGATGAAAAAATAAATAAATTTATTAAAGGCGAAACAAACATTATGCCTTTAATATATAAAAAATTTAAACCAATGATGAATCGTAAACTAGCTCCGCAAGTTCAAGAGATAGATAGGATTTCTATATACGCAATATGCAAATGGGTTAATTTGACAGATGAGCTCTTAAATTATGACGGAAAGAAACCTTTTTCAGAACACTTTCGTTCTGCTCTGGATTGTATGCTACGAATTCGATCACAATTTCGGAATTTGATTCAACATCAGCAACCAACTGAAGATTTAATAATAAAAGGATTAATGCTGATTCGATTTAATCGTATTGCTGCCACCCCAACTCCTCAAGAAGTCTCTAACTTTATTTTAACGAAACAAACGCCTGATACAATTCTACATGTGATTAAACAAAAACATATGAGAAATGATTTAACTTTAATTGGTTTTGATTTAGCTGCAAGAATCCTAGATTTAAATGATTTAGATGTTTTTACCCGCTTATTTGCATATAGTCTTGCCAAAATCCCAGATTTTGAAGGACTTGGAGTTATTTTATCAATTTTCACGCCAAATCAAGAACAAAATGATAAAATAACTCACTTTTTCAAGAGAATTTTGAATATTATTCAACAAAATCCATATCCAAAGCTCGTTTTGGTTTCATTCAGATTCTTTAGAGATTGTAATCAATTTCCTGATATAGAAGCCCAATTTCTTGATGGTGTTTTAAAAATCATTGATAATGATCCAAAAAGGATCACCGTTTTTGCCATTGCCATGTCATTGATACCTAAAACTAAATCAATTCCACATTCATTAAAAGATATGAATTTCGATAATCCCGTCAAATTAATTCTACTTGCCGAATGCTTGAAAGTTAATCCTTGCAGTGAACATTTCTTCAATAAAATTGAAAAATTATTTTGGAAGACACCACAAAAACAACTTCGTGTAATGTGTCGAGTTGTTTTTTATGCTTGTAAATCAAAGCATGTTCCAATTAAGAAGATCAGAGATTTTGTTACCAAAGTTATTGATTTTATAGGTGAACAAATTGCTTCATACGGAGATTTAGTTGGCACTTCTGAAATGGTATGGCTGATGCGAAAGATGCTGAATGATGGATCAGAGATATCAACTGTCGTCAAAGATAATTTCTCAATAAAAACATGCGAAACTTTTATAAATTCATCAATGAAAGATTTTGAACCAGGAAAAACACAGCGTAGACAGAGAATCATGTCTACATCAAAAATCACAGATTTGCCAGCATCAGTACCAGACGTTCCTAATTCAAACATCACAAAAATATCACGAGGTAAACGAAAATCTGTCCCAAAGATACCAATTAAAAAGAAGAAAAAAGACAAAGAAAGCGAAAAAGAAGAGGAAAAAGAAGAGAAATCCAGACATAGTGATTTGTCTGATGCAACTGACAATGATGATGATGACGATGACTCAAAGAGCAGCGAATCAATCAAAGATGGCAGCACTGATTCAGAAAGTAATTACAATGAAATTCGATTATGCGGTTTATTTGCAATTCTTAATGGCTTCTATGAAGTATTACGACCATATTGTAATGTAAGAATACATTTTAACAGAACTTCATATATGGATTGCATTGCTGAATATGATGATGATAATAAAGAATGGATTTGTTATCCACTTCCATTCAATTTGAAATCAAAAGTTCTGAAAGCGCAATTCACTTCTCAAGATGAAGTTTATGCTATTGATCTTGAAACAATTTCTCCATCAACTTTCCCTGATTTCGCCTTCATCTTGCATTTCTTTGATCATTGTTTCCGTGATACAAAAGCACCTTTTGCGCCTGTTTATGCAAAAACTTTGGCTTCTTTCCTCAAATTCCCTGATTTTGCTAAGCTAGTCACAACAAAGCACATTGAAAGGCTCTCTAGGTATCCAATGCCTTTTAATGAAACAAACACAACTTATCGTTCAAGAAGTGGCCTATCAAGTAAGACAATTATTCCTCAAGTTTGTGGATTTGGTGTCCTTCATTTTAAGGATAATAAATTCACTACTTATTTGTCCCCACAAATGAAGAAAGACAAAGTTTTTGACGTAAAATTCAAAATTAAAGCATCAGCATTTAATGGATATTTTGGAATTATTACAGATAATCAAGATCGTTTTTACACTCGTTATTCACTTATCCACTTCCCTTCGGGAAGATGGTTTCCTTTTAATACTATAGAGGTCAAATTTGACCAAGACGATCAAAATGAAGATGAATATAGAGAAGTTGTTTTTACTGTTGATCGTGATGATCACAAATTTAGTTATAATGGACATAAAATGATATTCCCTATTGGATCTCGTTTTCGTGTTTTAATTGCAGTTCAGAGTGATGTTGATATTAAGATTGATACTGATTTTAGTGTTTTTGACTTGACTGCTCCTCCTTCAATTCAACATCATGGAAAATTGTTTGGTAATAATAAAACACCACTTTATACTCTTCCACAAAGTGTTCTGTCATTAGAAAAGACAGTTTGGGCGGATGTTACAAAATATGAACCTATTCCAGACATTGTATCATCATTAAATGTTGGTCTTAAAGTCATGGAAAATTTCATTAATCCGCCCGATTTCATTCCAATTCATGCTGGTTTTGCAACAGCTGCGTCACAAGATATCATTGATGCATTATACCGAGGATACAACCGAAGCCTAGTTGACGAATGGTCATCGGTTGCATTAATGCGAATAATACGTTTATTTCCAGAAAAGGTTGACAATCTTGATACATTGACTAAACTTTTTACAATATATTTGGTCCCACTTGAAAATTTCGGTATTTCACGATTTAATCAACATAATTTCCCATTTGATTTGTCTGAACCAGTTTGGGCTGAATCTACTCAAACAAATGCATTATTCATGCTTCTAGAAAACGAAGCCAAAGAAGCTTTAAGGAATATAATTAAGAAGCCCAATTTTGAAGCAAGGCTTTGCAGTGATGTACAGTCTATGACTGCAAAAGCACTTCTCCATATGCTTGCATTTCCACATCACTATCACACATATTATCCACCAGGCTCTTATCCTGCTAAATTACGTGTTGTATCACCAAATGCAATTATTACAATGAATAGCTTCCACCCAATAGTTGTTGAAGGACTTGTTCACGAAGATAAAAAATATGATCTACCATTTATTAAATGTGGCGGTGATCCATACGTACAGCTCTCTGTTTTAGATCGTTCATTATCAATTCTCTCGATCAATCCAAATAACAACAGTTGGGTTTATGAATCTGCATTTGAACTTCTTTTGTTGATGAAAAGTTTCATCTTTTTCGAGTTAACACCGGAATACCGAACTGTTGTTAAAAATTCGTTGATTGATTGCATAGTTTGCCAATCTCCTTTTGTACTAAATTACCTCCCACAAATTATTGAGTTCTTCCAACTCCATCTCCCACCTTCTCCTTTTGATAAAAGCACTTCTTTCATCCAGCATTTACAGCTTCTTGGATCCTTTTTGAAGACATATAATGGACCTGAATCTGATAGAATTTTATCATTCTATCAACAAGAGCAAGAAGTCATTACATCACGATATGCTGTTGAAATTGCAAACTTTTTCCCAGAATTCTTTTCAGTTCCAGTTTCAAAACCACCAAAAACAGAAATTAAGATTCCGAAGATGAGTCTTGATCCAGCGGCAATCAAAGACGATCTTCCTTCATATATTAAGATGCTCAGAATGTATTCTATTTCTTACAACACACTGGTTGGATTTCCATTTTGGGATATTCTTCCATTATGGCTTCGTATATCTGGTGCATGGGATGATGCTGTTGATCGAATAGATCCAACATATGAAAAGGTAAACCATGAAGTTGTTCATGTTACCAATCCATCAGGCGAGAAGATTGAAATAATTTTATCATTAAAGAACAATGGAGTCAAACTTAAAGAAAGAAGCTTAGTTATGCTTTCAGACAGTGCTGAATTCACAAACGCTGTTTTTATTAATAGCGGAAGCATCACAACTCCAATTGAGACAACTGCTAAAGACACTTTTATGAGTCTTATCGATATTGATGGCCTATGGAACAGCTTGAACATCAAAGTACGTGTCAAGAGAGTTAAGAAAGATGTTAATCAGAACAAGACCATTCCTAAAATGATTGATCCACGCGGCTTCCACACCCAATTTATTGAAGAGATGGAAGAATTTGCCATTAAATGGACCAAGAAAGACACAGAGAATCTAGTCATGCTACTTCCCAGATATGCATTACGCGAGCCCAAATTTAATACAGTAATGTCCATAGCCAAAGGCTCTTCTTTATGCTTTAAATATTCACAAAATGTTGTTCTTTTACGAGCAGCCATTATTCATCATTTCAACTACATTCGATACAAGCATTATAAAGAAGTACCGAAACATTTATGGGATTCTATGTATTCATTTGTATCAATTGAAGATGCAGCAGATGCCATTACAGAATCCATCAAATGCACAAGAGATGATAACTTTGCCACATTCCAAATAGATCGACGATCAGCACATCATCTAATTGTTGATGGCAAAGGAAGTTATTCACGGTCAATTATCTCACAATTGACACGCCAATTTAAAAAGATTTCTAAATCGAAGCTTCAATGCAAAGCTCGACCTTGGAAGATTCGATTTACAGGCGAACAAGCAATTGATGCGGGCGGACCTACTAGAGAATTGATGACAGAAGCAGCCTCATCAATATTTGAGCCAACTTCACAATTAACAGTTCGTGTTCCAAATGGACGAAGAGGAGAAGGTAAGAATCAGATGACATACATTCCATTCGACCAAACTGGCAGACGTTATGATGATTATCAAACAATTGGTACTTTTATAGGAATGATATTAAGAACAGGATTTAGTCAAGATCTTCCTTTTGCGCCACTTGTTTGGAAATTCATGGCTAAAGAAATCATAACTGTCGATGATATTATTGATATTGACTCTGAATTTGGAGAACATATCAAACAAATGAGAGAAGCTTCAAATGGAACTGGTGAAGGTGAAACATCTTCATCTAATTTCGAAACACATTTCATGTTCACTTGGGCAATTGAACAATGGGATGGAACTATGTTGACTTTGCCTGGTCACACTGAAGGCTCTATAGTTAAAAAGAATCAGGTCGAACAATATATTACAGAAGCTATTCAATTTCGTATAAGGTCAATTTATTTACCTTTGAAAGAAATGAGAAAAGCTTTCCAAATTAATGTTAACTTTAAAAAACATAATATGTTAACGGGCTCTTTGCTGTCAAGAATGGCTCAAGGCTCTTCCGTGATTTCTTCTGAACATTTGAAATCTATTACTATATATTCTGTAGAACTTCCTGGCGGAGCTAATAATGAATACGTTAAAAGATTTTGGAAGGTGGTCGATAGACTTAACGATGAACAAAAGAAATTATTATTAAGGTTTATTACTACTTTGACTAGATTACCTAATCCTGTTATTAATCCTTCATTTAAACTTCAAATAGATAAAATGGCAACAAAAACGCCAGATGAATCTTTGCCAACAGCATCTACTTGCTTTAACAGATTGCACTTGCCTACTTATTCAGATGATGATATTGCGTATCAGAAAATTTTGTATGCTATTCAATTTTGCCAAACAATGGAAAATCAGTAATGTTTATTTTATTTATAATAAAAATATTAAATTATTTTTTAATAATTTATCGATATTATTGATAATGAATTCTTTCAATGAATAAACTAGTCAAAAAAAGCTTATATAAAATATCTATAAAATGTTTAGTATAAATACAAAATGGCGTGATTATCTTGGTTAGGTAATTATCTACAATTAATAATAAACTAAAGTTTTATAATTGAAGATACTTGTCCCAAAAACTCAGACCTCGAAAAGATTTTGAATTGCCTTTCATTTTCAAAGATTCCTCTATCTTTTTCAATGGCTCTGTAATTATTCTCTAATCTTTCATTTTCTAATCCTATTGACTTGTAAAATCCTTTTGTTGATTCAGAAATATCAGTGAGCACACCAGTTAATTGGCCAAAACAAGAACGCATCGATCTAAGAGAAATTTGCATTGATTGTGGGAGCATTGAAATATCTTCTTCAAATTCTATGTCATCATTTGTATTAAATATGTCGGTTTGATTATCAGAAGCACTAGTACTAGTGTTATTATCATTATCATTATTGATTACCTCAATGTGAAAAATATCATTGATATCAGTATCATCTGACGTTATAATTAAATTTTTAAGTGATGCGGTACTTATTTTGAAGCCTCTTTCTTCTTTATTCGGATTCATGATGCCTAAATTATTTCCAGGGAAGCCATTGATATCATTTCCTAAAAAATCTTCATTGCTGTTTTCTTGAATTGTTCTTGAAGTAGAAATTAACTGATCAGAGTGTGGCATTTTATGAAATTTAATCCGTCGTTCAAATTTGGAATTTGAATTCAATGCCCTTAAAAATTCATCAGCTTCATTTTCATTTAAAGATGTACTATCTAAATCATTAGACGAATATTCTTCATCATATTGCTTTTGATCGTTAACGTTCTCACTAGTGCTGTAATCATCATAATTATTTTCTCTATCAGTATCACTATAGCTTCCTGCGCTATTTGAGTAATCATATTCGTATTCATACTCATAATCATTATTTGATGTATTTGCTGATTTTTGATTTTTACTTGGTTTAGTATTTTGTGATTTTGAGGTCTTTGGCTTTTCTTTTATTGATATTATTGGCGTTACTAATTTTTCTTTAGTCTTTTCTTTTTTGTGGTCATTTTTAGAAAAGGATTCAGCACTACTTCCTTTACTTTTACTTTTCTTTTTTGTTTTATCTTTTGTTTGACTTTTCTTTTTGTCTTTAATGTTTTTTTTTGCCAATTCGATTTTTTTGTCTTTTGATTTCGTAGCTTTAGCTTTCTTTTTGCCAGGCGAAGAAGATTTAACGATTTCTTCAGAAGATTTCCCTTTGCTTGGTGAACCATCTGTCTTTTTTTTATCTGAATCTTTCTTTTTAGAATCTTTCTCTTTATTTCTATCTTTGCTTTTATCTTTCATTTCTTTAATCTCTTTTTCTTCCTTAGCACTCTTTTTACTTTTTTTTGATGACGATTCACTGCTCATTATTTTGATCAAATAATTGGCCTTTTATAAAATTATCTTTTTCAATTTTGTCAAATAAAAATATGATGGAAATTGAGTCTAGCATTAACACTTTAGATCCTAAAAAAGAAGAAGATTTTTGCAATTTAGTTTCATCTTTTCGTACTTCTCTTGGTCAGTTGAATGCTTTTTTGATTGATATAATTAAATATCACAGAAGTTTTAAAAAACCATGCACAATATTTGCAAATATTAACAATATATATATAAAGAAATTTATTTTTCCAAATGAAGCAGTTCATGACGAGCTTACACACTATCGCTCAACTTCAATTATTCAACAATATTTAACGAGGTATTCTGAAAAAGTATTAGATAAATTTAATGAAAAAATTGATGATATATTTGACGATTTTATGCAAGATTCTAAATCACCTTACAACGGTTTATCCCTAAAGAAACCTGAATCAAAAGAATCACTAAAAAAAAAATTAGATCAATATAAAAACACAATTACTGATTCTAAAAGACAACCAAGAGTATATGATGATTATTTCGATGATATTTCATTAATATACAAAAGAGATTGCGCTAATGATGGTGAAGAAGAAGAAGACTCTGAGTATCGACCTGATAGAAGATTTTTTAAAGATCCATATCCATCTATTCCCAAAGAAGATCAATACTTGATAAATCAATTCATGACATACGCCAATTTTCTTATTTTATTAAGAATAATATTAAGCTTTAACGATAAGTTTGAGATCCTCAGCCAAAAACATAATATTCCAGTACCAGCACCCATGGAAGAAGACACTACAGATATTGAAGATTTTGAAGAAATTATATTTATAGATGATGAAGATAAAACCACAAAACTAGAAAAGAAGAATAATATACTAATACGGCAATTAAAGGAACTAAAATCTCAGCATTTAGAAGATACTAAAAAATTAGGAGAGATGCAAGAAAAAATAAATAAATCAGAACAACAGCACAGAAATGATATTAAAAAACTAAAAGATCAAGAAAAAATAATTAATAAACTTGAAGAAGAATTAGATTTAAGCAAACAACAAATTAGAGATTTGCTGTCAAAAATTGATATTCTTACAGCAATATCAACAAAAGATCCAACAGAACAAATAAATGCTGAATCAGATGAAGTATATGCATTAGGCTTTTCAAAATTCCGTAAAGCAATTGATAACATGAATTCTGGCTTCGTTGAACTCATTAAACACAGAAAACCTTTAAAGAAAAGTTGTCAAGCAATTGCTAAAATTAATAACCAATTTGTTCATAATGTTGTTTCTGATAGCTCCAAAGATTTGACTCATTATGCAAGATTCAATAATATTTATAATTATTATTTAATGAAAAACGATTCCGATGTTGTCATTTTAAATTTATTGGAAAATTTGAGAGAAGAAATTAGAAAAACTCTTGATACTTATGAGCCATTCAAAGACAATGAATTTAACTCAAAGCGTGGATTTAGTCAAGCAGAAATAGATTCTATTAATAAAGTTAAGAAATATTTGAAAGATGCAAAAGAAAAAGCTATTAAAATTGATTTCAAGAAAAATCATGACATAATTGATGACTTTATAGAAGAAAAGATTGAGCCAATTTATACAAAAGGAAATTTTGATGATGAAGATGATGACCAACCTATTGAAAAAAGATATTTCGGCAAACCATACAAAAATATTCCACCAATTGTCAAGAAAAAAGTAGATCATTATTTATCATTGGTAAATTCTTTAATTTCACTATCAGTCATTGTTGATTTTGATAAATATGTTAACGAAGTTATCTTAGGCAGACTTACCAAAAGTAATGATAAAAACATACAAGCTGTTAAATTATATAATGATATGCTTTCAGAATTAAAGAGTAAAGATACTAGTACAAACGATTTGATCCCATTAGTAAATAATTTAAGTAGTTCTGCTCTAGAATTTGCAACAGAAGTCAAAAATTACCATGATCAAATTCATGACAGTTTATTAAGTAATGACATTCATTAATTTATAAAAGTAAATATAATCAATGAATAATATACATTATTATATATATATATATATATTTGGAAATAATAATCGGGTGTTAAAGTTAATCAAATAAGTAAACTTTTTTTTAATGAACCTTTTATTGATAAATGCTTTTTTAATAAATTTGCTCCATATATCAGTATTATTAATGGTTATTGATTATCAATGTGTTAGCTTGTAAATTTGGTGAAATAAACGTTTTTTGGGTTTTAAAAATCACCAAATGTAACCATATTATTGTCAAATGAATTTTATTAATATTTATTATTGTCATAAACCATTGAATTATTTGAAAGAGGAATTAAATGAGTTTTATCAAAAGTCATATTAATAATCGATAAGATTTTCTCAGTAAAAAAATGTTATTTTTTGAATATTACAAAATAATTGTATGATTTGTATAATATATCATATAAAATAATAATAAAAAGCTCATTTATATTGACGATGAAAAGCCAAATAACCGATTTCACCAAAAGCCCAGGTCTTGGGCTTTTGGCGACAGCATTCAATTTTGAATAGTTTACATATATTTTGGAGATCACCAAAACGGTTTTTTTGGCGATGGTGATTTGTAAAGCTTTCAAAATATCATATATAAAATAAAAAAAAAAATAAGATATAAATATATAAAAAAATCAATAAAAGCATTTTTTCAATTGAAAATAAATTTTTTTCATTTATATTTTAAATATATACCGATATAAAATGTATTTAAAATATTAATAGTATTTATATTTTTATGAATATATATAGCCGAATAATAAATAATGCATTGAAATATTAATAGTATTTATATTTTTATGAATATATATAGCCGAGTAATTAAATAAATTCATTGAATTTATTGAATGTTGATTCGTAAATTGAATTATTATTTAATCAAATATCATTTAATCATTTTATTTAATAATTCATAAGAAATAACTTTTTAAAAGATTTATTAAAATCGCCAAAAGACCAGAAAGAATCACCAAGACCAGGTCTTTTTTTTACATTTGGGTATATTTTACAAGCTTACAATGTGATTACATTATTATTAAATAATTATATAATTATTTGATGATTAATCATCAAAGTATATGATGAAAATTAGAGTTAAAAAAAAAAAAAAAAAAAATAAAACTAAACTAAAATTTTAATTTTTTCAAACGCCGAACATATTTTATGAACTTTTGCTTTAAGCCTTTTGGTAGTTTTGCATTAATTGGGTGACTTTTTCGCGGGTTGTTATTAACTTTGTTCCATAGCACTTTTCAGCCAAGTCAGACCATCTTTGGAAAATATTAGCAATATTTGATACAACTGATTTCTTTAATTCATTTCGTAAGTTTTCAGTTTTTATCTTTTTCTTTAAGAAAGCATGACAGTCGCTGATAGAAATATTGATCTTTTTATCAATTTTTTCATTCATTTCTTTGAACTTTTCTGGAGTATGAGTAACTTGAAAAGTAACAATTTCATATGTAAATCCTTCTTGTTGCATCCATTCATCAATTTGATAAAAGAATTGATATGGTTCAGGCCAAGCTTTTTCTGCCATAGATTCGAGGAAAATTTTTACATTATCATTAAGCACCTCATCAATTTTATTCATTCGACTCCTTATCAAGTCACTTTTAAGTAAGAATGGCTCTTTATTTAGGGCTTCAGTTAAATATACAAGATTGACAATAATTAATCTTGCAGCTTTGCTCTTTTTGGTTCCTTTAGGAATTGCATTTTCTGTTACATATGAAACAATTTCTTCGAGAATGATTGATATTGTTTTTTCAAGAAACTTGGTTCCTTGCTTTGGCGTAATATGGATAAGTGCTTTTATATATTCTGGAACATCTTGAAAAACTTTGAAAACAGTATCTTTGCTTTTAGATAGTTTAATAGATTTCATTGAATCAACTTGTTCCTTAATAACAGCATTCCACTCTTTACGAGGAACATCAACAATGTGCTTAATTGGAATTAATGAGGTTTCTTCTTCTCTAGCACAAATTGATCTGACCACAATCAAATAAATATTATCAAAATTTTTAATCATTTCTATTAAAGCTCTCATGTATTGCAAGAGATTATCTGGAATGATTTTGCTCATTGTTTGCGGATCTGTAATGCCCCAAAATTCTGTTAAAATGCAACTTTCTTTTCGGAAGTTATTAAAGAGTGTGGAGAGGACTTCAGTGATACGTACAACATATCGATCAGATTGCTGCGTCTTATATTCGTCATCTGTTGCAAAAGGATCAGTGGGTACAGGCTGGGAACGCTTAATACTTTGAGAAGTAGAAATTTCTTCATAAAATTTTGAACAAACAACATCTTTGAGATATTTATTTGAACAACTAATATAAGATTTTTGAAGAATCAAATAGCAGTCTTCATAATGGTATTTTTGGATCCATCGGATATGTTTCCAAAACCTATTGATATATTTTAAGAGAGGATGGTAGGCAACTTCAGGAATTGAAAATTTCTTTCTAGGATCATCTGGATCAGCAAGTGAAGAAGATTTTAATTCCATTTTTTTATCGGAGATTTCTTTTGAATTTCGTGAGTGCTTTGAACTTCTATGTTTCTTTCCACCAGAACTTTTACTGTGCTTCTTTGATGATGACTTTTTGTGATGGTGATGACGATGCTTTTTGCTTTTTGCACCATCATTATTTTCGTTGTCACTATCACTTTTATCACTATCATCGTCATTTGCACTTTTCTCACTATCATTGTCTTCATCATCATCACTTTCGCTTCCGTCTTTATCATCATCATTATCTTTGGCTTCTTTATTTTCTTTGTTATCTTCATCTTTTTCTTTATTGTCATTTGATTTTGATTGACTTTCTGGGTTTGAGGTTTCGGACTTTTCTCCTTCTTTTGCTTCTTCGTCCTCTACAGGTCTATTTTGGATAAATAACTCGTCAACAGAAGGAGGAATATAATCAACAGGAGGATCATTGGATACAATTGCACCAAGAATCTTAAGGTTGCTTAATTCTCTTTCTATTTTTTCTACAAACTTTTTTGCGTATTCATTTAATAAATTTTGACACAAAGTAATCCTTTCACTAGCTGCATCCAGACCTACAAGTGAAGGAGGTGTCTCATTTTTTTCTACTTCACGAGTTAACTTTAAGACAGCTTGGAATACTTCATCGATTTTTTGAGGTGTACGAAAATCAGGGTTTTCAAGTAGACCTTTTTCATCTTCAGGAATCGAAGCATCTTTATATATCTCTCTGAGTAGCTCTGCTACTTTTTGCCTATTGGTTATAACTTTAGTGTCTTTATCGTTATTTAAATCAATGGATCGTAGTTTATCTGAGACAGCTTGCTCTTTCTTTCGGGTAGCTTGGGCTTCTTCAAGAGCTCCAATTAATTTTGCTTGAATCTCACCTAGCATTTCAGTTGCTTCTCGAAGATCTTGCTTATTAAGAACCAAGCTTTCAGCATTTTTTGAGTGGTTTGAGTTAATTGTTTCTTGAAGAATTTTAGGAAGATTTTCGACTTCATTTAAAAAAGGTTCGGCAAGTTGTTCAAATTTTTTGCGATCTGCTTCATCAAACCCACCATCTGTATTAAGTTTTAATTCATTTTGATTCATGAAATCAGGCTTAGGAGGAGTAGCGTCATTATGTCTTTGCCTAGAAATAGCTCTTCTCATATTAAATTTTTGATAAGAATTTTATGAATTTTTTCACCTTATTTTTTTTTTTTATCATAAAGTTTATTCAATTTTTTTTTCCTCATCATATAACCGAAAACACTACACAAATAATATAACTCGATAAATGCAAAACATATTAATGAATTATCTAAAAAGTATCATTAGTTTTTTTTTTTTTTTTTTTTTTTTTTTTTTTGGTTTCTATTTTTGCTCTTTTCATGATATAAAGGCCAATTTTTTTTTTTTTTTCTTACTAAAACGTTTCATTTTTGATAAATGCTAGAAACTGATTCAAGTACAAATGAAGGTCTCAAGGTTAATGAAGAACAAGATGAAAAATTAATTTATCTCAAAGTTGATGATTGCTACCTCGACTGCGTTTCAAAATTTCGTATTGCTATAGATTTAATGAACTCAAATTTCATGGATTTAATTCGATTTGACAAAGAATTAACAGTTCAATGCAGAGAAATCGTTATGCACAATCATAAATTTATCAAAGACATGATTTTCGGAAAAGAACTTACTCATTCAAAAATGCTTGACAAAATTGAAGAATTTAAAACTGGAGAATATGATCAATTACTCAAAGATCTTTTAGAAAAGATCAATGTTAATTTTGAAAATTTCAATAAAAAAGATGAATCTCCTATAAATGAACAATTTAAATATAAAGAAGAATGTCTAAAAAATAAATTTGAAAAATTTCAAGATGCTTTAAAGAAATACCAAGAAAACATTGAAAAATCGAAAAATATATATGACGATTTTGTTGAAACAAAGATTAATCCTTTATTTTCCAATGACTCTGATGATGATAATGATGATGATAATGATGAAGATGAAGGCGATAATAATAATAAGCGAAGTTATGGAAATCCATGGCCAAATATCCCAAGAGAAATTCAAAAATCTGTAAATATGTTTTTATCTTATGTTAATTCTTTGATTTCCATCAAATCTATTCTTGATTTCGATAAAGTAATATCAGATTACAAAGATAAAGCTCAAAAACAACAAGAAAAAATAGATAAAGAAAAGGAAGAAGAAGAAATTCTTAAGCAAAAAGCAATAGAGGACGAGAAAAGGAGAAAAATTGAAGAAGAGAGGGAAGCTTTGAGACAAATATATTTAGCTATGGAACCCGAAGAATTAGAAAAGAAGGTAAAAGATTTACAGGAACAAGAAAAGACATTAATTACAAATGTAGAAGAATTAAAAAACACAATAGAAGAATTACAAAATGAAGAAGAGAAGTTAAGGAAAGGCAAAGAGGACCAAACTAATCAATTGGAAAAGTTGAAAGAAGATAATGAATCATTATTAAAACAACAAGACGAACTCACAAATTCTCTAAATAACAAAGATAAAGAGATTAAAAACTTACTCAATGAAGTTTCTCAATTAAAAGCAGCGTTTGACAAGTTAAAAAAGATTCTATTACATCAATAAATTTATTAATAAAAGTTTTGATTTCTCATCTATTTACCACAATTGCTTTTTTTTTTTTTTTTTTAATTACTCACAATCTTTTATTAAACATTAAAAATAAAATATTACAAATCGTCAACATCAACAAGCGGTGTGTTGCTAGCAGCATTCCATCTTTCTGAGAGTGAATCACCTGATGGAAGAGCTTCAATTGCTAAACCAAGAGCTTTGTCGAATACAATTGATGAAGATGACTTTTTATCACTTTCAATGATATCGCATGGTAAATAAAGTAGACTTGGATCGACTTCTTGCAATTCGAGATCTTCCTGAACTTGTGGCGGTGGTAATGCTTGTTCAACTTTTGTCATTGCAAGAGGAGGAGTTAGAAGAGGCTTTCTAGCTGCTGCAGATCGAATTTTTTCTAATTCATTAGTGAATTCGATTAGCGCGTCTTCAGGCTGAAGTGTAAAACCATACATATAATTAACGCCATTAGAATTTATTTTTAAATAAAGACATCGGCCGTATCTACGTGATTTGGATGCTTTAAGCTCTGGCAATAAAATTAAAGGAACTGAAACGTTGAAATTTGAAACAATTTCCGAATACCAGACAAACCGAAAATTAGTTACAATAGCTGTTCCTACTTTTGCTACATCACCAGAAAAATTAGCAATACCATCAACTTTCTTCATAACCTGCTCTCCATTTAATAAAAGTAGGTTTCCATCTTTGATAAATGAGGAACGGAGTTTCTGTTCTCGTAAAAGTGGAGAAGATTCGAAATTTTTTACTGCAGTTTCAAAAAAACGAAATAAAGATTGTTTTGATTTTGCAACACTAAAAATAAATTCAAGATTTCTTGCCGCTTCTTTGCATCGTATAAAAAGAACTTCAGAAGGTCCAACTCCTGGCTGAACAGCTTCAGACATATTGTACGATATTAGCGATCTATACCCGATTGAAACATTTATTTTTATTGCTTTTGGAATATACCAAATAAGACGAATATTTGTAATTTGAATTTGTCCGAATTGACCTGGATGAGATTTACAATCTTCAACACGCGTAATAATTGCATATGTTGTTTCGCCAGGAATGAGTTTTAAATCCTCTGGTGATTGAAAAGTTCGAACTTGTGCTTCTTTGGGAATTGGATCAACGTTTGCGTCTTTTTTAAACATAATTTTTTATGATAATAAATACGTTTATTAAAATAATAACTTTTTGAATTATTTATTTCAATTTTTTTAAATGACTTCGAGATTTTTGAGAGATTTCATTTGTCTTTGTTTTTATTTGCTCCTCTTAATCAAAATTAACTCTGTTTCTTCATTAATAAGTAGAATACAAAACAATTTTTTATATAATATTTATTATAATCTATTTAATATTTATATAGAAAATTGAATTTTTTGATGGATTTATTAGAAGAGTTTGTGAGTTTCATAAAAAAATTCAATATTAATTAAAATATGACCGATACTGACCGAAATGGGATTATTATATGTATTTCAAGAGTTTATAGTGATGTTAATGAAATAAAAGGCCCTGAATGGTATGATTTTAGAGTTTATAAACCTGTTTGGAACGCACCAGATGATTACTATTTAATTAAAAAAGTCGGGTACGGAAAATATTCATCAGTATTTAAGGCATATTGGAAAAAGAAAGTAGATGTAGCAGTCAAGATTTTAGTACCTCTTGATCCTAAGCGATATATTAAAGAAATCATGATTTTGAATAATCTTGCAGGAGGACCAAATATTGTTAAACAAATGGATCTTATTTTAGATCCAATTACTGGGATTTATTCTCTTGTTTCAGAATGGGTTAATTTTCCTGATTGGAAAAAATTATACCAATCTTTTACCATAGATGAAGTTCGTTTATATTTATATAAACTTCTCATCGCACTTGAATACACACATAGCAATGGGATAATGCATAGAGATATTAAGCCTGCAAATATAGCTGTTGATCGTGATAGTAAAGAATTGAGACTACTGGACTGGGGACTTGCAGATTATTATCACCCACGAAATAAATATTCCTCACATGTTGGAACAAGAGCATTTAAACCGCCAGAAGTACTTTTTGAATATCCATATTATGATTACTCAATGGATATTTGGTCATCTGGAATCACATTAACAATAATGCTATTTCGATCTATTGTTTTAAAACATGGTTCTGATGATGATGATCAATTGATTAAAATAGCAGATATATTAGGAGGCCAAGATATCATCGACTATGCACAAAGCTTAAATATGAAACTTAGTAAAAGTTTAATATCAGATCTTAAGAAAAGGACAGGGAAAGGATGGGAATCTTTTGCCAATCCTAATGCTCCAGAAAAAATTCCACCTGATGCATTTGATATATTGAAAAAAATGACAATAATAGATCACCGAAAAAGAATTACAGCAAAGGAAGCAATGATGCATCCTTTCTTTGATTCTGTAAGAGAGAAGAAATGAATATGTTACTACCAATTTTTTAATATATTATATATTTTAAAATTTAAATTGGCTAGTTACTTTATGCATAAAGATAATTCGAATAGAATTACAATATATTATATTATCTTATCTTCGTTACACTAACATTGCCAGTTTATGTCACTTATTTCAGGAATTTTTCTACATTTTGAGAAATCCACTTTTTGAATGATTCGAAACTTTGCCAATTCTTTTTTTAATCATTTTATCCTACTTGACACGCCTTTCACTCGACCTCCGTCGAGGCCTGCTAGGTGGTGTGCAGGCTTTGGGAAAAATTATGCAAAAATATAAAAATGATAAATAGGCGAACAATTACCATTTCTCCAAAATTTCCAGATTTTGGTATTTGAATTTTTTAATCATTTTATTTGGCAAAGTAAGAGTAGGTAGTGAATGAAATTTATCAACAATTTTTGGAAACCCACCTATTCTTAAAAAGAAAAGAAAAAGAAGAAGAATAAAACTCGATAAAAATGCAAAGGCCTTTTAAAATACAATATTAATATAATAAATAATAATAATAAATTTTGGATAGATAAAGAGTATCTCATTTTTTCTTTGGTGATGGCGGTCTAGAATAATCACTATAATCAGAATATGAGCTGTAATAACTTGAGCTATAACTAGAGTAGTAAGAACTGGAGGAAGAACCGGAGTTTGCACTTGAGGTAGACGTTGAATTGGAAGTAGAGCTTGAAGTTGAACTTGAACTGGAAGTAGAACTTGAGCTTGAACCTGAAGTTGAACTTGATGTAGAACTCGAATTTGAACTGGAGGTAGAACCCGAACTTGAACCGGAAGTAGAACTTGAGCTTGAGCTGGAAGTATAACTTGAACTTGAACTGGATGCAGAGCTTGATGTATAATAAGAACTTGATGAATAAGAAGAGTATGAGGAATAATCATTTGGCGGATTGCCATTTGATTGCATGGGTGGAAGTTGGGTATCTAATGAATTATTATTGCCATTTAGTTCATTATTCATTTCTAAACTTCGTTTTTCGGCATTCATTTTGTCTATTTTTCTTTTCATTTGTTCTTCTTCTAGTTTCTTTTTAAGAATATCAATTTTAAACTCTCTTTCCTCTCTTTCAGCACGAGTTTCATATCTTGACCTTTTTCTATATCTAGGAGACGGAGAATTCGATGAAGACGAGTATGAATTAGGTGATGATCCACGACGATCTGATCGTCGTTTGTAAGACCTATCATCATCTGATGAATAATCATCTAAATTTCCATTTTCATATTTTAATCTATCAAGCTTTCGATTATTTCTTTCTTCCTCTAGTTTTTTTGTTAGAATATCTATTTTATACCCTTTTTCTTCTCTTCGAGCTCGTAACTTTTGCCGATTAAACTCAACATGAATTCGACGCCCATCTAGCATTGATCCATCAAGGTTTTCAACAGCCCATTCTGCATCTTGTGGACGGGCATAGCTTACATATGCAAAGCCTTTCGAACGATAAGCTGCGTCATGAACAATTTCAATTTTATCAATTTTTCCACATTGACCAAAAACATATCTGATATCTGGTTCACGCGTGGCTAAATTTAAATTTTTTATAAATACTGTACGAGAAAGATGTAGTGTCATTTAGTATTTGTCCTCAGATTTGATAGAAAATTGACCATTAATCAATTTGATATCTTTAATTGGTCAAATCGAAAAATTTTGATCGTTTACTTCATACAATTAGTAGAAAAATAGATTTATATAACTTTAACAAGTATAAAATAATAAACAAGTATAATATTAAAATGGATAACCAATTAGTCTTGAATTTTATCTCGTCTTGGTGATTGACCAATTCTGGAATAAATAATCGTATTTATCATTGCTCTTTGCCTAAACAGGGCAGCATTTGATTGATTTTGCTGTACTTTTGTTTTTGGTCTACTTGACGTTTTTGATGTTGTGAATGAGCTACCTGAACATCGAGTTGTTGCTGTAGACTTGGCTGATGATATTTTTTTTGTATTACCTAAATTTTGTACAATTGTAGCATCTTCATAACGAGATTCCACATGCTGAACAGCTTTAACTTGGTGATCGATTTCTTGTAGAGATTGGCGCCTCATTTTTTCAATTGCATTGTTGGCATTCATTTCACGAACAAACTTCCTTTCTTCTTGCTTTTTAATTAGTTCTTCACGCTTAAGCTTTAATTGATTAATCCATCTTTGCTTGTGCTCTTCACTTTCTATAGCTTCTAAACGGTTTGCCTCTTTTCTAAGAGCAGTTGCTTCAACATATCGTCCTGATTGAACCATATATTTTTCACGTGCTCTTATTTGTAATAAATTTGGAGAAAATTTACGTAATTCAGGTGGCGGTTCAAGTTGGAATTGAAGATCAAATTCTTTCAATTCAAGTTCATTTTGTTGATCAATTTCTTGAAGATCTTTATCTCTTTGCTTTTCTGCATCTTTAATAGATTTTTCCCATTTTTGCTTAAGCTCGTCTCGATCAGTTTCTTTCAAAATAAGCTTATCGGCAAGCTCATCAACCTTGGCAGCTGTTATTTCGGCAAACGTATTATCTGAATTCAGTGCAATAACTCGTCTAGATGCATTTACTGCTTGTTCGGCAAGCAAATAGTCATGATTTTGAAGAGCTTCCTGCTTTACATTTTGCAGTTCTTTAACTAGTATTTTATATGAACGTGGATCAATATGGTTAAATTGACCTCTTAATGCAAGGTCAACTTGTATTGATATGTCAGTAGGAGACAAATTACCAGCTTTAGTAGGAACTGCACGCATTCCTCTCGGTTGAAGCTGTTTTGGATCATTACAATATCGATAATTTTCAATATGTTCAATAGCGGAAGAAATTGATCGAGATGCGGGCTGATTTCTCCATTCTTTAAGTGAGCGCTCTTTTTCACGAAGGAGAGGTAAGATACATGGATATAATTCAGGTTCAATTTCGTCGATTGATAAACCATCAATAATGTCAAAAACAATTCCTTGTAAATCTGGATTTTCATCATATAAATACTTATACTTACGCACTTTTGGGCGTATTGCAGGCATTCCATATGATCTCGTAGAGATTCTTGTCATGATTGATTAAAATTTTAATCATACGTTATTTACATTCAATAAAATTTTTTTAAAAATTTTATATCACATTTCGCATCCCATGTTATCTTTTAAATCCAAATCTTTTCAAGAATACAGATCAAGCCCAGATCAAAATGATTTACTTAACTCTGTAATCAATTTTCATCCTTATGCTCACTGTATTGAAATTATAACGAATAATCCTTCGCCTCCTGCTTTTCCTCCGCCTAAAATGCAAAACACATCTTTTTTTCATGTATTGCTTGATATAAAAGCTTTAAAAGATGAATCAATTGTTAATGATCTTTTTACACCTTCCACCCGTTTTATATCTTTATCACCAATAACGACAGGGAATGGATTATTTATTCAAAAATCAACAATTACTTTCATTTTAAACGAAGCTACTTACCAAAGGTTTGGCTTATCTGGTAAAAAGCTTGGAAACGATAGCAACCAACATATTATTAGTATCAAATCTGATCAAGTCCAACTTTTACAAAGAATTCGACCATGTGAGCCAATTGTAGGACTCTTGTCGACACAAAACCCTGATATATATAAACGCTATTTAAAAAAAGTTTCACCAATGGACTTATCCATTGATGTTTGGCAGCCAACAAGCGAATTTCAATTTGATATTAACTCATTAAACAATCCTGAAACATTAAGCACTGATTGGATATTTGAATTCAAAAAAGCGATTGATGTTTCACTTCTTCAAAGAAAAAAGATAGCTATGACTAGCAGTATTCAAAGGATTACAATTGAAGGATTTTTCAATTTATCAGATTTTGATGAATGGATTCGATCAATTGGCCAAAATGGTTGGGCAATTGTGATGGTTTGGGATATAAAAGATATCCCAGGCTCTTTTCTAGGCAAGAAAAAAACATTTACAGGATGTGGGGGAGGATGCGATCTTATTTTATTTGGAAAAAGCTTATCGCATGCTCACCAAATACAAACAGTTCAATATATTGATGAAGAATGATATATATATATATATATATATACATTTAAAACAAAAAATATAATTAATTTTATATAATAATTCTCATCGATATTCTAGCTCATAATCATTGAGCTTAAAGATAATCTTTGATGACTTCAAATTTTCAATAATTGCTTTTTTGGAAAACATTTAAATATGTTTATTTTTCGATTTTAAGTTATCATAAAGTGAATTTATATATAGCAATTGTTAACTTTTTTTTTTAAACGTAAGAAAAATTTAGAATTTCAGATGGAAAGAGAATCAGGCTCAAAAACAAAATCAGATAAGTTTTATCAAATGAAAATAGCTGTTCTTGAACGTGAATTATCTGAAAAAACAAGAATTTTAGAGAATACATCATCATTACTTGCTGATTCACAAAAACAATATCAACATCTCTTAAGGCAACTAGAAAAAATTAAAAAAGAGACAGGATACAGATTTGATTCAAGTCAAGATCATTATTCATCTGAGCCAGATTTTATTATGAATACAATGAAATCAAGAGAAAGACATTCATATTTGGGACAGCCTTTACAACAACTTCAAGATTTTGAAATAACTGTTAAACAATTATCTTCTCAAATGAATAAACTTAAATCTCAAAATAATTATTATCGAAACGAGCAAAAAGAATGGAATAATTTTGCAATTTCAAATTTTAATATGATTAGAGGCATTCTTCCCTATGAGCAAGACTTTCCTGAAAATGATGGTGAGGCTCAACGTTACATCCTTGATGACTTATTTAATAAATTATATTCAAACTTTCAAAGGAAAGAAGAAGAAGAAAATATGTATAGAAACAAATATAATCAAGCAAAAATTAAATTATGCGAAGTTCAAAAAAAATGTGATAAAATGTTAATGCTGTTGGAGGAAAATGGGGTTGATTTTCGCTCCAATATTTTTAATAAAAGTACAGAAAATATTAACGAAAATAACGATTTTTATTTCCAACAAAATAAAAAACATAGATCTCGGAATTCAAATGGAAATTTTGATATGAATTCTCTTGGAAATCATCTAGATCAATTAACAACAATCACAAAGCAAATGAAAAAGCATTATCAAACAATAAGACAAACATCTGAATGATCAATTATATTAGTACATTTATGTTAGGTAAATAAATAAAAGATGTTTTATTTATAAATGGGTACGTTATGATATGAATAATAATGTAAAAGATATATTTATTGGTTTTTAAGCCAAACAAAATAATGAGGTGAGTTACCACCATTTTGAGTAATATCACGAACATATTTGATACTAATTATTGTAAAATCATTAAATAAAGTTTGACAATCTTCATCATTAATATAAAAATGAGGGATTCCATTTTCTGGACCATCTTCAACTCGTATTCGCGTGCATTCGTCAACATACGTGCAAATGGGATTGGTAAACCAATAAGAATCTTTTGATCCAACTGTGAAATACACTTCTCCTCCAGATTTTAATACTCTTTTGATCTCGTTTAATATTTGTTTAAAACCTTTAATATTAGTATGCGAAATAACATTAAGTGCAAGAATACAATCAAATGAATCATTTTCAAATGGAAAATTCAACATGTCAGAAACAACTAATTTTTTAAATTCAACTCCTTGCTCTTCTGCTTTTTTCTCGGTTATCTTAATGCTTAGATCAGAAAGGTCAAATCCACTGACTTCAAATCCATTTTTTGCCATAAAGATTGAATTTCTACCAAATCCACAACCAACATCAAGAAATGTTTTAAATCCTTTTTGCTTCCAGCTATTCAACAAGAAATACATATCATTCGCTGGAGTGTTCCAATGCTTATCATTTTTATCAACAATTTCCCATTTCCAAGGTTTCGATTCAATCATTCAATTGATTTTTTTTTATTCAATCGGAGAAAAGTTAAATGATTTACAAATTTTATCATTAATTATATTTATGCTACTACCTTGAGATTTGATTTTACGAAATGTCAACGTACACAGATATTACTGAAGATTATTCTAGTTTTGATGATTTATCAAATGACCGCCACAATTCTCTTCCTTTAAAAACGCAAGATAATTTTTCATTTTATAAAATTTTGGCAATATGCTGTTCTTTGATAGTATTTCAAGTTGCTTATTCAATTGAATTTTCTATTATTACACCAATTTTGACAAATTATCATATTCCTCATGCAATAATTTGTATTTCATGGATGTTTGTTTCGATTATGAATTTATTTGTACATCCAATGATCATGTATTATAGTAATATAACTAATACGCATTTTGGAAAACGTCGGCCTTTTATTTTAACAGGAGGTATCTTTATTTTAATGAGCTTCATATCCTTATTTTTAATTAGTGGCTATTCAGTTAAAAGAAACAATGAATCTAAAATGATTGAACGTTTAATTATTGCAGCTCTTCTATTATCTTTTCTTATTCTGCACCTTTCAATTAAAATGGTTCAAGTTCCATCATACTTACTTTTCAATGAAATTATACCTAAGAATAATCAGAAATATACCAAATCTATGGGCTCTATTATTTCATCATTTACGATTACGATTATTTATATAATTGGAGGTTTTGAATTAGCACAATATTTGCCTAAATCTAGAAAAGATAATTCTACAATTTTCACTAATGATCAGTTTTTATTAATGATATGCTTTTTAGTTGTATTAATCGCACTTATTTTTACTTTATCTTCATCAAAAGAAGAAATTATTTCTGATTCAATTTTAAAGGAATACACCAATCCTTTTAAAGAAATCCAACAAGTATTGAGTAGTAGACCAAAATCAATTATTTGGATATGCGTTATTTATATATGTTCCTGGATGGCATATTATCCATTCATAGTTTTTATTACCAACTATTTTGGTTTTGCTATTCATTTATCAAAAACAGATGAAAATTCGTCTATAACTATCGACGAACGTGGCAAGTCTTTTGGCATGCTTATTCTAGCTTTATCACAAATATTTGAACTAATGACAACTTTTATTGTTCCAAAAATAATAGCCAAAATTAATATGAAGAGAACATACGCTATTTCAATGTCATTTTTGACTGTCCTGCTTATTATTTCAGGTTTCATCAAAAACAAATTTGCATTAATGGGAATTTATTCTTTAATTGGTATCTGCCCTGCCGTTTTCAAAACAATACCTTATTTGCTCATTCAAATTATTGTACCAGATGAACAACTAAGTATTCATCGAAATATTCTCAATTCATCAGCATCAATTGGTAAGATGCTATCGATGCTGCTGATTGGAATTTTTGTTAGTTTTGCTAAATTAGATGATCGTATTATAATTGCTAGTGGTGCTTTTTTTGCTTTCATATCAGCAATTCTTTGTTATTGGATGATTTTACCTTTCAAGCCAATTGAATTAAATCAAGTCTTCATTCAATCGGATCAAAACCATAAAAATATATTTAACTGAACTTTAATAATTTTATTATAAAAGCGATGTTTTTGTAATAATTTCATTTTATTCATGTATTTATTATTTTATTAAATTAAAAAAAAAAAAAAAAAAATCGAGATTCCAAGTTGAGAATAGACAACAGAGCTTTTAGCAAAGAAATGTTAATTAAATTTATGTCTATAAATCAGCTAAACAAAGCTCCATTATGAAATTTAAAAAAAAAAAAAAACAGAGAGGAAATGTAAATTTTTTTCTTTTTATTAGAAAAGTTAAATGTAATCGGGAATTAAATTTGAATATACGTATGTTCCAATTTTTACAATTTTTTCAACTTTTTATTAGGTTTATAAATTTTTAAAACTTTTTAATACAATTACTTTAATTCAAAACGTTAATTTTTATTTTATTTTATTTGTATTTTTGAATTAAATTGAGTTAATTGAAACTTAAAACGTCTTCTCAAAAAATGTAAAGCAAATGATTTGACCTAATTACAATTTATTCTCACTTAGCAGCTTGAAACTGCTACAAATCATCATTAAGATGAAATAAGATTCTTTTTTAAAACATAATTTTTATTTGTAATGAAGTGACTCGTTATCACAAAAAGTGACATTTTTATGAGTAGCAGAAACGCTGACGCAATTGCAGAAATCTTTAATAAATACGACGTAAACAAGACAGGAAAGATAAACAAGGACCAGCTTAAAAATTGTATATACGATTTAAATGGCCGTATTCTTGATGATGTCGAATTGAATCATATTTTTGAGTTAATGGATGGAGATAATGACGGAATGATTCACCTCCAAGACTTTACCAAAGTAATGGAACAGTTTTTCAGATATTGCTAAACCCACTGGAATCTTTTTTTATGAATCTTTTAAAACCATTTAGTATAGATATCTAAAATTGACTTTGAAATCAATTTCTTACTTTTTCCTTTCTTTTCAAATCGCTTTTTGTTGCATTTATCGATCTATGCTAAATAAAATGCAAAACAAAAGCTTATTTCATATTCATTATCCGTAATCTATTTATTTTTTATATTTGAGCTCAAAATAACTTGATTTTTGTGATGCTTAAACATATTAAGCTATACTGTCTGTTTAATTATATGCTTTAACCTCATTAAATTTTATTGTGTCTATCATAATATCAATATTGATATTAGTATACATTTTAGATTGAAATTCAAACAGTTTAATAAAAGCTTCAACTTCTATGGCAGCTTTCACCTTGCTGTTTCAGATTAAATTTTGAATAAATTTTAAAAATCACAAAAAGTTCTGCTATTTGAAAATTAAAAAATATAAAAAATTTAAAACGGGCATGAGTGATATTTGGGGTTCATACATTCAACAATCTCCTTATCAGAAAAAAGAATTTGGGGCAGGCGATCCAAACCTTTTATTTGTTGGCTCTGAACAATCGGGTAAAACTTCTTTATTAAACATATTTTTTTCAAGACAAGAAGAACCTCAACCTACTCTTGCATTAACTTATCAAAGCTGCAATGTTAAAGTTAGTGGAAAATCGATACCTCTTCACGCTTGGGAATTAGGAGGTGGCTTACAATTAGAAAGTATATTAGATACAATTGTCACAGAAAACACGCAACCCGGCTTTGTCATATTTGTTTGCCTTGATCTTTCAAGTGCTTCATCAATTATTGATGCTGTTGATTGGATTGATAGAATAGATGCTCGATTCAATGAAAAAAGAAGAGCAGTTTTTTTCATTGGAACTCACTTCGATGCTTTTGAGGGAAAAGAATCTCATGAAAAAGAAATCATAGTAAGAGGACTTAGAGCTATTGCTTCTCAGCATAACAGCGGTATTTGCTTTGTTTCAACTAAGAATGAGAATTTGAAGACAAGATTTAAAAATATTATAAAATTTGTCGGAATTGCAAACTCAAAAATTCGTGAAAAAGAGGACGATAATACAAAGCCAATTATTATAGGTCCAGGAGAAGATACTGAAGCAAAAAATGATAATGATTCAATAGCAACAATGATGAACCTACTATCTCAAGAAGCAGCAAATGAAAGAGAAAAATCTCCAAAAGATAATTCAAACCCTGCTGAAAATCCCCAATTTCAAGAAGAAGATATTGATCAACTTAGGGCTGCTAGGAAAAGTGAATTAGCTGAACAAATGAAAAAATCAAAACAGCAATCAAAATAGATTATTTGTAAACAATAAATAATATTATACTTAGATTTAATCCAATTTTTTACCTAAACTTTTTCATAATTTGGAAGATATATTCTATGAGTTTATTCAATATTGACAAGTTTACAACATTTTTAAGACGGACGACCTTAAAAATAATGAACTTCAATATAATAAGCTTCAATTTTTTTTATTATCTTTATTTATTATTTAAAAGATTTGCTCTTCTCAAATTTTTAAAATTTCTATTGGTATGCACATTTCAAGCTTAGCCATGAATAATGCCAATTTAAATAGTATTTTTATCCATATAAATCCTATACACTAATTTGAAATAGCCGAAAAAAAGCAAGATGATTTCAAATTTAAAAAAAATATATTATACAAAGAAATTTTCAAATTATGAAATTATCATTGTGTATGCAATGTTGAAATACAAAACCATTATCATGAATGTTAAAATATTCATATATTTTAGTTATTCAGAATATATTTAATAATCTTTATAAAAGATAACCATAAAACTCTATAGAATCTATACACAAGCAATCACTGAAAACCCAATTACACATTGTTTGGCGAATCCTAATAAAGCGAAAATCTTTTTCTTCAGGATTTTCAATTGAAAATGTATGAACGAGATTCATTCCATTTAGTAAAGGACAATCTTTTTGTTTATCAAGAATGGTCCAATCATGATTATCGTTTGATCCTTCAATAACCCATGATTTAGGATGAGCCCCTTCGTTTGGCAAAGCATGAAATGATCTAATTGTGTAATTTGTAGGAATAATTCGATGCTTTTTGAAATCAAAGCAAAGCCATGAATTTTTATGAGATCCAGATAGAAAGTATCGTGTTTCATCTTCATAAAGTATTGAATTTATTGGTGAAAATGACTCATTTTCATTTGCAGTTGATGATGAACTAATGTTAATCTTTTGGAATATGTTGCCTCTTGATTGTGTTGAAAGATAATTTATAATTCCATTAAATTCTTTATCCGATTGAAATGGTAAAAAAATGCTTTTTTCAGAATTTTGAGGAATTATATTTTGGATATATCTGGATTTAACTTTTTTTGGTTGATTTGGTTGATTTATATTCTGCTCAAGTCTAAAAGAAATTTTTTCCCATATTCCGAGCGTAATATCATTGAAATCAAATATCCTCAAAAATTCGGAAATTTTATTTTGTGAAAGATTTGAAAATTCAATGAATTCAAATAAAATTGAATAACGTTTATCTCTCAAATAAAGATGACTTATTAATGATAAAAGTTGATCTTCTGATTCTAATTGAAGGTTTGTATTTTCAAATATTCTTTCAAGTGTGCTTAATGCCAAATTACAGAACTCTTCACTTTCCCTATTCAATTCAAAAAAGTGAGATGAAATGTATTCAATTTCTTTTTGATAAGAGTCTGAATAAAAAACACTGTATTTTTCATGCATCTTAATTAATTCAAAAACATTGTCATTTGTGATCGTTATGTTAGCTTTTTGATGGATTTCAATTGACTTGTTATCTAAAAAATTAATGACTTCTGAAATGAAGGGAATTTCGCTGTCTGGAATGACGTTTTTATCAAAGTTAATGAGGCCAAGAATGTAGGAAAAATTGCCTTTATAATACGTTGATATTGTGAATGTGTCAATTGTTGGATCAAAAGAATGTATTTGACAGATTCGTGGTGATAAAAGATCTGCTATGATTCGGCTTGTTTTAAATTCTTTGTCATTCACTATAAAGGTAAAATTGTTATCATACTGTATTAAAGGAACCTCCATAATACTATTTGTATGCAATTTAATATGATTTTCATCCATTTGTTTTGTAAAATTATGAAAACGGTTTTTTTTTGAAAAATGAGAAATTCGTCATTACATAATAAATTAATATAATGCATCATTTTATATATTTTATATAAAATAATAAAAATATATTTAATATATATTTTGATATTTTTCTATATAAAAAATAAGATATATATGAATAAAAAATACAAAGAACATTCAATTTTATTGTGAGAATTTAATCAATTTTTTTCAATTAAAAACCATTTTTGAAACTTTTTTCAATCAGTTAAGAATAAAATTTAATCATGAATAATGTTTTTGATGATGAAAAAAAAAGTGCGATTATTCGATATTGTAATTTTGCTTTTAATCAGATTTATGGAGATTCTGATCAATTTACAGCTGAAGATGGAAAAGATATAAATTCAATTGTTGCATTTTTGCAGTCTGGTTGCGGAGAAAACTGGTTGAAAATAATTAATTTTTCTTGTAACACTTCATTTTCAATAAAATCTAAAATTCGACGCTTTAATTTGGTAGGACCATCAGATTATATCATGAAAACTTTTAATATTCCATTCACATATACATTAGATGTTTTATTTCGATTAATGGAAGTTCATATTTTTAAAACACCAGATATTGAACAAAAAATGAAATTTATTAAATCTGTATTTCAAATTGTGAATTATAATCCAAATCAATTTGCTGATGGAAAAAATTTTATTCAAATCATAAAGAAATTGTACGACGTTGATACAAGTGAAATTGAGGATACCCCCAAGTCAAGATACGATTTTATCTATGATTTTTTAAAAAGTAAAAATATTAAAATGCTTTTAGATAAAGATGATTTCAAAAACATTTATAAGTCAGAAACATTACTATTACTTCATTTAACTCAACTCCTTGATTTGACTGAATCAAAGAGTATTGATTTATCTCCAGAAAAAATTTTATTCAAATCAAATCAGATAATTAAATCCCTTTTCTTTTGTGAAGCGTTTTATTTTAGAGGATCCGATGTTTTTCTTTTAAAAGCTCAGAAAATAGATTTCGAAATTGATATTTCATACCAAACAGTCAAAATGACGCAAATCTTCGAAATTGAAGAAGGTATAGGTGAGATATGTTTATTAAAATCAAAAAATGCCACGCTTTTTTTAGAAGATCCTCTAGATCATGAAATTACAGAAATTTTTCCAAATGATTGCTTATATCAAGCTTACTCTATTGGTGACATACAGAAATTTACGATTTCAGCGACAAATGAAATTAAGATCGAAATGAGAGATATCAAAACATTAGGTTTTAAATTATTTTTAGATTCATTTTATCCTTCAGAAGCGGATGATCCAAACTTAATTCAATTTTCTTTATCTTTTGAAGCACCATTTAAAATGGAACAGATCAAAATTCTAGATGACTCATACGATTCAATAAATGAAAAAATAATTAGCATTGATTTTGAAACATCAGAAAAAATATTGCCAATCGAAATAATAAAAACCCCAAAAGTTCTTGAAGAAGAAATGCAATTTTGTGGACTCGGATATTTAACGATTGATGATTTCGAATATTGCATAATTAAAAAAATTGAATTTAATGGTAATTTTGAAGAGTATTTACAAGGTGTTGTTAAAATAAAATTTATGATTAATTTAGAAAATCCATTTCCAGTTTATTATCATTTTCCACCAACTCTTTCCTCAATCGTTAATGTATTGTGTGATTTAACCAGAATTGAAAAAAAAGACAAAAATGATGATTTTTTCTTTCTAGGTAGGCTGAGACCAAAAGTTGACCACGAATTACGGCTTGATATTCAATTGCCTGGTGAATCAGTTGAAGATGAATGGTTAGCAAATTTGCCTATATCTGCAAACTTTAGTATTAAACCTGATATTGATATAAAAGTTATAAATAGAAACATGCACATAACAGCATTTCCAGATCAAGAATATATCAAAGTTGCAATTCCATTAAAATTTGATCCAGCAACCGATTTAGATCAAATATATACGGAATTATTTGACCAAATATCAATGGGAACCATTGTATTCGTCAGACAACAAAAATTATTTCCATGTGATATTATTGAATCAACTTATTATTTAAACCTTGACACTTTTTTACTACAAGTTACCAAAACTGCCATATTTGACGCACCCATTGAAAAAGAAATTTATTTTCTAACTGAAAATAACGAAAAAAATATGAATAACGAAGATGAAAATTTTTTAGATGACAAATTTGAAATAATTTTTAACTCACATGTCAGAGAAATTCACCTTGAAAACAAGGACAAATTTCGAGCATTTACAATTGGCAAAATGAAGCCAAATGAGCCATTCACAATAACATCACAGAAGAAAATAAACGTTGATATTTCTGACGTTCATTTTTTCAAATTTACATTATTTTTTGACACCTTAAAAGTGCCACAAAAATTGACCTATCGTCTTCGTGTATCATCTGACGTTTATCAATTCGATTCAATAACCGTTGGTGAAACTGTTATTTCGTGTAAAAACGAGAAAACATATGAAACTGAATTGGAAACAACTGATCATTCATCAGACATTACTGTGACCAAATATACAGTCAATATTTTGAAGCAAATGACATCAAGAGGAAACGGTTATTTGTCGGTTGACAATTTTGAATTGTGGCCAATCAAAAGGATTGAATTTATAGGCACATTCACAAATCTGTTAAAAGGGGAAATGAAGATCATTTTCGATGAAACTCCTTACAACAATCCACACTTTTATCATCCAAATGAAGACACTGAAATTGACCTCTCAAAATTTGAATGCGATTCAGATGGCTCTGAAAAAGATACAAAGAAAAAAAATGTTTATCCTCTCTCTTTGGATCACGAAAGAAAAGAGCATGAAATCTCATTCGAACTTAAAATGAACGCAGAAATGGGAGAGGATTGTTGGGACTTGCAATTTCCATTGACTCATTACAAATATTTTGATGATCCATCTTTTTCATTCCAAATTGAGGAAAAGCAAATATTAATTGAAAGAATGCCTTTTACTGATACGTTAGATGTCAAAATAGGCTACGATATAAAGCCACAAACATTAATTCAGCAGTGGCCAAATATCTTCACAAATATAAGTACATTTTATGCCTTTTATTTTGACAAGTTTAACCTTGTTCCTTGCGAGTTAATTTCATGGAGAATTGAAATTAACTTAAATGACGATAAATTCAAGACAACAAAAGTGTTCCGTCTCTCCTCAATGAATAAGAAAATGGTCTATGTTCTCGCCAATCCTGATTCGCAAATTTCCTGGAAAAAAAGAGACTTTAAAATTGAAGTTGATGACGTTCCTTTTGATGCTTATTCAATAGGATCATTCAGTCCAGACAACAACATTAATTTCGTTTCTTACAACGATTTTTCTGTTGATAAATCGGTTAGTTATGTCACTTTTTTGCTCAAAAATGACATTTCAAAGAAAAAAAACGAAATTGCTACAATTTCAATTCAATCTGATTTTCCAATAAAAGCGGTTCAATACTCTGACCAACTTTTTGAATCAAACTTGTCATGTTATTTTGAATTCAAGGTCAATGTTTCTGAAGAAGAGGTCAAAGTTATCGTTTTCAAGAAAGAAAAAGATATCTTAGACGAACTTCGAAATAAAAATCTCGGCTATTTCACGATAAACAAGTTTGATTTATTAGAAACCAAAGAAATCATTATAAACAGTAATTTTGATGAAGGTCAATTAAAAGGTCAAATTGAATATAAAGTCAAAGGTACGAATTATAACGATGATGTTTATTTTCATGTAGAATCAGAAAAACTTCATTTGACCAATCTTCGAGTTGATTCTGAAGAACAAAAAATGAGTCATGAAGAAGATGGAACTTTCAAAATCGGAAAACTTGAATTGATTCCAATAAATGAAGAAGAAGAAGAAGATGTAGAAAGAAGTTATCATTCTGTTTTGTTTGATTTTACATTGGATGCTGAAATGGGATACGATACATGGGAGATTGTTTTTCCAATCACTCGTTATGCAACGTTGAATAATCCCAAGTTTCACTTTGGTGTTCAAAACAAGTCAATTGAGATCAACACGCTACCAATTAATGACATCCACTTGAGTTTCCCACTGACGAAAGATTCTGTATCGCATCTTAAGAGCTGGAATAAAGTGTTTAATAGCATCTATTTCGGCTCTGCTGTTTACTTGCACCAATTGAAGCTTGTCGCTTGTGGCGAAGTTGAATGTGGCAGCTTGCAAGTGAATTTGATTGAGAAGACAATTGTCATGAAAAGGAATTTCAAACTTCCAGATAAATTCAAGAAAGAAGTCTTCATAATTGCCTCCAAGGAAGCTGATGTAAAGTATTCATTAAGATTAAATAAAATTGAGATTGATGACGGTTACCCATACAATGTTTTTTCAATTGGTCAAAGAACATCTAATAAAAACATTCAAGTTTCTTTTCATAGGAAGCTTTCTCTGACCAATTATTCAGTCAGAATTAACTCATTCGCGTTTGGAAATGATTTTTTGATTGATACTGAAGCAAATCCAAATGCAGCAAAAGTCATTTTGAGTCTAATTTCATCGTTTAAGAAAATTGGCATTCAAATTGACGATGAAGAAATTGAAGAAGGAATCGAAATCGACAAAATAGAGAAGGAAATTCCCGTTGATAAAGAGGAAACGAAAGTGACGATTTATAATGAGAAAGAGGAAATTGATAATGAAATTGAAGTTGATGGATTTGGATATTTCACGATTGGAAAAGATTTCCGACTTCTAAGGATGAAAGACATCAATATTACGAGTAACTTTTCTGGAGGTAAAATTGAAGGAGAAATTCATATTGTTGTTGAAGGAAGCCCATTTGACGAAGACATTTATTTCCATTCTAAAAAGAACAATAAAATCAAGTTTAATGAAATGATAATTGATGGAGAAAACATAGAAATAACACGAGAAGAAAGTGATAAAGAAGAAGAAGAAATAATCAACATTGGAGAAACTAATAAAATAAATCAAGAGCATCATATTGAAATTCCATTCATTATTGAATCAGAAATGAAAGGAAATTCATGGGAATTTGAAATTCCAATCACGCGAATGAAAGACGCTAATTGTAACCCAGAATTTTCATTCATCATTGAAAATGAATCCATCAAAATCAACGATCTTCCTCAAGAGGAAGACAAACTGACTTTTAATATTTCAATTCCAGATGAACCAGAGAAGAATCTCATAAACTGGACTAAACTATTCTCATTTGTTTCACTTGGACAATCCTGCTTTTTCTATCAATCACAACCATACAAATGTCAACTGATTTCAACAATTGTTGAAATTGACCTAGTAAACAACCTTCTTCATTCAACAAAGCGTTTTCTTTTCCCAGAAGACTTCGGTGAAAGGAGGATTTACTTCTTGATTGGCAAGAATTTTGAAATAGAAAACGCTGAGCATTCATTGTTCCAAGAAATTCACTCTGATCTCTTTCCTTTTCGCATCTTTAAAGTTGGTTTTATAAATCCTGGCGAAGAGGTGAAATTGAGAACTTTACAAAAACTGAAAGTTGAAGATAAAACGGTTGTCAAAAAGTCGTTTATTTTAGAAAACGACGTCATTCTTAACGAACTAAAAAAGTCGACCAAAAAGCGTCGCAAAAAGTCGAAGAAAAAGGATGAAGATCCGCCAAGTAAAGTTTATGTTGAAATCGCTTCTGATTCAATCATTCAAACCGTCTCTTTTCTTGGTCACGTCCTTGACAATCCCGAAGAGGAAGTTCCTTTCCTTTGCAGTTATCAGACAAACGATAACGAGATTGAATTCAACACTGTTAAAATTATCGGTGACATTCTGGCAAAACTTGACGTGAAAGACCTCGGCTACTTCACTGTCGGCAACTTCGAATTGCTGCAGATAAGGCAGATTGTCATCAGGAGCACGTTTGATAGAGGGCGTCTGGATGGAGTGATTGAGTTCAAGGTGGAGGGATGCCCCTACGACGAGGACATCTTTTATTATCCTGGAGTGAGCTCCGTAAAAGTCTCGAATATGAGAATCGACTCTGAGCCTGTTGTAGGAGATGACGATGAAGAAAGGATGGATAATCAGCCTGTTAAAGTGGGAAGACTCAATGTAATTGAAGTTGATGATAATGATGAAGTTTTTGTTCATCCGAACCCTCATGATGATGGAATTCATGCACCTTTGGATGGAGAAGGAATGCGTACAAGCGATGGAGAACATCCAACAGGTGATGGAGAACATCCAACAGTTGATGGAGAACATCCAGAAGGTGATGGAGAACATCCAGAAGGTGATGGAGAACATCCAACAGGTGATGGAGAACATTCAGAAGGTGATGGAGAACATCCAGAAGGTGATGGAGAACATCCAACAGTTGATGGAGAACATCCAGAAGGTGATGGAGAACATCCAACAGTTGATGGAGAACATCCAGAAGGTGATGGAGAACATCCAGAAGGTGATGGAGAACATCCAACAGGTGATGGAGAACATCCAGAAGGTGATGGAGAACATCCAGAAGGTGATGGAGAACATCCAGAAGGTGATGGAGAACATCCAGAAGGTGATGGAGAACATCCAGAAGGTGATGGAGAACATCCAACAGTTGATGGAGAACATCCAGAAGGTGATGGAGAACATCCAGAAGGTGATGGAGAACATCCAACAGGTGATGGAGAACATCCAGAAGGTGATGGAGAACATCCAGAAGGTGATGGAGAACATCCAGAAGGTGATGGAGAACATCCAGAAGGTGATGGAGAACATCCAGAAGGTGATGGAGAACATCCAGAAGGTGATGGAGAACATCCAGAAGGTGATGGAGAACATCCAACAGTTGATGGAGAACATCCAACAGTTGATGGAGAACATCCAGAAGGTGATGGAGAACATCCAACAGTTGATGGAGAACATCCAACAGTTGATGGAGAACATCCAGAAGGTGATGGAGAACATCCAGAAGGTGATGGAGAACATCCAGAAGGTGATGGAGAACATCCAGAAGGTGATGGAGAACATCCAGAAGGTGATGGAGAACATCCAGAAGGTGATGGAGAACATCCAGAAGGTGATGGAGAACATCCAGAAGGTGATGGAGAACATCCAGAAGGTGATGGAGAACATCCAGAAGGTGATGGAGAACATCCAGAAGGTGATGGAGAACATCCAGAAGGTGATGGAGAACATCCAGAAGGTGATGGAGAACATCCAGAAGGTGATGGAGAACATCCAACAATTGATGGAGAACATCCAACAATTGATGGAGAACATCCAACAATTGATGGAGAACATCCAGAAGGTGATGGAGAACATCCAGAAGGTGATGGAGAACATCCAACAGTTGATGGAGAAGGAGGTCATGCTGATGGAGGTGAGGCGCATTCAATTGGGGATGGAGAAGTAACTCATATTTCTGATTCACGCCAACCGCCAGTTGCATCCGATCGCATCAGTCGCTGCCACTCAGTTGCCTTCGACTTCCAACTTGAAGCAGAAACGACTGACGATACGTGGGAGATAGATTTTCCAATCACGCGTTACACGAATGACAATCCATCATTCCTCTTTGAAATCGACTCCTCGGAGCATCCAGTCCGCATTGACAAGCTTCCCTACGAGAACATTCACATCAGCATTCCGATAGTGAACAATCCGTCCATTCTCCTCAAAGACTGGCGGACTGCTTTTCAGAGCCTCTTCTTCGGCTATGCCGTCTGTCTTCACCAGCTGAAAGTGATTCCGTGCGAAGAAATTGAAAGTGGAAAAGTGACAGCAAATTTGGGTGAAAATACAATAACAATGGAAAGAAAGTTCAAACTTCCAATCAAGCTTCAAAAGGAAGTCTTTATCATTGCTTCAAAAGATGCTGAAATTCAGTTCTCGTCAGATCTGAATGAAGTTGTTGTTGATGACATTCCGTACCAAGTCTTTTCAATTGGTCCGAAAAATCGTGAAGAAAAGTTCTCTGTCCAGTTCAATAGAAGTCTTCTAATCGATGATCACTCGATCATAGCCAGCACGTTCACATTCGGTAACGACTTGTTACTGGAAACAGAAGCGAATCCGAATGCAGCCAAAATTTTCATGAGTCTAATTTCATCGCTCGACAAAATTGACCTTCAAATTGACGATGAAGAGATTGAAAAAGGCGTTGTTGTCAGTGATCTAGAGAAGGAAATTCCCGTTGATAAAGAGGAAACGAAAGTGACGATTTATAATGAGAAAGAGGAAATTGATAATGAAATTGAAGTTGATGGATTTGGGTATTTCACGATTGGAAAAGATTTCCGACTTCTAAGAATGAAAGACATCAATATCACGAGTAACTTTTCTGGAGGCAAAATTGAAGGAGAAATTCATATTGTTGTTGAAGGAAGTCCATTTGACGAAGACATTTATTTCCATTCTAAAAAGAACAATAAAATCAAGTTTAATGAAATGATAATTGATGGAGAAAACATAGAAATAACACGAGAAGAAAGTGATAAAGAAGAAGAAGAAATAATCAACATTGGAGAAACTAATAAAATAAATCAAGAGCATCATATTGAAATTCCATTCATTATTGAATCAGAAATGAAAGGAAATTCATGGAAATTTGAAATTCCAATCACGCGAATGAAAGACGCTAATTGTAACCCAGAATTTTCATTCATCATTGAAAATGAATCCATCAAAATCAACGATCTTCCTCAAGAGGAAGACAAACTGACTTTTAATATTTCAATTCCAGATGAACCAGAGAAGAATCTCATAAACTGGACTAAACTATTCTCATTTGTTTCACTTGGACAATCGTGCTTTTTCTATCAATCACAACCATACAAATGTCAACTGATTTCAACTACAATTGAAGTTGATCTGACACAAAAAGTTCTTCATTCAACGAAAGAATACAAAATGCCGAAAGACTACGGCGAAAGAATGGTTTACTTTTTGATTGGCAAAGATTTTGAGATAGAAAATGAAGATCATGAATCATTCAAAAAGATCGATTCGGATTTGTTTCCTTTTGACATTTTCAGTGTCGGTTATGTTGAGCCTGGCAAAAAGTTCTGGTTGAAGACTACACAAAAATTGGACGTGACTGATATTTCGATCAATCAAAGCTCATTTGTGTTGGCCAACGATGTCATCTTGAACGACTTCAAATCAAAGAAGCTAAAGAATGGAAAACGGCTTCGTAAAGTATACAAAAATAAAGACGTTACTCCACCTGAGCAACTTTATGTGCATCTTGAATCAAGAGCAGCTATTGCTGAAGTCACCCTCGGCGATGATTCTTATGAAAACCAGCCTGGTGAGAATTCGATGAATCTAACATTTCAAACAAATGAGAATAACATCGAATTCATCGTCAAGAAAGGCTCAGATGACATCCTCAATAAATTGCAGCAAACTGGACTTGGTTACTTCACAGCTGACGATTTTGAGCTCCTTAAAATCGATGAAATTAACATTGAAAGCACTTTTGACAAGGGTGTTCTAACTGGCAACATCGAGTTCAAAGTTGAAGGAACAGAGTATGACATCCCTGTTTATTACTACAGCGGAATGAAATCGGTTGAATTGAATGGTCTTTCAATTGATTCAAATCCAGTTGAAATCGCACACTACAAAGACAACGAGAACAAAATTGAAGTCGGAACTTTGTCTAATGATATGATTCACACTGTCACTTTTTCATTCAAAATGGCAGCTGATGTAAATGACGACCAGTGGCAGATCTCATTCCCAGTCACTCGTTACACAGACGATTTCGGAGGGAATCCGTCTTTTTCATTTGAAGAAAAAAGTGAAAAAATTCAAATAGACGAATTGCCGGACGATTCTTTCCTATTGAATTTCGAACTCATTCCAGATCCGCAGATTTTATTGTCGCTCATTGACTTCAGCAAGACACCGAATTACACGCCTTTCTATTTGGACCACATGAAAATGGAGCCGTGTGAAATTCAGAGCGTTTTGATCGATGTTGATTTGAATGCAAAAACGATCAAATTCACTCGTTCTTACAAAATTAAATGTAAAGATAAAGGCAAGCATGAAGTCTTCATTCTAGCCAATAAAAACGACGATGATGACATTCACAAAGTCATTCAGAGTGACATCGATGGCTTCTCATTGGCCAAATTCGATGTTGAAAACGTTGATTTCAATGCGTTCTCAATTGGAGAACAAAGTAGTAAGTCGCCGTTAACTTTTTCAACAACTGCTGAAATTGATGTTGTTGAAACTTCCATAAAAACTGTGGAGTTCAACTTTTTGAATGATATTAATTCCACTTTTTCAATGGTCGTCCTTTCAAATTTCAATATGAGTCAAATTCAGTTCACTGGAAATGACTTAGAAATCAAGATTCCGTGCTTTAATAAGAGCACGGTTGAAATAACAGACCAAAGAATGAAAGAAGGTTTAATTAACTGCATTATTGAGAGAACTAAAATCGGTTTCAATGACGGTTTGAACTACACAAATTTGGGTTACTTTTCAATCGATGATTTTTGCCTTTTGCCTATTGAAAAAGTTGAATTTATTGGAGAGAGCGATGACCAATTGAAAGGCACGGTTACATTTACATTGATCAATGATTATAAGTTCGATATTAATGTGCTTTATATTTCGCCTCCTTTTGTAAAAAGTGTCAAAATTGACAATGATTTGGTGGTTATTAAGAAAAATAAAAAAATAATCGAACTTCCGCCATTTGGAAGCAACGAAACTCATAAAGTTAGCTTTGATATTGTTATTGAGAAGGAGTTGATCATTGGAGAAGATAATTATGGTGATGATGGCGAAATTGATGATATTGAAAAAGATGATATAAATGATTTCATTTATCTTTTCCCATTAACACAATTTTCTACAATTAAAAATCCTGATTTTTTGCTTGAAATACCAGAAAAGGGAATCACAGTCAACAAAATGCCAAATGCAGGATATTTGGAAATTTCATTACAAGCAACAGATCTCACTCTCATTCCATTCACTCCCGAAATTGATATAAATATGATGCACCTGATTTACTTGCAAGGAAATGCGGAATTCATTGGGCCAGTTCAAAAAAGATCATTTTTAGCAGAAATTAAGGAAATGAAAGCAACAATCCTTTGTACCTCAATTTATTTCAATCCATCAATGTATCCAGTTCGTTATAAAATTGTTTTTCCTAACGATTTCTTAGAAACAGTTAATTATGTCGAAATAAATGATAAAACTGAAGTCAAAAGAGAATCATTTTCAAAAATCGTCGATAATGACAAATATAGTGTAGCTAATTTAAATAGAAAAATCCCTCCAAAAAGTAAATTTAAGATTGTTTTCGCTTTTACTGCGAAAGTTGAAGAAGATAAAAATATTTCAAAGATATCATTTCGAAATGAGCCTTTGACTTTTGATACTATTTATATTCCATTAAGTAAACCAAATCCTGAAACTGCTTCACTTGTTGACGAACTGAAGAAAGTAATTAGTTTTGATTTCGAAAAAAATGAAAGTTCTTTATTCGAAAGTAGAGAACTACCAAAAGATTTCACACAACCAATACTTGAAGCGAACTTTATTTATTCATCAGACAAGAAAGTTATTTCTCAACAAATATCACATCTTTTGAATGGAACAATACTTTTTGAAATACGTCAAGGCAGGCAAAAGTTTTATTTTCCAGCTAAAGAAGTTGAATACACTTGTAATGTTGTAATGAGAAATAAAGACTTCTTGCAAGAAGTTACATTACGATATCAAAATCCATTAGGAGGAGATGTTCAATTTGTTCATTGTATTTACCAAGATGAAGATAAACTATCAGATCTAATTGGAACCTTTACCAAAGCCGATTTTCTTACAAAAGAAGAAAATTATTTTTGTGCACCATTTTATCCAAAGGAGCCTGGTGTTTACACATTTTCAAGGAAAATTCCAATGGTAAAAGATACTTTATCAAGCAAGATGTCATGCTCTATTCCATGTGATGCAAATACAAAATTAACAATTCAAATGCTTAGATTGGCCAAAGAGCCGATTATTAAAGTACGTCCAGAATTCCTTGTGAAAGATGAAAGTGATCCCAACGTAAATTCATACTCTGGTTATATTCAATCGAGAACTCATCTTAGTTTCAAAGTTTACTATGAGCCAAATCCACTTGAATCTCTTCGAATTGTTTGTGAAAAGACGAATAGTGAAGAAGCTAAGCTCATTTTTAAATCAATTGAAGAAGATTTTAAAAAACTTGCACCAGCCTTTAGTAGATCAGCAGAACTGAAGGAAAATGTAGAGAAAGCAATAATTGGATTTACTGATTCCTTTATATTTCAAGAAGGTCTTTCAAATTCTGTGAAAATTTCTAAAATTGGAAAAGTACTTGAAGATTTCAGAGACTTTAATGATGCACTTAATATTATTGCAAATGAAGGAAATGTGATTATTAAAGATGACACCTCCAAAGCACTAGAATTAGAAATTGCATTATTTAATTCATCGTTAAGATTCCAGAAAATGTCAGATGGGAATGAAAGGGTGAGAATTTTACCTCTTTATCTCAAACATCATGATATTTTCAAGCAAAATGAAAAATACATAAGTTTAACTCTACCATTAAATAGTTGCAAAAATCAAATTTTGCCATATTTAATTGTTAGATATAATCGTTATGTAATATATTTAAGTTCTGATCTTAAACTTAGAAATATTTTTTATAAAATGTTATCACCATATACAAAAGTAATCATTGATAACCAAAGTTCTGTCCTAAAATTTAAAGGTGATAGAATGTTTGCTATTTTTAAGCCAAAACAAGTTCTTGGTTTGATTAAAGCGTTGAAAAGTAAAAGCGAAGATGAAATTAATGATTTTATATCTAAAACAATCTTCGTTATTGACGATTATAATCAATTTTCGAATGATTTCGATGATATTCAAAGAAGATTGGTCGAATTCATTTGTTCCAGGAAACAACAAAAGGAAGAAATGGATGAAACTGATGAAGTTGACATTACTTATTGTAATAAAATGCTTAGAATTTCTTGTATTGACATGAAACCTATAAATGAAGAAAAAATTATCACTGAAACTGGAAATTATTCCTCTAATTTGATGTCAGAATTGTATAAAAAGAAGTTTTCGGCATCGAGGAAATCAGTCAGATATTTCGATTATTACAAGCCTTACCATGTGCATGTTTGTATCGTCTTTGAAGGAATTAAAGTTGATAAATTTAAGGAAGTGGTTGTAAGTATGGTTAATGCTATAATGCAAAATAGTGTAGATAAAGATGGAGCTATCGTTTTGAGAGTTCCTGAAGCTAATTATATCAATGAAATTATATCAAGCGTTTGTGATTCAATTAATAAAATAAACAATGATGCATGATTCATAATCGCATAAATATTATTGTAATTAAATAAATAGATGATTTTATTTTAATTTTTTGTTTATATCTGTTTTGTTCTTTTTTTTTTTTTTTTTTTAGATCCAATTGTGAAATGTGTTTCAACTTCATTATAATTATCAAATGAGTGCAAATGATCTTCTAAATAAGTAAAATTTATAAATTGAAAAACTATATAATGATTTATAATTATTAATCGTTTTTTACTTTTATCACAAATAAAAAATAAATATTAAAAAAGTTAAAACATCAAATTTATTCATTTAATATTAACTAATCTCCAGAAATAATAAAAATGAAATTATTTTTATTATATTTTTTGGAAGAAAAATAAAACACTTTTACTCATCTTCATATATTAAGAAAAGAAGAAGAAATTCAAAACATTGTTTCTCTCTTTCTGATTACACTCCATGCATTTTCGTAAGCTAATTTGCTTGCATAGTAAAAACAATTGGAAGGAGTAATATCTGAAGTAACCAAATATGAAGAAGTTGATGCAGATTGTGCATTTGCTTTCAATTGGGCGAGTGCCTGAGATTGAGTTGTTGTTGATATAAATCGTGACACATAGTTGATATGATTTTCAATAATTAACACGAGATCTTGAATAACAAGTCCTAAAGCAGAAGTTGGCACCATGAATGGATTCTTGCAACAAAAAGGTATTGATCTAATTTTCATATATTCGTTCATATTAATAGCATTTGGTGCATTTTTATTTGGTTGTGGAATATTGCATCTAACATTGATGAGAAACATGTCACCACCAAGAGGTCTTAAGGCAATTACAAACATAGACCCGAGCACCTTCTTTGGTAATTTATCGTGTGGTGATTCAAACCAAGCTATTGATATAGTTGCTGGAACAAAAGAAGAAATTGAATTCGACTCTGGAATTCCATTTGATGTTGCCGAAATATTTAATGCATTCGAAACTTTTTCAATAGCAGAACTTTTTGAATCATTTCCAAATTGAGTAGATCCGCCATGTGATGGTGAGCGCATTGATGGATAAGGAACAAATAAAACTTCATGTCGACAATTTCTAAAGTAAATAGAATTGTCAACTTCGTCTAGAAGATTAAGAATTTGATCAAGTCGAGAAGCGATATGACTATTAGCTGCCTTTTCTTGCTGTTTGTCTTGATCTTTCTTGCTTGCTGAAAGTCTTCTCGGTGATATTCTTTGTCTAGGTGATAAATGCTTTGGTAATGGTGGCATTTGAATTTCATTAATTTGAAGTGGTGGAAGGTTTGGAGTAGAAATTGTTGAAGGAGAAGAAAGTGGTGAATCTGATGTTTGTAGTTGATTTATTGGTATCTTTGGTGTCTGTTGAACTGGTGTTTGTGTAGGAGATGTTAATGGTGTTGGTTGAATTGGTGCTGACAATTGCTGTTGTAATTGTTGTTGCTGCTGTGATTGGGAAGGATCATCAATTAACGAGATGACTCGTGCTATTGAAGAAATGAATGATGTATCTTCAACTTTGACATTATCTCCAATACATGATAAGAAATTAATAAACTCTTCAGAAGTCTGTTCTAATCTGTTACTTAATATTTCTTCAACTGTTCTTTGGCGTGGTCCTATGTAAACGATAGGAATGACATGTTTTTCTGTATAGAAACGATCACTGAAGCTTTCTGAAAGCTCAAGTTTTTGAGGAGTGCAAAGGAGCCACTGTTTATTCTTCTTCAGAGAGAGGAAAACATCAGACATTAAAGCAGGATCAATTTTAGTCTTAGGTGAAATTAAATATTCAATTGATTGACCTTTTGTGATCGGCTTTGTTGGAGTTTGTTGTTGCATTGCTTGTGTTTGTGGTTTCTTAGGTTTCTTTTGGGGTCTGCTTGTTTCTTTTTTAACAATTTCCAATTTGTAGTTGTTAGTTTCATAGCAATTTGAAATTGTCATGTATGTTGAGAAAAGATTAAATGTAATGATTTCTGATTTATTATCAACAATCGTAACTAGATTTCCACCTGTCGTTGATTTATGATAGAAATCAGCTGGTTTGTTTTGATGTCTTCTTGTGTTCATGAAATCTTCGAAAAAGAATGAAAAGTATTCATCTCGAAGTTTGTTCTTGAAAGTATTATCATCGAATTTAATTAACATGAAAGCAAGTACCTTTTCAAATAAAGGTTCGTTTGGATCGATACTGCAAATTAAATCAGTAGCGAATTGAATAATAAAAGTAAATTGCTCATTTGTGCATTTATCTGTTTTTGTATAACCTGATAATTTATCAAAAATGAATGGAATTAATTCAGGTGATTTTCGATTTATGTCATCAAAATGATAAGGAATGACTGTAAGTAAGTTCAGTAAGCATTCGATATCTGGGAGAGCTGAAATATTCGAAATAAGCCTCTTAAAGTTCGTTACAAGTCCAGAAGAAAGTTCTTTAATATTATCATTTGCTATTTCACATTGAAAGAGAAAATAAAAAGATGTGAAAAAGAAAGATGTTATTTTGAATTGAGAATCAGTAACAAAAGAATTAAAGATTTGGAATGAATCTGGAAAGCTTGATGAGTTTGTTAATGTAGAAGACGAATTCATCATTTGAATCTTTTTAGATATATCAATTGTGGATGCAGAATATCGAAGAATATCGCTAATATAACTGTTTGGGTTAGTAAAATTCCTTAATACAGTGAATGGAGAAAACATTGAGCTGTAATCAGATATTAATCTGGAATTAATTATGGGTACAATTGAATAGCGGAAAACAAATGGTGAGCAGCAGCAATTCATGCATGCTGAAAGTGCCATTAATGTTAATTCTTTGTTATTGAGGGTAGTTTCATAATCAAATTCAGAATCACTATCTTCATCACTATCCTTATGATTAAAACTTTTTGAAGTTGCATCGATCGCTTCAATATAAAATTTTAACCATGATATGGCCAATTTTTGATCGACATTTTGTCTAAATATCAAATCTTCAATTAAACGATTCAATATTGTCAAAAGTGGTTTAGAATAACTATAATTATCTTTTTCAATTTCATCATCTGTTTTATGCAGATAAATATCGAAAAGAAGTGGGCAAATTGTTTTGTAGATATAAGATGAATAACATCGACTATTATTCTTTTTAGCTCCCAAATAAATAGTGAAAAGAGTTTCAACAAATTTGACTGTATGCGAATAATTATTATATTTGCCAATGCCTCTCATAAATGAAATTGCGAAATTATGTGCGGTTATGTTATTCATCGTAATATAGAAGTTGTTGCTAGCATTGACTGCGCTAAGTCTTCTAGTTCTTCCTGATAAAACTTGAGCTTTTATCTCTGGAGATACAGTAAAATGTTTCGGTGGACTTGCAATAGAAACTCCATCTGAAAAATCTGAAGCACTTGGAAAATCAGTCTCTTTGTTTAATGACATTTTTGGAATATTTGACGAATCGGGAGAATCGCTCAAGTTTAATTTCGGCACCTGTGATAGACCTGGGGAATCTGAGGAGCTATTAAGCTGTAGTTTGGGTACGCTTGACATTGGGGAATCTGGTAAATTTGATGTTGGCGACAATTTTGGAAAATCTGTAGTTTTTGAAGACTCTGGAGATTTTGGTGATGATAGTTTTGGAAAGTCTAATTGATTTGTATTTAAATTTGGCCTGAGTGCGGTACTTCGATTTCGATCACCAATCATTTGTTGCTTAGATAGCGAAGCTGCAACTTGAGCAGCAGCTACTGCGTCTGGATTTGTTTTTGCAAGAGGAGTTGATCTTCTTCGGTTTGATGCTGCTCTGAAAGCTTGAACTTCCTGATTTGGAGAAGAGGAAGTTGAAGATACTTCATTTGTGAAGTGAAGTGGGAAAGCAAAGAATAAGTAAGGAACACGTTGGCATTTGATTTTTAGACTTGACATTGCATATAAAACAGGATTTGTTAAAAATTGTTCATCTGATGGTAAAATTTCAGATGATGATATTGGAACACCTTTTGGTGAATTAATTGATAATGATGAAGGCCCTCCGATTTTATTCATTTCTAGAAGCTGAATTGAGCAAATTGAAGCGAATATTGAAGAATATAAATTAAACATATTTCTCATTTCCTGATTAAAGCTAAACAATTGCGACATTGAAATTAATTTATCACAAAAACAACGTAGATTATCCGGATTATAATGACAGCTGTCAAAATAAATTGTGAAGAATATACAAACAAGCTGAAAAGTGCAAAATTGATTTTGACAGGTAAGAATAGGATTGAGAAGAGTTGGCCCAAGTCTTTCTGACGGGATGTTTCTTTGGCAAGCTGAAAGGAAAGGTCTCAAATGTAACAAAAGATCAAAAAGATCAGAATAAGCTTGAATAACTTCAGGTGTCAAAGATAAAGATAAAACCAAATTATTCGACGCTTTTGGTGACGGCATTTGAAGAGATGTGTTTGAAGCAATAGAGTTCATAGATGAATTAGACGTTGATCGAGGAATGTTGCCAAATTCTCCTTGATCAATTTCAGAAGTTGGCGATACTGGAACAAACGGAGGAGCCGATGTTTCTTGTTGAATAACTGGTGGTATTTTTCTCTTTACTGGTGTTGCTGATATTTCTGTTGTTGCCTTTTTAACAAGTGACGACATGAGTGCTTCTGTCAATCTGTAGAAAAGTGTCGATAATATGAGAAATATTTGAGGAAAGATATTTGTCGATTTACTTAATTGCATAATAATGGTTGAACCTTGTTTAGATAATTCCGAGTCAAAGAATGTTAAAAGAAGTTGTGTATAACTTTTTCCATTGTCGGCTACAAGATTTGCAATTATTGAATTTGATAATGAAACTGATCCGGCTCCTGATTCGGAATCTGAAACGTTAATTGTAACTGATCCTGAATCTAAACTCGAGCTCTTAAGCGACGATGTAAATATTGGATATTGATTTGAACTTCTTCTGCTTTGTTTTGTTAGGAAGAATTGAACTGAGTCTTTAAATGGGACGTCTTTTGGAGTATCTGGATAAATATAATTGGCACTCTTATTAATTGTGATTATAACTGGGAAATTCAATTGTAAAAATGTAAGAAGGCTTGTATGTAATTCATTTAATTCAATTTGATTTCCAATTGGTAACATTGATTCAGCACGAATTAATATTTGCATTGTATAATAAGCAACTTGTGGATTCTTATGAATACCTGAAAGAGTGGAAATTGAATGTGGAGTGGACATATTGCGATTGAAAAATGAAAGCATTGGAATAACAATGGAATTTTGGCATTTTTCATCAATGCATTCGTAGTTCTTCCAAAATGATGGTAAAATAAAATCAGATATAATATTAATCCAATAATTAAATTTAGGTGGATTAGTGTATATAGCTTCGTTATCAGTAACAATTAGAAGTTGTTCAACCATTGTATTTCCAATGTTCTTTTCAGTCAAATTTTGAAGAGAATCAACGAAAAATGCTTCTTCAACACATTGCTTCCAGCTTTTATAGTCAATAATTGATTCGCATGCAGTAATTATGTTAACTGTGTTCTTCCAAATGATTGGTGTTCTGAGATTACCTTCAACAGGTGCAGCTAAAAGTTTACAAATAATATCATTAATTTTTGAATCTGTTTTTTGTGCATGTGAAGGATTGTTATTTATTAAAATTTGTATTGCATTAATAATACGATCAACTGCCTTCGTTGTTGATGGTGCTGACGAAACAACTGGGTCTGTTAAATCTTGATTTGAGACAGCTTTAATAATTCTGTCCAAATAAGCATTGAAAAGATCTAATGTTATTGGTCCTTGACTTGGAGAAATTGGCTTTATTATATCAAGAATTTCTTTCCAAGCTTTATCCACAGAAAGTGGAAGTTTTGGAAGTTCTGAATAATCACAAGTCTTTGCAATCTGATGTTGATGCAGTTGCAATTGCTGTATTTTGTCCTGAAGCTCTTGTATCTTGTCGCTAAGATCATTTATCTTATTCATGATTTGACGAGAATTAGTTTTAATTAACCTTTGAGCATTTGGCTTACCAAATGCTTTATCCATTAACATATAAAATGATTTCACTTTTGAATTTAATTTAACTATTGAATCTTTTTCTTGTTTTGCTTTAGTTTTGAGATTCTTTTCATTTAATTGAAGTTGACTTTGAAGTTGAGTTATCATATTCTTTTGTGATTCAACGAGTTTATCTCTCTGAATTTTTGGTTTCTTTTCGTTTTGTGCTTGAAGTTTTAATTGATCTTTTGTCATTTGATTTTCTGCAGCTAAAGTTTGATTTTCAGCTTTTAATGATTGATTTTCTGTTAAGATTTTTTGCTTATCAGATTTTAATATAAAGTTCTCTGATTTTATTGATTGATTCTCTGCTCTCAATTTTTGAAGTTCTTCATTTAATAGTTGAGAATCTGACTTCAAAGATTGATTTTCTGTTTTCGCTGATTCGATTTCAGATTTCAATTTTTGATTATATGCTTTTGATTTTTGATTAAATGATCTGAGTCTTTGATTTTCTGTTTTGGCGTTTTCTACTGTTGATTTCAATTGTTGATTTTCTTGCTTAATCAATTCAGCTTCAGATTTTAATTTTTGATTTTCCACGTTTATAGACTCTAATTCTGATTTTATTTGTTGATTTTCTTCTTTTATTGTATCAAGTTCAGCTTTTAATGATTGGTTTTCATTTTTTAAATTTTTATTTTCTATTTTAACTGAACAAAGATCATTTGAAAGATTCTGAAATTTGGAATGAATATGTTTTAGCTTTTGATTTAAGCTATCAGATTTCTTAATTTGATTATAATTATCTTCTGAATTTTTCATTAATTCTTGGATTTTTTTATCAAGTTCAGCAGAAAATTTATCAATTTTATCGTAGTAATTATGAACCCATATTTCAAATGAAGGTGCATTTTTATCATTTGAAATTGCGTCGTATTTTTTGTTTGATCTGGTATTATTTAAATTGTTGTTATCATTTTCATTGTTATTCTCAGTGTTCTCGTTATGTAAATTATTGTTGTTAAGGGTGTTTTCATCATTAGAAATATCATTAGTATGGCTGTTATTAAAATTGCTGCTATGTAGATTTTTTTCTTCATTATTTTCATTATTTTCGTTTTTTAAATCTTGTTCAATTGGTTCATCTTCATCTAATTCAAAATGGTTCCCTTTTTTATCCTTTGAATAAGTTTTGCGAATTCTCTTTCTTTTCTGCGCTTCATCAGCATCTGTAGAAAGTTTTTCAATTTGGTCTTTCAAATCGGTTATAAAATGAACTTCTTCCATCAATTTATTACATTTGACTTTATTTTGTTTATTAGTTATATTTATATTCGAAAAAATAAATGATTGTGTTTGCATTGCCTTCATTTTTTGTTTCATTTTTTGAAGTCTATATCTTAAGCTATCATTTTCATCTTGTAATAAATAAATTAAATCTTCAAGATCAGTAATTTTTTGTTCAGGAGTAAGTGCATCATTTTGTGTTTCACAATTAGGGATTTCGTTTTTATTTTGAATGATTGATGAATTCTGAGGACTTCCAGATGCGGAAGTCATCTCCAAATAATAAAAATTTTATAGGAAACTTTTTTAAAAATACCTCAGAAATTAAATATAAATCAATTCAAAAATTGTATAAAAAAAAATATATGCAAGAACTAAAGCAAACGTTCAATTAAAAAAGAAAATGTTAACTGTAATAGGATGAAAACAGCCTTTCATATTTGTTTCAAATTTTATTAAAAAAGTGAAAGATCTACTGTGCTATTGTAAAAATTTAAAAGAGATTGAATTTACAATACAAATTCAAAAAAGATTTACGAAAATCTTTTAAAAATTTTTAAAAATTTACGTTAATTTAAACGGTTTCATGATAAATATGTAATTATGGAATAAGTTAAGCGCATTAATATTTTTACTCTAAGATAAAATAATAATAACACATTAAAAAGAAATCCGCAAATTCATTAAAATGATTTCGTAATTATATCAATAAATTAAAACTGTGTTCCTCTTTTGAGTATATATGTATATAAATCAAATTACCACTTTTTCATTAAAAATTTGTCTGAAAGCAACAATAGGCTTTGTCAATTTCTTTGAAGCATTAGTATATTTTGGTAAGGAATCTTTTTTAACTTGAATGCCGAGCATTTTATAAACTTCATTGGTGATACCAAGAGATTTCTCTTCTTCTCTTCTTTCTTTAAGTGTGTTTACTCTCTGCTCTTCTTCAAAAGTGTCAAACTGATTCTGATTAGCTCCGCTAAAATGAAGGAAGAGTGGCATTTCACCAGAAGTTTTTGTTTCCATTGCCTTTTGTGGCATTTTCATGTTCGGCATTTTTGTTGGATAAGAATGTTTCTCTTCCTGAGTGAAGTTGCTTATTGAAATAGAAGATTCTAAATTATTAGATTGGCTTGTGTTTTTTTCAAATCCTATTTTATTGCTCATATTCAAAGCAATATTAGAAGTCAATCTCATGCTAATATTAATAACTTCGGATTTTGAATTAGAAATTGAATCACTCTTCATTTTATTTGTTTTGATTTGATCTTCATTCTGTTGTTGTTGTAGTTGATTTAAACTTATTTTTTGATGCTTGGGGCTGAAACAAGATGGAATTCCGTGTAAAGGAGGAAGAGGATTCTTTAAAACAACCGCTGAGTTTCTAACTGTTTGTGGAATTGAAAAGCGTTTTTTTCTCTCTTTGATTTCTAGCCTAGTTGCCATCATTTTCGCTTTACTAGCCGATGTAGCTGCTGCTGCGCCTAAAGGAGAATCTCTTGAAAAGCGAAGTGCTTTTTCATAATTAGATTTCAGCTTCAAAAGTCTTTTCCTTGTCAATGTAATTTTTTCATCAGCAGCATCAAATTTTGAAATTTCACAAGCTTCACTTGAATCAAAATTTTGGAATTCATTTTCTGGAGGAATTTCAATAGGTAAAAGCTGGCGCCAATTTGTATTTTCTTTAGCTATTTTGAATTCAATTTCTGGATCATAAAGAGGAACCTTCTTTTTTCCTTGTGAAATGTTTTTTTGTCTTGTTTTTAGTAACTTTTTGAAATCAGGCTTTATATCAACAATTTTTAACGCGCCTTTAATAACAGAATATTTTAAAATTCTGTCAAATTCTGTATCTGTCGTTAAGCTAGGCATGTAATTCACTTCGAGTAGCCAAGGCTTTAAATTATGGTCAATTAAAACGTCAAAACCAAGAATTTCAAAGCAGCGGCATTTTCCATCACTTACTGCAATAACACTATGGTAACTGGAAGAAAGAAAAGGTTGAATTGATGCCATTGTAAAGCGAATAATATCATCAATTTCATTTTGAAGCTGATCAGCATCTTTCCCACTTTTTCTAATTGATTCCATGATAGAACTTAAAGAACGCTTAAAAGGAGTTTCATGATGACTTATAGAAAAAACATCTTCAGCTTGCGTTGAATTCTTGTCTATTTTGCTCTTGGTCGTTTGTTCTGGATTAGATATTTTTTCTTCTTCTTCATCACTATCACTTTTCTCATCCTGAAATCGGTTGAATGGTTTAGCATGATTTTCTTCAATTAAGTTGCGATATATTTTTGATTGATTATTTTTATTGAATTGATCGTTTTGTTTATTTAAAGAGTAATTTGTGAGATGGCTATAGCAATGATCTAAATTATCTGAGCACGGATCGTTGTATGCTTCTGTGCAAAAGCGAGCCATACCTTCTTTATGTATATAAACACGGAGAGGATCAACTGATGTAACAAGAATATATATTCTTAAATCAAATTTCAATCCATCAATGAGAAAAGGTTTGATATATTGTTGCGCTACTGCTCCATTCCCTTCCATAAAGCTATTAGCAACAATTTCCGGTTCTTGTATGAGAAAAATGCCTTTACCCTGAGCTCCTCTATCTGGTTTAATAATAAATGTCCGTTCAACTCTATCGTTTATGCCTAACATGGTGCTTTTGAGCTCTTGATATTGATGCGGTAGAAGAAAAGTTCGAGGATGAAAGTGATAAATGTCAGGCATTACGCGAGATAATCGTAAAATATTGCGTGAAAGATCGACTTTATGAGCAATTGAATACATTCCAGGGAAATGATTATAAAATTGATGCGTTTCAAGATTCGAAGCAAATTCAAGTGTGCCACCACTGTCACACCAAAATAAGAGATTTTTTCTGTCAGATGAAATTATTTTATAGCCGAGATCTACGCAACACTGACGAACAGATTCGTAATTAGTATTGTCTAAATTAACAGTGACTGCGGTTGGAGATCTCTTTTTGCTTTTCTTCGTTTTTTTTAATGATGGGGACAAATAAGTATTCAATTGCCAATTATATTTTATACTTTTCTCAATTTTGAACAAAATTTTTGAGTTATACCTCAATTATTTTCACTACTTCTTCAAATTGGTTCAAAATTGAAGTTCCCAAATCAAATTACTTTATCTTAAGATTTTTAATGAATTTTCAGAATTATTATTTAAATGTAGCACAATTACAGCGTTGATTTAAAATAAGTTTCTAAATTTCAATGAAAGTGATAAAATTAGAATCTATTTGTTCAAATGGTCTAATAAATATAGTTTATGTATGAATTAAATAACTGTTATTAGGTCAATTTTGCATTTATTTAATAAATTCATGAATAAATAAAGTTTGTCCTCAATTAAAAAAAATAATTGAATTATGCACTTTCAATCTTTATATGATCTCATTCTTTGTTTTTTTTACTGAGTAAACATAACCAAAGTTGTCTGAACCAAAACTTTTTATAATTTGGAAATTGTTGATATCAATTATAAATTTACAAAAAAAGAGATTTCGATTCTTTAACATGATTCATAAAAACTAATTGGAGAACTAAAGCAATAAACATACAAATTTGAAAGATTTTTAGAGCAAATTGATGATAATTAATAGAAAAATATGATCTTTGACGGGTTTAAACTTTTGAATAAAAAAAATTCAATACTTTATATTTGAAAAATTTCACAATTGTTATAAATTTATAACTCCTCCACTTTTTCAAAGCAATTAATTTAACGAATAAAAATTTTCAAAATTCTTAATAATCTTTTTATCAATGTCAAATTCTCAGCCAATATACATTTTGAATGATGATGTCGATCTTCATCAGGTTATTCACCCTAATATTATGTATAGGTTTCATTTGTTTTCCAATTTTGAAATTGATTCTATATACATAAATTCAATTTCATCAGAACATTTCAGTAGCATTTGTAAAACTGCATTTTTTGATCCATTAATTACCTATTCGTTTTCAAATATTTCAGAAACATTATATTTTATTTTTGTATGTCAAAATCTTTGTTCGATCATCGAAATTGATGACGAGCAAATTTTTACGAAATTTTTGTCATCATTGGAGAAAGTTACATTGGTTCCTTCCAAGAAAAAAGATATAAGCATTTTACAAAAATATATAGAAAACCCAAAATTTTTATTTCTTGATGAAGATGAAGTACTTAATTCGCAATATGATGCAAAAGAGCTCAAAAGAAAATATTTTTTAATAAATGAATTAGTATTTGATGAACAACTAACATTAAGTCGATTTTTATTTCTAAGTTTATTAACGCTTTTTAATTTTTTTCTTCGTAGAAATTATTTCCCAACATTAGCATTTAAAGATCCATCTTTTTTATTTCCACCGCGAATTCAAAGTCAAAGCAAGAGCGGTGAAAAGAAGAAAATACCAAAGCTTCAAGACTCTGACTTTTTGAAGATTCGGATTATTGGGTATGGATCTCATGGAGTTGTAAGTTTAGCGGTTCATAAAACAACAGGATTCTTATATGCTATTAAAACGATAATGAATTTAAAATACTATTCAGCAGGGTTGTTATGTTTTGAAAAAAATTATCACTCAAGAATAATACATTGTTATGGAACTATTTCACAAGGAATGAATAAAGCATTTGTTCTCGATTTTATGAGTAACGGAAGTCTTAAAGATAAAATGATTACAGATCCAAATTTGAAGAGTAAAATTATCTATCAAATATTATTTGCACTTGATTACCTTCATTCATTTGGATTGATTCATTGTGATATAAATCCATCTAGTATTGTTTTAAATAGAGATTTTGATGCTTATTTAACTAGTTTCTCGCATACACGTGATTATGTATCACTAGATAAAAAAACGATTAGTATTGGAACTTTACACTTTATGGCACCTGAAATCATTACTGGATCAAGCCAATATTCTTTTCAATCCGATATATATTCACTTGGTGTTTTAATCTATGAATTTACCACAGGGAAAAAACCTTATGAAAAATTGACATTATTAGAAGCTATGAAAAGAGGTGCTGTTGGTGATATTGATCGTCTTCGCGTAACTGAAGGTCCAATTACTAAATTGTATGATTATTGCACATCATCCAAAGAAGGCAGTAGATCAACTTCATTTATTTTAAGGAGAATGTTTGAAAGTGAGCAATTATTTTATGCAAATGCTGATGAAGATGTTGTTATTGAATTCATTGAAAAAGTGAAGAAGCAGCAATTGATTGATGAGGAAACTTGTGATGAAGAAATTCTTGTAAACTCAGATAAAAGAAACGACTTCATATTTATAATTAATGAAGCTAATGATGGTAATCCAAATGCGCAATACAATATGGGTCTCATGTATCAAAACGGTTGGATTGTTAATCAAAATGATCAGATCGCATTTGAATGGTTTTTAAAATCAGCTAATCAAAATTATTCATTATCTCTTCTTGAAGTTGGTTTGGTTTATCATAAAAAGGCTGACAAGGCAAAAATTCCATTTGATTATCAAAAAGCTTTTGAAATGTACAAAAAAGCTGCTGAGCAAGATTTATCAGATGCACTAAACGGAATTGGTGAATTATATCTCGAGGGGCATTTGCCTGAAGGTGAAGAAAATCTGAATAGCATCAATGAAGCCTATAAATACTTCTTAAAAGCTTCTGATAAAGGGAATCATATGTCACAATGTAATTTAGGGAAATTATTTCTTTCTGGTAAAATAGGCGATATCAATATCGAAAAATCTCTCGAGTATTTCAATTTAGCGGCATCTCAAGGAAATCCTGAAGCAGAAGTTTCTTTGGCAAAAATTTATTCTGAGGGTAAATTTGTTCCAAAAGACGATGCGTTGGCAGCCAGATTTTATAAAAAAGCTTCGTACCATAAAAGGCCTGATGCAATGATAGAATACGGAAAAATGTTATTGGAAGGAAGAGGTGTAAATGTTAACGTAAATGAGGGACATATGTGGATTAAAAAAGCAGAGGATCTCAAACTATAATATAAATATCTGTTTGTTATTTTTAATTAGACATTAATAATTTCTTTGAATTTTGTTATTAAATTGTAAATTCGCGACTAAAGAATTTATTTTTTCAAATGCTTTTGCTAATAAATTCAGAGAATAATTTAATAAAATGAGAAACATTGATTTTCAAAGGTATAAATAATACTTTATTTGTGATTACGAGTATAATAAAAGTATTAGTGTATACAAATTCATAAAATGACTAGACATTGCCCAATAGAAAATCAAAATTCTGATTTATTTTTTGTCGATTGGCTTTTAAGTCTTTTATTAAAGATAAGTAATTATTTATTTTAATGAACTTAAATGCCATGGGCTAGAGAAGTTTGCTTTATTAAATAAAGTTTTATTTTTATAAACCAAAATCAGCTATGCAGATATGACGAGTCTCTTATCATAGATTCATAACGTAAAGTTTTTGAAAAAGTGTGTTAACGAAATTATGCGGCGATATCTTATAAAAATTGATCAAAAATTATTTTTAAAAATAAAAAATATTTGAATAATCTTTAATTTGTAAAAATTTCTTATTTAAAACAAAAATATTAAGATAGATGTTACTATATTTATATATAAATGTTTTTTTATATTTTATTCAAATTAAATTTTTGAAGCCTATTGTAAAAATTCTAAACAAATCTCTTTCAATTTTGAATTGATTTTATCAAATTCTTCATTCAAAAAGAGTTGAAGTTTCAAAACAATCATTAACCTATAATTCAAAATACAATCACCATGAAAACTCTTCAGTATATTGAGAGTGTTCAAGGTCAGCATACTCTTTCTAACTTTGACCTTTATGATACTTCCTCTTCTCAAAATGCAGCGCAAAAAAAGTATTCAAGCTGTTTTATTACAATGATGAATCTTCTCAATACCCTTGTTGGAGCTGAAATTCTCGGAATTGCTAACTCAATGATTTTTTGTGGTCTTTATGTATCAGTTGCATTAATGGTTTTATGTGCTTCATTATCATATGCAGCAACAATTTTAGTTATTAGGCTTCAAAATAGGACAGGTGCTGAAAGTATCAATGATCTTGCTGGAAAACTTCTTGGTCGTTGGGGTGGTAATATGTTATCAGCCTTTACTCTTTGTTTCACATATTCATGTCAAGTCGCATATCTTGTCATTGGTTCAGAAACAGTTACAAACTGGCTTCAACTTGCCAAACTTTATGAGTGGGAGCATGGTTGGCGTCGTTCCATCATTGTTTTTGCTTATTCAATGGTTTTGCCAATCATGTTAACAATACCTCGAAATATGGGATTTTTGGATACAGCATCAACAGCTGCTATTGGATGTCTCGTTGTTTTTGTTATCGTTATGATAGTTAAAGGATGTTTATACTTGCCGAAGTATGGAATTAATCCCAGTGTTGAAAAATATCAGTTTGGTTTGAATCTTTTCAATGCGCTTGCGATATATGCAATGATATTTGCTCTTCCGTCAATTGTTCTTCCATTAGTCAAACCATTTAATCCAAGTCTCAGAAAAAGATATTTCTTAATTGGAGGCGCTTTTATGCTTTGTTTCTCAATCATTCTCATTCCAAGTGTTATTGGTTATTTGATGTTTGGTAGAGGTGCACAACAAATTATTCTCAAATCTTTCGATACGCATGATATTGTGATCCAAGTTGTACGTGTCTTTTTCTTCTTTGTGGTTAATGCTTCTTTCCCAGTTGTTGGTATTTCTGTCGCTACTGATATTTCAGATTTAATTTACCATGAACACGATCCTGCAAAACTTCCATGGAAAAAGAGGATTGTCTGCCTTCTTATCGCTGACGCACCGCCTTTATTAATTGCAATGGTCCTTCCAGATATTCGACCTGCTTTAGAAATAGGTGGAGCTTTTGGAGGATGTTTAACAAACTTTTTCTTCCCACCAATGTTGTGGTTAAAGCAAAGTGATAAGCCGTTCTATCATCCTACTAATATATTATGTATTTTATTTGTTATGTTTGGTCTAACTTCTGCTCTTATTGCCACATATGAAGCTGTTATTGATGCTATCCATGCTTTCTCTGGTAAAAGTGAATAAGCCGACTGTTCAAAATACTCCTTTTTTTGAAATTACTTATTAGTTTTGAATAGCTCTATGAAATTATTATTTAAACTATTCATATTAGTAAAATACTATTTTTTTGCATCAAATTAAAAATTCAAGAGGGATAAAATAATAATCACAAAACTTTTTGATTTTTAAAAATATGTTCTTCTCTTTAAGATCTATGTCCTTCCCTTAAAAGAAAAAGATTATATTAGAGTATTTACAATAGTTTTGCCTTTATTGATTCATTATTTGTTCTATCGATGCAATATCCTTGGGGCACCAAGCAGACAAAATTTCATTTCCATCTTCTGTTATAAGAACATCATCTTCAATTCTAATTCCTCCAACTTTAGCAGCTAACTCAAATGCTCTATCAAAATTGACAGCTGCATACATATCTTTGTCTTTAGATTGTTCAAGTCTGGTTTTATGGAAATAAATTCCTGGTTCAACAGAAATGATCATATTTGGTCTTAAGGTATCATTATCTTTTCTGTCTGAGACGATATCAATTTGTGATTGATCAAAATAAAAGAATGTTTGATCATGAACATTGCAGCCAATATGATGAGAGACGCCATGAGGGCAGAATAATCTTGCAATATCGTAAGAGAATGGAGTGTTCTCTGGAACAACACCAACTTCTTGGCAAACTGTGAAGATACTCTTCATCATCAATTGATTTAATATTGAAATAGAACTTCCAGTCTTAGCAGAATTGCATAATTCAATTTGTTGTTTTAATAAAGAATCATAAACAAGTTTTTGTTCTGGTGAAAACTTTCCGTTTGCTGGGAAAGTCCTGGTGATATCACCTGCATAATGGTTGTAAAATAAGCCGCAGTCGAGTAAAACAAGATCGCCATCATTTACACGGCCACAATTTGAAGAATAGTGAAGATAAACCGAGTTTTGTCCTGATGCAACTATTGTTAAGAAAGAAACTCTATTGCAACCCAAGCGAGAGCCGTGGTACTGAAAGATGGCCTCGATATCAGATTCACCCATTCCAGGTTTAACTTCACTCCATACTTTTTTGATTGTTTCTGCTGTAAGTTGTGAAGCCTTTCTAAGCCACTCAATTTCGTGTGGGAATTTAATTCGTCGGCAAATTCCAGTTGCAACAAGAAGAGTATACTGATCGAGATTAGGAAATCTATCCAAAGGGAAATGATTCATGGGAATAGTTGTAGAATAAATTTTTGATGGTTTTAGATCATTAACATATTGAACCATATCGTCAATATCAATAACATTATCAACACCTGTTTGGTTAATTATTTCTTCTCTTGAAGGAATAGCTCCAGTCCAGATTTGGTAATGTTCATCATATCCTGATGTTACAAGAGTTGAATTGCCAGTTGTAATGTCAATAATTATATGTGTATTAGGTTGTGACCATCCAGTAAGCCAAAAGAACAAAGCTTCTTGAGTAAATGAGAGATCAGAACCTGAAAAAGGTTCAGTTGGTAATGGGGGTGAAGCGTAAACAATTACTCCTGTATTAATATTATTTTTTTTGAATACTTCGATAACTGCTTGTCGGTGAATTTTAAAATACTTCCCATCCATTTATGTCAGTATGATATGTTCCACTTTTTCAATTCAGCGTCGATATGAGAAGCACTTCACATTTGTGTTTTCATTTTGGAATTTATCAATTTGATTCAATAATGGTATTCAGAACAAATGTGGCGCTATAATAAAAGATATTGTTTACCAAAAGTTTTATGATTAATGTCTTAACCAACATTGTGATAAATAAAGTATGGCATAAACCGAAAATCAAATCGATAGACTTAGATATGTATGTAAATATGAAATGAATAGAGACAATATATCAAATTCAACATTACATCATGTTACTAGCATGTCAATTAATTATATTGATTAGATAAAAAAAAAAATGATAATTTTAGAATTTGCGACTCTAAAAATCAAAATATTTCTTGGATTTTTAAAAATAAAAACGTTGTATCGAATTATAAACGAAAATGTACTTTTTATTAATAAAAACTCATTTTGGAATTCTGACTGGAATTGCTTTTTGAATATCTAATTTCTGTGCGGTGAACATAGCATCGGCAATATCTCTTCCTTCTGCAGCGAAATAAACTGAAGATGGTCTATAATCATCAACGTCGGCACCATAGTTTCTTTTCAGAGCAAAATCAAGTCTTCTAAGGAGCATATTCATTTGTGATTTAGACAATTTCTTTTTAGTATCTGGAATCTGAACTTCAAGAGTTTCAGTAAGATCATTACCTTTATTACAAATTGGGCAACTCTCGGGTCTAACTGGATTTCCTACATCATCTTTAGATTGCCAGCATTCTTTTTCGTCGTGGAATATATGTCCACATGGGAAAATTAAAACTTCGCCATATTGAGGTGGACTCAATGGCTTCAAACAAGAAGAACAGCAAACGTTGACAGATGTTTTCCTTCCTTTTGTGACATATTTGAAAACTTCATCCAAAATGTGGCAAGTATCTTCTGCTGACATCTGTAAAAGTGAATCTGCAAGTCTTTCTTTGAATTCAACCTCATCTGATAATTGAGCTAAAATCTCACGAATTTCATTGAAGTCAAATTGTCTAACATGAATGAACAAAAGAGTAAAGAGAAGTTTGACTGGGACTGAGTCCATTGATCCAATAACAAAGTGAGTGAAAAGTAAGAATAGAATTTTTCTAACAGAAGCTGGTTTTTCTCTAGCAACAAAGAATGGGAAATTGAAAGCTTGGAAGAATTTCATATTTTTCATGCTTTTAATGCCATCTTCGGCAGTGATTCCTTCTTTTTCAACAGTTTCCTTCTGGAATTCAAGGAGAGAGTCAATAGCGTTTAATGCTCTAACAAGTGGTACATACTGACCAAGCTGGGCCTCAGATGAAACATTGATCGTTTCAATCCCTTCGGTCTCTAATACATCTATGAGTGACTTCTCGACACTCTTAATGGCTTCTTCTTGATTGTTGGTCACTTTTGCAATTGTTACAAAGCAATCACTGACTCCATATTTCTCGCAAACTGTCTTAGCTTTTTCGATATCCAATTCTGAACTGTGGTCTTGGAAGAATAAAATTGCATTTGATGGATTTATATTGCAAATAAGCTCGAATAATTCATCAAGATGTGATTTTGCATTTTCTGTATCAAGTTCAAGGTAAGACCCAAGGTATAGGAACTTCTGAAGATCATTCGTGAGTTTGTTTTGAATTATCTCTTCTTTAAGATCTGGATAGTTGTTCAAAACGAAGTTGAAGAGAGCATCTGAATTGATAAGAACAAGTCCTTCAATGTTATCCAAAAGGGCTTTTTTCACTTCTTCTTTATCCTCAATATGATTTTCTAAGAAATCGAGAATTATGGTTCGATCTTCAGGTTCACAAATCATTGAAGATACAATGATATCATATCGTTTTTGCTCTAAGTATTTGGCTTCAACAGCAAATCTGAAACCTGCTGCAACTGAGTAATTCATGAAATCTTCTTCAGTTATTAGAGTTGGATATTTAGAGCGAACCTTATTGATTACCTCAATTCGTAATGATTGTGGTTGCTCAGTACAGTGGAAACACCAGTTGCATGTAAGTCTAAGGGCGCATCTCGTGATTGTAACTTCTGGTTGAGCATAGAGAGGGCAAACGATATTTAATAAAGGTAAATATTTTTCATATTTTATGTCATCGCCTTCGGCACGTTGATTAAGAACTTGCATAACTGCATCAGCAAAATATGATAAATTTAATTCGTTATTTGGTGCGTACTTTAATGGAAGAAGTGTAGCACATTTACTAAGAATAGTTGTGGCGAGTTCCAAATCATTGTCAATTATGTTTGCAAGACGTGCAAAGCCAAGCATATTCGTTGGGCAGAAGAGCCAAAGACAAATCATTCTTTGGGCAAGAATCTTTTGCCTTCTACGTTGCTCTTCCTCTTGAGGAGAAAGTTCTCTGCCAAATCTGCCGCGTTTTTTAGTTTCCTTTTCATCCTGATCTCCTTCTTCGGCATACCCAGCATCATGTTGATGGCCGTGATCATGTCCATGCTCATGTCCATGTCCGTGGTCGTGATCATGTCCGTGATCGTGATCATGTCCATGATCGTGTCCATGGCCATGATCATCGTCATCATCAGAGCCATGAAGTTTCTTCTGTCTATCAATTTCATCCCAATCTATTTTGTTCCTCCTTTCCTCGGTTCTTTCTTTCCTCCTCTTTTTAATTCTTTCCATTCTTTCCATTCTTTCAACGTCTGCTGTTGTACCTTTACGCCTCATTTTTTGAGCAATTTGGCGCATTCCTAAAGCACTGTCAGTGTAAATGAATGATAGGAATGTTTTGAATTTGTTAAAATCTTCTTCGAGAATGATACAAGGGGTAATATAGTCTTGGAAAGCAAAAACCATAATTTTGGAAAAGGTTCCTGTAAGGCCAAATTCATAAATAATAGATGCAATGTCGTTTGCATAATTTTTAGGAATTTTAACTCTCATAAGACTCCTTTCTGCTAATTCGAGGTCATTGTTTTCCTTACAGAAAGTTAAGAAATTCTTGACAAATTCAGGTGTGATATAATCATCAGTACGCATTCCTCTTTTTTGGAATATTGTTGAGTAAAATACTTTCATATATCCTGCCTTTTCAATCATTTGCAGTATTTCACCTGTCATAAACTTTTGTATTGAAACTTTTGAAGACATTCTAACGCAATCACGAATTGAACGCTCAATTAAGTCTTCTTCTTTGCTTTCAAAGGCGTAATTAAGATATTGAGTAATAACTGATTCTGTAAGCTGTTTCACAGATAAAGTTTGTTCAGATATACGATCTGAAAGACCAATTGCATCAATTTCTCGGTATTTTGAAGCGCTAATAATCAACTTGAAAGCTCCTTCCCAATCTTTATCATCAACATATTTTGATACCATATGTTTCCATGATGTAAAGTTCATTTTTATAACTTTTTGAGGTTGAACGCAATAAAGATATTCATTGGATGCTGAAATATAAATGCTCGAAGAAATAATAGCTTGGGAAAGAGGACTTTGGTTTCTTTGAACGAGAAATTCATCATATTTTGGAATTCTCCTTTCAATTGATAATCCAATATCGCGAGTATTAATAAACTTGGTAATAGCATAGTTTGTTGTTATGGCAATCATCTTTGAATTCCATAACACTGCATTTGTAGTATATTCTTTTTGATTAGCAAAAATAGTTGTTGATCCGGAATAATTGAGGAAATTAGCACTGCCAAGAGTATAATAATGGCATATATTGCCAGAAAATGCATATACATCAATATTTCCATGTAATCCTTCATAAAAAATCACAGAAGGAGTCATATCAAAATTGCCAGATCTCCCAGTAACCTGTTCTTTGAAAGGCTTTGTTGGATCTACTAATATGAAGTGATTGGTCATAACAACAATTCCAGCTTCAAACATGAATTCTTCTTTTGTAAAGAGAATCTTCGTTACAGGATGAGAATCTCTATTTATTTCTTTTTCACTTAATGATTTTGCAATTATTTTGCCGAAAGAAATTTTTGTTGTTAATCCAGATACGTCACCAACATAAAAACTGTCGTCTTTTGGACCAAATGATATAGCTGTGATCTCCTGTTTATGAAGACCTTTAAATGTTGTTGTTAAGCAGTAGTTGTCATCTACAGAAAAAACACAAATCGAACCATCAGCATGTCCTGTGATGATAAAACTACTTCTTTGATTAATCCCAATAGCTGTTGGAGTTGAGAATTTGTTGTTCTTTGGATTTTGGAAAGTTTTTATCGATTCGGTCTTCAAATCAAGTAAAACTGGAAAGCCAACGTCTGTCCCAATTGCTAGAGAATTTGAATTTGAATCGCTGGCAACAATTGAGTGCGCATTATTCATTTTAATAATGTTTTGGCTCCCATGGAGAATAGAAAAATCGACTTGTCTTTTCGACATTTTGTATAAATCGAATTGAATTTGACATTCATCACATCACAAATTTTGAGATAATGATCGATAATAGTTCAATTTTAAAAATTTAGTAAAGTGCAAATAATATAGAATTTAATATAAATTTGGTATTTATTGAATTTGTGAATATCATAAATCATCTAATTGTATTGAAAACCAAATATAATCATTTATAAATATTTTGGCCTACAGCAATAGTTATGAGACAAATCGAATTCATAATTACTATTTATTTAAGTAAAATATTAAATTTTATGGAATTTCTATCTCTTACAAGTCCAATACCAAAAAATTGGGAGCAATGATTTTTGTATCACCACTTTTTCAGAGGGATATTAAAAAAAAAAAAGCATTCACTCAAAAATGTGTGAACACAAAATATTAAAAAAAAAAGTTGTGTTTGTGTTTGATCGTTCTAACACAAACAAACTCAGTCAAAAAAAAAAACAAACACAAACAGACTTTGTGAATATTTGAATGAAACACAAACAAACATATATAATTTTTGACTAAAAAAAGTTGCTTCCAAAATTGAATAATATAATTCTATGAGTTTTTTTCAATGAGTTCTTTCAAAATTGAATAAAGTAATAATGGCTTGGCTCGATTTATCAATTATCCCACATCAAGAAATCTCGCAAGAAGAAGCAAATATGCTTAATCCAATTCAAATAAAATTTAATCATGGTTATGTAAAAAAAACAAAAAAAAAATACAAATCAAATTGAAATCAAAATCGAAGATGTTGACACGACATCATTAACAATTTCAGGACAAAATTTACATTCAATTAGGGAATGGTATAGTTTCATTAAAAATTCATGCAACCTCGATAAGCAATATTTATTATTTGGAAGAAGCTCAATTCATAACATCGGTAGTGGTTTTGTTTCGGATCATTTACATTTCGCATCTTTTTTAGTGATGGGAATCTACGAATTTCTACTAATATCGGTGAATGAATATCAACTTAATAGAATGGTCACTGGTAAAGCAATGCTGCCAGCTGACCTCGCTACAATTATGAAAACTACAAATGGTAACGTCACATCAGTTGATGAGATATTAACCCAGCACCAATCCCAAAGAGAAAATAATTTTGTCCAAATGGTTGCCAGAGCTAACGAACTTCCAGCAAGAACAGTTAACCAAGTGCAAGTTCAAGAAAACATAGATCCATTAACGAATATAACTGTCTGGAGAAGATATTCCCCATTGCCATATTCTGTTAACAACATATGTTTTTCCATTGATGAGCACTTTAATAATCTTGGGAGAACAGTTCCTTTAAATGAAGATATCGTAAGAGAAGTTTGTACAGAAATTTTGACAAAGCATAAAGAAGATGATCAAACTTAAATAAACCATTTCTTAATTATTTTATTTTATTTATTTAATATACATATATATTATCATTTTGTTTAAACTTATATTTAAAAATATAAAAAATTCATATGGAAAAATGTATTTTTTCTTATTATTTTTTTTTCTGAGTAATATCTTAAAAAATAATGATAATAAACAATTAATAATAGCTGTATTTAAAAATAAAAGTTACATAAAAAATAATTCTAAAAAAGTTAAAATTTATTTTCTTTTTATAATTGAGATATTAGTTTTCATTATCATAATTTATTAATCAATCAAAATTGACTTTTTCTATGAATTGTCTCAATTATAAAATAAAAATCAATTGAAAATTTCCATAGTTTTTTTTCTAAAAAGTGATTTTATTAAAAAAACAGCAAGCATAAATATAATATATATAAATATTTAATAATTCTTAAGTTTTAAAATTCTGATAAAAAATGAGAGCATAAAAATTTGAGAAGAGAAAAAAAAAATCTTAAATATTTTTATTTATAGTAATCCTGCCCTAGCAAAAATTATTCTATAATTGCAAGTTTTACTTGCCATTATTATAGATTGCTCAATTAATTTTACATACTCGTCTTTGCTCAAATTTGTGTCACTCTCCAGAAATCTTTGGCCAAGTAGCCATTCAAAATTATTGTGAACAATTGAGAAGAATTCTTCAATTGGGTTGGTGAAACAACCCAATGCAGCGGTTCTAGTAATAAAGCAGTTATTACTATTTAAATAATTTTGAGTGATTTCTGTAACACCGTGAAAAGATGCATTGTCGCATAAAAAATATTTTTTTTCGTCATTATGTGGAAATTGATCATTTAATTTCCATAAAAAGGTATTAAAAATTTCTGAATCAATAGGTTTTTCTGAGATATAATATAAAACTACATTTGAGTTTGATATTGCACATATCAGATAAAAAGGGGAGATATTATGCAATTGATCAGTTGAATTTACCATGGTTGCGGTTCCCCGCCCTTTGAAACTTTTGTGCACTCTCAAATCTTTGCAACGGTATTTTTTGGGTGCAAACGGTTTCTCATCGACACATATAGTATTATTAAAGTTCACACCATTTATTGCTCTTGAAACAGTCATTTCAACAAAATCGTTAAAACGCACATAGTATCCTCCTGTTTTAATATTTTGAACTTTTGACACATTATTTGATAGGACACGAAAATGATTATATGAAATCTGACAGTTTGTTTCTTTTTGAAAATGCTGACAAAGCTGTTTCAATGAAACAGCTCTTTTTGCTGACTGCTTATACCATTCATCAACTTTAGACGTCAAAGATTTCTTCATATATAAGTAAAAGCAATATGAATTAAAATGTATTTTACGTATATTTCTTTTTTAAGCTTATAAAATATAAATTAAAATGTATTTTTACAATTTTTATTAAATATATTTACATATAAAAGCATTTTGAAAATTTATTATTTGTTAAATTTTGTAATATTTTTAAAACAAATTTAAAAATATTTGAGGAACCAAGTTTAATTGAAATAAACGGGTACTAAGGCTAATTATATATAGAAAAAATCATAATAATTTTTTTTTTCAATATGATTTTTGCATTGAGATAAAATACATTTATTTGGATGATTTTATTAATAATATTTGATATAAACAGGAAAATAAAATAATAAATCAAAATTAAAAATTTATATGAAGCAAACACAAAAGTTATTTATTATTTAGTAATAAACACAAAACATGAAAAAAAAGTTGTTCAAAAAAAAAAATATAAAGGATTTTTTTTTATGTGATAAATTACCAAAGAAAAAAAAAAGGTGTGGAAACTCTGAAGTATTGAATTTTTTTTGAGAGAAAAAATCGTGAATATTTCATATATTCGGATAAAATTCATTCTAACATGATTTGTATATGAATTAATTATGATAGACATGATTTGGGCCAGATTAAATTTACTGGTATGGAGATATCAAAAATGATCAAAATTACTAATTTTCTAAATATGCAGTAATATTTACGGGACACTATAAGCTCAAAAGGTATGAAATGTATTGTCCTATATTTTAAGTTAAAATTACAAAGAATGGACCGCTATAAAGTTAGATAATAAAAAAATATGTGCAAAATTTAAAAAAATTTCAAATTTCTTTGAAATTCTCTTACAGAATTATAAAAAATCAAAATATATATTTCATAATGGTCTATATTTTCGATTAGCATCACTTAAAATATCAATTGTCTGGCTAGATAAAGAGATATGAAATTCCTCTCAAAATTATTCAAAAAGTTTACCAACTAAATTAACGTATAATACTTCAGACCTTCAAAAAGTTGATCCAAAATAACGTATAATACTTCAGACCTTCAAAAAGTTGATTGAAAAAATAACGTATAAGACTTAAGACATTCAAAAAGTTTATTTTTAAAAAAGAACAAAATATAAATATATGATTTAAAATTAAATGAAATTGCAATTATGTGAAAAAAATATAGAATATGTTCGAAAATAATTAAATAGCAAAAAATAAAAAAAATACTTAGATAAATTCACATATAATCATTTTAATGGAAACTATAAACTAACATCAGATAAAGTAGGGATATATAAAAAAATGTTTTACGTATATTTACTAATTTTTTGAATGATCAGATCAATTAAGGAAGATCTGAGATTAAATATCTCTAGAACTCCAAACTTTAAAGCATAAGATACATTGTAATCTCTATATAATATTCTTAAAAGTTCCATAAATTGCAAAAAAAAGGTATTCTTTAAAGACACCTCATGATCAATATTAAATAATTCCCAAAAGATATATCCCAAACTTCAAATATTTTAGATATTGCATCAAATATTTCAATATTATACACAGAAAAGCTAAATAAAATATAAAAATTATTCATTTACAGCTTTTTTTGAATGATGATAAAATCATGGTATTGATATGTTATATGAAAAATAAATAACATAAACATTTCAATTTAAATATGTGATTATATCTTGGTTTTTTTTCAGCAAATATTATATTATTTTTTATGTTCATGATTTTTATGAGAAATTATATATAATATAAAAGTTATAAATGAAAGTGTAAGAGAGAAAAAAGTTTCCACACCTTTGAAAAAAACCATTTAAATATTATTTATATTTGATTTTTATTAGATTAATCGAATAATTTTTTTAAAAGAACAAAAGTTTTTTTATTATAATTTGAGATCAAATAATTTAAGGTACAAATCTAGTACGTTATAAATTGAGAGAAAGAACGTTATATATTTGAGACCCCTTACCCTATTGAAAAAGTTTTATTTTGAATGAGTGTCAGATTTGAAATTCTGAACTTTATTTTTTTTTATAAAATTTTTATGATAAAAATATTTTTTTTTATATAACATGTCGTTTAGTTTAATAAAGTGTCAAAAAATTTTGCGGTTTCTAAACGTACTAGATTTGTACCTTAATGTGATATTAATATTTTTCTGTGTTCAGTGTTGTATCAAGATGGCCAAAGGACGGTGATTACAAAAATACCTTGAACACAGAGCAAACACAACGAAACACGATTTTGTGTTCTGTGTTCAGATATTTTTGAGTGATTATTGCACCCAAAATATGGGATGCAACGATAGGAAATTTTCTGAAAATTAATTCATTTTTTTTTTGTTACTATGCTATTTTTTAAAAAATATGATAAATTAAATATGGACTTATAAATAAAAATGAATTATGGGCTGGTTTTGGAAAATATCTGTCAGAAGTCGAGATATCACTTTCATTTTTTCTGAGACTCTGTTAGATCATTTTGTAAAATTCTTTTTGATTAATTTTATACTACCGTAATGACATTAATATATTCCAAAATGCTAATTATGATTTTACAAACGCAATAAATAGAGTAATTTATATTTCATCTTGATGTATAGATAATTTGATATAAAATTTTGAAGAATGTTATAGATTAGGTTTATTGATAATAATAAAATAATATTAATATGAAATATGCAATAAAATGGCATTTTTATTTTGGTTATATTAGTAAAATATTAAGATGTGCAAATACTTTTATTTAAATCATTTTGAATATATAAAAAACATGTTTATAAAAAAAGGATTTTTTCGAAACAGTTTTGAAAATTATGTCAATATATTAATTAAATTTTTTGAATAAGTTAGATATATTTTATTAATATTGGGTAAAATAATCATATTCGTCTTAAATATTCAAATATAAATGTATTTGTGTAGAAAAAAATTTTCAATAATAAACTATCAATATCTTTTCAATATCTATAATATTTTATTCAAAATTGATAAGCATAAACGATGGTTTCAATAAGATTAAAATTCTAACCATATTGAATATTATAATAATATTTGAAATATAGGATTTTTTAGCAAAAGAATAAGCATTAAGTTTTATTTTAAAACTTACAAGATGAAAATTTCATAAAATCAAACAGACCTTCACAAATTTTGCATGCGATATCTCGACTTCTGACAGTTTATATCCATTAAGAAGATAGCGTTTATATTTATGATATATTTTATATGATAAACAGCATATTTAAAAATGTTTTTATTTGAAAAAACAAATATAATAAATCAAACAGACCTTCACAAATTTTGTAAGTGATATCTCGACTTCTGATAGACATTTTCTTATCAAAGAGGTATCATTCGATTTATTAAAGTTCTCTTAATTTATATTTCCTGTTTTTAATAATTTTTATTAGGACGTAAATATTGTGTCACTTTTTTATCGTTGCATCCAGAGGTGCGAAAACTACCTTTGGTTAACCAATTTATTTCAAATTTAGAAATTTATTTATACAGGTAAAATAATGTATAATTAATGTATAATTGTTTAATTTGGTTCGCTACGAGTAATATTATATTGATTTTAAAATTGAATATGAGAAAATAAACAATTCAAATTTTTATTTCTAAAAAAAGAGCACCAAATAATTTGTTTTTTAAGGTAATTTTTATATTTGTTTAAATAAAATAATTTATATATTCACATTTTTAACTTTTGTAATCGTTGAACAATTAAAGGATTTCAATATTCGAAAATTATACAAACAAAGAATATAGCATAAAATGATATAATATTACTAATATCAATGATATTATTTGATAATTCATAAATTAAACTATTTCCTTGGTTAAAAATTACGATTATGAAACAAAGATTCTCAAAAATATGTTTTATTGTTGTCATTTGACAAATAACTGATATTTAATTGGTTTAATAATTATTTCTCTAATGAATAATGCATGGTTTATAAAGATATAATCTGAAATTCTTAATAATTATTTATTTTAGTCTTATTTATTATAATGGTCTGTTATTATTATATTATTATTTAATTTAATGAAAGTATTAAGCGTATAAAGTGTGAAAGTAGATTTATAAAATTATTGAAGATAAGATCTGTCCTCTGTTTGCTATTTCAAGATAAAAAAAAATATTTTTTAAAATAAATTTCGTCCAAAAATTATATATTACTTTTTATTTATTTTTAATTTACTGATATTTTAGAAATATTAATAAAATATTATATAAACGAATTTGTACAGAATTTTGAGGGGATTTAATCCTAACGAACATTTCTACTCAATTCTTTTATAACTTTTTGTGAAAATAAAAATAAAACTACGCCCGTCGAGCTGATTTATAAATAATCATATTATAATATCATACCATATAATTTAATTCTAATATAAAATAATTATCCCCATAAAATTAATAGTATAGATAGATATTTATGTTTTCTCTAATTTTTTTGTTATAATAAATTTATCTCATTTATATTATAATATTATATATATATTAATTAGAAATTATATCAATAATTATATTTAGAATATGATGAAATGAATAAAAAATCAATATTGTTTCAACTTCAATCATATTCTTCAAAATATGAAAAATTTGAATATCGACGTATGAACTTTACAAATTCCACGTAGCACTTTTTGAGAGCTCGGCTCTCAAAAAGTGCGGAACGGAATTTGTAAATCTCTGAATTGCTTTCACTTTTTGAGTTTTTCTCCCTCAAAAAGTGACCATTCAAGAGATTTTCAAATAGTTTGATACTGATATATAATATTCATAATCAATTATGTACTTTATTTTATTTAAAAAATCATAAGGCTAACGAATTTTTTTTTTTTTTTTTTTTTTTTTTTTTTTGGGAGATATTTTTTGCCCCCAATCTCTTTTGACCCCAACGGTTAAGGTCAATATTGACCCTGTATCGTACTTCAGAAAAAATCGGCGAGAACTTTTTTGCACTTTAGTGAAAAAAAACATGAGTAGCTACATATGTGTGGGTAGACGATCAAAATTCGTTAAATTATTTAAAATTTTTATTTATGAAATAATTTTTTTTATTTTATTTTTATATATATAATATACGCCTTCATTAATCGCCTTTACTTGTTAAATATCAATGGGCAGCGGTTATTCTCAGAAAATTAATCATGAAAATATATTTAAACTTTTAAAAATAAATGCTTTTAACATTTAATAAAAAATACTAATTCAATGAATTTATTCAAAAAAATTGCAATTGAGAATACTCATAGAATAATGAAATTTGAACATACTCATAGAATTTGAAAATTTATGAAATTTGGTTGTAAAGTTTTCAAATTCTTGGGGCGAAAAAAAGTGGCATTTTGGGCGGAAAAGTGACCAAAATAGGAAATTCAAAGGTTTATATGATCATTTGAAAGGAACCGCCGGGCGATGTAAAATGAATTGAAAGGTTTTCTCCGGGCAATATAAAATTCCTCAATTTTTGAATGTGACAAAAAATATTAAATCTGCCAAAAAAGCATTATTAATAACATAGCTTTACAATTACCTAATTTAATATATATATATATTAAAAAAAAAATAAAAAAAAAAAAAATAAACGTACTCAATTCATAAAAATAAATCGCCCTTGTTTTTAATTTTTTGGGCGAAAAATGAAGGCGTAATATAATAATATAAAAAAGCATTTAATTAATAAAAGTTGACCAAATTAAGATTTATAATTTTTCAATAGTTATATAAATATTGAAAGAAATTTAAAATCATTTAATATCTTGTTATAGAGCTCCGAATTTATATTAAATAAATAAATATATAATAGTGATAAATTATATTATACTTATATTTATATTGGGAATGAACTTTTAATCAGCAGTTTTTTAAAAAAAGTTCTGAGAAGTTTCTTTTTTTTATCATAAATTTTTAGCAATTCAAAATATTTGAAAATGAAAAAACGATAAATAAGAATCTTTAATATCTTGTTATAGAGCTCCGAATTTATATTAAATAAATAAATATATAATAGTGATAAATTACATTATATTTATATTTATATTGGGAATGAACTTTTAATCAGCAGTTTTTTTAAAAAAATGCATACAAGCTATTTTGTCATTTTTTATTACTTTATAAAATAAAAATGAGTGAATTCTTGAAAGAAAACTCAGATATCATAATATATATACATTCTCGAGAACTTGTCGAATCTTCTTTAATGGAATTCTTGAAAAATTCAGATGATCTTGAAGAAAATTAGAAAATTTAATTCGCATTTTTAATGATTACAAAATTGATGAAAATTCGCAAGATTTAAAAGATGTCTTAAATATAATTATTTCTTTTTCAAATAATTATCCTAGAAATCTACTATTTTTTTCAAAGATTGAAAAAATTATTTTTTTTTTAATCCAAAAATTATGAAATTCTGGTCAAATATTGAAAAATTCTATATTTTTAGAACCAACAAACGAATTCTTTTATTTGCGCTCGACGAAAAAATTGTTACACTTGACCAAAAGATATTGAATTGTTTTTTTAGCTCCAAAAAATAAACATAATTCTTAACATTTATAATTTTTCTAATATAATATATTTATATATTTTTATTTATGTTAAATAATTTAAAAATATAAATAGTTCTAAAAGATAAAAATATTTAATAATTAAATTTTTTATATTCAAATATTTCAATGATCTTATTCAAAAAATAAAAAAACGATCATTTCACATTTAAAAATAAAATCGTTGATATATCACTTATTGCCCATTAAAATATTCTGGTATTTATAAAATAATCTAATTAACTCTTAATTAATATAATATATGAATATATAAATAAATGACGGAAGAGAATCCAGTACCCATACATATGTAGCTACTCACTTTTTGATTTTCCAGGTAAAATGAATGATTATGCATTAATAATTAAAAAAAATAAACTGAAACCAAAATCTCAGTAGCACGATAGCTCTGAAAAAAAAAATATTTCAATAAAATTATTTTTTTCAGATCTCAAAAAGTGAGATATCCTTAAGTTAAATATATTACCATATCGAAATCAATTTGGCCAATATTTTACATTTAAAAAGTTCAATATCAAAAAAACACCCTCACATCTCTTTAATATACAATACTCTCAACATACAAAAAAATATTGAATTGAGTTTGTCAGAAAAATAAATTTGGCTTTCAAAAGATTTACTGATTTAATGAGATCTTCATCAGATTAACTCTTTTTTGACTAAAAAAAAAAAAATATTATCGGTTTAATATGAAGATATAAATGACCTCATAAGTTTATTTGATGCTTCATTAGGTAATTACCAAAAAATCAGCAAAGATCGAAAAACACTTTCAAGAATTCAGCTAGGAATCAGATTCTTTATTATCTATACGTTAAATTCATAAACTTCTCAATTTTTAATTCAATATTATTTTTTTTAATTCAAATATATTTGAAATTATATAGATTTATTGAAAATATATTTGGCCTATTTCATGAATCAAGAAATTCTCAAATATTGGCTTTTTAAACTCTCAATTTGAAATAAATATTAAAAAATTTAGAATTATTTAAATAATTAGCCATAAAGAGACTAGTACCATTTACAAAGTTGAAAATAATGAAACATTCAAAAATTTTGCAGCCAAAGTTATTTAATTAAGGAGTGATGATGAAAAATGTACGGAAAGTATTGATACTTCAAATGGAACGTTTATTTTTTCAATATCAGACAGCACTTTACGATCAAACTTAAATAAGTATTCAATTTCATATCAAGCTAGAGTTGGAAGGTCTAACAGTATCATCACAAATGAAATTGAACAAATAATTATCAATTTCCAAAAAGAATTGAACAGGGGGAAACCATAACATATCACACAGTCCGAAATAAGTATCCTTTAATAACATCGAATGATGTTCATCAAACATTTTTGAAATTCACTCTCCATCAATATAAGAAAGCTGTCAAAATAAGATGCAGATATGAAGCTCTCTGGGGTCAACAAATATGGCACCCTGACATCAATATCTTTACAGATAAAAACTTGGTTCAGCATTATCTTTATGCTATATTGGTATTGGTAATTCTTTTTTCATCTGTAAATTTTTTCAACCGTTTATCAAAATTTTTACCGTAATGTCCGGGATCAAATCTTTCAGTTTCTGGGTCGAAACCATATTCTTGCAATATTGGCCAGCTTTTCCTTCACGGTAATACTCACCATTTTACTCTTATCAAAGATTCCTTCACGGCATATCTAAATACATTTAATACTAATTTCACAAATTTCATATCATTCCAAGTCTGAAAATTTTTAAAGAGCTTTATGTTACACTATTGTACCAATTTGTTTGCTTTTAAAAAATCATTTCTATTTTTGATATTGGCTGAGCTCAAGTCGAATCTTTAAAAGTATAGAAAAAGTTGTATAAATCATTGAAAAAGTAATTTTTTAAATGGAGATGAACTCGGTTAAAACAAAAAAATTGATATATAGTTTATATTCGTTTTATGCTTTTTATAACATGTATATTAACATAACAGAAAGTTTTTTTTTTTTTTGCTCACCTTTAAAATATAAATCAAAATATTAAAGGGCTCAAGAATTAACAAAATCACTATCTTTATCATCATAATTTGTTATATTCTTATTTACTTATTGGATCTCTGTTTTCCCTTAAATTATTTTAAGATATAGTCTACTGAAAAACCCCTTACCATTTTTATTCACCTATTTTTGGGCTTTAAAGGTGGCAAAAAGTACATTAGTCGAAAACCCACATACCATTTTATATTCAATTTTACCATATAAAATTGAATAGATTGCATTTCTAAATACTAATATCCAAATATAAAATAAATATTTTTTAAATAATAATAATCATTTTATCAAATGAATATTTCATCTATGTGTGAATATAATATTATGATTCTAACTCTTTTATATAGGGATTTGGTAGAAGGGTTTTCCATTTGGTAGGGGGTTTTACTCTAGATTATATGCTTATTTTATTGTGGTTATAAACAAAAATTATTTTGTTAGCTTCATTTTTGCTTTTTGAAAAACATTCTATTTTTCTGAGTCTCTGAAAAAAAATAACTTTTTGAATTCATTGAAAATGATTATTTTTTCAATGCTTCCTCAAAAAAAAAAACGTTTTCAATGATACAATACAACTTTTTGTGTGGACAATGCGAATTTCCTAATAAAACAAAAAAGAGAATTTATTCCATATTGAATTTATGTTAAAAACAATCACTTTTTCGGAATAACCGTTTTCGATATGTATCCACTATTTGAATGAAATTTTCTCTCAATTTCAATAGAATATTTGAGAGAAGTATTCAACATTTGAATGTTTCCCAAAAGCTTTTATTCAAAAAGACAATACATTCATGCATTCAAAAAGTTTGAATACGCTAATTCGGAATAAACAGTTTAAAGATAGAGATCATTACTTTTTTTCTTTTTAAAATGAACCATATCATGATTTTACTGTTATATCTATCTGTCAAATCTGTTAATTTAGCTAAAAATTGGAAATTCGTGTTTTTCTTTATTTTATAAGCGAAGTTGACCAAAAGGTCCTTGTTTATTCATGCAAATTCTCTCACGCATGATGTCCTGTAATGTAGTTTATTCATATTCATTTTGTTCAATGCCATCGCTTTTGCATTTCATCTGAAGTTTGTTAAGAGATTATATTTCGAACCAAGCTAGGATTTAGATTCATTAATTGATTCTTTAAAAAAATAGAACAAGAAAACGTATAATTTGTAACAAAGACAATGGAATCCTCACTTCATTTACTGTAATTGATAATTACATCCTTGAATCAGAATGTGCAAATGACATTGCAATCATAGATGATACTGCAATTACCAACCTGTTTGGTCTCCATCTTAAATACAATAATGGCAATAGATATCAAAAAAACCACAAAATAATATTATACTCTGTTATTCCTAAATTTTTAATATTTTATTCAATTTGGTGGTAAGCCATTCTGAATCATTGTTGTGGATGGTTTAGAGGATCAAATTGATGCCATCTAAAAAGCGTTTCAATAGACATGTATAATGTTTTGCACATCAGAAAAGTTCTTTCATTTCAATATTTAGAATATTTAAAACTCAGATTTGTTCAAGTACATTCAATTACTCATTAAAAGATATGAACATTTGTTACCTTTTTATGTTATCTTCATAAAGATACATCAAGAATTGAAAGGTTATTTTTCATCTAGTAGTTAAGTGTTTAGAAAATTACTTATATATTTTGCAAAAATATAATAATTTCACTTTTTTCGTTTTTACAAAATATAAATTGTAACTTTACCAATTTCATATGGAAAATATTGTTATTGTTTTTTTGTATTTTCATACTGGATCAATCATTCACTTCACTTGATCTAATGATTGAACATACAATCATGCACGTTTATGTACGTTAGTATTGAATTTTTTAAAACGTAGCGCTTATACTTTGAAAATCGTGAAACTCGCACATATATAATAATCAATTCATATGAAATCTTCATATATCAAAATATAATTTATTGTTGGTTTTATATTTTTTAAATTTTGCCTAATCAGATATTCTGATCACATAATATTTGAATCAAAATCTATTTTTATCACCTTCAGGGATGGTAAATGAGCAGCCAGGGCATGACAGGGCAATGAAAAATTTTCATGATTTAATTTTACAACGGGCATTTTACATTGCTTGAGTGTGCCCGACAAAATTAAATTTTGTTGACACTTTTAAAATTTAAGGCATCTATCGTTTTTGCTCTTCACTTGCCCAAAATGATATAAATAAAAATCAAATTAAAAATTAAATTTTATAATTTAAATTAAAAATTACTTAAAAATCAAAATTTTATATTGTTATCCACAAATATTTCAAATTCAGCAAAATTTTAAAAAAATAAAATTGAATAATACAATTGACAGAAATAAAATAAAAATTTCTAAGTCAATATTGATAAAATGAATGTTTTATGTAATTTATATGATATAAGTAATTATATTTTAGATTTTTATTCCACTTATTAAGTTCTAAATAACTTTAATTTAAAGTTTTGGATCATTAAAAAAAATTATGATTATTAAATTCGAACCAATGTTCTAACAATTTAGAGCAGAATATGGTCAATCTTTGTTGTTGCCCGTGAATTTCAGGACCGAGAACCGACCGTGCACTAAACGTATAAAAATCTCATGTTGCCCCGGCTTGCCCGCTGAGAAAAGTGAAAAGCTTGAGCAAGCCCGAGCTTTGAAAATTTTTCAGGCAAAACGACTTGCCCATGCCCATTTCCTATCCCTGATCACCTTTCATGAAATTATTAGCGATTATTCTTTTGAAGAATATAAGCCTTTGTTTTATTTTTATTTAATTAGTTTTTTTTCTTTATGAATAATGTGTAAAAATTTTCCTCTTTTTTTTTCTTAAAAAACCAATAATTTTTATCTAACTATGCGTTTATATGGCAAAATATTCCATGTATTTTTCTTTTAGGTAAAACAAATAAAATAATATTCTTTTTTTTTTTTTTTTACCTGATTTTGTTTTTTATAGCAAAGAAATGTTTTTTTTACATCATCTATTTATGAATATTACTTATTTTCTTTTTTCAGGGATGCATTACGAGCACGAGCCGAGCGGTTTGCTCAAAGTGATTTTTGGGCAAGAGCATTGCCCGAGCAAAAAGTTCTTGCTCGAGCATGCTCGAGAAATGTCAAATTTTCCACTTTTATTACCATACGAGCTTATTATTAGAACTTTTTCGAGCATTGCTTAAAAATTAAAAAAGCTAAGGTTCGAAATTTTCATATTCTTTTTTTTTTTTTTTTTTTTTAATTTTGAATCTAAAATTTAAAGAAGAAACTATTAATAAAAAAAAATGAATTTTTTATTAAAAAACTTTTTAATTTTCCAAAATTTCAAATATATCTTGTATAAATTTTTCAGTAATTACTTCAGCTTCGTCCATATTTGCAATAATGAATAACACATGTAATAAATTCATGTCAATTCCATCATATAGGATGGGTAAAAGTGAATCAAGATAATTTGTTACCAAATTTATAGAATTTTCATTCATCTGTAGCAATGCTACAACTAAGTCTATTATAGCTTTTTTTTAATCAAATGACACTAAATCCAATTCACGAAACACAATATCAAAAAATTCCAATGGAATTTGGAGATTAATTATCTAATTAATTTTGTAGTTAATTTTATTACATTATGATTTGAACTAAAACAATGATTTGATAATTGATCTATAATTATATCAATGATTTGATCATTCATTTTAGGATTTGAATTGCCTAAAACATAAACAAAAAATAAATTTTCTACATTTGTAAAATATTCTTCATTTGTTAATTGTCCAATTATCATTTTAGACATTTCTTCATCAAAAGGTATTTCTATTCCGTATTTGATAATAGTTAGCATAGCAAATATAGTATTATGTATGTCAATTCTTAATCCTTCTTTCAAAACTTCAATGATATAACTATAAAAGATTTCCAAATCTTCTTGAGCTACATTTGGATATTAGATTAAGTATCTGACTTTTTCAGAAGGATTTAATTTGATAAATGCGTTAATATTAAATAATAAATCTTCCATAATTTCTTCTTCTTCATTTTCTTCTTCGTCACAGTTATTACCTTTTTCATTTAGAATAATTAATGATATTTTTTTGGCTTCATCAGTTTAATATATATATATAATTTGATATTCAAACTATTATAAAATACATCAAATACAGGTAGATTTTATATCATGTATGTAGCAGATAAGAGTTTCATAATAAGTGCGATTACTGGGTTATTAAGATGTTTCAAAAATCAATCAACACTCTTGCTAGCATTTCCTACCAACGATTTTTAAGATAATATAATACGACATTGACATTTTTTACAAATCAATTTTGAATCAAAGTAATTCCGTTCTTAGATGTAATTCTTACAAATAATTTTCAATTCTTATCTGGCCCGAAATTTAATATTTAAAAATGAAATTTATAAATATTTTATATCAAAAAATGGTTATTCATGAATAAATCATCGTAGTATTTGTTCCATTCGTATTTTTTAAAATTTGATGAATTTATATTGGAAATAAAGAGGAAAAAAGGCTTAAACCTATTTGGTAGAAGAAATCGCCCTAAAATTCATTTTATATCATGAGACTAATTGTATTGTTTGGTTTTTAACACAAAATATTAAAATTAATAAAAACGATATCATCATATTATTCTCTTAAATTCAACAGGACTATATTGAAAATCATATTCACAAATTTAGCTTGGGAAAATATTGATCTTTAAAATATTTAAAGATCAATTAAAACCCCATTTAATGATATATACAGCTGTTTCAGAAATAGATTAGAATTTTTTGGAAATAAAATAGCATGATTTGAATGGTTTATAAAACCGCTAAAATTTTTTTGGAAATAAAATATTTTTTTTTTAGAAATTAAATAGTGAACGATTATTTTGCATTCAATTTCCCATATTTTTGTTGATGAAAAATATTTAAATCAGAAGCAAATATTTATTAAATCTAAACAATCTTTTACCAATTTAATATATTTAGACAGATGTTATTAAAAAGATACTTTATAATTGATATTTCTCCAATTGCATAATACCCCGTTATTTCAAATCTTTGCAGATTCCCCCAATAAATTATTCAAAAATATTGAATGGTTTTCAATAGTATCAAATAATCAATTAAAATTTAGGATTATTAATATTCGGTTTAGTACACTTTTCGAATACATTTATTTCGATTTTATTCCATTTGTAGAAAGAAATACCATAAATAAAATTCTATTATATTATATATATTATTTATACAGAATATAAAAGCAGAAAAAAAATCTTAAAAATAAAAAAAATAAAACAAAAATAATTTTTTTTAAAACCTGAGATTTTAAAATTGACCCATAGCATTCAAAATTGAGGGAAAAAAACGAAAATATAGAAAATATGATCGTTCATTTTATTATTTTTCAGAAAATAAGATCGTTAAATTGACCATTCGTCTGAAAAAGTTAATGAATTGGTGTTTCAATTTTTTGAAAAAGACCCAGTAATGGATCTCTTACAACAACTAATTGAATTTTATATTGGTTGTGGATTTCTTTAACTTGTTTCCAATGTCCATTTAAACTTTCTCCATTTATTCGTGAGCAAACTGTGCATCTTGCTAAAAAACTTGTGTAATAATTATTAATAGTATTATTTGGGATTTCATTCCAAGCATGAGAAAGTGCATAAAACAATTCTTCTTTTGATTTAAATGTCATATTTGCGAGTTTCATTTTTAAATAGTCCCATATTTGCTCAATTGGAGACAAATCAGGTGATCTTGCCGGCCAATTGAGCTTTGCTGGGACTTGTGTAGCTAAATAATTTTGTGTGTATCTCGCTCTATGAGGTGAGGTGTTATCTTCTTGCCATTCCCATGAACGACAAAATCTGATATTTAGATTTTTAAGAATTTTATTGTTTTCCAATTGAGAGACGTAGTATTCTTTCGCGACTCTCCCTGAAAACCATACTAAATTAGTTCTGAAGCCTCCTTTTTAAATCCCACCCCAAACCATCACCTGAATGGGGTGGGATTGTTTTTGGTAATATCAATCTGGTGGATGATGGCCAGCGATTTTCCAGATTCCCCATTGATGAGCACAATTAACAATTGTGGACTCATCTGTAAAGATAATTGGCCTCAAATTTATTAGTCAATATTTGAAAATTGATTTGAAAAAATAACGCGATTACGTTTATGTTTATCCTCCAGTGGTGTAACGACTGTTTTTTGAAAATATCTTAAGCAGTTACTTATCGCTACGTTTCTTACCAATGTTTCTGAGCAGTCGAAATCATTTGCAACATTTGCAAGAGTTTGGTTTCCAAATGATGTCATTGAACCAATAATTCCTTTTTTTATCGTTGAATTGTATTCAATTGGCCGACCTCTTGAAGGAAATATCGTTTTATGCGTTTAATAAAATTTAAAAAATGATTGACATGTATTAGGGTGCCTATCTATAATGCTACCAATCAATTCCCACCTTCTACCATATGCATGCTCTAGTTCGATAATTCTGATCTTTTCTCCCTCACTTAAATTTCGAGATTTTGTCATTCTTTTTTGTAAAATAAAAACACAAAGAAAATTTGAGAAAATTTGTAAAAAAATTCTCAATTTATACTTTTTTATATATAAAAATTTTGAAAAAAACTCAAATAATCTTCACAAAATTGAGAAAACCAATCTTAAAAAATCTGAGTTAAATATGAATTTTGTTCATCTGCTTCAAACCTACTTTTTATTTTATTTGCTGACATTGTTTCAAATATATTATTATTTTAAAATGAGTGTATACTATGAAATTTCAAATCTGCTTATGGATATAAAATCTAAAAGTGGTGTTCAAAGATCTACAACTGACCATTCAAATCCAATGCCAGTCTTAAGCAATTCTGAAAGAATATACATGACAATGTCAATAAACACGAATGGTGTTCTTCCCGCAGTAGTTACAATTACATCATTAATGGAAAATTCTAAAAAATGTTTTTATGAGTTTTATATTATAGCAGAATACTCAACCAATATCACATATCAAAAAATCAAATCATTAGAAAAATTATACGATAGATTGAAAATTAATTTTGTTGAGCATCCTTCACAAGTTGACAAATTCCCAGATGTTATTCGCGATGGTTACTGGCCAAAAGCAGCATGGTATCGATTGTGGGCTCCAGAATTATTATCGAACATTGATAAAATAATACATGTTGATTGCGATTGTTTTATAACAGGTGATTTAGACGAGATGTATAACTTGAACATGACTGATTTAAACATCAGAGGAGTCATTGATCCATCTCCACACCATAGTAAAGTTGTTAGAAATGATAAATATTTTTGCTCTGGTGTTCTACTTATGAATTTGAAAAGAATGAGAGAACAAAAGATGTCTAAAAAATATGAAAATTTTATTCAGGTATATTCTAAAAAACTCAACTTTCCTGATCAAATTATTTTGAATAGTGTTGATATTAGTAATAATGATCTTCTCCCTTTGAAATATGGAATTTTGTTTGTAGGTGTTACTCCAGTTAGTTATTATCACATGATGAGATGCAAAGATCGTTTTACTCAGAAAGATTTTGAAGATGCTTTCGCGCATCCAATAATCGCACATCTCGTATGGAAGCCTTTTCGCTTTTTCATTAATCAGCCAATTTATATAAAGTGGTGGGAGACCGCAATGATAACGTGCTATCATGAAGAATTTAAAGAAAAACTTGACTTTTATCCAAAATACGAACCTTTATTAAATAATACATTTATCAATGAAAATAGAAAAACTTCATGCGGTAAATAAATATTAATTGTATTAATACAATTAAATGATTGTGAAATTTTGTCTGATGGAGCAGTTTTTGAATGCACGAAATATAAAAACAGTCAACTTCTGTTAATTTCATTGGCCAAAGAAATCATTTTATTCGTTATCATTGTGCGAAATAATAACATCATCTCAAATATTGATCAATTGTTGCTATTTATTTGTTGAATGATAAATTAAAATATTTTTTTTTTTTTTGTGTTGATGTTATATATTATATATTAATAAATTTACTTTCAGAAATCAGTATTCATTTGATTTTCATTGAAAAATGAAACAAAAAAAGCATTTATTTGTTATTGTTAACTTGAATATATATTTTTGTAGTGAGGGATATTTTTGTTGGCCATATGATTTTGAATGAAAGAAGCATCACTAACACAAACATTAATTCTTTTTCAATAAATACTCAACTCATTTACAATTATTTAAGCTGTGGGTGATTCTAAGTGATGTTTATCTTTCGACAAAACATTAGCCCCATTTTCATTGAATATTGATACTATTGGAATTAGTTAAATTATATAAAATTGGATTTTGTAATTGTATATTAGATAATAATTATAATTAAGATGTATTGTTAAAGATTTCTTAAATTATCTTAAAAATACCTATGTTATCGAAAAATACTTCTCAAAGGCGGAATGACAAACTATAGAAAAAGTTACACCATTTTTTTCTGAGGAAAATTCGTTATTCTGACTTTTTGAGTTAATTGAGAAGGCATACAAAAAGTTCTAAAATTTTCTTGTAAAGTTTTGAAAAAGTTCACTAAGATAAAACCATGAAAAAGCGCCATTTTTATAGAACTAAACCAATCAAAGAAACCGAGATGACGACATTGCCGCCCATAGCATGATCACGATCAGTAATGCTTAGCAGCTAGCTGGTTGTAACTGCGGCGAGTCGTCATCCGGACAAAGATATCACGATTTCATCCGGAAGATCTGGAATGACGACATTGCCGCCCATAGCAAGACCACGATCAGCAATGCTTAGCAGCTAGCTGGTTGTAACTGCGGCGAGTCGTCATCCGGACAAAGATATCGCGATTTCATCCGGAAGATCTGGAATGACGACATTGCCGCCCATAGCAAGACCACGATCAGTAATGCTTAGCAGCTGGCTGGTTGTAACTGCGGCGAGTCGTCATCCGGACAAAGATATCGCGATTTCATCCGGAAGATCTGGAATGACGACATTGCCGCCCATAGCAAGACCACGATCAGTAATGCTTAGCAGCTGGCTGGTTGTAACTGCGGCGAGTCGTCATCCGGACAAAGATATCGCGATTTCATCCGGAAGATCTGGAATGACGACATTGCCGCCCATAGCAAGACCACGATCAGCAATGCTTAGCAGCTAGCTGGTTGTAACTGCGGCGAGTCGTCATCCGGACAAAGATATCGCGATTTCATCCGGAAGATCTGGAATGACGACATTGCCGCCCATAGCAAGACCACGATCAGTAATGCTTAGCAGCTGGCTGGTTGTAACTGCGGCGAGTCGTCATCCGGACAAAGATATCGCGATTTCATCCGGAAGATCTGGAATTGACGACATTGCCGCCCATAGGACGACCACGGTGGCAATAAAAAGATGAAAATAAAACAAACAAAAAACAAACAAAATTGATTATTTAATATTATTATTACGATTTTTTAATTTTTTTATTTTGATAAAGCTTATTTAAAATATTCTGAGTCTTCTCAGAAATTTGTTAAATTTTTTTTTTTATAAATATATATAACTTTTTGAAAGAATTATGGTCTTTTTATATTTATGGAAGAAGACCAAAATCTTTATTATTCAGCGAAATATCTATCTCATACGCAAAGACCTAATTCTTTAAAAGATAAAGTTCTAAAATTTTCTTGTAAAGTTTTGAAAAAGTTCACTAAGATAAAACCATGAAAAAGCGCCATTTTTATAGAACTAAACCAATCAAAGAAACCGAGATGACGACATTGCCGCCCATAGCATGATCACGATCAGTAATGCTTAGCAGCTAGCTGGTTGTAACTGCGGCGAGTCGTCATCCGGACAAAGATATCACGATTTCATCCGGAAGATCTGGAATGACGACATTGCCGCCCATAGCAAGACCACGATCAGCAATGCTTAGCAGCTAGCTGGTTGTAACTGCGGCGAGTCGTCATCCGGACAAAGATATCGCGATTTCATCCGGAAGATCTGGAATGACGACATTGCCGCCCATAGCAAGACCACGATCAGCAATGCTTAGCAGCTGGCTGGTTGTAACTGCGGCGAGTCGTCATCCGGACAAAGATATCGCGATTTCATCCGGAAGATCTGGAATTGACGACATTGCCGCCCATAGGACGACCACGGTGGCAATAAAAAGATGAAAATAAAACAAACAAAAAACAAACAAAATTGATTATTTAATATTATTATTACGATTTTTTAATTTTTTTATTTTGATAAAGCTTATTTAAAATATTCTGAGTCTTCTCAGAAATTTGTTAAATTTTTTTTTTTATAAATATATATAACTTTTTGAAAGAATTATGGTCTTTTTATATTTATGGAAGAAGACCAAAATCTTTATTATTCAGCGAAATATCTATCTCATACGCAAAGACCTAATTCTTTAAAAGATAAAGGATTAAGAACATTCATTGAAATTGTTCCTTTGCATTCTCAGAATTTCAATATCATTTCGCTAATCCTTTTCCTCGATAGCTTAACCAAAGAATTTATATGCAACAACAAAAGAGTTTATAATGACATTTTTTCGTTTAGTTGCTGTAATAAATCAAAGATAAATACTGAAATTCAAATATTTAGCATAACTGTCAAAAACGATTTGGAAACCATTAAAGTTCTCGCTAGAGATCAACTCCTTGAAAACCAAACTATGAAAGTTGTTACTATTGATTTTGAAGAATGTATCATGACGTCGCCATATACTTTGAAAAATAAAGAGTGTCCTTTTTTGACTCAAGATTTTTGGAATAAACAATGTAAACATAAAAATACAATGCTTTATACTTTTTGTAATTACGTAGCTCGAAAAAATTCTAATTTTCCAATATTTATAAAATTTGCTTTTCAAAACTTTTTAGATAAAAGAACCTTGCGTAGAAGAGCCGTTAGTTTTCAAGGTTATGATGATTTTTATAAAATTTTATTGCATTTACCTGGTTTTGTTTATATTGAGATAAGTACTCAAAAAGTTCAGGACGATGGATTTGCATTTAAATTTAATAATGATTTTGCTTTTATTAAAAATATAATATGGATTATGCCTTGGGCTTTAGAAGTTATAAATTATATGCATTATTTGCAAATTGATGCTTCTTTTTATGCGCTTAAGCCTTACAAATTTTGTATATACCATTCAATTTATTTCAATTCAAGTTTTCCTTTCGCATTATCAATTGGCCCTAAAGAGAACCGTTTTTTATATAATTTATTATTTGATGGATTAAATAAGTTTTGTTTAAATAAAAATGTTTTTGAAAATAAAGTTGTTTTATCAGATTTAGGTTCTCCTATCAAAAAGTTCTGTAAATTACATTCAAATATTCAATATTTTTGTCATCGTCATATTATACAAATATTTGGACCTAAATCATCATTAGGCATATGGGTTGCAAGGTTATTGAGATGCAAAACATATTTAATATATAAACAAGAAAAAGAATTTATTTTAGTTGAAATGGACGAATATAAAAAAGATCCAAATTCACCTTTATTTGACGATACCGATCAAGATAATGAAAAAAAACAAAAATTAAAAGATTTTGAAATTATGTTAAAAGATATAGATGAAGTGGAAAGAATGCCAAATAAAGAAGAAATTAAAAAAAGTGATTATTATATTGCTAATTGGGCAATATGGATTCGTTCTGACCACCATGTAGCTCGTTGTTCAAATCATTCGGAAGGTTTCCACGGAAATATCAATCAAAAATTGCCAGATTCCGGAACTCATTCATTTAAAACTGGTTTCACAACAATTGTAAATTATTTATTAAATTATATAAATAATTACTCAGATATTTGTGGAAATTCTTTTCAAAACAAACATCAAAAAATGATTCAAAAAGTTATACAAATTCTTAGCAAGAGACCAGATAATTATTTAAAATGTTCAAAAGAAAATTGTGATTGTGGTGAAGATGATTTTGTTGAATCAATTTATGGAGTGAAACTTCCTTGCATACATACAATATTAAATAATTTTTGCAAATCAGAAATATTTAATATTGTTAAAAATAGCAATGAAATTGATATTCAATATTTATTTGTTCAATCTCTCAAAAAGTTCCCCAATTATAAATTTGAAAAAAATCTTTTTAAATCAAATAGAAAAAATATAGATAGAATAATATCAATATACGAAGTTGAAAAGAATAGAAAGTTTGATAAGGAATCATTGAATATATTAGGCTCTTTTATTAATGAGTTTCTTAATTGTTTTACATATGTTTTACCAAAATTCCCAAATATTAATCCAAATGATGCCAAATATTCTGGAAATCATTTTGATTTTCGAGCACTTGATGAAAAATTGGTTTTCAGAAAAAAGAAAGAAGAAAGTAACACAAGTCAAAAGAAAGAAAAATTAAAACTTGAAAATTTATACGACGAAGATGACAATTTTGATTCAATGATAAAAGACTGTAATGCTGACATCGAATTAATTAAGAAAAAATACTATGAAACGAAGGCTGAAATTAAAGGAATGTATCCTCAATTATCATATCATGATATCGAAAAAATATGTTTTTCTAATTTTGTCCGCTATGTTTTTGAAACTAGATGCGATAATTCAGGTGTCATATATTTTTTATCTAAATTCAAAATAGCAAGTTGGAAAAATGCAGATTTAGCTGCAGGTGGTAACAGATTTTTCTCTTAACAAATTTCTGAGAAGACTCAGAATATTTTAAATAAGCTTTATCAAAAAAAAAAAAAAAAAAAAAAAAATAAAAATAAAAAATAAAAAATCACAATAATATTAAATAATCAATTTTGTTTGTTTTTTGTTTGTTTTATTTTCATCTTTTTATTGCCACCGTGGTCGTCCTATGGGCGGCAATATCGTCAATTCCAGATCTTCCGGATGAAATCGCGATATCTTTGTCCGGATGACGACTCGCCGCAGTTACAACCAGCCAGCTGCTAAGCATTGCTGATCGTGGTCTTGCTATGGGCGGCAATGTCGTCATTCCAGATCTTCCGGATGAAATCGCAATATCTTTGTCCGGATGACGACTCGCCGCAGTTACAACCAGCTAGCTGCTAAGCATTACTGATCGTGATCATGCTATGGGCGGCAATGTCGTCATCTCGGTTTCTTTGATTGGTTTAGTTCTATAAAAATGGCGCTTTTTCATGGTTTTATCTTAGTGAACTTTTTCAAAACTTTACAAGAAAATTTTAGAACTTTATCTTTTAAAGAATTAGGTCTTTGCGTATGAGATAGATATTTCGCTGAATAATAAAGATTTTGGTCTTCTTCCATAAATATAAAAAGACCATAATTCTTTCAAAAAGTTATATATATTTATAAAAAAAAAAATTTAACAAATTTCTGAGAAGACTCAGAATATTTTAAATAAGCTTTATCAAAATAAAAAAATTAAAAAATCGTAATAATAATATTAAATAATCAATTTTGTTTGTTTTTTGTTTGTTTTATTTTCATCTTTTTATTGCCACCGTGGTCTTGCTATGGGCGGCAATGTCGTCATTCCAGATCTTCCGGATGAAATCGCGATATCTTTGTCCGGATGACGACTCGCCGCAGTTACAACCAGCTAGCTGCTAAGCATTGCTGATCGTGGTCTTGCTATGGGCGGCAATGTCGTCATTCCAGATCTTCCGGATGAAATCGCGATATCTTTGTCCGGATGACGACTCGCCGCAGTTACAACCAGCCAGCTGCTAAGCATTACTGATCGCGGTCTTGCTATGGGCGGCAATGTCGTCATTCCAGATCTTCCGGATGAAATCGCGATATCTTTGTCCGGATGACGACTCGCCGCAGTTACAACCAGCTAGCTGCTAAGCATTGCTGATCGTGGTCTTGCTATGGGCGGCAATGTCGTCATTCCAGATCTTCCGGATGAAATCGCGATATCTTTGTCCGGATGACGACTCGCCGCAGTTACAACCAGCTAGCTGCTAAGCATTACTGATCGTGATCATGCTATGGGCGGCAATGTCGTCATCTCGGTTTCTTTGATTGGTTTAGTTCTATAAAAATGGCGCTTTTTCATGGTTTTATCTTAGTGAACTTTTTCAAAACTTTACAAGAAAATTTTAGAACTTTTTGTATGCCTTCTCAATTAACTCAAAAAGTCAGAATAACGAATTTTCCTCAGAAAAAAATGGTGTAACTTTTTCTATAGTTTGTCACTTCGCCCTTCTCAAAATAGAGGTGCGAGAACTACCTTTGGTTAACCAATTTATTTCAAATTTAGATATTTATTTATACAGGTAAAATAATGTATAATTAATGTATAATTTTTTAATTTGGTTCGCTACGAGTAATATTATATTGATTTTAAAATTGAATATGAGAAAAAAAAAAAATCAAATTTTTATTTCTAAAAAAAAAAAAAAGAGCACCAAATACTTTGTTTTTTAAGGTAATTTTTATATTTGTTTACATAAAAAATTTAAATATTCACATTTTTAACTTTTGTAATCGTTGAACAATTAAAGGATTTCAATATTAGAAAATTATACAAACAAAGAATATAGCATAAAATGATCAATTATTACTAATATCAATGATATTATTTGATAATTCATAAATTAAACTATTTACTTGGTTAAGAATTACGATTATGATAAAAAGATTTTCAAAAATATGTTTTATTGTTGTCATTTGACAAATAACTGATATTTAATTGGTTTAATAATTATTTCTCTAATGAATAATGCATGGTTTATAAAGATATAATCTGAAATTCTTGATAATTAATTATTTTAGTCTTGTTTATTATAATGGTCTGTTATTATTATATTATTATTTAATTTAATGAAAGTATTAAGAGTATAAAGTGTGAAAATAGATTTATAAAATTATTGAAGATAAGATCTGTCCCCTGTTTGCTATTTCAAGATAAAATAAATATTTTTTAAAATAAATTTCGTCCAAAAATTATATATTACATTTTATTTATTTTTAATTTACTGATATTTAAGAAATATTAATAAAATATTATATAACGGAATTTGTACAGAATTTTGAGGGGATTTAAGCCTAACGAACATTGCATTGAATTTTGAGGGGATTTAAGCCTAACGAACATTTCTACTCAATTCTTTTTTAACTTTTTGTGAATAAAAAAATAAAACTACGCCCATCGAGCGGATTTATAAATAATCATAATATAATATCATACAATATAATATAATTCTAATATAAAATAGTTATCCCGATAAAATTAATATTATAGCTAGATATTTATGTTTTCTATAATTTTTTTGCTAAAATAAATTTATCTTATTTATATTATAATATTATATATATATTAATTAGAAATTATATCAATAATTCTATTAAGAATATGATAAAATGAATAAATAATCAATATTATTTCAACTTCAATCATATTCTTCAAAATATGTAAAATTTGAATTTCAACGTATGAACTTTCAAATAGTGCGATACTGATATATAATATAAAAAATCAATTATATACTTTATTTTATTAAAAAAAATCATAAGGCTAACGAATTATTTTTTGAAAAATCAATCTTTTTTTAAAACAAAAAATACGTTATTTTTGTTCTCGCACTTCTCTCAAAATCCCAAGATTACAAATAAAACAAGTTAACCACATATAGGCCTTATTTTTTTTACATCACAAAAACTATAAACGTCTTTTTAACGTCTTTTTTCGTAAAATAACGATTTTTTGATTTGTAGTATTAATGAAACTTTTTGAATGCGAATAAATTTTTTTTTATTTTATAAAGGGGAATCAATTTTACGATTTTACCAAAGTGAAAACGAAGTAATTTAAATAAAAAAAATGAATTTAATTAATGGAATTATATAAAAGTTAAAGAATATTCGATAAAAATTATAGTAGGGATATAAAGATAAATGATGTTTTTTTAAATTTCTGAAAAAGTTTGAATTTTTCTAATAAAAAAATTTGGTCGCATTCAAATTTTATTTTTCTACATTCAATTTTTATTTATAAAAATTGAATAAAAAATGGAAAAATGTTAATATTTTAAAATTTTTATCAACTTTAGTAAATATGTATAGTTTATTTTTTATGTATACTAAATATTATATAATTATATATATAAAATAAAAAACAAATTTTCTTAATTACCAAGATATATGAATAATACAAATATATTATCTTATTTATTTGAACGTTATTTCATATAAAGAAAAAAATAAAAAAATAAATCAATACTAATTAATAGAAAAGATATCAAGAATAATAATAAATAATTACTAACTATACTATTCATAAATTCTGGTTTTATTAAAAATATTTCAAAAACTAAATTTTAATCATATCTTAGATGTATTTAATAAAAACTGATCAGTAAAGATATTAGAAAGCCTTAATTTTTAATATATCTTTATGAATGTTACCAAAAAAGTTATTATATAAGCAAAAAAAAAACTGAAATATTCAAATTTATTGATTATTTGTTTTTCTGAATTAAAAGATAATCTATTTTATATAATGAAATTTAAAAATTACATAGATAAAATAATCTAATTAATAAATTAAAAATGCTAAAAATATTACTTATGCTTGAAAAAATCTAAATAAAAATATGTAGGAATATCTCAAAAAGTGAGTTGGAAATAGTTCAAAATTATAAATTGATAATAATTAAAAAGTTTAATTTTATAAATTTATAATTATAAAATATTCAAAAAGTGAGTTGGAAATAGTTCAATTTTTTTTGGAAATATTCAAAAAGTGAGTTGGAAATAGTTCAATTTTTTTTTGAATAAACGCACTCAGAAAAATTTATTTCTTTGATATCTTTTTATTTCTACTATAAATATTTTTCATCAATAATTAAACGAAATTAAATTTAATTGAATATTTATTAAATTAATAATATGAAAACATAACTTAATCATATATGGGAAATAATGAAAAATATATCAAAATCCATATTTTCAATTAGACTATTAACAATTAACTTATATTATAAACTATATATTATTATATAAAACTTTTATGTATAATTTAATTGTGAAAATATATCTTAAATTTTGATATAAAACAATTTTTTACTTGAAAATAATACGTTAAAAATTGATAAGATAATCCCCCTTTTATTTTATGAAGAATCAAAAATAATATTATTTAATTTGAAAAACATTTTACTATTTTATCTTTTTATTTATAAATTATTTAAAACATTTTAAATATAAAAAAATAATTGTAGATCAAGATAAAAATAAAAAACATTATCGAGAAAATAACGTATTTACAATTGTAATTACAATTGTAATTTTTAAACGGACAAGTTGTATACAATTGTAAATACAAAAACCAAGGCTTAACCACATAACATAATTGATATAAATGATAGTTATTCGATAAAAACGCTGTTATATCACATTTAAAAACATATGATATCAATTATGTTACATCTAAATTTATGCTTTTTAGCAATAACTGATTAAAAATGATTTTTTATCATGAATTTTAATATAGTTGGTGGACATAATTCTGTTTTGGAGACATAATTATGTTTTCACATCATTTCTATATATTCAAATTGGACTTTTAAAAAAACAATTGTAGAACAATTAATATCATATTGGATACATTCTATTCCCCGATTTTCATTCACTTTTATCAAACTAAATTTGATCATAAATATGATATCGAATTTTTAATTTCTGAATATTTTTTTATTATTTGAAAAAAATTATAATTTACTTTTCATCTATAATTAAAATGTATCATTATTATTTATTGAAATAAAATAGATAATTAGAAAAAATGGTTTCATTTTCATTTCACTACTCGAAAAACTCATTTCATATCACATTTCATGCTTTTACCATAAAAAAAAGGTTGTTTTAATTTGCTCTAACATAGTTATTATTTTAGAATATAATGTATATATTATATTTTAGAAAAAAATTTATTGAAATAATAATTATATAAAAAGAAAAAGTGTTTTCAAAATATGACAAAAGTCATTCATACAAAATTACAAATTTTGAAAAATGAGTTTATTTTATTTCAAATTAGATGCAGTATTAATCATATATATGATGCATATAATATATTAAATATAATAATATGGTTGAAAAAGAATCAATCTTGGAAAAATTTCATTTTTCTTTTTTTCATTCAAAATCATTCATAAATCACTCATGCATAATTGATATGATTTCAGAATTACATTATTTGATAACACATACAATGAAATATATTATTAATCCTCTAAAAATCATTGTTGTCCATCAAGATTTCAGGTTTTTCTAAGAAATATACAAATTTCACTTTTTTATTTTTTCTATTATAATAGCATTAAAAATAGCAATTAATCAATAAATATTAGGTAAGTATAGAAGAACTATTAAAATAATGAAAATAATTTCTCAATGTCTAAAATTGAAAGTCTTTTTAAGTTATTTCAGAAGTTACTCTTTTTCTTTAAGGTAATAGATCTTGAGTAGAACCGCCAATTTTATTCTTTCAATATCATTATACTATATGCATTATATCAAATATTTAAATGAAAATTTAAAAGTTTTTATTTTTTATTGGAAAAAAACAAAAAAGTGATATGATTTTTAACTTTATTTTGTGCATCAAAATTTTCTTATATGAAAGTTTTTAGATATCAATTATCTGACAAAATTATATCATTACTGATTATGAATTAATGGTATTATTATTAAATCCCAAGTTTCAATTATTGAGAATAAAATAAGCATTTTGACTTTTTTTTACATTAATGGCAAAATTTCATATAAATCACAAATATAATAGCTCATTTAATTAAATAATGATGTACATAAAATACATTAATAAATTATATAATATTATCAAATTATCTTTAAAAAGTATTGAGAAAAATGTGTTTTATTTTTGTGTACCATTCAAAAAGTTGAGCAAACATGATAGAGTTTTTCAGAAAGTTTATTTTACATAGAAATTTCAATGGTTCCTTCAATTTACATTCAATTTTTTTGAGAGAAATCACACTCTAATGCGTTTCTCTTGCACTGAAGTAATTTGTATTAATTCATCAATGAAAAATTAATTAGTGCTAAAATTTATTTTTAAATCATATATTCTTTTTTAAATAACAATGAATGAACAGTATTATTAAATTCAACTTTTTCAAAATATTCCATAAAATACAAAAATATCAGAGAATATTTGCATTTCACGTAATTTTAAAACTAATCTTTTATATTAAAATGTAAATATCAAACAAAATTATGAAATCTAAAATTACATATTATTCATAAATGAAATAGCTTATCAAGAATTTTACCATATTTAAAATGAACAACATTAGTGTGAATGTATATATCATCAAAAATAATTCTAATTTTTCTATATTGTTTTCATATTTTTTTTAGATATTTTGAAAATCGAATTATAACCTATTATAGTATATCTTAGGCAATTGATATTAAATTATAAAATGAGATTTATTATTCTTAAAAAAGAATAATTAATTTAAAATAAGAATATGAGTAGTTTTGTTCTGACGAAATTTGATAACTTTACATGAAATTATATTTTTTTTGTATAGTTTATTTTTTATATTTTTGTGAATAATAGGCGGTTAGAAAAACTCTAAAACATGATTATGTCCCAAAAACATAATTATGTCCACCAACTATATTATGAAATAAAAGAGGTATTCATGTGAAGTGAAAACTCGTTATTTGATTTTTTTATTTTTACTTTAATTGAATGAATATTTTATCTTATGAAAAAATATTAAGACTATTTACTTCTATATATCCAATACTGACATTTGCCATAATTGGTTTTAATGGATGTTGAGAATTTAAAAACAATTTAAAAAATAATGTTTCATCTATATCTCGAGCCAAATGAAATATTTATGAATTATAAATCAATATTAATATTTTTTATTTGATTTATAAAATATATTATCTGTTATATATCCAATTTATTAGCCATATATAAATTTAAATGCAAATTTACATTAAATAATTAAGAAAATGACTTATTTCTCAATTGATTTACGAAATAATTATATACTAATTGTATAATATAATAATAAAAATATTTAAATAAATTTTATTATGTAAATAAGTTACTTTATACTCTCATTTTAAAGAAAAATGTAATTTTATATTTTGCATTATTTTGAATTATTTTTCATCGTATTTTGGTACGTTATTATTTTTTAGTGACGTGAGATGATTATTTTCGGTGAAGTGAAGTTAATAGTGAAGTGATAATTGAAAAATATAAATTTGCTCATCTTCTTAAAAATATTATTAAAAATGTTTTTTATAAAGTAAAATTATTTTGTACTATATTATAAAAATAATTATAATATTTAATATATTGTAAACCAAAAATTAATCACAATACAAAGCAACATATTTTTTTAGAAATTCAATTGAAAATCATCGTTTAATTGAATATTTCATTTTTTTTTGTTAATTTATCTATTTAATATATAATGTAAACTTAAATTTAAAATTTATATAATATATAAAATATAATATTGATTATATATATAAAATAAAATAATGTTTTAATAAAAATACTACTAGGATAAAAAATGTTTATTATTTCAATATAAAAAATATAATAACTGAAAAAGTTATACATTTATAAAAAATAAAAAAAATATAAACAAGTGTATCTCTAGAAATTAAATGTTTTTTAAACATATAAGTATTAATAAGTTATCAATATATATACTATAATAATTATTAAAACAAAATTATATATATATTTATATTTCATCAATTTTTATATAAAAAAAAATATAGCCTCTCAATTATAAAACGATTCTTATTCAGAAAAATAAAAATAGAAATATCTCAAAAATAGGAATATAAAATTCTTACCCATTAAAGTTCATTCTTAGTATCAAAATAAAAATAAAGAAAATATGATCAATATTACAATATTTCGTCAATTTCTCTACATGAATACCTCTGAAATAAAGATAAACCTTGTTCAAAAAACATTACCGTTACTTCTCAATTTAAAATAATCATATCTTTATATTTTAAATATGAATTTATTTTTTAAAATTTAATTAATATTATGATAATTATTAAATATATTATTAATGAAGAATAATGCAATTAAATTGTTTGATAAAAAAGATAAAATGATTTAAAATTTGAAATGGAGGTTAAGTTTTTGAACTCAGTTTATTACCTGCATAACTTTTCAAAAAGTTATTTAAAATTAGGTGAAAAAAAAAAAAAAACATAAATATATATGTCAATAATTATAAAATCAAAATTATAACATTAATATAATTAGAAAGTATTATTTAATATTGAATATAATACTTGTTTATTTAAATAATTCCAAAGATAGTAAAATACATTAGAATTTATTTTTTTTTTAAGATTGAATATATTAAATATTTTATAATATCCTTGAATCCAGCTAGTTAATTATGTAAACAATCAAAAAAATATTATGATATTAAAAAAAATTTATTATTTTAATCTTAAATAATAACCATATAAACAAGTTAAATTCCGATACCTCATAGAAACTTATATTTATGGAATTACGTAGAAATTGCAGTCCATCAAAAGGGAACGTTTGCCAAATATTTGACGATAAAATCCTTCAAAAAGGTAAAATAATGCAGATTTCTATTGCACATTTTAAAGCGCATCAAAGCTGCCCAAAGCATCACCATTATGATCTTCATGAAATTTTCATTATTGAAAAAGGAAGCATTGATTTAACAGTTGATGATACAACTATTCATTTAAATCCTAAAGATGTATGCTTAGTCCGCCCAGGCCATGATCATTCTTTATTAAACAATAGTGATATTCTATGCGAAATACTAATTCTTGGAATCGCTTGCCCTTTGAATCAATAAACATGTATATATATAGATATAAACTAGATTTACTTGCATTATGCTTCTTTAACTTATTAAAAAGCTTATTAATTTAAAAAACACCAAAATATAAAATAAAAGCTGAAGTAAGGGGCAAAATTGATATACTATAAAATAACTAATTATTATAATTTAAGAAATTTATTAACATGAATCGAATAAATGAATTGGGACGGAAACAGTTGTTGCATTTCTTAATGAAAACAAGATTATTATAACATTCTTCTTATAGCGATCAACACCAGCAAACATGTCAATAGTTTTTGGTAATTTTTCAGATAATGTTACTAAGCAATTCTTTGAAACATCATTAATAGATGATATGGTTATATGGATTGGATCATTAAGAACGAATATAAGTCCTCCGGCAACATCCCAAATCAAATCTTGGCAATTTACTGATATTTGATATGATCCACCACCAACAACTTTTATTCTGAGTTTATCAGTAGAACTTGGTGTGACAATGACAACTCTATCATTGTCAATTCGAAAATCTGCAAAAGGAACATGGGGGGCATATTGTTTTAGCTGATTGGATTCACTTTGGAGAAATCTTAATGAATGATGCGTATCAATTAAGAATCCTCCAAGGAATGGTGATATAGTTTTTCCTTCAATAGGAATCTCTTTCAAAACAGTATATTGGTTGAGATCAATCTTAATAATCTGAAGTTCTGAATTCGTAAGAATTGCCAGCTGGCATGGAGTATCTGGGGATGAACAAATATCGACGACATCATTACTATTCATATACTTAAATTTTGTGATCACAAGATCTCTTGGGCAGTCAATCACAGTGAAATTGTTGTCAGTATCAAAAAGAACAATACCTGTTTGAATTTTGAAAGGGTGGCGATAATTTGATTGGAAAAACTGATGAGTAAGTTCACTTGAAATTGGCATACTGCATACACCCATAATTGGATGTGAATTCTTGAAATTTTTGTTATGCATTCCTCCAAGAGGTCGATTTTGGGTAAAAGGAGAACATAAAAATAGATCGATACCTAAACATATCGCTATTGATGAATCATCCAACTTGACAACCTTTTGAATGTCAGAAGTAAAGTTTAATAAGTGTATTTGCTGAATCTCTACCATTTAATTTGTTTTTTTTTTATATAGAATGGCTGTATTGAGTACTACCTGCCGTTTAAAAATTCTAGGATACATTTACAATTCAATATAATCTCAAAAAACAAGAAACTTTTTGTAAAATCTCATTTAATCAACATACAATTATACTTTGAATTTCTTTTAACTTTTTAAATAAAGACATTTAATAAATTGTGAATGATGGATATGAAAGAATCAAACAGACCATTTGAATTTGACTTTGTTGGCCTTTTGAAATATGAGTCATAGGAAATATGCAGCCCCCCGTCGTGGTTCTCTCGGATTTCTTCCACGTTGCCGAAGTCGCCATATCCGTGGAAGAATAAGGTCATGGCCAAAGGACGACCAAACACAAAAACCACAACTTCAAGCATTCATTGGATTCAAAGCTGGAATGACCCATGTTGTTCGTGAAATCGTTCGTGCAGGTTCACGTCTTAACAAGAAGGAAGCTGTTGAAGCAGTTTCTCTTATCGAAACACCACCAATGGTCGTTATCGGAATCATCGGTTACAAAGAAACACCACAAGGTCTCAAACCAGTTACAACCGCCTGGTCAAGCTTCATCGGTCCAGAAGTTATGCGTAACTTTTACAAGAACTTTTACAGAGCCAAGAAGAAGGCCTTCTCACATCTTTCAGAGAAACAAGAAGACATGAAGAAACGTATCGAAAAACTCAAGGCTGAAGCTTCAGTCATCCGTGTTATTGCTCACACACAACCAGCACAAATCAAGCTTGGTTCAAAGAAAGCTGATCTCATTGAAGTACAAGTCAACGGAGGTGATGTCAACGCCAAAGTTGATTTCGCTGTTTCGCTCCTCGAAAAGAATGTTAAGGTTTCAGATGTTTTCGCTGAAGGAGAACAAATCGATTGCATTTCCGTCGGAAAAGGACGTGGATGGGAAGGTGTTATCCATCGTTATGGCGCAAAGAGGCTTCAAAAGAAGACCCACCGTGGACGCAGGAAGGTTGCCTGTATCGGCCCATTCATCCCACGTCGTATCTTATGGACTGTCGCACGTGCAGGTAACAACGGTTTCCACCACCGTACAGAAATGAACAAGAGAATCTACAGAATCACACCAGCACCAACTGAGGGACAACAAGATGAAACAGGTTCAACTCAATTCGACCTTACAAAGAAGTCTATCAACCCAATGGGTGGCTTTGTTCGTTATGGAAATATTACTAATGACTTCTTAATGATCAAAGGTTCAGTTGCTGGAACTACAAAGCGTCCAATCACTCTCCGTAAGACTATCAACGTTAACACTCGCCGTGTTGCCACAGAAGATATCAACCTTAAATGGATCGACACATCATCCAAGTTTGGACATGGACGTTTCCAGACCAAAGAAGAACGCAATAAATTCCTCGGAAAACTTAAGGTTGCTAAGAAAGAAGCAGCTAAACAATAAATCATTAGAACATTGGTTCACATTTTTTAATTTTATTTATCTTTTATTTTTTAAATCAAATTTATTTTTTTTTTGAAATGAGTAATTTGACGAAAATTCATCTTAAAACTTTGAAGTTCCAACCCATTTTTGCCTAACGTTGTTTTTTGAATGAATTTTCTATCAAAATTTTGAATTAAACAATGAAAAGTTGTGAGAATAAAAATAAATATTTACACAATTTTTTGAATATTTTTATTGAATTTAAACAAATGTCTTTTTGAATAACGAGCAAAATTTAAAGCTCAAATCCTTTTCTTTGAAAAAGTGGAATAAAAAGCATGAGGCCTTCGATTACTCGCCCTTTACGGAAGCCCTTGCGTACTAAAGACCCGACTCGCCAATCAGTTCTTCCAAATTATATAACAACAGCCGAACAGCATTATGAAGTTGTCATTGATCAATGTTCATTATACACAACATACCGTGTTAATACTTTTCAAAGCGAGATGTACTACGTCCTCAAACAATACAACCATGGGTTTTCAGATGATTATCATGCAATGCAATCTTTGGAATTTGAAATTAAAGCTCTTCAGAACTTGAAACATCCTGCAATAATTCGCTTAATGGACCATTCTTTAACTCAAGGAACACTTAGACTTGAATTTTTGCCTCGAGGAACACTTCGCGAATCCCTTTCAGAGGATTCTAACAATTTTTTAACTCCTACAAGCCGTGTTAAGGCTATATATGGATTAGCATCTGCTCTTGAATACATGCATAAACTTGGATTTGTACATCCAGATATTGTTCCAGAAAGATTAAGATTTGATATTTTAATGGAAGTAAGACTTTGCTCTTTTGACCACTGCTTTAGGTTCGACAATACTGTTTATCATGCTCCAGAAGTTGATACATTTGCAACAACTCCAGCTGCAAATATATATTCGCTTGGCATTATTATGTGCGAGCTTTTTGCCAATGATGAAAAAGCTTCCCAAACTTGTCATCCTTCAATTTTAAAATTAATGCGTCAATGTTGTGATGCTAATCCATTGAAACGACCGTCAGCAACAGACGTTCTTACTGCTCTTCGACAACCAATTGAAATTATCCCAGGCGTTGACTTTTTTACATATTCTTCTTACATTGAAAAATTTGACACATTGTTTCCATCTCAAAGGAAATATACTTCTGGGCATCCAAAATTATTATCCGACTTCCTATTTAATTCATCAGATATTGCTTTCACTAATGAAAATTTAATAGGCAAAGGATCATATGCAAGCGTGTATCATGCTTCTCTCAAAAGTGCTCCTGGTGTTAATCTTGCTCTAAAGAGATACGATAATCATATACAATCTGATATTAACATGCAAATTTACTTATTACGTGAAGTTGAAGTTTTGATAAGTATGAACCATCCGGCAATTATCAAAATGGTCGGGCATAATTTATTAAATTTTGAAAACAGAACTCCAATTCCTCTTGTAGCACTAGATTATATGCCAAACAAAACTTTGAAAGACATGCTTCATGATGAAGCTAACTTTGGCCCTACTGATAAGATGAAAACTTTATATGGTATTGCTTCAGCACTTGAATACATGCACACACGGAACAATAGAGTTATACACCGAGATCTTAAGCTAGACAATATCATGTTTAATCAAAATAAAGAGCCAGTTATTTGCGATTTTAATCAAGCAAAAAGAACTGAAAAATATCTTATGGATGCATCAACAAAGTTTGGATCTCCCCTTTATTGTGCCCCAGAAATCAGGAACAACGAAGACGAATACACACCATCAGTTGACATTTTTTCATTTGGAATGATAATGTATCGTATTGTTAGTGGTAAAAAACCATTCAAAGAACTTCCAGATATTGAAAAAGTTAGAAGAATTCAAAACGAAGAAAGACCGCCCATTGATGATCCTCCTGTTCTTGCATCACTTATCAAGAGATGCTGGGCTCATAATCCAGAGCAGAGACCGATAGCAACTGAAGTTGTACGCGTACTAAGTAATTTAACTGAAAAAGACTTAATTAAAGGAGCAGATTATAAAAAATACATGAAGTATGTCCAAAAACTCGATTTCGAAACAAAAAGAATTCGACAAGAACAAGAAAATCCTGATCTGAATCTTTCGAATTGCATCAAAAGGCGTAATAAATATGGTCTTCTTTCGCATATCACAGAAACTGATTTTAATACAATATCATTTATGTACAAACGAACACAAAAGAGCAAACATGTTGTTGCTAAACAAATAAAAACAATTACAAATCATCAAAATGAAAGCAATCCTCAAAATGCAGAAATTAATAATAATGAAATAACATATAATTATGCAGCTCAGAAAAGTTTAATTAGAGAAATCGAAACATATGCAAGAGTGAAACATCCAGCTATAATACCTCTCCTTGGCTATGACCTTTTTGCTGTGGATCCTATTAAGAAACCAGTTATTTTTTTCAAAGCAATGGAAAAAGGGAACCTTTATGACATCATCGGAAACCAAAAAATATCACAACTTCTCAAAATGAAAATAATTTACACAATGATCAGTGTTTTATCTCACCTTCACCAACAAAAAATAGTTCATTGCGATTTAACACCAAATGACATTTTATTTGATGAAAATTTTAGGCCTTATATGGGAGACTTTAATTGTAGTATTCAAAGTGGTGAAAAAGAAATAATTAGACTTCATGATCCTGATTACAAAGCCCCAGAGCTTCTTACTGAATCTGAAATTGTTGTTAATGATAAAATTGACATTTACTCATTTGCTGCGGTTTCATATTTTGTAATTACAGGAAGGCCACCAAGTTCAAATGGTATCATCAAATTTGAACGATATGAAAGTTCAAACGAGAGCATTGAGAGTAATGATAGTACCGCTACCCAATGCAATCCGAAACTGGCGAATATTATTGAAAAATGTGCCTCAAGAGATCCAAATGAAAGGCCTACAGCAGCTGAAGTTCTCACAAGCCTCTTAGAACCAGTAAATTGGCTCCAAGGAGTTGACAGTGAACAATTTCTTCTATATATTGACGAATTGAAGCCCGCACCTAGATTACCAATTATGCCATCAACTCACCGACATTCACCACGCACTAATGCTGGAAGAGTTGAAAGTCAAATTCAATGCGATCCTCCACATCCTCCTAAGCAGCCACCTGTTAAACCACCAAGAACGCCTTCAAAAAGAAAACTATTTCCATTACTTCCTCCAGGAGGAAATGTTTCTTCATCTCCAAGAAGAAGAATTAATTTCCCTTTACCTGATCTACCAACACCAAGAAGAATTCAAAATTCTGATACTGATACTGATACAGAATGATTTTTTTTTTTTTTTATTAATTTTGTAAATTTTTTGTAAATAATAAAATATGTCGAATCATGCTTTTTAACTAATTGTGCCAATTCCTATTTTTATTTATGAATACTTATCTCTCTTTTCGAGTTTTTTTTTGAAAATTTTTATTTATAACTTTTTCTTTAGATTTCAATTTATACAATCAAATATACTTTCTAAAAGTAGAACAAATTAAACGTACAACAAATGAATTTAAATTCTCCTTGGGATCTTTTCGTACAATCAACATTAAGAGATTTACATAACGGAGCTCAAATTCCCGAATATTTCGGATGCCTTATTCCAATTCTCACTTCTGATAATCGACCTGTTGACTTTTTCAATCAAACAAATTACAAAGAAAATCCAATTGACACAGATGATGACTTTATTTCAATCGATGTTGTAAAACCAAAAATTAATAGCCAAAAAATTAAGCAAAACAATAATAATAATTTTGATTTTATGAATCAAAATCAACAACAACAACAACAGCAACAATATAACAATAGTAACGATGATAATATTAATATGAATAATGATTATGATGATCCAAATCGTCAACAATCATCATTTTCGCCACAATCTTGGGCAAATCCAAATAATAAATCGCCTCCTCAACAACTTCGTAATTCTAATGACTTTAATTCAAATTCTTACGAATCACCATCTTTGAATAACTCTGTTCAAAAGAATAATGAATCGTCTTCTCAAATACCTTCTCCATCTCCTCCTTCTCGCAGAGGAAATCAACGACAAATGCAGAATAATCAGTTTCAAGATCAAAATCTCGAAGAAGAACAAGAACAAGAACAGATGCAAAGCCAAAACCAAGGTCAAAATGACTTTGATGATTTCGATGAATTTGACGATGAAGATTATAGCCATTATGCTGCAAAATTCCGTGAAATCAGTGTAAATGTATTTGAAAAGTATTGGTATCCAATGAAAACGATTGTTCCTAGAATGACACCAGAGTCAAAGCTCATGGCAACATTCAAACCTTCAAAATTCAATAGGCTTAAAAAATTGATGACAGAAGCTAAAAAGCAGACAAGTAATAAGCTCAGATTTTCTCGTTCCAATTCAAAATGACGATTTCAGGCTATGCTTTATAATTTCTTTTCTCTTAATTCCTTAGCTATTATCAATTTATTGTTTGTAAAAAGACTAGACACAAGAACAAGAATTACATTTTTTAAAAAAGTACCTCAAATAAATTCTACATAAAAAGTTAATAATTTATTATTTTGTTTTACATCACTTTCCTGAGCACATTATCATACACATTTAATATTTCTCTTTCATGTTCTTTTGCTTTTTCAATAGAGAATTCTGTTTGCCGATCTATATTTCAGCATCTTCATTTAAGAATTTCTATCAAGCTTATATAAAATTTATGAAAATCACCATTGCTTATTTTTTCTTATTAAGGTTTTTGATCTTCCTTGTAAAATAATATAAAACCGCCAATTTTTAAAAAACATCATTTTTTTGCTTATATATTCACCTTTATTGATCGTGATTTTTTTCTGAGACTATTAATCGACACTTTTTGGTTTTTTTACATAATTGATTTAGTTTTTTATATAAATGAGTGGCTCAGACAATCAAATAGATCCACCATATCCCAATTATGATGGAAGCTTTACTGGTACATACGAATATGATCCACAGTACTCAATAGAATCTCAAAGTAATTTAAGTATAGAGGAATTAAAAGAACAACAAATAAAAGCAATACAAGAAATGAGGTTTGAAGATGCTGATGATCTTCAACAAAGGATCTTTAACTTATCAGAAAGGCAATCAAATGATATCATTAAACAATATTGCGATTTTTTAATTCTAGGATGCGACGAATTAGCTAAAGAATACTCCAAAAGGCGTCGTGCTGCCTTATCTATTCAAAATCGAAATGAAATCAATGCCAGAAGAGCCATCACTGACGAATTTATTGAAAAACAAAATACTCAAATTCATCAACTCAAATTATTTGAAGAAGACCTTTTTGAGCAGTTTAAGGCTCTAATGAACCGCCCTATTGACAAATTTGATGACCTTAATAAAAGAGCTCTTCAGGCAGGCTTTAGTGGAGATTTTACTTTGGCAAGCGAATTGCGTGATGAAGCTAAAGATGTTCAAGTCAAAGAGCTTAAGAAAAGGCAAACAGAATTTGAAGAAATTTATAAAAAGCAAGTTAATTCTTTACTTGACAAGCAAAGACAGGAATTAACAGAACTTCAACAAAAATTATCTCAGAATGTAACTTTAATTGAAAAACAAAGAAAACAGATGATTGATAATGAATCAGAGAGTTTTAGAAAGAAAATTATTCGTAAATATAATAGAATTACAAGGAAAGTTAAAGTCAATACATATGACCCAGTTCAAGCTCGTCAAGCAGACTCAGTATCAGGTTCAGTTTCAGGTGGAGTTCGATCACCAAGCAAACGTTTTGGCTCTCAATCAGTATCTTCTCCTTCAAGTGCTTCAAGATCCACTACATCAGAATTTGATGAAGGAGAAAATAAACTTCCTCCAGTCCCACTTGAGATGAAGAAAACTTTACACAAAGAACTTGATAATACATTTAAAGAAATTTGTACAAGATATAGGCTTACAAACATACAGGAATCAACAATATAAAAATATAAAAAAAAATTTCTTTTTTGAATAGACAAAATTGTGCTGAAACGAGATGTTTTTCTAAATTAAATTATTTGATAATTTAATATATTATTTCTTCAAAGTATTAAAGCGTAAAATATTGAATTCTTTTCCAAGCTTATTTTCATATTCCAAAAAAAATTAGAAAAAAAAATGTTTTTCCGACACGGGGAGTCGAACCCCGATCCCGTGGATGAAAACCACGTATCCTAACCGCTGAACGATGTCGGACACTTTGATAAAGAAAAAATTAAATTAGTATGATTTTTATAAGTAAACATTTTTTTCTAAAATTTTTTTAACAATATTTTCTCTTTATAAATAATATATTTTATATCTTACATCAAAAGATTCCAAAAATAGCTCACAATGCAATACTCGCTGCTGAATTAGTATCGTTGATGTAATAAAAAATATACATAAAAAAATCATTTTAACATCTGAATTACAATGTATATCAATGTTTATATTAACGAATATTTAAATTAATATAATTTTAATAATAAAATATACAAACACAATATATATTGATACAATCTATAAATGTTCCGAAAGGAATGAGTTTGCAGCAGGAGATAGACACAAAAAATGTTTTTCATACTTCAAGTTTAGAACATCATGAATGAAAAAGTATAAATGAGCTGCACAATAGCCTACCAATTCAGACAAAACAAATGACAAGCCACCTTTGACTATTCCAGCAATAAGAAGAATCATTGATACCCATATAGGCGAAATTAGTCTGAAATGCCAGTTCATGTTACTTGCAATTCTTTTTCCCCAGTAATAAAAAAAGTAAAATGAAAAAGGTTCACCAAGATAAACAACAGGCATAAATGCAGCATAAATCCAAATAAAAATGGACCCAAATACCAAAAAAACAATAAAATCTGCTGGTTTTTCTTTATATACTGAGGCCTCTATTTCTGCAGAATAATAAATAAATTTAATTAAATTAAAAACCGTTTCGAATTCAAAGGGGCCAAAACAAAAAATTGCCGTAAATGGACGCCAGAGTTCATTATTATATATTATTTGATCAATATTGAAATAAACTTGAAATGTATTAATAATTCTGAAATATAAAAGCAATGATATGAAGAAAGAAATCGCAGTTAAAAATCGTGATATAGGCGCTGATGTAATTTCAAACAATTTATTATATGCTTTATAATTTTTTTAGATCAAATGTCAAGTTATTTAATCTTTTGATTCTCATTCATATTAGATAAATATACTTTTGAGCATTTTCTTTTTATATATACATTTGCAATTATTAAAGTTTATGAGGCAATAAAAGAAATATTGTAAAATATCAAAATTTAATTTCTTGGATATTATACATATTCAAAACAATTAAGGGGAAAATGATTAATATATCTAACCAGTTTAACAAAATACTTTAAATTTGGGCTTTAAATAACTTTGGAAATAAGATTTGTATCTATGCGATATCTATATCTATATCAGCATTTTAAAACTTTTAACGATTGGAACTGTAAATTTGTAAAAAATTAATTTGATATACTAAATGAGAAACTTTCCATCAAAATTGATGAAATAGATAGAATTTTTTTTGCACTTTTTTCGCATCAAAAATGAAATCATATTAGAATTTATAAATGAATCGAAAAGTTGGATATGCATTACATGAAATTTGCGAAGGCTCTGTAATCTCAAATTCGATTAAATGCAAATTATCGCCAAATCAAAAACCATTTTTTATTTTAGCCAAAAGAAAAGAACTTGTTTTTTTCGAAATTACTGAAAATGGTATACACCCTTTATATAAGGTTCCATTTACAAAAACAATAGTTTCTCTTCGCGTATTAACGTCAATATCTCTAGGAAAACCGAATGGAAGCGATATGATTGTTGTCTTTTTCCATGATTTTTCTTATATCGTTTTTTCCGACCCAAAACGCATTAAATACAGATATTTACCAGTAGAAACAGATGAAATTTCAAATTACATTTGCGAAACGCATCATAAAAATCCAATATTATTTACCCTAAATAAAATTGGCCAATTATCTTTTTGGAGTGCAATAGATAAGCCTAATAAAGTCTATAACATTAGTTGCCCTGATCAAAAAATTATAGATCTGAAATTTTTACCTCATCAAACTATCAGATTAGCTATGTTAACAGATACAGATGCAGGATCAAGGTGTGTAAAAACTTTTACTTTTAACAGAAAGCTTCTTATTTTAGAAGAATTAACAAGATTATGTGTAAATCAATTAGTTGACTCTACTTCATCAATTATAATTCCTTTTTCACATGGAGATCATGAGAAGCCAGTTTATCTCGTTTTGGGTACTGAAACCATTACTTTAGTGTTTAAAACTGGTGTTGTTAATGTAGACTCCCCTTTTAACGGTTCGCCGCCTCAATGCTTCTGTGAGCTAGGAGGATGGTCATCGCTTGTTGGCACTACCTCGGGCTCATTATTTGGATTATATTTTGATAATCAATTTACTATATTTAAAATTTGTGATATTGATATTTTACCAACATCTATTGCAAAAATTGATGGAAATATATTTTATATTGGATCATCATATGGTGACTCTGTTTTTGCACAAATTTCAAATAATAGCATACAAATATTACAGCAAATACCTCAATTTACTCCTGTTAATTCTATTTCTACTTTCTGCGATAATGTTGGATCAATTTTTTTGACGCAAGGCAATGATAAAGCTTCCTGCATAAGTGAACTTAAGACAGGAACTATTTTCAACAAAGAAGTCGATATTAATATTCCTTTCATTGAATCTGTTTTTAGTGCATGCGGCCATTATTTAATATTATCATTATACAATGAAAAAAGCGCATGTATAGACTGCAATACATATGAAAATACCACAATAGATCGTTTTCTCACTGATTGTGAAACATTAGCAATATTGCCAAGAGATGAGAATTCATTTTTCCAAGTTTGTTCTCGTACAATTCGTGCAATTGGACCAGGCACAAACGATATAGCCATTAACTATGATAGTGACATTATTTACTCAACTACTGATGGTGAAAATATTTTGCTTCTTTTCAGTGATAATGCTGAAATAGTAACACAAGAGCTTGAACCAATTGCTCAATTTCATTTTCAAAATTCGCAAGCTTATAAAGCTGCTTTCCATCAAGGAATGGTAGCTGTTTCATTTTACACAAATGAAATTCATCTTCTTTCTACATCAGAGATCATCAGTTCTATTAAAATACCAGAAGATGATTTAATTGTGTTTCTACACTTTTTAAAATTTAAAGATGAAATCATTTTAGTTTCATTCTCTGAGAATGGAGCCATTACACGCTATGATCTTCCAGATATGAGAGCAATTGATCATGTTCAGCTTGGCTATCACATTAAAAGCATTGTTAAAATAAATACAAATAAAAAACATAGTGAACTTACTGATACCTTATTTATAAATGGTACATCACCTGTTCTTTTTTATCCAGATGGATCATTTAGTTCCGTTATTTGTGATCCTCATTCAATATCATGCTCAATAGAAGACACCAAATTTGCAATTGTTGCAAATTCTAGTTTACAAATAGGAAGTTTAAATTGCAACAATATATGCACAATTTTACCGAAAAAATGCGAATCTAGGCCTCTTCATTTTTCGGTTCATAAAGAGCCACTTTCACTTTTTGTTTCATTTGAACGTACTGATTGTTTTGCTATTTCATCTTTCTTACTTCCGTCTTTTTCACAAGCTTTTACTCATATATTTAGACAATATGAAGAAATTACTTCCATTTACTACCATGAATCATTAAAGACAACTTTCTTTGGAACAGCCTTTAACTCTCCAAAATCACCTTTGAAAGGAATGATTTTTGGAGTTAAAGAACTTTTTAATAAATTTACTATTATTGGCCAAGAAGAAATTGATGGAAATGTATTTACAATTTCATCATCAAAACCAAATAATTTGATTATTGGTTCTACATTAAAATTGTTCATCATGTCTGTTTCATTAGAATTCAATGGCAAATTGAAGATGGAGACTCTTCAAATTGTTCCTACTGAAGCTATTCCTCGTTCCATCTCTATTCTCGATACATTGATCATCTACTTTGGATCAACGAAAGTAATTACAGTCCTTCAAGAGCAAAAAGATGGAACTTACATAAAATATGATGAAATAATCATTAGATCAAAGATTCATACAGGATTTATAGGTAGACCAATTACAAGTCATTCTTGTCATGCTTTTACAATTGACAATGAAAAGACTTTGACAATATCTATGTTTAAGTTTAAAGATGGAAATGTAACCTTGAACCAATTAACAACTTTTGAATTAGATGGTCCTGTTTCTTTTTTCCAAATTATTCGAAATGGTTTTGGATTGATCTCAACAAGAAATGGTTCTCTTTATGCTCTTCAAGAATATAGTCGTGATCACACTATGCTCCTTAAAAAAGTTGCATCTGAAATTTCAGTAAAACTTCCATTTAACGAAAGTGATTCAAAAATTCTGAATGCATCTATTTTAAATATTTTCGACTATTTACCTCAAGACATGCAAACAGAAATAGCAGGAACCGTAAAAAAGAATCCTGGCGAAATTAGAAATTTCATAGAGTCATTATTACACGCTCTTTCTTTAATGTGCTCAACTCAATAAAAAAGATATTATGATATTAGATTATTTGATCGTCATGACCAAATGAACATTTAAATATATTATAAAAAAAAATGATATCATATATATTTTACAGTTTACTAATTATTATTAAAGGCGTCTTATTTATATTGAATAAAGGATATCCTTAATTTTACAAATTCATGATTTTTATGAATTAGAATAATATCGCGTAGCTTTAGGATATCGAGAAATATAGTTTAAATGATATCCAATATCGATATGAGATTTAAATTTGTAAATTTAATTAATTTCAAACATATTTTTCAATGTTTAGAAAAAAAGTCTATTTCAACATTTGCACTATATTTATTATCGTTTTATCGAAGAAAAGTTCATGCTTTAAAATGAATGATGCTAAATGTTAGACCTCTTAGTTAAGAAAGGTGGCCGTTAACTTATTTGTCTCAAAGTTCGCTATTTTATTTCAAACTTCCCTATGTTTTGAATGCTTCTTACAAAATGGGTGGGGTAACTATAAAAAAATAAATTCTCTTTATATTGTAGATATAATATAAATGTTTAAAATAATATTTATATTTTTGATCTTTTATAAAATGGTTCCACCGATGAATCTATAAAAGTAAATCTTTTTTGGTATTAAATAATTCAATTTTTTGTGAATTTTTATTGATTTAAATATTCAAGCATCATTAAGAATTTTTTCTAAGACATTGGAAAAACAATTTTTATTGATAAAACCAAATATTTGCATAAAATTAAAAAGAATTTTAGTATATTTTAATTATTTTTAAATGTTTAATAAAAAATGAATATATTTTTTTTAATTTTATAATATTTAAGCCACAAACATCCTAAGAAATAAGAAAATCAAATTTTTTATTTGTTTCCTGTCCGTTAAGAGTATTAGAAGAAAAAGCTTATAAACAACAAAACTTAATGCTTATTTCTTTATAGAAAAGAGTTACAAAACGATAACCAACAGATTCTAACAAATCAAATGTTTTCAAGTGGCCAGCAACTTCAAAGGCAGTGTTTATTTTTATTCTATTATTAATTTGAAACGTTAAAAAATCTTTGAACCATGAATTTTTTTTCAACTAAAATATTATTTGTATGTTAACCAATTTCAAGAGTATTAAAACTTTACGAGGTCAACAACAATTATGAAAATACTAATCATCGGTAATTTGAAAAAAATAAGGCAAATTTAATTACACAAAAAATTAATTACCTTGAATATTTTAGTAATTAATTTAAATAATTTCATTTTAAATGTATTTTCCATAAGATATTAATATTTTAAAATCAACATTTATTTGAGAACTTTTCTTTGATCTCAATATATGCTTTCAAAATATCAGAAAAAATAATATCGAATATTTCATTTAATTAAGAATAATTCTATGGATATTTAATTTTGAAATAATACTAATTATATGACGTATCACATTTTGTTTTTGCAAATATCTTATTTAAAATTTAATTAATTTATTATATACTATATTAATAAATATGAACACAATCGATTATAGTTTCTTCATTGCATTGTATATTTGTTTATTAATTATTTGATACAAAAACTTCACGTTAAATTCAAATCATTTCTACGATGCATTGGTGGAGCGTATTTCAGGTTTTAAGAGATATATGATTAATCAGATTATAATATAATAAATATAATGATTATAAGATTAAATATCAAATATTGAGCTAGATACAATTCATTTTATCAAACATTTTATAATAAAAATCGATTTTCGAAAAATATATACGATAAATTTAAAGGATGATAGTTTTAACAAAGTATTTAATATATAACAAATATGAAAAATTAGTTTAAAATATTATATACTAATCCATCATCATGATATCAACAAATGATTCAAAATAAAAAAATGTATATTTACTTGAATTAATTATTTTTCTCACATTATTTTTGATTAATATAAATTAAATTTCAAACCAATTTTGGAAATATTTATTTTTGAAAAAGATATTTTGAAATAATGTTTTTGCCAAAAATACGTTATTTAAGTTACTGTTTCAGGATTTTGAAAAAGTTTAAATTGTATTTTTAATTATTGAATTTGAAATGAATGAAACTTTTTAAATGCAATTTAACTTTTTCAAAATCCTGATATTTGCTAATGATTTTTATTTTTATAGAAATTTAGAGATTCTAACAAAAATTATTTTTAAATATCTTTAATTTTAAAGTTTTATTTTTAAGTCAAAAAGTTATTGCCATTTTCTTATCAAAATTCAGAAAAGTTAAATTCATTTTGCAATCATTTAAAAAGTTACACACTTTAAGAAGTTTATAACATTATGCTAAAATTTCTTTTAAATACATTGAAGATATAATTTGGTATTTGAGTTAGATGCCACTTTTTGATGGAAATAACTATAAAGCATCAAACTTTTTAACTTGTTTCCAATTTTATGTCCTATTCGGATGCTTCTCCTAGAAAAATCGAGCTCCTTTCTGGATCACTCGATGACCCAAGATTAGAGCAATCCATTGAAAGAAAAAGGAGATTTACTGAATCAAGCGAACGAAGATCTTTTGATGATATGGAACCCACTCATCTTTTTGAGCATTTTATGATTTTAGGTATACCACCAGATTTTGATCTAACAAAGCCACTTGAACCAAGAATTTTATTTTTATTTCCAGCAGCACCTCTACTTTTTTCTGAAGACGACTTTAATCAAACAGCTGATTTTTGTTTTCCTAATGGAATCGAACCGCATGGTCTTACGTATAAAAGAAAAAATATTTTTATTTCAGAATTCGTTTTTAGATTAGATTCTAAATCAATTTATGGAGTGTGTGTCCATTTCATTGCGAACCCCGCAAGAGTTCCGTTTTTTGCAACAGATGATACAATTAAATATCCTTTCTGCTTTTGCATACTAACGAAAGACCCAATCTTATCTGTTCACTTTCAATATTTAACTTATATGACTCTCTTATATTGCAGAGTTTTAAATCCAGAAGGAGAAAGAGATATTCAATACAATGAGGTACAAGACGGTCCAACTTTATCATATCTTGAAGAAGAAAAAGGAACTGCCAGATGGCCAGGAACACGATATCCAGACGTTTTACATACCGAATTGGAGTATTTTATGGGAATGAAAAGGGCCGATAATCGTGATCTTAAATATGTTCTGAGTGAAGATTTGAGACTTGTTATTCCACCTATTAAAACCGAAATTGTATCCATAGCTTTACCCACATTAGATGTCCTTTTTTCATGTCTCTCAGTCGCTAATATTACTAAGCTTTTTGAAGCTTTATTACTTGAGCATCATACAATTTTTAAAAGTAAAGATCTCCACCTCCTCACACTTTCTGTTCTTGCAGCTAGAGCACTTCTATCTCCTTTTAAAATAGGTGCAAGCCTTCTCCCTATTGTACCAAATACTCCTCGTCATCTACCAATCCTCGAAGCGCCATTTCCTTATATTTATGGAATTACCTCAACATCATCAATGCCATCGATTTCTCTACCGCAAAATATGTGCGTTGTTGATCTTGATAAAGGAACCATCGATGATCCGATGCTTGATGTCGAACTTCCTGGTCAGGCGCAATTTATACGTACAATTGAAAATGCGCTTAAGCAAGACAAACAATATATTCTGGCTCCGCCTCCATATATCAAGCAGAAAGATAAAAAAGTTCCTAACAAAGATTTTTTAGAATTTTTAGACAGAGTTCATTTTTATATGAGACCCCCAAGATATCTCAAATTTATCAAGCCAAAGTATGTTTTTATACCACCTCTCGTTGACAGTTTGCTCAACACATTTTCGCATCATATAGCAAATAAATTGGAAGGTAGAATATCCCCTTGTTTTGTTACAGATTCTACGGATTGTGAACATCCTGTAACAATATTCAATAAAGATTTGTTTTTGGCAAGTGTTCCTAAAGATGAAGAAGCTTTTTACCAAGAATTTACTGGAACACAAATATTTACTCAATTTTGTGAGGGTAAGACAGATAAGATGGATGAAACCAAAAGAATGTTTTCAACATTAGGAAGTGCATCTGATCCAAATTCATCACCCATAATTCAATAATTCTATTTCCACATAATTTGTAAATTGATATATCAAAGAAATAGAATGCGTTTTGAGTTTTGTTTTTTAAAAAAGAGTTTTAAAAATGAAATAAATGTTTTTGCATTATAATTATCGTTGAATCAATCAATGATTAAATATATATTTAGTATTCTAACTTATTCATTAGATCTTCTTAATTTTTTTATTTATTTGCGTAATAAAAACATGTAATTCAAGCGAGTGAAAATCATCATATATTTTAATGAATATACATTAATCAAACAATTTTTTTTATTCAATAAATATTATTTTTTGTCGAGCTTAAACATATTGAGTTTTTCAGTTGCTGTATTAAGCGCAGTATATATTGAACTAACAATATCGTGTTTTCTAATAACATCAATTTTATTTTGAATATCATACTTATAATTCATAATACATATTAATTGATCTTGCTGTAATTTAATTCTATCTTCGAATCCTTTGAATTTATCTTGACTTGGAGGAGGATTTTCTTTCATTCTTTTGATTTGCTCTTTAGCAATAGCAAAATTTTGACGAAATGTAAGTGGATCAAATGAATTTTCATTTGGATCTATATTATCTTTTTGATCATTGTCGTCATTAGTTGATTTTATTAAAATTTTAGACGGAACTTGATTTAATTGATAACTTGTTAATGATAATGTAAGAACAGCATTAGAATCTTCTTCTTTTTCAAATAATTCATTTATTTTTTCAAATCTTTCGTGATCTGATTTTTTGATTTTCTTTTTATTTAAATATTGGCTCCTATAACTTGGTATAAAAGATTTGTTTGTTATCAAAAAATCTTGTTTAAGCGATGATTTTGTAAAAGTATCAGATGATTCATCAATATCAGAAGTCATTGATGATTTTATAAACAAAAGGCAAAAGGCCAATATTACACCATATAATATTTTTCCTATCAATATCCATATAATATTATTATGAGTTATCTTGCTGATGTTTTACGAAATTTCAATGCGCATTTTGCTGAAGAAAATGCATCCATGGTTTCTTTCCCTAATTGTACTGAAGTTGGATCAATCGTTTTTATTGGTGAGCAAGGTTGCGGAAAACACTCAATACTAGGCCAATTAATTGAAAGATTTAAGCCTATACCAGGGTCATCATATGTTGAAGAAGACATGAATGCCGAACTTCGAAACGTTATTTTTAATATACCAATTATTTCGTGCCCATCTGATTTTTCACAATTACCAAATCCACAATCTTTTTTTGAAAATTGCCAAATTATTATTTTAATTATAGATTGCACATCAAAACTTCCAATTGACCTTATAAATTCAATTAGCACGATTAGTGAACAACTTAAGCCGCAGCCTACAGTTCATGTTTTTCTCAATAAGACAGATATTCTCAATTCTTATACTTCTGAAAATGTTTTATCCTCCCAATCACAACAAATACAAAATATATTACCAGATTCAAAAATACATCGTACCTCAATTAATAATGGCACAGCACTTTTCGAAATTAGTTTATGTATCGAAAGTATTATTCCTAAACAAAAAGAAATTAAAGAAGCAATGCAACAATTTGCTAGTTCCCTTGAATTATCGAATATTTTTCTTATCGATCTCCAAAGTAGCGCATTCATGCTTTCTTCAGGAGATTCGAGAATTACACCAGAGCAATTCTTAATGTGCCAAGATGGTGTGAAAATGTTTGTTAATTTGGCAAACATAATGGATTCAAGAAGTGCCCAACCAATTGCATCAGTGGAATTAAAAGATGGTACATTTTTGCATTTCTTCTGGTCAACTTATGATGTCATCCTTGTTGGTATTTCTGATAAAAGAGTTCCTTCAGCTACATCAAAAAATAATGTAATTGCACTTCTTCACTCAATTCGCAACATTTTGAAAGATTGAACAAATTTTTAATATAATTTTGTATTTTTTTGAATTTTGTTTTATCAATTATTATTATTTTATTTGTTCATTAGTATTCTATATAAAAATGAACTGTTTTAATAAATATTAAGTTATCTTTCATTTTTCTACTTCATTACTATCAAAAATAATTTTTTTTTAGATGAAATCTTTTGAAAATTAATATTGGGTCTCGGTCATTATTTTTGATCAACCTTAAAGATTATGTTTTGTATATCTTCGTAAAACAAAAAGTTAATATAAAATAAAAATGTTTGTTTTTATTCAATATATGACATTTCAGTTCCTCCATCAACTTCTTCTAAATATTCATCAGCGACTAATTCTCTGATACATGTCATCACATCATCTTCAGTTGCTGCATAAAGCTTCAAAACTTTATCAAGCGTTTGATTAACTAGTTGCTGAGTATTGATTCTCTTGTACTTCTTCATAATTTGGACAATAGCAGCTTGAACAGATTTCTTTCTCTGGATATCAAGATTTTTCTGCTGAGGAACATATTGTTGAGCCCAATTATCACATAAATTAACTAATTGTTTTGGTGCAAAACTATCATCCAAGTTAATTGTTGCATTTTGGAGTGAGTTTTGAGCATTTTCATCAGTTAACTTCAATGTTACTACTTTACATCTTCTGAAAGATTTAATAATTACTTCAATATAATCTTCATCAATGTTTGTAATTTCATTTAGGTCTTTTATTGAAAGGTTTGGATGCTTTGATAGAGCTGTAAATATTATTAATTGTCCAAGGGACATTGTCATAAGGCAGAATCTTTTACCTTTTGTAAGTCTTACATTGCATGTTGTTAAATAATGAATCCATTCGTATCGTCTTCCTTTGTTTCTGTTTGCAAGCTTGCTTTCAGCTAATCCAATGATATCTTTGTAATCTTTTGGAAGAGGAAATGATGGATATTTTCGATCTGGAGGTGCTAACGAATTCTTAATTACACAATAAGATAATTTTTGCTTGCTTAAAGACTCTAATTCTTCTGATTCGGCTTGTTCAACGATTTCAAAAGCATTTTTAAGACTGATATTATTTTGAACAAAATTTGAAACCCTTTGGAGAAAATCTTTTTCGTTTTTGAGGCTTTTTGTTGAACGTGTAGCAATTCTAAAGAACATATAATTTGTATGATGTGATATGAAAACGTCACGATCAGTTACATAAGACAAAAGCTGTATCATTTTGTTTGGATCGATTAATCTGTTTTGATTACTTGTTAAATTATCTCCTTTCTTCATGAAAGTATCTATGATGAATGAGAGTGCAACACTAAATGTGTCGCCAAACTTTTTGTCCAATTTGAGTTTTCTAAATTTGCCTTTTGTAGTTTTTGTGATGTATTCATCAAATGGTTCTTTATCAATTCCATAAATATTTTTGTATGTAAGTTGATTGAAAAGATCTATATAATTTAAGAAATTAATGAAATCATTAGAAAGATCGTCAACTTTATTCTGATTATTTAGATTATTACAGAATTCATCTTCGAACTTGTTGAAAAAGTCTTCAACATAATGGACAGTTGAATCATGAAATGACAGAACGCTTAAATATTTTAAGTAATTGCTTTCGGTCTCTATCATCTTTAAAGCAGATTCATCCATAATTTTATTATTGCATTGTTCAACAAAGTTTTGAATGATAAATTTGTATAAATTGTTGTAAATTGTGAATCTTGTACTAGGATTTTTAATTGAACGAGTAAAATTATAAAATTGCTCAACAATTTCTGGTAGTAGTTCTATGCGAAGATTATGTATTACCCTTTTGAAAAGATTATTAAGTCCATCAATTATTTTTTGATGACCAAAAACTTCATATAGATCATTCTGTGAATTTGGTGCTTTTGATGCGCACAAGCATATGTAATTTAAATTTAGCAAATATGTAAAATCAGCTTTTTCGTTTGGATTAATTGAAAAAAGTGGCTCTATGTATTCAATTGATTTATTGACTAATTCATCATAAAACTCTTTTTGAAATACTGTAAAATATAAAAAAGCAATCTGTTGGCCAAATTTGCATTGATTTGCATTGATAATAAATGAATTCCTTTTTTTGTTCAAGTAATTGAAAACATGATTAATAATTTTAACTCTCTGTTTAATGGTCTTTAAATGATGAAATAAACTATCTATATCATTTTTAATATCATTTTCTTGAGAATAAGAAAAATTAAGCAAGCAATTGAATACGCGTTCAAATTGATTATTATATGGATTTTCTTCATTTTTATCATAAGCATAAATGTTTTGGGGATTCAAAGTTGTTAATGAATAAATATCGTAATTTATTTTTAAGAATTCTGTACTATTTGGTTTATAATCAGGATCAGTGATAATATTGATGAGGAATGGTTCAACATTATGGGAAAGATCAACATAAAAGTTTTGCATTTATAAAATAATCCAATTAAAATTTAAAAAATTTAAATTAAAAGGGTGAATTTTTGTTTTAATGTTATTATAAGAAAAAGAGAAAAAATCATTTTTTTAGCAATTGTATCATGTCAAAAATAAAGTTTAAAAGTTCTTTTTTAGTAAATATTTGTAATATATATGTTTAAAATCAAGATATATCATGCTTTAAATTTGAATAGATAATTGAAAATTGATACAAAATTTTTATTCATGAATGGCAAAAAATATATCAACCAACTTAAAACAGTTATTGAATTAAATATTATCCATATATTGACCTAATTATTGTCTCAATATGGAACCAAAATTATCTGATAGTGATGATTGAGATCATTTTTTAAGAAATGATATAAAAGATATCATAAAAAAGCATTGAAGATTAAAAAGCTAATTATGATACTGCAATTTGTTTTTGGAAATATATCCTTTTGTAATAATTGTTTTTTTATGTTTTGAATATTTTGATTGTATGTAATATGTATAAGCACTAATCAAATCATAGATTTTTAATTATTATTGGAATATGTATATATTAACAATTGATATTTATAATTATTTGAATTTAAAAATCATCTTTTATAGATTGAAATAGAAAAATTTTATAAATAACGTATCAATTTAAAAAGTCAAAAAAATATAAAATGGATCCAATAAAGCCAATTACTCTTGTGTGCTGCGAATCCATCAAAGGAAGGCAAGCACCTATAGCTGGGGTAACGAGACAGCGTCAAAATAGCACTACATTTCAAACCCCAAATCTCCCATTTGAGAATAAAGACAATGAAGCTACATTTCAAATCCGTAAACCTGTAATACCAAAGAGAAGTTCAACGACACTTGATCGATCAGTATTGCCTACTAGAAGTAAATATCGCGAAGGTCATTATGCAATGTGTTTTGAAGATTCGACTTGGGCACATACAGATCCAGATGCTACAGACCATTATGCAAGCCGAGAAGAAATTCTTGATGTGATTCAACAATTTGACATGCAATTAGAGCAGATTATTAGTTCTGATGATATCGAGCACGCAACAGGACTTCAACGAGCAACTGATATGCTTCTTGATGAGCTTGCAACAATGTTACGCGCGGAATCACGTGAGCAATGCATACTTGTTGAAAGAGCAAGAGGAACATATGCTGCTGTTTTTACTCTTCTGAGAGATGATTCTAAAAAATGCCGTGAAGCTATACAAGATCTTGAATCGCAAAAGAGTATACTAGATGAAAACCTCACAAAAGTTATTGATAACGCTACTGAAAAAGTTAAAGAAACGCAAAGTGATTGTCAAAAACAGATACAGGATATGAAAGCTGAGATGGACGAGAAAAAAGAAGAATATGATAATTCAATGAAACGTTTTTTGGAGCAAAAGAGCCAACTTGAAGAGCATGTCAAAGCACTTCATAGAGTCTTTTTAGATTTTCAAAGTGATTCTGTTTATATTACTCTTGAAGAACTCAAACAAAAGCAGCAAAATTACGAAAAAAAATTACGAAACAAAGAAACAGAAATTAATAAATTAAAAAATCAACTTAATAAACTTCAAAAAACAATTCTTGATGGTGAAAATCAAAGAGCTATGCTCGAGCAAGCAAATGATGAACTTCGTCGTAAGTTACAAGTCGCAATGTCGCAAAAGAATCGTTTGCAGCGTCGCCTCGATATGCAAAATATGAACAATGGAGATTTCGATCAAGATGATGGTGAACAAGCAGATCAAGATGAAAATGCGGATTTAGGAATTAATCCAGATGATTTGCCATCGAAGCCATTGATATCAGCTGAAAATGTTCAAAACTCTGTTCAAAACTCAAAACTTCCTCGAAAAGGGAGAAAAGCATCAAACATTTCTGTAGATTCTACACCTTATATTAATATAATGGAAAAGTTATCAGAAATAATAGATCGTATCACCGACGTCTTAACTCGACTTTCATCGAATCCAATACTTCCGCATACCAGCAATGAAGAAACAGATAAAATTATGGTGTCAGGAAACGCATCATTGATGATAAAAGCTATTCTAAATAAAACTAATGAAGTGCTTCAATTTACTGAATGTTTTAATAATATAGAAGATCAATTAATAACATCAAGAAGAGTTCAAACGAAAAAAGTTGAAAAACTGCCTCGCTTTTTGAATTACATAAAAGCTCATAATCAAACAAATCCAGATAATGAGAGTGAGACAAAATTCAATAAATCAGCTTTGATAACAATGAGACAAATTTTTAATGCCAAATATTTAAGCGATCAATGGAATCATAGAATGAATCATCAACTTTTCAGATTTCCTGAATTTGTCATTGCATATTTTTGTAAAGATGGTGAAAATATGTTTACAGCTTTATCTCGCTCAGCAAGAATTTGGCATTCTATACAAGATACTGATATTCCAGAAATGAAAATGTTCAGAGACTTTTTAAAGGAGAAATTAACAGTTGATGAATTATCTTTCTTTTTGGAGGCGAGAAATTCCCTTCTTGGTCAAAAAAATCCAACTGAAGACGATCCTCAAATAATCAATGTTCAATTCAAAAAATGCACAGAGTTTATGTCAAATATTCTTGGAGCCTACTCTCCAATTTTAACCACTGTTACTCAAGAAGCTGAAAAGTTTTGTGTTAATGGTTACATAGACTATGCTCAATTTCTACTAATTTTAACTTCATTCTATCAAAATGAGAGATTAAAGAGAAGAAAAGCAATTCGCCTTATGTTTGAAAGTAAAAATATGGGAAATGATGGAGATACAACAATTGACTTTGAAACATTTGTTGGAATGGTTTTAAGCCTCGGCTTTAAAGATTCCATAAATGATATTTTTGCGCTTTACAGAGAAGCATCTCTTCTTGGAAACGGCTCATTAACACTTGATTCTATTATTGCAGGTATGGATTCGTTATCATTTCATTTTTACACAATTGAAGTTCCTCTCTCAAGCACACGAAAATTCGATTTAACTCAGCTTTCTCGTCAACAACTTCTTCAGCATTGGATTAGATTTGGTTCATGGTTCACTGCATTCAAGCAGCCCATGCCTGAATTTGACTCATGGCTAAAATCACAGTTGATCTCTCATGTGAGAAAAGTCGATCAAGTCTTTAAGGCTAATTCTCAAGTAAATGTTCTTTATACCGAATATAGAGAATTATTAGATTTTTTCCAATTTGCGCTCGATGTGCTTGCAAAGAGCCAAAATGTACCAATGCCACCACAAAAATCGGAAAGGCATCTTTCTCTTCTCGAAAATATAATTGATTTACTTGTGACTTTCATCATTCGTGATAGTGGAAGCGATGTGATTTTTGCTGAAGCTGTGTAAAATATTTTTTTTTTGTTTGTATAAATAATTATTATCTTATTTGTTTATTTTGGATAGCTGAAAGCATTTTTATACTAATGAATTTCAATTTGTATGAGAGTATTCAAAAAAAATCAAATGTTATTTTGAAAAAGTTCTTTTAAAATTTTATATATGTTGATAATTAAACTATTCTTCTTCTTTATTTTTACCTCTGCATTTGATGATTCTTGGTGTGAGCCACCATATTTAGATTATCCTATGCGAAATGATGCTGATTTAGTAATGGTTCAAATTTTGACTCGGCATGGAGCACGAACTCCATTGCATCAATCACTTAAATATCCGCATGTATGGCAGTGTAATAATACGGAATATTTTTCTCAGTCAAATATAAATATTCATAGTCCTCTCAGAGTTTTTGTTTCAGAGTCAAAATCCATTTTCCTAGGTGATTGTCATTTTGGTCAACTAATTAGTAAAGGTGCTAACGCATTGCAAAGGCTTGGAAAGCATATAAGATGGATTTACGTTGATCAAATGAAATTTTTACCTTCAAGATTTAATCCAAACATAATTCGGTTTCGTTCTACCAAAACGCATAGAACATTGCATTCCCAAATGAATTTTATATTAGGATTATATCCAAACATGAATATAGAGTATAATTCATCTATCACTATAATTGCGCCAGAAAAATCAATTGACCCTTTACGTCATTTGCCAGCGGTATGTACAAATTTAAAAAAAGCAGTTCAAGAAGTTCAAAAATCAGATGAATTCATTCAAAAGTTTTCAGATAGGAAAAAAATATGGACAGATGTTGGCAATGTTTTAGGAGTTAAAGCAAAATCAGCACCTGATATTGTCATGTCAGCAAGGTGCAATTATATTACTGATTCACTTCCAATGTATAATTTTGGCAAAAATCATTTATATTCATCTTTTAATTTGGATAATTCGGATATAACTAATAGTAGTACCAGCATAATTAATGAGGATGTTCTTGATTCAGCTTCTTTATTGAAAGCTGAGCAGCAAAAATATATTTTTATGCATCCTAAAGTTTTTCCATTGAAATTTTCTTTTGCAATTGCAGAAATGGCAAATTTAATGATTGATAGAATAAATGGTAACTCAAAAATTCGTTTTATTCACTGGTCTGCTCATGATGGTGATATTTTTGGATTTCTTGGATACCTTGGAACTGGTTCTGACAAATTGCCACCGTATGGTTCATACATCATAACTGAACTATGGAAGTTTCGTCACTCTGGTGAATTTTTTCTAAGGTTTATATATAACGGAAAAGTTTTAAGAGTTCCAAGATTAGGGAATATCAAAAATGTTCTTTTTGATGATTTTTTACGATTTGTTAAAGTTAATATGCCTAGCTTAAAGGTTGACTGTGGGTTTTCACATGAAAAGTTCAAAAATGCTTGGACTTTTCAACCAGAAGAACATTAATTTTTATACTTATGCCATTATTTATTGGGAAAGTTAGAAATTTTTTGTTTGTTTATAAAATTGTTTGTATCTTTTTTTTTTTTTTTTTTTTTTTTTTTTTTGGTAAATGAATTTCAACTTTTTTATTAATTTGCACTGCTAATTTTGCAGAACGTATCTGTCATTGTGCGTTGATTCTACAAATTGCAAAGAGGAGAAGATTCTTGATAAAACTTTTAAAATTTACTAGTAAATTCTCATAAATGCATTTTATGAGAATATGTCTTAGATGTTCATAAAACTAATTGTTAAAAACCTATAATACTTTTCCAATTCCATAAATAATTTTTTTGATTGTTATTAAATAAAAAATGGCGTTTAGTCTTTTAAATGGTTCTCGCTGGTAGTGTAATGGTATCATGTAGGATTGTCGTTCCTGTGACCCGGGTCCGATTCCCGGCCAGCGAGTTTTTTTTTTAAAAAAACTAAATAAGGTATTTTTTAATATCTTCAATTTATAGAAACATCAAACAAAATTATTATATATCATATTAATAAAACTTTTTACAAGAAATATGTTAATGCATTTTTTAGGATTCGTTTATATGAATTACTTCTTTGATAAACTTTGGAATTTTATTAATCCTGAGTGTTATTTAATGAACCTCCTAATGGTGCTGATCAATATTTCTTCTATGTTTATTATTATAAATATTTATGATTTCATTAACAAATTTCTGTTGTTCTGAAACTATTAATTTATCTTTTTTCTTAATCGAAAGAATTTCTTTTAATTTAACAAGTAAATTATCCATATCTTCTAAATCAAGTCTCTCAGATTTTGCTTTATCATAAATCACGTAAAATTTTAGGTCAAATGCATCTTTAAATTGAGAAACTAATTTGCCTTTTTGTAGCGAAAATTTTGGCATAAGTGCATAAATTATCGAATTTAGCTCAAAACTTGCAAAAGAGTAAAAAATTGATCCAAAATCATTAATTTCACTGTGTATGGCTTAATCTGACAGTTCCATAACGTCAGATGCCAAATTAACTAAGGAATTAAAGCTTGGAGTAAAATAATCTATAATAATTTCATGATGAAGATTGAATATTGTAGATGTATTAATTTGCATAACTTGCATTTTCATATTGTAAAAAAAAAAAAAAAAGCGAGACGATGAATAAAAAATCTTTTTGATTAACATTTTATAAATAAATATATTCATATAAATGTTTATATATAGATATATATATATATTAATAGTTTTTTTGATTATTTTTTGAGAATAGACTTGTTATTTTGAGAATCGATATCAAAAACGTCACTTTTTTGCATCTGATACTAGATTATCAGTTTAAAAATCTGAAATCGAGATTATCGATTATCAAGATATCAGATATGAAATGTGATATAAAAATAATTGTAAACTTGATATCAATTACCGAGATCTCGAGATCTCAAGCAGATTTATCTTTTTTTATAATTGGTATTTGTGGTTTTATTATATCTAAAAATATATAATAGAATGTATTGATGTTTATTTTAAGATTAAAATCAAAAAATACATTCTTTTTTATGAAATCTTTGAGATTTAAATACGATCATATATTTATCAAAAAGTTTAATTGAAAATTCTGATATCAAAAGCTGAGAAAAAAAATTCTCGATCTCTGAAATCGATCTCGAGAATCTGTGTATATTTATGTATCGATATCAATTAATTTTCTAACCGCCGAAAATTGAATCATTCCGTTTATTAATTCAACTTTTTGAATTCATTTTTCAAACTAAACTTTATTTTTGAAGTTATGTTCAAACAAAATATATCATTTTATTGAGCATTAAAAGAAAAAATCGAATATTACAAAATAAAAAGTTAGAAAGGATCATGTATCGAAAAAACTTAAAAATAATTATTATATTAGCTTTTTTTGGACTAACTACAAAGTAATTATAAATATTTATGTTTTATAATGTATAATGTATATGTATAAAATCAAATAGTAGTTTTGAAGGATATCTCTTACGAAGAGAGATCTATTAGCTTGTGAAGTCAAAAAAAAACTCGATGAATATTAAGTTTTTTGATTGGTTTCAATGACTAATTTAAAGATTATTAAATGGGTAAGAAAATTTATTAAAATCACCAAATAAAACCTAAAATTCGAAGAGATATTGAAACTTTTTGAGGTCAAAAAAAGAGTGTCCCGCCCATTTTTAAATAGGATACTTCTATTAAATGATCATCTTTTGTGCATTTTAAGGCATAATTAAAAAACATTTCTCAGTTAATTTGTTAAAATAATTCATTATAGGCAATAAAAAAGTTTATTGTTCTAGAATGATCGAAAATGCAAATTCAGGTTATTTTCTTAAAATAGTTTTGAAATATGAATGTCTAGCCAATATAATATATGCTTTATAAAATAATTTATTTTTAGAATACTAATCTATTGATTATACATTAAACGTGTAATATTAATTTCAAAGGATGTTGGAGAATAAAGTTATTGGTATATGAACCTATAATGTATCTGCACATAAAAATTATAAATGTTATGAATACATTTTTTCAGAAAGAGCTCCTATTTCTGTAATTATCGAGACAATAGGTGATAAACAGTTTATGTTTCTATTGATCCATCGAGCTGAATTTCTCCAAACATCTTTATATTGCTTAGATTTAACATAATTAAACATTATGATATCAACGACGAATACAATTAAAGTTAAAAGACAAAAAAAGCTTAATCTAACAATAGATACAATGAGAAGATAAATTATATTGAGCATATCAAGAACTGCCGGTGTATTATTGAAAAAACTGTTCGAAATAAAAGATTTAATTTTTTTTGATGTTTTGCTGCTATTTTCTCCAAAGAAAATTATTGCATTATTAGACAAATATAATAATAGTTCATAAAGGAAAGTGATTATATAAAAAAATATATACAGTATTGGTGTAAGATCAGCTATTGCATACATCATCAAAAGAACAAGGTAATGTATATCAGAATTGGATATAAAGAAATTAAATGGATCATTGATCTCACCATTTTTCTTTATTTTATATAAAATTGATAGAAGATGAAAAATGCAAAGGCATACAATAAATATTGATCTGACAATATTGAATGGTTCTGTAGCTCCGAAGGTAAAAATGAGAATTATTGATGCAATTAAAGAAACCAAAATTGCAAAATTCAAAATATGATACAATTTCGTTGTGATCTCTTGATATTCTTCTTCTTCATTTAAGTTATTAGAAAGTTGAATTTCATTTTCAATTAACCCAATATCTTCCTCCTCCTCTTCTATAGCAATATCTTGATTATTATCCATATTATTTCAATATTATTGAATTCACCTATCGAAAAAATTGAATGTATATACAAATTTTTGAATTTTATTTTGGCCTAATTAGGTATTAATGACATGTATTCCAAACCTACAAAGTTGGTGTATAATACCATCTAAAAAAGATTCGCATAAATTTACCAAGGCCCATCAGTATCTTCAACGAAATCCTGCTGCAGCCAAGCTAGTTATTAATCATGATCATTTTTTTTATAAACATTTATCATGTTTTCGAATTCGCGTTAAATCATACAAAAATGATATAGCAGTCGATCCAAGTATTGATGTTTTGTCTAATTCAATTGACCAAGAAAATAGCTTAATTACAGCGTCTGATCTCTTAGGAATAATTAGGAAATGGAATTTAATTGATGTTTTAGATATCCAGGAAGAAAATAGCTCAAGCCAAAAATTAAATTCTTTTATTATTGTTTTTAAAACAGCTGTTTCAGCTCACGTTATGACAAAATTAAAAAAATTTCCAGATTTATTATCCAAAAATATTACAATATCAACAGAAGAGATTGATCCAATTCCAAACAATGCTCGAGTACCACTAGTTTATCTTCAAGGAATAGGTCCAGAAACTTCTGATGAAGCTATTCGCCACTTTTTCCGTGACATGAGCTTCATTTTGAAAATTAAAAAATATCAGCGAGGAACTGTTTTTATTCATATCCTAAAACTTCCATCGATTCAAAATGCAATCAACCTCTCGAAGCAAGTGAATGAAGGCAAACTCACCAATAGCGTTTTTAATAACTCTTCTCAAACTTACATTATAGCATCTCATCAGTATAAATCAACAATTACGCAATGCTTCTTCATTAGTAGCAATGAGATAAATTCACTCAAAAAAGAAGATGTATACTCAGAAGTTTCCAAATTTGGAGAAATTGAATCATTGTTTTCAAGAAACAATAACAATTTATGGGAGTTTTATGTGAAAATGAAGTCATTATCTGATGCTAAAATTGCATGTGGAAGCATGAATAATCGAACTTTTGATAATGTTACGTTAAAAGCTGTATTTATTTCAAATGAATACTTTGATGACTTTTACAATGAGCTGCAACTGAATCAGTTTGGTCAGGTACCAGAAAATCAATCTTAGCAAAATCAACCTTTTTAATCTAAAATTAGAAAATATGATAATTATGCCAGTTAATCGAATTATAATTATATTTGTTTACTTTTCACTGAATTAATTCTGTTTCTAATTTTTTATATTATTGTATGTTCAATTATATAAATATTTTATTTAACTAATTTATCTAATTATTTTGAAAATCTAATAATATTCATCTTTTGAGAAATATTTTAAACAAATAATTCGGAAATTAGAACAGGCATTCTGGGATTTTATTTCAGAAATTTTAATGGAGTAAAATTGCATAAATGCAAATTATGTAAAAAATGAATATTAATTATAATAAACCATAGTTTATTCAAAGCCTTTTTAGCTTTTTTAAAGGAATGATGCAAAATCAAAAAGCTAGGCAATAAAAACTCTATGACTTACTACTAGTATTGAAATATCTGTTAAAGATAACTTCTATACTTTTTAATCTTCATTATAAAGGAGTAGAGGTGTTGCACAAAGAACATTTTGATGGCCAATTTCAATTTGAAAAGCGTTCATAATAAAAAAAACAATGAAAAAAAATAGCAAATGTGGGATAGATGCTAATCTTTTAGTCCCTTATATCAGCTTGTTTCTAACCAATTGATGCTATTTTCCGAAAAAATGGCGAAAAAGCATGACGTGAACTTACGAAAAATCAATAAAAAAAAAATTATTAATAGGGATGTTCAAAATACACTTCTCCCTTGGAAAAGTTCGACTTTTTCTGGGCAAAAGTGAATAACAAAATATTCTAATTATAAACAGCCATTTTGTAAACTACTAAAAAGCATTCAAAAGAATGAGAGCAAACCTCTCAAAAAAAGTCATTTTACGATCTACCGTAAATACGAATTCTTTCAATCATTTAAATCTTTTCTGACTATCCTTCAATTACAAAATTTAGAAATATCTTTAAAAAATCATTAAATAAAAAAATTAAATTAAATTATATAATGAATATATAGTTTTCAAATTTGTCATTATTCAAGTATGCATTTATTTTTTAAATTAAATGATCAAATAGTAAGATATTCTGATATAAATGTACTTTCAATAACACATCATGTTCAATAATGAAATTTATATAAATGTTTATTTTTCTTTTTTATCTACATATCATTTTAAGCGCGTCTTTAAATATTGAAGATTTTACTATAACTGTTGGATGTTTTAATACAGAAGCTAATCCTTTTTCATCTAAAGCCCCCTTTTTTTTTCGCTCATTTAATGCAGTTAGCAACTCACTTATTGAAAATTCGCTTATCCTTAATTTTCCTAAAGCGCAAAATCCTTCTTATATCAATTTTACAACGATTCTAATAGATGACCATATTTATAATTCAACCAGTCCATTTGTTGTTGATGGTGGATTTTTCAGAATAGGCGTTAATGGATATAAAAAACGAGTTAAAATTCTTGATCCATCAACTCATGAGCCTTACATCTTTAATCAATTTACAATTACCGTATCAGAAACTTTTTCCAAGAAGGACCCAATGTTTCTTGTAAAAGAAATGGATTCCGTTCCTTTTCAACTCGGAAATAATATCACTTTCTCTTTCAAATTGTATATCTCACATTTCGATAATCCTCCTCCTGAACCAGATCATTTATCATTGATTGTTTTTATTTGCTCTATTGTTACTATTATCTCAGTTATAATTTTCTTTTTCTATTTCAAATCAAAAGGAATTTCAATAACGATTATTCATTTGACTGACCTTTGGCGCATTGACCTTTACTTCCAAAATACCACATTGTTATCTTCTGCTGGTGTAAATTATATTGTCACTCTTACAGTTTTCTTGTTTTTCTTTTATTCTAATTTGCCTGAGGATTTCTATCTCTTTACAAATATTTCGATATTATCAAATAGTATTTCTGTCATGATGTTTGGATGGATTAATTTCTTTATGTCACGAAAACTTTTTCTTCCAGAATACGTAGCAATCGAATTAACTTTTAATTCTTTTTGTACTTTTCCTTTTATTATTGTTTCAATATTTAACAGTCGTTATTTTCATTCTTTTGTTGGGATTGGGCTTGTTAAATCAATTTTGGTTCCGCTAGCTTGCCTATTTCTTTCTTACTTAGTTAGTGTCTCATTTTATGAATTCTCACAATACTATTTCCAAAAGAAATTAGTTATATGTCCTCGTGAGGAGCGCCACAAATATTCTCTTTTGTCACTTATTCCATCAGTTAAAGAACTCATCAGATTTTTAACTCTAGGGATTTCTTTTTTCATAATCTTAAAGCCAGTTGTTGATCATTGTTTTTTATGTTTTATAGATGATTATTATTTTAATCCATTTTTGGTTGCTTCATTTATTTTACTTTATGTTTCAATTATATCACTAATATCACTATTCAATGGATATAGAAGCATTAATAGTTTTAATAACACATGGCAAACAAATCATATGTCATTAAATATAACTATTTCTTTCTTCTTTTCACTTTACTTGATAGTTGAAATATTATTTATTAGAAATTATTTGTTTAGCTTTGAAACTTTAATTTACTGTGCAGCTTTCTTATCTTGTATCATTCCAGCAATCATGTTAATCGGAATGGCCCCTTCTTTTTACACAAAATTCTTTTTCTTTGGATTTATATACCAATCAAGTGATAGGAACGAAAATAGTGAAAACAATTAATTACTTGATTTTATATCTAATTAATTTATAAATTTATAATAACACTTTTAAAATATAAAGACGATTCATTTATATATTATTATATTTTTCGATTATTTGATATACGTATATCATTGATAATGGATACACAATTGCTATTTCAATCACTATAATAGAGGAATAAAATTTATTAATTGACTATTTTGATATATTTTATTTTATATTTTTTAAAACATTTCCAATAAATTTTGGGTGGAAACTCTTTTTTTAAGGGTGTACTGCTGTAAAATATATAAACCTTTCAAAATACAAAAATCTTATAGAAAATAAATTCAATGGTGGCTTTTTCGGAAAAAGTTTAGGTCAATTTGCACATTTTTTCTCCTAAACGATCAAGACGAATGTCCAATTTAATACGTTATTGTAGATAATAAATTCAATGGTTGCTCTTTCGGAAAAAGTTTAGATAGTTTAGAAATTAAATACTTTTATGATTGAAATATTTTTTTTATAATTTTGGTCTTAGTTTTATGTTATTTATTTCATTTTTACAGGAAGGAAATAATTTCACAAAAAAACAGAATAAAATAATTTTTTCAGAAAAAGTTGAAATATATGAACCATTTTTAATAATAGATTAAATTAATTTAAATTTATTTTATTCAGTAAAAATTTATTTTTATATATTTATCTCTATTTATTATTTTATTTATAACTATATATTATTTAAATATTGTTACATGTTAAATATTATATGCATCAATAAATATTATCACAATTAAAAAAACCAAAAATTATATATTGAATTGATCTTTCAAATATTCTCAAATAGAAAAAATATTTTTAAACTTTTTCATAAATTATTTTTTTTATTATAATAAGATTATATCTATCTTTCTATGATTTATTTATATAATATTATTCTATTTATATATCTATAATATAAATATATAAATATATTCTTAAAAATCATTTGATAATATTTTTCCTAGTAAAGTTTTTAACATAAAAAAAATTAAATATATTTTTTTTTAATTTTAAAAGAATTAATATTGCAGTAAATATTTCCTTAAATAATTTAATATTGAAATTTATATAATATAAAATTTATATTAACACAGATAAATGAATAATATATGCAATTAATATTATTAATAAGAAGGTTTATATACGATATAAAATCATAATGTCTTTCACAAAAAGTTATATAATTCTGATAATAAAATAAATATCATAAAAAGTTTTATATTATTATTACTTTTTGTATCTCATGAAATATTAGAAAAATATTAAATATATATTTAAATATAAATTAATAAATGAATATAAATATATATAAATTTAAAAATAAGTTATATAATCTTTTTATAAAGAGATTTTCTTAATAATTATTTTGAAAATCAGATTTTTTTGAGATCTAAATATAAAAATAATTACTATTATATTTATTTATTTATTGTATTGTATTTAAAATCAAATTTATATTTTTAAAATTAATAATTGTTGCTTTTGAGAAAGCTCATTGAATTTTTTCTTCAGAATTATCAAGTACACCCTTAAACTCAAAAAGGATTGATTTTTTTTTTTAAACTTTTTTGGACAAAATGTTCTCAATTTTTTATTGTGAATATTTTGGCGGTTTATTAATCGGTCAGTTTATAAAAAAGGAAAATAAGCAGCTAAGCACCTATATCTCTCCCAGAACAGATTCAAACAACAACCACATCTTACCATGAAACAAAGTAGTTCAGATGCATGATGCGATCATTCTTTCTCTCACGGAATGAGAAAATATTTAGATTTTCAGATTAGAAGTCAATTCTAATGCAAGAAGACAAATACTTTCGGTATTTCCCAACCCAGCGAGCTTTTATATTTAGGCCCAAATAAGTGTATTGTGTAAATAATAATTTATCTCATCTTTCCATAAACTCCTTAAGAAATTCTATATCTCGTGTTTTTTTGATATCCTTTGTATTAAGATAAGTTCAAAAGCAGATCATTGACTATTTTTTTAATATAACTTGCTAAATTTATCTCTTATATCATTATGATTTTTAATAAAAAATATAAAGTTATTATTTAAAATGCTTTGCAAATGATTTTATAGCTTTATGGCTATAAAATTATTATCTCTTTTTTATTATCTTTTTTTTGAAAAGTTTGAGCTCAGAAAAAAATCCAAAAAAGTTTAAAAAATTGAATGCTCGAAAATTTCCATTCAATTTTGTCCAAAAAAGTTTAAAAAAAAAATCAATCTCAAAAAGTGTCAATATCTCTTTGAATTTTAGGTTTTATTTTTTTTTTTTTTAATATATTTTCTTATTCATTTGATGCTCTTTAAAATAGTAATCGAAACAAATCAAAAAACTTGATATTCATCAAGTTTTTTTTAACTTCATAAATTTATAGATCTCTCTTCGTAAGAGATATCATTCAAAACTACTAATACCATTTGATTTTATGCATATATATTATCCATTATAAATCATGAATATTTATAATTACTTTATAGTTAGTCCTAAAAAGTTAATATAATAATTATTTTTAAGTTTTTTCGATACATAATCTTTTCTAACTTTTCATTTTGGAATATTAGAGTCCTTCTTTTCATGCTCAATAAAATGATATATTTTGTTTGAACATAACTTCAAAGATAAAGTTTAGTTTAATAATTGAATGATTCAATTTTAGATATGCCTTTTTTTTTTACATCACAAATGCTAATAATATTAAACAGACCACTACAAGCCAAATAAATTTCTTTTATTTGAAATATAATTGATATTAATATATTTTTGCTCCAACAATAAATCTATTTTTTTAATATCTGTTTGATCTTTCTGTTTAATATTGAGATATATATATTTTAAAATTTGTGCAAATTTTTTTTCTGAAAAAGTTGATATTTTTATTCAAAAAATATCTGTTTAATTAAAATGATTTATAATTCGATAATTATGAATACGATTATTATGAAATTATAATAAAGTAAATTTATCATGTAAATGAATAAATGTACAAAAATAGATGGGTTCCGACTTGAAATAACGTATTTTTTTCATTTTAAAATAAATCTATCTTATTATATTTTCATTTTTTTAATAAACATATTTAAATAATAAAATAGTTATACATTTCTTTATATATCTTTATATTTTAATGTAAAAAGAAAGATCTAATGCATTCATCTAATCATTTAAAAATTTATCAATTTCGGACTATATTCATAATATAAAATAATATATAAATTAAACAACTTATATTTTTATTAAATTTTCGAAATATTGTTTATTAACAGAGATAAATGTATAATATATCAAAAAATGGGAGAAATTTGTTTTTGTTTTTTCTCTTTGAATCTTGGATATATTTATATGTTTAAGCATTTTAAAAGAATTTAATTTTTTAATATAATATAATCAATTAATTTATTCTAAATTATAGCGATTTAATATTAAGATATAAACTTAATTTTTTTTAGAAATAATATTCTCAAAAAGTTAATTTTAAAGTTTATTCTATATACGAAAACCTCCAAAAAAAAGAAAATGTCACTTTAAAAATGCATAATAATAAAATATCAATACTAATTATTTTTAATTTTCATATTTAATGTTGAAAATTTAAGTAAAATGGACTATATATAATAATTCATTTCGATGTTTTGAAAAAAATACTCAATATCCATTTATTTCCAGACAATTAGAGCAACTATAATATTGTTAATTCGGTTTAAATGAGTTTTTAGAAGTTTCAAATAGAATGATAAATACTATATTTCTCTCAAAATTTTGAATGATATTCCTTTCAATTTTATATTATAAGATTAAAATATGATTATCTTTAAATATAAATAAATATTTAATAATCGTATCGGTGTAATTAAAGATAATCTTATATAATTAAACATATCATAATATGATTAAATAAAAAACCTATTAAGTCCCAAAAAGTCCCAGCATATTGAGTCGGGATTAGGCCTTATTTTTTTTACATCACAAATACTATAAACGTCTTTTTAACGTCTTTTTTCATAAAATAACGATTTTTTGATTTGTAGTATTAATGAAACTTTTTGAATGCGAATAAATTTTTTTTTATTTTATGAAGAATCAAAAATAATACTGATTGTCTAAAAATAAGTTACCCAAAATTTTTAAAATTTTCGAAAATAACGTTTTCTAGTAGTTTTTTTTTTTTTAACAAATAAACTTTTCTTCTTTCTTCAAGAATTTAAATATTTTATATAATTGAATTAAAATTACTTTAAAAATGGACAAAAAAAATAAAAAATAAAAACAGAAATATTTTTTCACTTTCCAAATTTATCACATATATAATATTGTTTATTTTTATTTTTTTGGCTAAATATATAATTTGATTTTATTCTATTTAAATGGAGATAAATTTAGATATTTTATAAAATATTTTTAATACAATTATTTCAATTCTATTTCAAATTAAATCTAATTTTGAATCCATGTATCGGAAATTTGTCAACTTTTTGATAGTATAATTTTACATTCGAATTTTTTTTTATCATTCTATTATATAGTACACATATATTTTGTTTCAATTACAGACATTTGTTTTTTATTATTTTAAATTTTCTTCTCAAATATATAAAAAACAACTTTTTAAGAGATTATGTTTTCAAAATAAAAATTTTAAACATCCATTTGATGACTTAGAGAGACAAAAGACTTTTTTAGGAGCAATACGACCATTGCATTTTTTAACGATATGTACAAATTCGATATTTGCCAGCTCGACAATAATTTCCACTACCATATTGTAATTTTCATTGAATTAGATTATCTCTCAGATTATTCCACTGTACCATATTTTTTGGTGCAAATCTTAGTAGTTTTATCTCAGTCATCCATTTTTCTATTGCCCTCTATCAATACATACATATCATTTTCATACATTTCACGACTCCTTCTACTAGATTATTAATTCAAGTCATAAACAAAAAAATGGCCGCATAAAAGAGATTATTGCACAATTTCTGTCAACACATGAGCGTTAGAATAGCCAAGTCCAATAATGGGTAATGTTTTTTTGGACCATTCAAAAGTGAATAAAAGTTAAACTTTTTGATAATATGCTATAACTTTTTGAATTTTTTTTGAGCGTTTGGGTAAACTATTTTTGTTCTTGGACTATGTTTTTTTGGGGTCACAGGTTCGATTCCCATCTTCTATTCAAAAATTATTGGGTAACTTTTTTCTGGACAATCAGTATTATTTAATTTGAAAAACATTTTACTATTTTATCTTTTTATTTATAAATTATTTAAAACATTTTAAATATAAAAAAATAATTGTAGATCAAGATAAAAATAAAAAACTAATATCGAGAAAATAACGTATTTACAATTGTAATTACAATTGTAATTTTTAAACGGACAAGTTGTATACAATTGTAAATACAAAAACCAAGGCTTAGGCGGGATCCATCTACAAAAATACAGTAAGGTTTCAAAATTGGAAAACGTTTCAAAATAGGAAAATCGACTTTTTGAGAAAAAAATTTTCATTAATAAAAATGAAAGAAATAAAGAAATAGAGAGAAAATCTTGTTTAAACCTACCATTTTAAGAAATAATATTTCCATGATTAAGTTTATCACACAGCTGTTTGCGACATTATATTCATCAAATAGTGCTTTCCTATCTCTATATGAAAAAATGAGCATCATTCAAAAAGTGGATTTTCCATTTTTGCAACGCTATAAAGGAAAATCCAAATTTGAATTAAATTCGTTATTTTGACTTTTATTTTAAATTCATTTTAATCGTTTTCTATGAAAAAGTAGATTTTCCTCTTTTGAGACGTTTTTGAATTTTACAACCTTACTGTATAAAAAAAAAAAATTTGCATAAATTTTAAAATATATATATCTCAATATTAAACAGAAAGATCAAACAGATATTAAAACTGTAGATTTATGCTTCAATTTAAAAATTATTTTTATTATTAATAAAATATGATAAAGTATTTTTCACGCTTCTCGCAATTTTGAATGGTTTATATTTTGGCTTATAGTGCTCTTATTAAACTTTTCTAATATTCATCAAAAAATTGAATAAAAAAAGCATTTTTTCATTTTTAATTAATTTTTTTGAAAACATTTGAATATAACTTTGATCGTTTAATAATTTGTGTTAAATCAATTTTCAATAAAAAGGTGAAATTATTTAAAAAAGCATATTGAATAAATTGAATTGGAGATGTTCTTCTTTTTTATGATTATATTTTTCAAAAAGTTAAAAAAATTCAAAGAAATTGAAATGATTTGATCGTTTTATTCAAATTTCATAGGAATATAAAACTCTATTGAATGGATTTTGTGCAAAGCAAAGTTGTGTCCTATAAACATCATGTTTTTGATGGACCGTGGCCCAATGGCCGTTTAAAGATTCTCCGTGGATCTCGTGGAATGTTTGGTACCGAGCCAAGAATGAGCTATAATAATTATGAATTATCTCAGGAGGAATTGCAAACCATACGGCTTGCAGTGCATTGAAAAGTTCATCAGCATTATTAAATCGACGGCTTGCAATCTTATCCTTCATATAATCCCAGACCTGCTCAATTTGTGAGAGGTCTGGGGATTTTGCAGGCCACTCGATAGACCTTTGCACTTTTTCTGACAAAAAACTTTGAGTTACATGAGAATGGTGGGCTGGAGCATTATCTTGCTGCCAGACCCGCCATCGACCAAATATGTTATTAAGATCTTCAAAAATACAATTCTGCTCAAGTTGCCTGCAATAATATTCAGTATTAACTTTCCCGCTAAAACGAAGGAGTTTGGTTTTGTACCCAAAGGGACCTATCCCAGACCAGATCATAACAGAAGGGGGATGTGCATTTTTATAATAAAACGATTCTGGAGGATAAAATCCCTGGGTCCGCCAAACTCCTCCATTTTCCAAAATAACCAAAAAATTGGATTCATCAGTAAAAATTATTTTCGGTATTTGAAAATAATTATATTGAATAAAAATTTAAGAAAATTTAACTCGTTTATTTTTATGTTTTTCGGTTAATTCTACAACTGCTGTTTTTTTGAAATAATTAATTTTTTTCTTTCAAAATGAACTTGACTTTTGTTGGAGAGACGTCGAAATCTTTTGAAATTTCGCTTAAAGTTTGGGTTGGACAAGCCTTAACTGACCTCAGAATGCCATTTGTTGTTTCATCGTTGATTGATTTTGGAGGTCCTCGCGGTGGGAATAAAGTTTTGTGTTGTTTAAATGATTTGAAAAAGGACTTCACAGTATTTGGACTTCTATTAATCTGATTTCTATAAATGTATATTTTGTGCCATGACAGCCAATTTGAACTAATATCATTTTTACCAGCTCTGTTAAAGGCGTTTTTTGATTCATTTATTTGAAATAATTCTTATCAGAAAAATTCAAAGAATCTATGAAAAACTAATTATCTGAAATAAGGTTGTAATCATGGTGACATTTTACGTTTTTTGGTGATTTGAAAAACCCAGCTAAAATATAACCACATTTTTATTAATAAACTTTTTGTTTAAACATATAGAAAAAAATCTTAAATTTGAATATGATAAGGTCTAACTTTTGTATATTATTATCTTCACAGGACTTATATTTTTTAATTAACAAATTGTGTAAATTAGAATCAAATATTAAATAATTTAATAATTTAAATATATTAATTGAATAAAGGAAGTAAATCTTTGTTTTTATTTTTAAAAAAACGATTTCTCCATTTGGAGATGGAGAAATCGGTTTTTTCATTCAATTTTGAATGGTTTACATTTTTTTCGGTGATCTCCAAATGGTACTTTTTTGGAGATTGGAGAAATATAAACCTTTCAAAAGAGCATTTATCTGATGAACATTATATTATTTTTATAATCATAAATATAGTTCATAATATAATAGTTTATAATATTATTTGAAAAATAAATACTAATTTTTGATTAATTTATCAAGGAAAATTTGATTAATTTGAGGTGGTTAATTAGTTTTTTGAGAATATATTTGATCCTAGATTATATCAAATTTTACATTTGCTATTCAAAATAAAAACTTCTTTATATTCAATTTTACAAAAAAGTTAAAATATATTTGTAATAAGTTTAATAAAATATTGAATTTTGTTTAAGGAGTTAGTTTTCAAATTCAATGCTATAATTCAATGAGTTCTCACAAAAATAAGGAAAAGATTGAGAAAAATTATTAAGGTACAAATCCAGTACGTTATTTTTTGAATAGGAGAACGTTTATTATTTGAATAGTTGCATGTCTCTGAAAAAGTTTAAATTGACTAGGTTTGTTTTTGACACTTATTTTACAATTGAAATAAACATTATGACATGTTATATGAAATGGATGAAAAAAAATCGTTTTTTATTTAACATGTCATCTTATTCTTTGAGAATGTCAAAAAAAATTGCGGTTACTAAACGTACTGGATTTGTACCTTAAAATAGCAGGTTTATAATGATATCATTTTCTCAATAATTTTCTATCTCCTTTATAAAATAAAATCAAAATGATAATAATATGAAAATATTTGGATTTTTTTTTCCTGCCATTCACTGGGTATTTAAGGCAAAAAGAGTCATAATAATATGTAGATTTGGTTTAATTAATATTTTAACTAATTTTTTTTGGTAAATGTATGACTTTTTTTTTTTTTTTTTTTTTTTTTTTTTTTTGATAAGATTTGAATCATATCGATTCAAAAATTTAAAAAATTGCTTAAAGCCATTTTAAAAGCCTAAGGTATGAATTGAAAAAAATGATGATAATAATATCAAAAAAATATTATTTCAAAAAAGAATTTTATTGTTAAATTTGCTTTTAATTTAAAGCAAGGAAATTATGCTATTAACGTTCTTTTAACGGTCTGATAGTATAATAATGGTCTGATAGTATAAATAAAAAGCTCTCAAAATAATTAAAAATGTATAAAATAAACCATTGAAATCATTTTTACTATCATATAAGATTTCAAAGAAATCCTTTTAATTTTTGTGAAGAATGGTCATTGTTCTTCATTTTTTACAATGGAGTTTATTGCCACAGAAGATCTTTCAGAGCATCAAATATTTATTTTAGAAAAGAGACTTGAGAAAAAGACTTATAAGCAAATTTCAGGACAGTTTTATACAGAATTTCAAATTCAACTTTTTGATTGTAAGTTATCAACAGCAATTAAAAGAGCTGCTCTTGGCTATAAATGGTCACCTGGAATGAAAGGTGGCCAAGATCCTTACTTGTGTTCACGTGACATGGAAGAACTTAGATATGCTGTCCAAGATGCAATGGCTCTTGGAGAACCGATGGATTGTGCCGAAGTCCTCGATGAAGCAAGCCGCTTAAAGATGAGTCGCGTTCAAAATGCCATAGAGTTTCTGAGAATAACAAATTCTCAAAAACATGAAAATACAATTGATCAAATGTTATTGCAACCTCCTTCGCGGCAATGGATCAACAATGTTCTTGACCAACTCGAATCTCACATCATTAACCGTCGCTTAATTGATCCAAAACGATTAGATAGTTGCTCATTTTCAGTTATCAATAACTATTTTGATAATTTTAGTCAGTTTTTAGCATCTTTTAAATGGTTTTTCATATTTGGAGCTGATGAAACAATGATAGAGCCGTTGCCAAAAAAAAAAATACGTTGTACCAAATAATATTAAAAGTGTTTTACTAGATGATTATCCAGATATGAAACATGTTACAAGTATGATGTGCCATGGAATAAATGGCATTTCTCTCCCTCCATTTATAATATTAACAGAGACAAAAAAAATTCCAAACGAACTCAAAGAATTTTGTGAGACTAATCAAATTTATTTGGCATCTAGTTCAAACGGATACATGACTAGAGACCTTTTTTTGATTTGGACTTTCCATTTTATTAATTTTATTCAAACATATAGATCACGATTTTCAGAGGATTATCAAAAATTACCAGTTTTATTGATTTTAGACGGCCATACAAGTCGTGAAAATCCTATGGCATTAGAACTTTTTAGGAGATTTAATATTTTTGTTTTAATAATCCCAGCCCATACATCACACATTCTTCAAATGTTTGATGTTGGGCTTGGATTTCCATTTAAAAAAGCTTACACACAGAATTTTGATAACTATTTTTCAGAAATTAATATTGATGACGAAATTTCTTCAAAAGCAGCCAAAATAAGATTAGCTGTTGTTAAATCTATTATAACTGCATGGAAACAAGCATCAGCATTATCTCTTACAGAAACTGCAGCGAGAAAGACTGGTACATATCCAGTAAGCAAAGATGAAGTTCTCAAGTCAGTTTTTGTGCACGATCTCACACCAGCAGAACAGAAAAGATACGATGAAAGGCAAGCGAGAAACAAAAATAGAATAAATATATCATCTCAAATAATTACTACAGAAGAAAAGATAAACGAGTTGTCAGAGAGGATTAAAGTAGTAAACAAATTTAGTTATTTATGCAATATTGATTCTATAGATGAAAAAAGCTATACAGAATTAATTCAAGATATATTATCAACCGAACATAATGATACAAGGTTACTGACTGAAATACCTAAAGTACCGATTGATTATTATACATTTTAAATATATTAAAATACTTAATTTCTCTTTTATTTAGTTTTTATTTATATTTTTTTTTTTTTTTTTTTTTTGATTTGTTTTAAAGTTTTAAATTTGTGTATGATATTCGTTATTTTTGTATTTTACATCATATTTCTCGTAAAATGTTTTTTTTTTATCGATAAGCATTTAATTTTAAAAATTTGTTTCGTTTTTTTTTTTGAATTCGGTTTGTATTTTTGATTGCTAATCAGAATTCATTGAAGTTGTTGATGCATGAGGTTCTATTATAAAGATTGCATAAAAATAAAAATCATAAATTTTAATTTAAAAAGTTACAGCCATTTTCTTTTTAATTTTTCAAAGAAAATTAAAATAATATCTCAATTTTTCAATGGAAAATTTACTTACTATCAGACCATTTAAAAACAACCAGTCCATTTAAATTACGTTAATTATTTTTTTTTTAATATTTATTCGTTCCACGTTTTTTGAAAAAAAAGCAATAAAAGAAATAGGCCTTATTTTTTTTACATCACAAATACTATAAACGTCTTTTTAACGTCTTTTTTCGTAAAATAACGATTTTTTGATTTGTAGTATTAATGAAACTTTTTGAATGCGAATAAATTTTTTTTTATTTTATGAAGAATCAAAAACAATATTATTTAATTTGAAAAACATTTTACTATTTTATCTTTTTATTTTTAAATTATTTAAAACATTTTTAATATAAAAAAAATAATTGTAGATCAAGATAAAAATAAAAAACTAATATCGAGAAAATAACGTATTTACAATTGTAATTACAATTGTAATTTTAAAACGGACAAGTTGTATACAATTGTAAATACAAAAACCAAGGCTTAAAAAGAAAAGGTATTTTAATTTAATTAATACTTCAATAAAATGGGTTAATTATGTAGATATTTTTTATAATCTTATTTTAAAAAAATTGCAATTTTTTACCATAGAAACAAAGAAAAGAAAAAACTATTTTTTTTTATTTTGATCGTTAAGGACAAATATCAAGGTCATTTAACTTTTTCATAGTATATTACCATTGAAACTTCAATTCTATGAGTTTTATCAATATTGAATGGTTTACGAAAAAATAGGAGACTACCGCCTTAATAAAAAATTTTACATAATATTCAATATATATAACAACTTTATATACAAAATAATTTATATTTTTTCTATAAATCACCAAAAGACCAGAGCAAATCACCATACCCAGTCTCTTTTTGCGATTTTTGGATATAATTTACATCCTTATCTGAAAAATCTAGACGATCATAATCATATTCAAATTATCTCAAAAAAATGAAAAAAATACATAAAAAAAGATATTTCATTCAATTTTTTGATAAAAAAAAATATATTTTCTCTCAAAATTTGAATTGGAGATGAATATTTAAAAAGCAAGTTTATACTATAAACGTCTTTTTAACGTCTTTTTTCATAAAAAAAACGATTTTTTGAGTTGTTATATTAATGAAACTTTTTAAATATTTTTTTTTAATTTTATGAAGAATTAAAAATAATAATATTTGGGAATTTGATTTTTGCACCCAAAATGCACCCCGGCCAAATAGGTATTCAAAAAATGCACCCAAAATCGGTTTTGCACCCAAATAAACTAAATAAAAAGTGGCTTGCTTATACAATATTTTTCTATCTTCATTTCTAACTTTTTTGGCTCAAAATCCTTTATAAAGTATTTTATTTCTGGTAATTTGCTTTGTTTGCCGTGGAATCGATTGTTCTGTCTCTTTTTCATCCTTTTTTTGCCAAATACCCTCCTCCCACTTAATTTGGCAGTAAACTTTTTGTTAATACATTCAAAATGCTATAAGAGGTCGTCAATTATATTTTGAATAGTTTATATTATGAAACCAACTATTTAGCAATAGTAAGATCGAAATTTCATAACTTCAGATTAACAAGAATCAGAATAGCAAGCATTGGCCACAGATAAGTAACAGAAGACACAGATTAACAAGCAGCCAAAACAGATCAGGAAGCAGAAGACACATATTAGCAAGAAGCAGCCACCGATTAACAAGAAGCAGCCACCGATTAACGAGAAGCAGCCACCAATTAACTAGAAGCAGCAACAGATTAACGAGAAGCAGCCACAAATTAACGAGAAGCAGCTACAGATTAACGAGAAGCAGCCACCGATTAACAAGAAGCAGCCACCAATTAACGAGAAGCAGCAACAGATTAATAAGAAGCAGTCACAAATTAACAAACAGTAGACCAATTAACATACATGAGGAACAGATCAACAAAAAGCAGCAGCAAGCGCAGATTCAACAACGGTAAACACAGATCAACAAGTCCAAAAAGCTGCAATCCAAATATCAATCAGCAAGAACCATAATTTATCATAATATAATAAAACAAAACCCCAAAAAAATAAGACCTGAACTTATCCAGCCATCATATTGTTTTAAAATATTTTGGATAATAATTAATTTAAGTATACTATTATTTGCATTTGTAATTATAATTGTAAACTATTTTATTTCTTTTTGATTAAGATATTTTTATAAAAAAAAATTTTCAGTTATTTTTTTCATAAAGCTCATAGAATTTAATTTTTTTATTTTTATAGTTAGTGGAAAAAAGTCTGTTTCTGGACAAAAGTCTGTTTCACTTCACATGTCGAAAAAAATAAGTTTTTTAAAACAATATAGAGAGTTTTCACTCTTTGTTTATAATGAATATAAAATATTTATGTATAAATATTTTATTTAATCCAAGTAAATACTAATTTCTTTTATATTCATGAAAATTCCTTTATTCAATTTTGATAGGACAAAAAAAATAAAATCGTTAATTTTTCAAAAATTAAATAAGATTCAAGATTTATAATATAACATTTATATACTAATACTATTAATCTTCATTATATAAATTGTGTGAGAACTTAATTATTTGATATTGACTCTTTTTTATACAATATCAAATATTCTGAAAATTTGAAAATTTTATATTAAAATCATACCTTTTAGGAAATGGCATGTTAATTAAATAATAAGCAATTTTAAGCTATTCATGAATATGCTATTTATTTTGAAGAATATCCTTTATACATTTGGATAAACGCCATTTTTTTAAAAAAATAAAAATTCAACAAATATAATGATATTTTGTATTTAAGACACAATATTAAGTATTCTAAATATTTGATTGTGTATGTTTCATTTTATATGTTTAAATGCTTTATTATTTGAAATTTTGGTGAAATTCATTGAAATCCATATTTTTAATAATTTCATATTTCCTTCCAATTCTTATTCATATTTTATTTATTTTATTTATTCAATAAGAATTATATCGTAGATGATTCTCAAATAATCTAATAATAATAAAAATTATAGTTCGGATTTGTAAATATCATTCTTTTTTATAATATATTTTTAAGATGACCTCTTCTGCAGAGTTATCATAGTCTCCACATTTTGTTTATATAATATACTAATACGTGTATTTTGGTATAATAATATATAGAAATCACAGTATTTCATGAAAAATTCAGCTGGATAATGATGTTTATTTATAGTTAATAATTTTTTGAAATAGGTGTGGCGATCGGAAGTGAAGTGTCAAAAAATTGAAATAAAACTTAAAAAATCCATAGATCACAAATTAAACCAATTAATTAAATGTTACGTCCTATATTGATTATATATTTTGAATAAAAAATAAAATTCTATGTGCGAAATTTAAGATATAAAATAAATGATTTTTTCATTCAATTTTAAGACATGTTATATAAAAAATATGATTTGTTTTAAGCTTTATATAAAAAATTTATAAGCCATTCGCATATTAAACCACTTGAATATTTTTAAATAGCTTAAATTTATCAGGAAAAAATATTGAAACTTACAAAATAATAAATAAAATATTATTTTTTTTATCATTTCATATAAATCAATCAAGAAATTGGAGAAAGGAATTTATAATGTTCTATAGAATAGGAATAAACAATTTTTTTTTAATTCATTATGAATAAAATATAAAAATTATTTATCCCAATTCATTCAAAACTGGCAAAAACGAATTGACTTTTGTTTTTACTCCTTTGTAAAATATTTATTTTATTTTTTTAAGCACAAGTTACCTATATTATATAATTCAAATTATCTTTTCTAAATTGAATGTTCTAAAAATTATATTTTAGGGAAGCTACTTTCTTTTTTGGCGTCATATGTTTTTTCTTTAATATTGTTTACTCGAGAATCTTTACATAAGTTGGAAAAATATAATAAAGTTTCATTTTTCATTAGGAAAAAACGATTATTTTCAATTGAATTTCGTATTTAGTCATATCTTGGAAATGCTACATAGAATTTTTAAAATAATAATTTTATAAATATTATATTACAATTTAATCCACCAATACAAAATATCATCCAATTCTATGGATTTTTCATTTTTTCTGACACTTCACTTCCGATCGCCACACCTATTTTTTGAATTCAAAAATGTTTTTTTACTATCTTCTGAGCTATTTTAAGCAATATAACTTCACTTTTTATGAACAAGTTTTTCGTTCATATTTACACTATATATATATAAAACATAATATAATTCTGCATTAATATTATCAGATATGATTATTTGGAAAAATTGAAATAAAGAATATAGATAAAGTTTTATTTGGAATATAAAAGATATAGTTGGTGGACATAATTATGTTTTTGGGACATAATCATGTTTGCTCAACTTTTTGAATGGTACACAAAAATAAAACACATTTTTCTCAATACTTTTTAAAGATAATTTGATAATATTATATACTTTATTAATGTATTTTATGTACATCATTATTTAATTAAATGAGATATTATATTTGTGATTTATATGAAATTTTGCCATTAATGTAAAAAAAGTCAAAATGCTTATTTTATTCTCAATAATTGAAACTTGGGATTTAATAATAATATCATTAATTCATAATCAGTAATGATATAATTTTGTCAGATAATTGATATCTAAAAACTTTCATATAAGAATATTTTGATGCACAAAATAAAGTTAAAAATCATATCACTTTTTGGTTTTTTCCAATAAAAAATAAAAACTTTTAAATTTTTATTTAAATATTTGATATAATGCATATAGTATAACGATATTGAAAGAATAAAATTGGCGGTTCTACTCAAGATCTATTACCTTAATGAAAAAGAGTAACTTCTGAAATAACTTAAAAAGACTTTCAATTTTAGACATTGAGAAATTATTTTCATTATTTTAATAGTTCTTCTATACTTACCTAATATTTATTGATTAATTGCTATTTTTAATGCTATTATAATAGAAAAAATAAAAAAGTGAAATTTGTATATTTCTTAGAAAAACCTGAAATCTTGATGGGCAACAATGATTTTTAGAGGATTAATAATATATTTCATTGTATGTGTTATCAATAATGTAATTCTGAAATCATATCAATTATGCATGAGTGATTTATGAATGATTTTGAATGAAAAAAAAGAAAAATGAAATTTTTCCAAGATTGATTCTTTTTCAACCATATTATTATATTTAATATATTATATGTATCATATAGATGATTAATACTGCATCTAATTTGAAATAAAATAAACTCATTTTTCAAAATTAGTAATTTTGTATGAATGATTTTTGTCATATTTTGAAAACACTTTTTCTTTTTATATAATTATTATTTCAATAATTTTTTTTCTAAAATATAATATATACATTATATTCTAAAATAATAACTATGTTAGAGCAAATTAAAACAACCTTTTTTTTATGGTAAAAGCATGAAATGTGATATGAAATGAGTTTTTTGAGTAGTGAAATGAAAATGAAACCATTTTTTCTAATTATCTATTTTATTTCAATAAATAATAATGATACATTTTAATTATAGATGAAAAGTAAATTATAATTTTTTTCAAATAATAAAAAAATATTCAGAAATTAAAAATTCGATGTCATATTTATGATCAAATTTAGTTTGATAAAAGTGAATGAAAATCTGGGAATAGAATGTATCCAATATGATATTAATTGTTCTACAATTGTTTTTTAAAAAGTCCAATTTGAATATATAGAAATGATGTGAAAACATAATTATGTCTCCAAAACAGAATTATGTCCACCAACTATATATAATTATAATATATCCATAAGATAAAAAAATAGCCGAGAAATTTTCTAAAATTCAATTATTTGCATTCATTTTTTTGTCATTTAAATAAATATTGAATATTTTATTCAATATTTTATTAATTAAAATTAGGTACTACTGTTTTGTTTGCTTCAAATTTATTTGGGCATCTTTTCAAAATTAAAAGTAATATTAGCATGATACCTAATTTGCAGAAATAATATCCATTTGATGATTTAGTTTCATCTTATAATATTGTAACAAGCGAAAGTGATTACATAATAAGCACCAATGCATTTTTCTATGTTAATTTAATAAACAAGTATGCCATCCAATTCAATTTTTTCCATTTTTCATATCAATGTCTGTATTTATTGATCTTAGAAGATAATTTTTATATTAAAAATGAATAATTTTTAATTAGATTTTGATAAAAATAAAAATGAATAATTAGTATTTATAAATTTGATTTATCAATTATTTTACAGCCATTACTCTTTTTACTTACCATTACTCTTTAATAAATGCTCATTTTTCTTCAATTTTAAAAGATTTTTAGTAAATGTTTCAAAAAGTTTACTTTTGAACTTTTTGAGACTGATGCCAAAAGAAATATTTTAAATTATCTTAATAAAAACATAGTAATATGAAGAAAAATTCCCATCAATTAAATATAAATATATATATAAATACAAATACTGAAAAAGGAAAACATATGATAGTTTTTATCAATTATTTATATGATTTTATTTTTCCTTTAAAATGATTGCATTTAATGCATTTTATTATTATAAATTTTCATGGAAAAATTATTATTCTATAATGAAGAAACAGTAGTGAAACAGACTTTTGTCCAGAAATTGACTTTTGTCCACTAACTATTTTTTTTTTTTTTTTTTTTTTTTTTTTTTAATTAATTTATCAAAAAGAAATAAAATAGTTTAATCTCATAGCCAGATAAATCCCACAGCCAGATAAATCCCACAACCAGATAATCCTACCGCCAGATAATATTATCTTAAATATTGACAAACATTGATGCTAGCAACAGATAAATATTGATGCTTGCAACAGACAAACATCGATGCTAACAATAGATAAACATCGATGCTAACAACAGAAAAACATCGATGCTAACAACAGACAAACATTGATGCTAACAACATACAAACATCGATGCTAACAACAGACAAACATCGATTCTGACAACAGATAAACATTGATGCTAGCAACAGATAAATATTGATGCTAACAACAGATAAACATCGATGCTAGCAACAGATAAACATCGATGCTAACAACAGATAAACATTGATGCTAGCAACAGATAAATATTGATGCTAGCAACAGATAAATATTGATGCTAGCAACAGATAAATATTGATGCTAACAACAGACAAACATCGATGATAACAACAGATAAACATCGATGCTAACAACAGATAAACATCGATGCTAACAACAGAAAAACATCGATGCTGACAACATACAAACATCGATGCTGACAACATACAAACATCGATGCTGACAACATACAAACATCGATGCTAACAACATTCAAACATCGATGCTGACAACAGAAAAACATCTATGCTAACAACATTCAAACATCGATGCTGACAACAGAAAAACATCTATGCTAACGACAGACAAACATTGATGCTAACAACAGATAAACATTGATGCTAACAACAGATAAACATCTATGCTAACAACAGATAAACATCTATGCTAACAACAGACAAACATCTATGCTAACGACAGACAAACATTGATGTTAATAACTGATTCGCGTTTTTGCTAATTACAAACTTTTGTTAGTTTTTTTACAGAAAGCATTAATAAAGTTTTTTATGCTATGCTAATTTTAGAATAAAATTTTGACTAAATTATTGTTTATTTGAATGCCTTTTATATAGATATTGTCTTTTTTCTAAAAGAAAAAAAACTGTGTACTAGACACTTTTTGAACGCAGTTCAAAAAGTGGCGTTCCTTGTTTAATAAATTAAAAACACTACTTTAATTATTCTTATATATTACTTGCATTTTCATTAATATTCTTCGTTTGTAAGCTTTCTTGATGAATTCTTCTCTTTACCCATTTTTGATTGCTGATATCAGCAATCAAATCAAATAATATATTTTAATTAACTGATATTATTTATAAACTTAATAAATCATGATTAAAAATGCTATATATTTCTTTATACATAGTTAAAGTTGAGAAAATTGAAGAAAATGAAAAAAATAATATCTGGAGTACAGCTGTTTTGGAAATAGATTAGAATTTTTTGGAAATTAAATAGTAACCGTTTTATTTTTTTGGAAATTAAATATTTTTTTTTGGAAATAAAATAGGAACGATCATTTTACATTCAATTTTTTCATACTTAAAAACAGAATTAAAAGATAGATTAAAGAAATTTTATGGTGTTTTACACATTATTATGCTAATATATACATGAGTTTTGTTTTTAACTGTTCAATATGAAACATAGAGTATGTTATTGTGTTTTTAATTTGATATTACTAAAATATTGTTTTCATCCAAAATTACTCAATAAAATCTCCAATTTATTGACAATCATGCATTTTTTATGATTTTTAATATGAAAATTGATGATAATGTATAATTTGAAAAAACTCTTTCATTATCGAAAAAATCACTTTATATAAGATTATTATTGATTATTATATCGAATATGAAAAGAAATTTTCTTTTTGTTTTATCCAGGATATAATTTAAAAAAGATATTATTCAATCGGTGAAATATCAATTATAAAGTATCTTTTTAATAACATCTGTCAAAATATATTAAATTGGCAAAAGATTGTTTAGATGTAATTAATATTTGCTTCTGATTTAAATGATTTTCATCAACAAAAATATTGGTAATTGAATGCAAAATAATCATTCACTATTTTATTTCCAAAAAAAAATATTTTATTTCCAAAAATATTTTAGCGGTTTTATAAACCATTCAAATCAAGCTATTTTATTTCCAAAAAATTCTAATCTATTTCCGAAACAGCTGTATAAGACAAAAAATAAACTGCATTTTATTATATATAGAAAATATTTGATTTTAAATATAATTCATATTGCTAAAGTATCGGCTGAAAATATCTAGTGCATCTTCGAGAAAATCGATACTATTGCATATTTTTTTTGACTTATTTTGGAATTTTAACTAATTATTGCTACCATCATATTATGCACTGTGTAATTGGTTTAAATTTCACGGATCATCGTTTAGTTTTTTTCTTTCTTAATTATATTGGTAGATGAAATTAGGACTTTTAGACAAAATAATTCAATATTTGGTACACATATTGTATTTTTGATTTCAAAAATTCCATGAAGAGGATTTGTTAAATCGATAAAGCGCTACCTGAAATATCGAAAATCGCGAAATTTTAGGTTCATGAATTTAGCTAAAATTTGGCGCAATAATTATTTGTTGTGTTGTTATTAATATATATCAGTCTCGTTGTGCAATTATAAAAGAAGCGTGAAATAGCTCGATAATTATAAAAATGAAAAATAATAAACGTTCTCCTAATGCCAAAATTGAATTTAATAAACGGTTTCTCTTACCATTTTGAGTGCATTAACAAAAAGTTTACTGCCAAATTAAGTGGGAGGAGGGTAATTGCTTTTTAATTATTATTTGATATAAAAATATTATTGAGCTATAATATTATTTTTTTTTATAGTAAATGCATTAATTTATATATAATTTCTCTTTCTTTATGTGAAATTTTTCTTTATATTCACGTTATAAAAACAGCCAATCTTTTTATTTATTTTATTTAATAACGAATTAATTCAAATTATTTTTTTATTTTGGTGAATATCTGATTTAAAATTTAATTTATGTTTATGTAACATATAATTAAGGGCGTACGTCCAATTCAATGCTCAGAATTCAATGAGTTTTTTCAAATATTTTTGATCTTTTTTGGAGTAAAAAAAGTCGAAAAATCAATTATATTTTTGAGGAAATAAAATGCTTATTATTCATAGATTGATTATATATTAAAAAAAATATTTTAATCCATTTTTTTTCTTTTTTAATTCAAAAATATATTTTGTAAAATTTTATCGGTCAAAAAAACAATTATTTTTTGATCGTTTAGGACAAATATCATCATTTTTGACCTAAACTTTTTCATAATTTGGAAGTATTGAAAGATGTATTCTATGAGTTTATTCAATATTGACAATTTTACAACATTTTTGGGACGTACGCCCTTAAATCATATATTATGAAATATTAAGATATATTTAAAATATGAATATAAATATACTCAGACAAATGCATTTTATATCAAATTTTAAAAATTTAAATAAAATAAGAAACTATTTTTCAATGTTATAAATTTTATATAATCAAAAAGTTTAACTTTTTATATTAATTTCTTATATTTGATAATATCTTTTTTCCCCTACATTAATATTAATCAATGCTAAATTAAAAAATATTCCATATATTATAATATTAATATATTTTTAATATATAACAGAAATTCCAAAGTATGTAAAATGTTCCAGAAAATTCCCCTTTTATTAATATTAATTTTAAACGGATATATAAAAATTTAAAACGATTTTTTCAAAGAACAAAGTGAGATTAATAAGCAATGCTTCATAAGCAAAGATGCAGAATGAGGCTTGATATTTTTAATTTATTTTAGTTTAATAAATTTTTTGTTTTTTCAATTTTTTTTAAAACGATCAAATTAAAAACACTCAAAAAAGAAAAAGATCAATTGAATCATTAATAAATCATCATTTAGATATCAATTGTTGTAACCATTTTTTGTTTTTTCACTTTTTTAAAACGATCAAATTAAAAATACTCAAAAAAGAAAAAGATCAATTGAATCATTACCCATATTTATAAACGTCCATCTAAAATCGCAGAAGAGAACTCTGACACGGTTTTTAAGTGACATAAAAGCCTTCATATTTTATATTTTACAACAAATAAGTATAATAATAATATGTTTTAAAATATATATTAAATATATTTAATTTTATATTTTATAAATATCGATTGTTTTTTAGAGATATAAATAGATTTATGTTTAATTCAATTATTCAAATCGAACGAACCTTGTGAAAATTCAAAGTGATATTTCCACTGCAGATAGATATTTAAAAAAACTGAGTAATAATTTATATTTAGTATTAAGTATAAACGATATTTATTTATTTATTTAATAAATTCATTAGATATTTTATTTTTCATTCAATTTTCTGCCAAAATCCTATCGTTGTATCCCCTATATTTAAAATTATTTTTGAAATAACCGTTATTTTTCTGAAGAATAATAATTACGATTTTTCTTGAAATTGTATGGTAATTTTCATTTCATAATAAAATATTATTTTAATAAATAATCATATGATATAAATCTAAAGTTAGTAAAAATTCCTATGAAAAATGGCTTGCCTTAAGGTTCTCCTTCCCAAAAAAAAATGTAAATTATTCAATATTGAATTAGCTCATAGAATAAATAATTCAATAGAGCATTATTCGGAAAAAGTTTGGGTGAAAAATAAAAAAATTTGGCCTCAACGATTAAATCTTATTTTATCAAAATTTTGATATATTAAAAAGTTCACACTTTTCGGACATTTTCTTCACAATTTTTTACTCTTAAAAAGTTACAATTTTTTGGATAAAATTAACACAAAAAGTTAATATATTTAATAATATTTATTTTGTTAACTATTATTAAATATAACGTGTTTTATATTAATTATAACTTTTCGATTTTTTCTCATCACCAAAATGTTTTTGATTCTCGTAATAACTTTCATACCTATTTAAAATGCCATAGCTTCAAGAATTATGGGACATTTACTCGGCTTCCAAATAAACATTTTTATATTTATATTGATTCCTTTTCAATTCATCCTAAATGTTAAATTGATATAACCGCATGCCATTAAAATCATTAAATGGGGAAATATTTATTTGTTTTCTTTTTAATCAACATAACTAAGGTAAATATTCTTTCAAATTCAGAGAATATGCATAATTTCATTGTTTTGTTTGACTATACGAATAGTTCCAAACCTACTTTTATTATCTGTTTTTAGACTTCAGAATAAATCAACTCAATTGTTTAAAAAAAATTCCAATTTTCCGAATTTTCAATAATTACTATATTCATTGATTTTAATTCATATTATATAGCGCATTTCCTCCATTTTTCAAGTATCAAAAAAATTTTTACATTATATATCATCTTTAAGATTTTTAAATGATCTTTTAAAAAATGATAATTTTTCTCGTCTAATTCAATTTTTAAGACAGTTTTTAATTGTTTTTCAATTTTCAAGCATTTTTTAAAAAGAAAAATTTTAAATCATTAATGATTTATTAAATTAATTTTTATTAATCTTCATTCTTATTCGATTTCTGTTTTTGCTCATTGAAATGTTCAATGCCATCATTAATTAAAGATAAAACTGAGCAAGGTTTAGATAAAATAAAATCTTCATCTTCTGCTATAACGTAGTTATCTTCGACGTATTTGTTTATTGTTTCTCTTTTTTTAACTTTACTGTAACGATGTATCATTTCAGTTGCATATTTTTTATCAGCGTATTGAATAGAATTCTGAGGAATTGTTGGATCATCTTCAAGCACATTGAATTCAATGATTAATTCGTTCCACTGCATTTCCTTATTAAGTATAGCATCTGGGCATGGTGGGAATTGACATCCTAAGTAGTAACGATGGCAACATGGTATGTCAATTCCCATTATTGATGACAAAAGTTTGTTCTCACTACACATACATGATGATTTAGTTGTATTATATGATACAATTTCTTGATCTATTCTTACCAAAAGGATTTTTCTTAAATGATCAATTGTTTTTTTTATAGCAAATTGATAGTTGTGCTGAATACTCTTTTCAATTGATGTGCATTTTTGGATCAAATGCTGTGCAATTTTAAAAATAGATTGAAAAAAGTTCTTTCTTCTTTTCATTTTTTCATTCAGGTGCCCGTGGCATGACTCAAGAGCGTTGGTTGTTGATGGCATTTTAAATTTCTGTCTTTCATTCAAAGAAACCTGTTCCCAACGCTCTTGATTACAAATCATAATTTGATTATCATGAAACATCAAGCCAACTTTTTCTAATAAACCGTCTCTTTTCTTTTGCATTTGAGGCTCTTTAATTTCAGAAAACATTTTTGAATAAAATTCAAAAGCTCTGTCCAATTCATCAATTGATGTACAAAATAAAATATTTCTAATTGCGAAAGAAATTTGGTTAAATTTCAAATTTACCAATAAATGCCGCAAGCATATAAAGTATTTAATTTTTTTATCTTTAAAAACTGCCTTTAATGCAGTTCCTTGGTCACTCTCGAAGACAAAAGAATTGAGTTTGACTGTTGTAAACCTTTCAAAACCATCAAAATGAAGCTCGTAAATTTCTTTGTCTTCTGAATGACCAAAGGAAAAAGAAATCGGAATACCTGTATTTTTTGACATAATTCGGTAGTATCCTCCAAGTGGTATCAGTTATTATTCCATCTATTGAATTTTCATTCTTTGTTAATATTGACTGCGAAAAAGGCAAAATGTATAATCCTTTAATTATATAATACTGCTCACCATTGAATTCAACTTTTGCTAAATGGTGTCTTATCTGGGATTTTTGAATTGTGAGATATAAAAGTCCTTTCAAATTCTCTTTTAATAAATCCAATGTGTTAATACAATTTTCTTTTCTTTTTGAGAACAATGAAATATATTCTTGAATTGAAAAAGTGTCATGTGTTTCTGGCAGTCCCACTTTTTGAATATTTTTAGCAAAGAACCTGAAAATTGGAGTAAAATTATCTTTTAAGCAAAATAATAAAGGTTTATGGAATAACAAACATTCTGTTTCATTACTTATTCCAGTAATCGAATAATTATAATAAATATGTTCCTGAAAAACAGGATGAGACCTAAATTTATACCATTTGCGTAAACATGAGAATAAATTTTGTGATTGTCGAGTAAAAAATGTTTTTAAAAAAGAAAGGTTTCCAATAACTTTTATTGAATTGCCAATTCTGATTTCAAATGAAGAATCTGAATCTTTGAAAAGAAAACGAGCATTATAACTTTGATTTGAGAAATCTACCTGAAAAGGAGAACGTTTGTTTTTGAAAAAAGAAGGAAAAGAGTTAAGGAAGCATGATAATAATGTGAAATCCCATATTTGCTGTTTAGACGGTTTGATCTCAAAAAATTTCAGGCTGTGATCACTATCAAAGGCGTCCGGGAGGTACATATCAGTTTGGAATACCAATAAGTCATAATCAATTGCATCCATTATATAAGTGATACGAGCCGTTTTTTTCTCTCCCTCACAAAATTATGGTTAGCTGAACAAATATATATTGAAATGATACCGATAAAATTAAGAATTGAAATTATGGTTCCTATTGTTGTTTTCATATGAGTTTTTGTGCGATTTTTTTTCTCTCAGTATTTTAAAAGAAAATGATCAAATAAATTAGAATTTTTATAAATTATTGTTTATTTTAATATTAAAATATTTTACATTTTACTTGAAATGTTGGTATAAATTTTCAATTTGACTTTTTGATACTCCTTTAAGAAAATTTGACGATTAACAATTGAGGCAAAAATGTCCGAAAAGTGTTCAATTTGGAATATATCAAAATTTTATTGATTTTTTAATTTTTAAATTTCTATCTGTAAAAAAACAAAATCGATAAGATTTCATAAAAATGTTTTTATTCAATTATTTGAAATATATATCTGTATAAATTTTATATTTTAAATCATTTTAAAAAATAATATTTATGTTTATTTTATTTGTGAAATCTCATTGAATTTAATCTTTTGAATTTGAAAGGAGAACCTTCGCGTCAAGAACTTCCATATCGCCGCTAAAGAATGGAATGACGAAGTCGTTTTTCTCCACAATATTGAGCCTTGTGCTACCGATAAGTCGTATGGAATTCACGTTGCCCGATTGGCGGGGATGCCGATGCCGGTGATTCAGCGAGCGACGGAGGTTCTAGAAAAATTAGACTCCGAGGGCGATAGTGTCCAAAAGCACCTTCATAAGATCGTAAAAGCTCCGAATAGGTGATCCCAACTCGATTTTTCATAGAAAAGAGCTCGACATCTTTTTTAGATTCTGCGAGCGATCACTCCATCAGCAGTTTTTGCAGGACGCCTCACTAACAGATGTGATTACCTTTCCGGGGGATCCCCAGTTTGGTCTCGCAGGGGAAATTATTGTTTGTCTCACCTATGCCGAGCAGCAAGCGAAACGCTTTCACACAGGTCTCGATGACGAGATCAAACTTTATCTCATCCATGGATTTCTGCATTTTGCGGGTTTAAATGATAAAAACCCAGATGAGAGTACTGTAATGCGTATGGAAGAAGCTTATTGCCAGGAGTTTTCAAAAGATCTCCCTTTTTTGTAAAATCTAAAAAAACTTAATCGAGTTCGCCAGTTGGATAGGCTTCTTCAGCCCCTTCTTCAAGCCCATTGGGTTGCAAATTGAGCTGACGTAATCTTTCAACGTGAGACCATGAAATTTCCCTTTTTTCAATTCTTTCTTGGATTTTTTGCAGCATATCGATTATAGCCTTTGTCCTGTCTTTGTCAAATGAATCACCATCTTCTTCGTCATTACATAAACCGTTATTATTTAATTCTTCGATACACTCGCTAAAATATTGACTCCGTTCTCTTGCTGGTATTGACGCAAGTTGAAAAATGAACCAAGTCGTAACGAGTTCTGGCTCGATAGCATCAAGAGATGATTTCTTTAGCAGTTGGATGAACTTGTCAACAAGGGCACGGCCTAACTCATCCCCACCGTAAAGATTCTCCAGAGAAACTCTTAGATCATCATAAAGTTCACTACTCTCGCTTAAATAAGTCTGATTGGGCTGATCTTTCGGTGCACTCGCGATCGCGACTGACACCGAACTCCCCAATAATAGTGCTGATATGAGTTTATAGATATGATTCTTCATGTGTTTTCTCCTTTTTATGAACGAAAGCATGTAAGATCCTTTCGTCAAAAATTTTGCCACCTAAACCAAATCCCTGTGCTCGCCTCGATCCTTTTTACTGGGCTGGAAGCTACCACATACTCTGTGAAGAATTTTAACGGGAGGCATGCGTATTTCCGAGACGGTAAAGTTACCGTCCTCGATTTTTTCTTTGAGTGACCCCAGGTGAACGATTCCAGGTTCAACCCAAGTCTGCGTTCTTTCACCATAGCGTTCGAACTGCGTGACAAGCCCACTTAGACACTACGGATGTAGCAGAATGAAAAAAGCGACCAAGATATCGATATCTGTAAAGTCAATGCAGGTGAGATTAGTATTGTCCATGCGCTCGTTAACGAAATGGAATAATCCTCCTGCAAGACCATCTTGATGACGAAAGATCTTTCAAAAAGTTTCGTAGACCGTAAACATGATCATGCGTTGTACGAATGGCTGAATCTTGCCAAACCGCAAGTTCAGTTAAAAATATCCCACTCAACAATAACGCCGATAAGAGCTTATGCATATTCCTCATGTGTCTTTCACTCCTGGATGAAAAGATGCCCAGAAAATTCTCATCGTAAAATCGTTATCAACGATGTGTAGATATGAGGAGTGAATTTGTTTCTATTTTTGTCAATATATTTTAAGGTTTATTCATCAAGGGCTGCATATATTCTTTGTTATTCCTCACTGGAGACGAAGGATCACCCACAAATAATCCAAAAACCAGTTATACAGATGCATCTAGATATAGTGCCGGTTATCAAATGACGAATTAAACACGCTACCTAAGGTGACTTATTAATCAAGCCCGACTGAAAAGGACATCAAAGCCATCTTGAAGATAGGTTTACCTCTTGGGCTTAGGGTCCATACGATTTAGATATCTCTGATAAGCGGTACCAGCTTCGTTAAAGACATCGTCTAATGGATTCGGCAGAAACATTCTTAAAGAAATGCTGATAACACTTAATTCATTCAATACATTCAAAATTTATAAAACTTTATAAATATTTTCTTACAGATAATCAGTGGGATAATGCTTATCGTCATAACTAATACAATTTATGCATTGAGCCAGAATATTTTTAACTTTAACTTTACTTTGATGTTTGGACTTAATTCAAGGCGATTCATTAATGTTTGTCAAAAAACAATGAATAACCCAAGAAGTAAAGGTTACAAGGATCACTCAAGAACAATTAAGAAATTAAAAAAAATTGTATTTGGCAAACTTTGATGAGTCGAAAAATAAGTTTAGATGAACGAAAAGCATTATGTTTTGGGTATGATATTCAAGACAGTACTTTAAGGACATGGAATAGCAAACTGCTTTTAAATAGAAATTGGCTTCCTTTACATATTCGTACCTTAGCAAGCGACAATCAATTTTCTGAAAGTGAAGAAATAGTGATTGCAGAAATGATTAGAAGTGAGATCGAGCAAAATAATATTCCTTTAGATAATGATATTGTGAAAAAAGCTGCAACAATCTTTTTTTATGATACGCATGAAATCAAAGAAAAAGAAAATATTAATTATATAATTCAATTAAATGCTTCAAGTCATTTGATCACAAAATTTAAAAGAAAGCATAAATTTTCTCGAAGGAAATTCAGGAGGAAAAGAAGATCAAGCATATCACTTTCAAAAGTTATTACATTTTTCAAACAACTTCAGAAGATTTTAAATACAGCTGAATTTTGAAGAATTATCAATGTCGATGAAACCTGTTGGCACATTGAAGAAACTGGAGAGTACACCTGTGCGCAAACAGTCTCGGATTCAGTTACAATTAATTCAGATGTTGATGAAAAAGCAAACTATACATGTCTTGCTACAATAGATGCAAACGGAACAAAATATGATCTGGTATTAAATGCCAAAGGAGCAACTGAACGAGTCGAAGGGAACTGGTTTGGCAAGGGCAGGCATTTCATTAAAGAAGAAGCTAACAATAATGAAATCGAACTTTTAGAAAGTCCCTTTCAATCTAACAGAAAATCTAAAAGATGCGATGAAGAAAAGTTCAGACCAAAATCTTTGACAGATCATTCTGAGTCTGGTTGGACAACACAACCAACCTGGCTCAGATATTTATAAAATTTGAGATACAGATTCAGTCCTCCCGATAAAAACACAGAGTTTTATGATCATTGTAATACAATTTATCTACTTTGCGACTCATATCCAGTACACTTCTCACCAGAAGCATTAAAATTTGCCAAATTTTTAAATATTGTTCTCATTAAAATACCAGAAAGTACAACTGACTTATTTCAAGCATTAGATTGAAGAATCTTTGGTGTGTTGAAAAATAAGGCAAGGAAATATTTTAATACACGTATCGCCAGAGAAATTATAGAAAATTTGTCAATTGATGAGATCTTACATCAATCAGTTGCATTACCACAAATTAAACTTATTACAAAAAAGGATTCAGTTGTTATTTTAGAAACATTCTGGGAAGAGATTGACGAAGAACTCATTAGACAAGCTTGGATTGATTCAGTTTTAAAATACTTCATTTATTTCCAAAACAAAACTGAAGAAAATTATGCTCTTGATCAAAATGAATTACAAAAGCTAATTGATTCAGATCGTTTCATGAATGATTATAATGAAGAAGAAGAACAAGAAGATGAAAGTGAATTTAGTTATGATGAAATTAATGATGAAACGCTTCCTGCTTTAAGAAATAATACTGAAATGCTAGCAGAATATCAATCAAATAACCAGCCACAGCATGAATCAATGATTGTCAATGCAGAATCAATAGAAGTTTTAATGAGAATTCATTTTCAATATATAATGGATTTTGAGAAGTTTTATATCAATAAGAAAATCAATGATAAGCAAAAAACACTGCAAAGACAACAAAAAGCAATAAGAAATCTTATTGCTCTTATCCAACATCGTGAAATGCAAAGCAGAAGAAATAGAAGGAATACTTTTCAGCAAAATGCAAACGTGAATCAAGGACAAGGATTCTTTCTTCAAAATGCAAACGTGAATCAAGCACAAGGATTCTTTCAACATACAAACATGAACCAAGGACAAAGGTTCTTTCAACAAAATGCAAACATGAATCAAGGACAAGGATTCTTGCAATAATACTCAATAGTTCATTAGATTAATTAATAAACAATTTAAAATATATATTTATTTTTTATTTAATAAACTATTATTTTTCAAAAATAAGCATAAAATGATCAAATAATATCAATGCAAGTTTATAACTTAATAAAAGCCCAATTAGTGGGAAAGATCTATTTCTTTCTACATCTAGTCTGAGTTCATAACAAGAAAATTAATTTCAGTTTTTTTTAATGATAGTAAAAACAATTTGAAGATGACTTTTCATCAAAATCTTTTTTTTTATAATAAAAATATGATTTTATTATCAAAATGCTATGATCATCTGAGAAGCGATACAAAAAGTATATCAATAAATAGTATAAATAGTATAAATGAGGTAAGCCATTAATTATTAATCAAAAAAAAAAAAAAAAAAAAAAAAAAAAAAAAATTTGTCTTTAAATCGTCTAAAAAATCCAGTTTTGATCTAAACAGCTTTATGAAATTCAGAGTAAGGTATTAATTTCTTTTGCTAAAATTAGAGATGATTTCATGACTAAGAGAAATTACCACTTTCTACTGGTATAGACAAGATAGGAAGAATAAGATGTATATATATTTTGAGTTGCTTTTGAAAAATATGAAAATATTTAAATTTCGAAAGAATAATGACAGAGAAATCTCATATAATTAAACTTTGGTTAAAAAAAAAACAAAGAGAAAATGTTCTTTATTGTGAAAATAGCTAAATATGGTTACATTTTTTTTATTTTTTATTTTAAATTTGAGAGAAATTGAATTGATTATTTTAGTTATCAACAAAAGATAGTGACCGTCTAGGCTTTTGTATCCAGTGAACTGAGTGTCCATTTTCGACTTTTGGTAAAAAGCTGTCACTTTTTGTGGACATAAAACTGCTTTTTTATTTAGTATTTTATTCAAAGATTTGTGTTGAAGTATCCAAATAATATTTTATTGGATACTTTATTTTTACTTTAATAAACTCATTAATATCAGAAAAAAAGCAATAATAAATGTCTTAAACACTTACTATTATACCTTCTAATGGTAACCTGAAAAAATGGACCCGGCCCGTTTTTTTCGGGTAGGGTAATTACCCACCATTCAAGTGAAGTGTTTAAGTATTACCCGATTATTTTTCTTTAATTATTCATTTAATTTATAATAATAAATAATAAATATTAATTTTTTTCATTAAAAATTTTGATTTCTTGATTCATTTTCAATATCTGATTCAAACTTTAAGGAAAATTTTCCTCTGAAAAAGCTGATATAAATTCAATTTCAATTTTTTTTGATATTATAATATTACATTTATAACTTTATTCTAAACCCAACAAATAACATAATTAATATTAAATTTTCATATTATGATTATTATTTAAGCCTTGGTTTTTGTATTTACAATTGTATACAACTTGTCCGTTTAAAAATTACAATTGTAATTACAATTGTAAATACGTTATTTTCTCGATATTAGTTTTTTATTTTTATCTTGATCTACAATTATTTTTTTATATTAAAAATGTTTTAAATAATATAAAAATAAAAAGATAAAATAGTAAAATGTTTTTCAAATTAAATAATATTATTTTTGATTCTTCATAAAATAAAAAAAAATTTATTCGTATTCAAAAAGTTTCATTGATACTACAAATCAAAAAATCGTTATTTTATGAAAAAATACGTTAAAAAGACGTTTATAGTATTTGTGATGTAAAAAAAATAAGGCCTATTATTATTCCATAAAAAAAATGAATTTTTTTGGAATCACTTAAATTGATATCATCCAAACATATGATATCGTAGCAAATTGCATCTCAAATATTATCAATAGAATATCTGACAAGAATAATAATAATATCATTAAAGAAATGGTCTGGTAAAAAATTGATAGACATTTTTACTTGCACTTTTCCGAGATTTTATTCTGAAAAAGTTTGTCTATCAAATTTACTTGCACTTTCCCGAGAAAAACCTTTCAAAAAGTTAAAAGCGTAAAATAAAGAGAATAAAAAGAAATAAAATGCATTATGGATTTTGTTTTATTAAAAAAAATAAACGAATAACATACTTAATTACATGAGAGAATCATATTTGTAGGTATATGCTATGCAAATTACTAATAATTTATATTAAAAGGATATCACCATCTGATTTCTGGCACCAGCATTAAATTAATATCAGCTATTTATTAAATCAGAAGTCTTTGATTAAATTTATATGTCCTGCGCATTGTATTCTCTGTAAATTCTATTCTGATATGTATTATTTTTGATTGAGGAAAAAAAATGATTGTTGTGAGTTACCATTGCAATAATGTATCATCAACATGGCATATAGTTACCATTGCATATAGTTCTGGTAAAGCTGAACCAAGATTTGTTTTTATAATTTTTAAACGTGAGACCATGACGATTAAAATGTATTCAAAATAATAATTGAAATTATAAAAAGAAAAATAAATAAAATTAATAAAAAATAAAAAATTTATTTATTATCTTGTTTGTTATTCTGTTGTTTTAACTCTCTGAAATAGATTATACCCTTTTCGACTAACTGAATGAAACTTCTTGGTTTTGAATGTAAAATCCATCTCTATCTTCAATCCTTTTAATTTTGGAATCAACATACTCTTTTATTTGTTTTTCTTTTTTGTATCGACTGAATTGTTTAATTTGAAGAACAGCACACTTTTTTTCAAAACTTAATTGGTCGTTATCGTCCTGAGTCTCTCCTTCTGCTTTAACAAATTCTTCCTTAATTATTAATTGATCATATTGGAATTCTAAATCAATATTGTTAAATTGAATTCGTGGAAATTGAACGCCTAATGACAATCTATGTCTGCAAGGTATATTTACTCCATATATTTCACTTTCAAGCTTATTTTCATTACATTGGCAGTTGTTTTCATTGGTATCGTAAAACAAAATCATCTTTTTCATTTCAGATTTATCTGTTGTTAACATTTTATTCATTGTTTTTGTTTGTAAGTGATTATAATTGTGCTTAATTCTATCGTTAAAATTTGTATACTTTTTTGTGAGATCACTATGAATTCTGAAAAGTGATGTGAAAAATTGATTATTTCGAGGCACTTTTCTATTCAAATGACCATGTGTGGCCTCGAGGCTGTTCGTAGTCGAAGGCATTTTATACTTTGTTCTACATAGTGATCTAAGATGTATCCAAGATTGAATTAAAGTGTCCATTTTGGCGATTTTGGATCCTCAAATTCTCTCAAAAAATAACGAACAAAAATGAGTATCCATTGGATACTTTTTGAATACAAACTCGTTTGGACACAAAAGCCTAGGTGACCGTTACAGCGAAATAAATTTCATTACTGGGTACTTATGATTCACCCAATTCTTTTTTTGAAAATTGAATGAGTAACATAACCACTTTTTGAATGGTTTCAATAATGTAAAAAATTCTTTTTTTTATATACAGTTTAATAACAAAAAGAAAAGAGTCTTTTTAATTAATTGCAAACTAAATTAAATAATTGCTATTTAAAGTTTTAAATGGAACAAATAAAAGATATGAGGAAAAAAAATAATTAACAAATCTTTCAAAATTTTGAATATATATATTTTTGAATAAAACCATGATATTTTTTTTATTCAAAAATATATATTCATTTTTATCTATGTTATTTATTAAGATAAAGCATTTAATACATTTATATGCCTAAAAGTATTAAATATGATCATTTTTTTTTGAATTGTTTTTACAGTCGTTTATATGAATCAACAATCGAGAAGATAAAATTTCTTTAATTTTTGAAAGGAAATACACTTTTTTACATCAAAAATATTAATATTTAATTCATTTTTTATTTATAAATCTGAGAATATCATGAATATTCAAGTAGAAAATCAAAATAAAAGAATATTTCACCAAAAAGACAACCTCTTTATATGAATTTCAATAAAAAATCATTGTTAACTTATTTGGTCTTTAAATATATTTTAATATGCAAAGAATTTCTTATGCTTCACCCTCTGGAGAAATGTTTGATCAAAATTTCCAGCGACTTGAGCAAGAGAATTTATATTTTCCAACATTTCCTCCAATGCCAACTGGACCTCTACAAGTTGAAAGCGAAGATAAACAAGTTGTTTCTGAAGCAGAATGCTATGAGCGTGAAGAATATTCTAAGATGTGTAAAATGTGGAAAGAGATGACAAAGACAGGCATTATATATCCCGTTCCAGTTTCACTTTCTGTTTACATTCCAGCAGATCACTTCATCCCAACGCCATCAATGAGAAATGTTAATCCAAAAAAGGATCCCCCAATTGCATCAGCAAGTCTTGATTTATTTAATCATATTTTAAGTGGCGACTCAATTATTGATCAAACAGTTCAAGGGCTTAGGAACACTCAAATACCAATATCAGAATATATTAAAGATGAAAAACGTTGGGGTAGTGCCCTTATTCCAATGGAGCCAAATCCGAATCTTTATCCTGATTATGTATTATATAAAAATGCACTACAACTATGGTCAACTAATACCGAGTGTGAGATTAATGACTCATCAGATTTAGTTCAATATGGTCTTCCATTAACAGATTATCAACCTTCATCTTTAATTACTCACGGATTAAAGTTTGCTAAATCAGAACTTAAACCAATACCAAAATCCAAAAAAAGATCGAATTCTTTCAACCCAGACTTTTTTAAACAAATTATCGGAAACAAAAAGCCTGAATTATTTGGCGAAAAACGCTACTTTTTAAAATCTAGTTTTCCTTTCTTATTTGATAAAAAATCGGCCTCGCGGTCCCATAAACAAAAGCATATTAGATATTTTTCAAACTCAAAACTAATTGCTTCTGACAATTTATCTCTTGACAGTTTTGAAAACGGTTTATATATGACTGATCTCGTGTCAATTAGTGAGCTTCAAAAATATTCAAAATTTCCAAATATTCCTCCAAATGAAAATTTCCCTTCCTATAAAGTTCCCAAGCAAATTACTGTCGGATTTCAATATAGTTTACGATGCTTCTTGGAAGAAACACCTGCTGGATATGAATACACGCTCTTTCATTTCGTTTGCACTGCAGTTAACCTGTTCCCATCCCAAATGATTCCTCTTTTATCTGTTGATCCACGTATTTCCCCAGTGGCTAAGGTTGCTGAATTATATTGCAACTATGGTTTAGTGTATTGCAATATTTTCCCCTTTGAATTGACGAATTTGAATTTAGAGCAATCTTTCAAAAATTTATTAATTTTTCTTTATGGAATTCAAACATTATATGTTTTAAGGTTATTTTATTCTCGTGAAAATTCGAAAAAACTCATTGATTTAATTAACAAACAAGCAAGCGATATCAAAAAAAGTTGTTCTGATTTTTTAAATAATAATTTTAGCCAAATTGAATCAGACTTAATACATACAGATACAAATGCTATACACCTTCTTATAGAATATTTTCCAATTGAATTTGCAAACAAATTTGAATCCTTCTTAAGTTATCTTGGAAGTTTAGATAGCAAAGAATTTGGTTACATAGCTGCTCATATATTTGAAAGATCAGGCAGCCCACCTTCTGTACCTCAATTTGTACGAAGATTCATTGAAAATTCAACTTCATATATTAAAAATTATCGTTTAATTGTTGCATGTGGCGAAATCAATCAACATCAAAAGAAATACCAATCATTTACAAAAGTCTGCTATCTTTTGTCTTATATCCTTAAATTCAAAAATAATGAAAAAGTTGATGTTAGCCCAGATGCTGTGATGTCTATGCTTGGTGCAGTTAACCAACTTGCTTCAATCAATTCAAAGATTGCAGCTCCTTTGGCTACTTCGATTTTTTCGTTTTTCACCCGGAAAATTGATTGCAAAGGTTATAAAACAATGAAAGATATTTTCATCAACTCAGTCATGACTATTTTTGAATATCATGATTTGAGCCATTCTATATTAATTGAATTATTTTACATTTTACAAGGTTATTTGAAAGTATCAACATATGAAGTTTTTGAGAACTTTTTTGTTCAAATTTTAGTAGATAAAATGACATCTGATAATAATAAAATTTCAAGGGAAGCATGGAGACTGTTTCGCAATATTGCATGTTCTGAATTTGCAAAGAAAATCTCAAAAAGCCAAGAATTTAAAAATAGAATTGATTCAATTCCAATCAATAAGTTGACAATTCCTGCAAAATTAATTCTTTTACTCATTGTCAAAAAATCTCTCTTAGAGCTCCCATCTAGTGAAACATATAAACCAAAAAATATTGTTTTGATCGCTTCAATGTTCAATCATGTTGATGCAAATGCTTTGACCCAATCGATTATAAAACAACCAAAATTCAAATATGAGAATAAGATCGTTCAAACTATTTTGAACGGGAAATAAGTTTATTATTGTTTTTTTTTTGTTTTATAAACACATGTTGATAATTACCTAAAAATCTAATCAAAAAATAATAGAAAATCGCAAAAAATTTATAAAATAGAGCTGAGTTTAATCAAGAATTCCGAAAAATTCAAGACCTGAAATGTAGAAGAACCAATCTCCATAGTAATTTTGTGATGTCATCTTAATTCGAATAATCTGGTAAAAATTCGTATTTGGACATGAAAAAGTAGCGACTTTATTAGGGCCATTTAATTGACCACCAAACCTAACACGGTGGATTTCTTTCCAGCCACTTCCATTGGAACCTTCAACAACCCATGCGCGGAGATGTCTCCAGTCTGGATCAGCATCATATGTTCTAATTGTGTAACCGGTTAAGTTTATTTTATGTTCAAGGAAGTCGACTTGGATATATGAACCGGCTTCATTTAAAGAATTCCATGTACCTTTCCATCTTGGATCTAAAATATGAGGAAGTATACGAACGTAACCTTGGTTAAATGAATTGCCAGTAATGGCAACAAGTCCTTGCTTTGCTGGATTGTCGTGGCAAGAGCGCGAAAGGAAGGCAATAATTCCATTAAAAGGTTCACCAGTATAGGGAATAACAACTCCATCTTCATCGTTACGTCTTTCGCGTGAATGGAAATCACTATCTATCAAGGAATCTGGAAAAGGCTGATTTTCAATGGCACGGTTTGAATCCTCAGGCATAGAAAAACGCCTGGGAAGCATGTTTGGTTGCATATCTTGCATTTAATTAAAAATTTAATATCCTCTTTTTAAGTGAAATGAGTAATTTAAATTTGATAGGAATAGAAATTTATTTATATATTCAATTCTAATTTTTTCATAAATAAATATTCCTTATTTAAATCGCTTGTATCAATTTATATGTAATTAATATGTTAAATAATTTTATGTTTTTCTTACTTATAGATTGAGATAAATTGATTTTTGATAAATAACGATAAATTATAACCATTCAATTATTCTGTTGTCTCAGAATTTAATAATTTTTCAACTTTCAATTGGAATTTTTTTTTTTGTAAAACATTTCCAAACTGATTGCTCTATTTGATTCAGTTTTTTCGCTTGGAGATTTGGATTTATTTTGATTTCATATTGGATTGATTGGTTTTGCCAATATCTTTATTTGGAAATCTACTTTTGCTATTACTTGGAATAATGAGATATTACAATTGCAATTGAAATTTTTTGATGGAAATTGAAAAAATGAAAATTTATAAAATTTTTTAAATTTTATAAAAATCCCTAGATTTCTAAATTAATTGATTAATTACAATATAAACGATTGAAATAGAATAGACTTATAGCTTATTCAATAGTCAGTTATTTGGATAATTATCAATATTTTCAATGAGTTCTCATAAAAAAAGAGATGATAAAAAAGTAAAAAAAAAAAAAAGAAATCATTTGTTTGCACAAAAGCTATTTAATTAACAAAAATATTCAATTAACATATGGAATACAATCTGTGCGCAGAATATATATAACGCTTATTCTGACACAAATATAAAATTAATAATAAATAATAAATAATACAAAAAATCATATTAAAATTCGCAAATATCATCATCGTTTGCAGGTGGTAACTCAAAACCGTTGTATCCATCGATTTGCTTATTATTTTCTTCTATCTCTTCTTTATATAAATCTCTATCAGAGGGCATTGCCTTTTTAATGAGAATTAAAAATTTCCTCAACGAATCCTTAAAAAACCCGTAATTTTGCGATTCTGTAATTAGTGACCTTGCCATTTCCAGAAGATAAGGTTGGTTTACATGCGGAAAGTCTTGTGATAATTTCTGAGTTAATGAGTCAGCTAAAAAATTTTCTGTAGATTCACAACAACTCAACGAAACTTGATGAGAACTAACTTGCATAAACAAGTGATGCAGTGTTTGAGTTATATTGGTGAACAAATATTTGTGGCTTCTATCTGTCATGACATCAAATAAACAAAAAACAATTTGAATATAAAATCTGTCATAGAAAACCCGTTTAAAATTTTCATCTTGATTCTGGGCAATTTTTTGAACACAAGCACTCACACATGTAAGAGCAAGCGTAGAAATATCATTTTTCGGATGTGACATTCCCCACAACAAGCAATCTACCATCACAGAGTAAAATTCTTGATTATACATTTGACTTGATGCAAATACTTTTGTCATTAAAGAAGATAAAAGGAGAAAATATGAATGTGTTATATCTGAATATTCTTCAGAACTTTCATGTATCATCTGAAAAGTAGGCTGGACTATATTTACAACAACATGATTAATAAATTGAGGATCATTAATATCAATTACTTCAAAAACTGTCGTAGTGCAATCAATAATCTGATAAAATCGAAGTTTTGGAGGCGAATTCGAATAGTCATCGATTAACATATCGACTAATTTATGAATAACATCAACACTTTGCTTATAAGTTCTAAAAAAATAATTGTAGAATTTTAAGATCGATTCTTTAATGGGCGCATAAAATCCACAGGAATTGCCTTGAGTAATTAATGCATGCGATACAATGTTATATATTTCAATTGTGTTTCCAATGATATTAAAAACTTGGTTATAAAATAATGGCGCAATTTCTTTAATTTGAATAATTTTAGAAAAAATGTCAAGTGGGAAAACGATTTGATTTTGTACATTTTCATTGATATTAGAGCTTTGAAACTGTGCTAAAATGCTGTTCCAAGATTCATTTGGCAAAATTAAGAGTTGATTAACTAAATTTGCTTTTTGTTCTGCAGACTGGACATTTCCACAAAGAATAGCTAATCCTTGATATAAAGTTGAAATCAGGTCAAACGGAAGAAATTTAACAATATCTGGTAGTTTTGATATATATTCGGCAATTGTTATTTGGGTTTGGTCGGGATGAATTGTTACTAAAGGTTTAGGATTACGTGTCGAAATCGTTTTAAATATATTAACGGCTACTTTCTGAATAGGATAATTTGGTATTTGAATAATCTCGAGAATTTTATCAGTTAAATTCTTTTGATGTGGCCAATTTCTTGAAAAAAATCTTGGATATAATGAGCATACAAAAAGATAACATCCGAGTAAATTAATTTTTTCTTCTTGCTGAATGTTCGGAATAGAAAAATAATTAAATATTATTTCTAGGCAATGAGTTATAAAAGCTTGTTCTTGTTCCTTGTTGAATGATCCAGAAATAGCACCAATTGCAAAACAGGCGTTGTAAACGGTTTCTGGTTGGTTTAAATATCCGTCAATTATTTTGCTCATATTATCACGGGATAAATTTGATAGACATACAAGGGTTCGACGAATTGATTCGAAAAGTTCATGACCTTGCGCATTACTAAGGTCTTGGGGAAAAAGATCAATAAGTTCTGGAGGGGTTGAAATTCGATGAACAAATATATCTTGAAGTTTTTGAATAAGTTCTGGTGGTGGTTTAACTTTATGCTGTTCGAGAAAAAAAAGACGGGAAAGACTATCCCAGTATTCAACAGCAATTTTGAATGCCTCAGCGGGGCATCTTTCAGTGAGCTGAACTAAGTATTTTAAAGATTCTGTTGCACTTAACGTAAAAATACCTTGCAAAAGACTGCTCTGGTCAAGAACTAAGAAATCTCCAATTGTTTGAATAAGCTTTACATAAATTTTTTGATCATTAAAAACCTGAGTAATATCGTCTGCTCCTTCGGGAAGAGTCATTTGAATGTTTTGCACGAATATATCGAATATTTGACGCATGACCTGATCTCCTGATGCCATTGAATGCGTTGCAATAGCATCATAACAACAAAGAACGCCATATCTATATGCGGGATTCGGGAAAAGATTGAACACAATTGTTTGACAAATCTTAGAAGAAATTACTTTTTGAAGTTCAATCCATTGAAGATAATGAGAAAATGTAATTAATGCTTGCTGTATTTCTAATTCATTTTGTGATGAGGAAAATATTGCTTCAAGATACGTGAAAATAATATTAAAATCGTTTTCTAAAGCACGAAGAAGTTCTGACTTCCTATCAGGCATTAATAAATCATCAAACTGTTCATGAGTCTCTTCTGAAAGCATTGAAAGAAGTTTCAGTCCATTTATCGATGACTGAACATTACTTTTGGTTTCTGTAAGGAAGTCATGCATGAAGTTCGGCCAATATTCGGGCCAGTCGTTTTTAAGAATTTCAATTAAAGATACGTCAGCAGCATTCAAAAGAAAATCTGGCGTTTCTAGCGCGCTCCATTTTATTACGAGATTAAAGAAAAATGCATGAAAATTTTGTCTTTGCTCTTCATTCAAATTTCCCCAACTTTTTCGAGCTCCTCTTGTAAAATTATTTAAAGCGAAAAATAATGAATGGATATTTTGAGATTTTTCAATGATTTGTAATGAGAAAAGCCAAGAATCCGGTTGTTCTTGAAAATTATTTAATACTTCGTGAGCCTGTGGGTCAAACCGGTCTATAACGCATGAGACAAGCTGATCGAAGGCGGCTATGTCGATTGTTTTGCCGTCTTGAGATAAATGCTCCATTGCTCCTCAATTTTTTTTTTGCAGATTGAAATGAAAATCTCTTTTTTACAATAACCGCTCAATTTTTGCTGTTTCAATATCGCAGAAAAAAGATAATACTAATGTTGAACTAATGTTTGGAAAGATACTTTAAAATTGGATTATAGGCCTTTTTAATTTTAATTTAATGTAATAAATTCTGACCTAATTTTCTCGATATTGACAGTTTTGCGAGTTTATTATTATAGCAATTTTAATAAACACCCAAAAAAGATTTATATAAAACAAAAATTAGTTCTCTAATTAATTTATTATACCAAGAGTTAGATGGACTGTTTTTTTAATTCAAAAAACCCCATTCAAAAATTTAAAAATTTGAATAGTTTATGTAGTTATTCACAATAAAAGACAATATTCAAGTTTTGGAGAAAATATTGCTTTAATAACATCATAATAACAATATTTTTGATAGTTATGTAATTTTAATAATTACTTACATTATACAATATTCATCATTTTTCGATATTTAATAAGAATTATATTTTTATTTGACCTTATTATTTCCTAAATAGAGGGATAACTCCTAACATTCTATTAAAAACAACAACAAAATGCATACAACTTACAAAAATCCGATTAATACTATCTGATGATGAAATGAATCATATATTTAGAGGAAATATAAAAAGTTCAATTTTTTGAGAGGCGTATCAACTAAAAAAAAGTTCTCAAAAAGTGAAGGTAGAAAATAAGATAAGTCCAATTATAAAAGATTAATATAAAAAAGAAGAATGTATTTATGATATTTGGAATCCAATTATTTAGTTTGTATAATAAAAATTAATATTTTTTAGGTAAAAAACTCAAATTTTGATTTTTCATTTTATCCACTTTATAGAAATATAAGATCCAAGATCCTTTATATTTATAACTTAATAATATTAACAGATTATTATTGGTTTTTATGATTATTCTATACGTTCTTTAAATATCTGTGATACTAATAGCTGTGATACTAATCATATTTTATTTTTATATCAATATATAACAATCATATTAATAATTATATTGGGATTTTCTTTTAAACATTTCAATATACATTAATGTTATACTTTCAATTCAATTGATAGTTCATTGAAAAAATAAAATATAATTAGTGCTCAAAATGTGATTTTCAGAGGATTTATAGAACTTATGATAAATTCATTTCATTTTACTAAAAAATTATTTAAAAAAAATTTTGAAATAAATCTTTTTTTATATTTACCGATCGAACTTTTTCAAATAATTATATTTCAAATAAATATTTAAGAATATTAGAACCGAAATCTATTTTTTTGATTATTAAATTTATATACTTCTTTATTATGAATCTAATAATGATTTTACCTACTTTGTAAACACAAAATAAAATATTTTTATATATTTCTTTTAACTATTTTGCGATATGCAAATGTAATTTATATTATAAATTCATAATTAACATTTAAGTATATTTATATCATAAAATAAGTGTTTAATAATTCATATTTAAAGTTATAAATAAAACATTTATTTTCTTCTCAAATTGAAAGAACATTCAATTAGCTATCTCTCAAATTGAAATGGTATTCAATCATGATCTTATCAAAAATGAAAGAGAATTCATTTTTCAATATATCAAATTTGAATACATCTACTTTTTGAATTGAATATATTGAGTTAAAAATGGTTTGAATGAAAACTAAAAACTGTATAGAAGTTTTCGTTTGCTCAAGAGGAAAAGTTTTAACATGCATCATTTAAATCTTATATTATCATTTTCAAAAAAATTTATCGAGTAGAATTTTGGTTGACATTCCTCAATTTTTTGAATGGATAAAGAACGTTTTTTTGAGAGAATAAAATGGCGCGAACTTTTTTTGAAAAATCGTTTTTGTGTTTTATAATCATTTAAGGACATCTTGGGTGAAATAATTATATACTTTTATTAAAATGACAGGTAAATTGTGAAATGTGTAAAAATATATAATTTTTTTTTTTTATAAAATAGATATTTGCTTACACATCTATTGATATTATACATTTCTATGATGGATGAAACATAAAGAATATTCATTCATAAAAAAAAAGATTATGATTAATGAATCTTGTTTATTTTATCAAAATAATACTTTTATCATTGAAATATTTAAATATTTAACAGTTCATCATACACACATGACTGTCATTAAACGTTTCTATTATTTTATGTAAATAAAATTTTTATTTTAGATGGTTGGTACGTTAAAGAGGGTTATGATAAAATATCGTACGTTAAAGGAAATTATTTATAAAAATGATTCATTCAATTTTGTACGTTAAGAAGTTTATATCTAAAATTTGTTTTCTTATTTTCCACAATAATTCCTATTTTTATACAATAAAAGTTGAAAAAAATCAAAATTTTTTGGTCAAAAAAAATCATGATTTTTTGATCAAAAAAACTCAATCATTCGAAAAAAACTGGAAATGATATCACAATCAATTTCCCTACCTAATTAACGAGAAAAAAAGATGAAACACTTTTGGCGGAAAAAGAAAATTGTATTGATTTCGTGTTTGAACAAAAAAAATATCTTCTCAAATTTTATTTTCACATCACTATTCATTAACCGCTTTTTTATATAATTTTTTTTTACATAAACTTAAATTTTTCATAGCTTATTCAAATTTTATAAAATTTTTGAATAGGTCAGAAATATTATAAAATAATGAGTTCTAGAAAAACCACACGCACTACTGATACATCTAAAACAAAAAGAACTGGTACACGTATACCACAAAGCCCTACACCAAAATCACCATTGACACAAAGTCAAGCATTAAAACCAACAAGAACCTTAAGATCAACTGCAACTACACCAAAAAAGACAACAAAGACTATAAAAGACAAAGAAACTACTCTTGAACCAAAGAAGGCTGAACAAAGTAAATCGGCAATTGTCGATAGCACTAATTTAAATTCAAGCAATGATATTTTAGATTCAAACTTTGAAGAAGACATCAGAGATTTTGAAAAGTTAAGCCAAGAATTCAACATTGATGAACCTCCTACTTTTACAGAACCAAAGAAGACAGATCCACCAGAATCGTTAAGGCGCCAAATTCGTGAGCAAGCAAAATGGAACTTTTACATCACACATGTACTTGAACAATTGAAAATCGCACTGATTAGAGCTGAGCTGGTCACCGGCTCTTCAGTCGATGTTACAAATTCAGATGCCATTAAAAGATTTTCATCTTTACAAATCCGATTTCAAGCATTTATTGAAGCGTCTCTTGATAACTTCAAGAAAATACACAAGTATGGCGGGTGGGAAGTAATTGAACCCATAATGAATAATATTAATTTAGACTTTTTTGCAAGGTCAAAAGAAGCAGATCAAATATTGTCCGAAATTTTTGGAAGTGATTATAAGCCAGAGGATTTAAGAGCACTTTTAGCAAAATCAAAAGAAGATGCACAACTTCTCAATGATCTTCACAAAAAATTTGGCAAAAATATCACAGCACAAGAACTTGGACATGCACTAACTCCCAAACAATTAAATGATATCGAATTCGCAAATCAAATTAGAAAATCTCTTGGAAACAAATCAGATGAAGACATACTCAATGTTTTCCAAAACGGCCTTTCGCCAGAAGAACTTCAAATTGCTATTGAAGCTTCACGTAAGCTTGAAGAAGAATTCCCAGAAATCACAAGTATCGAACAAATGACATCAATGCTTCGTGACTTGAAACAGAAAGTTAAAAACTTGACAAATGAAAATGATGGACTTAAAGAATACCAAGCAAGATTTAATAAAATCAAAGAATATATCAACCACGACAAAGATGATTCTGAAGTTGTTGATTGCGTCCGCAGAAATGTTAACCTTGTTGCTGAAATCAGAGCAATAGCTCCATCAGAAACAGATGAAGAACTTCTTGAAAAAGTTCGTTGGGCATTCAAAGCTTCAGATTCAGCCAAATCCTTACTGAATGTTCGATCTGTTGAAGAAATTACAGGAGCAATTGAAAGCTTGCAAGAAGAAATGGCAAACCTTAGAAGAAATCTTGATGAGCAACAAAAACTTAACACTAAAAACAGAGGATTATTACTTGATCTTGATGATGAACAAGGAGGAGATAATTCTGAAATTGGCCATAAGATTAAACAGGACCGCGATCTATCAAAGAGAATAAGGAGTCTTCTTAACAGTCAACAGAACTCTGACGATCAAATCCTTGGATTTATAGAAAAGGACTCTCATCTTGCAAGTGAAATAAGAGACTTATTCCAGAGTGGAGATGACGCCGCAACATTAGCTCAAATTAGAAAGAACCGCGATGATGTCAATAACTTGAATAACAAAGTTCATCAATTAGAAAAAGAGAATGCTGATTTGAATAATGATATTGATCAACTTAGGAAGGATCTTCAGAATTTGCAAAATCACACCAAAGGTCTCGAAGCTCAACAAAGCGACTTTAACCAAACTCACAAAGCATTCTCAGACAGAATCCGAGGTCTCAATCCAGGAAAGAACGATGAAGAACAATTTAACATCATTGAAAGAAATGCCAAACTTAGCAACGAAATCCGTGGCATCTTCCCGAACAACGCAGACGACGAAATTCCAGGCTTTGTTCGCAAGGATGGAGAATTGTCAAGTGGCATTCGCGGCTTCTTCAAGAGCGGAGATGACTCATGGATCAAGAACCAAATTGAAGATGACCACAACCAAATTCCAGAACTCAAGAATCAAATCAGCAACCTTGAAAACGAACGTAATAATCTCAACAACAGGATTGGCGAATTACAAAATGAAACCCAAGAATTACATAATCATGTCAAAGGTCTCGAATCTGAGCAGAGCGATCTTAACCAATATCACAAAGCATTCTCAGACAGAATTCGTGGACTTCATCCAGATAAGAGCGATGATGAAAGATATGATATTATTGAACGCAATGCGAAACTTAGCAACGAAATCCGTGGAATCTTCCCGAACAATGCAGATACCGAAATTCCAGGCTTTGTTCGCAAGGATGGGGAATTGTCAAGTGGCATTCGTGGCTTCTTCAAGAGTGGCGATGACTCATGGATCAAGAACCAAATTGAAGATGACCACAACCAAATTCCAGAACTCAAGAACCACATTAACAACCTTGAAAATCGTGTTAATGAACTTGAAAATGAGAAGAACAATCTTCAAGGACGCTTGAATGACACCGAAAACGGACGTATTGATCTCAACAACAGAATTGCTGAATTACAGACACTTAGCGAAAACTTACAAAACCGCATCAATGAATTACAAAATGAAAACGGCGGTCTTAACAACAGAATTGGCGAATTAGAAAATCAAGTTCAACAAGTTGAACAAGAAAGAAATGATCTTCATCAAACCCACAAAGCATTCTCAGACAAAATCCGTGGACTTCATCCAGACAAGAATGATGAAGAAAGATATGACATCATTGAACGCAATGCGAAACTTAGCAATGAAATCCGTGGAATCTTCCCGAACAATGCAGATGACGAAATTCCAGGCTTTGTTCGCAAGGATGGGGAATTGTCAAGTGGCATTCGCGGCTTCTTCAAGAGCGGAGATGACTCATGGATCAAGAACCAAATTGAAGATGACCACAACCAAATTCCAGAACTCAAGAACCAAATCAGCAACCTCGAAAACGAACGCGACAACTTACAAGGCAAATTGAATGACAGCCATAAAGATCTTGAGAATGAAAAAGCGAACCTTAACAACAGAATTGCTGAATTACAGTCATTGAGTGAAAACTTACAAAACCAGGTTCATCAAGTTGAAGGAGAAAGAAATGATCTCCAAGGCAAGTTAAATGATACCGAAAACGAAAAGAATAGCCTTCGAGGTCGCCTTCATGATACCGAAAACGAACGCAACAGTCTTCAAGGCCGCTTGAACGATACAGAAAATGAAAAGAGCAGTTTACAAGGCCGCTTGAACGATTCAGAAAACGAGAAGAAGACCTTACAAAGCAAATTGAATGATACAGAGAAGGAGAAGAGCAGCTTACAAGGCCGCTTAAGTGATGCTCAGAATGAAAGCAACAACCTGAAAGGACAAATCACTGAAGTTGTCAATGAGCAAAACAATCTCCACAATCGCCTTGCACAAGTTGAAGAAGAGAAGAACAACCTTCAAAACAGACTTGGCCAAGTTGAAGAAGAAAAGAACAGCCTACAAGGCAAATTAAACGATGTTGAAAATGAAAGAAACAACTTACAAGGTAAGATCCATGACATTGAAGAAGAAAGAAACAGTTTACAAGGCAAGATTCAACAAGTCGAAACAGAAAAGGGTCAATTACAAGATAAGATGGGTCAAATCGAGAACGAAAAGAACAACTTACAAAATCGTATCAACGATATTGAAAGAGAAAAAGAATCCTTACAAAATCAATTAAACGATGCCCAAAATGACAGAAATAGCCTTCAAAACAGGTTGAACGAAATCGAAAACGAAAAGAACAACTTACAAGGACGATTAAGCGATATTGAAAACGAAAAGACAAACTTACAAAACAGACTCAACGAAACAGAGGCCGAAAAGAACAACTTGCAAAGAAATCTCGACGAAGTTGAAAATGAGAAGAAGAACTTACAAGATCGTTTGAGCCAGACCGAAAACGAACGCAACGACTTACAAGGACGCTTGAGTGAAGTTGAAAATGAAAAGAACAATCTTAATGAAATCAAGAACGGACTTGAAAATGAAAAGACCAACCTCAACAACAGAATTTCTGAATTACAGACATTGAGTGAAAACTTACAAAACCGCGTTAGTGACTTACAGAATGAAAATGGAGGTCTTAACAACAGGATTGGCGAATTAGAAAATGATCTTCAAAATACTCAAAGCCAAGTTCAACAAATTGAACAAGAAAGAAATGATCTCCAACAAAACCACAAGGCATTCTCAGATAAAATCCGTGGACTTCATCCAGATAAGAATGATGATGAAAGATATGATATTATAGAACGCAATGCCAAACTTAGCAACGAAATCCGTGAAATCTTCCCGAACACAGCAGATACCGAAATTCCAGGCTTTGTTCGCAAGGATGGAGAATTGTCAAGTGGCATTCGTGACTTCTTCAAGAGTGGAGATGACTCATGGATCAAGAACCAAATTGAAGATGACCACAACCAAATTCCAGAACTCAAGAACCAAATCAGCAACCTCGAAAATGAGAAGAACAATCTCCAAGGACGCTTGAATGATACAGAAAATGAACGCAACAGCTTACAAGGCAAATTGAATGACACTGAAAATGAACGTAATCACCTTAATGACGTTAAGAACGGCCTTGAAAACGAGAAGAACAACTTACAAGGACGCGTTAATGACCTTGAAAATGCTAAGAATGGACTTGAGAATGAGCGTAACAACTTACAAGGACGCGTCAATGATCTCGAGAACACCAAGAGCGGACTTGAAAACGAGAAGAACGACCTCAACAACCGCATCAACGATCTACAAAATGAAAACGGCGGTCTTAACAACAGAATTGGCGAATTAGAAAATCAAGTTCAACAAGTTGAACAAGAAAGAAATGATCTTCATCAAAATCACAAAGCATTCTCAGACAAAATCCGTGGACTTCATCCAGACAAGAATGATGAAGAAAGATATGACATCATTGAACGCAATGCGAAACTTAGCAATGAAATCCGTGGAATCTTCCCGAACAATGCAGATGACGAAATTCCAGGCTTTGTTCGCAAGGATGGGGAATTGTCAAGTGGCATTCGTGGCTTCTTCAAGAGTGGAGATGACTCATGGATCAAGAACCAAATTGAAGATGACCACAACCAAATTCCAGAACTCAAGAACCAAATCAGCAACCTCGAAAACGAGAAGAACAATCTTGCCAATGAGAATAACAACTTACAAGGCAAATTGAATGACACCGAAAATGAACGCAACCACCTCAACGATGTCAAGAACGGCCTTGAGAATGAGCGCAACAACTTACAAGGACGCGTTAATGATCTCGAAAATGAACGTAACAACCTTAATGATGCTAAGAACGGCCTTGAAAACGAACGCAACAACCTCAACAACAGAGTCTCTGAATTACAGACATTGAGCGAGAACTTACAGAACCAAATCCAACAAGTTGAGAAGGAAAGAAACGACCTCCAACAGTACGACAAGGCATTCGCTGATAAGATCCGTGGAATCATTCTTGACAAGAACGATGACGAACGTGCCGACATTGTTGAAAGAGACGTCCATCTTAGCAACGACGTTCGTGGAATCTTCCCGAACAACTCAGACAACGAGATTCCAGGCTTTGTTCGCAAGGATGGAGAATTGTCAAGTGGCATTCGTGGCTTCTTCAAGAGTGGCGATGACTCATGGATCAAGAACCAAATTGAAGATGACCACAACCAAATTCCAGAACTCAAGAACCAAATCAGCAACCTCGAAAACGAACGCGACAACTTACAAGGCAAATTGAATGACACCGAGAATGAACGCAACCACCTCAACGATGTCAAGAACGGCCTTGAAAACGAGCGCAACAACTTACAAGGACGCGTTAATGACCTTGAAAATGCTAAGAACGGACTTGAAAACGAACGTAACAACTTACAAGGACGTGTTAATGATCTCGAGAACACAAAGAACGGCCTTGAAAACGAACGCAACAACCTCAACAACCGCATCAATGAATTACAAAATGAAAACGGCGGCCTTAACCACCGAATTGGCGAATTAGAAAACGAAAGAAACAGCTTGAATGATCACAAGAACGGCCTTGAAAACGAGAAGAACAACCTCAACAACAGAGTCTCCGAATTACAATCATTGAGCGAAAACTTGCAGAACAAGGTTGGCGAATTAGAACAACGTGCACAACAAGCCGAACAAGAACGTGACCACTTGAACCAACACGACAAGGCATTTGCTGATCAAATCCGTGGCCTCTTCCCGAACAACTCAGACAACGAGATTCCAGGCTTTGTTCGCAAGGATGGAGAATTGTCAAGTGGCATTCGTGGTTTCTTCAAGAGTGGAGATGACTCATGGATCAAGAACCAAATTGAAGATGACCACAACCAAATTCCAGAACTCAAGAACCAAATCAGCAACCTCGAAAACGAACGCGACAACTTACAAGGCAAATTGAATGACACCGAGAATGAACGCAACCACCTCAACGATGTCAAGAACGGCCTTGAGAATGAGCGCAACAACTTACAAGGACGCGTTAATGATCTCGAAAATGAACGTAACAACCTTAATGATGCTAAGAACGGCCTTGAAAACGAACGTAACAACCTCAACAACCGCATCAATGAATTACAAAATGAAAACGGCGGCCTTAACCACCGAATTGGCGAATTAGAAAACGAAAGAAACAGCTTGAATGATCACAAGAACGGCCTTGAAAACGAGAAGAACAACCTCAACAACAGAGTCTCCGAATTACAATCATTGAGCGAAAACTTGCAGAACAAGGTCAACGAGTTAGAACACCGCGCACAACAAGCCGAACAAGAACGTGACAACTTGAACCAACACGACAAGCCATTCGCCGATCGTATCCGTTCTATTGTTCCTAACAAGACCGATGATGAACGTGTCAACACAGTTGATCGTGATGTCCATCTTAGTAACGACGTTCGCGGAATCTTCCCGAACACAGCAGACCACGAGATTCCAGGCTTTGTTCGCAAGGATGGAGAATTGTCAAGTGGCATTCGTGGCTTCTTCAAGAGCGGAGATGACTCATGGATCAAGAACCAAATTGAAGATGACCACAACCAAATTCCAGAGCTCAAGAACAATCTCAGCAACCTCGAAAACGAGAAGAGCAGCTTACAAAGCAAATTGAATGACACTGAAAATGAACGTGATCATCTTAATAACGTTAAGAACAGCCTTGAAAACGAGAAGAACAACTTACAAGGACGCGTTAATGACCTTGAAAATGCTAAGAACGGACTTGAAAACGAACGTAACAACTTACGAGGACGCGTCAATGATCTCGAAAACACCAAGAACGGACTTGAAAATGAACGTAACAACCTCAACAACCGCATCAACGACCTCGAGAACACCAAGAACAACCTTCAAAACCGCGTCAACCAAGTTGAAAGCGAGAAAGAGAACTTACAAGGACGCTTGAACGACTCAGAAAACGAGAAGTACAACCTTCAAAGCCGTCTCAGCAATGTCGAAAACGACAAGAACAACTTACAAGGACGTCTTAACCAAGCTGAAAATGACAAGAGCAACCTTCAGAATCGAATCAACCAAGTTGAGAATGACAAGAACAACCTTCAGAATCGTATCAACCAAGTTGAAAATGACAAGAACAACTTACAAGGACGCTTGAACGAGTCTGAAAACGAGAAGTACAACCTTCAAAGCCGTCTCAACAATGTCGAAAACGACAAGAACAACTTACAAGGACGTCTTAACCAAGCTGAGAATGACAAGAGCAACCTTCAGAGTCGTATCAACCAAGTTGAGAATGACAAGAACAACTTACAAGGACGCTTGAACGAGTCTGAAAATGACAAGTCAAATCTTCAAAATCGTCTCAACAATGCCGAAAACGACAAGAACAACTTACAAGGACGTCTTAACCAAGCTGAAAATGACAAGAGCAACCTTCAGAACAAGCTGAACGAGTCTGAAAATGAGAACCACAACTTGAGCCAGAAAGCACAACAACTTGAGAACGAGAAAGAAAGAGCAAACAACAGAAACAAGCAACTTGAAAATGAGAAGAATGAACTTAACAACAAAGTTGATCAACTCGAAACTCAAAACAATGAATTAACAAGCAAAGTCGAACAAGCTGAATCACAAAACAAGACTCTTTCTAACCAAGTTGATCAACTTGAGAGCCAAAGGATTGAATTAAGTGTCGAAGTTGACCAACTTAAAGCTGAGAACCAAGAATTGAATGAAAAGACAGAAGCACTTCAAGATGAAATCCAACAAAAAGAAAATGAAATTCAAGAGAAGCAAGAATCACTTGAAAATCTTGAAAATGAAAATGAAAGAAAGACACAACAAATCAAGTCTCTTGAAGGCGATGTTGATCAATTGAAGGAAGAAGAGAAACACATTCGTGAAGTTTTACACATTGATGGTCAGAAGGATATTTTACAAGCTCTGAAAGACAATCTTGAAATGATTGAAAAATTAAGAAATCAATCAACTGATCTCTCTCAACGTATCACTGATTTGATCCTTGATATCCAGAAGTCAAATGAAGAAGAAAGAGACGACCTGATTAACTCAATTGACAACTTAGAAAATGAAAACAAGAACGTTAAAGAAAGAAACATTCAATTAGAAAATGAAAAGAATGACTTGAGTAACAGTTACATGAAACTTGAAGCCGAAAAGAATGATCATCATAACAGAGCTAAACAACTTGAGAAAGACAAGAATGAATTAAATGACAAGATCAACAAACTTTCTGATGAAAAGAATGAATTGGATAACAACTACAAGAAGCTTGAAGATGAAAAGAACAAATTACAAGGAAACTTGAATGAAGTTGAAAGTGAAAAGAACAATTTACAAGGCAAATTAAATCAAGTCGAAACTGATAAACGTAACTTAGAACAACAAATTGACAAGATTGAAAATGAAAAGAACAACTTACAAGGCGAATTACACAACCTTGAAAATGAAAGAAATAACTTACAAGGACGATTAAATGAAGTTGAAAACCAAAGAAACAGAATCCAAGAAGAATTAAACAACGCCCAAAATGATAAGAGCAACTTACAAAGATCATTAAATGAGGTTGAAAATGAAAGAAATAATTTACAAGGACGATTAAATGACATTGAAAATCAAAGGAACAACTTACAACAAAAATTGAGTCAAACAGAAAATGACAGAAACAACTTACAAGACAAATTGAATAAAGTCGAGAATGAAAAGAAGAACTTGCAAGAAAGACTATGTCAAGCTGAAAATGAAAGAAACAACTTGCAGAACAAGTTGAATGACGTCGAAAATGAGAAGAAGAACTTACAAGGACGCTTAAGTGACGTTGAAAATCAAAGAAATGACTTACAAGGCAAATTAGAACAAGCCGTCAATGAAAGAAATACTCTGAATGATATAAAGAACGGACTTGAGCATGAAAGAAACAATCTCAATAACAGAGTCGCTCAATTACAAAACGAAAATGGTGGGTTAAGCAACAATATCGGCCAATTGAAGAATGATCTTCAAAACTTGAACAATCTTGTCAAACAAGTCGAGAAAGAACGTGACAATCTTAACAAGTACGATAAGTCATTCTCTGATAGAATCAGAAAGATCTTGCCAAACATGAGTGACGATCAACGTGTCGATGTAATCGAAAATGACGTCCATCTTAGTGACGACGTTCGTGGAATCTTCCCGAACAACTCAGACAACGAGATTCCAGGCTTTGTTCGCAAGGATGGAGAATTGTCAAGTGGCATTCGTAGCTTCTTCAAGAGTGGAGATGACTCATGGATCAAGAACCAAATTGAAGATGACCACAACCAAATTCCAGAACTCAAGAACCAAATCAGCAACCTCGAAAACGAACGCGACAACTTACAAGGCAAATTGAATGACCTTGAAAATGAACGCAACAATCTTAATAACACTAAGAACGATCTCGAAAACGAACGTAACAACCTCAACAACAGAATTGCTGAATTGCAGACATTGAGCGAGAACTTGCAGAACAAGGTCAACGATTTACAAAATGAAAACGGCGGCCTTAACAACAGAGTTGGCGAATTAGAACAACGTGCACAACAAGGCGACAGAGAAAGAGACGATCTTCAAGGCAAGTTGAACGACAATGAAAGACAACGTGACGACTTACAAAGACGCTTGAATGACACTGAAAATGAACGTAACAACTTACAAGGACGTGTTAATGACCTCGAAAACACCAAGAACGGACTTGAAAACGAACGCAACAACCTCAACAACCGCATCAACGATCTCGAAAACGCCAAGAATGGACTTGAAAATGAAAGAAACAACTTACAAGGACGTGTAAATGATCTCGAAAACACCAAGAACGGACTTGAAAATGAAAGAAACAACCTCAACAACCGTATCAATGACCTCGAAAACACTAAGAACGGACTTGAAAACGAACGTAACAACTTACAAGGACGCGTCAATGATCTCGAAAACACCAAGAACGGCCTTGAAAATGAAAGAAACAACCTCAACAACCGTATCAACGATCTCGAGAACACCAAGAACGGACTTGAAAGCGAGAAGAACAACCTCAACAACAGACTCAGTGAGCTACAAGATCGTGCTCAACATGCCGAACAAGACCGTGACAACTTGAGCAAGTACGACAAGGCATTCGCTGATAAGATCCGTGGAATCATTCCTAACAAGAGCGATGACGAACGTGCCGACATTGTTGAAAGAGACGTCCATCTTAGCAATGGCATCCGTGGCCTCTTCCCGAACAACTCAGACCACGAGATTCCAGGCTTTGTTCGCAAGGATGGAGAATTGTCAAGTGACATTCGCGGCTTCTTCAAGAGCGGAGATGACTCATGGATCAAGAACCAAATCGAAGATGACCACAACCAAATTCCAGAACTCAAGAACCAAATCAGCAACCTCGAAAACGAACGCGACAACTTACAAGGCAAATTGAATGACACCGAGAATGAACGCAACCACCTCAACGATGTCAAGAACGGCCTTGAAAACGAGAAGAACAACCTCAACAACCGCATCTCAGAACTACAATCATTGAGCGAGAACTTGCAGAACAAGATCAACGATTTACAAAATGAAAACGGCGGCCTTAACAACAGAATTGGCGAATTAGAACAACGTGCACAACAAGCCGAACAAGAACGTGACCACTTGAACCAACACGACAAGGCATTTGCTGATCAAATCCGTGGCCTCTTCCCGAACAACTCAGACCACGAGATTCCAGGCTTTGTTCGCAAGGATGGAGAATTGTCAAGTGGCATTCGTGGCTTCTTCAAGAGCGGAGATGACTCATGGATCAAGAACCAAATTGAAGATGACCACAACCAAATTCCAGAACTCAAGAACCACATTAGCAACCTCGAAAACGAACGCAACAACTTACAAGGACGCGTCAATGACCTTGAAAATGAACGCAACCACCTTAATGACACCAAGAACGGCCTTGAAAACGAACGCAACAACCTCAACAACAGAATTTCTGAACTACAGTCATTGAGCGAGAACTTACAAAACAAGATCAATGAATTGCAGAACGACCTCCAGAACACACAAAATCGTGCCCAACAAGCCGAACAAGAACGTGACAACCTTAACCAATACCACAAGTCATTCGCTGACAGAATCCGTGAAATCATTCCTAACAAGAGCGATGACGAAAGAGTCAACACAGTTGATCGTGATGTCCATCTTAGCAACGACGTTCGTGGAATCTTCCCGAACAACTCAGACCACGAGATTCCAGGCTTTGTTCGCAAGGACGGGGAATTGTCAAGTGGCATTCGTGGCTTCTTCAAGAGTGGAGATGACTCATGGATCAAGAACCAAATTGAAGATGACCACAACCAAATTCCAGAACTCAAGAACCAAATCAGCAACCTCGAAAACCGCGTTAAAGAACTTGAAAATGAACGTAATCAACTCAATGATGCTAAGAACGGACTTGAGAACGAACGCAACAACCTCAACAACAGAGTCTCTGAATTGCAGACATTGAGCGAGAACTTGCAGAACAAGGTCAACGATTTACAAAATGAAAACGGCGGCCTTAACAACAGAGTTGGCGAATTAGAACAACGTGCACAACAAGCCGAACAAGAACGTGACCACTTGAACCAACACGACAAGGCATTTGCTGATCAAATCCGTGGCCTCTTCCCGAACAACTCAGACCACGAGATTCCAGGCTTTGTTCGCAAGGATGGAGAATTGTCAAGTGGCATTCGTGGCTTCTTCAAGAGTGGAGATGACTCATGGATCAAGAACCAAATTGAAGATGACCACAACCAAATTCCAGAACTCAAGAACCAAATCAGCAACCTCGAAAACGAACGCGACAACTTACAAGGCAAATTGAATGACACCGAGAATGAACGCAACCACCTCAACGATGTCAAGAACGGCCTTGAAAACGAGAAGAACAACCTCAACAACCGCATCTCAGAACTACAATCATTGAGCGAGAACTTGCAGAACAAGATCAGCAACCTTGAAAACGAGAAGAACGGACTCCAAGGCAGATTGAATGACACAGAGAACGAGAAGAACAACCTTCAAGCACGTCTGAACGACACCGAGAACCAGCGCAACGACCTCCAAGGGCGCCTCAGTGACACCGAGAACCAAAAGAACAGCCTCCAGAGCCGTTTGAACGATGTTGAGAATGAGAAGAACACTCTCCAAGGACGATTAAATGACTCAGAAAACCAGAACCACAACCTCAGCGATCGTGTCGCACAACTTGAACCCGAGAAGCAATTTGCTGATCGTGTTCGCAACGAGCTTAAAGAAGACAACGATGAAAATCGCCTCAATCGTCTCATCAGGGATCGCGACCTTAGCAACTCTATCCGATCGATCTTCCCCAACGATGCCGACACAAGCATCCTCACCTACGTCTCCAAGGACAACAGGCTTGCCTCTGACATCCGTGGCTACTTCCAGAGCGGCGATGATGAATCTACTCTCAATTCGATCAAAGTTGATCATGAACTGATTCCAGAATTGAACAAGCAAATCGGCCTCTTGAAGAACGATCTTGAATCTCTTCAGAACGAGAAATCAAGCAATGATCAAAAGAACGAAGAAGAGATCAACAAGCTTACAAACGAGCTTAACAAGTTACACGATCTTCTTCACCACGAGAGACAAATCTTGCAACTTCCTTCCGAGAACAAAGAAGAAGAAGACAATGAAGACATCATCAAGAGGTTGACACAAAATGTCAACTTCAGAAACAGCGTCTATCAAATCTTCAACGACAACGCATCACACAACATTGATGACGGCAATCTTGATCGTGAAGGAAATGAAGAGGCTGACAATTCTGTCTTTGATCGAATCAGGCAACTCGTCGAAGAAGAAAACGAACATGTCCAATTCTCTGTAAGAACACGCGAAGTCTTGCTTGGCGATGACAACGAGCAACGTATTCATAGACTTCGCAAGATGCGTTGCAAAGCAGAGAACTTCGACAATCTTCATGACGAGAACTACAATAACAAGCAGCCATCGTTAGATGAAAACGACGATGAAGAAGTCAGGAAAGAGATTGAGAAACAGAAAGAAATAATGGACAGAGACATCAAGTTTGCACAATCTGTTCGTTCATTACCATCACTTATCGAAGTTATCGAAGAGAACACCAAAGGATCTGCTGAAGATTCGCAAGATGCAATCGATGAAGCTATTCTTCGTGAAATAGAAGATAGAGCAGATAGGCTCAAGCAAGCTAAAGAAGATTTAGAACAAGAAAAGGCTGATTGTAAAGGTAAAATTGCTAGCTACGAGTTAAAGAATGATGCACTTAATAAAGAGAAGGAGAACTTGAAGGGCCAGATTCAAGCAATCCTCCTTGAGAAAGAAAGCGAAGCAATTAACCAATTAATGAGCCAACTTAAGAAATTATCTGAATTATTCGCCGAAATGACTAAAGAAGCGGCTGATCTTCGTGAAAGACTCGCTAAGTCTAAGGATGCTTTATTCGCAGACAGAGTCAGAAGAAACTTCAAAGATATTGACGATGATGAAGAAATTGCAGATATTATTGATGCTGACAGTTCCCTCTTAAATTCATTAATGGTCCTATTGAAGCCAAACGCTACACCAGATGTCATCAAAGAATGGCGTCATCGTTTGATTTCAAGTATTAATGGACTTTCAAAGAATGAAGATCTGATGAACGAAATGAGAAGTATGTTCGATTTGGCTTCCCAAGAAAGACTTCCTAACGCAGTTGAAGAAATGAAGAATGAAAACGCTATTTCACAGAGATCTAGCGAACTTCTTGAAGAAGCTTTGAAGAAGATTAATGACAAACCAGAAATTGACGCATTGATGGTTGTCACATTTGTTTTGTTCACGACCTTCATGATCAGACCTCCAAACCAACTTAATTACTCAATCGAAGAAGAAGAAGAAGAAGTGTAAGTCAAATAATTATATCGCGCGATTTCAATAGATTTTATTTAAAAACATCATTTTGAAAAATATGTAATACTTTTATTTTTTTTACTCTTTTGTTGGGAAAAAAAAAAAAAAATAGTTTTCTAATTTTAATTATTGATAAAGATTTTTCAAAGTGCTTTTATTATTTGTTTATTTATTTTGAAAAGTAATAGGAGATGTGTTTGTTTCAATATTTGAAACAAAAAACTTTATCAAATCTACAGAAATGATACTTTTTTAAATGTTTGATTTTTATTTATTTCTTATAACATTTATTAAATCAGAATAAAATTGATATAAAACAATTTGAAAAATATAAATTGCTTCTAAAGAAAAAAATATTTTTATCAAAAGACGTTAAAACCATTTCACCAAAAACATTTTGAAATTTTATATAATATTTTTTTTATTGTTTTTTAATGCATTCAGAAGAAACAAACCGAAATTCATATTATTTTAAATTCGGTTTATTTTTGAAAACTCTTTTTTTTTTTCACTTTTTGAATATATAAAATTTACATTTTATTAGCAAAATAAGTTTACAAAAAATATAAAATGATAAATAACAGTGACTCTGAACAACTCGTAGATGCAGTACGTGGCGTTCTCGGACAAGATGTTCCCGATGACGAAATCTTAAAAAGAATATCAGTTAACCTTGAATTACTCGGAAAAATTAAGGAAATTGTTCAAAGATCAATTATTCGACAGAAAGATAGCAATCAAACCATACCTGAAATAAACGATGATTTTATACTATCAGAATTGAATTTACTTGTTGAAAAATCTAGCTCTTTTGACAATATCAGAGAAAACTATACAAATTATCCTAACCATTCTAATGAAGAAATTGTAAATTTAATTGAGGCTGATATTCAATTTGCCAGAAAAATCAGAAGTTTAGCATCTCTCAACTCATCTCAATCATCAGTTGATAATACTCAGAGTAGTCAAGATGATTTAATTCTCAGTGAAATTAATTCTAATGTTGACAAAATTAAAAATGATATGGAACAACTTGGAAATGCAAAAGATGAAAATTCAAGGCTCGAACAAATTATTTGCGATTTAAGAGCCGAACTTGCACTATTCAAAGTTCCTCCAGAACAAAAAGATAAAGATATTCGAAATCGTTTTGATCGAAATAGGGCGACACTTGATTCAAAATTACTTGCTCTTCAACACGATCTCAATATCCATAATAAAGGTCTTAAACAAATGATCAAACATCTTAAAGAGCAGATTAAAGCATTACAAGAACAGATTCGCAGCGAGAAAGAGTTAAATGAAAAAGAACGTGCCGAAGCTGCTGGTAAAATCGCAAATCTTCAAACAATTAACGATGCTAAAGATAAAGAAATTGATAACCTTAAAGGACAAATTCAAGCAATTCGAGAAGAAAAAGAGAGCGAAGCAATTGACCAACTCATGCGCCAATTACATGATATGTCACGCCTATTTGCTGAAATGACACAAGAAGCTGCTGATCTTCGTGAAAAACTTGCAAAATCCAAAGATACCTTATTCGCCAACAGAATTAGGAAGAACTTCCAAGATATCGAAGATGATGAAGAAATAGCTGATATTATTGATGCTGATACATCCATTGTGAACTCCTTAATGCATCTTCTCAAACCAAACGCTACTCCAGATGTCATTAAGGAGTGGCGTCACCGTTTAATCTCAAGTATTAATGAATTATCAAAGAATGAAAAATTAATGAGCGAAATGAGAAATATGTTCGATTTAGCATCACAAGAAAGACTTCCTAGTGCATTTGCTGATATGAGAAAAGGAAGTGATGAACTTACTCAACGATCAAATCAACTTCTCGAAGAAGCTCTTAAGAAGATCAGTGATAAACCAGAAATTGATGCGTTAATGGTTGTTACGTTTGTATTATTCACAACCTTCTTGTTAAGACCACCAAATGAGGATCTTGACGACTTTGAATTTGAAGAAGAGGAAGAGGAAGCTCAGCATATTTAAATAATAATAATAATAAAATAGCTACAAGTATTTAATTAATAAACGTGAATGAATCATTCTAATCATACTTTATAATTAAATTTATTGAATTATTAAAAAATATTGAAATTCATTACATATACACATTATAATGCAATTTAGCTTTTGAGTTTATTTTATTTTGAGTTGATTTTAGATTTAATTTCATCCATCATTTTTTGAACACCTTTAATTGGAAGCCCTTCAATCACGGTTCTATCACCATCGATAACAGCAGAATTAATATCCATTAAATCTTCTACAATAACAGCACCACTTGATTTAATGCAGTCAGACTTACTAATATAATTCTCTATCTCATTATCTTGCAAATCTCTTGTCATGACAACATCAGATCTTTCAACATCACTTAAAGAAATAATTCGAGGATGGTCTTTTGGCCCATCAACTGACCCAACTGCAGTCGCAGTGTAAATTTCAGTTCTACATCCTTTTTTACCCCAAAGCTTTATCATCCTAACACAATCTTCATGATCAATTGGCTTTTCAAGGATTTCTCCGTTGTAGTAAACAATTGTATCACAACAAATTATAATCACAGGCCTTTCGTCTCGTTTTGGGTCTGATGATATCATTGAAAGCAAATGGTCAAGTTTAGCTTTTGCAATAACTAATGTATGCTCTTCTGGCGTTTTGGGATTTGATTCATGTGCAATTTTCTTTTCATCAATATCAGCAGGAAGAAGCTCGACATCAAGACCAAGATGCTCTTTTGCAAGAGCACGCCTCCATTTTGAAGAAGATCCTAGAATAACTCTCATATTATGAATTTTTTTTTATAATTCAACTTCAAATCAAATTGACCACAAAAATATCAAAATTGACCATTCAGTAATCGACTTTATTAAATGGTAAAATGTACATATATACTTTTTATAACAATTTTAATCATATCATTGTTTGCAGCACTTAATGATACTATTTTTCCTATTAATAATTCGACTTCAAATGTTTTAGATTGCGAAACAATTTCTGTTGTCAATTTCAATTCTGATGAAGGACAAATAACTTTACAAGTACGAATACCTGAATCTTTTGAATATCCGAAACAAAATATATTCTCATTTTTGTCGATTAATGTCGTTACACATTATTTTTCAAACTCTCAAAATCATTTTAACAATCTCAATAATACATATTATTATTCATCCCAAATTTCGTCGAACAATCAATATAATATTGGTGACGAATTTGTATTTGAGTCTAGTTTTGACTTTGAAAATGGATTTTATGATTCAAAAATGATTAATTCGACAGATTTTTTATTTAACATATACTATCAATTTTATGGTCATCATTGTCTCACATTAAAATGTTTTGATTCAAATATTTTTAAAACAGAAATTGATTTTAATAATATCACCCATTTTCAGCCTAATACCACAATCGTCGAAAATCCCAGCAAGTTTCGAAATATATGCTATGCAGATCAAAAATTTTATGCAATTTTACCACAAACAGGATATTTTTCGGAATTATATGTTGGTGATTACATGTTTCCTTTTGATATACTTAAGAAGAGAAAAGGCTTTCGATTCTCAGGAAATTCTTCATTTTTGTTTACAAATTTCAGATATAAGACATGGCAACAGATCCTATTTCAGCTTACTCCTCTATTAAATATACTAAAAAATAGTGATGAAGTTCGCTTATTTACAGTTACAAAAAACGATAAAGATGTAAAAATGCCATCTATTTTTAAATCAAGGATTTTAACATATTCTGATTTGCATGTTTGCTTTGAAAGCCTTGAGATCCTTTCAGAAATAAATAGATACGAAATCCGCTTAAAACCATTTAAATATGATGAACAAAGCCAACAACATAAAGATAAAGAATATATTGATAATTCTTATTTAATTGAAGAAGCTTTGTTTGATCAAAGCTTCTCAATTACAAGTGAAATTGCTCTACAAAAACCAATAACGAAAGAGAAATTTGCCATTTCGTCTGATCTTCACTCTTATTTCAAAATAATTGAAGAAAATTTTCCTGACATTGAAATATTCGAAATAACAGAAAATACAACCTGCGCCGAAATGGCATTTCAATTTGGCGATGTCTCAGTTTTAATAGGAACAAAAATAGATGAACTTGTTGGTTCAGTTTTTCTAAATAAAGATGCAGTTGTTGTTGACATGCAAAGTTATCGATGCTTTTGCGGGGACTGGATGAAAAAGTTTTCTTCAAAACTTGGATTAAAATATATTTCATTTGATCAAGAATGTGATTGCGATAACTTTTCATGCAGTGATTTAATTGACTGGGAAATGCCAATAAAACTTGATGAAAAAGAAATTTTGTCAATAATTGAACAACTCTTTTAAATAAAATCTGTTTATATGTTTATTATTCATTTCTTATGGATTCAAATAATTATATTTAATAAAATTGATATCTTTAATTCTCAACATCAATAAAACGCTAATGACAACAGCAGTAATAAGTTAAATTGATTTATTTATAGTTATTATTTCATTATCATCATTCTTGATAAATACAGATAGATTTAATTTATACATTCAAGGTGGTTATTATTTTGTCGAGCTTGAAAATAATTTGTAAAAAAGTTTAAGATACTTTGAATCCTAGGAATCATACGTCTAGGAATTTCTTCATTATTAAGCAAGTAGTCGTTGATCTCATCGATGAATCCTTCATTATTCATGGCTTCAAATGCTAAATTAATTTCAACAATTTTTGGATGCCTATTTAATATATGAATCATGTTTTCAATTGCTTCAATGCAATTTAGCTCAAGTCCAATAGAGTTTGTGGGGAAACATTCAACAAGGGCTTCAATAATATGCGGCATTATATTATGAGATAATATTGTAGTTATTAAGTCTTCATCATATTGTGCTTTAAGAGCAAGAGATGCTGTACGTGCAATTCGCTGTTTTGTTTCAAAGTTAAAATGCTCATAATTTGTTATCAAAGAACTCCAAAACAAAGAATAAGCAAATTGAATTGCATTTGAATGGCTTCCAGTAAAGAAATTTGAGGCAATATCAGGAAGTAATGTAGAATCAAGATCATTTTGAACTAATATCAATCCTTTATTCATTTCTTTATCAATATGATTATCACTTTTTTGAAAACAAATATTAGTGCAATTTAAATCTACCAAACCAGTTTCAATTAATATTGATCTTGTTTCGTCGTCTAACGACGAAAAATTTAAAATAATAGAAAGAGCATTCTTTTTCATCGAATAAAAAGCTTTCTTTTTTACATTCGTAAAAGGAAGGAAATTTTCATCATAAACTATGACCTCTGCTGTTTTTTGAATAATGGGAGGAACAAAAAAAGATTTAACAAACGGATAATATGTTATTGATGATGTTTGAGCTAAAGTGGAAAAAATATTGGAAATTAAAACAAAATTAGGCGAATCAAAGAAAAACATGATCATCTTTCTAATAGTTGGAAAAGTATCTATACGAAAATTCATCAAAATGTTGAAACGGAGCAAAATACATCCCAACAAATCAATAAAATAATCGGATGTTAAAGGTTCATGATGAACAATTTCAAATAGTCTTGATAAAAATTGAGTAGAAAGTATTTTCTCAGAAAAATAATCACTAGCATAAATAATATCACCATATATTCTAAATAAAATTCTGAAAAAATCTGGATTATTAGAATTAAAATATAAATAATTTCTAAGTGTGGAAAGGAAATATTCCGAAATAAAAATTGGTAGCATATTATGATTTGAATTAGAAGTAACTGAATTGAAAAAATGCAGAATATCAATATAATTTTCTACATTTGGATTATTTGCTATTTCAAGAATTTTTGCAAAAGCGAGATAATCGTTAAATAATTCAATATTTTTTGCAGCAATTTTGGTTAAATTTGATATTGCTTCAAAAACCTTGGTTGAATCATTAGAAAATAAATCTTCAAAAGACTTTTTATAGAAATCTTCAATATAATCAATTTCATCTGACGAAATAAAAAAACTTTTTTCTTTGTTAGGCATAACATCATCTTTGTAATCAGCAATCATTTTAAAAAACTAAAGATATCTTCACATCAAAAAATGATATTTGATAAGGTCTGTTTGCATCAAAATTTATAGGGAGAAAACACTTATAAAAAAAAATTTATACTTTTAATAACATTTCTATTAATATAATGATATAAGTATAATATGAATACTATATAACATAGATTTTTAAAATAAAAACGCAGGATAATGCAATTTTTGTTTTCACTTGGATTGAATTTATTTCAATTTTTTCTGTTTTTTTACTCTCAGTTATTTTTAAAATATTAGGAGTATTTCATAGTTTTAACTAAAATAAATAAAAATAAAAAGTTTCATTAGAATGAAATTTGAGAAACTCCTTTCAAAATTGATTGTTCCAAAATTAGTCTCAATCATACATAATTTTCTCCAAAACTTTTATCAGATAACTAAAAATATTATAATTTAGACAATCAAGATATAAAATTATTTTATTTTTTTAGACTATTTTTATTTGCTTAAAAATATTTATTTGTATATTTAATATTTAATATTGAAAAAAAAAAAAGCGTAGGTCATTCAATTAATCAAGATAAATATTAACGTTCTTTCAGAAATTTAAAACCTATTGAATAGAATCTATTTTTAAGAAGATGGGGAAAACAAAAGTTTCTAATGCAGGAGAAGAAGAAGATTTTGGTCAGCCATATAGTTATGATCCAGACTTTGATGGAATTGAAAAAGAACGCAAATGCACTGACTGTTTTTGTTCGATATTCTTTATTTTATTTATATGCGGTATGATTGCACTATTTGTGATATCTTTAACTAGGAGTAATTATAAATATATTTATATTCCAACAGATTCACGTGGACTTCTTTGTGGCTATAATAATAAAGATCTGAAAGTTGACAATTCAAATAACCTTCCTGATCTGACAAAAAATAAATATTTATTTTGGATAAGACCAGGGAGACCAGGATTTTCTCGCAGTTTCTGCGTAAGTGATTGTCCAACGAAAGGATACTTTTCTAACGCATATAAATCACTTAATGACAAACTTGATGGCTTTAATACCAGTTCAACTGTGTGTGGAAATTATAATAATCAACCAATATATCCATCAATTGAAAATTATTCTGAACCAAACACAAACCCAGACCGTTTTTATTGCCCATATTCTACTAAAGTTATTATGCAAAGATGCTTCCCCACAACAGAGGCTTTTCAGGACATTAAGAATTCTTCAGGAATTGAAGATACAGTAAAAGAATTTGGAGCTTCATCAAAAGCGGCTAACTATGCAACACAAGCAATTGAAGATATTTATCACACATATTGGATCATTGCTTTATGCGTTGTTGCATCACTTGTTCTTTCATTGATCTGGATATTACTCTTAAGATGCCTGGCAGCAGTTTTTGTTTGGATAACTGTAATACTTTGTGCAGGGGCTTTGGGAGTTTTAACATGGATGACCTACAGGCAATGGAAAAATGATTTTGGCAATCATAGTACAATTGAGAAATATACATTTGGATTCGTTTCTGAAGAATTAAATCAAAAAGTTTTTTTAATTTTCTTCATAATTATGATTGTTATTGATGTAATTTACATTTTACTTGTAATTTTCTTATTTAAGCGGATTGTATTAAGCATCAAAATTATAAAATTTGTATCCAAAACTTTTGGCAAGGTACCATCCCTTTTCTTCTTCCCAGTTATTCAATATATTATTTTGCTCGTATTTTGGGTTTATGTTATTGGCGTTGCTATTGTATTATTTGGTGCTGGTAAATTTGAAAGAAAAATTGAACAGTTTGGAAATAATCCACCAGTTGACAAAATCATAATGAAATATGATACTCTTATACAAGGTTTTGCTATTTATCACTTTGTTGGTTTTCTCTGGATTTCTTTCTTCATAATGGCACTTGGCGAAATGACTGTTTCGGGCGTAGTTGCACAATATTATTTCACAAGCGATAAAGATTCACTTCCATGTTGTAAAGTTACCCGTTCTTTCTTCCGAGCACTTCGATATCATACAGGATCACTTGCACTTGGATCTTTGATTATCACTATTTTCAAGATAATAAGAATTATAATTGAATACGTCGATCAAAAAACAAAAGCTTCGCAAAGTGACTTAGCAGCTTGTGTTATTAAATGCTGCAAATGCTGTTTGTGCTGCTTAGAAAAGTTTCTCAAATTTTTGAATAGAAACGCTTACACAATGATTGCAATTCATGGATATAATTTTTGGAATGGTGCGAAAAATGCATTCATGCTTATTGTAAGAAATGTTGCTCGAGTTGCAACATTAAATTGGGTTGGCGATTTTACTTTATTCCTCGGAAGAATATTCGTATCTGCTGGTATAACTGCATTTTCTCTTTTGCTTTTCAAGAGGAATAAAGATGTACAGTTTTATATAGTTCCAACAGTAATCACATTTGTAATGTGCTACTTCGCGTCTGGCGCTTTTACATCAATTTATGAAATGGCTATTGATGCAACATTTCTTTGTTATATGGAAGATTGCGAAAGAAATGATGGCGTTGCAAATCAGAGACTTGCGGGTGAAGAACTTTCGGAAATGCTTGAAAAGAAAGATGACGATTCGCCTTGAAGTTAAGATAGGTCATTCGATGATCTTGCATTAACTGCAATTGTATTTTATAATGTTTTATATTTTTTATAAATCATTAGCTTTTTATTATTAAAATGCTCGTTATATAATATAATATCGACAATCGTTATATATATATATATATATTATTAATATTTCAACACTATTTGTTTAAAATTTATATGAATTATGATATCATTCTTACGGCAAGAAAACTATAATTGGCCAGTTGAGTCTATATAAAATAATTTAACAATGTTTTATTTTTAATGTTTCATTAATTAATGAATCAAAAATTTGATTTCTAGATTTATATAATAACAAATATATGTTATTATTTAATGATAAACAGCAAAAATGATACAAACCTGTTAAAAAGATATATGCTAATTTAATAATAAGGGTACTTATTATGTGAGAATGAATGAATACTCCTGTACCATGAAATAAATATATGATTGTAAAGTACTCAATTGTATTTTTACATCAAACAAATGCCAATCAGTGAATATCAGCTGAGGCGATGTTTAGATGTAATGGAAAAACTTAAAAGGCTTAAAATATCGGAATTTTTTTTGAAGCCTCTTGATCAAGCCACTGAAAATTTACCAGCTGATTATTCTCAAAAGATTTCCAAAATAATAGATCTTTCTATCATTCAAAATAACTTAATGAACAGATCTTATAGTTCTGTTGAAGATTGGAAAAAGGATATTAGCATTTTATGGCAAAACTTTTTTAATATTTTTCAAAATAATGATCCCCAATATTTAATGGCAAAACAACTTCAAGAGTCATTTTATAAATTGTCAGAATATATAAGTGATAAGCCAGCACAAGACTGGGAAACAGAATTAAGTGTATTAAAAGATAATTTTTTATCTTTATCTAGAAAGGGACCAAAATCTATTTTTGGAGATGCAGGCTATATTTTAGGCCCTACTGTTTCATCTACAGAATCAGTTTCAAGTACAAAGAAAAGAACATCAAATTCGACAAGAACCAAAAAGAAGCAAGTTACAAATCCTGAAAATCAGACAGTTCCAGTTTTACCATCTTTGAATGAACAAGCAAAACTCGAAAAGGCAAATGATTCGGTACCTTTGGATGCCATTGATACAACTAAACTTCAGCAAGACATAGAATCTGTTGCAACTGATGAAAATATGCCAATTATGTTAAATATTATCAAAGAAAATGAATCTTCATTTCAAAGTAATGAAAGTGATGAAGTTGAAGTTGATTTAGCTCAATTATCAAATAAAACTCTAAAACTTTTACGGAATTATATTGATTCACTTCTAGAAAAGCAAAAACATAATCTATCTAATTAACAATTATAGTGTTATTTATAAATAAATAATATTTTTTATATTTATCAGCTTTAGAAATTATAAAATAAATGATCATTTGAATTCTATAGAAATTTAAAACTCGATTCAGGACAAATATTCAAATATAAACAAAATCTTTTTTTTTTTTATATATAAATAATATTATTGATTAAAATTACTAAAATGATACATTAATGAGGCATAATTAATACATACGAAATATGACGAATAATTTCTTAAAACTCAAATGGTATTTTATTTTGTTTAGAAAAAAATAACATAGTATAAGTTGAAAAAGTTTTATAAAAAACAGATTTAGCTGACATTATATTTTTCTATATGTTGAATCTAAAATTATATATATATATATATATATATATATATATATAAAATAAAAACAGATTTAGCTGACATTTTCTCCATCTGATATTTTTTTCGGCTCTGCAAGAAAATCGTTACTAGGATTATTCGGCTGTAATGAATCATCTCTGACTTCTTCTTCTGCTACTTCTTCTTCATATTGATTATCTAAATGAAATTCTAATTTTTGACATAATTCTTCTTTGTTTTCAATATCCATATGTGAAACAATGAAAGACAATTCTTTTTTAATAATGAATCCATCTTTTTTAGACTGACTACATATGAATTTAATCAAAGGTCCGATTTTATCCGGTCTATCTTGCAAGAAATTTAGTGTAAGTTGGATATCATCAATGGATGCTTTATCTTTTCTATTTGGAAGTGGTGTATATCCTTCTTCATCGAGCGGTGGTCTATATTTATTATAAAATGAAGTTGTATCATCTTCAAAAGGTTCTTTATATCTCTTAGATCCAAGATTGTATTTAGGGACTGAGCTAGAAATAAAATTAAGATCAGAAGATGACGTTGACATTAATTGAATATTTTGTTCTGGTACTTGTGTATTAAAATTATTGAAGTTGCCTGTACTATTGTTACTTGAACTGCGATTATTTATATTATTATTATTATTATTATTAATATTATTAATATTATTATTATCTTCACTTTGAAAACGTTCAAAACTAGTCTGCGGGCTAATTGGAATGCTCTCAAAATTAGGACTAGATTGTGTTTTCAATGGAATTTCAGCTTTGGAAGAATTTTTAGGTAAAACCTTTTTGATGATATATATTTTCTTTTCAGCAAACACAGTAGCTTTATCATTTATTTTTTTACCTTTCTTGTCATTATCACAGAGGTAGAATTTTTCTTTGGATCCTATCATTCTCTTATATTCGCTGACTAAATCTTTTGCATATACAGTTTTTGAATTAAGAGGGATCTCAATATCTTCGCCTTCGACTGTTTTTAATCTGAAAATGTTACCACTTTTCTTAGTGGCTTCTTGTTTGTGTTTCTTTTCTTCTTCTTTTTGTTTTTGTCGAGCTTCTTCTTCTTCTTTTTCTTTCTGTTTTTGACGAGCTTCTTCTTCTTCTTTTTCTTTCTGTCTTCGACGAGCTTCTTCTTCTTCTTTTTCTTTTTGTTTTTGTCGAGCTTCTTCTTCTTCTTTCTGTTTTTGTCGAGCTTCTTCTTCTTCTTTTTCTTTTTGTTTTTGACGAGCTTCTTCTTCTTCTTTTTCTTTCTGTTTTTGTCGAGCTTCTTCTTCTTCTTTTTCTTTTTGTTTTTGACGAGCTTCTTCTTCTTCTTTTTCTTTCTGTTTTTGTCGATCTTCTTCTTCTTCTTTTTCTTTTTGTTTTTGACGAGCTTCTTCTTCTTCTTTTTCTTTTTGTTTTTGTCGAGCTTCTTCTTCTTCTTTTTCTTTTTGTTTTTGTCGAGCTTCTTCTTCTTCTTTTTCTTTTTGTTTTTGTCGAGCTTCTTCTTCTTCTTTTTCTTTCTGTTTTTGACGAGCTTCTTCTTCTTCTTTTTCTTTTTGTTTTTGACGAGCTTCTTCTTCTTCTTTTTCTTTCTGTTTTTGTCGAGCTTCTTCTTCTTCTTTTTCTTTTTGTTTTTGACGAGCTTCTTCTTCTTCTTTTTCTTTTTGTTTTTGACGAGCTTCTTCTTCTTTTTCTTTCTGTCTTCGACGAGCTTCTTCTTCTTCTTTTTCTTTCTGTTTTTGACGAGCTTCTTCTTCTTCTTTTTCTTTCTGTCTTCGACGAGCTTCTTCTTCTTCTTTTTCTTTCTGTCTTCGACGAGCTTCTTCTTCTTCTTTTTCTTTCTGTTTTTGACGAGCTTCTTCTTCTTCTTTTTCTTTTTCTTTTTGTCGAGCTTCTTCTGCGTCATCTTCCTTTTGATCACGAAGTGGTTCTGCTATAGACTTTCCATCTTCATCCTTATTCTCATTATGCTCTTCTTGTTGTTGCTGGTCGTTAGATTCTTCATTCGTTTTTTCTTCTTCCATTTTTTTGTCATCATTCGAATTTTGAGTTGTTTCCTTTTTGCTTTTTCCTTTCTGAATTAAGACGTATTGATGTTTATCATCGCTATACACAGATTCGCCTTTTTTAACTATTTTTCCATTGCAACGCAAAGAAAGCGTGCCTTGGATTTTAAATTTATTTTTTACGAATTTAATAAAGATTTCTTGATACATTATACCCTTGTCATACGTGAATTGCAATTCTTCATCGTTAAACGAAAACTTAAATGTATATTTTGGCATTAAAATTTTTAAGGCGAAATTTCCAAATTTGAGATTAGTGAAAGTTTTACCATTTTAAAGAATTCTATATATCTTTCTAATAAAAACCTTATATATCAATTATTTAATTTCTTATTGATTATTTATATATATAATTATTAAAAAATCAAGAAGAAAAAATTAATTTATATTTATTGTAAAGATTTTAACATCAAATTGATATCAATTTTGTGCTTTCTATTTTTTTTTTTCTTTAGAGGTATTCATGTATGGAATTCGTCTATAAAAATTTAAATAAAACTTTTTATATTTTTATATATTTTATTACTGGATTATTTAATGATTTGTATTATTATTTGTGCCTCCATTTTCAAGATATGAATTTAATATATTTTTGTGAGTATAAATAACTTTACTTCTGAATATTTATAATTTCAATATAAATATAAAAATATAATTTTTTTTTAATAAATATGCATTATATGTGCTTATTAATATTCAAATTAGTTAATAATATTATTATTAGTTTATATTTAAAATTAATTTACATTTTTAACTCTTATAATTAAGAAATATATAGATTAGATATAATTATTGGGAAATCGGATTTGCCCGTAATCGGATTTAAGTAGTATATAGTTACTAGCAAAAAGGTCTAAAGCCCTTTTCACTAGTAACTTTTGAGAAATGGGTTTATTCATTCAATTTTATGCATGATTTGAATGTTATATTTAATTTTGGAATTAATGTTAGAATTTATGTTAGAATTTATTTTATCACCAACGACAAAAGATGGCAACAACTAGCGAATACAATTATTATAAACAATGTATTGATAAATGTGTTTCACAAATGAAAGAATGTAAGGACAATCAAACACATAATCATTCACTTCAGTCCATTAATTATATGCAAAGAGATATTCAAACATTATACGATATTGGTGATTTTAATTTAGATCTTAGTGCAAACAAATCTGATGATGTATTTACTGATGATCAATTGAAACAGTTAAGGGAAGATCATGATTCAGATGTAGTAAAGTTTTAATTCATTCTACCATTTATTTTTCAATCAATTTCAAAAATAATTGAATCCATTATATCCAATATTTTTTCTGCAACGCAAATGACAAAGTTAACGTACAATTCAATCACTAAATTCGTTGAAACCATTAGGAAATACACTAAACAAAACCATTCATGTACACCAAATAGTGCAAACGTTTACTTCGAAGGTAAGGATGCATTTAAGAATAAGTATAAACAACACTGCATCAAGCCGGTATTCATTGAATTGTTCGTCTTTGAAGACAAAAAGATATACATTAATCACAAACGAATACTTGAAATATATGAAAAACAATTATGTATTTCATTTAGTGAATCTGATAAACGTTCTTTACCTAAGAACAAGTCAAAAATGTTTATATTAAATGTTGACTTTGAAGCTCAAGAATATAAAGAATTCGTTTATTATCCATCAGAGATTCATCAATGCTTAAATCAACAAAACATTAATCGAATCAGAAATCAAATCATTGATGAACCCAAAGATGAATTCACTGAAACCGAAATTGCCCCTGATGCATTTTAGGCAAAAATTCGATTTCATTCATTTTTATTTTTAGTGTCATGCAAATGTTAGATCAAAACGACATACCAATACAACCACAACAGGTTAATCCATTAGCTGATTTCATGGAAAATACACTGTCTGTTCAGGATTTGTTAAACATTTATAATAAATATGCACCAGAACCATTAACGATTCAAGAAGTCCAACGTTACTCTAATAGTGATGTTAATGTTGCTAAAACTGAATTAATTGCAAGGTTTCTTGCTGCCGCTAGAGATGGTCAAATATTGAGAGGCAAAGGATTTGGCAATAATAAAGTCGGTATGAAAGAACTTCAACACATCATATTAGATCTTCAACGTGATGTCAAACGTGTAAAGAATGTAATTTCTCCACAAGGTGCAGAAGCATTAGTGGCTCAAAATAATGCAACTAATCCACATTCTCCATGGAAACTCAATAAACGTAATCCTAATGCACCAGCTTCATTACAAAACTTAACTGATGAAAATAGTGATAGAATTCCTGATGTAATTATTTCAAATAACAATGATTATCCAATATATGTCAATGGTTATACAACTAAGACTAGTAACTATCCTGTTGCATTACATTATTACAATGATTATCCAACAAGGGAATCACGAAAAGTTTACCTATTAAATGCATACAAACAAGATTTATTGAATATTAGTTACGTTGATTCAGGTAATAATTATAACGATTATGGTAATATATCAAAAAGAATGTCTGCTTATCAGCGTTTCCGTAAATTTGTCATTGGTCCCTATGTTGATAATGTCATTGCACAAATCGCTCGAAATAACAATACATTCATTCCAAAGAAACATAAACTTCAATTCCTTGCATCAGCATCAGCACCAGCACGAATTTGGGAATTATATTTGGCTGAAGCATTTTACAATAGACTTGGAGCTCAAAATAAAGACGCTAAAGATAAAATTAAGAAAGAAAAAAAGGGTGCTATTGATGGATTAGTTGCGAATTGCATTGCAGCTATACATAATAATGATCGTCAATTCATTGAACAAATATTTAACAATATAACTAGTACATTAATACAAGTTGTTGCTGAATTCCGTCAAGCTAATCCAAATATTGATATACGTGCATTATTCATTAATGAGCAAAATGTTCATCAATAGACTTCACTTTTTGTACCAACCTTGTTCTACAAAGAACGATAGAAAAAATACAAGGTTTGTACAATGTATTTTTTATTGAAAATATTGAATACATATAATAATCATATCTCTGAAAAAAGATAATATACTAAATAATTTTTTGTGAATAAATAAAATATCAATTAAATTATTTAATAAAACCATTTTTGTAAAAGTAAAATGCTATTTTTAAAAATCTTTTTTTGCAAAGGTGAAATGATTGACCATTTTATAAAAAGAATATTATCACTCTGTGAGCAAACCAATTCACATTACTCAAGATTTCTAGATTATTTACTATTATAATATTGTTTTATAAACATTTAATTCCTTTTTAACATAAAAAACCAATACTAAAAAGCGATTATATAAAATATAAACTTAAGTGCCTCAAAATTTTAATTTTATCTGTTCATTGATTTTTTTAATAAAATTTAATTTGAAAACTTGATATTTTTACCAAAAACGTGCAAATACAACAACCAAAATAAGGATTAAAGAATAGGAACGTTAAAAAGTTACGTTAATGAATTTGTGATGTGAAAAAAGTAAAGGCTATTCATCAACAACGTATGGCAGCTGGTCAATCTCTTAATGATGAAGAATAAATATATCACATGTTCAATAATTAATGTTTATTTTTGATGAAAACACATTTATGACGACAGAACCTTCCTACAATTTATCATTCATTAGAGACAAAGTTAATGATACATTAAAGTCCAAATCTAATGAAACCAGTAATTCATTAATTAAACCAATACATCAAGATATCAAAGTTCGTTACGATTCAGTGAATGTCATCGTTGGCAAACAATCATTGGGTAAAACAGTGATAGCATTAGAGGAAATCATTAAGATATCTCTATTAAATACACATCATTTATTGATTTACGTTACTAAAAACGGTGATGAAAACGATAAATCCTTTCAATCATTGAAGCAAATGATTCGAATGCCTTATGTTACCATTAGTGAAAATGATTCAGTTGAATTCATTAAAACTCTCATTGCTGCAAAGAATCTATACTATCTCATTCTTCGTGAACATTTAGAAGACAAAATCATTGATGAATAACGTAAAGATCTATTCAAAACATTACACATTAATGATTTCAGTAAACCTTACTTACATACAATCGTTTTATTTGATGATATTAGTAACAGTAAATTGTTTTCATCATAGAATCATTCTTTAGTCAATAAATTCGTCGTTGCAGACATACAAACATTACTTACTTCTTACTCATTCAAGGATGGAAAGGCATTAAACCTCACATTAAGAATGAAATCACAACGTTATTCTAATTTCCATGCTTCAATAAACAACAATTGCGCTTCATTTATTCACAATCAGCATCTAATCTTAATTTTGATGAATTCTATGCACTATATCAACGATTGTTTTCGATCAAAAATAATAAGCCAGACAGTCATCTTTACATGTATGTACAGGTTATTGATGGTGGTGATACTTATATCCAAGATTAACTAAAGTGTTTATTAACGATTTCAATCAATTGATTCATTCGATCTTTTATCTCATTATATTCATTCTGCAAATCATCAATTCTAGCCTTTAATTCCATCATTTCATCATGCTTATCAAGCCTTTTCTTCGCTGCATAATCAGTTCTGAGCATTAATGTACCTTGTATTCTAGTTATTCGATACCCATCAATTTTGAACATCTTATTCAACTTATGAGTCGTTAGTTTATCAATTTCATCCTTATTCTTCATGTAATACATATTGAACTCATCTGGAGTATCGAATTCTTTAATAACATTCTTAACTGGTTCCAACACCTTAATCTCTGACATAAATATTTGGTCATTAGTTAAAATATTTTTGATTTAGTTCAAAATGTTGTTCATCTTTGTTATATTAACATGTTTGACCGTTATTGAGTTCGCTAATCTTGTCATTAGAGTGATGAAATTGATACCTGAACCTGATCCTGAATTAACTGAAGAAATGAGAGCACGTATTTATGCCTAAGGGCAAAGCCCGAATTCGTTGAATCAATCATCCTTTCAACATTGGTGCAGCAAATCGATCTGTGTTTATGACTGGTCTATTAGCAATCGCATTCCACCCTCTATCTGCCTCACCAGCAATTTTTCCAACATTACTAATCAACTTACCAGTATTCCCACCAATAATTGGAGCTATAATTGGTGCCACTTGTCTACCAATATCTATGATCTTTCTAACAGCCGGTAATGCTTTCTTCACTCCATTAATGATTTTGCTTGATATCTTCTTAAACCAACTACCGAACGCCATTTGTTAAATTTCGTTCATAGCAAAAATAATTATTACGGTAATGCGTTTCATTTATTTTTCGATAACCAAATGACTTTCGCTAATTCGCAAACTAAAGGATTATCTAATGCAGAAGGAGATTTATATCGATTCTTTCAAGATCAAGTTGCAAATTTAGTTCAAACCAATGGTGGAGATCATTACTTCAATTGGAAAACATTTGAATGCTTTGACTCTAATTGTCCACATCCAGTACGCACTAAATCATATCTTCGTCTCACATCTGAAAACTTCCCGATTACACAAATGGAGAAATCATTCATTAGCATCAAGCTTAGACTTTCAATCAAATTAGATAAAGCATTAAGTGGATTCGATATTGATACCAAATCGTTTATATTTTTATCGATAGCGAAATGGCAAGCAATACAGACAACACAGACAACATCAACACAACTGCTACCTTCATTCCATTAATTGATCATGAAGATTATGAAATTCTTAATGAATACCCTTATACAATTCGTCAAATCAAAGATAAATATGAAATCAGTGAATGTGTTAATGGTAAAGGGTATATAGGAGTTAAGTTGAATGGTATTAATCATTATAAACACATCTTAATTGCAAAACAATTCATTGAAAATGATGACCCTGATCATAAAATTCAAGTTGATCACATCAATCATGATAGAACTGATTATCACATTGAGAACCTTCATTGGATTACTCCATCAAATAATATTAGAAACAAATCAGTACATAAAGGCATCAAAAACGAATTCATAGATGAATTACCTGATGATTACATAGATGTTGATCAATATACAACTCGCAATGGAGTTCATGAATTTGGTGATAAGGAATATTATTACTCTCCATCAACGGATAAGTTTTATTATTATAACGGTCAACAATATAGAATCCTTCATGTTAACAATTATGCTGCTGGATTGTGTGTTAAGATGACTGACATTAAAAAGAGATGTGTATCAGTGTATTACACTAAATTCAAGATTCAATATGACTTACTTGATTAAGTCTTTAATGTAAAAAGAAACTCATTATGAGTTTGAGCCCTTGGCAAACTCTATGTTAATACTCCAACATCAATTCTAACACAAACTGTTGTACATTAATCAAATTACCCATTAGATCAGTAAACCAGATTTTGAAGTGATCTTTCACGTGAGTTACTTCATACTTCTTATACTTACATAATACTGTATTAGTGAAACAGATAAATGAATCCAAATAATTATCTCTTTCAACAAACGAAGCATAAAGCATTACATCACCCACCATTGCATTACTGAACAAACATCTACAATGAATTAATGAATGAACTTGTTGTTCTTACTGAAGAAGAATTTATGTGGCCATTTTCTTTCATAATACTTGCTTGGACTATCACCAGCACCTTGTACATAGAAATATGTTTTCGTTACTAAGACGATGTTCGCCCTAAATGGGCTTGGTCTTTCAATCTCAGTTACGGCAAAAGGATCATTATTATCATCTGAGCTCGTCGTATTCATTTGTATTCACGTTAAATGAATTTTACTATCAACGAAATTCAAAACATGTCTTACACAAAACACCAAGTAAATGAAAACACTGATTATAAAGCTAGTCATGCAATTTCATTAGAGGATAGAATGATTTCAGTCAAATATGATTCAACATTATGTCTCAATTCTGAAGGTGCTTTATCAGTTGTTAATTCAGGCTCGTCAAGTGGTTCAGGTAGTGATTATACAGCTGGCAAAGGTATTCAAATCAAGTCCTTTCAGGACGGACAACGTCTTAACAACACAATTAATGCAAACGTTGATGGATCAACCATTAAAGTCAATGACAAAAATCAATTAGAAGTCATTAATGGAGGAGGCGGTGGTGATGGAAAAGAATACAAAGCTGGTAAAGCATTAAATTTAAATGATGAAGAAGATCCTTCGGATCCGCACTCTTGTGCTACATTTGATGTTAAAGTTGATGATTCAACCATTAAAGTCAATGACAAAAATGAATTAACATCTATTCAGCCAATTATCCCAACATATACAGTAGGTTGAGCTTTAACATTAAATGCAAACAACAAATTTGATGTTAATGTTGATGGTACAACGATTAAAGTTAATGGTAATCAATTAACCGTTCCTCAACCAACAATATCCACTTATTCAGCTGGTCAAGCTTTAACATTAGATGCAAACAATAAATTTGATGTATCAATTGATAATTCAACGAATAAACTTAATGAACAAAATCAATTAACAGCCATTAATGAAGGAAAAACATATACTGCTGGTGATGGAATTGAAATTGATAACGATAACGCAACTATTAAAGCTCGTGTAGATGGTACAACAATTAAATGTAAAAATGGTGTTCTTAATGTTCCTCAACCAACTATTCCAACATATACAGCTGGTTCAGCGCTTTCATTAAATCCAAACAACAAATTCAATGTTAATGTTGATGGATCAACGATCAAAGTTAATAATAGCAATCAATTAGAAGTAATTAATAGTGGTGATTCAACATATACAGCAGGCGAAGGTATATCAATCTCAAACAATAGAATTATGATCAACAAAGATTGGTTTGACATTCGAGATTCAACATTAAATCCTGATGGAACTCTTCAATTACAAAACGTTTCAACATATTCATCAAAACAAGATATAAGATTATGTGTGGTTGAAGCTAGACCAAAAAATGCAATTAGAAACAACGGCTTCTTTACTCAATCATTAGGAATGAACCCAGATTATGAAATAGATTTTAATAAATCAATTAATCAAGAAATCATTCATGTTAAAGATCAAAACAATGATGATGATGATGATGAGGCTTCGCCCGACGGAACGTCTGAAATTGATAACTATTTACTCACAATTACAGACATCCCTGAAGAACTTAATTTATCATCAGATGCAGATTTCCTTCGAATTCATTTACCAAATAAGATTACTGACAAAAATGGTAAGCCAGTTGATTCAGTCATTTGTAGAGTTAACAGAAATGATTTATATACATGTGACATCGAAAGTTCAGGATTTAATCAACTCACTAATTCATCATTTATAAATATTAATGAAGTTGTGCCAAAAAATTTAGTTTCATTCAATTCTGTTGGCTGTGATTTTGATATCAAGCATATAGCTGAAGTAATTGATCAAGATTTTCTTCATTGTGAAGGTAATGAAATTAGAATTAATGACAAAGATAATAATGTATTAGCAGCATTTATTAGTGATGGAAATGGGAAATTTGCTATTCATGGATCAGATTTACCAGATGGATGCATCGATTTACCGAATTCAATTATTCATTTCGATTATGAGCATCATAAAGAGTTATTCAAGAATGAAGTTAAAGTTGTATTTCATTTGATGCCTGAAGATATTGATTATAGAACTTATACATTCAATAATTTCAAGAATTGTGGTGGTAAGCCTTCATATACAATCCCATACATTAAATAATTAAGTAATCCATCACCAGATCCATTACCAGATCCAGAAGATTATAAATCAAATGATTATCCAACAATATTTATTAAAAACTCTGAAAGATGGGATATTAACTTTAATGATATGATGGATCAATTTGGTAATGAAATTCCAGCTGAACTGTATCCGTTGGCTTTCATTGGTGTTTATAACAAAAATGACATAAGTAAATCATTAATTGAATATCATGTTGATGTCAAAGAAGTGTTTGATCGTGATAGAGATATATTTGATGATGCATGTTTTGATGGTCCAGTATTTCACTACAATTATGAAAAACATCATGAAGCATTAGGAGATGAAATATTGTTTGTGTTTGGCTATAATCCTGTTATAAAACCAATTGTATCATATAATGTTTTCATAACATTTGAGGAATCAAATTCAACTGTCACACCAATCCGAAGCGATAAAATTAAAGAATCAAGTAAATATTATACTGTTGAATACTTAAATAACCATGAGCAACCAGGATTAATGTCCAGTCGATCTGTTAACCTTCAAGAATTACAATTACGAGGTGAATTAATGATTGATATCATTTTTGACAAAACTAATATCAAAACTGAGAATGTTATTAAATGTAAAGAATTGATTGCTGATAATGGATTTCAACTTTATCGTTCTCCATTAATATTCATATATGAACCTGAAGATTATGGTGTTGAACTCATTCACGGAATCAAATATTGGTACATTGATTTCGGATATAGTCATGATAGTGATGAATTTAAAGCATTAGCAAATCATCAACCATTTGAATTCATTGACAGCAAGATATTTGGACTGAATTACTGTATAAAGAAAGAATTAATTGCGTATCAAGGATCAACCGAATCAAAATGGACTGGGAATAATATTTATTATCATTTGAAGGATAGATATGGGACTGTTGCCCATCATGATTCAGATATTCAATATATTTCATTAATTGTAAGCAATAGTGATCTGTTAAAGTTAGTATTAATGAAGAAATGGGGTATAAAAGATAATGGACAAAGTCCTGTTATGATTCATAATTATACATTCTTATATGATTGCATGAGTTTTGAATTAGTGAATGGCGATAAAGTATTTCCAATGAGTGACTTCTTGATTGTTGACAAAGATGCATCGTTAACGAGCTTCTATTATGAAAATGAATATTGTGCATTAATTAAGTTTAAATTGAAATACAATGGTGATGAATCATGGGTTACACATGCTGTTGGTGTATTAAAGTTCACATTCACATCTCCAATTGATGAAAGCATTAAATTAACATTTGAAACCAAAGGTAATGTTATAGTTGAAGATCAACATATGCTTCATGCAACGAATGACATTTATATTTCATCAATCGCTTTATCAATGTATGATAGAATTGAAACAACATCTTATGATAACAACAAATTAAGATTGTACTTACGTGAAGGATTCTTTTATCAGATACCGGAAGAAGATGTTAAATATGTTGCTGGTACTAATCCTTTTGGTTACTTATTTGCTAATCAGGCCTATGATTTTATTCCAAAACCAGAAGCATGTTCTTACTTATCAACTCCACATAACATCAGAACTGATGGAATTGTAATTGGATCAAATATTGAAACCCATAGCTTTTTATTAAATGATTTAGGTAATAATGTAACATTACTCGGTGGTGAAATTCAAAGAATTGATGAAGCAGAACAAGAAGATAGAAAAGATATTAATAAATTGCAACAAATTGTTAAACAAGAAGAGAAACATGATTGGACTAAATGGTTAAGTATTGCATTAACTGGTGCTACATTAATTGGTATTGGTTGGAAAGCTGGTTCTTATTTATGGGAATGTTGTGGAACTAAATTATTTCGACGTAGAGCAGCAACAGCAGTTGAAGATGTATCAGCAGAAACAGCTAGTGCAGGAGCAGCAGCAACAGATTCATCAGTTGAATCATTAGATGCTAGACCAGTTGAACATGGATCAAAGGCAGGTAGTCCTATTCCAGCAATACAAATTAATTCAGAAACAGATTATGAACAATCAGTTAGAAATATTGAAGATATGTTTCATCGATGAATTCCTGATGATGATTCAATTGATATTAATGAAAGTACAGACATCAATGATTACAAATACTTTGATTTATTCACTCATATCAAGCCAAACTGATTCAATAACTTAACAATATTTAGAGGTGTAATACGTATTGGTGATTTTATGAAAATTGGTAGAATTACTGATGATGATAGACTTGATGCTTTCATTTCAATTAGTCCTAAAACAGTATTTAGGTTTTACGATGATGATGGTAATGATATTCTCATTGATGGATTTACAACAAATGATGAATCAACTTGGACCAATAATCATTTGGTTTTGGGTAGTGTATTGAAGGATCATTTGAAGAACAATTAAGCATTAAAGAGTGACATAAGAGATTCATTCAAGGATTACTACACTAAAGAACAAACAGAAGAGCATTTTGTTAACGAAGATGAGTTTGCTGAAGAACTTCAAAATTATAGATTGAAAGATGATTTAACTGTTAACATATCAACAAAAGTTATGCAACAATTACCTGTTGAGAAGAAACCCTTTGAATTAGAAGACACAACAACTGATCATGTTCCATTTCATGAAGGCGCTCATTTAGTTGGATATGAGGAATATCATCCAAATGGATCTCAATTTGATATAACATTCAAAACAGAAAAAACAACAACTAATAGTCAAAATGGTGGAGTAATTCATTGGATGGATATAATGGCAAATGGTAATTGGAGAATACAACCTGTTTGGGATGAAGTTAGTGGTGCATTAGCAGATTGGAATGGAACATATCCAATTGTAATTTCACTTGCAGAAGCAGAAATGGAAACAGAAATTAATGATGAATTAGCATTAAAGAGTGAATTGTTAATGAAGGATTCTGTCATTAAATTAACTAATAATATCCCTTTAGAAGTAACGTCAGACAGTTATGTTGATGATATATTGAATAAGTATTTAGAGACGGTAAAGACAAATAACTTATTCATGGAGTTCAGTGTTAATTCATTTGATGGTTTTCCAAGTGTTAATTACAAAGGTTTGTACACTTATGTCGGAGAAGAGGAAACACATTCATACAAAACATGTTGTTTAGGAATAAATCAACTAATCATGAAATATATTACAGACACCAATCACAATCTGTACAAGGCTCATTTTGTAATAAAGAGCAAGCAGAATCTACATCCATGACTATATCACAAATCTACATAAAGATGGATAATGATGACGGATCAGTGTGCTCATTGAATTATGCAAAGAATGAGTTTGCGTTGAAATCAGAATTACTAGCATATCAATTAAAAGCTAATACAACTATCACTCATTATTGTCCAATTGAAGAATCAATGAATTCAATTAATGATTTCATCATTGGTGCACCAGTATATTTGACCGGTAATGTTTACAAATATGTCAAATCAACTATTTCTTTCATATCAAGCACTGAAACAGACACTACAGATTGCATTTGTTCAGTAAAGACTAATGGTAAATGGAACGAATATGTTGGTATTTGTGTTAAGATTGATGAAAAGAATAAATGTATAACGTTTGCGACACATGGTGATTATATGATTAGAGTAACAGATACTAGTTGTTATGGAATTGGTGATGAAGTATTCGTTAATGAAGGTGAATTGAAGACATTAACTGGTCAAACTGCAATTACGAGTAAGATTAGAAGAACTATTGTTGGAGTAATTACGGCCATCCTCGATCCCGATTTACCCGAAGTATTCAATTTCCGAGGAAATCTCGAGGATACCCGAAGTTTCAAGTTCAAAAAAAAATTCCTAATTTTTTTTTATTCTTTTAAAACTTTTGAATACTTTATTTTAGTATTAAAGGTTTTGAGTAATTGATAATATATCTATATCTAGCGTTTTTTTTTAAAAAATCATATAGTAAACCACTATTTCCAGCAAAATGATTCATTTTGAAAATGAATAATGATTATTTTTTTATTATTTTTCTATTAACTTTAGGTTCGAGTTTTTCGGGTAAAAAAGTGAAAATTTACCCAAGTAAAGAAATGTGAACTAAAAAAAAATAAACGTTAGAGTAAAATCTTTTTCTCGAAAAAAGTTCGAGGAATAATTTCGAGGAAGACCGTTTATTTATCCGAGTTTACCAGAGACTCCCGAAAGGTATACTCGATCTCATTTTTGCAGATCGGATATTATGGATATTGATGCATTAACCAAAATAAAACAAAATATTATTAACAATATTTAACATAAATATTAAATAAATAATTATTATTTGAAAATGTACTTATTTTAATGAGATAAATGGAAAACATTAGAAAATTTTAAATTCATTCAATAAAAGGCCTTAAGGTGAATACCTCTCAAAAAGTTTCATATTTCAAATTCAAAAGACTGATATTAAATCTTTTGGAATTACATCTTTTTTTGTATTGTTAAATTATAATTTATTTTTATATTTGATTAAAAATATAAAAAATATCTTAAATTATTCAGGATAAACGATAAATATTCATGAAAAAATTTATTTTTGAATAAAAAAATAAATTATGAGCCGCCCTGATAATGCTGATGTCTTAGTATATTCATCAGATAACCATAAATTTTGTCTCCATTCATCAATTCTCCAAATCCGATGGCCGTTATATAAACGAGATCCCAATGATGCCATTAGAAAACTATCTAAAAATGAAGCAGTAGTAATTACAGCTATCATCGAATATATTTATGGAGGTCTACCTGCCAAAGATAATATGAAACGCTTTTTTGAAAGTGTTGAAGTTCCATTTCCATCAAATAATTTTTTAACGCAATATAAATTAGATATGCATAAATTATTTTCATCGCACATTGGTTCAGATTTCACAATCGAATCTCATGGAGAAAGGTTTAATGTTCATAAATATATTTTATCAATACGATCTGGATACTTTTCATCACTTTTAAGTTCAAAACTTTTTGAATCAAGAAATGGTATTTATATTGATAATATCTCAGATTCATCGGTTCACATGAAACAATTTCTTGAGTACTTATATACTGGAGAAACTAAATGTGTAACTATTGAAGATAATTTATCGCTTTTAAGTCTATGCAAAGAATTCTCATTATATGAAAATTATGAAGGAGAAGCCGACGAATACATTATGTCAAATCTACTTAAATCTCATGGATCTCAGATGAATGAAATTGCATCAAGAGCTCGTTCAAAAAACTTTGAAAAGTTATTAAATTTGATTGATGCATGCGGAACAGAAATTTAAATCTTTTGTATGTAAAATAAAAATTTTATTTATTTCACCTTTTTCACCTTTGCATTATCTTTTTTGTAATAATGATTAAAATACCACTATCAACAGTTACAGGAAACGAATTCCTTGTTTATATTGATCGAGAAAACACAGTCGGACAACTTAAGCAGTTACTTGAAAAAGAATATAAGTTACAAGCATACTACATTAAATTAATTTATCAAGCATCGATTTTGCCTGACAACAAGAAAATTAAAGATATCGAACTTAAAAATGATTCTTGTATTTTTATTCATCAATCAAATCTAAGAGCTATAAGACCAAGAAAACCGATATCTCCTCCTTCGCGCCATCATGAATCTCAGCATTCTCATTCGTTTATTCCAGTACCAGAAAATTCTAATTCAAATTTGGTTAAGCAAGATCAGCAACTAGAAAACGATTATGATAATAATGAAAATCATAATCAACTCAATTCTCAAAACTTATCTTCACTTATTGAAAATCTATCAGATCTTGGATTTAATCAGAAATTATGCGAAAATGCCCTTCGACTCTCAAATAATGACGTGAATGCGGCTGCAACTCTTCTTCTTTCAGGAGATCCATCAATTTTTCAGCCACAAAAACATAATTATCATCAAATGCAGCAAAATCAAAGGCAAAGACAATTAATTGAAGATGAAAGGGATCAACTTATAGCCAAATATAATAAACTCACCCTTGAACAACAAACTTCAGTTGAAAGATTGCAAAAACTTGGATTTAATATGGAAACAGTTATGCAAGTCTATTTCGCCTGTGGGAAGGATGAGCAAACTGCCAAAAATTGCTTAATTTCAATGAAATAATTTTTTTTTTCAATTATTTTGTAAATAGTGCGGATTGTTATTTTATTTAATCAAATCAATGAATTTTTTTAATATGATTATTTTTAGAGGCATTTACTCTGATTACTTAGTTTTCCATTGATTAGCAGATTAGAGAGAAATCTAATTTTGATTTAAGCAATTTAATTATTAACAAAGATAATATTGGATTTTGTAACAAATAAAAAGATAATCATTAAAGATTAATTTCTTTTTTCTTGAAGTAGAAAAAAAAAAACGTGCCACCCAGGACTCGAACCTAGAATCTCATGCTCCGTAGGCACACGCCTTATCCATTGGGCCAGTGGCACTTATATTTTTAAAAAGCAATATTCTTTTATATAGGTAATAAAGGAATTCTTAATCGATTATGACCATATATCATTTCAAAGCTTGATTTATTCTTATGTGGCAGATTACCTACAAGGCAAATACCAAAAACCAAATTCTAATTCACAAACTAATAATAGAATTTATTATTTCGACATCTCTCGCTTATTTAACATCTATAATTTGGAATAGTATATTTTATTTTTGCTTCTTACAATTTCAGGATGATTCTGAATTTACTCTTTTTCCAACAATTGAAAGATGGATTATATGGAATTCATTATTTTTTGTGATATTTTTAACTTATGCAAAGCTCATCTCAAAGCCATTAATTAAAAAAGGAAGTAGAAGGTACCGTATAAATTCCATATTAGAGCAATCTTTAATTATACCTTTTATGGACGTTGCAATCATAGCACAATTTTTTGTTTTCTTTACGCCAAAAGGCTTTTACTTATATTTATTAATTCCAATTCACTTTATTATATTATGGATTCTTAATAAGGCATAATTGTGAAATATGTATCCTGTAATTATTATATTTTGTTAGTTAATAAATATATTTAAGTATTATTTGTTTAAGTATTAGATAAGCATTCATTTCATTCAAATCCATAGTTGATTTATGCATATAAACGGGGGGGGGGGGGGGGGGGGGGAAAAATACATGAGTGAAATATTGTTTAATTAAAACACTATTTATGTAAATATGAAAATGAATTAGAAGTTCAAATTCCTCCAATATTTTCTATATAGTTTTGAATAACAGTAAGAGTATCTTCTGCTGCGGGTTCAGATGCGAGTGTTGACAACACGTCGTAGAGTTTATCTGGTGTTTCTTTTCTAGATAAAACGCTTCGAAAGACGCCAATTGCAGATGCAATCATTCCGTCTCTCATCGTATCATCTCCCTCAAATTTTGATAAAACGTCGTAAGCTTTCATTGAATAATAATAATAACCGCCAGTAAAACAATCATTTGCAATAATTTGTAATAATATTTTAGCGTCTTCTGATTTGGTGCAATCGCTATAAATGGTCCAAGCAGAATCTGGTTTCTTATTTTTTATATAACAACGGCATAACCAAGATTGATAAAAAATCTCAGTTGTATAATATGTATTTTGAATAAGTAGAAAGTAACGTTCTGCCTCAGCCCATCGTTCTAAAGAAGCCAATGCCATTCCTTTGTTGAAATAAAATTCATCAACTCCTTCCATATGTTCCTCAATTGTGTTTAAAACACGAAGAGCTTCTTGATATTCACCACTAAGGAATTTAGATGTTGCTAAACATTGCCTTCCTGGAACTGTATCCTTAATAACATCCATTTCACCAATTTGTGTGAAAATATTATTTGCTTCTTCAAGTAAGGATAAATCACTACTGAGTTGTCCATAGGCAAGCAAAACTGTAGCACGTAAAATAAGTTCATTTATGTCAAGCGGTTTAAATTCTTGAAGAAGGTTATAAGCTTCTGTTGAATTACTTTGACGCATATAAAGAACAATTAAATTAAATCTTGCTTCAGGAAGAGATTCAACAATTCCTGGTAAAACTGTAAAGCCATCAGTTCCATTATTAAAAACTACAAGATTATGTTTTATTAAGGTGTCAACAAATGAATATGAAGCACTTGAAAATTTTTGAATTTGAAGAATCTGCGACTCTGCAATGCTCGGCTCGAACAATCTTAAATAGGCACAAGATTTTAGATTTAATCCAACGGCTGAATCGCTATTCACAGCTAAATATTGGTCAACTGAATCGTTGGATTCTTGAAACATATCTAATTTATATTGGCACATTGCTATATAAACATAAAGAGCTATAAATTCCGGATGTTGTTGAAGAATTCGTTCATAAATATCTACTGCATCTTGATAATGAGTTCGCATGTAATGAATTGCTGCTAAAGAAAGTTGATTTTCTAATGTTCCCACAAGTTCAGAATGTGCTTTAAAGAGCTGTTGATCATCACCGCGCTTATGAGCGATATGAAAAAGCAAGCGTGTTCTAAAATCACATGATGGTCCTTTTTCTGCGTATGCCTGAGCCTCTTCAAATTCTTGATTATAGTATAAGCACGATGCAATATAGAGAAAAAGATTCATGTCATCAGGGTCTTCTTTAAGGAGTTGATTATAAACTTCAATTGCTTTTGTATATTCACCTAAATGAAATAGACTGTAGCCTTTCCATAATGCAAGATCTTTTGTAAAAGGAAGATGAAGTTCATCAACAATAAAATCAATAAAAGTTGCAGAGCCACTATAATCACGACTTTCAATTGCTTGAAGAATAAATTGTTCGTTTGTTTCAGAATGTGGTACGGCCACTTCTTTAACTTCCTTTGGTGGGGGTGCGGCTTTCTTTTTTTGACTTCCAACAATCATTACAGGTGCAATTACGTTATTCTCGTTTTTGAAATTCAGAAAAATTTCATTTTTTACGAAATTAGATAATTCAAATTTTCAAAATTTATTCAAAATTCAATATATTGATTTAAAATCACAAAACATTGAAATACTGTCCATAAAAAGAGGAGGTCAACTTATTTTTAAAACAAAAACTCAAAGTACAATTGGTTTGGATTTTTCATAAGCACATATAATATTTTATATAATATATAATAGTTTTTCTATCTAAAATATCTCTATAATTTATTTATATTATTGAGATAAAAATGTTTTATTACAAATAAATCTAATTTGAATGCCTATTCAAATATTTTTTCCTCTCAATTTTTTCTTTTCAAATTTTAATATTATAGTTTTACAAATTTTTCTTGATGGGATATTAATATTTTTTAAATATTCTTGCATATTTAATCATGTATATAGATTTAAAAAATAATTACTCATACGGTATTTTAAATCAATTTATATATTTGCCTGGGAGAATGTTTAAAACTAATGATCGAGGGTAACTTATCATGACTCTAATAAAAAATAGGTAGTTGGGATTTGAGATTTAGTCGAATAAATAGATTTATTATACGCATATATATCTAATATATTGTTTTAGAATGATTTGGTGTGTTGAATTTGGGGCAATGTTCGATTTAATAGCATCAGTAATTATTTCAAAAAGCTGATGATATCTCAGCCATTTTGTAAAAATATTGAATCTCGCATGGTTTATTCTAATTATATTAGCGGATACTTTTAAATCATCATTTGATCTATCTTGAATTATTTGAAATTGAGAATCAACAATTTTCATCGATTGCCCTTAATCAAATCATAAAAGTAATATTTATATATAATTATTTTTATATTATTTATAAATAAAATAAAATTTTGAATTTATTAATTACATAACGCAAAAAAAGGCAAACAATGAGAAAAAATAGCACATTCAACTAATTGCCCTCTCCAAAAAAATAAAGTGATTTAAAAAATTATAGATTTGTTTCATACTTTACTAAAAAACAAAATAAACGCAAAAGATAATAAAATGGCATAATCGATAAAAAAAAAATTGGAAAAGCAAATACATCTTAGCATTTGCAACCCTTATCATGTTCTTTATCATTCACATCAACAGGATCAACAGTTTCTCGATTTGTTAATTCAATTTTTGCAATTTCATCAAACATTTCCTCTATTCCAATCTTCTCTTTTGCTGATGTCATATAAAAGCCAGCCAATTTATATTTTTGTACTGTTTCATTAGCAAATGAATTGATTTTTGATACTAAATCTTCGTCTTGTGATATTAAATCATATTTTGTTGCAGCAAGAAATATACAACAGTTTTGAACTTGTTCACGTATTCTATCAATCCAAGTTGGAACAGAAAGCATATCTGATTCCTTATTATCAAAGCAAACTATTCCAACATCAGATCCATGATAAAAAGCACGACCAATATCTTGATATTGTTCTTGTCCCGCAGTATCCCAAATATTTAAATCAACTTCATGTTTTTCATCGATTGTTATAGTTTTTAGCAAGTATGATGGTGAAACTGTTGGGTATAAAGAATCTTTAAATGCATTTCCAATAAATGAACTAATTAATGAAGTTTTTCCAACTCCGCTTGAACCAACGACAATAACTTTCCGAGAAGTTGATTTCATTATTTCAAAATAATTTTATTATTTTGAGAATATGAATTAGCCATGAATGTTTAAAAATTTAGCCTTCTAAAAATCAAAATGATTCCATCGCCAAATATTATATCTTTACTTCCATCTGATATGAAATCTGCATCAAATGATTTAATGTCAATTTATATGTCACCAATACCGAGTTTTTCGCCATCCCACATTTTTATTTCTTTGTATTCAGCAGAATATCCTGATAAAGCAAAAGCTATGCGCAGGGTCCCAAAAAGGAAATCAACTGAGCCACCTCAAAATTTGATTAATTCATCTATAACTAAATATTATCTACCTGATATATATTTTCCGCCGAATAACCTCAAAAAAAAAGAGAAAATAAAGGAAATTGCAAGTCATGTTGCAATTGAGCATTCAAAGTCAAAAAAGAAGAAACAATTTGCAGAATGTGGAAGAAATACTTCATATCGAAAGCTTTTTGAGCAGCGAAATCTTGAATCACACTTTACATCGCACTTTATTTTAAATCACAAATTTAAAATACTAATGTGGGGATGTGTTGCAGCCGTTGGTCATGTATCAGATGACGAAGGAAATGAAAGTAGAAACGGAAACCCACTTTATAATATCGATATAGCTAATAAGAAGTACGATGAACTTGCCGATATTGACATTCAAAGTGAACAAACAATCAGTTCTGCATTAAAAGCAATAGTTCAAGAAAATCAGAAATCTCAACAACTTCGTAAAACATCTTTAAGTAGTTCATCTTTAGTTAATTCTGCAATAGAAGAACGACGTATCTTTTTGGGTATAATGTCTGAAGCCAAAGATGAAATGAACAAATTTCCCATTATTGAGGCCATCAACTTTGACATTGATTTTAATTTTGACGATAAAAATGAAAAATATAACACAAAAATTATTCCTTACACTGAATTTTCATTAATTTTATCAATTTTAATGAATGCTGAAAATATATCTTTATCTTTGAGAATTGGTTCAGAAATACGCAATAATTTAAACATTATTCGTGTATTAATTCATCAATCAATTGAAAATATAAATAAATTTCAATACAAATCAAACTGTCCTTATCATTTAATATGTGATTTTGTGTCAGCAAAATTTTTATATATAACGTTTGAAATAATTAATTCGCTTTGGAAAACGCTTTCTTTACCATTAGATTGGACATTCACAATGATTGTTCGCTTTTTTAAAGAGAAAAAAATTTGTCTAACTGAAGCTTTAGATGAATTGACTTCCGAATTCGCTAAATCTGTTGATGATGGCGGAAATTATGCAAGAGAAATGCTCAAATTCAGAGAACTTGCATGCATTGTTGATATGAATTTATTTTCTACAATGGTTCAAGAAGAATGTGAAAAATTTAAATCAGGGAAGCCTTGTTCAACTAAGGATTTGGTTAGAATTGCTCGTGGTTATAATCCTTATTTTCCATTGCTTGGTGTTAATGTAAGTTTCACCAAAAATAATGAGATATATTTGGAAATATCATCTATTCCAGATTCTTTGCAGCTAGAAGAACAATCATTGTTCCCTGTTTTTAATATGTTTGATGGGATATACTCATTGGACGAGGAATCCTTAAAAACTCTAGTTTATTAGATAATAATTATATATTATATTATTTTTAGATGCTGTATTTAAATAAAGTCAAATGATTAGAATTATAAAGATAATATATACAGTTTATTAAAAGAAAAAAATACATGTATTTTGCTTCGAAGAATTATTATTCAATTTTAGTGAACAGGTCTATTTTTTTTTATAATTGGCCTGAATGTTTCTTGTTGAATAAGTATGAGTTAAATGTAATTTAAATATTTTGGTAATATTTCATATACAAGTATGAATAAAAAATTAAAGTGGAGTCTATTTGAATTCTGAAAGAGAAATAAGACGAGAAAAGATTTTGTAATATAAATCTTCTTTTTCCCCAAGTATATTGGAACCAAAGGTTCACTTGATCACAAAGAATATATTTCTTGAAATCTTTAGAAACTCCTTCCGTCATGTCATAATGACGAATCATGTATAATAAGTTGGTGTTGCTGCTTATATATTCGAATGTCTTGAATACAACAAATTATTGATAATCAAGATACGGACGGATCCTATTAGAGATAAATACCAAATGGAATTTTTGTAAAACGATATCAAAAGAATTACCAGTAGATTTTCCAAGTTCTTTTGGAGCGAACTCAGCAACTTTTTTTGAGAATATGAAGAAAGTGATCATTCTTCAGAAAGAATATTAAGTTCTATAGGTTCAGGAAATATTATATGTATCGAAAAGATAGTGGCGCAAAAAAAGGTGTAAATAGCATCAAAGAAAAAAAAAAATTTAAAATTACGTTTCAATTTGGAATATAAAATTGAATTAATTATTATAAAATTCAATGAGAAGACAAAATTTTATTTGAAAGCGAAGCCTACAAATAATTGAAAAAGTTGATAAGTGCCTCAATTTTTTTGGTCTTAAGGTGAATTTAAAAATGAAATGAAGAGAGAAAATAGAAGATAATAAAGAAATATAAAAGAAGAGAAGAAGAATAAAATCGAATAACAATTATAAATATCGATTTAGATCAAATTTATTATTATATTTTTTAAAAGTTGATATCTGGAATGTTAAAGTCGAATGAATCAAACATTTCATCTGAGTTACTAATGAAGAATTGTTGAAATTTATCTGTTTCTTCATCATTTATAGAAAGATTTGAGAAATACAGAGAGTTATTAAAGTTGTTATTCATTTCTGAAGAACTTTGAAGGTTGACAAGCGTGAAATTGCTTTCATCAAAAGCATGACTGTGAGTGTTGTCATTGCCGTTTGCTATTTGATTTGATTCTGTTCTTTGATTATGAGCTTTTCTTGCTCGTCTTCCTTCATGAATTCTTCTTCTTTTTTGTGTTTTTATTTTGTTCTCAAGTTGTCCAAGATTGTCAAGTTGAAAAGAATTTATTTCATGATGATGATCATCTACTACTACTATCTTATTCCATTTCGAGTTACAACGTGCTCTACGTGGCATAAATTAAATGATATTGAAAAACATTGCAAGAAAAGAATTTTATTTTTTTGAAAATAAAAATTTTCAATTTTTTCAAACAGACCTATAGAAAAAATAGTCAAAATAATCAAACAAAGCTTTATCAAAAATCAGTTCATTTTTAGTATTTTTAAAATTTGCAATGTACTCCACTTTAGATAAGAAAAACGACTAATTTTCGCATTATATCAAACATTTCTCATTCTCGTTCGCTAAGTTTTCTGTTTCTGAGACCTTCTACTTTGATTTTACTCGTACAATTTTGTGTTTTTATTCTGTTTGCGTAGACTATTTAATATATCTGTTTTCGTTATCATTTTTTATAGGCTATTTAATTATTATAGTTAATGGTATATGCAATATTTGCTATTTAAAAGTCCTAAAATAAGTTTCTCCCAATTTTTTTTTTAAATATTTTGAATAATTATTAAAAGTAACCCAATTTTATTTCCCCAAGCTTTAAGGCACAATAAAATTTGCTTATTAAAAACTAAATGAATATGATAGACCTTCAAACAGAGTGTCATCGATTTTATTCTTATTTAATTATTTTATAGATTTTGGAAAATGTATAAATATGAGATTAATACAGCATATAACGAAGAAGTGTATTGAATTTAAAATATACCATAAATGATATTGTTAAAAAATATGATGAATAGAAAACAGATATATTAAATAGTCTACGCAAACAGAATAAAAACACAAAATTGTACGAGTAAAATCAAAGTAGAAGGTCTCAGAAACAGAAAACTTAGCGAACGAGAATGAGAAATGTTTGATATAATGCGAAAATTAGTCGTTTTTCTTATCTAAAGTGGAGTACATTGCAAATTTTAAAAATACTAAAAATGAACTGATTTTTGATAAAGCTTTGTTTGATTATTTTGACTATTTTTTCTATAGGTCTGTTTGAAAAAATTGAAAATTTTTATTTTCAAAAAAATAAAATTCTTTTCTTGCAATGTTTTTCAATATCATTTAATTTATGCCACGTAGAGCACGTTGTAACTCGAAATGGAATAAGATAGTAGTAGTAGATGATCATCATCATGAAATAAATTCTTTTCAACTTGACAATCTTGGACAACTTGAGAACAAAATAAAAACACAAAAAAGAAGAAGAATTCATGAAGGAAGACGAGCAAGAAAAGCTCATAATCAAAGAACAGAATCAAATCAAATAGCAAACGGCAATGACAACACTCACAGTCATGCTTTTGATGAAAGCAATTTCACGCTTGTCAACCTTCAAAGTTCTTCAGAAATGAATAACAACTTTAATAACTCTCTGTATTTCTCAAATCTTTCTATAAATGATGAAGAAACAGATAAATTTCAACAATTCTTCATTAGTAACTCAGATGAAATGTTTGATTCATTCGACTTTAACATTCCAGATATCAACTTTTAAAAAATATTATAATAAATTTGATCTAAATCGATATTTATAATTGTTATTCGATTTTATTCTTCTTCTCTTCTTTTATATTTCTTTATTATATTCTATTTTCTCTCTTCATTTCTGTTTTCATTTATTCATTATCATTCAATTTTCAATGATATTCAATTTGTCTCAAAATTTTAGAATTTCTTTTTGAAAATTTTATATAATTCGTTTAGTTATATTTGGATTAATGAAGATATAAGCATAAACATAAATATTAATTTTTCCTTCAGCATATATGCATATTCCTTTATTGTCATTAAATTTGTGTATTGAACTATAGGCATACTAATATATTTTATTAGTATGAAAGAAAAGTGCATTAAAAAATATAATTATATTGGTTTAAATTTAAAGTATACATTTTAGAATCAAAGAAATAAATAAATAAGTAAAAAAATACTTAAAATTATTTTATCAACATACATCATAATAACAATTGAAATAAACTATCTATTATTTGCAATTCATATCATTCTGAAGAATTTGGTATTATATTTTTTTAATTTTAATTGCAAACAATCAAAATTATATTAGTTATATTATCGGTTATGATTCTGCTATTTTTCAGTCGTCAAGATTTTCATGATCAAAAGTATTTAATACATTTTCATTTTTTAAATTTTCTTCTGAAATATCTGAATTTGGTTCTAATTCATCTTGACCAAAAAAATAATCTTCTCCGTCACTTTGGCTATTATTTATAACATTATCAATTTCATCATCTTTGATTTCAATTCCTTGTAATTTCTTTATCGTATTATTATTATTATTTTCATTCGTAATTTCTTTATCGTCATCTTGATTAAAATAAATATTATTCTTAGAATTTTTGTGATCACCAATTTTATTATTAGTAAATTTGTGGCTTTCTTTTATATCAATAATTTTGTTTGGTACTTTATGATTTTCTGTATCATAATCGTTTTTTTCTGAAAGAGTAAAGTAAATTTCTTTGATGAATTGAATTGTTGCACGAATTCTTTTTTGCTTCCAAAAATAGAAAATAGCAAAAGAGGAATGAAATGCTGCATCTGGAATTGCTAAGAAAATGCTATCACAGCAATGAATTGCCAAAAATACTTGAAATAGTTCATGTATTAATTTACTAAACCAAATGAAATCGACAAGAGAACTGATATTTAAACAAAGACCTATTTCAATTAAAAATGATAAAAGATTAAATACTGTTAGTAAATTCATTGCTTGTGCATGATAAAGGATAATAATAATTGGCTTTTTAATTAATTCAAAAGTTGATTCGTCATGCAAGAAAAAAATAATTTTGTCCATATCTTTAATATGAAATTTATCGTTTAATATAGTTAAGTAAAATTCAATTGATGCGGTAAGAAAAATAATGCCCACGATCAATCTAGTAAATCTTTTGTTACAAACTTTTGAAGATCGGTCATATGAATTGAGAATCAATTCAAATTTACGATACGAACACAAGGAATAGTAAAATAGAGAAATTGGAGTTAAAAAAGATGTAATTTGTAGAAAATCGCATTGTTGAATAGCAAATTGAAATTCATAACAAATGGAAATACATTGTAAAATGAAATAAAAAAATATTTTTGCATGCTCATGAAATGAAAATATCCCAAAAAAGTAAGTTTTGGTGAAAAAATATGCAATAATAATTGAAATTGTTAAAGTTAACGATATATAAAAAACGTTTGGCTCTCTTTCTATTAGTAATTCAAAAAAGTTTTTTTCTTCTTCTTCATCCATGTTAATCTTAGTGAAAAATAGTACACATAAAAGTTTAAAAGGATATTTGTCCAGACCATTAAATATTGAATGATTATCAATTTTAAAATTGAAAAGAAAACATAAAAAAAAAATAATATTTTCATTTTTATCACATTAAATAAAAAACATGAACTATAAAAAAAAAAAACAATTGAGCTTAACTCAGTCTCAACTTAGAGACTGCTTCATCTGTTGATTGTTTAGGAACAGCGTTAGCAATTTGGCGAATCACAGAATCTGATTCAGTTAAACGATCAAGTTCTTTCCTAACTTTAGTGATCAAAGAACGATAACTTCTTTCGTTTATTGATTCGCATTGATTACTATATCTTTTGAATTCACTTACCGCGTAAGAAAATATCTTCATTTTGTCGCTTTCACACTTAGCTTTTGCGTCTTCAATCATCTGAGAGTATTTGTTTTCAATTGTTGCAATCTGATTTTGAGTGGTCACTTGTTGTATCTTTCTTTCACGTTCGACTTGTTCTTCATTTTCTTTCATTGCCTCTTCAAGTCTTTTCTTTTCTTTTTTCAGTTTTGCATTAGCTGACTGTATTTGTGCAATTTTATTTTGAGCATTTTTTAATTCAGAAGATAATTGTTCGGAGTCGTTTCTTTGATTTCCCATTTGAGCTTGGATAGCAGCAATTGCATTTTCATATGTTTGAACTAATTGATTCTTTTCTATGTCGAATTTTCTTCTTAATTCGTTTTCTTCATTATTTTTATTTTCTTTCAATTGGGAGCTTTCTTCATCTCTTTCTTTAATTTCATCACGATGCTTCTGAATAATTGATTTCAATCTATTTATAGACAATTCATGTTCTGAAACTTTTGCTTTCAATTTCTCATTATCAGCCTTGACTTGTTCAAATTGAGCCAAAAGTTGAGATTTTTCATTCATAAAGTTTTGTGACATTGTTTGAACAATTTGATCATGTTCGCTGCGCATTGAATCTTCTGTGTGTTCATTTGTTGCTTTAATTGATTCATACTTACGTTTGATATTGTTCATTTCGGACTTCGCTGATTGAAGCTTGGTGGTTAGATTGCCGTTCAAAGCTTTCATTTCGCACAATTCTGAGGTTAATTTTGCATTTTGCTGCTCAAGTATAGACATTGTTGATTCTGCTTTTCTCCTCAATAACTTATTGGATTTCTTTACTTCTTGATATTTCTTGATTTGCTTCTTTAATATATTTGTTTGAGCTTCATATTTTTGTCTTATTGATGTAATATAGGATGGCATATCTGGACTAGTCCCAAATTCATCTGTTATTCTTTCAACAATGACGTTAAGTTCAGTATTTTTACGTTTAAGATCATCATATCCTTTACAGCATCCTGAAATTTTTGTAAGCAATACTTCTGATTTATTTCGATCTATGATATCATCGAATGAAACTGGATCAATTGCAAGAATCAATGATATATCAACAAAAAGCTTATTTAATTGATTTTTAACGTTTTGGAGGTGAGCAGTCATATGTTGAACTGAGCATTCTTTATCTTTAATCGCATTTTCATAGTAATTTGAAATAATCGAATATATTCTGCTGATTTTTATTGATGGCGAAAATGAAGTTCCAATTACACCTTCGATCTTATCAGATAAAACAGGATCAAACCCTTGGAATCTTAAAGATGAAGGAGGTAAGATATCATCTATATTAATATCTGGTTTAGAATTAAGTTGGTCGCGAATTTCAATGATTTCTTCATTAAGAGAGCGAACTTTATTTTCGAGCTCTTTATTTTCATCTTGAGTAATGTTAAGGGTTTTGCTCATTGTTTCTTTTTCATTCTTTAATGATTGGTTTTCTAACTCTTGTGTATGAATTTGATTTTTTTGAGATTTAATTGTTGACTCAAATTGATTAATTTTAGCTTGAAGCTTCTCGATTTCTTTTTTGTTTTTGTCATTCTTTATTTCATTCTGATCATTCCTTGAATGTAATAAGTCACGAACACTTTGAAGTTCATTTAAAGTCTCTTTATGAATAACATCAGCAGTTGATTTTTCTTTTTCAAGTCTATTAATGGTAAATGTTAAATCTGATTGTTGATTTTCAAGATCTTTGATTTTCGATGAAAAATCAGTATTTGACTTCTCTAATAATCGTATTTTATCTTTCAGCCTGATATTTTCTTGCTTATATGATTCATTTAACTCTTTTATTTCATTTAATTTCTTTTTGAGAGAACGATCTTTACTGTCTTTATCTTTTTGTTGCTGTTTTGGTTGTTCTTGATTTTGAGAATAACTTAAATTCGAGAGAAAAGTCAAATTGCTTGCCTGTTGGAGCGAATCTTTTTTAAGTTTTTGGATTTCACTTTTCAATGATTCATTACTACCTTGTAGTTGCTGGATTGTTTGATTATTTGCAATTGTTGATTCGGAAAGTTCATCTTTCAATTGATGAATTTGATGTTTGAAAGATTCAACTTCTTTAGAATGTTTAGATCCTGATTCATTTATTTCATTTTGAAGTTGTTCAATTTTGGCAACAAATTTTTGGCAATGTTTCTTTAAAGCATTTATCTTCTTCTTGCATTTAGAATGATCATGTTCAGGATCTTCTTGGAGTAATAGCTGATCCTGATCAAATGGTGTGGGTGACTGTCGAGTCGTATCACTTGGAACATTTTGAAGAGTTTGAACACTTTGTTCGAAAAACGATGTTAACGATTCGATTCCATCAAATGAAATTTGGAAAAAGTTAGTTGCTGCCTGGTTAAGTTTGTTAAATTTGGACAATAAAGTTTGATTTTGTGTTTCGAGCTGTGTTTTGCAATCTTCAAGCTGGTTTAAACGAATCGCCATGGCGTCTAACTTTGCATTGCATTGTTTTTTAGCATTTGATACCTCTAAATCTTTTTCTGAGTTCAATTGCATTAATTGATGATTGTATGATGATTTTTCTTTTTCTAACCGTTGTTCATATTCTTCATTTGATTTGAGACTAATCTCAAGTCTGTTTTGAAGTTGATCTTTTTCGTTTTTTAAAGATCGGATTTCAGCATTTTGCTGGGAATTTTTCAGCATTATTTCGTTCATTTGTTTTGTTGTGGCTATTGCTTGCTCAAATTGAGCTTTCAAAACTGTATTTTGTTTTGTCAGTTCGTTTATTTTATCTAGAAGAGCTAGTTTCTCTTCTTCGGCGAAAGACTTATCTTCGTTGTCAAATAGGTCTGAGTGACAATGAGAAAACGATTGATCTGAATCATAGAAATCCATGATTCTTTTAATGGTATTTATTATATTCTTCTTAAGACGTTTAAAGCTAAAATTCTGATATCAAAATCCAATGAAAAGTGATATAAAGTATTGAAAAAAAGAAAATTCGTTTACAATTTTATATCTTATAATACTCTTGTTTTTAGACTCTGAGTGATATAAAAAGACCAAAATAATACTTAAATTTATCATTTTTCTCAGATGATCGTGTAAACAAATGAATAAATTTAAGCTTATACAGATTTTGTCCATAGTTAAATGGTATTTTGATTTGAACATCAAATTTGGATTTTAGGTTTTTCTGTGAATATATGGTCATGTATCATTTAAAATTTTTCAATTATATTTCGATATTTGAGTTATTTATGTGAGAAATCTTTTCTTTTTCCACAACTCAAATGGAAAGCAATGAAAATTCAGAAACTATAATTAAGCTTGATAATGGATTAAATGCTTCACTGAATGAAAATGATCTTACTGCTAAAATTATTAAATCGAAAGATGTTCAAGGTGACGTTATTGTTCCTAAATATATCAAATATAAATCTAAAATATACATCATTGTTCGTATTGATAGTTTTGCATTTGAATATAACAGATTAATTGACTCACTTTCCTTTGCTGAAAATTCAGAAGTTCGGAGTATTGGAAAAAACGCTTTTTATCAATGTTCTATCAAATCACTTACAATTCCCTCTCATTTTGAAGAGTTTGAAAATGAATGGTGCTTAAATGCTCTCAATTTATCATGTGTCGATTCACCAGATAATCAGCATTTCACCAAAGCAAATCATTCATTTTTGCTTTTCAGAGAAGATTTGAAAAATCAAAATTTTGATATTCTTATCTTCGCTCCACATGATATATCAGGTGAAGTTGAGATTCCATCATATGTTAAGCGAATTGCGCCATATGCTTTTAATCTTTGTTATAAAATGACGTCAGTTCATTTGCCACAAAATACTTCACTCCAAGAGATCGAAATGTATGCATTTTATAAATGCTATTCTCTTAAAAGCATTACACCATTGCCAAAAACAGTAACAAAAATAGGAAGATGGTGTTTTGCTTATTCAAACCATTTAACATCAATTGAATTTCTTGGAAATGAGGTCATGCTCGATGTTGGATGCTTTTCACGCTGTTCTACACTTTTTTGTGTTTCCTTCCCTAATGGGATAAAAATAGATGTCTGCCAGCATGCTTTTGGTAGATTGACGGAGGAATTCTCACTTTTTTGTAAACATGGTTCGAAGATTGTGCATTCTTCACCAATTTTATGAAAATTGTTATTTTGTTTTGGATTGTAATAAACAAAAAAATACTATTATGGATGAAATAAATTTTTACAGACAAATTGAATAGATCTCAAAATTGAATAATATATAAACACGTTTATTAATTAATTTTAGAAATGATGGAATTATGCCTCTATTTAATTATTTTACCTAGAGCTTGTTTAAGTGTAACATTGTATACTCAACGCTTTGGATTAACTAATATTTCTGTTGTGAATGGCGTATCAGACGAATGTCTTTTACCAAATCTTACCTTTGCTTTTCACACCCATTTCAATTTTACACTCAATAACTGCAAATTAAAAAAATGTTATGCCATAATAGACGAAACATCGCAAATGAAGTGGGGTAACATTGGAGATATTAATCCTTCAATATTTCGCACTGTCAATATCGAAGGAGCTAATTATTTACATAAAACAGCAGGAATCATTTTTAGGCCAATTCAAACCACAGTTCTTCTCAATTTTCAAACGCAAACATGTCACGATTTTTACACACTTCATCCTTTTGAAAATACAGAAAATTGTAATCAGACGTTTTCTGTTCCAAATATTATTCGTGGTCTTCCATTTTGCAAAGATCTCGATTAATAACAAGAATAATAATTTTATTTTTTTGTTATTTGTCATATATATTATGTTATCCTATGCGAAATAATAAATAATTATATATTAATATAAAGAAAATGATGATTTTTCTTTTTTCAACAATACTAAATAAATTTATTTTATTTTATTCTACAAATTTATCTTAAAAAAGGGATCTTCGAACAAATTCTAATAATAAAACAAAGAGTTAAAACATAAAAACAATTTAATAACAAAACAAATAAAATACATTAATCTATTTCATGGGAAATGCTCTAAAGATTCAACTGGTCTTCGCCTTCTTCCACTTGTAGACGCAGAAGTTGGTGAATGTATTGGAGGAGGGTGACGAATTGGTGGGTCTTGTTCAATATTTTGTTGACTTGGAGCAGAAACTGGTATCATTCCGCGTGATCCTGCATTTCTATTTCTACTTTGTTCGTAGTTTGCAGGAGTTGATCTCTGAGATGTGGAAGTATTCGTATTAGTATTAGTGTTGGTATAATTATTATTTCCTTCTGTAGATTGTGTACTGGAAGAACTTTGATTATTTCGGTCAGATATTGTCAAACGACTAGACCTTGACCTGGATCTTGATGAAGATGCTTCCTCTTGACCATTTGTTTCACGTCTTGATCTAGAAGAATTACGTGATGAGGGAGCTGAAGATAAAGGGCTCATTTGAGAAGATGAAAATGAGCATATTGTCGAGGACTGTACTATATGAGCAGAACTTGATCCTTGTGTTCCGCGGCAAATTGATGACACAAATGATAAAGCATCATCAATCTGTATATTTGTATCGGCTTGGGTTAATATTCTATTACCAAAAACGTTGTCATTACTTGATTCTGAAAATGTATCATTTTCAGCTTCATTGCGATTTGTTCTTTGATTTCTGTTTGTTTGGCCAGCATGTGGAATAAAAAATATATTTGTATCAATAGCTTGAATGCCAGATATAAAATCAGAAAGTGGCCGCGAACTTCTGGTTCTCGGTTCATTTTCTGATTGATTATCAAAATTGAGAAATGGATATATTGGTGTATCTTGATCAATTTCATCTTCTTCGTCGTCATCTTCTTCATCAAGATTGTCGTCTTCTATATCATTTTCGTTTTCATCATTTGGATCAGCTTCATTATTAAGCGTGTTTATATTATCTGTGCTAGTATTTGTAATCGAAGGATCATTTGAATCAGTAATAGTATCATTGTGAGCAAAAATTTCTTCTTCTGTATTATCGTTTTCGTTTAAAACTTCAATGCTTGAAATTGAATCAGTTTCATTTAAGCTATCTTCATCATTATCTTCATTTTCTTCATCACCATTTTCATCAAGATCGTCCTCAATTGTTGTTACCTCGGAAGCAGCAGCATTAGCAATATTTTCTTCGTCATTTTCTTCATCATCACTGCCATAAAGAAGTTCTTCAAGATAGTTTGGTGCTGTAGGCGGATGCGCTTTTTTACGAGGTCCTCGAGATGAAGAACTGCTGCCACGGGACTGTTTACGTCCTTTTTTAGTTGCAATAAGGCGAAGTGAATGTTTTAAGTCTTTCATGTGGGCGATCTCGTCTCGTCCAAGAAGTAATAAATCGTTAACTGTTGGAAGTGGTGGTAAATTATTTACTGGAATACTGTTCGTTGAAATTCGTAATGGCTGTGCTTTCTTACAGCCAAAAATGTCAGTGCCTCTTCGGTAGAGTGAGGGCAAGCCGGAAGACATTTTAATAAAAAATTATGATTTTATGATTTTTCGCCTTTTTTTCACCTTTTCAAAAAATAAAAAAAAATTGAATATTTTTTCACAAATATTTTTCTTGGAATATACGTTATAGGCTACTTTTTGTTATGGAATTACAAACGTCATTTTTGAAAGAAGTTAATGAAAATTTCAAATGATATCGTTATAACGAATATCATCAGAGTTTTTATTTCTTCAGAATATTTTTATATACAATATATATATATTATTAATACTTTTAAATATTCATTTTTCATTAATTATCTAATATTTTTTTTATACAAATTATTCATAAATCAATTAATTTATACGAATATTTTTGTTTATTTTGTTTTCACATTTTTCTAAAATTTTTGTTTTCAGAAAAATTCAGTAACATCAAAATATTAATTCAAATAAAACACGATAAAAATTTTAGAAAAATCATTGAATTTTAATTAGTTTTTATTACAAATTATTGTTTATTAATACTGATATACGAGCAGTTATATATTTATCAATGTTTAAAAAATCAATTGAGCATATATATTATCATTGTAAATTCTATCTAATTGAATTATTCAAAGTATAATGTTATCAAGCATATTTGAATATCTTTCCTTATAAGTCAAGTTTATATCTCAATTGCTCTACATAAATAAATGAAAATGGTAAAAAAAGTCATAAATAAAATTTTATACAAATGTGATTCTATTTGATGATTGAGAATATATAATCAATTTAAAAGTGCATGCAATTTGTTTTGTGAACATATAATTGAAAATGTAAGCAATTTAAATATGATTTTACTTGAGTGATTGAGAATATATTGAATCCAATTGCTTACCTTTTTAAGGAATTGGATTATTGTTTTTCTTCAAACATGTTTAACAAAACAAATTGTTAATATTGAAAAAAAAATTGATTTAGATTATCAAAAGATTAGTAATTTTTTTGTTATTTGATAAAAATGATTTAAATGATTCTACCAATTAAATGATTGTATATAATAATAAAAAAAAACTAACTCAAAAAGCTTTATATGACCTCATTTGAAATGCTTAAGCCCTGATTTGTGAAAAGAGCAAATAAATGAGCTGATAATGGAATAAAAAAAAATAAATATTATTCTGTCAAAAAATTCAACTTTTTCAATTGCTAAGCAATAAAATTCAAAAATATTCTCTAAACAAACATTTTATTTAAGGGAAGAAAAAAAATTCTAAAAAAAAAAACAAAAAATGTAAAAATAAGAAAAGTGTTAGCTTCCACTTTTTGATGCTTCTTCATCATCATCGTCATCTTTCGCCTGTTCAGTCATTGGAATTATATCATCATCTTCAGCATTTTCATTATTCTCCTCCTTTTCAGATTCAATGACCAATTGTTTCCACTTTTCGAGATTACTTTTGACGGCATCCAAGTTTACCTCAAGTTCAGGGAAAATTCTCGCGATAGCCTGATAAAGAGGCATACAAACCACTGTATAGAAGTTTACCTGTCCTTTGGGTTTGTTACCTTTTCCTCTTTCGTTCAAAGCTGAAGATATCTGAAGACCACCAGCAAGTTCCATGTCTCCCTGTCTCCAAAACTCTTCACAAAGCACATCGCACCATTTATCAGCAATTTCAAAAGGTCTTGATACATTAGAAATATCAGAAACTTTCATAAGCATAGTCATAGCCATTAATCTGTGTTTTGGATTTGAGAGGTTAATTGGTCCTTGATCCATAATGTCGTTTGCGTTCTTAACAAGCTTAAAGTGGTGAGCCATATCAGTAGCTAAAATCATCTGTGTAATCCAGAACCAAATTTTCTTTCTATCTTCAACTGAAATGGCGTGAAATATATTACATTCTTCTTGTGCGATAATTCTGATGATAACTGTGCAATGATACATTTCCATAACACTCTGGTCTTTAAATAGGATACCAAGTGGAGTTTGTGCGTTAACGTTGTATACATTATTAAAACCTTCATGACCAGCATCATGAGCAATTGCTGCTGTACAAATGGAAAGAAGTTCAAGGCCCGTAAGTACTGAGTCAAAGCAGCAGCATTTGATCTGATATTGGAAGTATTGTAGAACATCGATTGCATGAATCCAATTATGATATGGTGGCTCATTGTAACATTCGCGTAATTTGTAGAGAAAAGTGAAAAATAGATCATTAGTAATATCAAATTGTTCTAATAAGCGGAAATGATTGAAAACGAAAAACGCAACTTTGAATAGTCCGATACCATTCCACTCAATTGAGAAGTAATTAATAGATTGGACTTCTTGTTGTTTCTGAGCAGGTATCTGTAATTTAGTTGGAATGTTAAAACTCTTTCTTTCATATTCACCAATCCATTTTGACATTTCGATTTCAGCAGTACCTCTTTCTGTAACATCTTGCAAGCGTCTTTTCTCAAGTGAAGCCGCAATGAAAGTAGCAAATGATTCAAGAAGATGCAAATCTCCTTGCGTAAACAAACCTTCTTGCTTGTTAAGCATTTCGACAACGCCTAGAATTTCTCCTGCTGCTGATTTGACAGGAACTGCCATGAGTGATAGTGTTTTATAGCCAGAGTGAAGATCAATTAATTTGTTAAAACTTGGATCATGATATGCATCGTTGACAACAAATGATTGACCATCTTTAACAGATTTAGCTGCTATACCATTTGATATAGGAATCGATGGTGGCATTTTTTCCCCATCTGCAATGTAAGTTGAAAGGCAATTTACGACATTATCTAACAAAAATAGACTAGATCGTTCTGCATTACAAACTTTTTTGGCATTTCGTAAAATTTCTTCTAAAATTAATTTGACGTTCTGATTTGTTGAGATTGCTTTCGAAACATTCGTAAAGGCATTAACTTCTAGATTAGCTTTTGATGAGAGCCGGAACATGATATCATTTTCCATCATCATTCCGCAGAATGTCATGAAAATATTTGCAAATTCAATGTCTTGATTTGAAAAAGGTTTTCCATCTTTCTTGTTTAAAAATTGGCAGATAGCAACAGATTCACCGCGATTGTTGAGAACTGGAATGGTTAAAAGTGATGTTGTATGAAAATCGGAAGACATATCTAATGATGAATCGAAATCATCGCACAAATATGCATCTGGTATGTTATAAACAAGTTTATCTTTGAATGATTTGCCAATTATTCCTTTATCAGCACTGATTACTAAAGGTTCCTTGACTCCTCTAAATATCTTAGTTTTGAAAGCTTGATTTTCTTTATCGAATACAAATAAATATGATCGTTCTGAATTAACTAAAAGTTCTGTTTTTTCAAAAGCGTCTGATACAATATCTTCAATAGATGTTCCATCTCTTAATGAATCAACTAATGTTGTCAAAAAGTTGGTACATTGACGTTCTGGAACATTTTTCATCTTCTTCTTTCCATTTGAAGAATATTTTTCACAATTATCAAGAGCGAGTACTAAGTATGGAGCTAAAATTCTGAGTAAGCGTTCGTCTTCAGAAGTAAAAACAGGTAATGTCTTTCGGCCACGCAACGCGATTGCGAATTTGCAGTTTTGTTTAACATCAAGAATTGGTACAACAAGAACAGGCTCGGGATCAGGCCCATCAATAGGCTCATAGTATGTACTTTGTAATTTAGAGACAGGGCAATTAACGGGGCACTCTTTCCTTAAAGCTTCGCCAACAATACCTGCCTTTGCCGGATCTATTTTAGAAACAGTTTTTCGATATAAATGTAATTCTTTAAGAGATAAATTGTAACGCCATAATTCGCAATTATTGCATTCAAATAAAGACGAAATTTTTCGATTGAATGTAAGTAAAAATTGTTCGAGTTGCATGATTTGAGTAACCTCATGTACAACTTCATGAGGAATTTTTGGTAAATGGAGCCAATATGAATAAATTTTGAATTTTTTAATGAAAAATTGAATAAAATCTTCATCTTCACTATCAAAAAACTGATTTTTCGGATCTTTAGTCACTTGAACGACAGCGCAAACATTACTATTTGAATCCCATAAAGGAAATAATAGCATTGGAGTTTGCCCTGGTGCAACTAAACCATCAATTTCTGGTGAGTATGCTGTGTGAGCACTAGCAACTGGGCATTTAACAACTTCACGTTCAAAAAATGTAAAACCGACAAGACCTGTTGAATGATTTACCGATTTTCCAAGTCGCTTTGAATATAGCATATGTAATGTTGGAATATCTTGCCATAAAGTAACTGATTCTGCCTTTAATGTGATTTGAATTGTTTGTTCTATTGCTGCATGAAGTGGGCATGTCATAGTATTAACAAGGAAAGCTTCAAGAACTGATTCATGTCTCAAGTATCTTTCGTTTGCTTGTGAAAAAGTATGGCTTGATTTACCTGTTAAAATTGAATTCGGGGGTTGGGGAGCTTGAAATTCTTTTAATTCCTTAAGTGGAGGTAAAGGTTTTGCTTGTTGAACCTGAATCGAGCCACTGCGTGGCATTTTTCGATTGTTCGTTAAAGTTGATGAAGTAAATGAAGCTGACGATCCATATAAACCATTTCCTTTTCGCTTAGAATACGGATTTTGAGGATTTGGTAGTGCTTCTATAGCCATTTTATGATTGTATACTTTTGCTTTACTCATGAAATTAGATATTTTGGTACGAATTACAAACTTTTTCAATTTTCACAATCATACTTTCAGAAAATTGAGGTGCTTTCTCGTTATTATTTGAAAACTAATTCACCATTTCCTAATAAAAACGATTATCTTTTGAATGTATATTTCAAAAAGATTAGAAAAATCGTTAATCTAACTTTGAAAAAAGCGCGCTTTCAAAAAAAAAGTTTATCTTAAATGGTTCAATATCTAATAAAATATTGGCAATTTTGCAATAATTTTATTAGATTATAAAGTTATCAATCAGTAAAAATGAAACTCTATTTTTATTAATCTAAATATTTTACTTTATCAATGTCAAAAAAAAAAAGAAAAACGTATTACCCTTTTCCCACATAATTTCGCACAAGGGTAATTTTAAAAGAATAAAAGGGTAATTTTTTTTAAACCTAGTTTATAATTAGCATAAATGTATAATAGTATTTGGATTTTAAATTCAATATAAAGAGATTGTGCATTGAAATTTAATGAATGAAGACATAATTAAATATCAAGAAAATCAGGGTTAACGAATTTTGATGAAAATTTGTACAATCATTCTTTAATAAGGATATATAAACATATTTCGTTTATATTTCACGATCTCAAGAACTTCCCCAAATAAATCATTTTCTTGTAATAGTATAAAAATAAACGTACTTTTTCTATATAAATTACCCTTTTATAAAATTACCCTTGTGCGAAATTATGTGGGAGAAGGGTAACATATTATTATCAACTCAGTCTTCAGTTAGGTTTGTTATATCTCGATAATCGATATCAATTATCAGTACGTTTTTTGATATTGATAACAAAGTTATTAATTTGATAATCGATATCAAATATCGAGAATTATTTTGATATCAATAGGGTTTTTAATAACCGTTTTTTAATTGAAAATATAATTTGTAAAATATACAAAATCAATTTTATATATTATTGAATATTTTAATTTGTACTAGCTTATTACATTTAAAAATAAATTATTAATATTACTAATATAACATTAGAAATAATTTGAAAATATTATGGAAAATTATATCAATTGAACAAATTTTGCAAAACTTAATTCTTATCTGAATTAAATATTAATATTTATTTTATAGCTATTATATTTCAACAATACATATGAGTTGATAAATCTGTGCTAAAATTTAAAAATCTCTTTTTTAATAGAAGTAATCGACAAAATAAGAAGCATTTCTTAATTTTACTATAATTTAATGTATAATAAGATTTTTAACTCATCTATATCATACATGTGTACTCATTATATAGTAATAAAACTGTTTTTTACATAAAATATCAAACTTGGAATTAATTAAATAATTAAATAATTATAATAAAAGCTAAAAATCTGAAGTAAATATGTAAAATGAATAAAAATGGTCTTAATATATCATTATTTTGAGGTTGATTAGAAAACTATAGGTTAGTGAAAATTAATATAGTAATCTTAATAAAAACCTATTTCTTTTTTTTCACTCAAAAAGATATCATATATCATTTCCACTTTGGAGTGAATAATATAATGGTAATAATAATATTATCTTAATTATTTACTGGAACGTTTTAGAAGGCATTTACATTCCCCTCTCAAATAATTGAGTTTAATTTGAAAGGGGGATTCAAATTTCAGAATTTTTGAGCGGTTTCTCAAAACCTTAGATATCAAGAAAAAAATTTTTAAAGTATTCAAATTTTTTAATAATAAAAAAATCAAATATATTTGTTTAAAATAAATTTAAACTTATAAAAAGCCAGAATATATGTTTTATCTAAGTGATATGTTATTTTTCAAATAGAAAAATTAAATCTAATCATTTTTAGCAAGTGAAAAATTTCTGATAATGATTGATAATCATTAATTGCTATCAAATTAACAATATTTTTCATATAGCATTTCTTATTTGGTTAACGATTTCCTGAGAATATCGATATCAGGTTTACAAACTGATAATTGATTAACAAGTTTAAAAAAGTGTCAATTCTGATATCGATTCTCAAAATAACATGCCTAGTATTCAGTTTTTTCAAAAAAGATACTGTTAGCTTTTTAAAAATTATTTAAGTTAAAAATATATATTATATTATATTATATTTTCTTTTTATTATTAGGAAAATATTACATTTTAAATAATAATTGTTCAAGATAATTATAATCATTTATAAATAAGCACTTTTTGAATGACTATTCAAAAAGTGACTTGTTTATAATCAAATGATATAATTATATCCGAATTATGAAATCTTTTGATAGTTATTCGTATTTATAAGAAGATGTGATGCATTAAATGCCAAGTATTTGAGATAGATGATAAAATTTTAATTGCCCAGCCAATAAATGGTATGAGCATATTACAACAATTTTTTAAATGATAAGAATAGGGCATTAATCTTGTAAAAATGTTGAAACAATTGTTTAATTTTTTGATAAATAGCTGATGTTGGCTGAAAATATCTAAATAATTAAAAAATGCAATTTCTATTAATAAATTACTATCAACAAATGATTTTTTATTGAAATTTTATTTTTAAATTTAGATGCTTATTTTTATTTTACTATTGTTTTATAAAAATGAGTAGTTTAAAAATGATGAAGTATTTCAGCCATATAAAATCATTTAAAAAGTTTAAGACAAATGTCTCGACAAGTTGAACAGCATACAACATTAAATCAAAACGATTCAGAGAGTGTAATCGCTTCGGATGAAAATGCAAAGGCATTGGCTAGTAAAATTAACGCGCAAGAAGCACAGCCAGCTATACAAATTAAAGAATCAGAATTATCATTTTTAACAAAGCAATGTTTAATAGATCGTAATCAAGCATTTGAATTAATGCAAAGCGCCAAAGGTAATCTTGAAGAAGCATTACTCCTTTATGTTCATCAATAAAATTATTATACTATTATAACTATTGTTTCATATTATTTAAAATAGTTTCCAAATACTTTATAAAAATTCTTTTAAAAGAAAAATAGGCTTGGTTGATTCATTTTATATCTAAAATGATTCATGTTTTTTTTTTTTTTACTTTATTGTGTATTATATTTTAAATTATAATTAAGATTATAGTTTTCTTAAGTTTTCTTTTAGAACTTCATTGTTAGCAAACTAAGTGTGTTTAAATTTATAGAATTTATTTCATGTCCAGATTTATTTCAACCATATTCTTTTGTTGAATGATCGTTATTGCTTTTTTATTTTCTTCAAAAGATGGTGTATCCCAGTTTCAGAAGTAATGAAAGCATTTTGCATTTGTCATAAAATTTTATAAACAAATATCCATAGAATTACATACGTTATTTAAATTCAAAATAAAAATATTTTATTTATAATGGAAGAATTCATTCAGTGCGCTTACTCTGGTGAAAGAAACGAAGTAGGAACTATGGACGGAAAAGGTGAGTTCACTTTTCCAAATGGTACACGTTATGTTGGTGAATTGGTTGACGGAGAATTTCATGGAAAAGGAACTCTCTTTTATCCTGGAAGAGGACGATATGAAGCAGAATGGGACCATGGAAAAGTTATCAAAGGCAAGCTCTTTTTTGACGATGGACTTGAATACAAAGATGAAAATTGGATTTACTGTTCACCAGAAGATCGCAGATATAACATCGAAATTGTAAATGGACTTCGCCCTGCAGGTGAATCCAACATTACTCCAACTCGTCAAGAAAAGTCATGAGAAAGAAAAAAACGCTATTTTAAGATTTAAAAATTAATGTATCTAATTAAAAGTAAATAAAACTAATTGGACAATTATCCGTTATTTTCAATTTTTTACAATCGCATAATCCCTTTAAAGTTGATTTCCTAAGGAAATTTTCTTTCAATCATAAAAATATTTTTTTTTTTTTGTTTAAAAAGTTAAATTACTAAAAGATAAAAGAATCTGATTTCGATTTTTAAGCGAAATCTTGCTCAATCTGATACTTTTTTAACTTTATTTGCAAGAGCATATTGTTGTGCTTAGGAACAGAGTCATTTATGTTGAGAAAAATGACCTTGGAATGCAATCTTTTAGAACTGTTTATGTTTTTTTACAAAAATAATTATGATCTGTTTTTTGAATAACCATTGAAAATTGAGAGACGCGAAACATAAAAAACTGAGTTTATATTATAAAATTCTAATAATTCTGTCGTAAAAATATAAAATTTGTCAAATTTAATTAATGAATTCCAAAATTAGACTAGTCCTTCTTCTGAAAAACAAAGAGTATGAAATTCCATGCCAATTCAAAGGCCTCAGCGATATTAATCAAGATATTTATACACAATTATTATTTTCGCCAAATCACACCTACATTGTTTCTTCGGATGTTAGCGAAGAAATATTTCAATCATTTCTCGATTATTGGATACAACAAAAAAAAACAGAAATTAATTCAAAGAATGTATATGAATATTTAAATTTGAGTGATGAGTTTCAAATTATGCAAGACTTGATTAAAGCAGCAAAGCTTCAATGGAACCAATATGAGCGAAATCTTGATATGTTAAGCAGCAATTCAACTAGTGACAAGCATATTGTCGAAGAAGATGTATCACAACATCTTGACGAATATATTGAAAAATACGGCAAGAATTTAATGAATTTAAATATACAAACATTACACAATATCTTTTTCAATAACAGCCGTCGCTTGACAAAGTTTAACGAAGCCTATCACTTGATTGACAAGCACTATGAAGAAACTGGTGATGAAAGCATCTTCATTCTTCTTCCTAGCCTTGATTTTAAGTCACTCAATCAGCATAATCTCAGTGACTCACTTTCAAGAGCAGATGATCATTTTGGATTTACACCACGTACTGAATTCTCGTACTTACATAGCGTTATTCGTCACCTTGAAAATGAAATGAAAGCTCGCCTTGATGATATCGCAAATGATTCGCGAATTAAGCAGTTAGAGAAATCAATTGAAGAGCAAACGACCGTTAATCAGAATCTGACATCAAAGATTGAAAGCATTTCTGTCATCGTTGAAGACCAGAAAACCATAATTCAGAAGCAAGCATCACGGATTGAACAATTAGAAAAATCAGTTGAACAACAAGCAAAAACAATTCAAAATCTTGATTCAAAAATTGAACAACAAATAAACGCACGATTTGAACATCTGGCTAAGCAATGTGACGACCAGAAAACCATAATTCAGAAGCAAGCTTCACGCATTGAACAATTAGAAAAGCCAGTTGAACAACAAACAAACGCACGCTCTGACCAACAATCTGATCAGAAAGGAGTCACTCAGAAGCAAGAAGCAAGCATTGAACAGTTAGAAAAGCCAGTTGAACAACAAGCAAACGCACGCTCTGACCAACAATCTGACCAGAAAGGAGTCACTCAGAAGCAAGAAGCAAGCATTGAACAGTTAGAAAAGCCAGTTGAACAACAAGCAAGCGCACGCTCTGACCAACAATCTGACCAGAAAGGAGTCACTCAGAAGCAAGAAGCAAGCATTGAACAGTTAGAAAAGCCAGTTGAACAACAAGCAAGCGCACGCTCTGACCAACATGATGGCCAGAAAGGAGTCAATCAGAAGCAAGAATCAAAGATTGAACAGCAGGAGAAGGAGCAGTTGGCAAAAAGTGACGATAAACAAAAACCAGCACAAATGGAAAATGAGTCACATTGGAAATTGTACATCAAGGCAGTTGAAGGAATGGACGTTGCGAATTCTTCTGTTAAAGCGCCAAATTCATTTTTACAGATGAGATTAAATAAATCAAATGAAGCGCTTAGAACCAAGACTATTCATGGCACACGGACACCTGTATGGAATGAACAATTCGAGTATCAAATCAACTCGTTGTATAACGATAAACTCAGAATTGATCTTTGCCTAACTGACTTTTACACTTATTGGGCTGTCTCCTCTTATGTTTTGGATTTGAAGCGAGTACGAGTTGGCCAAAAAGTAGATAACTGGTATCAGTTCTCCAATATGGAGACCAAAGAGAAAAAAGGCAAAATCAGACTTGTTGTTGAACTAAAAAAAGCTTGAGAATACTCATCCATTTTAAAAGCAAAATGTAGATGCAACTTTTTGAGTTATTATATAGCATAAATGAGAGACACTTTTTTGAATCTTATTTTATTTTTTTTTTTTTTCATTAAAAGAATTATAAATTGAGCATTGCGAAAGTAGTCAAAAAGTTAGGTCTATCTCCTTTAAAATGATTGAAATATTCACAAGAGGTAGCCTTTAAGAAACTTTGGGTTTCAAAATGGAGCAACTGATGACTTGTACCTTCAAGCTTATAAAGGTTGGCCGCATCAAATAACTCCAGTGAAACTTCTCTGCAATTTAAGTATTCAATCCAGTCTTTCTATATAACAAAATGGGGCTAAAATTCAATTGGCCAATTTGGTCTTTAACAGCTGTTATAATTCAAAAAGTTTGTATCGTTCAATTTTCTGAGACCAGCTTTTTGTGTGCATGCCGATCATTGCCGATCATGTTTTTTACCTTTACAAACTTTTTTCGTTGAAGTTTTTAATAAACCTCGATTCTTCAGGATATTATTTTGATATTTTTTTATACAGGATCATTTTTAACTTTTTATTTTGGAATATTTGATTTTTCCTTTTCTTGCTCATTAAAATAATCTATTTTGTTTGAATATAAATTCAAAGAGTAAGTTTATTTGGGAAGAAAAATTAATCAAATTCAAAGTGCTTGATATGTGAGACATCAGCTAGAAATGTCCGAGATTTTTAATTAAATCAAAAAATTAATCATTTATTAACTCAATTTTTTTATTTTTTATTCGTTAGTAGTAATAACTGTGTAGAATTTGGATTTATAAATTTTAAACATATGGCCAGCAGTCTAAAAATTTTACAAATTAAATTCAAACTTTGATTTTAATCCTTGTATTTCTCAATAAAATTCAAAGATAGCAAGATATCTGGAGAACTATGCATGGAAATATTTTTAACCAAATGCAGAAAAACTATTTAATCATTATTGTATCTCTAAAATGTAAGGTCATCTTTGGGGAGATATGAAACGATACTCAATAAAACCTATTTGATGAAAATCAATATTTAAAAACTGTGAGTTAGATAACCAGATATGCTCTATTAATATTTTGGTGATGATATGAAAATTTGAATTTTCTTTGAAATAGAGCATTTTTTTAAAAAAATCTAATTATCCTTAAAAATAAAAAATGAAAAAATAAAATTTTTTCAACTTAACAATTTTAAATTTATAGGAAAATATTAATAAATCAATATAAAGTGTTATCTTATTACTAATTTACAAATATTTCTAATTTGTAATTTTGACGATAAAAAGATTTCAAAATTTTTTATTAATAACGGACCTTAAATAACTAAATTAAGCAAGTTTATAATAAAATTAAAAGTGGCCAAAAAAACGATTATTTGCTCAAAAATCTTTACAAAATTTCAGAAGACTTATATTTTTGTGAAGATTCAATAACAAAATAAGAGTCTTAGCAGTTAATGAAAATGAAATTGCAAGGTTAAATATTGGCCATAACGAGCAATTTTTGATTAGTTTTCGATAAAATTTCCATTACCATTTTTTAAATCCAACGCAGAATAGAGAAAAACAGAAAGAAGAATCTGAAGAGCCTCCTCCAGTTCCATCGACGCTAATCCAGAAGACTCGTTCAGGTAATATTATTGAATATAAAATTGAAAAGAAAATTGGAAAAGGAGGTTTCGGATCTGTATATTTAGCATTAGAAACGAAAGGAAACCGCCCTACTGCCATTAAATGTGTTTGGAAAAATCATTTTTCAGATAAAAAGTTGAAGCAGAAACTAATTACAGAAATTGAAATCCATCGATCTTTAAATCATCGTCATATCGTTGAATTTCGCAGTTTTTTTCAAGATTCAAATTACGTTTACTTCGCGCTTGAATTTTGTGCTGGTGGTAACGTACTTGAACTTTTGAAAAAAGATCCTCCATTTAGTGAATTGAAAGCTGCTGAAATAACGCGCCAAATTCTTGAAGCTCTTGTTTATCTGCATAGTAGGGGGGTTATCCATCACGATATAAAGCTTCAAAATTTCTTAATTGATGATGAAGGAACAGTTAAATTATGCGATTTCGGGCTTTCAGTTAAACTTGATAATAAAGAACTTAAGCACTCAATATCAGGAACGCCAGGTTATATTGCACCCGAGGTTCTTTTCACAAAAGATATCCCAACTCCTGCAATTGATATTTGGTCTATGGGAGTGGCTGTTTTTTTGATGGTAACTGGAAAACAGCCATTTCAAACAAAAGATAAAAAAGAAACTTTTGCTAGAATAAAACATGTAAGTTATGCTTGGCCGCCTAAGCCTGTCGTTTCAGATGTCGTCAAATCGTTTGTTACAGCTTGTCTTCGAAAAGATCCCGAAGAGAGGCCAACAGCTGCGAATTTACTTCACTTACCATTTATCCAACAAGTTATGACTGTTGAAAAGAAGAGTACTCAAGCAATGATGATGAAAATACCGAGAAACCCACAAGCAAACAATCAGCATGACAATAAAAGCAATAATACTGAGAACACTATGAATGATAACCATAATAATAATAAAAACGAAAAAAGCTCTGAGCATCCAGATAATATTGAAGAAAGTGATATCCAAAATGGTAATGATCATTTAAACAAACGCCACCATTTCATACAAAACGAGAATCTTCACCACGATGAAAATGAAAATGATAACAACGATGTTACTAGCAAAAGCCAAAACGAAGATGAAAACACAGGTGAAGATCAAAACGAAAATGATAATTCTGCTGATGATCAAAACGAAAACGATAATGAAAATTCTGTTGATGATCAAAAAGAGAATATTAATGAAAATCAAAAAGAAAATGAAAATTCAGCAGATAATGAGAAAGATATTGAAAAATTAAATATTCATAATGAAAAAGATACAGAGAAACCAAATATTCATAATCCAAATTATTTGGTCCTAAATGATGATAAAAAGCCCCCTGTTGTTAGGACAATCCCTCGTAGTGCATCTTTTCAAACTGCAATGAAACACCAAGAAGATCACGCAGAAGCGCCTATATCTCTTCCGAATTTCACTGTTCGTATATGGTGGGACTACTCATCTAAATATGGCCTTGCTTATATACTTCATAACGGTACATGTGGAGCGTGTTTTAATGATGCAACACGAATGGTTCTTGACAAAAACGAGATATATATTCAATATTATGATTCTCCGCATCCTGTCAAAATGGAAGTCATTGATCTTATTGCGGTCAACAACTATAGAAGTGCTCATGATGGCAACAATAACCATGCTACTGATAATGACGATGAAAATGACGAAAATTTAATGAAAATCGTCCAAAATCATTCAATTATGAAAAAAATACTTCTTATTCAACACTTTGCAAAAGAACTGAAATCAAGAATGGAAGATAAATCTGATTCTTTTGGTGTCAATGAAAATGCTGCTTCTCCTCTTCTTCAAAGTATTCATCCTGAAGATTCCCCGCCGTTATCACATGTAAAGTATTGGGCCAGAACCAAAGATGGCGTTCTCTTTCGTTTTGCTAACAGAGATATCCAAGCTAATTTCAAAGATCATACCAAACTCGTTATTGAATCGCAATCAAAAGATTTATTTTACGATGACAATAATAATCCTGTAATTAGACTAACGCTCAACGATCTTGCTGACAGAGAGAAATACAGAGAAGTAAGGAAGAGATTTAAAATTGTCAAAGAAATGTCTAATCACTTTGTATAGGATAATTATTTAAGTGAAAAATTAATTATCATAGTTTTAAGGAATTCTTGAATTACTCAATTGTTAATGAAAAGAATTAATATCAGCAATATCTTTTAAGAATTTGAATTCTTCGATATTTATTTATCGTGAAGATGAATCAATTCTTATGTTTGAAGTTATTCAATGCTCTTATTTTGTATGATATTCATACTCTTGTTTATTAATTTCATTTGCCTTTTTAGGTGTAACTCCCTTATTTTCGCAGGTAAATATATGTATGTTGATTATTATATATTTCAGATTTTGTGTTTGTAAAAATATATATTTAAATTTTTACTCTATTTTTTCAATATAAATTTTATTTTAATTTCAAATAAATTGACCAAACTTTTTTAAACCTTTTGAACATTTTTTTGATTTTTTGTTTTCATATTTTGGAAGCAGAATTTTACCGATTAATTCATAGCATATAAAATTTTTATCGGGTATTTAAATAATATTATATATTATATTTATAAATCAAATAATAAAATATTCATGAAGATATTTTAAAAACATTGTTTCAAAATCTTCACAAAACTACAGGATTTTATAAATTACAGAGACCATATTAAGGTTGAACAAAAGCAGTATATTTTATCATATTATAATATAATAAAATATATGATGATAAAAAATTTATTTACTAAATATAATGGTAAAATTGACGTATGATATAAAAATAAACTAATTTTTCTTTTTGAATGAAAATTTTACAATTTGATAAGTTTAGAAAAAAAATGATGTTTTGTATAAATATTATAGCAAATATGAGGAAAATCCAATTTAAAATATAAGATATATTTTTTAGTTAATTTATTAAATTGAATTTATTTTTTATGAAATATTTGAATCATCAGAAAATTGAGATCAATTCTATGAAATTATTATATGCTTCAGAATATTGAGCATTTTTTTAAGAAATAATTGTGAGATTGTAAGATATAAACAATTGTAAAATTGTGAGAAAATAAAGATTTCTGAAAAGTAAAAATATGTAAAGTATTCAAAGAAAAAATCTATCCAAAATAAAGTCCCCAGCGTCGGAATTTTTGATTTTTTAAAATAAATCTTTTTAAAATCAAAAAATATGGCCAATTTTTCAAATTTTAACTCAGGTTGAAAAGATTAGCTGAGTGATTATTTATGAAATTATCTCTACTTTTAGCAAGATATACAATAATTTAAATATATTATATAATGATATTATTAATTTTATGAATATTTAATAAAAAAAATTAAAATTTATAATGATATATTTCGCAAAATATGTATTTTCGTTGTCACTTTTTGAATACTACAAAATTGAATGAATACCTTAATAAGGCCTAATTACAGATTGAACGATAGATATGTGACTATTTCATTTTTGTATTTCAAATGGATGACACAAACGACAGTCCATCTTATTCATCAACATCAACATCTCCAACAAATATTTTTCAACCTAATCAAATTAGTAAAATAATTGATATATGTTATGAAGGTTCTTCTTTTGTTGGATTTATAATTTCAGTAATTCAAATTTTCATGTTAGGATCTTTTGGAAACTCTTCAAGTGCTTTATTCATGTTATCAGTTGTTGTTTATCATTCTCTCGCAATTCTAAAAAATGTTTTTCCCAAGTTTAAAATAGAAGCAGATTTACAAAATAAACTCTTTCTTTCATCTGATGTCCACTATTTGACCATTGCGATTCTTTTTATGTTTACACACATATGCCCACTTCTATACATTCTATCTTATACCATAATTTTCTTTATAAAAGGAATTGACTTTGCAATTAAAACTTTAATTCCAACTATTCTAAAATATGTTTCTCCTTCAAATTCATCATCGACAGATTTAAGTTCAGATTCCACATTAATAACAGAAAAATCTCCCATTCTTGATCAAATTGAAAAGCTTGCTGCATTGCCAATCTTACCACAAATTGCTGCTTATATTAGTATTCTCTTGTCGGTACAGCTATTCTTTATTCTTCTTTTCGACTTCCGCTTACTGACTTTTATCTCATTTTTAGCATATTCTTTATGGCTCCTAGCCTTTGAATATTCAAACAATGAAGCTCATGCCAGAGCCTGGTCTTCTGTCTCAATATATCTTAGAGACTTCTCAACAAAGAATTCAGAGACATTTGGTCCAAAAATTGATGTTGTTCTTGACAAGTTTCAAGACTTTGGAAAAACAGTTAGTGCATGGTATCCTTCTCGTGATTTAAAGATCCATCTCCAATAAATTTAATTATATTGATTACTTTTAATGATTATTTTTATAAATATAAATATACCCCCTTCCCCCACTAATTGGCAAACTTTTTGTACGTTGAAAAATTCAATTGAAGTTAAGATGATAGAAAATTTATATGATAACCATTTTTAGAATCAAATCTTTCATTGTTTTTCTATTTTGAAAACCTTTTTTCCAAAAAATTATGAATTATACATGCTGTAATTACATTATATAATGCTATTTTAAACTTAAAATCCATTAATTATTGTTTTATTTTTACACTTTAATTTTGAATAAAATACAATAGATAAGCAATACAAAAAAAATTGAATGCTTTATGACTATTTTTTGAATACTTTATTAGTTATCCACTTCATTCTTTCACTATAGTAATTTCGCTAACTCATTTTCGGAGTTTTTTAACCCTAATTTCAGCTCAATAACAATATATACTTAATCGGATGACCTGCTCGTAATTATTTTTTTCACTTTTCCAATGCTCTACCGATATTTTTAAATTATTTTCAATTTTCAAAAAATAAGGAAAAGAGGATCAAAAAACATTTTTAAAACAAATCACAGCGATTAGAAGTTTATTTTGCAAGTTACTTTTTTTTCATTTAGCGTTTATTTCTGATTCAAATCAATTCTCTCTCTTTTTACTTTTATTCAAATAAATACATGCTTCAACTAAAAACCTTCTTCTTACTAGCTATATTTTTTTCTTTTTTATTTTCGAAAATTTCAAAGATCCGAATTTTTTTTTTTTTTTTTTTTTTGCATTTGTTTTGTTTATAATATTATAATATTCAAATGTTTAAAAAAATATGTTTTATTTAGTTCATTTTTTAATTTTTGGATTATTCAATTTATCCGAAATAGCAATTCACTTTTCGGATCCTTTGAATTTATAAATCGCAAATAAACACAGATTAATGATCAATAATTTCTTTTTCGCTACTTTTTGCTCCAATTTTCAACATGTTCAATTAATTATTTTTTTTCTTAATATTTTCAAGTTCAGTTTTTTCAAAAAAACAGTATATTTTATGCATATTATTATATATTAAAGCTTGTTTGTAATTAATATCATTGATTTACGAATTTTTAACAAAAAAATCTACAAATATTAATTTTTATCGATCACCAAAAATTAACTTTTTTATAATTTAAAAGAAATTGAAATCTACATATATTCGCATTTAATTAATCGTATGTATTTTTCTCATAAACTTATTAGTTCAATTGAAATTTTCGAAATAAGATCATATAATCAGTTCGAAATCTGGAATCTCATTTTTTAACTATAATAAATCAACTTATAATCAATAGGTAATTTAGATTGTCCTAAAAGTTTGATGAAATAGTTTAATTCTAAACTGATATATGCAAATTATTATATAGGGAAAAAGTATATTTTTTAAATAAATCGCCGTAACTTGTTACGCATTTGGATGGCTTTAATTTCCTATTTCTATAAATTCCCAAAAGTATCATCATGTTGATATTATTAAATAAATAATATTTTTATCTTTAAATTTTTTATTGATATTTTTATTATAGTATATATACAAAAAGAAAAATGTATATTTTTGGTTTAATCATATTTTCATTGATAAATTATTGAAATATTTTAAAAAAAAATTTTAATCATTCAATTTTTGCTCTCAATTTGATTCAATTTTTTTTAACGTAAAGTAAGTGGATAAACCAGTAAACATCAGAAAAAACAGGTCGACATCATCATAGAACTCATTCAATTATTGAGAGAAATTACTCAAATTGTTAAATCAATGAATCTCAATTTTGAAAGATTATTGAAATTCATGTAAAAGTTTAAATTTTCTTCATATCTACCAAATATATAGGAAATATGTATCAATTGAAGATAAATGATGCATTTATCATTATTATCATTTGCTTATTAATTATATTATGGTTAATGTTCACAAAGAACATCTTTACATCATTATCCTAAATAATAAAAGAAAAATATTTAATTTCTATAACTAAAACCAATATTTTCACTAATTCCAGTAATCAATTTTAGTTATTACCATATGAATTGGCACAAAACCCATTTCTAACTATATTTAAATATATTGATCTTGAACGATTATATAACTCATTTTCATTTTTAAAACGATTGTATTCAATGATATTCTTGAGATTTTCGAGATTTGTATTAATTATATATGATGATTTTTCGAAATAATGCATTATATTTTTCGTAAAATCAATAATTTCTGTATATGCATTAGGATATATATCCATAATTATGAAACGGAATGATAATTCATATCAGGGAAACATTCTTCTTGAAGGAATTATGTTGTTGTACTCTGATCGCACTCTAAAATAAAATAAAAAAATTTTTTTAACAAATTTTCAATTTTCTGAAAAAGTGAGGAGATAATAAAAATTGTGAATGATTGAATGTATACCAGTTTTTAGCGATTTCTGAGGAGATAAACAAAATTTTCTAAAAAATTACACAAAAAGTTCGATGATGTCGACTAGTTTTTCATGATGTCGACCAGTTTTTCAACTAACTTTATATGAAATAAAAAAACGTACAAAAAGTTTGCCAATTAGAGGGGGAGAGGGGTATTCTCAATCTTTTTTTTTTTTTTTTAATTATCATGCTTAATATTGGAGAAAATGAGGCTTTAATTAGTTCGTTTTTATTCTAGTTTTATGAATCAAAAATCATAAATTCATCAATTTCCAAAAATATGTAAACATAATGAAGAAACTATATGTTTATATAAAATATTTGATAATTTTTGCTAAAAAGACCAAATGAGGCATTTGTGTTGCTTCATTCTTTCTTTGATATATTGAAGAATGGGCGGGACACTTCACAAGCCAATAGATCTCTCTTCGTAAGAGATATCCTTCAAAACTACTAATACCATTTGATTTTATACATATACATTATCCATTATAAAACATGAATATTTATTATTGCTTTGTAGTTAGTCCAGAAAAGATAATATAATAATAATTTTGAAGTCTTTCCGATACATGATCATTTCTAACTTTTTATTTTGTAATATTTGATTTCTTCTTTTAATGCATAATAAAATGATATATTTTGTTTGAACATAACTTCAAAGATAAACTTTGTTTTTTAATTTTCGTGTAAAAAATAAATCATTCAATATTTGAAATAAATTCTTAGAAACCGTAAGTTTACACGCGAAAATTAAAAAACAAAGTTTAAAGTTTAGTTTGAAAAATGAATTCAAAAAGTTGAATTAATAAACGGAATGATTCAATTTTCGGCGGTTAGAATATTAATTATAAACGATCAAACTCAATATTTTTATTTAAAAAAATAAATGAAGTAGCTTTTTGAAAGGCACAGCCTTTCAAAAAGCTACTTCAATTATTTTAGTTCTCTGTTTTACAACTTTTTGAGTGTTTATTTAACTCAAAAAGTTGTACCTAGAGAATTAAAAAATAAATGAAGTAGCTTTTTGAAAGGCGTAGCCTTCAAAAAGCTACTTCAATTTATGTTTAATTATCAGTTTTATAACTTTTTGAGTATTTTACAAAACTCAAAAAGTGATACCTAGATAAATTAAAATATATTATATGAATAGGGAATATTATTTAAAATAAGGTTCCGCCATTTATAAAATCAAAAAATTAAAATGACCTTTTTTTACCCAAATCATACAATAAAGATGATATCAAAGTGGTGTATTTGATGAGTCTGATGAAGAGAAATTGTTAATGATTATTAGTGAATTGATTAACAAAAATGAATTGAAATTGTTAAAGAAGCTAGTTAGATATAATGCGACTGTTTCTGAAATGAATACTAGAGAAATGAATAAAAGATTTAAATAGATGATCATGTATTCAGAAAACGTTATGGAAAGTTTATATTGATTCCATATAAGAATACATATTGCAAAGCAAGTACGAAGTATCAGAGTAAGTCTAAAAATAATTCAGTCAAGAATCAAGTAGAATTGAAATTAAATGAATTTGCTAACGAATTATTTCGATCCAGATAAGTTGATAATGTAAGCATTTAATGTATTAGTGTATTGAAGGATGTCACCAGAGTATTGACATTTGATGATATCATTTTTGGCTTCATTTGTGAATTTGTCAAGATTAATGTTAATGATATTGATTAATGTATTTAATGCAATCAAAGAGAGCTTGCTTGATATCATCTTTATTGTATGATTTGGTTTGTTCGTTGAGAGATATATCATTTGATTTTATACGATCTTCTATCTCTTTCTTTTTGCGTTCACGATACGATTTCATGTATGCATTATATTTCTGTCTTTTGATGAGTTTCTTTTGCTGTTCATGAGTAAGGTTTGGTTCTTCAATATGTTCATAATTCTCTTTCAGAAGATTGTTATAATTTTGAAATGAAAGTTTATCTTTATCTTTTGAATTGTGTTGCATAGAAACTTTATTTTTTTCTTGCTTCACATCTGCTAAAGCAGAGTACGTAGTATCACCATGCTTCGCAACACCAGAGGTGAAGGTGTCGTATACTTCTCTTTGAGAATGCAAATCAGTAAATGAATATTCTTCATTTTGTTTACTTTTTGTTTGTTCTTGCGTTCTGAAATGATTTTCTGATAAGAAGTTATTTTGTAATTCGTTATGTGGCTCATTTGAGAAACCGATTTTATTTAGTTTTAATTAATTCATGTTTACATAATTGTTAAAGTATTTGAAAATTTTCCAAGATGTTATACAAAAGAATATATAAAATGGTAATGTAATGTAATGTAAGGTATTCATAAAGATTATGTATAAGGATTTATATAGGATTGAATGCAAACAAATTTGTTCAAAAATAATTAAATCTACTTTCATTTGCTTTTTGCTTTGCAAGCTTCTCTTTGAGAATGCAAAGTCCATTTTGTGGATTCACAAATGTAATCATTAGCAGTCAAACCTTTGATAAATGGTGCACAAGATTCATTTGGAAGTACGATCATCTTGTTATGGAAACCTGTTAATGCATTCTTGTATACTGCTATCTTACTCATTTGGTTATGATTCATTTGAAGATTTATGTTGATACCAGGTTTAACGGTTCTTTCTTGAATAACATGAAGGTAATCTGATGATTCAATTGAGTTCTTCTTTAATGATACACCTTTAAGTTTTAGGGATTTGGTTTCAGATGTACCATCTTCTTTATTATTCCAAATTGTGTAACAATTAGGGCAGAGAGCCTCTTAATTATCTCCATATTTTTCAATGCTAGCACCTAATATTTTCTTCTCATCAGCAATGGTTCCAATAGATGGGTTAGACATGAATTTGTAAACATGTTTATCATAGAATTCCCTATTAGCAATGATTGCATCAAAATACTGTTCACCATGTCTATTCATGTCACCTGTAATAGCAAAGTAAGCACTATCTGTATCACCCTCTATGAAGTGAATGCGTTCTAGATCTACACATTTGAAAAGGAAATCGTAAATGAATGTTAGATACCAGAACTATGCATTATCAAGTGTGAAGAATGATTCTTGAATACATGTTTTGCATCTAAAGTTCTTAGGTTGCAATTGGATTAGGTAAGAGTCTTTTGATAATGGTAATCCATTTATGAATGTGTCACTGATGATTGCTTGGCATGCTTTATCGCTATCAACTATCTTAATCTTATTGTAATGCTTTGTATTAAGACCATCATATCCATAAGATCCATTCATACTAATTTTTTAGAATTTCTCATTTCCAGAAATCTTTTTCTTCAATTCTGCAGCAAGTTCTGGATCCGTTTTCTCAATATTTTCTATATCTTTCAATTCTTGTAATATCTTTTGACGTTCATTCATGAATTCGTTGACAAATTCATTAAAGCCTCTATGACAATCATATAACGTTATATTCTTGACATCAATTACTTTCAAACCATGGTCTATGAGAAACCATAATTAGTAGCATCCAAAGATCTTATATTCATCCATTGTGTCAAGAATCATTGTAGGCTTAACATCTGATTTTTCAACAGTATGGATCTTATTGTCTTTACCATATTCATACATATATGTTCCAATTGTGTCAGAATCATTATTAATTTCAAAGTTTCGAAAAAATAGGAGGGAAGTTAATAAATGTATTAATAAGCTCTTTGGGACATTCCAACTTAACAGTTGCATGGAATATGAATTGAGGATTCTCTTTGAATCTTCGTTGGGAATTGATTATATTCATACATTTACGTTGGATTTCAGGTATCAGTACACCATTAGAATCGTAAAAATCAAATGAATTTAGTATTGAGCCAGGCATGTACATGATACCTCCATGATATTTGTTAAAGGAATGCCAGTTACCAGAGAATGTTGAAGGATATAATGAATTGAAATCAACTCCAATCACATGTGAAACTTTATTCGATGTATCCCTTGAAATGACCTTGTTAGCATTCAAATCATAATGGAATCTATTGATATTGGTTTCACCTCTAATGTTGACTCGATGCATAGCATTTGATAGACCACCTGTAATACCTTCTCTTAAACGTTTATATTCAGCTTCATTTGTGATGGTCATTGCGAAGTAATTTAGTCTACAGAACTTCTTAAGCTTGATTCGTAAACGAGTAACCTTATCATCATATTTTGAACGCAATTTGTTGCATATTTCACATGCAAGTTTGCAATTTGAAAGCTCATGTCCAAGTTCATTATTAATTCTGTCCAAAGTTGGTTTATTAGTCCATGAGAAGAGTTCACCACATAAGTGACATTTACCTTGAATTGGATCATTGTACATCTTCATGAAAGCATCGAAATCATCTTCTGTGACACATTTAGAGATATCTCTTAACGGTTTAGTGTTTAATTTCTTTACACGTTGCTTAGCATTGAATTTCTCATCTTGCATAACATATTCCTTAACTTCATAATTCCACCATTTTTGGGTAGGTTTAAATGTATTTGATTGATTAACAACTCCAGAATTACATTTTGAATCAAAGTCTTTATATTTCATTGCATATTTTTCTTCTGAAGCATTACGTGACAAAGAAAGGTTTGATAAAGTATCTACTCCATATTTAGCATTCGATTCAATTAAAGCATCAATAGGTTTGATCATCATCTCAACATCATTATCATTATATGCTAACAGATATTCCCAACGAGTCTTGAAACGTTTGGAATCTTCATCATAAGCATCATACTCTTTTTCTGTTAATGAATTCTTTTGATTTAGATAGCTATAGAAATCTTTGTGTGTGAATGGTTCAGATTTTCTTAGGATTTCATTATAATTCTCACCTTTAACTGAATTATCTATACCACCAAAATCTTTACCAAATTATTTGAGAGTACCACCACTTACATATGCTTGAGCATCAATGAAACGTAATCCATACAAACATTTATTTAAACCTCCACTTTTGCGAATAATGAATTGCTTCATTGCTGACGTGGTACCTATTAATGAACAGTTATCAACACTCCATTCTATATTTTCAAATCTATAGTTAAGATATTCTTTAAAGAGAATGCTATCAAATTTTGCTGAATTGAATCCCAAAACTGGTAACTTCAAAAGCTTCTCTTCTGAATCAATTCCAGTCATATCTCTCAATTCTTTAACCTTATCATTAATGATATCAACAAACTTCTCAAACATGAACTTAATCCATTTAGGAATGAACTTCTCATCTCTAACATCGAAATGCTTCGTTATCAAACCTTTTGAAGACTTGATGCAACAGCTCACTGACAATGGAATCAAACGTCTATTGATAACAGTTGATTTAACTTTCTTAAATTTACTACTTTTATTAGTATTTTTCTTTTTCAAATCTTCAGGTGTAGGAACAGGTTGCTCCATAGTTTCAAAATCATATGTTATATAATATCTTTGAGGTTGCCATGTAAGATCGTTTGCTAAACAATATTCATAAACTGGATGATTCAAAATATGTGGACAATAAGGTTCACTTACCTTCTCTGGAATATAATTCTTATGGAACTTCCCATCACAATGTGCTTCATGAATAGACATTCTTTTTGGATTCTTTCCATTGACAACATAAGATCTTCACTTAGGACATATCCATATATTTGTTAACCTTTCAACATCTATGATATACATAATATGAATCACTCTACCTTGACTGAAAAGTAATGCACTAAATTTATTCCCAAATTCTTCATCAAACCTTTGCTCTTGAATATCATAACACTTAGAATCTTCATCATAATCATAGATGTTAACGTTAAATCAATGCTTCTTAGCTGACTCTTTCATCTCTTCCATTGACATACATTTGAATGATTTGATTAATGATTGTGCTTCCCTAGTAGATCTCTTAGTATATTCGATACCATGATCTTTGCATAATAGTTTACGAGCTGCTTTGGTTCGATTTGCAATACTATATTTCTTTGCATCTTTCAACTTTTGGTCTATGCATATTGCTAAGAATCTATACAAACATAATCCATCATCTTCATTGTCGACTATCAGCAATCTTGATTTCAAGAACTCTTCTGGAAGCTTATCTACTTTACCTGAAACCTTAACTATTCTGTGAACAGTGATTGCTATATTTGAAAAATAAATGAGTTTAATATTAGATGCTCCATAAGTGGTATGCTAATAGAGATTCGTTTCAATTTAGTACTTAACTTTATCCAAATCTGCTATTAATTGAATCATGATTGGAATGGTATTTGCAAATTGATGACTAGTAACTGTAACAGGTCTTGATTCATATGTGAATTCAGGGTCTGATTCCGGAGATACATATCCGTAGGAAACTTTGTTTTGCAAATTCTTATCTGGAATTTCAAATATACCTCCAATCTCAAATGTTAACTTAAATGGTTTATATTCATTCTCATACACAACATTCTCAAGGAATCTGAAGATATCTTCAAGCTTATGAATCTTATTAAGATAATATGCTACAATTGGATCTTTATCTTTTTCTATGATCTTCTCAACTATTTCAGAATCATTTGGATATTTACGTCTAGTTTCTTCTAATACTGCTAACGCTTTCTGCTCATCATGTGGTTGGTTAACCATAAGATTCTCAGTATCAATGTTTTCAAATTCATGACCATGATCTTTAAAATATTCAAGCAATTCTTGATTCTCTTTCTCGAACAATATTTGAGAACAGGGTTCCAATCAGATGGTATTTGATTAGGTTTAGGAAGTGGCTAACGTAAATCATCAAACATTCTTTTATAATTCTCTTTTACCGAAATTGCTTGACGTTCATGCTTACGATCATTCTCTTAAATTCATCTAAAGGATTTTTGATTTTGAATTCGTCACGATTGAAGTTCTTGAAATACTCATTATCTTCCCTTTTAATCTTTTCATTTTTACGTTTTTTTTTTCAAACTTATCTTTAGCATTCTTTCTCTTAAATTCATCTAATGGATCTTTGACTATAAATTTTTCACGATCATATTTCTTGAAATATTCATCATCTTCTTTCTTAGCATTGTATCCCTTAGCAAACCAATACATGTGATTTTATGTATCATCACCATCATAATTCATTTCAATAAGTTTGTCAATAATGATATCAGTGAGATTTGAATTAACTGCATTCTTTACTCTTTCATATTCTGGACTAGATTGCTTGATTTTCATGTCTCTAGAAATCCCAAATCAATCTTTTACAGAATTCGCAATATCATCAATTTCATTTTCATTCACATTAAGCAAAAGTGCTAATTGCGTTAAATCACGGAATGTAACTTCTTTTTCATCAAATGCAACATCATCTGCTAGCTTCGTCATTCTTTGATCTTCAATTAAAAAATTATTTGATAACAAATTTTTCGATAACTTTTCATATTGATTAGAATTTCCTCAAAACACATTTCCAGCATCATTTCTCTTGATATCATCAAAATGGTATTTGTAATTCAATACAGATGCTAGTCTGCATTATGCATATCTGAAATCACTAAAAGTATTCATCTCATCTAATACTTCAATAATAACATATCCATATGAATTACGAGTTCTATTATTTTGGAAGAAGTCATATATTTGTTGTGTTTCATGAGATTTATAAAGGCGATTCTTTAGAGTGAACTACTTATAATATATTATTGTTTTTGGATCCGATTGTGAGAAAAAGATGACATTTGGTTTACCAAATGATAGGGATTTTTTACATGAGACAATGCAAAGTTAAAAAAACACTCTCTTTATATATATAACTATTTGATAAAGAAACTTTTTGAATGCAGATTATTGAGAGGAGATCTGGGACTGGAGCCCTTGGAGTATTGGTAGTTGGAGCATTGCGGAGCTAATAATCAACTACTAATGCAGACATGCTATATTGAGAATCAACATCAGAAAGGTCACTTTACTTATTCTGATACTGATTTATTAGTTTAAACTGATATCAGAGTTGAAACAGATTTGATTTAACTTTTTTTATATTCAGTATTTGCGATTTTAAATACTCATATATAAATAGTATAATATATTGATGTTTACATTAATTTTAAGATCAAAAAATTCATGCTTAAAATGATCTATTTGAGACCAAATTGCGATCATAAATGCATCAAAAAGTTTGATTGAATATTCTGATTAAAATACTTATAAAAAAAATCTCTATCTCTGGAAACAATCTCCTGTATTAGTATGTATTTCATTTATCAATATCAGAAAGTGAATCAATTATCGGTCTCGAGAATTGGAAAATAACAAGACTAATAATATGATTTTTTCAGTTAAATTGCTAATTTATATTTGGGATATCCTGGACAACTGTTGTTAATCATAAGTATACTTTAAATAAAAAAAAAAGGATATAGAGATATGATTCTGAGTCTTAGTTTATTGATTTTGGAGTGATTCAAACTCGTTTTTTGAAAATTAAAATTTGGGGAATCGTATTTTTCTACGCCACTTTTTGAAAACTTTTAAACTTTTTGAATACTTTTTTATACTTTTTTAATTCAATTTTTACTAAATAATGCATAATTATATAGTTCAAACAGCTTCCCGATTCATCCAGCAATTAAAGGAACCAGATTCGGCTTCGTGCAGCCCCGTGGTGATCACTGGTGCGTATATCCCCGAAAAAATATGTAAAAATAAACAAATTTATATCAAAAAAATTAAATTGTTATTATTTAAAGATAAAATTAAAATTTTACGATTTTTTTGGTTAAATTTCTTAACATAGTAACTCAAATTTCACCTTAAGATGGCGGTTTTTTTCTTTCCATGAGTAGCTACTCATGGAAAGAAAAACCATTCAAAAAGTGGCGTAGAAAAAAACGATTGTCCTTAAAATTTTTTAACTTTAAAAATGAAATTTCTTCATTTCTTATTTATAAAATAATGAAAAAATTCATAAAATTGATAATAAATAAAAACTATTACTAAATTTTAATCATAAATAAAAACAGTATATCAGTGAAGAAAAGATAAAAAAATTTTAAAAAATTCAAATACTTAATTCAAATAAATTACAAAAAATTCTACTCCAAAATTTTCTCAAACGTTTTGAAATAAAAATATAACATAAAATCTTTTTAATTCATTGATCTTTTCCCATGGATAAACTTCCCCCATCAATGCTTTCCATCATAGATGGCTATGTTAAGCCTCTTGAGGAAGCAAAAACTCAACTAGAAAATGAGAATCAAGCTTTAAGAGAGCGTTTAAATGTATATCAAAGTGGAAATCAATTTTCACGAGATGATTATTATCGATTGGAAACTCAATTAAGAGATGAAATTGACAAAAATTCAAGACTCACACGTCAATATCGTGAATTAGAAGCTACTCTTCAAACCCTTAGAACGAAATCACAATCCCTTGAATCTCAACTCTCCCGTGTTAACACAGAAATTAATTCTGGCGTTCAAAAAAATAAAAATAATGAAGATCAAATATCCGATTTGAAAAAAAAGGTATTAGAATATGAAAAATCAGAAAAGAAGCAGAGAGATGAAACATTTCGATTAATTGAAGAAAAAAGCATTTTGAACGATTATATTAATAGTCTTTCGAAGCAAAACGATGATTTGGCAGCAGCAGTTGAACAACTATTGTCTCGTGACATTGAATTAAACAAAATTTTGACAGAAAGGACTCAATCTTGTAGCGAAGCTAATGAAAAGGCTAGCAAATATAAAGAGAGATGCAACAAATTGGAAAGGCAACTTTTAAAAGTTAAAAAGGGAAGTAAAGTCGTAATAGAAGAAACTGAAAATAACGATCCTGATCAAAATGCTGATGTAACAACTAATTATTTGAATGCACAAGCAGAGTTAGAAGATTCAAAAGAAAAAATCAAAGAACTCAAAATTCGAATCCTTGCTCTTGAAGAAGAAGAAAGGAGAAATGATAGGCTAACCGAAGCACTTAAACAAAGAAATATTACAATTGATAAGCTACAAAAACAAGTTGATGAAAAAGAACAGCAAATATTAGAATTCAATAAATCTAAGAAAGATCTGATTCAAAGAGTTGAAACATATCGACAACTTGCTGAAGAAAGATATAAAGAAAATACTAATGAAATGGAAGAATTACGAGAACAGATGAAAATTTACAAAGAAAATTACGAAATTGCAGATAAGAGAGTTAGGAAACTAGAAGAAGAATCTGGACAAAAAATGAGAGAGGCCGACGAGTTACGAAAATTACTTGATCAAAAATTAGAAGGAACTCATGGTTTACGTAATGTTGTTAATGAAATGAAAGAATTACGGGCAATGCTTGATGTTCGTGATCGCCATATTGCAGATTTAGTTTCTCAATTAAATTCAATGGATAAAATAATGATAGGCCTAAGCAGGCAAGTAGATCCTAATTTTGATATTAACACCTTTTTGAAAACTTATAATACTGAAGAATTTGATGATGAGAAACTTCGAACAGAAAAAGCTTCTCTTGACTTAGCAAAGAAGATACAAATGATGAAGGACCGTGGTCCAGCAGCACAAATCAAAGTTGTATTGAATAAAGATCAGAGACCAATTAAGACAGTTGTTTATGAAGGAGATCAAGAATCATTTAGTGTAAATAGTCCTCAACATCATAAAAATACTCACAGAGCATCAGATGCAAATCCTTCTGATTCCATTTGGATTCCTCCAAAGCAACGAAAAAAGTTTGGCCAAAAAAGATACAAACCAACTGATGATAATGAAAAAGAGAAAACTAAGATAATTACTACTTTTAATGAAATTGGTATACAAGCTGATTCATTTGGCGAAATTGATGACGATTTTACTGAAGGATTCCAAGGTTCTGATAGAGATGAATGGGTTGTTAATCTTCGTCGAAAATATATGGCCGTTGTTAAAGAAAGAGACGATCTTAAAAAACGCCTGGCAGAATTAATGGCTGATTTTGAAAAATTACAGAATGAACACAAACTTTTACAATTAGATATGGAAGAATCAGGAAAATCAGGAAAGAAACAGGGATTAGATCATTCATTATCTAAATCATCATATAATCTTGAATTTCCTTCAAGCCCTCTTGCAACTAAACCTTATGATCGTTCCAATTTGACAGACAGGGCATCTCAAACTAAGAAACACAAGTTTAATATTGATCATCAATTAATTTATAATTATCATAAAAAGATGCATTTGACACGTGTAAATTTAGGTTCAGATCCAAAGAATTGCGTAATTTTACCTTCTGAAGAAGATAGAGCTATTTTCAATGCAAAACAAGATGCATTAAGAGCCGAACTTAAAAAAGTTCGAAAAGAGGCGTCAGAATACAAAAATCTACTTGATCAATTAAGATTAGAACTTTCTCAATTACTCGAAATTAAAGATAGAATGCAGGATACAATTGATCGCTTAAACAAACAATTGATGGATGAAAGAGAAAGATATAAAGAAAATCTTATTCAATTTCGAAACGAAGCTGATAGGGCTGCTGAAAGTAAAGTTAAAGAAGCACTTGACGTTCATAAAGTTCAAAACCGACTTTCAAATGATTTATTAAATTTAGATGATGCCAATCTTGACAATTTATCAACTCGATTGAAGGAATTAAACCATATGAAATCTCGACTCGAAGATCAACTTAGTGAAGAAAGGGCTTCTTCTCAACTTGCTCAAAAACAATGTCTACGATATCAAGAACGTTTATATGCTGCTGAAAAAGAACGCGATCAATTGAAACAAGAACTTGAACAGCGGAAAACAGACAGTAAATTGACAGATTATAACGCAGAACTTCACATTCGAATGAAAAATTTACAAAAGAAATGTCAAGATCTGAAAAGAGAAAATGCCGAGCTTAAACAATCAAGACCAGCCAGAAACGATCCAAAACAAGGGACTGAACATCCTATTGATGAAAGCGATAACGAAGATACGACAAACTTTAAGAATTATTCTTTAATTAGGTCGACAAAATCAGCCGAAGCCAAAATTATGGCATTAAGGACTCAAAACGAAGAAATGCAATTGAAACTAGGAAAAGCTCAAGGAACAATTGACAGATTAAACCAATTACTGCAAAGAAAAGAAGGACAGGTTGAAAAGCTCAAAGAACAGGCATCTGCATTTAAACATCAAATTATTGCAAAACAAAAAGAAGTTAACGCATTAAGAACAAAACTTAAATCTTAATTTTTTTTTTTTTTATTAGTTTTTTTATTATGTTATATTAGAATTTTGTTGATTTATATATTAAAATTTTAATCATTTTTTATTATTATTTTGTTTTTTTTACTATATAGTCTAGAGTAAAACCCCCCTACCAAATGGAAAACCCCCCTACCAAATCTCTATATAAAAGAGTTAGAATCATAATATCATATATGCATATAGATAAAATGTTCATTTGATAAAATAATTATTATTATTTAAAAAATGTTTATTTTATATTTAGATATTAGTATTTAAAAATGAAATCTATTCAATTTTTCGATAAAAAAATTGAATAGAAAATGGTAGGTGGGTTTTCCACCAACGTACTTTTTGCCATTATCAAAGGCCAAAAATAGGTGAATAAAAATGGTAGGGGGTTTTCCAGTAGACTATATTAAATATAATACCAGGGATGCTTATCGATAAACCGTTTTATTGGTCATAGGATGCTTATCGATAATCCTATAATATCGATAAAAAACCGTCCGATGAATGAGGAGTATCGATAAATACGTTTTTCTAACCGTCCGATAAATGGTCTCACGATCCGATGAATTGTAAAATTTTTATCGATAAATGTCGATAAATTTTTAATTCTTTTTCAATTTTTATAGATATTTATAGATATTTATCGATAAAAAAATGAGGAATTCTTTATAGCACATGAAACTTTTTCAGAAGAAAATAATCGTCCATTTTTTCAAGGTTTATTTTATATAGAAAAGATTAAAAGTTCCTTGTATTTTTTATTGATTTCTTAATTTATGCATTTTAGAGAATATGTTAAGCGCGAAATAATCGAAAATTTTCAAAGAATTTTATTGGTTGACTACTTTTGAATTGAAATACAAGAATTTTTATATTTCACATATCCACCGAAATAACAATTATAATTAATTTTTTTCAAAATTAATATTTTATTTAAAACATAAATTTATTGGTAGCTCACTTTTCTTTAGAAAAAATTAAACTTTCTGATGATAAATATTATCTAGATAATATGGTAAAATCAACTATTATTTTTTTTATAAAAAATTTTATAAACAAAGAAAATAACCATTATACACTTAAATTTTTAAAATCCGATTGTTGGTTCTTTCTAAAAAGTTTCATTTATCGATAAAATTTTTCATTTATCGATATTTATCTGTCATCGAAAGTTTATCAGATAATATCGATATTCATTGGACGATCATAACCGTTATCGGATAATATCGATAAGCAACCTTGTATAATACACAACACGGATATGATATTTAAACAAAGCATGCCATTTCGCAAATTACTTCGCATTTTTGCAAATGAAAATTTTTTGATTTTACTCATATGAACTTTTTGAATTGTATTGAAATTTGCTTTTTTTAAATTCCCCTTTAGTTTTTCCAGGTATAGCATTTTTTACGTATAAATTATATTCCAGGTATACTAAAATTAATATATATTAAAACAGTTTTATTTATTAATTATTTATTTTATAAAAATATAAACGAACTGATATATTTCACAGAAATATGGTTATATTTTTATGTATATTTTCGCAAGTTTGCGAACTGTTTCGCAAATGATTTTGAATGCATTTTTGATAACTTTACAAAATTCGCAAATTAGCAACTTGCAAAAATTTTACAAGTGATATAAAGCATAAAAGAAAATTAGATATTTTATTGATTCAAGCTAACGGTAAGTTGCGAGAATAATTAATGTTAAATTATAATTTATGAAGTAAAAAAATAAAAAAATAAATATTATGCAGTTTGTATTGTAAAGATATGATTGGTTTGTAATTTTATATTTTAAAGAAAAATTTAAAAAAATGAAACTTTTTGAGATAATAATTCAATGATAAAGATATGAAAATAGTCAATATTCTATAGCATAAATTTTTTTTATTCACAAAAATTCAATAACAACTAAATATTCAATAACAAATAAAATATTCTATAACATAAATATTCAATATTCTATAGCATTAATTTTTTTATTTTATATAAAATATTCAATATTTTGAATATAGTAAATCATTCAAATTTTTCTCAAATGGATAAAATTTGATTTTCATCAATAGTATTTGGAGTGATACTATTGATGATTTTCGCAAATTTGCGAAAAATTTTTGCGAAATGACATGCCTATTTAAACTCAAACCTTCAAAAACACATATATTTAACCTTCTTTTTTGTAAAATGTTACATCACTATTTAAATAAACAGGTTAAAACTTTTTGATAACATCATCGAAAAATATATTTCTACTGTAGAAATTCTACCTTTTTTTGCATAACAAAACCCTATATAGCATTTAAATACAAAAAAGGGGAAAAAAATATGGCTCATAAAAATTTATTTCCTTTTAAAAATATAATGAAAAAGTTCTCAAATCATTACAAAAATTTTTATTTCGTTATTACATCACCCACTAAATGGTCAGTCAATCATGCTTTTTTATGCAAAAAAAAAAAAACATATTTATGATATCTTTTTCATAAAGTGGTCTAATTATATTAACCTTCATTCAAAAAACGCTCTATTTCAAAAATTCAATGATATAAAACGATTTTAATTTTATTAATGGAAAGATAAAAATATTTATTGATTATATAAAGTAATTATGAAAATGAATTTTGGCAATATAATTGAAATCAGTCGTATCGTTTTTGTAATGAGATAAGATCCCACTTTTTAATAGCATTATTTAACTTCTTTATGAATGACCGATAATAATTGTCAATTGAGTGAAATTTATAATTTACAATTCTTTACCTTATTATTATTTAAAATGTTTAAATCAAACATTAAGAAAAGGAATCTATGCTAAGAACATAAAAAAAAAGACAAAAATATTAAAATATGATAATAAATTATTATATTTTTCAATTTAATTTCATATAATGACATATATATAGCTCATAAAATAAGATAGTTTTAATAAGAAAACTGTTTGAATTAAAGATTTGAATTCATCAAATTTCGAATATGAATATAGAATTGATAACCTATAAATTAATGAATATTTAATAATAAAAACATATTATTTTTTTTTTTTAAATGTTTGAACCAAATCATAATAATTTATTATTAAAGTAAAGTAGTCATATATAAATAATATGAATTGAAATCATATCATCTATTAAGCTGATATCAATCCATTTTATTTATATAGATGGCATTTAAGGTCTAAAAATACATTAAATAAAAAAAAGATATATTTATCAGATATAAAATGATATATTCAGATTTCATTAACATTCACTTTCCTGCTCTATCATATCAAGACCATGTTTAATTTAATTTTAAATTCAACTACATGGAATATTTTAAAAAAATAGAAAAAGTTTTTATCGTTTTTTAAAAAAAACATGTAAGATTCAATTGAATTCTTATATTGCTTTTTTAAAAATCCTATTCTTTGCCAGTTTAATGAAAGTTTTAATTGCCTTTATTTTAATCAGTGGGGTTATTAAAAAAACCAAATATCATGAAAAAATTAATTTTTTTTTTTTTGATTATTTTACATAATATTCTGAAATCAGAAAAAATCTTCAAAGAAAAATACTTAAAATACATCAAAATTGCAAAGATTTTAATTTAATAATTAAAAAATTATTTTTAATTAAGTGAGTGATATGATATATTCAAAATAAGTGTAAAAATAATTGAAATAATTGAATATCGAGAAAGATGATTTTAAAACTTTTTCAATAAAAATAAAAAAATTCAATAATTTATTTTTTATTCAAAAATAACTTTTTCAGTTCTACATTGTTTATAAACAATATTGAATAGAAAGTAGCCAACATAATATTTCAAAAAGTTCAATTCAAATCATTATCTAATATTCTATTATTTTTTATTATAATAGCATTAAAAAATATTAGTTTAGGTTATCTCAAAAGAATGAATTTTATTTTTTTTTGTATTCAAAAAATAATTTTTTTATCAAACTTTTGTTAAGTAATGTAACTTTTAGAATAGAATATTCATCGTTTTTCAGCCTTGAAAATCCCAAAAGATGATTTTTTTGAATTTGTTGCATCTATATCATTTATAATTAATTCTTTTATGCATAAATATTGCTCTTTTTGTAATTTCAAATTTGGTTTCGAAAAAATGAATCTATTGAAAAATTGATTTTCAAAATATTGAAAAATACTTATGCTTTCATATGATTTTATAAAAAAAGAAAGAAATTATGCTTTTTTTTTCATTAACTAAACACTTATAACAAACTTTCTCAAAAGATAGTTTATTCTCTCAATATTTGAGTATAACAATAAATATTTTCAAAAGAGGTTTTTTGAATATTTTTTATTTTATACATCATTTAATTCTGAAAATTTTCTTATGAACTTGTTCGATGAGCATCTCTTTGATGAAGAGATGAAACTTTTCAAATTTCCCACCGACAAAGAAAAAAAAGAAAAAGAACCATCTCAAGCAACAAATTCAACTCAGGAAATGATTTCTCCAAATGAAAGTATATTAGACAAAGATACTAATTTAGATGTGACTTTCAATATGGAAACAAATAATAACGATGACAAAAAACAAGATTTAAATATACTTCAAAATCAAAATATCGAAAAGCAAAAAAATATAAATAAGCTTCAATTTCAGGCAAAAACCCAAAATTACTTCCAACAAAATGCACAACAACAATTTAGTCAACAACAAACTCTAATATCTCCACCTTTTTTTCAATCTAATGTTAATTTTCCTGGACCAAAACAAGACCAATTTATAAAAAAAATAGGCGATACAAACTTCCACAACCAGCTATTACCAAATACGCCATTTATTCAGCAACCGATTCTTCCAAATCCAAACTTATTTCCTATAAATACTTGTAACAATATTTCATCTTCAACAAATACATTAATAAAAGATAAAAATAACGAAAAAGTAGTTGAAAAACACAGAAAACGACGCAAAGCATCTCCTGGGTCAGGAAAATCAAATCTAAACCTTAAAACTGACACAAAAATTAATTTCAATATTCCTCCACCAAATATAGATCTTACAAATAATATGAACAATATTACACCAATAAATAATGCGTTTTTTCGTCCAACCATACCTACAGATATCGATCGTTTTAATCTTCCTCTAAATAATGATTTAAATCTGAGTAAATGTTTAAGTTGTAATAATACAGATGAAGATGCTTTATTCAATGAAGCAATGGAAAATTCAAATATGAGATTTAACCCAGTTAAACTTGGTTTTATTCCTTCAGCTTTTTGGGCAGATAACGACTTGACTTTTAGTGAGATAGTGAAATCTTTTTTTCAGCGAAAAAACAACTCAAAATGCCGCTTCCCTCATAAACTTTATAACGCTTTGATTTTTACACAAACAGATCCATCTCTCTTCCCTATTATTGGCGCCTATTGGGTTGATCGCACATCAATATTAATTAAACGGAAATCTTTTGCAAGGCTTCTTGGAATTAAATCAATCGAAGGATCATTATTCCATCAACAAGGAAATTTTCCTTCACATGGATTTATTGAAATTGATCCTAAAATAGTGAAAATGAGATTTCCAAACTTTGATTTTACAGTGAATCGATTAATTACTCATAAGACTGGGGCTTTTGTATACGGATGCACTGAAGCAGACATCGATGGATGCAAATGGAATTCATTTGGCAGATGAATTCCTTTGACACAATTAAATAAACTTGTTTGAATTTATTTGACTTACCCTAACCTATCAGACTTTACATTAATTTCTTTTTTTTTTTTTTGAGGTAAATCAAATCCTATAAAATATTATATTATTTATATATATATAAATATTACTTTCTATTTCAGACTTTATTGAAACTGTTTCAGCAAAATTTGTTTTATGCGCTAAACATCAATTTTTATATAATAGTTGTCATTATGAATGATATTTTTCCAAAAATTAAATAATCGTCATATCGTATTTGGAAAAAGAATTTTCAATTAAAATTACTAAAAATATGGATTTATATTCTTTGTAATATTTAAAAAATTATTTTTTAATTATTTAATCATATAATTTTTAATATATTCATATTTTAATTATAATTATATTTCAAAAAACTCATAGAATTTCAAAATTGAATTACAAAGACAATTATTGGTTTATATCTCTGAAAATCTTCAAAAAATTTTAATAGTTTTTTTAAACCAATTTTTCATTTTCATTAAAAACATTTTTCTAGTTTTATTTTCCAAAAGGTAATACTATGAATAATATAATATGAAACTGGAACAAATTTGTAATAATTGAGCAGCTACTCTATGTTTTTCATAGGAAACTTTTAGAAAAAATAAAAAGTTTTAATATAATTTCATTTGATGCCCAATTCTTTGGATAAATCATTACAATAACGAATAAACGACCAAATATATACTCAAATTTCGATATTGTTCGTTTAAGTTTTGGAGATTTTATCTAGGAATTTCAGCGTTTTTATATCAATTCGATGTTTTTTTCATCAGTTACAGATGAAAATACAGTTGATATATCATTAATTTATCAGAGACTTTTATTACTCGACCATAGATTAATTTTGCGAGACAAATGGTCTAAACTTGCACAAATAATCAGCAGAAAAAATCGATTAAGCATTGCAAATAAATTAATACAATATGAAAAAACTTGTGCTTTATATAAGCGAAAAAAGAAGAGGAAAATATTTGATAGATGGAAATTTCGAAAAAGATGGATTGACTTCTGCCATCAATTAAAAAGGAAAGAGATTTACAAATTAGTTCCAATTTATCAGAACACTCAAAAGAAATTTTCTAATAGAAATAAGAGAGCTATTTGGAAAAAATTAACCCAAATGCTTGTCAGACGAAATCGATTCACTTATTTAATTGTCGATGTCTCAGATCTATTCAAATTTAGAACCATGAGAACTTGTTTTCGATTTTGGTTTCATCGCTTTTCTTTTTCATCTTCATTATTAAGAAATAAATGGCATTATTTAGTTTCCAAAAGGGTTCATAGAGAAATGATCCTTCGAATATATAATGTTCAATCTGTTTTTCATACTCGAATAATATGGCGCGACTTTGTTGATAGAATTCTTCATCAATATCATATAAGAGAGATACAAAATGCAAAGAATGATCAATCAATTCGACAAAGATGGATATTTCTTTCAAACAGTATTATTCATAAACAGATTTTAAATAGATTGTACCAAGTAAGATCGCAATTAAAGACTCGAGTTGTTTGGAAATATTTTGTTATATCAACTATGGTCAAATATAAAAGGTCAATTTTTATAAATAGTTTAAAGCAATATAAACTCAGAAAAGAGAAGAGAAAAACGATTATTGCACAATGGGAAAAAATATTTTATTCACTTCAATTATATTCCCACCAGCAATCAATTCGATCAATTACTCACTATTTAGAAATTAGATCATCATGGCGAAGTATTACCAGAAAATTATATTTTTATTCTTTACGAAAATTATTAAATGAAAAGCTAAAGAACATTAATGATCAAAATGAAGAACTATATGAGAAATCATTACTTAAGAAATTCTTTAATCAATGGTTTTGGGTTTCTGTTTCAGATATCAAAATGAGACAGGTTTATGATGATGCATTATCCCTTTTTGTTCCAGCATTTCGTCATAACAGCGCTCTAGTTATTCAAAGAATTTTTCGATTATATTTGCGACATCAAAAAGCGATAAGAGATATGATATTTAGCGATATTTCTCTTGATTCATTTACACATCCATTCATATATCAAACCATGAAGCATTTTTTACCTCCTTTTCAGCATCCAAAAAAAATATGGAATCCTTTTGTCAATCAAGTTTCAAATTCTGTTGCACAAACCAATTATCAATTCAATTATTCAAAATTAAGAAAAATACCAATTAGGACCTTATCACCACCTGAATGTTTTCCAAGAATTATCCTTAAAAAACTTAAATTTTTTTCAACAGAAAAAGATTTCCCAACTCCTCAACTTGACCAAATTATTGAAGATTTTGATTTCAATGATTTTGATGTTGAAATTGAATCAAATATAAAATTTTATAAAAAAGAAATTGTTCCAAAATTCACAGAAAGAAGGATCCAAGAAGACGTTATCCAATACATAAAAGTTGATCCTGATTTCAAGTACGCAAACAGCCAAACTTTTCATTTCAATTTCATTCAATTTGAAACTGACGAACTCATTGAAAAAGTTCTGGAAGAAGAGTCGAATTTTGAAATGGACGATGTTGTTGAATCATGGGTGAATTTCAGTGATCTGACCAAAAATACAAAGAATCATTTGAATGATTTTTCGACCAAAAATAAACCGCCAAAAAGTGAAAAGAGGTTTCAAGTTTTTGAGACAGTTTCAGAAGACATATTGAATTCAATTGAATGCATATTCGATCAAGATCAATTGAAAAATTCTTTGAATTCTGAGAGCATTCAATTTTCAATGAATAATTATCACCCCATTCAATTTATTGAACAGGATGAATATGACCACATTTTTGACAAGAATGAGAATTTCTATCTGACAATTGATGACATTGATAGCCTTGAGATTGACACTTTTCCTCTTGTTTTGCTTCGATTTATTGAGATCAGAGAGTCTGTTTTTCGTGGTTTTAATTTGAAGAGAATTTTGTCAGGAGAAGACGATATAATTCAATTTGTCATATCACCATTTCGAATACAATTTTCTCTTCCAATTTTCAAGGCCAAACCAACCCTTGTTGACGCACTCTTTCACACAGGAAATGAAATAATTTTTCCGTTTTTGAATTTCAAGTCATTTATTTTCACTTTTTCAATAGATTTTGTTTGCCACTTCAAGACGTTTCGCTCTCAATGCGTCGACATTAAGCAGCAGCATAACGAGCAAGTTTCAGCACTTGAATTTGAGGTGGACGATAGACTTCTCAAAAGGAAAAGGAACTTCATTTTGAGAAACTCACTTTTTCAGACAGGAACGAATCTTCTCTTTGACAAAATGTTCTTCATTAGAGGCTTCTTCTTTGGCCCCAAAGTTTCTGTCTTTTCACACATCGAGCGCGCAATCGACCGCGTTTCGTACTCAGAGATGATTTCGATGGACTCGTTTGACTTCAGTTTTCCAGCGAGTTTTGCATCACCAATCAGGCCGACGATCAACAAGAAGATCAAAATTGGCCATAAGAAAACGGTTGACATGTTGGAGAGTGAAGTTCCTCTGAATGACTTTGAATTCAAGTTTCATATAAAATCACTGAGAACGCTGAGGAAGAAGAGGAAGAAAAGTTCAAAGAACTCGATACAAGAAGAGTGTCTAAATAAGTATTCAAATCAATTGAAAGAACCACTTTTTGAGATGGACCTTGGCGGTTTAAATCAAAATTTGAATCAATCCAGCTTTTTCAATATGGAGCTAGAAAAGAGGCCAAAAGATGCCATTTCGTCATACGTAGACGAGTCAATTGACTCCTCAATTTTGACACTTTTCGATTTCACTTTTTCAATGCCGGCATTGAATTTTTCAAGGAAAGATGACAAGTCGTTTCTTGTTGTTTCAAAGCTCGATTCAATTGCAGTCAAAATTGTTGTTGACTCACTGAACCATCTTCCTATCGTCTCAAATCGTCCTTCACTGGAGACAATTTGTGAGATAACAAGCGACTTTTTGAGTACTGTCCCATTGAGTCCACCGCGAATTCTTCGTGATGTTCGCCGACTTGAATTTCTTGACTCGAAAGATCCAGTTTCATTGATTGACCAAAGTCAAATTGAATCGCAAGTGGATCATCTTTTGAAAGAAATTCAATACCCGTTGACATCGAACAAAGTTACTCAAACATTCGATGTCGGTTTTGACGTTGATTTCACCGATCTGATCAGCGGAATTTCTCGTCAAATCAGCGTCGGCAATCTCGCGCAGATGACGCCGAGTGATGAACGTGCGCTAGTCAACAACGACGTTCTCTTCGGCCTCCTCGATTCGAGTCAGCAGTCAATTCTGAGCAGCATCCCACTGAACTCGAACCTGCCACAAGAAGAGACGCTGATTGAGATCAGCGATGATTTTGCGATATTCCAAGAGACGATAGAATCCTTCTCAATGTTTGGACTAGATAACGTATCTTTATTGAATTATTCAATGAAGGACGATCGCATCTTTTACAATGAAGAATTTAACGATCATTTTGTATTGAAAATTTTCAATGAAGAAATGGATCATTTGCCCCTTGTGGCGAACGTTCCATCTGAAGAAGACATCGTCTCAATTGCTGGCGAATTCTACGATTTCTGCGACATTAGCACAAAAGTGCCACTCTCGCCAATCAAGAGAATTGAGATGAAAGACGATAGGTCGTTCTTTTCTAATGAAGACGTGATGAGTGAGTTTTCCTCCCTCTTGAATTCAATAGATTTGCCAGTGACACAAAATTTGCCAGATGACAGTACGGCCGATGAAATAGCAACCGTTTTTTACGACGCATCTGACATAATCTGCTATTTTTCAAGCCTTGAAAATCTCGTCCCTTTGATTTTGTTTGAGAGGAGAGAAGACATTTCATTTGCGAATCCAATTTTGATAGACAATGCCTGTAATGCAATGCTTGATCAACTCAGCTTGCCAATAGAATTGAATAAATTAGATAAAAAGACACTCGACCAAATATCACTTCAATTATCACAAATAATTGAAGAAAACAGGAATGACTTTGCTTTGAAATTTACAAGTCAGGCTCTCAATTTCGGTTTGAATTATCATAGAAAAGATGATCGTTCTTTCATTGATAATAAATTAATTGAAAAAGTTGTAATTGATAGCTTTGATTCAATTTTCAATGAGGGCGACTTTTTGTGTTTGAATGAGCCAGAAGAAAAAGATGTTTCTCAAATTGTTGACGGGTTTTGCGATTTCAATGTTGAGCATTTTTCGAAGGCCAATTATTCGCCTCTGTCACGAATGACCAACAAAGATGAAAGAGTTTACATCAACACAAATATTATTGACGGCATCATGGCGAATATTTATGACAAAATTTTGCAAGAAGAAAAAATTCTTTGCTTGAATCGACCAGAGGAAGGAACGATCACTGAAATTGCGTCTGATTTGGTTGATTCTGAGATTGATTCTTTTTCTGATATCTCACTTTCATCACTGGACAAATATGAGCCGAAAGACAGCTGTGCCTATTTGAATTCAAATTTGATTGACAAAATCATTTTTGACATTTTTGACTCAATTTTCAATGATGAAAAAATTTTTTGTTTGAATTTATTGAATGATGAAACAACAAATGAAATATCAACTGAGTTTGTGGATACAAATGTTGCTCCTTTTTCAACTTTGGATGTTTCCTCTCTTCTGGGGTTTCAAATAAAAGACGATCAGTTTTTTCTCAATAGAGATTTAATTGAGAGAATTCCTTCAAATATTTTGAATTCAATTTTGAATGAAGAAAAAATTCTTTGCTCAAATGAACCTGATGAAAAAACAGTTGATGAAGTTGTAGATAATTTTTTTGATTTTAATGTTGCGCCTTTTTCAAAGGTCAATTGTTTGCCACTTTCAAATTTGACAGAAAAAGATGTACGAACATATATCGATTCAAATACAATTGAAAACATCTTCACAAATATTTTTGACAAAATTTTTGAAGAAGAAAAAATTCTTTATTTAAATTCACCAGAAGAAGAAACAATAAGTGAAATTATCACTGGTTTTGTGGATTCTCATGTCGATCCTTTTTCAATTGTTGATGTTTCATCCCTTTCAAAATTTGAATTGAAAGATGATCGTTCTTTTATTGAAATTCAAAGTTTACGTCATTTTGAAGATCAATTTCTAAATAACGAATTAAACTCAATTCCTATCGTTTCGAATAATTTAGATCCAGAAAATGCAATGGAAATTATTGACGTTCCTGAATTTAACGAGTCATTTGCCGACTATGGTCAATTTTTAAGGTCAAATCAAATTTTGGCGCCAATTAAAAATTTTGATTTTAAAGACGATAGATCTCTTTCTTCTTGGAAAGAAGTTGATAAAATCGCAAATTCTATTATTCCAGATGATTTACCAATTGCAATAAATGATGTATCAGAAAATGAAATTATGGAAATTTTTAATGTTATTAATTTTAAAGAAGCTCTTGAAAATGTCGTTTCTAGTGAGTTTAAACAAAATAGATTTCATTTTTATATGAATGACGATCGTGCTTTTATCAGCGAAGATGAAATTGAAGCATTATACTACAATATCTTCTTCAGTGCAATTGATGCTTTCCAATTTGAACAAAATATTCCTTCAGATGAAACTATCCAAGAAATAGTTTTATTAGATTATAATGAAAATTATGGCATTTTAAATGAGATAAATCCTGCTCTTCCTCTTTTACGTTATGAGAAAAAAGGTTCTAAAACTTTATTTTCAAATGAAAATGCTGATAATCTATTTTATTCATTTTTTGGTGCCATCCAACTCCCCATTGTTGAAAATGATGTTGATGAATCAATGATTGATGAAATAACAAGCTATATTATTTTTAAGAAAAATGTTTTTGATTTAAATTTAAATACTTGTCAATGCGTTGATTCATTAAATTTGATATCTCCCAATGAAAGGAAAATTAATATTGATGATGATATTGTTTATGAAACCACAATTTTTGAAATAAATATGATAATCCATAATAAGCTACCAATTGTTAGAAATACAGTTACTAGAGATGAAATCAATCAAATTTTAACAGTTGTCGATCGTCAACTTCAATTACCTATATTTGAGAAAAAACAAACTCTTGCTCCTCTAATGAATATTGATCCAACAAATAGGAAAATAGAAGTTGATGAAGAAGTATTTCTAGACCTTGCTAGCGATATTTTTGAAGACTCTATTTCAAAGTTAACAATAACTTTAAATACTTTTGATAATCGTGTACCATTTGATATTATAAAGCCAATTAATCTTTTTAGCGCATTTTCATTACTACCGCAAATAAATGTTAAGCCTATGGTAAATTTATCTAAAGCTGAGAAAAGAATTCCTCTTAATGAAGACTTTTATGAAAGTTTGCTCTTAAAAATTCTCTATGAATATGTTTTGCCCGTTATGCCAATAAGAAAAAGACAGAAAAGTAGTTTTGTTTCATTTGAAAAGAATATTGATTCTAAAACAGAAATATTTTTTGATGATGAAGATTATAATGATTCTTACTGAAAAATGTTATTTGTAACTTGATAATATTTCAGTAATTTTTTTTTATTTTTATGATTGCCAATTTTATTTGCATTTTGTTACTGCAAAAATTTTCACTTGTTTGAATATAAAAAAATACGAAATTAATTTTTTTTTTTTTTTTTTTTTTTGTTTATTTATTTATTTAATACAAGCAGGATAATAATTAATTTAGCTTTTAATTATAGACAATAAATAAAGAATAATCATAATGCCAATAATACAAAAAATTAGGTTTGAATAATTTCCCACTCTTCTTCTTCATCTGATTTCTCTTCATCACTGTCTGGTTCGTTATTTGTGACACCTGGAGCAGGAGTAGATATCATGAGACTTTGTATTGCATTCTGGCACTGAATAAGTTCATCTTTTGAAGTTTTTAAGCTATCTGCTAAATTACGTGCTTCGCGTAAGATATCGAGTGTTTTATTTATTTTAGGTTCAGCATCTTCTTTCTCAATAGATGTCTTTAAAGATTGAATATCTGATACATTTGAATTACGTATTAATGTGAATGAAAAACTGTATGGATCTGATAAAGCTACGACAGCTTGCGAATAAAAGGTATGTGCGGCTTCGAAATTATTTTGTTGATGAGATTGACTCATTTAAAAATCTGATTAATTTTTTTTTTTTTTTTTGATAACAATAAGGTGAATTTTCATCATTCAAAAAATTCACTTTTTAAAATATCAATTAAAAGATTGATGATTTCATTCAAAAAAGTTGAATAATCAATAAAAAATATTAGAAAACTACAAATGCCATTTTATTTTTTTAGAAAAATAGTAAAGCGGCATGCCTAATTTTTTAAAAGGCGAATGAAATAATTCACATTTTTTGATTTTTTATCTATGGGGGTTCCCTCTTTTTTCAGATGGTTACATAGGCAATATCCTATGATTATTTCGAATTGTATTGAACGCCGTGATAATCGTGATAGTTCTAAACCAAATCCAAACACAGAAGGAGATAAAGAATTTGATTGTTTATACTTAGATATGAATGGTATTATTCATCCATGCTTCCATCCAGAAGGTATCGCTCCTCCTCGATCTGAAGAAGAAATTTATAGAAATATCGAAAAGTATATTTTACGACTATTCAATATCGTCAGACCTCGTCAACTTCTTTTCATGGCTATAGATGGAGTTGCTCCAAGAGCGAAAATGAACCAACAGCGAATGAGAAGATTCAGATCTGCTAAAGATAACGCATACAATAGAGATAAACAACTTCAAATAGCGCATGATAAAGGTGATACCGAACAAGTTGAAATTTTATCTGATCCAGATTATCTTAAAAAGCATGATAGCAATGTTATTACTCCAGGAACTGAATTTTTCCAAAGATTATCGAAGCACCTCCACAAATTTATTAAAGATCAAATTGAAAATGATCCAGGCTGGAAAAATATATTAGTTATTTTATCAGATGCATCAATCCCAGGAGAAGGTGAACATAAGATAATGAAATTTATTAGAAGTCAAAGGCTTCAGCCGCATTATAATCCAAATCGTAGACATGTTATTTATGGACTTGATGCTGATCTTATCTTTCTTGGGTTAGCATCGCATGAAGCATATTTCACTATCATTCGTGAAAATGTTATTGATATAACAGAAAAAAATCCAGAACGAGATGATATTGGGCCTGAGTTCTTCCATTTTCTCAATTTATGGGTACTTCGTCAATATCTTGAACGTGATCTTCAACCAGATCCAAACCAAGGCTTTCAAATAGAATGGAATCTTGAATATGCCTTAGATGACTTTGTTTTCCTTTGCTTTGGAGCTGGAAACGATTTCATACCTTCGATGCCAGGATTTTCTGTTCATCAAGGCGCAGTTCGAACAATTTTAAGAGTTTACAAGAAAACACTCAGTCGAATCAACAGATGGGTTACTCAACGTGGGCTTCCTGATTTTTATGCGCTCAAAGAGTTATTCAAACAATTTACATATGGAGAAATCAAAGAACTTGATACAATATTAAATCCAGACAAGCGTGCTCTTGACGCTCAAAAGTTTGTTAATTCAATTACAGATGTCGAAGAACCAAAATACGATGAGAAGCTTGAAGAAGAAGCTGGACTTATTAATAATGGAAATCCTCCGAGTAGACAAGTTTCACGAAAATCAAGTGCAAACAATGATAGAAATCCCGAAGAAATGAAAGCCAAATATTACAAAGAAAAATTCGGTTTTAGCACACCTTCAGTCATTAAAAGTGAAGTACCAAAAGTATCTTCTGAATTTGTTCGAGGGATGATCTGGGTTCTTCAATATTATCTTTATGGCGTTCCTTCTTGGAATTGGTATTATCCATATCATTATGCTCCATGTGCAAGTGATATATCACTTCTTGGATTTAATGAAGATTATAATTTTTATCGTTTTGACAAAACAAAGAAACCATTTGATCCACTTATTCAATTGATGTCTGTTTTACCACCGCAATCTTCTCATGCAGTTCCTCCTGTTATTCGTTATTTGATGGCAGATCCAAAATCTCCACTTCACGAATTTTATCCAACCAAATTTAAAGTTGATTTAAATGGAGGCACAGCAATTTGGAAAGGCGTTATTCACATACCTTTTATTGATGAAGAAAAACTTTTTGACGTTATAAATTCAACAGATTTAGCTCTAACTTTCGAAGAAAAGAAACGTAATGAAATCGGTAAGAATTATATTTTTATGGGAAAGCATATGGCTCCCGAAAAATATGATATCGAATTTTGTATGAACGGACCTATTTGGGGAAAGTTGATGTTAGTTAATGGAGAAGATTATAATGATAAAGATAAAAAAGTTTTCATGTACTCAATCAACTATCCATCTGTCCCAGATGGCACACCAATGTCGTTTTTGTTGCCAGGTGTTGAAATTCCACCTTATGTTATTGATACAGTCATTGATACTCATAAATTTGACACTTTTTATGATAAAAATACAATCGATCAAGACGCAATTGAAAAATCATTTGAACTTCCTCTTCAAATTCCGGGTTATGCACCAGGTGCTTCAATTAATTCTCGACATAAGACTTATGAGCGTGCAAAATACTTACAAGATTTACAGCAGCCGCAGCAAAATCAGCAAAATTATCCTCAAAAGCCGCCATCAATTTTACCTGCCCAACCAATTCAACCCCAACAAATGCCAATGCAATATCCACCGTATGCAGCTCCATATCCTCCACCTCCACCGAATGCATCGCCACCAAATGGTTATTATCCGTATCCTCCACAACAATATCCACCTCAACAAATGCCACCAACACCTCCACAACAACAGCATCATCATCATTATTATTATCAACAGCAGCAACAACCTCCACAGCATCATCACCATCATCAACACCAATAAAAAATGTAAGTGAAGATGTTATCATTACAAACATTAATATTTTTCATTTTATGCTTTATTTTTATATTTTATTAATAAAACATATAAATTTTATACACAAGATTTATTGTCTTTCCATCATAACAAAAATTTCAGCTTGCATTACAAAAAAATTCAGAACTTGGTATTGAAATTTTTATATGAAATACCATCATATAAAATGCGTTTACTTTTATAAATTGTAAAGAATCTTTAAAATTTCTGATTTTAAATATTCTTGTATCGTTAGTTTTCTTTTATCTATGAGATAATATTGGCAAAAAAATTCTATCAATCATGTATTTTATGTAAAACTAAAGCTACGTATTTTATTGGCACTATGTATGTTTTGAACAATTTATGTATGTACAGAAATAAAAATCATTGTTTATAATATTCAATCTAAAAAACGCATCAAACCAATAATAAAATAATTAGCAAATCAATCATATTTTAATCTATAAAATTGATAAAAGTAATAAATGTAAAAAAAAAAAAAAAAAAAAAAAAAAAGTATTAAATTGATTTTTTATTATTATTATGCAATATTATCATTATAATGATATCTTTTGTTTATAAAACTAATCTTATAAATGCAACAATATCTTTTCAGCATGCAATAAAAGAATTCCTCTTTTTTTAAATTGGCTGTGGGTTAGAATGTTGAAAAAAAGATGTGCTCAGATAGTGCAAATATCATCTTGAATCAGCAAGACTCATCGTTTAATCATCAGAGCACGCAAAAACATACTTAGTTGTATTCAAGGAATTTAAGAATCAAAATAGAGGAATCAACCTCTGTATTATGAAGATGCTAAAACTATTTAAAAAAGTTGCCGGCCAACGGTTATCATAAAAAAAAAGACCGTTAAAAGCATTGAAATTTAATGCAAATCATTTTTTAAAGTGAAAAATAATTCCGAATATAAAAAAAATTCATTAATGGGAAAGCCTTGGTTTTTGTATTTACAACTGTATACAACTTGTCCGTTTAAAAATTACAATTCTAAATACGTTATTTTTTGATATTAATTTTTTATTTTTATCTTGATCAATAATTATTGTTTCATATTAAAAATGTGTTAAATAATTTAAAAATAAAGTGATTTAACACATTTTTATCACTTTATATGAAATAATATTATATGAATAATATTATTTATTTTAAATTGAATAATATTATTTTTGATTCAGAAAATTAAAAATGTATGCTCATTCAAAAAGTTTCATTAATATTACAACTCAAAAAATCGTTTTTTATGAAAAAAGACGTTAAAAAGACGTTTATAGTATTTGTGAGGAGACCCTATTAAGGTATTCATTCAATTTTGTAGTATTCAAAAAGTGACAACAAAAATACAAATTTTGCGAAAAATATCATAATAAATTTTAATTTTTTATATTAAATATTCATAAAAAAATAATATCATTATATAATATATTTAAATTATTCTATATCTTGCTAAAAGTAGAGATAATTTCATAAATAATCACTCAGCTAATCTTTTCAACCTGAGTTAAAATTTGAAAAATTGGACATATTTTTTGATTTTGAAAAGAATTATTTTAAAAAATCAAAAATTCCGACGCTGGGGACTTTATTTTGGATAGATTTTTACTTTGAATACTTTACATATTTTTACTTTTCAGAAATCTTTATTTTCTCACAATTATTCAATTGTTTATATCTTACAATCTCACAATTATTTCTTATAAAAATGCACAATATTCTGAAGTATATAATAATTTCATAGAATTGATCTCAATTTTCTTATGATTCAAATATTTCATAAAAATTTAATTCAATTTAATAAATTAACTAAAAAATATATCTTATATTTAAAATTGCATTTTCCTCATATTTGCTATGATATTTATACAAAACATCATTTTTTTTTCTAAACTTATCAAATTGTAAAATTTTCATTCAAAAAGAAAAATTAATTTATTTTTATATTTTACGTTAATTTTACCATTATATTTAGTAAATAAATTGATGTCATCATATATTTTATTATATTACAATATGATATCATATACTGCTTTTGTTCAACCTTAATATGGTCTTTGTGAGGTAAAAAAAATAAGGAATAATAAATATTGTACGTTAAATCCATTGAATTTCGTACGTTTATATTATTAAAATCACTTTATTAAAAAACCAAGGGATTAAAATGCTATATTTTAATTGGAAAATACAATAAAAATGATAGAATAGTAACTAGTCGATATTATCGACTCGATAATTATCCAAAAAAAAGAAACTTTTTCAATAGAAAAATAAAATTATCAAATGAAAAGCATAATTAATATTTTAATTTATATACATATTATAACTAATAAAATAGAATAATATTTCCCGAATAACATGTTTTAAAAGTCATCAAAAGCATGAGGTCCACAAGTTGGTGAGAAAAGTGGAGATTGCATGAACTTGAACGTTCCTCTTGGTGAGCAAAAGTCTGGAGTTGTTGGGAAATTGAGCCCGCCAAATGGAGAGAATGGAAGTTCTTGGCCATTGAATGGATCTCCTCCTTCGAATGTTGGAGTAACCATAGCAAAAGGAGAAGGAAGGGTTGACTTTTGAGCTCTTGATGGAGTATTGCTTCCACTTGATGTTCCTGAAGATGCTGTAGAAGGTATTCGTGAGTGTGGAACAATCCCGAAAGCTTCTGTAACCGGTGGCAAAACAATGTTTGCCTCTGTAAAAACTGGAAGATCGGATGATGAAGAATTTGAATTTGATGTTGTATTTGAAAGAGATTGAATGTTGAGTGCTTCTGGTCTGCCTTGTTCAAGCATCTTATTTTTCTTTGAATATTTGCGAATTTTGCATGGGGCTAAGGTTTTATTTCCTTCGGTATCGGTACGAATTCTTTTTGAAATGGATGCATTCCAGCGATTTTTAATGCTATTATCAGTCCTACCAGGAATAAGGTGAGCAATTGTTGACCATTTTGGTCCGAATTTGAGATAATTTTGAAATATCATGTCGTCTTCTTCTGGAGTCCATGGGGTCTTTGTAACAGTTGGATCAAGATTGTTAAACCAACGTTCACGGCATTGTTTTGCTGTTCTGTGTGGTAATACAGTTGTAACCTTTGGCCATGCATGGCATCCGTATTCTTCGACGAATTGATTAAGTATTTTATCTTCTTCTGGATTGAAAGGTCCTTTTGTAAGCTTTGGGTTAATACATTTTTCCCATCTTGCGGCGATTTGGGTAGCTGTACGGTTTGGCATGTGGCTAGCAATAACGCTCCATTGCTTTCCATATTGGGCAATGAGTTCTCGAAGCATGTCGTCTTCTTCTTGATTCCAATTTCTTCCCATTTGTGAGTTGTATTCCTAAAAAATGATATGATAGAATATTTCTATATTTTCATGAATTAATTCAATTATTTCTGTGAAATTTTTTTTGAATTGATTCTCAAATTTGATTGATCTCGTTGCATCTTTGAATAGAAAAAATCGTTTTTTATACTCTCAATTTAATCAGGCAATGTATTCAAAAATGGAAAATATAACCATAATTCTGTTAAAAAAGTTTCAAAAGTTATCAATGCAAAAATTGAAGATTTCTGAGGATTTATCTTAACTCAATAAATTGATGGTTTTTGAAGTAAATTGTGAGAAATATCAGAAACAGGTCAAAAAAGCAAAATATTCCATTTTATTATATATGCAATTGGAAAAGATGAAGAGATCTGATTAATCAAGCTCTTTTAAGAATAGAATATTATAATTTTATATCACATATTTTTTCATGAAAAAAACAAAGATAAAACTTCAAATATAAGATATACGACACTATTTATAATCGTAAATTTTCATAAAATATGTTATATAATCAAATCATCGTTTTTTCAGTAGATTTTAATTCAATTTCAGATCAAAAGAAAATGGTTATATTTAATTTTGAGAATAAATAATGGACTTTTTCATGATGTTATAAAACTTTGGTGAATATCTTTCAGAAATTCATTCAATGTTTTTGATATCGCATTCAAAATTTTATATAAAATATTCTTGAAAATAAAATGGTTACTTTTATTCGTTATTTTGGCGGGATATAAATTGTTAACAATAATTGAATTAACTACAGCCTTAACGTCCGAAAAAGTGAAACGTTATCTGGATTTCGGCCAACAAATATTTCCCGCCTTAAAACAGGTCATTTGATATCATTTTCCCGCCTAAAAATAGATAAATGTGATTGCTAATTGAATGAAAAAAAAGATTTTATTTTACTTTCTCTCTTATTGAGAAAAAATAATATAAAATGCAGGTATTAATTTAATATATCCCTGTATTAATAAGTAATAATGATGATTTTTATAAATAAATTTGCATTTGATTAATTAAAAAATTATGTTTTCATAAAAATTCGATGAATATAAAAAAGATAATGTTCCAAAATCAGCATTATTTAAGCTTTGCTTATGTGATTTTATTAAAATATGATAATGATGATAACTTAAAATGAGTATAATCCCGAAAACTAATCTTTTTAACAATTTTTTTCAATTGTTCAATGAAATTTGAAATACCTAGAATTGAAAAAGGAAAAACGTTAAATAATTGAAAGACTATATGGTCTTGAAACAAACGTTTTAAATGAATGTGCCAATACAAATTCCATCAACTCGTCCAACAACAAGAGGCCTCTCCTCCCCACGCAAAAATTTAATAAATACACGCCCAATTTCTCCTCGTAAACGAGTTCAACAAATTCGAAAACTTCCATCGCTAGATACTCGAAGTCTTCTCGCTAACCCAAACCTTGAATATTCTCAACCAGCTTATATTCTCGAACAAAAGCTCCATTTAAGCCCAGAAGTCGAAGCTCTCAGAAAAGAAGTTACGCACCTTCGTGAAAATTATCAGATTCTTTTAAATACGCTTCAAGAGCATAAAAATGAAAATGATGTCGAAAATGATGGAATTGACGATATATATGATGAAATTGCGCAGCATGAGTTATCTAAAAAACTTTCACACAAGCAAGCAGAAGTAGATGAACTTGAAAAACGTATTTCTGCGTATAACAGTAGTTTAACTGAAGAAACTGAGTCAGATCTAAATAATTACGTTACAGCTCAACGGCAATCGCAATCTCAATTAGAAAGTGAAATTGAAATGCAATTAGAATTAACAGAACAAAGAAAAGATTTATTAGCCGATAAAAAATCAACAAGTTATTACGAAATGATTGAAAAAAATGATATGAAAATTTCTCAACTTACTCAATTATTACGAGACTTACGTGAAGAAGAAATTCTAATGCTTAAAATGCATCAAGATATAGTTCAAACTGAGCCATCAAATATTGAAGCAAATCAAGAAATCAATTTTTATAAAAGAAAATTGCAAATGGCACAACATGTACATGCAAGAAAACTTGTTGATATGAAGAAAAAACAACGAGAATTGCAGCAAGAAAAAGCAGCAGTTATTGCAATCAAGCAATCTAAAGAAGAAACAGAAAAGAAAAGACAGCAACGAATTGCATTTCATGATATTTATAAAAAGAAGGCACAAATTCTTGAAGAAAATTCACGTGCAGCATCACAAGTTCGCCAAGCTGAAGAGAAACCCCAGACTGTATTAACTAAAACAAGGAGGAAGCATAAGCATAGGCATTGGCATCATCATCGTCCAAATGATGAAGCTTCGCAAGCAGAAGATGAAGGCAAATCACAAAATGATATTGTTGTTGAAGAAAATCTGGATATAGTCCAGAAACCAATCACATTCAAAACTGAAGTCGAAAAAGTAAACTCGCTTCATATTGGGAAAAAAACGGAATGAAATAATTATGTAATTTTAATATCGATGTGATATTCGAATTTTATTATAACTATTATTTTGTATCTAATTTGAAAATATAACATCTGTTTATTAAACTTCACTTTTAACGGTTCAAATACGATTTTATTTTCTCTCTTGCTTTAATGGGATATTCTTTTTTTAATATGTGCATAAAAACAAGAAAAAGATAAACAGCATTCAAACATTTATTACAAACAAAATATAAAAATTCTATTTTGCAGCACTCATATTCTCTAATTGAACAAGTTTTCTCATTTTTTCGACTGTTTTTGGGTCATCTTCTTCCATTATTGACACAAATTGTGCTGAAGACTCAATATCATTTTCTTCAATAATATATTGATGCAACATTGAAAAAAGTTGCTCATTCAAAATATTCATTAAATCCTTTTTCAAGGCTGGAATTTCATCAACTGATCCAACTTTTTGAGACTCATTTGTTTTGGCCCATGATGGAACTTTTGACTTTTGTAATGAAAGAGATTTTTGAAGTTCTGTTGTTGAGTCTTTTAAATCACTAATTTCTTTGAAATCATCAGGAGAAGACGAAATTGTCACTTCATCTGGTTTTGCTGATTGATTACCTCTTTGAGTGGCCCATCTTGGAGCTTCTTCTTCAGGAGGAAGTGGTAATTCGATTAATTGTGGAAGATCTGGTTTTGAGTGAAGCTTTGGTAGATGAGTTGTAACTTTTTTGTTATTTGAAGCAGATCTGTGACTTTTTGGTGGAGCTGGTGTTTGATTCTTCTTTTGATTAAAATTGGCTTGAACATTTTGTGGTAAATTTTTCTCTGGGACAATAATATTGACAGCTTTTAATTTGTTTTCGTTTTCTTGTATTTTGCTTTTGGTTTTGCTTTGTATGAAAGGAAGCTGTAATATTTGAGCTGCGGTTAATCGTTCAGAGGGAACTGGATTTAGCATTGAAGAAACTAAATTTCGTATGTTCTTTGAATATCTTGCTGGAAGGGGTTCATAATTGCCTCTCATTACCTTTGCAAATAGTTGGTTAGCATCACGTGCAGTAAAAGGTCTTTTCAGAGCGCATAATTCATATAGTATGCATCCAAGAGACCAAATATCAGTTTGACTATTATACGGCTCATTATTCCAAACTTCAGGAGATAAATAATAAGGAGTACCTATTACTGTCTGGCAGAGATCTTGAGTCCCTTCAAGTGCTCTGGCAACACCAAAATCACCAATCTTGACTATATTTGCACGGGTTAAAAAGATGTTCTGAGGTTTTATATCACGATGCACAATCTTCTTTTCATGAAGATAATTTAATGCAAGAACTACTTGAATAAAAATATCCAAAATTTCATCTTCGGAAAACTGTTTTGTACCTCTCCCTCGTATCTTATCTGCTAAATCGCCACCGTCAACATATTCCATTACAATATATAAGATTCCTTTTTCTTGAAAAGAGTTTTCAAGTCGAACAATATGAGGATTTTTTAATGATTTAAGAAGATTGACTTCTTGTATAGCTTTATCCTTTTCTTGTTGAGATAAATTCCCGATTGAAATTTCTTTGATTGCATATTGTTGGTTATTTCGCTTGTTTCTTGCCAAAAAGACTTTTCCATATGAACCGCATCCAAGTTCACGAATGATTTCGTATTTTTGCATATTTGTTATTTATATTCAATTTTACATAAACTATTGAAAAAATTAAGAAAAAAATTTTAAAATTGAGTTTAATATTTCATACTTCAAAATACGAATATTTTATTTCAGATTAGTAAATTCATGATGAAATATATGCATATTGTCAGTATTAATTATATTAATTATATTATTTACCAAAATTTTAGTTATTTTAAAACTATTTCTCGAAAAGATCAAAATAACTTTTTTTATATGAAAATAACTTTTTGAGATATAATAAATCTTTCAAATGAATAATATTGAAATCTACCAAAGATTCAAGCAAAAAGCTATGGCTATTGTACAGGATCTCAGAGGAAAGCCTGAGTCTAAATATTTTATGAATTCTCAATATATTAATGACCCAAAGTTTATTCGATCTACTCCTCACCCAACAAGTTTATCTTATATCTTTGAAAAAATACAGCAAGATGGTTATAGAAATCCTGATGAATTTAAAAATGACGTTAACCAATTATTTTCTAGTGCTAAAATTTTCCATTCTGATCCAGATAACGTCATTCACAAAGCTGCAAATTCTCTTCAATTGTTCTTTAATATTGAAGCATCAAAATTACCTCACATTTTGGAAGTTGATGAATTAAATTGTGTTACACAACGATATATAGAATTACGTATTTTGAAATATAGATTAAGCAAATCTACGCATATATAGTTTTGTTTTGAATTGTTGTACTTTATTATTGTTATAAAAATATTATTATTTTTTATGAATCATTCACTTTTCATACATAATTTAGTAACTTCAAATAATAATATTCTAATATTTTAAAAGGTTGAATTTCATTTATTCATCATTTCATAAAGATCCATTTTATTTGAATGTAACTTTAGATTGAAGATGTAAATTAACTTTACCAAAGTTATCAAGTGGTGGGTAATTTTTGAGTTCCTTTGGTGAAGCTGAATGAATTGGATGTTCACATGTTAATTCAACATCGCCTTCCTCAGAAAGTTCTTTAACGAGTTTGGATGCTTCGCAAACTGGAATAGTTGTGCCATCTTCGAGGTTTTCATAAATTGTGACAAACAATGAATCGCCTTTCTTTACTCTTGGGAAGTCAATTGGTGTGTTAAATTCAGGACTTTCAAAGTTATCAGTCTCATTGGATTGTACTTTGAAATGCTTTTCTCTTGCTCTGCCATGTAACGAAACAACAGCATAAAGGTTCTTTGCGTTTTCCCATTTATAGATAGATGAACCGTTAACAAGATTTCCTGAAATTTTTTGATCTCTTATTGGTTTCTCATCATAAATATCAACATTGTGATATGGTTCGTAGTGGAATCTTTCAGAATTAGATGAAGGATTAAGGCTGAGTGACTTTGAGCATTGTGAATAGCCGGTGAAATCTGTTGAATAGTCAGAAGTTAATTCAAGATTCCAGTTAAAATGACAATGAGTATTATCGTTGTCATCTTCACGTTCAACATAACGTGTGAGCTTAATACGAAGTCGAACAGCTCCTGTTGCAGCATCAGTAAGATTGTACCAGTCTTCAGTATCTTGGTCAATTGGGAAACGTGTGAGGTGGATTCTGGCATGTCCCAACATGTGGTGAGCGCTTCTAACATCAACCATCAAATATTGGCTCATCATAACACGGGTAAATCGTAATGTGTCGCCCCATTGTGGTGTTTCATTATTGTCAGCAGGTTTAGTAAGTTTGGTATTTTTTTCAATAGAAACTGCAGCAACTGGTTTATCACCTGGCTTTGCGGTAATTTCTTTTCCATCAATTACCTGGCATTCAACGTTGAAAAGGCTGTGCTTAAATGAAACCAAACCGTCGAATGGAACTTTGTTCTTTTCCAAAAGCTGAACACGAAGTTTTAAGATGCAACCTTTTTGTCCAATAGCATCTCTTTTTGGTTTTGTTTCACCATCAGTTTTCTCATTCATACTTAAATTGTGGGAAGTGATTTGATTTGGTTTTGCCATTGAAAGTTGGAAATTGGTCTTTGCTAAAACAACTTTTTGGCCATCAGGTGTATTATGGCAAAGCTTGAATGTAATCATTTGATGTTGATAATCATCGGCCATGTAACAATGAAGTTCGTTCCATACTGGTGCTTCTGTTCCAATACATGTAGAAGTATTTTGTCTTTGCATGTTCGAAGCTGGGGATATCTTAGTTGTAAGATATGGATTGGGAAGTTCATTATTATACTTTGGTACATTTTCGGCTCCCATGATGTGAACCCAAGCTCTGTAATATGTTGCTTCCCATGGTTGTGGCTTCCAAGCAATAGATGATCGGTCTGCAAGATGAAATTCACAGCTAACTGTTCCTGCACTTCCTTCACGTGATTGTTTATTCTTTATTGGTTTTCCATCTCTTGACTTATAGAGTTTGAATGTGTGTTGAATAATCTGACCAAGTTCTAAATCACAAATTGGAATGTGGGCATAGCCAATGCACTTGTCTTCTTCCAAATTTGGTTTTTCTCCATTGCAGTCATAAACAAGAACTTTAAGAAGATCGCTTCCAACTTTATAACCATCGATTTGCATAACATCAGTATAAACTGGATTTCGAGTATCATCGTGAACAGATGTGATTGCTTCTTTTTCTGAACCTTGTACTTTGAAAACAACGTATGGGCGAAGTGGTGCATTTGCAGATTGAAGTAAAAGGCGTTTGCAGCTTACGCTTCGAATATTAATAAAATAACTAATGTGATAAACTTTGGCTTTGGAGACTTTCTGGTTTTCAGCTAGAGTATCTTGGTTGGCCAGGATATCTGCAATTTCATCATTGAACATATCAGACATTTTTAAACCTTATGAAACGAATAAAAAAAAAATATGTGATATGACTATTATTCATAAATATTCGCCTATTAATCGGTTATATCATTTAAAAAGCAATCAAAATTATTCAAAAAGTTGAATTTGAATAATTGATCGTTATGTTCAATATATTGGCGTTTTAAAGTTAATCGATATAAAAAAATCATTATTTGAACATATACTAATAATTAATTAATTAATTAAAATTTTTATTTAATTTATACTTCTACATTTAATTTAACTACTTAAAATATAAATTTATGTAAATAATTATTATACATTTATAGAATTATTTAAGGAAACTATTTTATTAAATAAATGATTATAACAATAAATTCAAATAGTTTTTTCTGAGATTTTAAAGAAAAATTGAGAGCATAGTGGTATTTCGTAAAATATAATAATTAATAATAATTATTACATTTAATTAAATTAAATCAATTATTGTAAATATCTTTTTTTTTGAAAAAGTGTAAGAGTGAAATGTTTAATTTAATTTCATTGACAAAGATTAATGTGATTATATTGTTCATATATTTTTTTTTATTATTAAAAAATATGGCAGCTAGTTATTTATATGCACGTTTTTTGAATTAAAGACAATAATCGTCATATATCTATAAATTTTTTAAAAAAAAAAAGGAAAAATTAATTTTGTTAAAACATTCATAGCAATAATTTTATTAATAATAACATATAATTTTATAACATAAAATATTAAAAATTTATCTAAAAACTGCAAGGATATTTATTGAATTATTTCCATAGTTCAATTTTTTTTTTTCCCTCAATATCTTTATTTCTAAATTTTTTTTTATTTATTTTTTTTTTACTTAAGTTTATAATTTATATTTTAGAATTAATTGATGCTTTTAAATATATATAAATAACAATGCAATCGCTAATTATCTATTTCAATATTTGAATAATATTTAAAACATTTCAAAATTAAGGGGAAAAGGATGGTTCCTGAACTTTTTCAAGTAATAAACTATTCAAAACATAGAAAAATTCTTTATTTAAATTTATAATTATAAAATATAATTTTTTTTTTTTTGCTTTTTACTCCGTTCCAGTGGAACCGTTGAGACCGCATCCATTGATCTTTTAGAAAACAATGCATCGAGTTCTAATAGATGAGTAATTTCATTTGATAAGCTTCTCAAACAGTTCTTCTAATATTTTGAAAAAAAAGTTCATAGATGTTCACTCATGTTACAAAAGTATCATAATAATTCAAATCGTAAAACAAGATTTCATTCTAATCGATGATCTCATTTTGTTCTTCGTTGTGTATCCCACTATTTTCAATAAGAAATAATAGGACAATCAGGCTCCTTCTCAATCTTCGAGTCAAAAGAAGGAAGAAAATAAATCACAAGCTGTTGTATCAACTGATTTTTTTGAATTTTTGTTTTATCAATATCATCGTATTCAATCATCTTTTTAATAAACTTATGAAAAACTGATAATTTTTAATCCAATTTTCCTGTATCACTCAAAAATCTGGGTTTCATTGCTGTTTTACTCTTCATTTTGTACGAGTTCCATGCAGTTAAGAAGATGTTTGATGCCAGCATCTTGTATCTCGTACCGAATGAATAGAAGCAGGTAGGAATACTTCTAAAACGGGCATCAAAAGCTGTTGCCATTCGGCTGACTGACTTTAATAGCTCAATTAAAAGATCGACTATTTTATTTCTTTAGATGCCTTGAAGAAAGACGTGCAATTATGGACGAGCAAAGACAAAATTTTTTTCAATGTTCATTTTATTCTCATTACGTTGAAAAAAATGACATCTGAGCAGTCATCAATATTTGTTGGCAGGTCTTCCAATTATCAAGATGTTGGAAAATTCCAAATTGATTTGCAAATATATTTTAATGACTCAGTCTTTTAGATGCCAATAGATCAGAGTTCTTTAACTACTTTTCTCTCTGTCTGCGATTCTCAGTACATCACTTCTTGGCATCCTCATTTAAGTTCTCTGTTAATGTCAGGCTTTTGTGCAAGGATGTCTTCAAGATCATTGAATGTTCTTCTTCTTCATGTCTGCCATTGTAGTTTTCAAATATGTAGAAATCTTCAAAAAAAAAAAAAATTCCTTTTCTTTGATTGCCTTTACAGTCGTCATCCCAACTACAAAACATCATCAAAAATATATATATTGGCTTGCAGAGCTCATCGGAAAAAAAAATAATAAAATGTTTGGATTTTCTTTTATTATCGAATCAGTATATGTTGTTAAATAAAATTTTCAATAAATAACTCCAATAATTCCTCCATACATTTTTATTTCATTGTAATTTTTGTTTCCTTTGCTGAATACAACTATGTTTGCATTCTTGATTTTATTTTCTTTATTTGTGAACAATTTGAACCACTCTTTTTTCAAATTTTTAACAAATGGCCAACTTACAAATACAACTTTAACCTTTTCAATGTTTGATATTACATCGTATCCATAAATAACTTTATCCATCTTTTTGTTCATGTATTCTTTTAATATTCTAAAACTTTCATTTTGTATATAAATATCTGAAACTGATTCCCTATATATTTTATATTCTTCGTATCTTTTATCCAGATTATAAATACTATCGATTTTTGTATAATCTCTTGTTATCAATTCAAATGAGTCGTTTACTCCAATGAATAAACTCTTTCTATTTCCTTTGTCATTGACAATGATATTAATAATATTAAATCTATTTTTTTCATTGGATCCATTTTCAATTATTCTAATATCTTCGATAACAGAATAATTGTTTCTATCAGAATTATTGAATCTAAATAAATCACCAATTCCAATAATTCTATAAATTTTTAATACTTCTTCATCATATTCGATCCTTATTCTGAAATACCATTCATATTCGTCATAATAATCATAATATTCTGATTTTTCAATCACCATCTTAATAAAATAATGAAATCAAGTATAAACATAATTTTTCTTTATATTTCATCATTAACAATTATATTTGAAAAATTTTTGAAAAATTTTTAAAAATTTTTATGATATTCTTGTCTTCATTTGCTTGCATTTCTTTATCATAAAATTCGCATTGATTGAATTTTTCTAGATAATCATTTCGCTTGGATTTCAACTTGATATCAAAGTTTTCTTTTGACAAAACTGAAATATTTTCATGTCATTAATATCATGTTTATTATTTTTTCCTGAATAACATTTTGTCCTGAATTTTCATGAACAACATTTTGTCCTGAATTTTCATGAACAACTATCTTTAATTTTGTTTTTGATATATGTAAAAACATCTTTAATTTTGCCTCTATGGCATGCAAGTTTAAACTGATATGTTGTGTTATGATCATTTAAATTGAGTTTTGCAAATGTTTTGAGAAAATATTTTTTTCGATTCTTTAAAATTTGATTTCGAAAAGTAACAATCATTGAGTTTTAAATTAGTAAAGCGCATTATAAATATAGTTGATATAAATAGATATTTATCAAAAATCTCAATATTATGGAATATCAATGGGTGAATCTTCATTTTCAGATGCATTAATATAACGTTTAATTGATTCTTCAATTTTTCCTTGTTTTTCATTTAAGTTTGCAAGACTGAAATCAGCAAAAGCAAAATTTTTTCTTTGCTGACTTTTTGTACATAAAATATATTTCATTTAAAAGACCATATTTGTTCTGAGCAAAATGATATTTGCCGAATGCAGTTTCCTTGGCATATAAAATAGCCTTTCCAAGATATTGAAATTGAGTGATATAAATTAACACAAGATTGTTGTTTGAATGATTATAAGATTTGTTATACGCAATTAGTATATTGAAATTACTTTTTCTTCATGAATTGCAATAGATTTCATAAGGTATTGAATTGCTTTGAAATAGTCTATCTCAAAAATAAAGTCAATGTAAAATTAGCGCTTGGATCATTATTTCTAATTGATAATTCAAAATAATGATCTATTTTCTGATCTTTTATATTTACATCATCAATAATCAGATTAAAGTATCGAAATGTAAATTCCTGATAAATTGATTGAAGAGTTTCATCATTAATGGTTTCAATTTTCAAATGATAATCTGAAAGAATATATTCTGATAAGTATGTATTCAACAATTATTACAATAATTATGGCCTTTGAATAAGTTTAACTTTTTAATTGGATTTCTCAAAGTTGAGAAGTGGTCATATTTTTAATTTAAAAAGTCTTTCAAAAATTTTCAATATTAAAAATATATTTATCTTTTTAAATAAATATATAATTTCAAAATATTTAAAGTATTTTAATAATTATAGTGAAGTGTTAATATGAAATATCTATTTTACTTATTCATTTGTAAAAAAAAAGCTAAAGTGATGAATTCTTTTGAATTTCAAAATTTGAAAAGCAGAAAAATTTTTTATCAAATTATTTTCTATATGAAATTATCAATCCGGTTAATATAATGATATTCATACATCAATTTATGGATTAAAGTTGATATATATTTAGTATAAAACGGATAATCAACAAAAAATTCATTCTAGCATTATTTTATCAAAGTATGTATTGATGAGGATGAAGGTGATTCAGTTAATAAGTCGTATTCAAAGATTGATAAAGAATTTCTGGTGTTGAGAGAAAGTATGCAAATTCTGGTTGTTGATAATTAAGTAAATCAATATATATATAAATTAATCTGTATTTAAAAAGAAGCAAATCTCATTTATTGCCAGTAAAGTAGTTGCATCATTTTCAACACCACATATCATGACATCTAATTATCTTGCTAATTGATTAAAACTTGTATAAAACACCATATATATTTTAACTATATCCCCAACATTTCTGTTTTTAATTTGCTAAGCACTGATTCGAAATTTTGATTTAAAAAACTTTTTTTTCAATATTTATAAGTCATTCAATAAGCTCGTAGCTCAAATATTAAGAAAGAATAAATGACAATTTCATTTGTAATTATTAATTTTATAATCTATAAACATTACTTTATTATTTGACAAAATGGTTTGTTTTATTTTCTAATATTTACTGAGCTGTTGAACGTTTAAAATTTCATTTTTATAAATACCTAATTTCGTGCAGTAGGATATCGTCTGCATATACCAGGATATTAAATGATGAACCGTTATTGTTGTTGAAGCTATAACCGTCAGTAGCATTAATACAATTGATGGCTTCAAGTAGAGGTTCCAATCAGAGATTGAAAAGGAGCTGTGAAATGGGGCACTCCTGCTTAGATCCCTTCTTTATGTCAATGTCAGATAACGAGTACCTTGTAGTTACAATTTTGGTAGTTGAATCTGTATATACACTTCTAATTATTTCAATGAACCTGGCTGGAAAACCTTTAGCATGTAAAGTAATGAATATCATTTTGTGGGGCACGAACCCAAAGGCATTAGTGAAGTCAAGTGCTGTTATAACAATGCTTTTATTCCTTCTTCTAGCATCACAAAAAAGCTCAGATATAATTGCGACATTGTCGGAACAACCGTTAACGTTCGAAATAAAACCTGTTTGATTAGGTGAGAAAATGTTCAGATTATTATTGAAGAGGTTGATCGCTTTAGCCCATAAGCAACTGAAGATTCTGTATATAGCGTTTGAAATTGAGATTGGTCTCCAGTTACTTGGGGATTGGGGATCGCCTTTCTTAAAAATAAGTTTAGTGTGAGACGTCTTCCAGCTTTGTGGAACTCGACCGCAACCAGTAATAGCTTGGTTGATGGACGATAAGGAATTAGCTGCAGCATCGAGGACTAATTTGAAGACAGAATAATCAATCGCATCTGGGTCTACAGCTGATTCGTACTTTCTCGACTTAATGACACTTGCAATTACTTCTTTGCTGCTGATGAAATTCATTAAGGAATTACAATCATCATCAGAAAAGCAGTTGTGAAGTGAAAAAATGCCATCCACATCCATAACAAAATCTTTGACATCTCTGCTAAAAGTAGAAGCAAAGTAATCACGAACAGTGCTTTCCTCAAATTGACATTACGGAGATGCCTTTTTAAAGATAAAGTTATTAAGCGTCTTCCTCGGATTATCAGAAAAAGACTCCTGCAATCTTTTGGCTTGAATATTTTGGTTTTTGATATTCATTTCATCACAGATGAGTTCGCTAATTCTACCTCCTAACCATTTAGCACATGCCGTGGCTTTTTCAGATGCATAGCATAAATCGTCACAAATAGCCAGAACATCTTCCTTTCCGAAGAGATCTTTTCTGATTTCTGGAGGAATAATCTGGAAATATAATAAAATTTTGTTTAAAGCCTCCTCAAATATTTTGTCATCAACAAGTTTGTCAATGCTATTCACAAGTTCAATGTCGGAATTTATTTTTTTTAAGATTCCTCAGATTCATTTGTATGTCAAAAAGCTTTTCAACCGTTTTGATGATGAAGAGATTATTTCTCCTGTGATGATAAATTCGAAAAGGATCTATCTCAAGTTTAAAAGCAATATGCATGCGAATCCTATGGAGAGACTCTTCGTACACTCCTTCAAATGCTGACCCCTTTGCATCAGGATCAACATCACCTAGTTTGTCTGGTTTATTTTCTTCAATCATTGGAATGAGTTCATTGATGAAGAGGTCTTTGAGACGGGACCCAATCACTTTCCGATAATCTCTAGTAAGTTTAGGAAGATGATTATGAATTCTATTCTTTGCCTCATTTAACCTTTTAAGGCCTTGGTTGATTTTGCGCTGAATAGGTTCAAGAGGGTGTCCAGGCAGGAATTTAAAGACGTTAAGTGGATTGTTAAAACGTTTGGGAGTGCTATGATATTTTTTGGTGTGACGACTTGAGATAAAAACAAGGGTGGGATGATGGAGAAGAGACTTTGGCAGCATAGTTTAAATGCAATGATGGAGAAGAGGAAGGTATAGCATAAATATTATATGTGATGCCAGGTGAATTGTTTGAGTTTGAAGCTTGTTGAGAATTCCTGTTAGCTAAAGAATGATTATCGTTCAAGTTATGTCATGTTTCATCTTCATTTTCAATTGAGAAAATGGAGTACTATCGTTCGAAGAAAGAGATTGAGGTGAAGGAGGTAATACATGATTAGAGGTTGTGAAGTAAGATGAATTGTTTGAGTTTGAAGATTGTTTGTTATCGTTGTATCCTCCCTAGGAGCTGTGTATCATGACACTATAACCAATATTAACCGTCTTTTCCCAATACACAAAGTCAATAGTACTATCATTAAGCGAGTATCTAGAGCTGCACTTACTGGTTCAATGAAAATATGGCTCTCAAGTCATCATCATGATTCGGGTCCCCCGTCAGATTCCTCAAGGTCCTTTCCACCATCTCAAACCCCTGACTCTATCGTTACTGAATCAATTGATTACTCTGACGATTCCAGTAATGAAGGATCTTGATCACTGAGATGATCCTTGTTTTCATTCTAAACTGGTAGTTATTTTTGCATACAACTCAATTTTCAATTTATTATTGAAAACTAATAATTATTTATTTCAAAATTGAGTTGATTATATTCATTTTTCAATTCTATTCAGAAAAATTTTGGCGAAAATTAGCGGGAGTGATATCAAACGAATAAGCGTCTTCTGCAGATTGCAAAAATGCTATTATTGTTGGGTAAAAAGGTAAGGACGAAAAATAAAAAAAAAATGGATGATAGGGGAGTTGAACCCCTGGCCTCTACTATGCTAAAGTAGCGCTCTACCACTGAGCTAATCACCCTCACAAAGTAATAAATAATTTATTATTATTTTAGTATAAATAAGTGATAATAAATATTTATATATTTAATTTATCATTCAATAAAGTTTAATCAACATTTTTGCAATAATTCATTGAACCAATAGAAGATTTTTAGTACTTCAGTTATTTTTGAATAATAATATATATCAGGAAAAATGATTTGGGGAGATAGTAATGAAATGTAATCACAATTTTATAAGGCAGTTAAGGACAAAAAACCTAAAAATCATGAATAATTATATATGATTTCATTTTATTCTCAGTTATCGATATTATATTTTTTTTCTAAATCCAAAATCTTCTAATTTGATCAGTTAAAACCAATTCATATTCTAATTTCTTTCATTTTTTTCAATATTCATAATATATATATATATCATAAGTCATTTAGAATAATTTGTTGCTTGCATCAAAAAATATATTTTCTTTTTTAACAATGTTTTATTTTCGAAAAATAAGAATAAATTTTTGGTCTTAATTGCCTACTTATCAGATACAGTAATCTATGATTTCTTGAAAAAAAATTGTAATTTATTACATTTTAGCAGTGATAATGAAACAGATAAAATAATTATTTTTGTGGATGCATTCAATTTTATTTATTTTTTCAAATAAATTGAATGGGCTGCTAATTTATCAATTAGCATTCAGGGTGTTTTTATTCAATACAATGATCACCTTTTTACATGAAATATATTATTCAATAAAAGAACAAATACATCTAATCAAAATGGTGAAAAAAAGTTTAATTTTTTTTCGGGTAAAAAATAAATAAGCATTCAAAATTTGTTGGATGATATTAAATAATCTTCATTTTTTCATTGCCATTTTCTGGATATGAAACTTTTGAGTTAAAATATTAATAAAAATGGAAGATTTTTATTACAATGATTTAATATGCCAAGCTTATTCTATTTTCTAGACTTTTTTTGATATTTATGATTTTAATTCTCAAATAAACAGATTTTTTTTTTTAAAATTGAATTGATGAATAATCTCTGAAAAATAAATGGATTTATTAAAACTATAAAAATATCTTCTCAACTTTTGAATTACATTTCAATTCCAATTCAAAATAAAATTTGAATTCAAATATTCTGTGATTACGAATGACTTTTTGAGAAAGTTATTTATTTTGAAATTTTGTTTTATCAGAAATTTATTTTGCAATATTTTTAATGCAGTTAAGCATTAGATCATTTCTGTTTTTAATTTATTAAGTAAAGTATCATTTTCTCAACTATCCATTTTATTTGAAAACGATATCTACCGTTATTTTTTAACATGACGATTACTTTAACGATTAAATTTTCAATTGCTATTGAGCCTTTTGTATTGAAAAAAAAAATGAAAAATCTCAATCACATACAATTCTATACTTTTATTCAAAAAATATTATTTAAAATTTTCAAAGATAATTCTTTTCAGAAACGCAAATTTTCTTTCTTGAGGATAGTCTTTCACTTCATTATAATACAGATTTTGTCGAGATAAAGTTGTTCATGCAATATAATGATTTTTCGAACTCTCCTAACGACCAAGAAATAAAAATAAATCTTACATTCCAAACTATTTCTCATAACATATTAAGTAGTAATGATCCAATTAAAAAATTACCTATTAAAATTACAGTAAACAAATATGATACGATACATTCTTTATACACAATTATAAACAGTCAGAAGGAAAATAATACAGATGAATTACATTTCAAAAAATATACTTTTTTATACAATGGAAATGTATTAAATCCAAATTCAGCATTATCTTTTTCGTTTTTTGGAATTAAAAATAATGATACAATCAGTGTGATTGAAGAGTATTTGCCAAATACAGATTCGCTGACCAGTACAAAGAATAGACAGTTGAAGAATTTGAGTTTCACAGATTTTTGTAAAAGAAAAGGTAAATTTCTTGAACAAGGAAGACTACGAGATGTTTTATTATCTAGAATTGAAGGAAATTTGATTTGCTACCGAAAATACGTTTATCGTTTTGAACAGATGGCAGGAAACGAAAAAGATTATAAGAAAAATCGTTCCAATACAGTAGTTGAGGAATCTCAAGAAGCACCATCAACACATATGCTTCCACAGACTTGGTCTGAGGAAAATACTATGTTTCCAAAGAATTAATTGTGTATATTATTAGTTGTAAGTATTTATATATTAAGTTATATAAAGTGAAGCTTTTTTAATTCTGATAATAATAAAGAGATTTAATCGTGATATAATTTTTAAATTTATATACTAAATATTTTTTTTTATAGACGCTGTGTAAAGAATTATCAGCTCTGATTTTTTATTCGTAATAACAGGTATTTATACCCTATGATTATCTTTTTTTATAAGGTATAAATTGTGTTGTTATTAACAATTTTTTGAATTATTTATTTTAACGTTTCAATTCAAAATCTTCTTAATAGCATTCTTTTAAAATTATAATATCTAAATATATATTTTAAATAATAATAAACAATAAATCAAAATATCCGAAACTCTAAACCATAATTTTTACTATGGATTTTAAAATAGAAAGTTTAAAGTTTAAAAATAATTATTTAGAATCATAATTTCTGGTAATATTTGCTAGTTAATAATAAAATAATATATACCACAACTATTTCTTTGATAATATAAATTTTACTATTTTTGGTGGTAATGCATTTATTCATGAATGAATATTTAATTGTCAATCAAAACTTTTATAAATATTTATATGAATCAATAATAACATAAATAAATGAAAAGAAATATTTCCATTATTCTTTATAATAATAATAACAACAACAATAATAAAATTGATTGGTTAGATCTTTATAATTATTCTTTTAAAAAAAAACTAGAGATAGAAAGATTATATTTTATACATTATTAGTCATCGGCATCTTCATTGCTTTTGGTTACTAAATCTTCAGCAGTAAGTTGAATAATCTTCGGATTCCTTTCCCAAATTGGTTTAGTTTCAATACCACTTGACATCAAACACATAGATTCAACATATTTTTTGCCTTTTGGTATAATTTTTATTGCCTGGTCAGCCGCATCTGTAATATTTTCACCTAAATGATCAAAAGTGAAGTTAAAAGCGCCAACTCTCATCATCAGCTTTTTATCTTGCTTGACATATAATTCACTACACTCTGTTGCTTTTTTGATTTCATTGAATATTTGATCACTATCATTTATATCGAGTGTTACAATAATGGGCTGCTTATTTCTGGAGAAAAACTGACTTCCGAGTCGTGATGGAAGAACAGATGCTGCAGCATGTTCACAAAAGAAAATAGGTGTTGTGCTAAGCATTTCATCACGCGATTTTCTTGTTGTAAATTTCTTCTTTAACATTGATATGGAAATTGCTTTTAATTTAATGCTGCCCAATTTGGAAGGTTTGTCAAATGCAGCTTGCCATGTGGCTGCCTCACCAGTTACAAAAACGATTGGTGGATGATCAGGTGAACATTCAATAGGGAAAGGACGAACAGGATGCATTAATGAAATTCTGTGAGGACCTGATTGACTTTTAGGAGCTTTCTTTAAGTATATAACTAGGAAAACAGGAGGACATTCTCTTCTTTTGGTACATTTGGTATATTTTTGCTGTAAAACAATGGCACCATGTTTTGCAGCACCGAATGTCAAAGGAGTAAAACTCTCTGCTTTTCCATCTTCGTTTGACATGGAGAGAATTTATAAGGCGGGTCTATGAACAAATTTCAATTCAATTAAAAATTCATCGAACTTTTTGATAATTATTTACATTTGAAGTCTATTTAATCTAATATGCATCGCGTTTCTCATTTTCGATATGATCTCGGAATGAGCTGTTATATATTTCATTTATACTAAAACATTTTCATGCATTTTATATATCTGTTCTCTTAGAGAACTTCTCTACAAACAATAATTTTTTTTTTTATAATTCGAAAAGATAGATTAGAATTGTTTTGCAGACACAACATCATCTTTCATGTTTTAATAATTATGAACTTCGTGTTAATTAATCTTGAATATGAAAAGATAAAATAACTTCTTATTTAATAATACTTTTTTTAATTAAAAACATAAAGACCGGATTAATAAAGTATTTCATCACATCTTTGTTTTGCGTTAACGCAGGAGTAATAGATATTAAGGGCATAATAATTGAAAAGTATTTATCAAGTATGCCTTTGTTTCATCACTTGCTGATGCAATACCATTTAATGCTGAAACAATTTGGTGAAATTCTGAAATGCTAATATCGCCTTCATTTAATGAATTTTTTCTAATATCATTAAACTTCTCTCTTTGCTGATCAGCCCATGCACGAAATTCCTTTTCAAGCCGGGTGACCTTTTTTATTTCCTCATCTAGTTGAGAATTTAGTGCGTTCAAATCTGTTGGAATAGTCATTTGTATTAGGATATTTTAATAATTTAATAAACTGACAATATTTCCTTTCAATTAAACCTTCGAAAGGTAACCTCAAAAAATTAACCCGACCACATTTTTTTTTTTCGGGTCACTACCCAAAAAAAAAGTGAAGAGTTCGTGTTTGACCCTTCTGTTTCTCTTTTGTTTTTAGTATTAATTCTTTTAAAATTATGTATTATATGCTATTTAATATTAAATGGTATATTCTTTAAAAGTAAATTTTGCTTTCCTAATTTATTTTTTTTATATAATGACTTGTGATATAAAAATTGCAGGTATAGTTTAAATTTTACGCAAGTAAAGGCAAAAGCAATAATTAGAAATTATTTTCAATATTTTTTCTTTCAAAAGCAAAAACATGAAGCTTAGGGCTGTAAAATCTGATATATTTTTTGATTAGAACAAAACTAATATATCCTCATTTTTATTCGATATCATATTTCATATTGAAAAAGTGCTTTAAACTTTAATGAAAAAGAAGCAAAAAAATTAGTAATAATTTAGGTGCGGAAAAAGTATCATTTCAAAAAAAAATTTTCAAAAAACTATCCTAAAAAAGTGACAGCGTACAAAAAGTATTTTGGATGTCTATTACTTATTGATTATCGTAAAAAAAAGTGTATATTTTGAAATATTAACTTTTTTTAAATATTTTATTTTCAGATAAGTTTTTTTGATATAACGGCATTTGTTATATTTAACAAATGGATGCATATAACAAGAACATTGGGAGGAAAAATCTTAAAATTTTATTTATTTTTCTTGTTTTTTAATTATGTAACACTAGAGTATATATATACAAAATAAATTATTATTCGTTTGTGTAATATCAAAATAATATGTATATTTTAGGTGAGACCAAATATTTATTAAGAAATTAATATTTTTTTTATGAAAAAATTTCAATTAACTTACTTATTTTTTGAATTCAATAATTTTTTTAATTTTTTGGTTACCATCACTTGAAAAACCTCTTACTCTTCTCAATTATCCTCATACACATGAATCAGCTTTGAATTTTCTGAGTTTTACATTTATTGCACACAAATTTTCAAATAATTTATATTTTATTATTTTATTCTTATATCTTCATCTTAAAGTGAATATTGAGAAAAAAAATCTAAAATAATTATATGATAAAAAAAGATTAAAATAATTTTTGAATAATAAATTATATATAAATAAGTTTTGTATGAAATATTTTTTAAATAATTATCTGTAAAAAAAAGATTATTTAAACAAGCAATGATTAATTGTCCTGTACAAATTTCATATTAGCAAAATAGAGGCGTTTATTTAAAATATAGTATTTTGGTAATTAAAAAAGTAAAATCTGGCTGCTGAGGTTTTGGCTGCTAAGGTTTTGGCTGCTAAGGTTTTGGCTGCTGGTGCTTTGGCTGCTGGTACTTTGGCTACTGGTACTTTGGCTGCTGGTGCTCTGGCTGCTGGTGCTTTGGCTGCTGGTGCTTTGGCTGCTGGTGCTTTGGCTGCTGGTGCTTTGGCTGCTAAGGTTTTGGCTGCTGGTGCTCTGTCTGCTGAGGTTTTGTCATTTTTTATAATGGAAATTGATCTTATTAGCAATTCTTTCTAAAGAGCAACCATTAGCTTTCATATCACAAATTTCCATTTGAACTTGGCTGAATATTTCTTTCTCTTCTTTTGTCCACCTAAGATCAATTTCCATTATAAAAAATGACAAAAAAGCCGATTAATTTTATGCAACCGTCAAGCATTATTCAATTTTCAAATTTACTAAAATTGATAAAAATGGTAAGATATTTTCAAAAATTAATTAATTATTAATATATATCCAATTTTATAATTTTTCTATTCTTTTTCAAATTTCTCTCAATTAACCTAAAAAATTCATTGAATTTTTCAGCTAAAAAAATCATATTTAAATAAATCTTTTCAATATTTTGATAATCCCATTTAATTAAATGAGAGGAGTATGAGGTTAAATTGAGAAGAGTATGAGGTTTTTCAAGTGATGGTATATTGAATATTTTAAAGTATTTGTTCACAATTTAGGTATTAATTGAATACATTAATAAACTGAGTTCAAAAAACTTTACCTCCATTTCAAATTTTAAATCATTTTATCTTTTTTATCAAACAATTTAATTGCATCATTCTTCAGTAATAATATATTATATAATTAGCATAATATTACTTAAATTATAAAAAAATAATTCATATTTAAAATATAAAGATATGATTATTATAAATTGAGAGGGAGGTAATGTTTTTTGAACAAGGTTTATTCATACAATATTATGAATCAAATATATATTATTACTCAACTATTATAATATTAATATAAATCTATATATATTTATAAATTATTTATTTTATATATATAAATTATGAAACGATTAAATAATAAAATATTTAATCAGAGTAGATACAGATTTATACTTATTATTTTAAAAATTCATTAAACTTTTTGAAACATCAACCATTTGATTTAACGTCATTTTCTCTACAAAATTCATTTAAATTATATTTACAATTTCTTAAATATCTTTTTATTTTCAAAATTTTTTTAAATAATTTATTATTATTCTAAAAATAGAAAATATAATTTATTCAAAAATACAAACTTTTTCAATAGAAATTTTAAAAATTTTTTATAGGCCTTATTAAGGTATTCATTCAATTTTGTAGTATTCAAAAAGTGACAACGAAAATACATATTTTGCGAAATATATCATTATAAATTTTAATTTTTTTTATTAAATATTCATAAAATTAATAATATCATTATATAATATATTTAAATTATTGTATATCTTGCTAAAAGTAGAGATAATTTCATAAATAATCACTCAGCTAATCTTTTCAACCTGAGTTAAAATTTGAAAAATTGGCCATATTTTTTGATTTTAAAAAGATTTATTTTAAAAAATCAAAAATTCCGACGCTGGGGACTTTATTTTGGATAGATTTTTTCTTTGAATACTTTACATATTTTTACTTTTCAGAAATCTTTATTTTCTCACAATTTTACAATTGTTTATATCTTACAATCTCACAATTATTTCTTAAAAAAATGCTCAATATTCTGAAGCATATAATAATTTCATAGAATTGATCTCAATTTTCTGATGATTCAAATATTTCATAAAAAATAAATTCAATTTAATAAATTAACTAAAAAATATATCTTATATTTTAAATTGGATTTTCCTCATATTTGCTATAATATTTATACAAAACATCATTTTTTTTCTAAACTTATCAAATTGTAAAATTTTCATTCAAAAAGAAAAATTAGTTTATTTTTATATCATACGTCAATTTTACCATTATATTTAGTAAATAAATTTTTTATCATCATATATTTTATTATATTATAATATGATAAAATATACTGCTTTTGTTCAACCTTAATATGGTCTTTTTTTATTCATTTATTATGAATCAAGATTTTTATTGTTTTTTAAGTTAATATAATCAAAAAATTCATCAATAGAAAAATAAGAATTAGAAATGTCATTGCAAGTAAAATAATCTTGAATTTTCATAATTATTGATTGATTAAAATCAATGTCCCCTATAAATGCTAGGGACTTAGTATCAAATACTAAAAAAAAGAATATTCGATTTAATTTTTCTTTTCATAATTCTATATAAAATTTCTTTTTTTTCAAATTGCATTGAGGAGATTAAATTTTGAGATTTACTAATATATTCTAAAATTGTTTGATTATTCCATGTTAAAATCGCGATTGAAATAATTAAATCACACAATTCACGAAATAATTCATTTGAAACTTTTGAATTGAAAAATTGAATAAAAATGTTTTTGATATCAATATCTCTGCAATTAAATTTTGAATAATAAAACTAATATATTATATAAATTGCTACATAGCTCTTAAAGATAATTATTATAATGATGTAAAATTAAACAAATAAAAGAATATAAAAAAGTTATCAAAAAGATATAACGTATTAATTGGTTAATTATTAAAAAAATTTAGTTAACCAAAAATTATTCTTTTATCAAATCAATTAAAATAATAGAAATATGCATTAAATATGTCATATTACAATCATAAAGTTTAATCAAAATTCGATAATTAAGGAATTCTTAATTGATTTGAAATAAAAAATATTTTCATTAATATATATCTATTACATTTTTTAAATAATAAATAAAAATAAAATATAAAAATGTATTTAGCATTGCTATTGTATTAAATAATTTTCTGTTGGCGGAGGGCGAATGTGAACTATGCACCGCACCCCGATCGTGTAAACTAAATCAGAATATGTTTATCACACTGGTTCTGAAGGACCAGTCCGCTATATAATTTTTTATATAGCGTGTCAATCAACATCATTAAATTATAAAATACTGGAATAACTAAATTGAACGAGCATAATAATATCATAATAATATTCAGATTTATAAATAATGCATAAAACAATTACTTATAAATTAATCAATACTTTTTTCATTTTTATAAGTTAATTAAGCATTAAATCAAGTGAAAATGAAAGACTATGAATAAATAATTTTTGCAAAAATAAAATAATGTATAAGAAGAATGATTTATGATATAAGTAAATATTTTGCAAATAAAATTTACAGGAAAGTGATTTCAAAATCCAATTTTTCAAGAAATTGGTATAAGCATTTTTATAATTAAAAAAAAAAAGTAAAAATTTTCATTAAAAAAGATTAAATATTGCCTAATGTAATTATTTAATTATTTTTTATATAATACTTTATTCAATATGCAAAGATAAAAGTATTTTAAAAATTTCGGGTCAAAAACCGCTTTGGGTAAGCGGTAATTTGCGACCCCTGGTCAAAATATACCTAAAATTTTTGACCCGATGGCAAAAAGGTAAATCGGGTACCCCTTACAAGGTCTACTTTCAATTTCATATATTTTAAAATAGAAGCCTGAGTAATAAATAATAATAATAATAATAATAAAATAAGTAATTATAAGTTTATCTAAATACATTTATTTTTTACATAAAAAAACAAGAATGCAAATAATATTTGGTATCAATTACTAGAACGCAATAATTTTGTTTTATAATGTAATATTGAGCACCATGGGTGTTGAAATATCCCAAACGGAGTTAAAATTACTTGATAAATAATATGAAGTTTTTGCATCATCTGTGGCCAAATGAAGCGACAATATATTCTGGAACTGAAAATCACTGATAGGTTGTGAAAAGATGAATGATTCATCATTTGAATTATCAAAATGGGCAATAATATAATTTGGTCCTAAAAATTTTTTATCATATAAACGCAATTCTGCATTATCAAATGATAAAAAAGAAGCAAAACATGAAATCTTTTTTTCTTGGTAGGATTTTTTTGATGCCAGATATCTAATTTTGGTTTTTCCCCTAATTAAAAGAGATTTTAATGCAAAATATAAGCTAAACTGATCAGAATTAAGATTTTCTATAAAACTTAGGCATTGAGGAGAATAAGTGAAAATATCAATAGATGATGGATCTTCGTCAAAAAGTGCTGAAAGAACTTGGATTGTATCAATTCGAATTGGAACGAGAAATGATTGAGGATTGTGAAACATGAATGCTCGCGATACTTTAGCATCTTTATCCAAACGTTTTTTGCTATTTGCTGTATTCATTTCATTATTTTGTAATTGAACAGATATCGGACGATTTGCTGATGTTTGAGCGATATACTTCCCAGAAAGTACGCTTGAATCTGATTTACTTTGCGAAAATTGGTAATATTCAACAAATGATGATAAATCTTTGGACATAACATCACATTCATCAATCATAACTAATTGATTAGCAATTGATTCGTTATTCAAAGTATCTGAGATCAAAAATGTAGCAATAAATGCTTTATTATCTGCAATAATAGACTGGGATGAAATTTGCTTTGAGGCAGTGGCAATATCAAAAAAATTAATATATTTATTATTTTCAAGAATAATCTTAAAATCACTTATATTTGTAAAGGATGTTAACATTGTAATTTCTGCACCATTTGAATGCGCTTTTCGAATAGCTGGTATTAGCGATTGAGATAAAATTGTTAAATTGATTTCTGAAAAAGACAATAAAACCTTTTTATGGGCATTTTCAATTCCTTTTGCAATTATACCGATTAGGTAAGCGGCATCATCTGAAATGATCACATTTGGAATTTTCGTGCAGGATTTTTGTATCATATTATTTGATTGTAAAATTGAGTATATGAAAAATAGAGAAAAAAGAATCGACGATATGAAAATCAATGCCAAATAAGGCTCAAAATAGCAAGAATAAGTCTTCAGCATTCAAATCCAGTAATATAATAAAATTAACCCACTTTTTGAATTACAAATATTCATAAAAAAAAAATCACTTGCTATTCTTTATTAAGAAGAAAGTTAACATTTAAAAAAGAAAAAAAAAGGCTTCATCATTGACTTTCCCATCAAATACTATGAAAATTTAGAAAAAGGAACAATCTTTTTGATAATAAATAACATTGAAATATAGGAATTCATTAAACTTTCCAGTTAAAATGATATTAATTTGTTGACTTTTCTTATTTGAACATAGTTATTTATAATGTTGTGATATAGGATAACCTAAAATAATAAAAATTATTCCTTCATATCTTATAAAAAAAATAGTAAAATATCAGTTTCCTTATATAAAGAATTTCAAAGATAAGAAATTATAATATTTCTTAAGGAATGTCATTATTATGAAATAAGAATGGGATATTCTGAACTTGCGCGAGTTGCATTGAGTCAAGCTCGTCAAAACAAACTTCTGTTCCATGACTATTAAAGTTTGCAGGGAGAGTATCATTAAAAGGCTGAAAGTTTGAATTGAATTCTTCTGTTGGAAGACTAACTTGAGGAGTAGGATCTAAGTTTAATTGAAGTTGCTGTGCAGGTGGTACAAGAGGATTATCTGTATGATTTATAAGAACTTCTTTAATATTATGCAAAGAAATAAGAGCAAGTTTTACCAATTCAGGCTTTTTTACAGTGAATTGCTCTATTGCAGCTGCTATTTCAAGCAGTCTCTCGATAGTCATATCGTTCTGATCTAGCTTATCCATGTATCACTTGATTTTATATAGAAATCCACTTTTTCAATACAATATAATAACGATCTTTTTCAAATATATTTCTCCTGTTTTGCAAACTACACCAATTTCTCTTGTTTTTTAAATGGCTTATCACCAATTTTATTTTTTTCTGAATATGTTTAGTCGTTAGCCTAAAATTTTTTTCAAACTTTTTGTGAATTTTCACTTCACCTTAAAATGATACTTTAACCGTTTTTTTCACCTTTATTTTGATGTAAAAGATCATTTTGTTTAGAAAGAAAATTCACATTGCAGAAAAAAGACATTGCGATCAAAATACAAGAAGATATAACAGATTTATTTGAATTTATCCAAGAATTATACCATGGTTCATCTTCAACAATACATTTGGTTAAATATAAAAAGAATGGAAAACTTTATGCAATGAAAAAATTGTACTGGAATTTATGTCCACCTCGCATTTTCCATGAGTTTCAAATCATTCGCATGTGTAATCATCAAAATATTATACATGGCAGTCGTATTTTTATGAAAGATAATTCAAATATTTTTGTTATTCTACAATATTTCGAAAATGTTCCATTTTCAGCAACAATAAATTCTTTCAACAGAAAAAATATTTATTATTATATGAAAGGACTTTTGAGTGCTCTTTCTTATTTGCACAGTAAGAAAATAATTCATTTTAATGTTAAACCACCAAATTATCTTTATAATCCCAATTCATTTTCGGGGAAGTTAATTGGATTTCAATCCAGTAGTTTTGAAACTACCATTGAAGATAACGATTTGAATCATAAAAGTTTAAATGCAGGCAATCCTTATATCAAAGTAGATATAACTAATCCTCAGAATTCTCCAAATAGAGAATTATTTACCACATTGTCTATTGGGACTAATGGATATAAAGCTCCTGAAATTTTAATGAGAACTGACCATTTAACAACTGCTGTTGACATTTGGAGTGCTGGAATTATTTTACTTACAATTCTTACAAAAAGATATCCTTTTTTTTCATCAAATGATGATCTTGATTCGTTATGTCAAATATCTAATATAATAGGGACAGAAAAATTAGAAGGTGCTGCTGCTGAATGTTTTCGGCAAATAGTTTTTCCATATGAGGTTAAAACAACCGATATAAAATTGATTGTAATTGCCTATAATCCTCGAGTTTATGAACTCAAACTCCCAGATTCAATATATGACTTACTCTCAAAAATGTTAGAGCCATGCCCAAGCAAGAGAATAACCGCGGCTGATGCCTTAAGACATCCTTTTTTTATCAATAGTATGACCCTTTCTCCGAATGCAAAAGGGATCAATCAAAAATGAGTTTTCTTGAATAATTCTACAAGTATTATAACATAAATCTTCATTCTAAGGCACAAAACATCGCCAAGATAGTTCTTAAATAAGAAAAAGCTAAAGATATTTCTTAAATTTTCTAATACTTCTTCAAGAATATGACAGATATCAATTCTATTCAAACATAAAAAATAAATATATATATATATATATATAAATTTAATAAATGAACAAATATCAAAAATAGTCAACCAGTTTACATCAATTCTTTTGCTACACATACAAAAAATTTAACTACTATTATTGTTCATAGCAAATTTCTCCAAACTAAAATATTCTATGGAGTTGAAGAAGCATTTTCATTTATCAATACTCTTTCAAAAGACATCCCGTAGTTAAGCAGGATTGCGAATGATTAAAATCAGCAACCATTTCTATTTATAGAATTAAAATTTTAGAAATAAATAATACTTTATATATGTTATCATTTTATTCATTTTTATACATTATAATAAAATATTCCAATATAATTAACTATGACATTTTTATTCTTTATTTCCTAATTTCAAAGTTTATATTTCATTTTTACTTTGAACTTCAAAGTTTGAAGTATCAACAAAGAAAAAAGAAAAATTTTCATATCACAATTCCACATATATTAAACAATGACTTCTTTTTCACCTAAAGAAATACAAGTTGTTTCTGATTGGGGGAAAGAAGAACTTGTTAAATCGTTAAAGGTTCCATCTGCATTTGATATTTTTCAATCATTGATACAAAACGGTGAAATTGATATTCCGACGATTTCTCGCAAACTTGCTTTCAAACTCGGATCGAAAAATGGCCAGTTTTTAATGAGGCTACAAAAGTTTATAAAAACTCTACAAAGAGAAGGTGCTGATTCTATCAATCTTCAAGAACATAAAGAAATTTATCAAATAAATCTTCGTGAGAAAAAAAATACAAAAAAAGATGGTGAACCTGAATCCGAGCAGGAAACTCATACGGTAACTAATGCCGAGCCTAATCAATATGGCGCGACTCAAATAAAAAAATCTGTGTTTTTATCCGGCAACGACAATAGTAAAAAAACAATTTTGGTCACTGTTTCATTCGAAGACAAAGATGGAGACAACAAGGGAAACAATAACAATCAAGAAACCTCAGAAAAAAAAGAGGAAGATAATTCCCAAAAATCAATTGAAATTAACGAATCTGAAAATATTCAAAACCAGAAAGAAGCAGAAAATGATAAAAAAGAAGATACTGATGATAAAGAAATATATAAACCAATCGACATTGATAACGATTCTGGTGATGGAGAAACTGAAAATCTTGATCCTCAAGATCCAAGACAGCAATTTATTGAAGCTCACAAAAAATATCTATATGCCAGAGAAGAAGCTAGATTTAAGATCAATCAAAAAATCAATTATAATCTAAATGCACCAAAAGTGACATTTCAACCAAGAGGCTGGCAAAATCTTTTTACCCTCACAAAATCAAGCAGTGACAACGAAGAAGAAGAATATGAAGAAATAGAAACAACAAACATTCTTGTTGATGATGATACCCCATTTCCAACCTTAACACAAACACAGAAGACAGAGGATTCATCTTCGCCAAATAATAAAAGCCGTAGGAGAAGACATCATGGCCATAGAAGTAAGAAGCACTGAATTTTATCATTTTGTTTGTAAATATTTCATTATTATTTGAATATTATAATTTTTTGTATTCAATTTTTGAATAAAAAACGATCAGTTTCAATCATAAAAAAAAAAGATGAAAAACAAATAATATAATATTATATTTTAATAACATTTTTTCCCCTTTTTCAGGGGCTTTCTGCTTGGATACAGTTAAGGTTCGCTTTTCTTCTACTTACTAATCGAGGCAATTCAAGTAATTCAGAATCTTTATTTTCAACATCTTTAATAGTTAGCTTCTTTGAAGGTCTTATTGAGGAACTCCTTGAATTATTCGATTTAGTTGTCTTTATAGTAATTTTTGCAGTTGATGGATTTTCTGCATCATTAGTAAATTTAGATTCTTGATTTCTTTTGAGCCGCAATTCACGAAACTCAATTGCCCTTCTTTCTCTTTCACGCTTCTGTTTAAATCTTTCTATTTTAATTTTGTTTGATTCGATAAAGAATGCAAAATCTTGTTGTTGCTTCTTTCTTAAAGAATCTGTAGCGTCATCAAAATCACGCTGCATTTTCTTAAAGGCTTCTTCTGATTCTTGTTTCTTTAATATATCAATTTTCTTTTTTAGTTGTTCGGCTTCAACAAATTTTGTTTCAGTAAGAAGGATGTTTAATTGCCTATTGAGTTCCGCAAGCCTATTTGAAGGACGATTATATAATCGTTTTTTCTGTTTTGAATTCCAAATTTTTTCAAGATTATTCAGATCTTCTTGATGTGATAAGCGAAGATCTTTTTCTGCTTTCCTTTGAACAGTTTGCATTTCATTTAGTTTCTTTTTGGTATCTTTATCAAAGTCAACCAAACATTTCTGACAATTCTTTTTAATTTCATCTTCTGGATTTGTATATTTGATATTGACATTAATTGTTTCACCGACATCAACATCAACGTTAATTTTGAGGTCATTATCATCATTTTTGGCCAAAGTTTTAGTTATAGTCTTTGTTTTTGACGCTTGAGATAATGATGATTGTTTCCTCTTTTTCTTTCTAATAATAACATTTGTAACATGTTTAAATACATTCGTTGTTATGAGCCCATCTTTGAATCGTCTTTCACGTGCATCTCTGTGAAGATCTTCTTCGAGCAATTCGAGGACTTGCTCAAGCTGCTCGATAGTTGCATCATCAAGTGGATCGAATAAAAAGGCACGCGATTTAAGCATCAATATTTCACTATTATCAATCTTTTCACTTTCAGTTGCGCTTTCATAGTTATCATTATTATAATATCTGCGAGTTTCTTTAGCTGATCTCCCCTTTTTCTGCTTACTATCTACTGGGCTTTGGATTTGATGATAATGGCGTCTATGATGGCGGCGATATTGATGATATGAATCATCATAATCGTTATCATCGTCATCATCATTAGTATCATCAACTTCAGGCATCCTTCTTCTTGCTCTAATACTAGAATTTCTACTTGAGCTTACTGAATTCCAATTTGATCTTGTAGAAGGCTCTTTAATTTGCTTATTTGATTTTTGACCATAATATTCACCAATACGATCACTTTCATCTTCGAATGATTCTTCAGTGGAAAGATAATTTTGGCTATCTGCCTGTTCTTCTTGCATTTGAGGCCTGGCAGCACTTCGATGACGCGTTCTTGGGTTGTTTACATTACTGTAATTTGAAGAAGGAGGAAGCGGCTGTGCTTCATAAATATTACATTGAATATCAGCATCTGTTGTTTTTACATTTTTTCTTTCACTCCGACGCATCATCCTTCTTCCTCTTCCATCGGAACTGCTCATCGGAGGCTCGCTTGGCTCGACAATCGGATTTGCAGGACTTTGGAAACTTTCATTTTCTTCTGAATTTGAAAGATCAACTTTTTGAATACTTTTCTTTTCTTTTTTATGACGTGGCTTAACTTTGCTTGGCTGCTGCTGATCACTCTCTTCTTGGCCAACAACTCGCGCCTCCGCCTTCTTGCTGCCGCCTTCTATTTCTATATCTAAGACGATGGTTGGCACTTTTGAGTGGCTGGAGCCTTCGTGCGTCTTAATTTGCACTTTTTTGGGCTTTGGTGAAGTGACCTCTTTTGCTTTTTCGTTTTTGATTGAAGGGGACTGAGTGTCAGGCGCCTGGACTGGCGACTTGGGCTTGATGATCGACTTGACTGGTGAGTCACTCAGCTGCGGCGACTCTTTTTGCGCTTCATTTTCTTTCTGTTTTTCGATTTCTTTCTGTTTTTCGATTTCTTTCTGTTTTTCGATTTCTTTCTGTTTTTCGATTTCTTTCTGTTTTTCGATTTCTTTCTGTTTTTCGATTTCTTTCTGTTTTTCGATTTCTTTCTGTTTTTCAATTTCTTTCTGTTTTTCGATTTCTTTCTGTTTTTCGATTTCTTTCTGTTTTTCGATTTCTTTCTGTTTTTCGATTTCTTTTTGTTTTTCGATTTCTTTCTGTTTTTCAATTTCTTTCTGTTTTTCGATTTCTTTCTGTTTTTCGATTTCTTTCTGTTTTTCGATTTCTTTCTGTTTTTCGATTTCTTTCTGTTTTTCGATTTCTTTCTGCGCTTCATTTTCTTTCTGTTTTTCAATTTCTCTTTGTTTTTCGATTTCTTTTTGTTTTTCGATTTCTTTTTGCTTTTCGATTTCATTTTGTTTTTCGATTTCATTTTGCTTTTCGATTTCATTTTGTTTTTCGATTTCATTTTGTTTTTCGATTTCATTTTGTTTTTCGATTTCATTTTGTTTCTCGATTTCTTTTTGTTTCTCGATTTCTTTTTGTTTCTCGATTTCTTTTTGTTTCTCGATTTCTTTTTGTTTCTCGATTTCATTTTGTTTTTCGATTTCTTTTTGCTTTTCGATTTCTTTTTGTTTTTCGATTTCTTTTTGTTTTTCGATTTCTTTTTGTTTTTCGATTTCTTTTTGTTTTTCGATTTCTTTTTGTTTTTCGATTTCTTTTTGTTTTTCGATTTCTTTTTGTTCCTCGATTTCCTTTTCATCATGCGAGTCCTTATTTTCTATTTTCTCTTCATCTTTTAATTCAACATTTTTGCTTTCAATCGATTGAATCACTTCATCATCCTTTTCGTCTTTCTTGCTCTCTTCACTTTTTGCGTCTCTTGCTTGCTTTGGTTCACTTTTATCCGAATTTGAATCTGCCGAGTTGCTCATCACAGCAAAGTCGTCTGATCCAATCGACTCCTTATTCTCGCTCTCATCTTTCTCCTTCTGCTGGCTCTCATTTTCATTCCCTGACTTTTTCTCATTTGAATCGGATCCTTCGTTTGACTGCGACTTGTCAGTGATTTTAATGAAATCATCAGACTGGTTTGATCCACTCGACTTGCGTGATGACAAAGATTCTTTAGATTTTGTATTTTCATTTTCTTCGTTTTCATTTGTTTCTTTCATTTCTTCTTTCAATATTTCACTCTCGTTGTTTTTAATGTTTTCAATTTCTTTACAATCAAGTTTCTCACTTTCCTTTGAAATCAGTGAATGATCTTTCTCATCTTTTAGCTCTTCTTCTGCTCTTTGATTTTTGACTTCTTTTGTTTCTGCTTTCTCTTCTTCTTTTGATGAGTCCAGCTGATCACTTATGTTTAGGATGCCATCTGACTCTTCAGGCGACTCTTCTTCCTTATTCTTTCCTTTTTCTTTCGTTTGTGGCGACTTGCTTGCTTCATTCATTTCTTCTTTCAGCGCTTCACTTTCGTTGTTTTTAATGTTTTCTTCTTCTGCTGTGTCAAATTGCTCACTTGGCTCTGAAATGGAAACACATTTCCCAATCTTTTTGGGCGTTGCTTCTTTTTCTTTTGTTTGTTGTGAATCGCTTGTTTCATTCATTTCTTCTTTTAGTGCTTCACTTTCTTTGCTTTTAATGCTTTCTTCTTCTGCTGTGTCAAATAATTCACTTCCCTCTGAAATAGAAACAGGTTTCTCGACCTTTTTTGAACTTGTTTCTTTTAAGTTTTCTTTTGATGGTTCGCTGACTTCATTAATTTCTTCTTTCATTATTTCACTTTCGTTGTTTTTAATGTTTTCTTCTTCGGTTGTGTCAAATTGCTCACTTGGCTCTGAAAATGAAACTTGTTTGACTTTCTTTGTTGGTGACACTTTATCTTCTTCTTTTGACTCCTTCGCTTCTTTTGACTCTTTGATTTCATTGTTCAATATTTCACTCTCTTCTGATTTGAAATTTTCTTCTTCCGTAGTGCCAAGGCTCTCACTAAGTTCTGAATTTGAATTTAGTTTTTGCGTTTCTTTCGTTTCTGTTTCTTCTTCTTCATCTTCATCAACATCCAGCAATTGAAATTGATTTTCTGATTCTTCTTCTTCCTTTTCATCTTTTGGTGATTCACTGTTTTCATTCATTTCTTCTTTCAGTGCTTCACTTTCTTTGTTTTTGATGTTTTCTTCTTCTGCCGTGTCAAATTGCTCACTTGGCTCTGAAAATGAAACATGCTTTTCGACTTTTTTTGGAGTTGCTTTTTTTGGCGATTCGCTAGTTTCATTCATTTCTTTATTTAGTGCTTCACTTTCGTTGTTTTTGATGTTTTCTTCTTCTGCCGTGTCAAATTGCTCACTTGGCTCTGAAAATGAAACCTGCTTGACTTTCTTTTTTGGCGATTCATCATCTTTTTCTTTCGATGCTTCATCTGCTTCTTTCATCTCCTCTTTCAATATTTCGCTTTCATTGTTTTTAATGCTCTCTTCTACAGTTGAATCAAGTTTCTCACTTGGCTCAGAGACAGGGATCTGCTTGACAGCATCATCTGACTCCTCTTCTTTTACTTCCTTTAATTCGAAGCCGTCTTCTTCTTCCTCTTCAATTTCAGGCAGTTGATTTGGCTGAATGACGTCAACTTCTTCTTCCTTTTTATCTGCTTCGTTGTGCTTTTCTTGCTCATCAGGAAGCTGAAGCTTGCTTTCTTCTTCTTTTGATGAGTCCAACTGGTCACTTATGTTTAGGACGCCGTCTGACTCTTCTAAGGATTCTTCTTCTTTTTTATCTTTTGGTGATTCACTGTTTTCATTCATTTCTTCCTTTAATGCTTCACTTTCTTTGCTTTTTATGTTCTCTTCTTCAGTTGTGTCAAATTGTTCACTTGGCTCTGAAAATGAAACTTGTTTGACTTTCTTTGTTGGTGACACTTTATCTTCCTCTTTTGACTCCTTCGCTTCTTTTGACTCTTTGATTTCATTGTTCAATATTTCACTCTCTTCTGATTTGAAATTTTCTTCTTCCGTAGTGCCAAGGCTCTCACTAAGTTCTGAATTTGAATTTAGTTTTTGCGTTTCTTTCGTTTCTGTTTCTTCTTCTTCTTCATCAACATCCAGCAATTGAAATTGATTTTCTGATTCTTCTTCTTCCTTTTCATCTTTTGGTGATTCGCCGTTTTCATTCATTTCTTCTTTCAGTGCTTCACTTTCATTGTTTTTGATGTTTTCTTCTTCTGCCGTGTCAAACTGCTCACTTGGCTCTGAAAATGAAACTTGCTTTTCGACCTTTTTTGGAGTTGCTTTTTTTGGTGATTCGCTAGTTTCATTCATTTCTTTATTTAGTGCTTCACTTTCGTTGTTTTTGATGTTTTCTTCTTCTGCCGTGTCAAATTGCTCACTTGGCTCTGAAAATGAAACTTGCTTTCCTTTCTTTTTTGGTGTAACTTCTTCTTCTTTTGATTCTTTGATTTCATCATTCAATATTTCGCTCTCATCTGCTTTAAACTTTTCTTCTTCTGTCGTGTCAAATTCTTCATTTGATTCTGAAATTGGAATTTGTTTTTGTGCTTCTTTTCTTTCAACTTCTTCTTCTTCATCAACATTTAGTAATTGAAATTGATTTTCTGACTCTTCTTCTCCCTTTTTATCTTTTGGTGATTCATCATTTTCATTCATTTCTTCTTTCAGTGCTTCACTTTCTTTATTTTTGATGTTTTCTTCTTCTGCTGTATCAAATTGCTCACTTGGCTCTGAAAATGAAACTTGTTTTTCTTTCCTTTTCGGAGTTTCTTCTTTTATGTTTTCTTTTGGAGATTCGCTTGCTTCATTCATTTCTTCTTTCAGTGCTTCACTTTCTTTATTTTTGATGTTTTCTTCTTCTGTTGTGTCAAATTGCTCACTTGGCTCTGAAAATGAAACTTGTTTTTCTTTCTTTTTCGGAGTTTCTTCCTTTTCTTTCTTTTTTGATGCTTGGTCAGCTTCATTTACTTCTTCTTTTAATGCTTCACTTTCATTATTTTTAATGTTCTCTTCTTCTGCTGTATCAAAAAGTTCACTCGACTCTGAAAAGGAAACCTGCGTTGGGACCTTTTTTGCTGCTGCTTCTTTTTCATTTGATTCTTTGATTTCATCATTCAATATTTCACTCTCATCTGCTTTAAACTTTTCTTCTTTTATCGTGTCAAATTCTTCATTTGATTCTGAAATTGGAATTTGTTTTTGCGCTTCTTTACTTGCAACTTTTTCTTCTTCTTCTTCATCAACGTCTAGTAATTGAAATTGATTTTCTGACTCTTCTTCTCCCTTTTTACCACCTTCATCTTCCTTTCCTTCGTTTTCTTTGGATGGCTCATCAGTTTCATTCATTTCTTCTTTCAGTGCTTCACTTTCTTTGTTTTTGATGTTTTCTTCTTCTGCTGTGTCGAATTGCTCACTTGGATCTGAAAATGAAACTTGTTTGCCCGTCTTTTTTGGACTTTCTTCCTTTTCTTTTGGTGATTCGCTGTTTTCATTCATTTCTTCTTTCAGTGCTTCACTTTCGTTGTTTTTTATGTTTTCTTCTTCTGCTGTGTCGAATTGTTCACTTGGCTCTGAAAATGACACTTGTTTTTCTTTCTTTTTTGGAGTTTCTTCTTTTATGTTTTCTTTTGGAGACTCGCTTGCTTCATTCATTTCTTCTTTCATTATTTCACTTTCGTTGTTTTTGATGTTTTCTTCTTCTGCTGTGTCGAATTGTTCACTTGGCTCTGAAAATGAAACCTGCTTGACTTTCTTTTTTGGTGTAACTTCTTCTTCTTTTGATTCATTTGTTTCTTTAATTTCCTCTTTCAATATTCCACTCTCATTATTTTTAATGTTTTCAATTTCTTTACTTTCCTCTGAAATCAACGAATTTTCTTTCATGTTTATGACAGCTTCTGACTCTTCTTCTTTGTATGAGTCACTTTTCTCGTTCATTTCTCCTCTCAGCGCTTCGCTCTCGTTGTTTTTGATGTTTTCTTCTTCGTTTGTGTCAAAAGTCTCGCTCCTCTCAGAAATGGAAATCTGTATCCGTATTTTTTTCGGTGCTGCTCCTTGCCTCTCTGCCACGTCTTCCTCTTCTTCCTCCTCGTCGCGAAGAATCTCTTCTTCATTTGAGTATCCGCTTCCCTCCTTCATCTCGTTTCTTAAAATTTCACTTTCGTTGTTTTTTATGCCTTCTTCTTCTTCAGCTGACTCTGCATTCTCGCTCAAATCTAGTGTCTCAATGGCTTCCTTCTTAATTCTCAGCTCATTCGGCAACTGGAGCTCGCTTGCATCTGCCTGTGAGTCATCTTTCTCGCTCTCGTTTAGTGCTTCTTTAAGGAGGCTGCTCTCTTTGTTTTTGAGGCTTTCTTCTTCATTTGAATTGTAAATTTCACTCGCTTCTGAATTGCTTATTTTGAGTGCTTTATGCGGCGATTCTTTCATTTCTGGCTCTTCTTTTCGCACTGCCTGTGAATTGTCGTTCTCGTTCTCATTGAGGGCTTCTTTAAGGAGGCTGCTTTCGTTGTTTTTGAGAATCTCTTCCTCATTTGAATTTAGAATTTCACTCGCTTCTGAATTATTTATTTTTACTGCTTTTCTAGGTGATTCTTTTGATTCTGGTTCCTCTTTTGGTGACACTTGCGAATTATCATTTTCATTTTCATTTAAGGCTTCTTTAAGGAGGCTGCTTTCGTTGTTTTTAAGGTTCTCTTCCTCATTTGAATTGAAATTTTCACTTGATTCAGGAATTCCATCTTTCTTGCTTGAATCTTTTATATTATTTGGCAATTTTTCACTCTCGTTCTCATTGAGAACTTCATTCAAGATTGCACTTTCGTTATTTTTGAGGTTTTCTTCATCTTTTAGGTTAAAAATCTCACTTGCTTCAGAATTGCTTATTTCTCTAATTTTCTTTGGAGACTCTTTTGCTTCGGATTGCGTATTTTCATTTAAAGCATCTTTAAGAGCAGAACTTTCGTTGTTTTTAAGGCTTTCTTCTTTGATTGAATTGAAAATTTCACTTGGTTCTGAATTGCATATTTTAACTGTTTTCTTTGGCGATTGGTTACTCTCATTTTCATTTAGAGCATTTTTAAGGGCAGTACTTTCGTCATTTTTAAGATTTTCTTCTTCGTTTGAATTCAGCTGATCACTAGATTCTGGAATCTGGTTCTGTTCGTTTGATTCTTTCATATATTTTGGAGATTCTGCATTTTCATTGAGAGTTTCGTTTAAGATTGCACTTTCATCGTTTTTTATATTTTCTTCAATATTTGAATTTAATTTATCATTTGATTCAGAAACTATTTTACTTGTTGCTGCCTTATTTGACTCTGTAATCGATTCGTTATTTTCATTCAATGCTTCTTTGAGTACTGCACTTTCGTTGTTTTTGAAATTCTCTTCTTCATTAGAATTGTAATTTTCAGTTGACTCGGGAACTTCATCTTTTGTATTCAAATTTTTCTTTTCAACAGGATCTTTCTTTTTAATTAAATTTTTATTTTCATTCGTTTCTTTTGTTGAGCTTTCTTTTTCGTTTTCTTTGAGAGCTTCTTTAAGATTATCACTTTCTTTGTTCTTAAATTTTTCTTCTTCATTTGAATTAAACATATCGCTTGGCTCTGAAACTTGGCCTGAGCTTTCTTTTCGGTTGCGATTATCAGGCTCGATTATTTCTGTCTGTTCAATCATTTCGCTACTAGCTTCTTCGCTTTCAGCAAAAAGAGCACATGAGTCTGTTGCGTGGTTATCATCATTTTCTTCGTGATTTGCTAAAATTTTGAGCTTTGACTTGGACTGCTTCTTTTCTACAACGATGGCATTATCAATAATGTATATCTGTCTGCGCTTTAATTTCTCACTTTCATTTTCACTCTGACTTCCGCTTCTGATACCTTTTTCGGATTGATTTTGGCTTTTCGAGCTATTTTCAATTTCATGAGTATCAGATTTCTGATCATTCGCACAATTTTTAATCTCATTTTGACTCTCTTTTTCATCAATTCCCTTATTTATACTTTTATTTTCGCTTTTTTCAATTTTATTTTCAGTTTCGTTTTTTGATACTTGATTTTCACTTTTCTGTTTTGAAGTTTGATCAATTTTATCACTTTCTAATTGATTATTATTTTGAAAGCTACTTTTATTTTCATTTTGAATTTGATTTTTCTTAATTATTGGTATATCTTTATCATTTGGACTTGATACATTTGATTTAGGCTTTGGCGGCGGTTCATGAACAGGAAATGACCTTGATTCTTTACCAGAGTTTGGCGATTCAACTTTAAATGTACCTACCATTCTATTTGATCTAGAATCAGAATTACTAAAAATAATTTCGTTTTCTTCATTTGTCAAATCTATCGTTTTTATTCTTCTAGGACGACCACTTCGATGCTTTTTAGATTTTTGATCTCTATGCTTTCTATCATGAAAAGCTTTCTTCTCTTCCTCATTAGAAGACACATCAAAAAGAACTTTCTGGATTAATTCTAATTGTTTTTGAATTTTATTTTTATTGGATAATCGAGAAATATTTGATTGTTTCTCCGAATCAATATCATACTCTGCTTCTTGTATTTCACGATTTAATTCTGAACTCTCATTTCTTTTAATTCCTTCTTCATCACCAATTGATAAACTAGACACGTCGCTTGTGCCTATAAAAACTTTGATGATATTAGAATCTGGGTTTTCTTGAAGACCATTTGTAAAAGCAAAAGAACTCGAAGATAATTTATTTAAATCATTTAGCATTTTTTCTTTTGGAATCTGCTGATTATGATTAGAACTTTGCTTCGCTATTTTATTTGATATTTGCTTTTTATTTATCTCTTGATTTATTTGAGTACTTTCTTCTTTAGTGGATGAATTCGTTTTGATTAAATTTGGCTTGGCTTCAGGCTTTCTGTTTTTTTCGTCATTAATATTATAATTTTTATTCTTTTTGATATTGTTTCTGTCATCAAATTCATCAGTTGAATTATCTTCTTGATCTGCAGATTCTGTGTAAATATTAACATTTTGCGATTTTGATGAATAAAAAGACATTTCATCTTCTTTTTCTTTAATATTTCCTCTTTCACTAGAATAAAATTGATTACTATTGATAGGCTTTAATTTTCTTGGCGTGTTTTGATTCTTTTGATTAGGTTCAATAAATATTTTTCGAAATTCTTCCCTCTCGATTTCACTTTTGGTTTTATTTTTCTTTATATTGCGTATGTTAGATTTTTGGATAGTTTTGTTTCTTTTATCATCTTCATTAATTTGCATGAAGATTTTTTTAAAACGTGTGCTATGTAATTTTTTAGAACGTTACAAATATATTAAACGTAATGGCGAAATTTCGCCTTAGGTTTTTACTCCCAAAATCTTATTCAGAAAATTGATTTCAATTGAATTCTTTTAAATTCAAATGATTATATAAATAATTCTTTATTTATTTTAATGAAAATAAATTATTTTATTAAAATTATAAATATTACAAAAATAAAAATCAATTTTACATCCATTTTCAATTTAGGGATGCATCTATTTCAATTATATTAGAAAGATATGATATGAATTTTCATTTTATAAACGTCTGAATTTTAAAAAATAAATCAAAAATTTGACAAATATTCAATTCTAAATGGCGAATTATTCACCATTTATAAAATTACAAAATTTACGAATTGTATATGAATGATACACAGCTTGAATATCTCCGTCTTAATGATTCACTCGCAAAAACAAATTCTCCAAATGACCAGCCAGTTTTTGATGATATGAGTTCTCTTTTCAAAATATTAAAAGATTGTATTCCTCTTGATGGAAAAATGAACGAAATTACTGTTTCACAATATGAAAAAATTCTTTTAGTTGTTCAAAAAGAACTTGATTCAACGGCTCATGATTTTTAAAATTTAATGATAATTTTACTTTATCTTTGTACTATCATATAAAACTGTGTTTGAAGAAAAAATATTATATTGCTATTCGATTTATGATTAAATAAATTTATGGTTACAAAATTCGAAATATAATTTTTCTCTTATTTTAATATCTACATACTTACTCTTATAAACATGATACTATTCGATAAAAGATTCATTTGAAAATTATAAAAAAATATCATTTTTATATGCTTCATTTATTTTTTAAATTTCTTAAGGATTAATTCGATACCTCTATGCTGAGGAGGCTCTGCATTAATAAGAGCAAAAGTTGAGTAAGATCCAGTCCATACGTACTTAACTTTTTTATCACTTGGCAATTTTACATTTGTAACAACTATAGCTGTTTCATATGATGAAAGGCCAAGTTGCCCAAATTCACTTGAACCACAAACAAATAATTCACCTTGATCTGTGACAAATGCTGAATGAGAATATCCTGCTCCAGCACATACTATTTTATTGCTTTCGAAATAATGAATTCTACTGAATCTATTGGTGCTATCTGTTCGACCATTTCCATGCTGATGAGTAACATTGCTTCCCATAACAAAGACTTGATTACTATCGGAAATTGCTAAACAATGACGATGAATTCCGAAAACTCTTTGTATTTTGGTTTCACAAAATTCTTCAACCAGGCGAAATTCATTAGTTTCTTCGCTAAAGGATCCATTCGAATAAACCTTTCCACTAACAGTAACAGCAACAACAAATCCATCAGTGAAAACATTATCACAACCACAAACATCATAAACAGGCTCATCAAGATGGTATTTTGTTGGCTTTTGTTCAGGATCTGTATCGAAAAGATAAATATCACCATTTTCATCAAGTGCTATTGGCTTCAACATTCCTCCAGAGATAAAAACTGCTTTTGAATCAAGTCTGTGGAGAGCTGGCTTTGAAGTATCACTATTAAATGAGGCGTAAATAATTGCACCAGATTCAGTTAAATATACTGTATAAAAGTTTCCACAGTGTACAGAAACAAATTTATCATTTTTATCAATTAAATCGAATTGCACTTTAGTCGGATTTTCATAAATTTGGCGTTTAGAAGTCCCAAGTGAAAATTCCCTATCATCACCAATAACAAATGCTTCACCATCAACTGTAACGTAAGCTGAAAAATCTAGTCCTGAGGAGAAATCCTTTAATTTCTTAGGATCAATAGGTATATTGGTAAATTTATTGACGCATAAAATTTTTTCAGAATTGGTATCTTTTGTATCGATAAAAAGCTGGCGGCAAGAGTCGAGTCCTGTCGCGATCATATTGAAGATTAATAATGAATTGAAAAAGTTAGAGAATAAATTCTCAAAATTTTTTTTCAATTCAAATTTAGATACTAAATTTTATTCATATTACTATATATCATTTCCAAAAATTACTGTTATACTCATTCTAATTATGACGATAAAATATTCTAATACTTAATCATTGATATACTCACTTTATATACAAAATTGAAATATTTAATCAAGTACATTTATGTTAAATCTTTAATTAAATAATCAACTTTTGATAGTAATTTATAAATTAAAACAAAACAAACAAACAAAACAAAAAATATATTTGATGGAAAGAAAATCAATCGCTTGATTCTTCTGATATGAAGATAGCACGTAGAAGTATGTAACGCCTAATTCCACGAACTTCATCAGGATATTGGTCTTCCATTATATCAGCATACATTTTTGATGTGCTATTTGATTCATTTTCGATGTTATAAAGAAGTTGTTCAAAAAGCCTGTCTCCAAGCTTTTTTCTAAGATTAACTTCTAAACATTCACTCTCACGCTTAGCAATAATTGGATCGTTAGGAACATCTTTTTGGGCTCGAACTCGCATTGATTGTGAAAGAGATAAACGAAGCTTCTTAGTTGATTCCTTAAGATCTTCCCATTCATTTTGCTGCTCCTCTTCCTCACCATTATCATCATTATTTTCATCATCTGTAAAATGTGAATCAGAATCATTTATAACGTAAGTATCAGACGATTCAGAATCATAATTTTCTAGTTCATTATCATTAACATCACCAAGAAGTGGTGAAACTTGATGATCCGATTCGCTTGAACTTTCACCATTATAAAGACTTACATAATTTTCGTTGCTTTCAACATTATTTGTTTCTTCTTCGTTTTCTTCTTCTGCTCCATTGGTATTAACCGGCATATTTAAAAGACGGTTTGCTGTTTTTGCGTGCCTAGATTGACGCAAAGCCCAACGAGGAAGTCTTGAATCTGGAAGAGGGAGAACAGTTGTTTTATCTATTAATTGTATTGCACTAGAAGCATTTTTCTTTTTTACAACCTTTTTTGGCGATGATTTCTTCCTTTTCTTTCCATTATTATTATTTATAATGTTGATTCCATTCGAACCTTGTTTTCCAGCTTTCACATTTCGAAGAATACGTCCATTTTTTGCACCAGCTTTCGATGCCAAAACACTTCCTTTTCCATTTGCACTAGATTTTACTTTGCTATTAATTACTTTTCCATTATTTTTTGGAGAATTACTTTCTGGACCGATTATATTGACAGTATGAAGTTTTTCTTCATTTTCTAAAACCATACCTTGCATTCTGGATGTAATAAATGGCCTTTGAAGAATCATTTGCGCTGAAGGACGCTTGCTTGGGTCCTGCTGAAGCATATCAGAGACTAATTCACGTAAGTTTTCGGTATAACGTTTAGTCAATGGCTCATAACTACCATTAAAAATAGCAACAATCAATTGATTGATGTTTGAAGCTTTATACGGCTTTTTTAATGCACATAATTCGTAAAGAATGCATCCAAGCGACCAAATATCAGTTTTACTATTATAGGGCTCATGATTCCAGATTTCAGGTGATAAATAATAAGGTGTACCAACTAAAGTTTTCATTAATTCACTTGATCGATCAAGAGAGCGAGACACACCAAAATCACCGATTTTGACAACTCCAACACGCGTAATGAAGATATTTTGTGGTTTTAAATCACGATGGACAATTTTATGTTCATGAATATAACGAAGTCCAAGTACTATTTGTATGAATATTCTCAAAATCACATCTTCTGTCAAAAATCTGGTATTTCTATCTGCAATATAAGAAGCTAAATCACCACCATCAATATATTCCATAACAATGTAGAGTTTATTACCTTCTTGGTATGAATTATGATACCGAACTATGTTTGGATGTTGCAACTTTTTCATGTTTTCGATTTCGTTTAAAGTGTGGTTCAAAGAATCTTTTGATTCAATATTAATTTCTTTTATAGCGAGTTGCTGATTTGTAACTTTGTCTCTTGCTAAATGAACTGTTCCTGCAGCACCAGAGCCAAGAGATCTAATGATTTGGTATTTGTTCATTTTTTTGAATCTTTTCAATCAATACGTTATTTTTTTCAATTTATCTTAAAAATTTTTGATTTTCAAACGTCCATTTTTATGAAAATGGTGCATTATTCCTTTTTTTGCTTATAATATTGTGCACATAATGATATTTTTCTTTTATCCAATTGATGTGTTTATCATAGAAATATTAATCTTTATTCATTCATTCATTCATTCATAATTGTATATTAATTTATTTATTCATTCATTTGAATGATGCGTGCGTATTGGATAATAATATCATAATTGAAATAATAAAACTTATGCTTTTTTATTGTTTTTTGGTAATCTTATGATTTGATCATAAAACAAAAATCAACAATTACTGATCATTATTTTAAATAACCTCAAACTTTTAAGAAATATCGGAATTATAATCAAGTCTTTATAAACAAAACAATACAAAATCGGCTGAAGAAAAAAATTTTACAAAGTCATTTGTGAAAAGCATAATGATAAAATACAAAGCCATCTTCTTTTATCTTGAAATAATCAACAAACAGAAATGATAAACTGCCGATCAATTTTTATTAGACCAAAATAAGTTGATGAAGAAACGATGAAATAAATTGTGATGAATTCTGTTTATTTATTTAAACTTTTTCAATACTTTATTTCTTTAAATTCTACACGGATACAAAAAATTTTTTATGAATTCTTATTACATTAATCCACTAGGCTTTTTTCCTACCACATTTTACTTAATCTTTTCTTTAGTTTGAAAAAGTGTATCCACCTATTCAAATTTTTACAAATCGATTTTTTTAGCCTTTATTGGTAAATAAGTTTCAGTTTATAATTTTGGTCCGACCATCATCTCAGTAACTTTACCAGATATTTTAAACAAGACATAATCAAATATAACTACAAATAAATTTATAAGATATCAAAACAGAATAAGACCATTAATATTAATTTCATATCATTGTGTTTACACCGTTTGTCAAAAGAAACAATAGTAACAGTAATGAATAAACTATCTATGAGATATTCATTCTTTATATATTATTTCTATCTCAAAAAATAAAAAAATGTGATATGAATAAAATTTTTATTGCAATATTTTATATCTAATCTTATCAAAAAGTTTACCAAAATTTTTCAAATGGCTTCAATCATTTGATGAATTGTTCTAACCTACACTAAAAACAAATCAATAAAAAATACAAAAAAGAATTTAATTACTGCTATTATTATTTTATGCCATTTATGGAAAATTTTTTTTACAATAACAGATTAATCCCGAAAATTTTTTTTTTTTTTCTCATAAAATAATAAGTGGAATTGCTTTTGCACCATTGTCTTAATGAAGAATGACATAAATATCAAAAATTCTATTCGATAAATCGTTATTTTTTTTTTTTTTTATTCTTTTGGATTTATGATGCTTTTCAACAGAAAAAATAACAGAAAAAAAATAAACCAAAAAAAAATGCATGTCCAACAATTTTTTTATCCTTTCATGCATCGAAAACAATCATATAATAATAATAGCATCATTTAGATCGCCTTAAAATTGTTTGCCAAATGGCTTTCTGAAACATTTCTTTATGTCTCTCAATTTTGTGAAAGATTTGATTTATGTATTGAAATAATTCAAACATTATTTTCAAATTAAATGTTCAACGCATAACTCATCTGAATTACAGAATGCGTTAAGGCATTAAAAAGATGTTGGATGATGGAATCCCTACCCCTGAACTGTTAGATGAAGAAGATTTCCTCAGCTTTTCAATGCCTACTAATTCAATCACTGCTTCACAGTCTTTGACTCAGATAGAACTTCAAAGCCCACGTTCATCCTCAGATCCATTCAAAAACATATCTAGTTACGAACTAGCAACATACTTGACAGATCCGTCATCTCATCCTTTTGATCAAATCATTATCCTTGATGCAAGGTTCGAATATGAATTTCGGGGTGGAAGAATCAAAGGTGCAAAAAATATTACTTCTCGTGCTGCAATGGTTGGTGTGTACCAACGCTATCTACAACAAAATGTTTGCATTATCTTCCATTGCGAATTTTCTCAAAATCGTGGTCCTACATTAATGAGAATGTTTCGTGAACATGACCGAAAACAGAATTATAAAAATTATCCATACCTTGACTATCCCAACATCTTTTTATTGCAAGGCGGATATAAGCAATTTTATAAAGATTTCCCAGACTTATGCGTTGGTGGTTACGTTCAGATGAGAGACACAAAGTTTATTGACAATGGCCAATTGAAAAGATGTCACTCTGAATATTCCAAGTCAATGCTTGAAAATAAACGATTTGCAAAGCCAATCAGAAGAACTAAATCTGGCGTCATTAATTTTGGCGAACAAAGCCCTGGGGTCTTTATGGGACAGTTTGAGTTTTCACTAAGCTCTAGTCAGCCTGCTTCATATATTCCACTTAATCTTTTTGATTAATGTGAAATTATATGCTTTTATTATTTTTATTTTATATTTATTTTTGCACTTAAGGAGTTTTTTTTCTAATATTTTCAATTTTATGTCTTCATTTGCTATCGCATATTAAATTATGTGAATTATTAATATTGACATTAATTAAAATCTTAGATAATTTATTATCTTTTCTCTCTCTTTATAATTTCACCAAAAAGAAAAAAAAGGTAATTTCATTTTTATCATCTTATTTGTATATCAAAAAAATTTCAAATTAAAACTATATATTAGAGATTAATTTTTGAATTTTTTTGAATTATATGTAAGATATCTTAAATTTTTTTAGAGGAAATTCATAATTTTTTATTCAACCATTTATGCATTCAAAAACAAACCTTACAAATATTTTTATGAAAAATTTTCATATGAGCTTAACTGGAATCTGATTCATTTATCATAAAAAATCAAAAACATTCAAGAAATCCATTTTATTTTAATTTTCGTATGAATAAAAATTTCAATACATTCATTTTTTTGAATATAACTTTGGTGAATTTTTTGACCAGTTTTATTTTGAATTGAAAATAATATACAATAAGAAATTTCAAAAAGTTAATCAAAAAAAAAATTTTAATAATCAATAAAACGCAATGGATCAACAGCTCGACTATCGAAATGTAGATTCTATCGGTCATTCTCGTATCATGGCAAGTATCAATCAATTTGCTGAAAGGACAGTAGATTTTTTAAATCGATTTTCAAACATATGTGATCTTAAACTTTTAGAAGTTTCAGAACGTATCGTTAATGTTGAAATACTTACAACAATTCTCGAGAAAAAGCTTGTGAGCGTAAACGGTCTCGATTTTACTCCAGGTACACCAATGGCACCAGTTGCTCCACCACAGCAAAATGACGCTCCACCTCCACCAACTGATGATGGTGGAGCTCCACCACCACCTCCACCTCCACCCCCACCAGATGGATCAGGAGTTCCACCTCCTCCTCCACCTCCACCACCACCACCACCTCCTCCAGGTTCTGCTGGCCACGCAAGAACAGCTGATGAGCCACCTCCAGAAAACGCTCCTGAAGCACCTGCTGAAGGAGGCGAAGGCGGTGAAGGCGCAGCAGAAGGTGGTGAAGGCGGCGGTGAAGAAGCATATAATCCAAGAAACGATCCTAATCTGGCCCGTTGGTTTAAACTTAAAGATATCGGAGTTCCACTTGCAGCACTTGCGCCAAAGATGGAGGCTGAAGGTTTGGATCCAAGCGTTCTTAATGAAGGAGAATAATTAGATATCTGATTTTTTTTTTTTGAATGAATAAAAGTGAATGTTTAATAATAACATTATTAAATATTAATGTATACTTATATTTTTATCTTTTTTCTCATTGGTATTTTTTTTTATTGTTTATATAGATAGTTTATTAATTAATAAACAAAGGTTTCCATATGTTCTGACAGAAAATATAAATGTAAAACTAATATGCACAAAAATATTTCCTTATCTTTGCTTCTTTCGTAATTTTGATGAGAAATGAAATCATTAAAAATCTATTTGGTAAAATATTTAACCATCACTTTTAAATCAAAAATTTTATATGAATATACCTTTTGTAAAGATACCAACTCCAATCACAGATCAATTAGCACAAAGAAATAAAACAACTACTCCTTCAAAAATTCATCCACGCGGATGGAGACCTTATCGAAAACCTAATGAGTTCAGACAATCTCAAGCCCAACCAATTGAAAATGGCCCAAATTCCCCAGTATTAAATGAAATTCTTTCTAACGAATTAAATGTCTCTTCAAATGAACAACGACATGTTTTTAATGATCCAAAAAGATTAAGAAAACAAAATAAAAAATTGATTGCCAAAATGGACGAAATAGAACACCAAGATCTTATGTTTTTCTTCAACAATCTTACCAATCCTCCAAAACAGTTAAGTATTCCTGAAGATCCAATTATTACAAGCCAATCGTCATTATCTATTCATAAAGAAGTAGTTCCAATTCCAATTACAGGATCTGCATTTTCTATTAAAGAAATGGATTCGATACCAGTTATATCTAATGAAGATAATTCATATCAAATGCTTCCTTCAATATGATGTTTTTATTATTGTTTTTTTTAAATACTAATTGAATATAGATTTCGCGCTTTATTATTATTATTTTTTAAAATTACTCTTTTCAAACAAAAAACAAAATGTTATTTTAATTTGTTATAAATAATACTAAATAAGTGAACCAACTTACATTAGAAACATTATAAGGATTGATTTTCAATGTCTTTCAATGCATTATGCTGTTAAATTAAAGGAAAGAACATCTTGCTATCAAATTCACAAAATAATATGAATTTGGTCGAACAACAAATTGAATGTTTTATGATTTTGAAAATTTAAACAAAATGGATTATGCTGAACAAATCATTCAATGCTATCAACAATTGAGCTCAGCAACCGATCAATCAAGTGTGGAACAAGCAACAAAATTTTTGATTGATTTTTATAATCAACATAAAGCTTTCCCTGTACTAATCTCTATATTACACTCAAATAACGAAGAAATCATAAAACAGCATGCAGCACTTGGACTTAAAATGACTCTTAAGAATCGATGGAAAGAAAATATTGATAAAAGCGAATTTTTAAAACCAATTTTTTTTTTATTAATGACGACAAATTCAATTCTCGTTGCTAATCACTTAATACAATTAATTGCTGGACTAATGGAAGAAATAACTTCGCAAATGGTTGTCTCCTTTGCAAATCAAACAGTCAATTATGACCCAAATAATAATACATTAGATCCAAGCTTTTATTACCCAATGGCAATTTATTCATCTCTTAAATTACTTGATATATTTATGGAATCAATAGAAATCAATGAAAATTCAATGTCTCTTTATCAAAAAATAGCGAGTGATGGATTTCAAATCAATGAACCTGCAATTCAAGTTGCTGCAATTTCTTATACTTTTCATTTAACCTGCACATTGTGCAATGATCTAGGACTTGGACCTGCTTTCCCACAATCCCTTGTTCTCATGCAATCATTATCTGGAAATCCACTAATTCATGAGCTTTTTGATATTTTTTCCAAAACAATGTATCATTTCTGTCCCATTATTGATCCACATCTCCTTATACGTCAAATTTTAGATTTAATTAATAATAATGATATTCATTATAAGGAGAGAGAACATGCATTTCGGGTATTAATTGATACTTTGAATAAATATAAAAAAGAAATTTTCTCTTTAGAAGATCAAAGTAATGAAAACAAACAAAACACTACTATTATTACAAAAAATATCAATAATTACGCGAGCTACATATTTCAAGCAACAGTAACTATTACTCAAGCGCTATTTCAAGAGAATGATGCATATGACATGTCACCTCATGAACTCATTGAGGACATAGCCGAGATCTTTTCAAGTTTCAATTATATACTTGAATCTTTTTGGGAACAAATTCCTAATCTTCAGCAGTTTCAATTTGGCCATTTTCTTATCATTGTATTTATTCGTTCTTCAATCGATACTGGATACGAATTTTATTTACCAAAATTAACAGAAATAGCCTCGTTTTTATGTAGCATTGCTTCACAAAGTCAATCTCCATGCTTGAGAGAAGCTGCTGTGCTTGCTCTTGGAAGCTTTTCTAAAACTTTTATTGAAGAAATAACAGGACTGACTTCAACAATTCAAGAAACAGTTTTCAACGCATTGTTAAATGATTTATCACCCGAAATGTTCGCTGCATTTGAAAAACTTATAGCATCAATTGGCGATAGTGATCCGATTATCATCAAATCATACGAATTATTTGCAAATCTTATCAATTCTGATCAAGTTAATCAGCAAACAAAAGAACAAATTATGTGGTGCATTTCAGAATTAATTAAAAACTCAAAGCAAAATATTTCCACCCTATTTTCAAGTTTATTTGAATTATTTAAATCAATAATATATATTGATAACAAAGATGGTAATAGTCAAAATTCAATTAAGTCCGTTGCCATTTATGGATTAGCTCATTTATGTAATAAATGTCCAACTCTTTTTGCACCTTTTGCTGAAGATTTTGCCAAATTTATTGTATCTAATGTATCTCAGGCTATTTCTCAACTTTCATCTGAACCACAAAACGAAAATACATCAATAAATATAGATGAATCATTAATTACGCAATGCATCAATGCATATTTCTACATCGTTGAAAATGTTCAAGATGCAGCAAATTCATCAATAGCACAGATGATTGATATTTTGATCCAAATCTGTCAAATTTCAGATCCTCGATTAACAAATGAAATACAAATTTCTAGCGTTACAGGTAATATATCAATCCAAAATATAGCATTAAGAGTACTTTGTGGTTGTTCTTCCAAATATCCCGCTATTCTTCAAAACATAATTCAACAATTATTAACTATTATTAATGACAATCTTTCTTATCATTCAGCAGTTGGAATAAATTGGATTGCATCATCAATTACGTCTCTTCCAAATCGAGCTGAAGTTGTTCCTCAGCTTGTTAACATTCTACTTAAAATGATAGACAAAAGCAATGATTACCAACTAACAGCTAAATGTTTTGAATCTCTTATAATTTTAATCGAATGGTGTGGAACAGTTGTTGTCGATGAAAGAGTTCTTCAAATGACAGCAAAAGCTTTTACTTATGAACTTTTCTGCTTTACAAGTAAAAAATATAATAGTTTATATGAAGAGGTTTATCAAAATGCCCAAAACGTTTTTAGGCAAGCAATAAATGCATTACAGGACACTGCTTTTCAAACCATGCACAATTCATATATTAACGAATATAAAAATTCAACATATATTGAATTATTTTTTAAAATGGCCCAATCAAAAAGAAAGTCAATACGCGAGTTAGGTCTTCAACTCTTGGCTGAATTAGTTGGAGAGACTCCTGGTGAGCAAATTCCAAATCCATTTCTTGAAAATATCATGTCAATTGCTACTCAAGAAGCAAATAAAGGAAATTATATCGGCTTTTTCGCAATTAAAAAACTCGCTTGTTCATCACCATTCAATATAAACTCAGCTGAACTGTTCAAATCTTTTATTCCAATGATGATTCAAAGATTATTCGCAAATATGAATCTTCAAAATACATCAGAAAGAAATATGATAACTAGCGATAATTGTGTGAGTGCACTTGGTGCAATTGTAATGAATATTTTGGGTGATAGTTTTCTTGAATCTTTAAACATTTTTGAAAATAATGAAATAAGCAGTCAACTGGTTGAAGGATTAAATGTACCTATCATTGTTGTAATTTTAAACGCAATGCCACCTCAAATTGATTCATCAGAAAATGAAAGTGTTCTTAGCTTTTACTTATGGCTCTTTGAAAGAGCAAATGGATCTTTCATTCAACAATTCGCTGCTGTTCTTATACGATTATTCACCGAACCAATCGAACCAATGAGAGAAAATATGATAACTGATTTCACAATTCAAAAGTTAAATGAAATGCTTGTTCAAATGGTTCCCTCTTGTGGAGGCCAAGAATTCTGTTCTTCTGTTCTTGGTGGTGATGAAGAAAAGCTAATGATTCTAAACTCTTATTTAGTACCTCCACAATAAAGTTTATTCATGAAAAGCATATTCTTTTAAATAATTTATATTAGAAAATAATCTGTGTTCTATTTAATAAATATATACATATTATTTACTATTTATTCACATAATACTTTTTTCATATAAATATTTATATTTAAATAATGTTAATCTGAAATCATATTAAAAATATAATAATAACTTATTTGTTTTTATGAAATAAATAAGTTTTGAAGCAACACTATACGCTTATCATAAATAATCATATTCCTTTAAAAAATAAAATGATATATATTCGACATTTAAATCAAAGAAATCAAAATATTGTATCGTAATAATTTTAAAATACTACAAAGTTGTATGGAATATTTTATTGATTAGAGGATTTTGAACAAAAAATATGTTTGTGATCGTTATTAATTTTGTAAAAGCTAAAAAACTTTTTTACTCAATTTTATTTCAAAAAGTTGGTTTATTTTTTTAAAAAAGAATTAAATTCTCAGTTGTAGGTAAAAGATTTTTTTAAAAATATTTATAAAAAAAAATTATAACAATTCATAAAATAACATATTGTGAGATTGTTGATTATTGATAAAAAATGAAGTCATTTGTAAAGTTTTTTGATTATTTTATTTCATTAAGAGTTTATATAAATAATTGAATTGATGTGTAAAATTGAAAAGATTTTTATTAGATGTTTTTTAGACCCTATTAAGGTATTCATTCAATTTTGTAGTATTCAAAAAGTGACAACAAAAATACAAATTTTGCGAAAAATATCATAATAAATTTTAATTTTTTATATTAAATATTCATAAAAAAATAATATCATTATATAATATATTTAAATTATTCTATATCTTGCTAAAAGTAGAGATAATTTCATAAATAATCACTCAGCTAATCTTTTCAACCTGAGTTAAAATTTGAAAAATTGGACATATTTTTTGATTTTGAAAAGAATTATTTTAAAAAATCAAAAATTCCGACGCTGGGGACTTTATTTTGGATAGATTTTTACTTTGAATACTTTACATATTTTTACTTTTCAGAAATCTTTATTTTCTCACAATTATTCAATTGTTTATATCTTACAATCTCACAATTATTTCTTATAAAAATGCACAATATTCTGAAGTATATAATAATTTCATAGAATTGATCTCAATTTTCTGATGATTCAAATATTTCATAAAAATTTAATTCAATTTAATAAATTAACTAAAAAATATATCTTATATTTAAAATTGCATTTTCCTCATATTTGCTATGATATTTATACAAAACATCATTTTTTTTTCTAAACTTATCAAATTGTAAAATTTTCATTCAAAAAGCAAAATTAATTTATTTTTATATTTTACGTTAATTTTACCATTATATTTAGTAATTAAATTGATGTCATCATATATTTTATTATATTACAATATGATATCATATACTGCTTTTGTTCAACCTTAATATGGTCTTGTTTTTTACACTTTTCACTCAAAAATATAATTATAAATTATATTTGAAATGACTTTTTCATCAATACACATTACTATACCATTTCCTCTTGATCAACATTTATCATGCTTTACAATAATAGATTCGCACTTTACTGTTTCAGATTTTATTCAAAAAACTCTTAATCAAATTTATCCTAATTTTAATTTAAATCCCAACGAATATGGTATATATGTTCTTCCACAAGGTAAATGGCTATTTTCAAAATGTATGCTATCCGATTACATAGAATACGTTTCTCCATTACAAATCGAACAATTTCAACTTCGGCCTAAAAAATTAATTTCGATAACAGTATCTTGTCTTCAATACAAATCGACTATATTTTGTGATCCAAATCAGCCGATTGGCATGCTTTCTAAACGTGCAGCAGAAATTTTTCTTCAACAAGAAAATAATTCGAACTCAGTTTTATTTTTACCCTCGTCAAAAACAATTAGAATATCGCAAAGCCAAATTCAAAATATTTCGCTTATGCTTGATTCTTCTCAACTTCCATCATTAAATTCTGGTTCAGATACTCAAAAAGAGAAATTTTTTGAATGGGATTGTTGGAGCATTTGGTATAAACATCGATTTATACCAGATGATACTCCATGTTCGATGCTGCATTTTAGCAATGTTCACATGCGTAGAGAAACAAAAGCTCAAACAAAACCCATATATACTCTATTTCGCACATCATTAAAAGAAACTTTATTAAGAGAATTAGATATAGAGAAAAAAAGGAAAGAACACAAAAAAGAAAAGAAACATTCCAAGATGTCAGAAAACAATGAAATTATTATTGAATCTAGTTCTACTGAATCGCCAGCTGAGGTCATAAAAATAAAAACAACACATACATCACCATTGGGGCCAAATTCTCTGGTACCTTTAAATTTAACTAGAGTATTAACTTCGCAAAAGTCGCCAAGATCAAGATCTCCAAGATCGCCACGATCATCTAGATCGGGACATTCATCACATTCATCGAGGCATGACAGTGATGATATTCTTGATTCATTTTTCGACAAAATAGAAAATCATATTCCAATATTTCTCGAATATATTTTTCAAAAGATAGAATCAAATCCAAAAGTTGAAGGAATATTTCGAAAATCTGGTTTACAAGTTACAATCGATGCTTTTATAGAAAAAGTGGATTCAATGTTTCAAACGATTTTTTCAGAAAGTTCTCAATCATCAAATCATAATAGTTCAGCATTCAAAGAAGAATTAAAATCGCTCATCGAGGCACAACAGCCGCATGACATTATTGGTGTATTAAAATCCTATTTTCGCGTTCTTCCAGAATCATTAATTCCAAAAATTTTTTATGATCTAATATTTGAAGCATCTTCAATCTCAGACCCAGAAAAAAGACTTCCAATATACAGATGTATTATTAACTCGATGCCTGCTGCAAATTACGCTGTACTAAAACGATTATCAAAATGTTTAAATATAGTAATTAACTACTCTGATGAAAACAAAATGAATTTAATGAATATAATCATTTGTCTCTTCCCAGCTCTTATTAAAAATAGAACAGACGTCGATCAATTAATTCTTTTATCTCAATCAAAAGTTCAATCTACGATTGGATACGACTTATTTGAAAAGAGGCATGCTAATTTCTTATATTCAAGAAAAAACAGGAAAGGTGTTGAAATACCATCAAATATAGTCAAATGCGTTGAAAAAATTGATAATAATGATCAGATCCATGTTGGAAAAACTTATATATTACTTAAGGATGACAAACCAGATAAATATACTATTTCTATAGATAATAATCGTCAAGTTGATGTTCCTTTAGGCTCTTTCGAAAGGGATCCTTCAATTAAATTATCGCATTTTTCTAATTGGAAAGTTATAGATCAAGATGATGATGTTAACTTTGAATATCTTCCTATTTTATCCCAAGATGTTGCTCCTGGAGTTAATGCTGAAGTTAAATATCAGCAGAAGAGGTTGAAAACTGCTGGTGAAAAATTACAAAATGATATTAATGAATTAACAGAAATTTTAAATTCATTATCTAATAATGAAGAAGTTAACAAAGATGATATTAGAAAGAAACTTCAAGAAATGTCTGTAATTGAAGATTATTGGTATTAAAAAAGTTTTTATGATTTATTTTGCAAATTATTTTGAAAAGATATTTGTTGGCATGATGAATAGATATGGGTGATTTTTGTTTTTGTTTTGATTTCTTTCATTTTGATTATCATTTTGATTGTTTTCTCTTTCAATGCTTTCTCTTGTTATTTGTGGTAATGTCACAGTCAGATGGTTCTTTTTGTTAAATAATTGCTTCATTCATTTTTTTGATAGACTTTTTTTTATTCATTAAATATGATGTGGAAAAAAAAAAAAGTGATGTGAAAAAATTGAAAGAAAAAGTTAGATATGAATTATAAAAACATGGAACTGAGTTCATATATTAAGGGGGTAGTCTCCTATTTTTTCGTAAACCATTCAATATTGATAAAACTCATAGAATTGAAGTTTCAATGGTAATATACTATGAAAAAGTTAAATGACCTTGATATTTGTCCTTAACGATCAAAATAAAAAAAAATAGTTTTTTCTTTTCTTTGTTTCTATGGTAAAAAATTGCAATTTTTTAAAAATAAGATTATAAAAAATATCTACATAATTAACCCATTTTATTGAAATTTTAATTAAATTAAGATACCCGTAGTAATATCGACGTTGCAGATTTGCGCCATTTTTATTTTGTAATATAAAATATAAATTCTCAATTTTTTTATTCATTGAATATTTCACAGAAATGACAATAGAGGAAAAATAAAAAGAGGCGCTCAAACTTTTTGAATACCATACATAGAATTCATATCACCATTGTTCGGACAATTGGTGTCGGTTTCAAATTAAAAAAAACTCAAAAGCAAGCACTACAACAGTCGCATCTCAAGCAATATTTTAAATTTATCTCAACTACAGTTTACCCTTGTCGCAGCACATATTTCAATATCTATTAAACTCGCCTAAACTTAATCTTTGGAACATCTTGTTCCTACATCATTCATCCAGAACGATTGTTCCTACATCAATCGCTATTTCATTACATCATTACTTATTATCTTAGCCATGTCACAACTCAATCTCACCTAAGTTTCTACCAGATATCTATATCTTAATCACACCAACCTCAGCCACTATTTAATCAGAACAAAGGCTCCCAATTCAATCACCTGTTCATTTCACTTGCATCTCTCATCTCAGTATCAACTCCATAACATTTATATTTTTCATACCAGTTCCTACTCTCAGTCGTCATAATAAAAAATCAACTAAATTAATATTATTCTGATCATATTCATGCGTTTTTGACTAAAAAGCTTTTTTTAATATTATTTTATGTTTTTTAATAGAAATTTGTGAGAATAAATGCTCAATTTATTGAAAAAGTTTAAATTTTAAAGCTTATTTGGTCTAATAAGTAAAATCATATTTCTGGGGATGATTGCAATGAAATAATTCTATTTTCCTGTGTTTAGTTATAATTAAATATAATATTCTCTCAAATAATAATTAAAATTTTACCAAAAAGCATCATTCTATAAAATTTTTGGAGATTTGAAAAAAAAAGAAATAATCAAATTAGTTAATAAGCTTGAGAATTAAAAAATGGATACATATTGATAATAATAGCATAAGAATTTTTGAATAATTTTTCTTTTTTTATAATTTGGGAATATTATGCATATCATATCAAATATTAGTGGAATTACTTAATGTTTTATACAATTATACATGATATTAAGTGATATTTATAATTTATAATAAAGTAAAATTCCCACATTGGAAGATAGAAATTATAATCAAATAGTTTTTCTAAAAAATGGATTCGAAAGCATTGCAAAAAAATCTTAAGTAGGTATAATAAAGAAATTAATATTTACTTTTGTCTAATTCAAAAATTTTCTTGTGAATTTTAATTCAATAATGTCAATTTCTTTAAATAGACTCCAAACTTATATAACAAATAATATATATGCTAACTAAGAATAAAATGATAAAATAAACATTCTAAAATTTAAAGAAGTTTTTTTTTATTATATTTGTGATTTTGCCATCAGAAAAAAAAATTGAGATATACCAAATCTGACTAGTTCATTATATAAATCACCCAATATTAAATATAATGATATGCCAATAAATAAAATTGGAATATTTTCAAAAAAGATATTAGCGATTGAAAATTGGTGATATTTAAAAGTATCTGAATTGAATTAATCTGTTATCATTTTGCTATAGAGCATATGCTAACTAAGAAAAAAGTCATTAGCCAAAATCAGTTATATCTATCACATATGGAGAAAAATGAAATTCTTTGATTTCGAGTAAATTATAAACGGACAAAAAATATAACCATTTTTACGAAATAATCAAAATTGAATGCTTTTTATATAAATAAACTAATATCATTCAAAAAATAATTTTTTTTCTTTTTAAAATTTCTGAGAATTTCAATTAAAAAAATAAAAATGGCGCAAATCTGCAACGTCGATATTACTACGGGTACCTTTTCTTTTATGGCTTTTTTTCAAAAAACGTGGAACGAATAAATATTAAAAAAAAATAATTAATAGTATAATTTCCTTGCTTTAAATTAAAAGCAAATTTAACAATAAAATTCTTTTTTGAAATAATATTTTTTTGATATAATTATCATCATTTTTTTCAATTCATACCATGGGCTTTTAAAATGGCTTTAAGCAATTTTTTAAATTTTGGAATCGATATGATTCAAATCTTATCAAAAAAAAAAAAATGTCATAAATTTACCAAAAAAAATTAGTTAAAATATTAGTAAAACCAAATCTGCATATTATTATGACTCTTTATGCCTTAAATACCCAGTGAATGGCAGAAAAAAAAAATCTAAATATTTTCATATTATTATCATTTTGATTTTATTTTATAAAGGAGATAGAAAAATGATTCGCTTTTTAATAATTTTAACAATATATCATTATAAACCTGCTATTTTAATAATTTTTCTCAATCTTTTCCTTATTTTTATTTTTGTGAGAACTCATTGAATTATAACATTGAATTTGAAAACTACCTCCTTAACTAAATATGTTCTTAAGAAATTATCCCCTAACTCGTAAAATATTCGGGATTTAATTTATTCTTTAGGATATATTAATATTATTTTAGTAATAATCGTTAAAAATGTCATCATGATATTTTGGTAAAGACACTGTACAATGACAAAATACAGTGATAAAACTATGATAAACTTATTTATTGTGAAATAATTATATATATATATATAAAGTTAATAATATTAATACTATTATATTTAATATATTAAAACAAATAAATAAAATAATACAAATAATAATAATATACATTAAATATCAAGTGAAACAAGATACACTTGAACCTCATTTCCATTTCTTAGAGTTATTTCTCCTTTTTCGAAAATCCTGAATCCAGATGAGAAAATATTTTCATAAACAGCTCTCGAAATTGCAATTTTCCACGGCTCACATATTGATATTAGCTTCAGTGCGCACTCCTCGACAGGTCCGAGGATCTGGAAAGAAGGTTTTGACACCGACAATACACCAGCCATGACAGGTCCGCCCGAGTGAATTCCAATACGAATTTCGGCGCTTCTGTTTACGTTATGCATGAAGGACTGGGCCTGGCTGAGAGCTTTTAGAGCGAAATTGCAAGTTTGCACTTCGATCTTATCTGTCTTTCCAGATCTTGAGAAAAGTCCGCCTGCGAACATGTAAATATTAGATAGCGTTCTTACCTTGCAGATGAGCTGAAAATCGGAACTTTCGAGCAATTTGTCAAAAATTTCAAAAACATCAGAATAAAGAGACAACTTTTTCTGAAGGTCAATAGCCACATTATCGTTACTGCTATTGTTATTGCTACCTTCAAAATTGGTTTCTGAAAACCGCATATAAGTGGATTCTGAGTTCGATATTAAAGAAGATTGGAAATCAATTGAAATGAAGCCGATTGTTGCGTTTTGGACGACAAATGAGATCGACTCTTCATCGGACTTTGTCAAGTCATCGATGAATGACTTAGGTAGTACTTTTGCAATCATTTTACTGATTTCTTCTTTCTCCTCCTGGAGGGTTTTAAGCTTTGATTCTTCGTCTGTCACGTCCTCGATGACGACTGCCACGCTATCGATGAGGTGGCTTTCTCCCTCGTGTGCTGGGAAGTTCTGTACTAAGCCAATCACATTAACGATCAAATTTGACTCAACACCAGGTGAAAATTCAACGGTTACAGGCTCAGAAAATTGAGGTTTTCTTTTTCCATTGAAAATTTCAGTAATGTGTTGAACAAATATCGGCCACGAATGCGCGCCAAACATTCGAGTTCCGTTGACTATTTGAGTGAGAGGATGATTCAGTATTTCGTCCTCTTCGTCGTCTTCTTCCTCCTCATATTCAGATGTGACCAAATTGTCATTCAAATTGCTCGACTTTTTCTGAGCTTCAGATTTTACCATATTTCTGAATGCCTGGTTGTAGTCTATGATTACGAGGTCGCGGTTTGCGATGAAGACTCCTTGCGGGATGCTTGTCAGGATCAAGTCTGAATTTTTGAATGACGATACGATCCTATCGGAGCCACTTTTTCCTGTATAGAGGAGTGTCATTGCGTTGTTGTTTTGAAGGAGGATTTCGGGCGACAAGTCGAGGTAGAATCTCAGCGACTTTTTGATTTGCGTGCTCTTCTTGAGGAGCGCGAGGTTCATCATGACGCAGGCGGCGGCCTGCACGACGATGACGATGATCCGCACAATTGAGGAGATTGAAGTGTGCTGGTCAAGGATCGTTCTGACGTCGTTCTCGACGAGCCCGAAGTAAGGCTTGTTGCGGTTGGCATCGCTGAAGATTGTGAAGTAATACAAAAGTGACAGGTAGCGCTCCTCTTGGTTAAGTATCTCACTGTCAAGGTGAAGTGATATGAAGTGTTTAAGTGAAGCGATGAGGAGGTCAATTGAGAAGGGAAACTCGTTGGTGATGAGAAGCTCAAAAAGTGACTTCGTACGGACAATCCGAAGCTCCTTGAAGTACTTGTTGAATTGTCTCGCAAGCTCGTGGTTTTCAGACTTGAAATAAAGATGTATGTTGCACGTGTTGTTCCACATGCCTTGCATCAGAATCCTGCTCGCCTCGTCCAAGTATCTCTCGGCCTGCCGATAGAAATCGTTCACAATCAAGTCAGATGAATTCGCGTCAGATGAGTTCGAATCAGTCAAATTAGTGTCTTCCAAAATTGAAAGGTCATTCAATTTTGAATACTCTCTGAAATTTGAATATGCATTCAAATTTAAATTGAATATTTCATATGCGTATTCATGATTGATCGCTTCCATCGAGAGCATCATGTACGTGAATGGCACGTAGAGCGTTGAAATCGACATTGTCGTCTGGTCTGCCACCGATTTGAAGTTGTGCGCGAGGTAGTAGATGATCAGGCACCCAATGCAGAACGGCAAGAAGGAGAAAAGAAAGATCAATATGTAGACAAACATCTGCTTCGCGTTGTCGTTGTTCTTGTTTGTCAGCGACGATAGGTGAGTCAGGTCTGGGTCAATTGCGAGTTGGTGGCCGAACTTTGTGATGACCCTTCTGTTCTCAGAATTCGGGAAGAAGAGGAAGCTGTTTGTTATCGCGTCGTTCTGTATCTCGAACAGGTAGTGATTCAGAACGAACGATATTGAAACGAGCAGCAGCGTTGTTATCATTGCGAGGCACATTAGACCGTTGATTTCATCGAGGACGTTTTTGTGGAACGTCTTCAAGTAATCAACCGATAAATTGAATATGCTCTCAATTGTTTGATAGGTCGCATTGAATGTCGGATAAATCGAGAGGTTCTCAACTTTTTCAATATAAGAAACCGTCTCAAAATTGAATATCGATTCAATCGTAGTCAAAAGACGATCAACCGTCGCACCAAGAGTATAACCGTCATATACCGACTCGCATTCAATTAGCTTGATAATCTCCTTGACGTGCATGTCAGATTTGTCCAATTTGTAGAGCGACCGAATAAGCTCAGAATGTAATTTTCTGATCTCGTCGATCGCATTTTGAATACGTTGAACATCGAAGTTCCAAATTGGAATGATTTTCAAGGTTGTGAACAAGTTTGGCGCCACGAGGTCCATCAGCGACCGATCTACCTTTATGACATGTGATGTGAAAAGAGGATAAGTAATTAAGAAGAGGTTGAAGTACGAAAGCTGGTAATAAAAAAGTGACAGATTTGATAAGAACGATAGAGAATTCTTCTGTTTCTTTGTGAAGTCGGATGCGTATTTATTTGAGAAGAGACAGAAGAAAACAATTGACAAAACCGTCAAAACCGTACAAATAATAATTGAGTAAAAAACGTTGCCAAGTTTTGAATGCTCAATTAAATCTTGCGTTGCAATTTGCATCTGTTGAAAAGCATCTTTATTCTTCTTCTTTGCCAGCAAGTTCTCCTTCTCCTTGCTGTCCGAGTACTGGTCGTTGTCGCCTCCGTAGATCAAGTTCTTGTTCATCTTGTATCCCTTGCTGTAGTCGCTAACAACGAAGTCGAAAAAGTCCTCATTTTCTTCGTTTATTTGGTCGGCCAAATTATTGTTGTTGTTGCTGGCGCTCTTGTAAGGGTACTCTTCCTCCAGCTGGTTGTTCTCAACGAAGTCGTGGACAGAGGACTGAATGTTGGGATTGACTTGAACAGCAAGAGTCATTGCAAGGTCAGGCTGCTGCTTTCGCTTGGTCAGAAGGTTGTGAATTTTGTTCTTGATTGTGTTTGACTCTTTAATGTCATGCTTTATGTAGACAACAAAACGATAGTACTCAATCCAAACGTCCTCGTTGTTTGGATAATCACGAGTCAGCTGGAGGAGAAGCGCGTCCACGTCGCTCAATACTTTGTTGATTTTGTCGACGTCGTCCCAGAAATTAGAAGTGCTTTTCTGCAAAATATTAACCCAAAACCGTCGCAAAAGTGACAATAAAACATTCAGACGAGACTGGACATCGGTTATTCGCTTCTCAATTTTGGGTGACACTGTGAATTGCCGAGATTGGATGAGACAGTCGAATTGCTTCATGTATATCGACTGAAACATCGAGAGCTGCGAATGGAGCATTTTTGTATGCATGAACGATAGAGAGGAATTCATCGATGGAAATAATGAGATAGACCTCGCATGCAAGAAGAAGATGAGAAAAGATTTCGGCCATCTCTTATCGGAGTATTCAAAAAGTTTCCAACTCGATAGAATTGGATGCCAGTTTTCTATCGTCAATAAAACATCAGACACAAATTGAATCGGCGACTGGTATCGTTTGTCCAATGTCTGCTCTTGGTCATGCTGTGGATTTATGTCATATAGGGTGTCATAAAATGTTAGCACCGACCGAATACGCCTTGAATTTATGAATTTTAAAAGTAGAAAAATTATGACAAATAATAAAAAGAGAATAATTATGATGACATCTGGCGTAATTCGCTTGAGAAATGTATTTATAAATTGGATTAAGGCTATAATTGATGAGGTGAATTCTATGGACGACGCAACAAGCGTAAAGGAACTTTTTGTATATATTGAAAATTTGATTGTAATAAAGCCTACTAAAAAATGTAAAATAAATATGAGTAAAGGAAAAACCGTTCGATTTGTGCCTGTTGTTATGCCAACACAAGTCGATAGTACTGAAGATATCTCTGTAGAAATGAATGGAAGAACAGTAACTTTTGGAAACCAGCCATGATTTGGGACATTCTCAAGAAGAACACGAGGAAAAATTAGAAATAACATTGCTGTAATGTATGAAATATATATAATGGGTACAAATATAACAACAGATATAGAAAAAAATGAGTAATCGCCATATGATAATTTGTATATTGACAATGGAAACCCTGAAAGTAAAAGAGGAAGGAAAAATACTAATATATATTTAAAATAAAATATCATGAGAGATGATTCTGTTGATGTTAAAATTTGTAGCTTTGAAAAATATTTGGATCGAAAGCAAACTAAAATAAATGATAATAAAAAAATAAAAGATAACGAAAAAGATACATAAATTCGTTCATCCTGCTTGTCAACAGATGGTCCATCGCAAAATGAGCATACAATCCTGAAAATGTTTGTGATAATTGAATCTCTCGGCCATAATTCAACTGAATTGATTATCAATGAAGGTATTATTGTTTGTAAAAAGAAAAGAATGCAAAAAATATATCCCATTAGATGAGCTCCTTGTGACGTTGTGTTGATTTTGGCGAAATATTCTATTAATGAATGGAAAAACTTGGCCCAAAAAGAGATATCTATTACAGAAGAGAATTTGAAAACGCGTGCGGCTGTAAAAAACTCATAATCTCTTCCAATAATAGAGCTCTTTTTCATCAAAAAATTTTAAATCGTTTTTATCAGTAAATTGAATGTTTTATTGAAAGAAAAATAAAGAAAAAGTTTGAATTTGTATAGAGAGAAAATTCTATATACTATTTCAAATTTCAATTTTATAGTTTTGAAAAAAATTGAGAATAATTGAAATTTGAATGAATAATATTTTCTGAAATAACGCCTTTGATCAAAAGGAAAACAAAATATTTTCAGCAATCAAATGATTATTTATCAGAAAGTATTTTTAAAATCAAATAAGAATATAAAAGGAAAAATATAGAAATTATTTTTACATACATAAATTTAATGAACTTGCATAATCATCGCAGATGCATTTATAGGAGAAATTAAAAATAATAGAATAAACTGTATAACAAAATTTAAGAAGTGCCAAATAGTGATTAATGTTGAAAAAATTTGATTAACAAGTTTTCCTTGACGAAAACAAACAATTAAATATCCTATTCCTATCAATCCTGTTCCAGGAATACCAATCAAAATAAAAAAGAAAACAAAAATTGTAAAAAATTGAAAAGGCACTAAGCTTGAATTTGGTCTTTCTTCACGAATTGCGCAATAAAGTGGATAATATTGACCATAAAGCAAAGCAATTGGACAAATGATTAAAATAAATAATGATAATACGACTTCTCTCCATTTAACGATAAGATATGAATCTATTGATCCAGAAAAGCATCCTGCGATAAAAGAAAAAAGTAAAACGAAAAAAAATGATCGAGCTTCATATAAACATAATCTGCATATAAACGAATACTTTTGTGGAATTTCTAATCCAATGTTATGATAAACAACAGGGAAAATAGAAGGAAAATTAGGTTTTTTTGCTGTTGTATCTGATACAGGCATCGAATCATTAAAGTTTTGATTATCTAATATTCCAGGAACTTCATTTGTGCGATATTCTGGAGTTGAATCAAATGGATTTGGAAGAGCGACTTTTTGTTCAATTATCATTGTATCATTATTATCCATTTAAAGATTTCTATTTTTTTTTTTTCTTTTTGAAGATTTATAAACTTATGAACCCTAAGAAATTTTCAATGAAATCATACAATATTTTCAAATGTAGGTCAACCTACACTCTTTCGATTTGAACCAAATATTATAAATTTATATATTGCTATTTCAAAATTATCTCCTTTAATGTTAATACAACATGATAAAAATGCATATGGCATTTCAAAATTAAAAAAATTACCTTATTGAAAAATATTCATAAGAGAATTTGAAAATGATATGATTATAGATTTTCAGAAAAACATTAATTTTAATAATATATTATAAAGAAAAAACACAAAATATTTTTTTTTTTTTCAAAAGTTATTCCGTATCTGAATCAGATTCATAATCAGAAAATTCAATCTTTTTATCTTGATTAGCTGATTTCAATGGCCAAATTTGGCTAAGTTTGGATTGAACGTTCTTATCAGGATACCACATCATGCATTGAGAGATCAAGAACAATGGTTCTTGAACAAATTTTGCTTCTAAATCTCTTTTTGATGATATTCCTACTCTTTTTAGTTCCATGACAATCAACATTAGTCTTTGGGGAAGTGATCTGTTTGTATTTTCTAAATCATTTGGATTTGAAATTAATTTTGATTTGAATTGGGCAAGTTGTGGAAATACAATTCCTTGTAGTAATGCAGATGCAAAAGTTCTGTAAGGTTCTGGATGAGGAATATCGGCTGCTGGTAAATTCCAGTTTGGTTGACCGAAAGTAGCTTCAACTCTAGCCAAAACAGCATCTTTATCAGGGAAATATTTTGGAGGTCCAAGTTTTTTGCGATTAAGGTAAAGTTTCGATCCTATTTGGTTAATCCATAAAGGATAAATCTTAGTTACATAATTGAATCGTTTTTTATCGTTCGTTTCATCAATATCAATATATGTTATATAAGTTGGTTCTTTATCAAACAAACATGAATTTCCTCTGATTTCACATTTTTTATTTTCAGCTGTTGTATAAATTTTTCCTTTTCCATCATATTTTGCAACATGATCGCAATATGACGAAAATAGGCATTGTGCCAAAACAATTTCAGCATTACTATCATTAGGTTCAATTGATCCAGCTTTATCATTCTTTAAACATCCTTTATCAGTTTTCCATATAATATTTGTTAATTGCTGTCTAATTTGCTGCATCTCTTCCATCGCTTTTTGTGAAATATGATTTTCTATACAAAATTCTTTTTCTCTATTCTTACTTTTTTCATATAAATAAGCTCCAAATGCATTTAATAAAGTAAATGGGTCTCCTACCTTTGATATTAATTTTTTATCTGGTTTTCCGTTAAGTGGCTCACGAACATCAAGTCCAGCAGCTACAATAATAGCATATTCAACTAGATTAACTTTTTTGGCGCTGACAATGAACTTTCCTAATCTTGGTTCAAGAGGGAATTGAGATGTCACTTTTCCAAGCAAATTTGCTTTGAAAGGAGGTTCCAATTCAATTAATCCGATATGTTTTAATGTTGTTTCTGCTTCCTGTAAACTTTCTGGTGTAATTAACGTTGGAAAAGGAAATTTTGTGATATCATTCAATCCCATCGTTTTAAGAAGTAGAACAACTTCTGTAATTGGCTTTCTTTGTATTTCTGGCTTTGTAAATTTGTCAAATGTTTGGAAAAATGCAGATGAATAAAGGCGAAAACAATGGCCTGGACCGGTTCTACCAGCACGACCTTTTCTTTGTTCTGCTGAAGCTTGTGAAATAAAATCAACGTTTGTTTTGATTAATCGTTCTCGGAAGTCGAATTCGCGGCACTTTTCGAGTCCTAAATCTACAACGTATCGTATGTTCGGAATTGTAATTGAAGTTTCTGCAATATTAGTTGAAAAAACAACAAGACGAAGATCTTTTGGATATTCTTGGAAAACTTTGTCTTGCTCTTCTTGAGAAAGTAGGGAGTATAAAGGTAAAACAATCATTGGTTTTTTATCTATGATTTCAATTTTCTGATTTAAGTCCATAATTTCGTCAACATCCTCGATCTCAATTTGTTCTGTACTTTTATCTGCTGTATTTTCAACTTCTGTATGTTTCTTTGTATTAGATTTGTTTGGATGATTTGACGAGACTCGCTCTTTTGAATAAAGTTTACTGAAATATGAAACACATTCTTTGATTTCATTTTTTCCTGGAAGAAAAACAAGAATACCGCCCGGTGGCATTCTTTCGTGAATCATTTCAACGCAGTGTTTTACTGTATCAAGACGTTTCTCTATTGCTGGGGTATTTCTAGAAAAATGAACTTGAACATCATATTGTCTAGCATCTATATTGATTAATGGTGGCTCTATTTCGAACAAGCGTTTATTTTTAAGGAAATCATCAACACGAAGAGTGGCGGACATGATAATTAACTTAAGCTTTTCTATATTAGATTCTCCTTTTTCAACTCGTTCTCTTCTGAGAACTACTATTCTTGAAAGAAGACCAATTAGAACATCAGTATTAACTGTTCTTTCATGTGCTTCATCAATTATTACAACTGAATATTTAGAAAGTAGTAAATCCTCTTCAGCTTCTCTTAAAAGGATACCATCTGTACAAAATTTAATAACTGTTGAATCTGTATAATATTTGTTGTTTCGAACTTGATAGCCAACTTTTTGTCCCCATGGTAATCCTGTTTCATATGCAACTCTTTTTGACATATTAATAGCTGCAACCTTACGCGGTTCAGTAACAACAATTTTACCATGTGTTCGAAGAGTTCCATATCCAGCTTCATATAGAAATTGTGGTATCTGAGTGGTTTTTCCTGATCCGGTTTCACCGCAAAGAATAACAACATCATTTTCATGGATTTTTTCAACAATAGTTTGTTCTTCGCCAATGATTGGTAACTTCGAACGGATTTCATCAACTCCTTCTGGTCTATTTAATGGAACATTAATGGCTAATCGAGGTTCTGAATGAACTTCTGGTTGAATTTCTTCATTTTTTGTTTCATCTGAAGTTTTAGGTTTTTCTTCAACAATTTTGATAAGAGGTGTAAACAATTGTGGAGGTTCTTTCAATTCTTCGGTTGGTTGAGTTATTTTATCCTCGGCATCACTACTATCATCACTAACATTCCATCCTTCTTCTCGTGCGGCTTCTATTTTTGATAATGACATTTTTTTTTCAACGCTATCGATTATATTTTGATCATATGAAAGACCCATCTGTTTTCTTTTCAAAGCTTCTTCATATCTACGTCGTTTTGATTGTTTGGTACCAAGAGAACTCGTTGGTGTGATTAATGAACTAGATTCTTCTGAAATTGTAACTTTAGATATTTGTTCAAGAACTGTATCTCGACGATTATATTTTTCTAAAGTTTTCCTTCTTGCTTCTTTTTTCTTTTCTTTTTTTTCGCTTGCTTTTGATTTAGGAGCTTCTAATAAATTCTTTTTTCTTAGTTGTCGTTGTTGATGTTTAGTTAATTTCTGAACTGGAGCTAATTCAACTGCTCTTTTACGATTATACATAGCATTGGGATCATCAGTTGGTAATTCTTTCTTAAGAGATTCGTCGATAATTATATCATTATCCATTGTTTAAAATAGAAAATCTTAAAAAGACAGTGGTCTCTAAAATTCAGAAAAGAAAATTGTGTAGGCAATTCAAATTAAATTTATATTTGAATAGATTGAAAGATTCAATTAAATAAAGATCTTTTTAAAAGCATAATTGGTTGAATATTGTATTTGAATCAATTAAATTATGGCTGAAGAAGAGATTGATTGGAATCGTAAATTCCAAAAAGGAGATATGAAATCGAGTCTCCTTGAGGAGTCTTCATTTGTTGTTTTATTTCCTCATTATCGCGAAAGATATTTAACTGAAATATGGCCGAAAGTTGAAGAAAAACTCGGTACTCTTGGAATAGATGCTACTCTTAACACAACTGATGGTATTATGACTGTAAGAACAACAGATCAAACCTGGGATCCAGTTGCTATCCTTAGATGTCGTGATTTAATTAAACTTCTCGCTCGATCGGTTCCTTTTGAGCAAGCATGTCGTGTTCTCGAAGATGACGTTGAATCAATGGTTATTGTGATTGGTCGTGATGTTCGAAATGCAGAAAAGTTTACAAAACGTAGGCAAAGGCTTATTGGTCCAAATGGTCAAACATTAAAAGCTCTTGAACTTCTTACGCAATGTTATATTTTAGTTCAAGGGCATACAGTTGCCGCCATTGGTAAGCCAGATGGTCTTGCAACTGTTCAAAAGGTTGCTGAAGACTGTATGAAAAATATCCATCCTGTTTATCACATCAAAACTTTAATGGTTAAAAGAGAGTTGATGAAAAATCCTGAAATGGCAGACAAAGATTGGGATAGATTTTTGCCCCACTTCCAAAAACTTTCAAAGAAAAAAAATAAAACAAAGCGTGTATTTAGAAATAGAGATATTCTTCCACAGCAACCACCAGAAACAGAAATCGATAGACAAATTGAATCAGGTGAATATTTCTTAAAGAACAAAACTAATGAAAAAAAGAGGAAAAGAAAGCAAAGGGATCAAGCTAAAGTTGATGTACCTGAAAATAATCAACCACAGGTAATTAATGAAATCCCTGTTGTTTCTTCATCAGATGTTAACAAAACGAAAGTTGGTACTGCTAGTGAAATTATTGATTCACTTGCTGGAAAATCCAAAAAAGAATAAAAAGTGCATATTATTTATTTTGATTATTCAATTGTCTACAAAATATATTTTTATCGAGATTTTAAATAATTTTATTTTTTAAGCATATTTTAAAAATAGAATCGTTACTGTTTTTCTGGATTTTGTTATTAAATATCATTTCATCAAAATAATAATTTTAAATTTGAATATGAAAGCCAGTGTAATTAATTTAGTTTGTGATCTCCGTCTATTAAAGATAAAGAATATAAGATGTCATTACAATAATTTCATTGGAATTGTTTAATATATAATAATAATTGGTTCAATTTGGCTGAACTAAGCCATAAAATTCAACTTCGGACAAGAGTAACTCATGGCCATTATTCTGGCCAATTATTTCTTTAATCCTAATGAAACGATAAAACTTATCGTTGCGATTTTGGCAAGTGAAAGTTTTAGAAGCGCCATAATAAGAAAAGCTGGATTCATTTGATCTTTCATCGATTTTTTCCCAATCTTGTTTATCATTTGATCCTTCAATTTCCCATGAATTCGGATGGTTTCTGATGATTCCTTTAACATCAGGAACAGAAAAATAGTATTTAGAAAGATTGACTTTTTTATCCTTAAAGTCAATAACAATGAAGCTATTTTTTGGATCTTTAACTCTTAATAAAGTGTTCTTAGATTGATCAAAGATATTTTTAATTTTACCAGATTCGACTTCAGAAACTTCGACATCAATAATTTTTGAGATATAAATGTTATCATTTTCTGTCAATTCTGTCAAATATTTTATGATTCCTTTCTCGCAATTTATAATTTGATTTACTTTGTTTTTTGGTTTCTTATGGCGTTGCTTGTTATAAAAATTTTCCTTTCCCTTTGTAACATCAATCATCAAGCGACGACAAATTGATGACCAAAGTAATGGGTGTAGAGAGACTTCATGATTTGATATATTATTAATAAATTGCTCAACTTTTTCAATGGATAAATATTCGAATTCAATATAATCGTACAGAAAATAATAATCTGGACCCAAATTTGTTATTAATTCGAACAATGAATCTTCATTATCAATTTGAAGTTTTTGGGATGAAAAAATAGTTTCTAACTCTTCTTGGCTCATTTCTTTGAGTATTGAAATAATTTTCTTATCTTCATTTTGTAAAATTGAATAAAAATTGGATGAAATAATTTCATATGAACGCTTGTTTATCTTTGGACAGAATATTTTGTGATTTATTTTGATCATTTCAATAGCTTCTTCAATTGAAATGTCACTTTTTGTAAAATCAATTTCCATTACTTCAAGTCCTTTATCAATCATTTCTTTGTTTTCGAGTATTTGTCCGATTTCAATGAATAATTTCGCTTTGTCTATGTCGTCTGTATCCTCTTGATCATTCTCATCCGAATCAAAATAAATTGGTCTACCTTCTAAAAGATTTCGAAATTGTTTAATAAAATCTGTTTGTTGAATCATGCTTTTGAGTTCTTTTATGTTAGAATAAAATAATGATTTATCTGGAAAGTTGATTGTGAATCGTCTCATTGTTGGGTCAATTCGATGATTTTTGGATATTCGACCAGATATGAAAATAGCTACAAATGTACTGCAATAAATTGTATCATCAAATATTTTGATTTCAAAATCATTTTTTAATCCTGCTTCTTTAAATTGCCTAAGTGCCTTAGATGATAAGTAGAAATTCATGTATTTTTTTGAAATTAATCGTATCAAATATCTATTCAATTTTTTTTCAAATTTTAATTCTCAACCATTTATTAATTGAATTTTTTCAGTTTATATTTAATTTTAAATTTTGTAAATTATTCAAAATATTATATTTTATATTGTGTATATCTCGTTATTTAAATTATTTATTTTGCATAATATCTTTTATTTAAATAAAAAAATAATTTATATTTATGATATTGTAAGGATCATTTCATATAAAGCTTGAACGATGAATTGAATTTGGAGAAAGTGTGATGGGATTTTTTATTTATGATCCAACTCGATTCTAATATGGCAAATGATCTATAGAAAGAAACAAATAGGAATTTTTTTCAAAGAGTCAGTTAACAAAATGTTCAAATATTAGAATTTTCGTCATATCAGCACTACATATATAAATTATATTCATAGAGCATAAGAATAATTTGTTATGTGTGTTTTTTGAATCATCTTGAGTTTATTCTTGTGTTTTTGTTTAAATAACCATCGATTAATTGGTATATATATTCAAAAAAGTTACTTTTCTAACATTAAATGAATTCAATGCTTAGAAAATTGATGCGATTTTAATCAAAAAGTGCGAAATGAAAAAAAAAAAAATTTAATTTGTTGAATCTTGAATGCATTTTGAATATATAACTAATGATGAGATTTGGATTATATATATTATAGCATCTTGTTAACACGGATGTTTATCGATAAAAGAAATTTTTATCGATAAAACCTCCGATAAATGGCTGATGTAAAAATCGGCTTTTTGTTGGGAAATTTTATGAAATTTTAACGATTTAATGCAAAAAGTTGTTATTTTACATCGACCATTTATCGAAGGTTTTATTGATAAACATCCCTGCTTGTTACAGTAGTGTTTCAAAATTGGAAAATGTTTTTTAACTAAAAAAATCCACTTTTTAAATTTAATCTTTCTGAAAATATATAAACTTTTTCAAAAAAAAAATTTAAAAAAATGATAAATTTGAGAAGATTTATTTCAAAAAGTAGATTTTTTATTTTCTAACCTTTATTGAATAACAGATAACTTTTTGAATGCTTGAATAGAAATTTTATTTTATTTTTGAATTGTTATTTGGATTGCTATTTTTAAAAAGTCGATTTTTTATTTTCGCAACGTTTTTGAATTCTATTTAATAAATCCTCTATTTCATCAACATTTTGTGAAAATTATTCTCAACATTAATTTAGTATTTGAATTCTATTTGAAAAAAAATATATGAGGGTTTTAACAAATTTTCTATAGAAAGAAAATAAATTTTATTTTATATTTTTACAAATTGAACAATTTCATTGTTAACAATATATAGCACAGTCAAGAAAAAACTTGATAATCTCCTATTATCAATCGATCCTTTAACAATTGATCAAAAGAATCCAAAAGAAATGATTGTATCAACGATTAATTATAATCGTGATTTAACAATTTTGTATTTTTTAAAACAAAGAGCAAACGATTTAGAGCAAGAAAACATTGATTTATCATTTAATATAAATTCTAACAAACAGCTTGAAGAAACATATATAAATCTATTAAAAGCTGAAAGCCAACTTCGATTATTAAAGCAAAATCTTACTATTATTCAAAGCTCGCCGCATATTTTACAGCAAGGTAAACCAGATCATGTGAAATTGTCTAAACTTAAAGCTCATGTTAGAAAGATGACAAATGAAAATGCAAGTTTGCAATTGCAAATCGATTCCATTGAGAGGAGAATTGATTTGATGCAAAGAAAGAGGTCATACATTCCTTTTGCTACTGTGTCAACACCTCGAAGAAATCGTCCTTAAGAATTGTGTAGTATTTGGTTTTTTCTATAGAAATCAATACGATGTCTTAAAACAAATAAGCATATGATTGATAATAAAATAGTAAAAAATGATTATATAAAAATATTTTACAAATCACTAAGAAATTCCATTAAATCTTTAGCTATCTTTTCCAATTTTGGGTTGTCGAAACTTATCTTAACAAGATGCCGAATATACCTTTTGTTAATTTTCAGGTTGATTTCTTCCTGCAATGTTTCTCCGATCAATTTAAGTAAATCATAAATAAGTCTCAGCAACTCATCATTAAAAGCTTTTTGATCATATATCATTTTAAAGAAAGCAAAGATTTTGTCACATTCAACTTTCAAAAAATCCTTATGTTTTGAAAATCCAATAAATAAGCATCTATAAGAATAAACAATACATGAATAAAGATCAATATAATCATCTGGTTGCAATCCATCAGCCCAAGCTTGATCAATTCTATTTATCATTTCATTATGTTTTTGATTGCGAAAATCTATATATTCACTTCCTAGTTTAGCAAACATTTTGCCATATAAGAATATAATTGATGATCTAAGAGGTAAAATAGAGTCAGGAGGCTTTGAAGAAATTAAAAGTGTAATTGAATCAAGTGTAGGCTCGAGATATTCGTTCATTAATTCTTTTGGAAAGTATTCATAGAGTTTTCCAAGCGTTTTTAAAGCAAGCTTTATCAAATTCAGTTGATTTGTATTTAAAGCGTTAAACACAGAATTTGAAATCAATGAAGAGTATACTTGATAGTTCTTATCAATGATATCAATTAAATTGGCTAAAGTTATCAAAACATTTTCCCATTTATCAATATCATATTCTGAATAGTTAAAGTCTTTTTGCTGGTAATCAGAAGGTGGTTGGGTTGTAATATCGATTAGTCTGATAAATAAAAGCATAAGTTGTTCAGCATTTTGACGGAATGCATTTGGTATTTTCTTAATAATTGCGGCTGATGTAAGACTAATTTGTGATATAAGTATTTCTGGGCAATTTCCATTTTGAAGAAGATTAACAAACATATTAAACAAATCAAGTATTTGTTGATCACATGAATTTGAACAATTATTGATTAGTGAGTTAAGCGCGCTAAACGGTCTTTGGATAGTTTTGATATCCATAGTTGGCTCGAGATTTTGAATAATCATAAGAATTATTTCGGTTATTTTTTTGAAGTTGGAGTCGAGGAAAATTTTATTACATTGTGGAGCGATAGAAGCGAAGATATTGCACGATCGTTTAATAATAATTGGAGGGAATTTGGGATTCATTGTTTCAGAAAATAAAGTCAAAATTTTGGGGATAGCATCATCATTTTGAGCAATTGTTGGATAGCATTCAAAAATACTAGAAATTATCCACATTGAAGTATCTTTAGTTCGCAAGCACATGGCATTTTCACCAGCGTGCGCTATAATATATGGTAAAATTGATTCTAAAAAATCTTTAATTGTATAATAATATGGTTTATCACTGCCAGTCGATGGCTCAACACAAATAGAAGCTATTGAATATATAGCAGCATGAACCTCAATCCAATTTTGGCTAACTATATATTTATGGAAAAAACTATCAACATTCTCAAAAATAACTTGTGCATTGTGATAAAAAAATGCTCTAAGAGCTGTGATTGCGGCATTATGCGAGGTTAAAGTTAAAGGATCTTCTGGTTCCAAATTTTGTGGATCTTCAATATCAATTAAGCATTGTAGGAGTTGATCCACAAATTCTGTGGCTGTGCTACAAGAAAAGGTCTGGTCTAAAATGCCTTTTTTCTTTTCAAAATATGAAATTTCTGCTAAATATGAAATAGCAATGATTTTAAATGGACCTTTTTTGGTTGCAATTTCATTATGAATAACATTATTGATATTTGAAATTGTATTATTACCTGGGTGTTTGAGACTATTGTAGTTATTTTCAACGATACAAGTTAATAATTTGAATAAATCTTGATAAAGGTCATCAAACTTGAGTGATTGAACAACAATCTGCATTATAGTATTAATCATTTCATTGTTATAATCGAATGGAAATTGATTGGTAATTTCAATAAGGGCTGTGCAGGCATCTATTCGTGAAGGAATAAACAGATTTTCTTCACCAATTGCATAAATTAAGCTCATAATGAGTTCCATCATAAAGTCTGGTAGTGGCATTTTAGGTGGCATATTAATGATAAAAGGAAAATAAAATATATCTGATAAGCAGCGTATTGATCCAAGTGCGCGAAGATGATTTGTACTTTGTGTCCTGATATTACTGATAAGCATTGCGCAAACATCTGGCCATGAATTTTCTTCGAGTTTAACAATATTAGCAATGATTTCCGAACATACATTTCTGATGGATACATTTTCATTTTCTAAACCACCAATAATAGTATTTTTTACTTCTTGATGTACTCGAAGAACTTTATCATCAAACCACTTATTTTTAATATCAGGTATCCGACGGAAAGCATTCATGATAAAAATTACTGAAAAAAATGAAGCCGATGGATGAATTTGTGGATTTTGAAAAATATATAAGTTATATTCAAGAAATAATCTGAAATCATCTGGTTCATTACTTCTTGCTTTTTGAGTGAGCAGATCAATAGCTGCATTATCTTCAGGGTTTTGGCAAACTTTGATAAAATTATTTAAATAAATTTGATATTCTGAATCTTTATCATTCATAGATTTTTCGTTGATGGAAAATTCTATGTAAAGAATAAATGATTTTTTTTAATTATTTTATTTTACATATATATACATAAAATTAAAATAGATAATAGGCGACTTAAACTAATAAATAAAAGTTAAAATGTAAATTTAAAAAATGGAAAAGATAAATATAAAATAAAATTTAATTTTTTTTCAATTTAAAATATTTCACTTTTTCAATTATATTGAATAGAAATTGAATGCTATCTAAATCAACGTACTTTATCATGAAAATAGATTTTTAGAATTATTATTATGAATAATAAATCAGATATTCCTTCTCTTTTCTCAAAAACTTTTTCTCCGGAAAAGATAAATAATTTTTTTCCTAGAACTTCAAGATCAATCAACAAATCCTTTTCAATAGCCCCTGCTCAAATGTATTTCTAAATTCATCACTAAACGAATATGATGACCCTATCGAAAATAAAAGAGAATATCAAAAGATTTCAAAAAATTTTAATGAAACGAAAAAATCAATGATTCCGTTAAATGTAGAATTGCGCCGTTTACGAACTTGTTTAGGAATACCAGAAGATAATGAGCAAACCAAAAATCAAAAACAAAAACTTGTAAATTTAAATAAAGAAAAAGTAGAGCTCGATAATAAATTATCATTAATTCGAAGAACGTATAACGAGCAAAATTACGTTAACCAGCAAGCTGAAATCGCTTTCCTTAAAGCAAAAGTGCAAAAAAAAAACATGTCCAACTAAAAAAAATCGAAAGAGCTATTGATACAGCAAAAGGGCAAAGAGATTATTTTTTGAATTCAGAAACTAAGGTAGAAATCATATTAGCTATCAGAAGGACATTCCGAAAAAAAGCAAAAAATAGGGACTTATAAGCAAAAATTAAAAAATATTGAATATGAACTTCGTAAAATGAAGCGAGAGAATATAGAAAATATTATTTTTCTTCGAAATAAAGTTAAATTAAAGCGAAGCCAAAATTGGAGGCAAACAACAAAAGTTATTTTTGAAGATGACGAAGAATAAAATGATGAGAATTATAATCCTTATGTAACTAATTGCCCACTTCAGAATTCGCTATATAAAGATGTAAAATACAAGATAGCATTTGGTCAAAGTTATGATAAAAGTGAGAATAAAAAAGAAATTAAAGAAGATATAAATCTAAATCAAATTAAAGAAAATTTAAATGAAGATGATGATATATTTGAAGAAGAGAATAAACGTAAAGATAAATATAATTATGAGAATGAAAATAAAGAAGAAGTAAATAATGTTGAATGAAAAAAGAAGAAGAAAATGATGCAAGTGAAAATTCTCATTTTAGTACTGATGATTCTCCTCAACGGATCTAGAAGAAAAAGAATCTTTCATTTAAAGGAGAAACAAAAGAAATAAATGTAAATAAAAGCAATTTTTTTCAAAAAATAATTGATGTTAACCACATAATGATCGTTTTCAATTGAAAAAAACAATTAATTGTTTACATAATTATTTATTTATTTTTGGTTAATGGGATTTCATATGTTTTAAAAAAAAATTAATAAAAAATCAGGATAATAATTATCTGGCTTTTTCAATTAATTTTTGAAAGACAAATAACTATTGAAATATATGGTCGAATAGATCGATATTGAAATCATCGTTTATAATTTTTTTCCAAAAAAATGCAAATATAAACTGATGAATATAAATATCTGATTTGTTGAAAAAAAAATATTGCCAAAGAAAGCTTTATAATATTGAATTTTTATTCAAAATTAAGGCCAAGTTAGTACTTAAATGTTCAGTCATATCATCTTTTTTTATGTACTTTTTATTCCTTTTAGCAGGAATAGCTTTCTCAGATCCCCCTAAAAAGAGAAAGATACCAAACAAGCCAGAAGGCAAATACGTTCATTTCCAATCATTCAAGGATAGCGATTGGGATAATTATTATATTCCTTCCTCATTTCCACATTACACTGGTGAATGGGCTGTTGAACGAAGCAATTTTGTTCCTTATGAAAAGGTTCTTGTTACCAAAACTGCAAATGCAAATTATGCTATTTCAACAAGGTTTGACACCCCACTCAAGCTTAACAACCAACCACTCATTATTCAATATGAAGTTCGCTTCCAAGAATCACTTACTTGTGGTGGAGCAGCAATGAAAGTTTATGGCGCCAATTTTAACCCTGATGTTGTTAATCCAAGAACCCCATACATTATTAAATTTGGTCCAGATCGTTGTGGAACTACAGATAAGGTTGTTTTCAATTTCTGCCATAAGAACAGCAAGACTGGACAAGTTGTTGAACATGTATTAAAAGATTGTCCAAAAGTTCCAAATGATAGACTTACTCATCTTTACACCCTTATTATCAGACCAGATAACACATATGAAATTTTAGTTGATGCAAGTTCCGTTAAGCAAGGCAGTTTATTTAATGGATTCCAACCAGAAGTTAACCCACCAAAGGAAATTGATGATCCAAATGACAAGAAACCAGCTGATTGGGTTGATAATGAAATGTACCCAGATCCATCTGCAAAGAAGCCAGACGACTGGGACGAAACACAACCAGAATATATCCCCAATCCAAACAAACTTAACCCACCAAATGGATGGCTTCTTAATGAACCACCCAGAATCCCAGATCCAAAGGTTCCTAAACCAGCTGAATGGGATGATGAATTCTTTGGACAATGGGAAGCTCCACTTATCGATAATCCAAAATGTGTTGAAGCTCGTGGATGTGGTAAATATTATCCTCCTGCTATTAGAAATCCAAAGTATAAAGGTAAATGGAATGCACCACAAATTAAGAACCCAGCATACAAAGGACCATGGGCACCTCGTAAGATCCCCAATCCAGATTATTATGAAGAACCTAATGTTCATAACTTAGATGTTATCAACGGAATCGGTTTCGAATTCTCTTCATCATCCAAAGGTGAATGTTTCAACAACATCCTTGTTTCAACTGATGAAGCTCTTGTTCATAATTGGAATCGCCAACGTTTCTTCCCAATGCGTAGATTACAAAATATCGAACTTAAACGTCTCGAACCACGCCCAGGAATGCCAGAATTTGGAGAACCACTTCCACAACAAGCACATCAAACCAAGCAACGCTCAGTTTTAAAGCAAAATGTTGAGCAACAATCATATCAACAAACAGTCCAAAATCCAGATGGTGATTTAACAGCTACCATTAACAACGCTGCCAACTCATTTGTTAATGGATATATTAACCTTTATAAAGAAAATCCAGCCCTAGCTATCGCTGTAGTTGCTACTGTCATTTTCGTTCCATTATCACTTTGCTGCTGCCTTCCATTGCTCGCTCCAAGCAATAAACCTAGCCATCATAGCAGAAGAGCTGAAAAAGGTGACAAATCTGGACATAGAGGTAAAAGGAGGAAAGTTGTTTATGAATACTCTGATGAAGAAGGAGAAGAGCAACAAAAGCCAAAGACTGAATAAAGAAAATTAAAATTTTAGCTATAATTTTAATTTAAGTTATTTTTTTTTTATTATTCAAATTATTTAAATGATTCCATTGAAATATTTCTAACTTAGGATTAAATTTTTATGAAAAGTTTCTTTTGTTTCAGAGCAAGCCGTTTAATTTAGTTATTTGGTTTTCCTATTTTATTTATTAAAATGACAGATCACAGCTCTGCATTTGATTCCTTTTTAAAGGATCATCCATATCCTGTTGAGCACTACAAATTTCGCACAAAGGAAGATCCTCCATTTATTCAGGAGGAAGGGGCATATGCAAGAACAGGATATGCAGCACGTTTGATTCATAATATCTTGCATTGCTCAAATTTCACTGAAGTTGATGCACTCAAAGATGCTAATCTCATTTGTGGCACAATTGATGAAAGCAGAGGATCAAACTATCTCAAATCTTACCAGCGTGTTACCCATTTTAATAAAACATTTTCCCTTGGTTCAAAATCTGGCTATGACAGAGTGATGAAAGCTTTTGGAAAAAGAACAGGTCAAATACCTTCATTTTATCCACAATCATACTCGCTTCCTAACGAATATGATGAACTTTGTGAACATTTTGGAGATTCTCCTTTATGGATATCGAAACCAGGTGGTGGTTCCCGTGGAAATGGGATCACAGTTATTGACGAACTACCAAGCAACCCAAGATCTCAAAGAATTATCCAGAAATACGTTGCCAATCCTCTCCTTATTAATGGCCTTAAGTTTGATCTTCGATTTTATGTTGCAGTCATGTCTCTCGATCCTCTCAGAATATATGTTCACGAAAATGGTCTTGTTAGGCTTGCAACAGAACAGTACAACGATAATTTTGATGATATTTCAAACCGATATGCTCATTTAACTAATTTCTCAATCAACAAAAATGGTAACTTTAAGGTCACTAATGATCTATCTCAAGATGGAAAAGGAAACAAATGGACACATCGTCCATTTTGGCCTTGGCTAAAAGAAAATGGATTCAATCCTGATGAAATTAGAAATAAAATTGATGACGCTTTTGTTACTGTAATTATGGCTTCTAGAGAAATTTTCTTAACACAGCAAAATCATCGCAATTCATTTGAACTTTTTGGATTTGACGTCATGCTTGATGACAAAGGTGAAATCTACATTCTTGAGGTAAATGTCACCCCAGCTCTCGGGACATCATCTGAACTAGACTATTTCGTCAAATCCCCAGTTGTCCGTGATCTCTTCAATATTGGTCTCATTCCAAAGCCATCAGATAAAGTTGATATTTCATATAATCTATTCAAAAATGAAGATAAAGAATATAAGCCAGAATCATCGATGGCTGCAATTTATGAATATGAACTTGCCCAAAAGAGACTCGGAATGTTCAGGTGTGTATATCCAACAAAGGATCGCGTTCAGAGGCTTGGTCCGCTACTTGAGAAACATTCAAATTTAGATGTTGCATTAGAGAATTGGCTGACAATGGATGAGCAAGAGCAGGCTAAGTTTCTTAATGAAAATAGCGAAGCTTTCTTCAAACTTTTTTAAATTTATTGAATCTTTTGAAAAATTTTTGTTTTTATTCTCTATCATAATAGAAACAAACAATAAATAAATAAAAAAAATATATGCAAAGAAAATTGTATGATTATTTTTTCTCCATCAGGATAAAGCTATTTTAAAAACGATACGTCACTTTCCAACGTGTTTTTATAGAAATTCTATTAAAAAGTTGAACTTTTTAAATAAGGTGACTTATCTTTTTTGAATAACTTTAGCTCTATGATCATTATGCTCCCAATAAAAAGATAAGAAAAATTTATATTCTTTATCTTCATAGAAAAGAATCATTTGTTGATGCGATATTACATCTCAAAACACAAAAATGTTAATCAAAGCCAATTACAAAAACAAATGTATATTTTTCAATAAACGCATTTAATATATATAATAAAAACATAATATTAATAAATTACAATAAATTCATATCTTCAGCCAATGATTCTGCATCTGGATGCTTGTTTTTTGCTGCAAGTGTCAAATATTTTATGAATAATTCATTGTTTTTAGCAACACCCTTTCCATTTTTATACATCATAGCTAAATCAAATTGAGCATTCCTCTGGGGAACCAAAAATTTTCTATCACTGATTTCCATTTCAGCTGCTTTCTTGTAATAAGCTGCTGCTTTCTCCAAATTTGAATTTGGGCATTTTTTATTCATGTTAAAACTGAGAAGCCTATCAATATCGCCCATTTCATTCGGATCTTTATTACCACTTTCACTTTCTTCTTCCTCCTCTTCTTCGTTATATTCATTTTCCGTTTCTTCCTCTTCACCTTTATTTTTGAGTAATTCTGCATAAGCGACAATTGCAGGTAAAAACAATTCCTCAGCTGCATCATGTAATAGTGATTCTGCTTTCTTTTTATCTTCATTTAGTCCCATTCCCCTTTTTAAAAGCTGAGCATAATTATACTTAGCGGACGGCTGACCACCGTTTCCTGAAACTGCCATTTCAAAAAATTTAGCTGCTTCATTCCATTTATGGAATTTATTGAATAGCATCACTCCGTAGTTTTGTTTTGCTTCTGCAATATTATTATCAATCGCCAAGAGATAGTATTTCCCAGCCTCTTCGAGATTTTCAGCCAAACCAATTCCATTGTGACACATTCGAGCATAGTTGTATTGAGCCAAGCCATCATCTGGATCATCATCAGCCAATTTTTTGTAAATTGATGCGGATTTTGCTTCATCTTTTTGTATACCAATTCCTTTCTCTAAAGCGCGTGCGTAATTATGTAAGGCTATAACATTTCCTTGATCTGCTGCTTTTTTATATAATGATACAGCTAGCTCCTTGTTCGGCTTAGAGACACCAAGGCCTAATTCATACAATCTTCCGCAGTTATTTTGTGCTTTAGCATATCCTTTCTTAGCTGCAAGCTTGTAATAATAAAGGGAAGTACGATACGACTTTTTGATAGAGGTACTGATTTCATGAATCCTTCCATATCTAAACATCGCTTTTACAATTCCAGCATCGACGGCTTTTTTGTAGTATACAATAGCTTCTTCTTCTGCTCCTCCCATTTCAAGTATACGCGCATAATGATATTGGGCAATAGGAAGGCCTCTCTCTGCGGCTTCTTTAAATAAGATAAAAGCGCTTTTTTGGTCTTCAACTTTTAAAAGTTTTCCGTATCGTAACATTGACTTTAGATGATGCAATTTTGTAGCTTCTTGATAAAATTTACGAGCTTCAAGCATATTCTTTTTACAGTATTTTCCTTCTTCGAGTAGAGTAGCATAAACATATTTGGCTTCATCATACCCACTTTTTGCCATTTCAACAATATTTTTCAATGAAGTTTTTGAATCTTTTTTTAGCAATAGTTGATAACGACGCAATTTTGAGAGAGGATTATTATCATCATAATATTTATCATAAAATGCAATTGATTCATCGACATCAGGGATATGGCATGCATATTCATAAGGAGGATCAGGATCTTCTTTTTTGAATCCTTGAGAATTGTCGTTTAACATTGACTGATATTTTGAGATAGCTTTACTGTATCCAGCATCACTTGATGTTTTCAAAAGTTTCATACCTTCGTCTAAATCATTATTTTTGATCTTAATTAATCCGAGTTTATATTGGGCTTTGCAAAAATTATTAGCTGATGCCATTTCAAAATATTGAATAGCTGTACAGAGGTTGAGATCATCATCAAAGCAATCATCTTCGTCAAAGTTGTTGTATTTTAAGTGATTGCGACGATTATGTCGATTTTGCTTCCATTGCTCTAATTCAAATTTTGCATATTGATATTGTGAAAGAGCATGGCCTTTATCTGCTGCTTTTTTGAGTAAAGAAATTCCTAATTTTTTGTCTTTCTTTATTATATAGGAAGAATAATTACATATCGCATTTGGAAGACCAGAATCTGCAGCCATTTTATAATATTTAATGATTTCATTTTTATCAGGTTTTTCTTCTTTTTCTAGATAAAGTGCATAATTAAATTGAGCAATTTGATTTCCAGCATCAGCTGCCAGTTTCAAATTTTTCATTCCTTCTTCGTTTTGTTTAAGTTTTAATTGAAGCATTGCAATTGAAAATAGTGCGTCTGGATGCTGCTTTTGGTGAGCCATATTATAATATCGAAAAGCTTCATTGAATTCTCCACGATTTTGAAGAGCTCTAGCATAACAATACTGAGCAAATCTGTTTCCTGGCTCTGCTTCAGAAAGTTCTTTATATATCTTCTCAGCTAACTCAATATTTTGTGGAAAGCCGTCTCCACTTTCAAGTAAATTAGCATATGTTAATTTTGCATCAGGAGAATTTGTTGATAATGCTTTGCTTATCATCTCTTCAAATTTTTGCTCATCTTTGTTAATGCCAAAGCCGTTTTTGAGGCACATTGCATATTCTAGCATCCCATTTGGATCGTTTGCATCAGCAAGTTGTTTAAAAATACGAGCAGCTTCAGTCGGATTTTTTGTAACACCAGTGCCTTTTTTATAGCATATGCCGAGCTCAAAAAATGCTTTTGTAATATTTAATTTGGCAGCTTCATTAAATAATCTAAACATTTCTTCTGATTTATTTTTGTTACCTTTTAATATTATTGCGCATCGATACATAGCTCTGCCATCACCATTTTCTATTCCTTTTTGATAAACTGAATATGCTTCATCTATATTTTTTGAGCAGCCAATACCATTTTCAAGCATAAATGCATATTCAAAAAGAGCATCTTTTTGACCGTTTTTATATGCAGTTCGCATTATTCTAAGTGCTGTTGGTGCTGTTGACAGATCTCGTGAAAGAAGGTGTGCATATGAATACATGGCTGAAAAATGCTGCATTTCAGCTGCTAACTTAAACATTTCAGTTGCTTTTTTAATATCAGTCTTCATTAAAATAAGTCCTTTTTGATAAAGTGAGTCAGCCGATTGATTCGTTTCATTTTTTACTTCAATTTGTGCATTTGGTAAAAGAGGTGGAAGTTGGCCTTGAACTTGAGGATTATTTTCATTCACTTGATCTTGGTGGAATGAATTTCGCCTGTGGTTTTTCGAATTTGTGATAATACTAGAGGTAGCTTTTAATTGAACTGGCTTTGCGCTTCTTTGTTGAGGCTTAGGTTTAACATGTATCATTAATATTTTCAATTGAATTTTCTTATTTTTTGAGATAAAAAATTGTTACTTTTGAGTGTGAAAACTTTTCACTTTTGATTACAAAAAAAAAAAAAATTTTTTCTCAAATTTAGAACAAGTACCCATTGGTTCATCGGTGACTGTGAGTTTTGAGTTTTTGAGAGATTTATTCAAGTCATTTCACCTCACACTTTCCAATTGAATTTTCAAAAGAGCAATTTCATTAAATCTTGTTATTTCAAAAGTAATTTTCCATGTAATTGATAATATATAGAATATATTAACTCAAATCATTAATACATGATTTTTATGATTAAAAGATTAACAATACTTTAAATAATACTAATATTTCAAATATAAAAATTGAGATATTTTCAATGCAATTCAATTTTTTGAATGTCTATCTCTCAATATATTATAATATTTGAGAAGAGATAACAATTTAGATAGACTTCTATTTCGTCTATTTCAATTTTACTTAATCACCAAGCCATGTTCTATGTTCTCTAGATGGGTTCAGTAATATCAAATTATTATTTCCACATTTGTGATAAAAAAATTGAAATGACTATTAAATTAAGAAATTTGGGAATTGTTACGCATTAAAAGGAAGCATTATTATATAAATACATTTTCAATAAAATGATAATTGAAAATATTCAAATAGTAAAATATGTTAATCCTTCATTTTGTTCATATTTTATTTTATTTTCAAAGCTTTTTTGACGATAGGTATTGAATTTTCATGTAAACTTTTCATTTAATATTTCGTCTTTAAAATGATACGTGATGTAATTTATTTTAATTCAGACAATTAATAATTTACTTATAAAGATACTTATTAATATACAAGTGAAATTGTTTTTCAAATCTTTATATATTCACCTAAAAAGAGTTTTTGTTGTTTTAACGTATTTAACCGCCGTAGTTTCCTACGTTCTGTTTTGGTAAATGGAGGATTTTCTACTTTTTTTCTATGCAATCATTTTGAAAGAAAACTAATAACTAAAAATTTCTTGAAACCTCGATATTCTCCCAATTTTATATTGTATCGATAAAAAACGATAAATTTTTAATAATCTATCAATTGTTCGGCTATTTATCAATTTATTTATCGTATTTTCTCTTAACTTTTTTAACTGAAATTATTTTTTTTTCAAGTGTGATTTCACTTTATTTCTAATGACAAAAAGGAATTACGCAGAAGAATCTCTTCAACTTCACTATCAACTCAAAGGCAAACTTGAAGTTAAAGCTAGGGCACCAGTTACAAACAAGGATGAATTGTCATTGGCTTACACTCCAGGTGTTGCTCAACCATGCCTCGAAATCCAAAAGGATGTCAACAAGAGTTATGAACTTACTCGTAGGTGGAATACTGTTGCTGTCATTACTGATGGAACAGCAGTTCTTGGACTTGGTGACATTGGACCAGAAGCAGGTATGCCAGTCATGGAAGGCAAGTGCGTTCTTTTCAAGACATTTGGAGATGTTGATGCTATCCCACTCTGCGTTCGTTCAAAGGACGTAGATGAAATTGTTCACACTATTTCACTTCTCCTTGGATCTTTCGGTGGTGTTAATCTTGAAGATATTGCAGCTCCACGATGCTTTGAAATTGAACGTCGTTTGAAGGAAATTTCTGATATTCCAATTTTCCACGATGACCAACACGGCACTGCAATTGTTGTTCTTGCTGCCCTTACAAACGCACTCAGAATTGTTAAAAAGGACATCAAAGACATTACAGTTGTTACATCTGGTGCTGGTGCTGCAGGAATTGCTATTATCAAGCTTCTTATTGCCCGTGGATTAAACCCAGCCAAGGTTATTATGACTGATAGAAAGGGAGCAATTTATGAAGGACGTGATGGACTTAACCCAGAAAAAGAAGAAATCGCTAAAATTACAAACACTGAAAAGAAAGCAGGAAAACTTTCAGACATTATCAAAGGTGCTGATGTTTTCATTGGTGTTTCAGCCCCAGGAACACTTACACAAGATATGGTTCGTACAATGGCTAAGGATTCAATCATTTTCCCAATGGCAAATCCAGTTCCAGAAATCATGCCAGATCTCGCTCTTGAAGCTGGCGCTGCAGTTGTTGGAACTGGCCGTTCTGATTTCCCCAACCAAATCAACAATGTTCTTGCTTTCCCAGGAGTTTTCCGTGGTGCACTCGATGTTCGTGCTAAAGATATTAACAATGAAATGAACATTGCAGCTGCCAATGCTATTGCCTCACTTGTTTCTGATAGCGAACTCAACAAAGATTACATCCTTCCAAAAGCATTTGATCCACGTGTAAAGGGTACAGTTAGTGCTGCAGTTTCTCAGGCCGCCCGTGATTCTGGTGTTGCTCGTATTTAAATAAATTAACAATTTTTATTTATTTTAATATCTCTTTTTTAAATTATTATTCAATATTTTTGGAAAAAATGCATTATAAAATTATTTATACATTTGTGAAGAACGATGAAAAAAATTTCAATACAACACTTATTTTTTCAATGTTTATTTGGATATGTTCAATAATTTTTAAAGTAAAATGAAATTTACGGTAATTGATGCCGTTGTTTATATATTTCTAGCATTAGTATATGGTACAGCATTTGCTGCAGTTCAACAAGGCCAAAAATATTTTAACTCATGTGTTTTAATTGCATATAGAATGCTATTTGGTTTTGGAATATGTTTCATAATTTTTTGGTTTAGATTCTTCCTCCAACCAGGATATAAACAAATAGCAAGGGCACACTTTCAAAGTGGATTTCTCCCTATTCTTCATTTGGCTATAGGTGGAATATTATTTCATGGTGTAATGCAATGCATGGCTGCAATCGCAGTGCAATGGCTTCCATCTGCTGCAGCACAAATTACACAACCTATTTCCACAGCAACTGCAGCGATTATCTCTCATTTCGTTCTTCCAGATGAGCCCTTCACACTTTTTAAGTTTTTTTCTCTTATTTCAGCCTTAATCGGTGTTATCCTTAATGCGGTACCATCTTTTTTGCATGCGAGCTCACCAAATGAAACCAAAAATGTTTCGATTGGCTATGTTATAATATTTGTAGCAGTCATAGCTCAAGGTGTCGGAATGGTTTACATGAAATGGAAAACACCTAATACAGATGTGACTATTGCTGCAATGATTCAAGTTGGTGCATCAGCAATTTTATGTTTTGCTTTTTCTCTTATTTACGATAAACCTCGAACTTTACAGAGACAGACAATTCACAACAAGCCAATGGGATGGCTATGGGCTTTGATAATAGGCGTTTTGGCAACAGGAATTGCCGGACATGGATATGTTTTTCTTGTTAATCATATTGGAGCGACAGGAGCTAGCTTTATTGTATTTGGGCAAATTTTTGTTGGAATTGTTGTTGGAGTTGTTTTTTGCCATGAATGGCGAGGCTATCGATGGTGGGAAATTCTTATGTGCATCATTGGTGTTCTTTTTATTGCTGGTGCAATTGGATTTGGTTTCATACAAAGGAAGCCTAAAGATATAGGCTCTGAACTATCTGATCTTGATAAGAATTCAACCAAGGAAGAAAGCGCAGATAAAAAGAAAAAGAAAGACAAAGGTCAAGAGAAAATTATTACAAAAGATCAAGAAGCACATTATTCCCATTCTGATTTGGCAGATCATGAGATAGCTGAACTCTAAGTTTATGGCTATATATTTTTCTTTTAATTGTAGTATAAATACATGATTAATTTCATTAATATGTTCTAAAATTTTATATAATATTTTCATTAATATAATTTTTGGGCCAGCTAAAAAAATGTAAGGAATACCTTCGTAATACGATGACTTTTTTTTTTTTGAAAACCTTTCAAAAATTTTATGAAAAATTACGTTTAGAAAATTTTCATAAAATCTTCAAATGACTGAAAAATTAAATCTTGAAGAGCTCGTACAAAAATTTAATGATCCACTCAAACCTTATTCGAAATATGAAGTTGAATCTAATCAAGAAGCGAAAGTGGAATTGGAAAAAATAGCAACAAGCTTACAATCGAAATCAGATACAAAAACGCAAGAGCAAGCACTTCAGCATATTTTAGAATTATTAAAAGGAGGAATTCAATATTATCAAGGAGGGGATCTTAAATCTTTAGCACCTTATATTGCATCAACTCTATCTGATATGAGACCTATGCTTGTTAGAATGGCATCTCTAGTTGTTGCAGCAGAAGCTTTAGTTCTTGAAGATGATTTTATACCTTCTATTGAACAAATATTTCCCTCTCTATTAAAACAGCTTACTTCAAATAATCAATCTGTCGCTCATTCATGCCATTTGGCATTGTTAAATATCTCTAAGCATTGTATGAATCGGAAAGTTGCAAGATTATTTTTATCAAACGCACCATCACCAATTCCAGCATACCGCCAAATTGCTGCTGAATGCGCACATATTATTATTGAAACATGGCCACCACAATTAGCCTCCATGCTATCTAAAGAGGCATCAGCTGTTGTTTCAACTCTTTTGGAAGATCCGGTTGATACAGTTAGAGATATCGCAATATTAGCAGCAAAAATAAATCGAGCACCAAATTCATCAAATAAATTATCAAAGCCAGTTTCTACATTACCTTTTACTCCTGCTATGACTTCCAAAACTAATCCAAAACGCGAAACCCCACAAAAATTATCTCCAAAACCTAAACAGGAAAATAGGACAGCCATTGAGACAGGAACAACAACTCCTAAACAAGCAACAGCACAACCAAGTACTCCATCTAAATCATACGGCTTCTCGCCTTCTACAACCCCAAGATCTACTCAAAAACGTTCAATTTCAAAACAAAAAAGCGATGAAAAACCAGAATTAGAGACTATTTCTTCATCAAATACAAATCAAGCAGCCTTTTTCAAAAAGCATCTAGACCAAATCATTAAAAATAACGACTATTCAACACTTGATTCATCTAAAGATACACTTGCTGAGTCAGTTCTTTTATCAATTAAAGAAATTCCTAATTTTAATAAATGGGAATCAACTCTTGAACCTCTTTTTGATCATTACAAAGAGATTTTTGAACCCTGTTTAATAGATATTATGTCATCGTTTGAATTTCAAGAAGGCGTTATCGATTTTGCAGCTAAAAAAGTTGGCATTCAGAATTTAGCAGAATCACTTGTAAAGGCAGGAAAACCGCGTATTACGGACTCTTTCAACTTTTTTGTCTCAGTTTTTAGATTAAATAAATACCAAATTAATATTACAGCGCCGATATCAAAATTACTACAATCGTTAATCAAACTTAACTCTCATAATCCAAATGTTGGATATATAGAAAAAGTACTAAAAAGTGAGCCTGATAATGACATTAAAGTAAATCTTCAAAAAATTCTGTTCAATCTTTCGAATAGTGATGGTAATAATTCAAAATGGCAAAAGGAACTTGAAACTCTTCATTCAAGTTTCTTTGACAGTAATTCTAATCAATATGTACAATATTCACCAGATCCTTCAGCCAATATTCCTGATTCACCTTCTTCCTCTTCTTCCAACTTATCTCCGTCCAAAATGGCAATAACACCAGCATCAAAAGTAGCAACTCTATTCTTCAGTCAAAATCTTCCAGATCTAATTACTAATGGTGACGAAGGGCAACGAATTGCTTGCTTGAATTTCATTACTGCGGCAATGCCAAAATTACGTTCAGTGTCATTCGTCACATCATTGAAGCCAATTGTCAGCTCGTTAATTAATGAAGAAGAGAATTTATCTACAGAATCTCCTGAGGAAGAAGAAGTAAAGAAGAAACCATGCAGCTGGCATAAGAATGCGATTGAATGTATATCTCGAATGATGGGGGACACAAACACTTTATCTGATTCGTTAATTATGATAAGCGATTCAAATGAACAAATAGCAGAAATTTTACTAGAAGCCCTTCATCAATTCACTATATTTGCTACTCCACAAAAAATATTGGCTATCCACAAAGTACTTATCAAAAAGCTAGAAACATATATGAATAATGAAAATTTATCTATTAGACATTATACATTATCTATATTTGCAGAGTGTAGAAATAAAATACCAAAAGATTTCTTATATCAAATGAAAAAGAACTTCACACCTGCACAGATTCGACTCATTGAGCTCAAATCGGGAAGGTATCGAAAGAAAAATGGCAACAATGCATGAATAATTATGCAAATCTATTCTTTGATTTATTTGATATTATTTATTTATGGAGAAAATGAAATAATAAGTTTGTTATGTTGACTAAAAAAAAATTGAGAACTTTTTCAAAAATTTGAACTATTTTCAATTGAAAATTTTCAATGATGCGATTTAAATAAAAAAGTTTGATTTATGAATCTAAACACTAAGGTTAGAATTATCTCAGATACAACAACATTTTATCCTGTTGAAAAAGAAGGGGATGATTCACGCAACAGAAACGATGATATGTCTCTACGTGCAACATTAGTTTATCTCCATGAGCAATTAGGTGAAGATTTTCAATTCTTTACTGCAGATGATCTTTTTATTGTTCTTCAACAATGGCGTGGAATGCTATTTTTCATACAAACCAACGATGCTCGTTTTCAAGATGTAATGAGACTTCAATTACAAACAATTCGCGAAGTTTTAATTTTCTTATTCGGACCTAAATTTGAATCTGTTATGAAAAGGAGTATTTCTATGGATAAAAGGAAAATTTTCTCGCAATATGTTGACAGTTATCTTTCTTTATGCCAAGAAGATTATATTTATTTACTAAATTCGATACGAGTTGACTCAGATTCAAAAGAATTAAGTGATCATTTTATTCAATCAATATCATCAACTGTATCAAATTTTGATATTAACATATTGAACGTTACACTATTTGATGGAAACAAAATTGTAGCTCATTATGATTCACCGGCTGCTGCTAAAATTGATCCCGAAACTCTATTGAATCTTTCTATTTTTGAAAAAGTTGAATATTCTGATGTTAATATTGAATCTAATGATAGTGACATTATGATTGATAACGAAATATCAAGCTCTCGTAATTTTGATCCTGAATTCGTTAAATCGTCTAATAACACAACTCTTAAACATAAAAACGCTTTTCTAAGAATTCAAAGATCACCAGTATGCTGCCTCTTATCAAGTTCACGATTAAGTGAAAGATCGCCATATGTTATTCTTGTAACTACTCAAAATCTTAAAATTACAGACGAACTCCGCAGTTCAATTCTGCAATTTATTACAACCATCACATTATTAATGAGTCAATTCAAACCGCCAATTCCGGAAGAAAAGCCGATACAAGTTATGGAAGAGCTTATTCATTATATTTTAATAGATCGTACGCATTGCACAGTATGGGAATTGCCACTCGATCTTTCAACTGGATTTCTGATTGATCATCTTAGCCAACTCAAAAATAGCAATGATAATAAAGACGATGATAGTGGAAATAATGCTGATAACCAAAACTCTGAAAATTCTGAAGGAGAAGCTGGCGAAGATGATGATAATGATGATGATTTGGAATCAGAAGCTTTTGAATTAATGCAAAAATTAACAATGCAAATGGCTGCTTACGGGATGACTGCGATGATGAAAGGATATACAACAATGATGTGGGGAGAGCAAGACTATCAATTTTGTTATGAACTCAGATTTGAGGATGAAAAAGGAGAGTTATTGAGGCCGGCTCACGTGTTCAGCCCACCGCCTTTTAATGACGATAATGGCGTTAATTATGGATTAATTACGAGTAGTATCTTTCCCAATACAGATGGAGTAACCTGTTTGGAGTTATTATCTATTTATAGAGGAGGAGTTTTAGCCAAATCAGTAATGGCTGCTAATGATGCTCTTTTTGAGTTCTATAGAGCAAGGAATAAGTGATTTGCTAACAACTATTGTTTTTTAATTTCTGTTTGTTGATTTTTATAAATGAATCTTTTTCATACTTCCTTAACGTTTTTATCCCCCTTTCAAAATTCAAACAAAAATCACATCAAACAGGAGATTTTAAATTATTTTTGAATTATTTATATTTTAATATTTAACATTAAAAAGTTGATATATATTTATAATATATATTTAATATCATATACTATATATAAATGTTCTGAAAAAAATAATTCTAGCGATATTTAAATCGTTATTTTTCGATTTTGGTATTTGAATTAAAATCAATTGAAAACTATTAAACAATGGATAAGAAACAAAAAGACATCTTTGTTTATTCTTATTGTTTAAGAACCACTTTAGATGAAAATCCCCACCTCAAAATTCTTAATTCTAAACTTGCTGCACAAAATGAGCAAATGAAATCAGATTACTTGGAGCAATGCTCTAAAAATTTGGTAGACTTTTTTTTGAACAATTTGGTTGACCTTTTACAACTTTCAAATTTGAATTTTATTTTGAAAAAATTATAGATGCTTTCTGAAAACTGAATATCTTACAAATTCCACGTAGCACTTTTTGAGAGCTGGGCTCTCAAAAAGTCCGGAGCGGAATTTGTAAATCTCTGAATTGCTTTCACTTTTTGAGTTTTTCTCCCTCAAAAAGTGAACCATTCAAGAGATTTTTAAATTTTCGTTTTATAGCACAGATTAAGAACTTAAAAAAGAAAATGAAAGATCAAAATAAATTATTATTAGGGATGGGAAACGGGCACCAGGCGGGCAATGGGCCCGAAATAAACGTACTGTCCGGGCATTCCCGGGCAAATTAACGGGCAAAATGGGCTGCCGGGACAAAACCGTTATTTACGTTTTTTTGGGCAAAGCAGTGCCCGTTTCCACTTTTTTGGGCAATTGCCCGGAGCTGCCCATTTTTTTATAAAGAATTTGGTTCGATTATTTTCCGATTTTTTTTTTTTTTTTTTTTGGAAGATCGTCAAATAATACTTTTTTCGACAAAACGACCGTTTAAAAATTGAATACTCATTTATCTAGAGGTGAGACTGCGAAATTTTAAATGAACTTTTTTAGGAATAATAATCAACAAAATTAAAAATAAATTAAAAATATAGTATTATGGTTTTGTTACCTTTTCATATCATATACTTTTTTTCAGATTTAATCAAAAAAAATTGAAATTGTATTGATATTTCAAAATGTCATAATTCATATATTCGTCATTATTTTTTCTTTTCAACCATTAAATTTCATTTGTATATAGATGATATCTATTTTTTAATAAGAAAGCTATTCAATGAATGCGTTTTTGGTCAAAATTCAAAAAAATATTTTTCAATTTAAAGAGAAATTTTCTTCTATATTAAAGACCAAAGGGATAACTATAGTTTATCTCTTAACTTATCTGGTGCTGGCAAACATATCAAAATATTTTTAAAAAATTTTTTACAATTTTAGCTAGGATTGAGGTTTAATATTGAATATAATTCTATATACGTTAATGATGTAAACTTCACAAATATCTAAATAATTTCATTTGTTTTTATTTTGGTATCAACCTCACAATAAGTATTTATTTTAATATTTATCAATAATTTACCAAAAAAATCATGCTTATAATTAGATGATAGTTAGTTAAGTCATAAAAAATCATTATTTTGATTTATAATTCTTAGTCGAAGATTTTAATATTATATTCACATCTATATATTAAATATTGATAATTAAATTATTTATTATTTTGAGTAAATAGAATTTTTTTATTAAGATAAAATTGAAATTATAATAAGATAGATGCTATTCAATTTTAAAAATAGATTTATAGCTAAAAATCTGAAAAAAATATTAGTGAAATTATCATAAATAGCATTTAATTCTGGAATAAAATAATATGTATTAATATTATTAAAAAATACCAAAAATTTTCGCAGCCTCACCTCTATTTATCTTTGGTCATCTATTAAAAAAATGGATTTAGAGAGTACAGAGTCTTTATCTTTTCATACAGAGTATTGTTTTCCTGACGTTTTTGTTGGACCACGGCCTAAAATAAAAAATTTTATCAAGTTTTTCCTGAAAATGATGTTCCATGGAATTATACTCTTTTAAAATCTTTTTTAAACGAATTAGAATATTTTACAAAAAATCCACAAAATGCTTGTATTTTAGCAAGATCAAAATTAGAAGATAATGAAATTATTGAATTCAGATTTGTGCATAAATCGAGGAAAAATTATAAAGTTCAAGTAAAAATTTTTATCGATGATACAATTCAAGTCATAACAAGTTTGGCTTTTATAATGTGCGGTTTATGGAAACAAAAAAATTTAATTCAAATTTACGAAAAGGGAAAAAGATAAGGTCAAATGAGAAAGAAAAAGAACAAATTCACGAATATTATGAAATAACATTTCATTCATTAAAAAAAAGTACAAGATCATTATACGATCATTCGCCAATTATTTTCAGAATTGTTAGCAATTTTTCATTTGTGTTTGATTTCTTTGCAAGGAAAATTTCTAAAATTCGAATACAATCCAACGAAGATACAAGATTGCTTTTAGAATATAGAGAATTATTTGTTTTAACTGAAAAAAATATTATACATAATTTTGAGTCGTTAAAAAAAGAAGTAAATGGATACTTAATGTAAAATGTATATCCAAAAACGAAACAAAAAAAATTAGCATCTATAAAATATGAAGAATCAGAACATTATATTTAAGTGGATGTTATATAATGCCAACTACTCAATCTTTATATTTTACTAACAAAGATAAAATAAATGGAACGTTGATGGATACATCATTCAATTTAATGCCGAATTATTTGACTTCAATATTAATGCTCAGTTCATTTAATCTTGGAATTCCAATGGGTTTTAGTTTCGGACCTACAGAAAATAAAGCATTGCATGAAATCTTATTTACTGTATTACGATTAAAAACCTGAATTGATATTTCTGAAATTCCAACCGAGGGTGATCTCGGTTCAGCTTTAAAAGGAGTATGTACCGATTTTGGCATGATTCATTTTTATTGTATTCGCCATTTTCTTGGCTCTTTGAAATACAAGCCTTTTGCATATGAAATTGGTCTTCTAGTGAAATCAAGCTCACCAAAAGATTTAGAGCAAACAAAAGTAATAACAAACAAATTGAAAAAAATTAAAGATAAAAAATATAGAGGAGATGAAAAACAAATTTGCTGAAGCATTTGGCTTAATACTTTGTCTGTTTACTTTTTATTGGAATAGTAATCGAAATTCATATTTTATAACAAAATTTAATCCTTCAATTTCTTGAAAAAAAAAGATTAATATATGATGTGATTTCGGCATCTTTTTAAGATAGCAGCATTATATCGAAAATATATAAGCATTTCATATGAATTTAACGAAATTATACTATAAATTCATATAAATTTTAGTAATTTTTGAAATATTAACAAATTATAAAATTTTTGATATATTGAGAAACTTTACACTTTTCGGACAAAATCCTCTCAATCTTATTTATTATAATATTCATATATGAACTTGTTTTGACTTGTTTTTTGGAATTAAATCATAAAAAAATCAACTCTTTTTTTATCATAAAAAGTTTTCGAATTGAATAGAAATGATTGAAAAAGGTCAAAGTATGTTCATACTTTTTCTACAGCAACCAAACTTATGTTCAAGTGGATCTGTTGATGCACGAGAGAATTTGAACTTTTTGAGTTGATGCATCAATTGAATATTTGTATATATTGTATTCAAAAATTCAATTAATAGTTGTTGTGAATAAAACTGTAATTTTTTCCCATTTCTTTTTGTTTCATTTAATTCCATTTTTTGACTCTTATTTTTTTGCTCGTAATAGAAAACTAACATCCAAAAAGATATTTCTAATAAAAAAGATCTATTATCATATCCTACTTTATTTCCATCGAATGCAAAAATACAAAGAGAAATCGGCATCCAATAAGCTGCTTCTGTGAAATGTTTATGTTCTAATAAAAACAAGAGATTTTGTGGACTAAATAATACTAATGCCAAAGTTTCATGCATTTTCGTTATAGGTTCATCTGACCAAATAACATCTGCTAATTTTGGAAATAATTTCTTAAGTTTGTCTATGTTGAAAAAATTTTCTGACAAAGTAAAACCTGCAAAAATATCAGCCCAAAACAAACGATATCTAAGTCTTTTTATAATATGTAAAAAATCTGATGAAATTTTAAATAATCTTGTTCTTGAGAATGAAATAATATTGTTTTTTATTATTGATTTAATGTATGATAAAAAAAAGTTTTCATGAAAATTTTTATAACCATTATCGCCATCAAAGACAAAATTTAAAACTGTAATATTTCTGTTTTTGAGATAATCTTTAATCATATTTAAACATTCAATTATTTCATCGTTAGCTTTGCCGTTGCAAGCAGCTTTTACATAAACAATAAATGTTGGAAATTGATCAACATAAGGCTGCACTTGAAAAACAAATGCAACCTTAATAATGTTATTGGAGTTTAAACTCAAAAAATTTTTAAATTCGTTAGGTTTTTCTAAAAAAAGTTTAAATACATTCTTTGAAATAAGAATTTCTTCATCTTGTTTAAAAATTAAGCCATCAAAAATAGATTTTTCATCTAGTATAACATTTGGTGTGAAGTAAATAGCATCAACCGAAAGACAAGCATAAATGGTTTGAGACTTAGAAATATTACATTTTTCTCTCCATAAATTAACAATATCAGGAACTTTTTCAATATTTCTCAATAAATCTGGAATATTTTTTGTCAATTCATTACATAAACGATCAATTTTTGACTTGGAAGGGAAATTTAATTTTTCAGAAAGTAGTGAATAACTCTCTGGTGAAATAGAATTTATTTCAAGAGAAACCTCTAACAGTTTTTTTGATTCTTTATTATACGTATCGTATTCCATTTTTTCTAATTGTTCCTCTAAGTATTTGCATCTTTGACATAGTTCTCTTTTTTTTTTTTTTTTTTTTGTATAGATATAAAACTTTATTTTTAATTAAATTAACTCGGTGCTTAGCTAATTGTTCTTCAGCATACTCTTCATACTCTTCTTTTCCATTTTTGAGAAAATCTATTTGAGATACTTCTTCTTCCAAAGTTGGGAGTCTATTTCTAGATTTTTTAAGCTGCTTTTTTAATTCTTTTTGCTTATTTGGGGAAAGATCTTCACTTTTTTTCTGCATTTACCTATTTACGAATAATGAAAAAAACAATAAGCTATTCAAAGATTTCAATATATATATATTATTTCAATTCAAACTAAATAAAAAATTAATTTAGCAAATATATTAAAACTATAGGAGGGAATGTTTAATATTAAATTCTCTATAATTATAAAAATAAAAGTAAACACACATATGTCACTTTTTCCTCAAAACCTTCAGCAGAAATGTCTTATTTGAAATTAGTTTCTCTTAACGTATTTTTTATTTTGTAATTAACGTATTTTTACCTCATTTTCCTTTTATATCTTGAAATATAACAATCAAAAAAATAAAAGAATGATCAATTTAATTGTTTAATGATATATTTGATTTATATAATAAATATATATATCAAAAGAAAAATGAAACTTCTTGAAAATAACATAAAATAGTGAATTTTTCAAATAATTGGGCAGTAGTTCTTAATATCCCTTATCTTCATATATTAAGACTGACAATTATTAAAAAACACATTTTAATGATTTTACTTTTTCAGTTAAAATTATTTTTTACTTGTTTGAATATTGGATAGACTTCAAAATGGACTATTTTGGATACTTTTTACAACGGCTTTTTAAACATTCAAAAAGTTATTATAAAACAACCAAATTAATTTTCAAAATAAAACAATAAAGAATGGCTAAATTGAAATTGAATTTTTTAAAAAACAATAAACGAATGGCCAAATAATGATTCAATTATTATTTCATTTCACATGTTTTCTTCTGATCCCCAAAGATATCTTTATTAAAAGCAAACGAACTTCGCGCAAAGCTTTTTTATGCTACAGATGTTTACAAAGTTTATTGCCACTCCAAATAATTCTCATTTTAGTGTTATCAGAATTCTTTTATTTTTTTACCAAAAAATATGAAAGGAATAATGACAAATTCAATAAGAATCTTCAAAAGTCCAACTGTTTATGCATTTAAATGTATTCAATAAAAGTTTATATACATTTTTGATAATTCATTTTTACTGATATAATTGAATTTTTTAAACATTTACAACAATGATGATTTTATTTACTATTTTACAAGAATATTATTTTCTTTTTGATAGCATTAAAGCAATTGGTTTTCAATAATATACAAATTATTTAATGTATGATCACAAGTTGCAAAATTTTATCCAAATACTAATATAGCAAATTTCACAAGCATATTTTAAATGAGCTATTATTAATTATAAAATATTCATGTTTTAATAAAAATCATATCTTATATTCTTTCTATAGGCTTCTTCATTTTTGTAGCATCTTATTGAAAAAATTGAATGTTGTAAAAGGTATCCAAAATAGTCCATTTGAAAAACGGTTATTGTAAAAAGTATCCAAAATAGTCCATTTTAAAGTCTATCGAATATTGAAATTAAAAGCACTTTTCATTTCTATAATGCAAAAAAATGGAAAATTTGAAAATTTATTTTGATTAAAATTTTACACCTTTTATCAGAAACCATATTTTTACATTATATTTATAATAGACACTTATTATATTTTTTAAATTCAAAATATCTCGATACCGGGTGATCGGTAATTTTTTTTTTATTTATTTTATGTCTCAAAAAAAAGGTATGGAAACTTCTATCCACTCGACAGATCATTTTTCTTTCAAAATATAATTTTTAAATGACAGCATTAATGATAAATATAATATAAAAAAGACATATTTTTCGAGAGGAATTTAAGATAAAAATAAATTATTTTTTTGAAAAAAATTGAATCCTAATCTGGTTATCCTAATTCAAAAAACAATTTTTTTTTATTTTTTTAATTATATTATTTTTAAATATAATTATATAAGTAATTTATATTTCATGAGGAAGAACTCGAAATTTATCATTTTTTATATTTATATCACAAGTGATATGAATTATTTTAACCTAAAAGGCGAATATTTTTTTACCTAAAAGGCGAATTTCAAAATTTTGAAAATTATGAGTTTATGCTTGAAATTGTTTTCTAATTTTCTTCATATTGATATCAAAAATTCTATTCCCAATTCGTTCAAATCACTTTTTCCATTTTTATTGTTGATTATACATCATGGATAAGCAAACCAAGCAAAGATTATTCATTTTTAATATTTTTTCCTAAAACTCAAGCAAATTCGCCAAATTTACTAAATAAAAGCGATTTACAAAATAACTATCGTACAAATTCCAGCACATAGTTGGCAGATGAAAAAACTATCGATAATTTATTTGTTTATAAGGAAAATAAAACACACTGGAATTAATAAAAGAATTATTTTGTAAAACAATCTTATTTGGTGAGTTTTTTGAATTTGTTTGAGCTTTAGGAAAAGACATTATAAAATAATTATCTTTGCATGGTTTACTTTTCCACGATGCGCTGGGATATAACTAAGAATTGTTTTGTAAACTACTCTTATTTAGTTATTTTGTTGAGTTTATTTGTGTCTTTGGAAGAAATACTATAAAAAAAATAAATTAACCTTTTTGGTCAAAAAATTTTCATCTTTATTGGTCAATAATAAAATTCATATCATCAATGATATGAACTATACAAAAAATTGATAACATCATATAAGATCTCCAAATCCACTCGAAAAACATGGCCTTTTTTTTATTTTATTTTCTAATAAATAAAAAAATGAAGAACATATAAAATAACTAAAAACTTTTGTCGACTCATTCATCTTTAAATTGATTTTTTCTTAAAAAAACATTTTTTTCTCATTATGCATTTTATGAGATTTGAATTAAGCACTTTCATGCTATTTTTAAATATGTTAATAATATGATAAAACAATATTAGACATGAATTAAACTTTGATGAGGTTTTTTCCGTTGTTCAAAAATTGCCAATTTTTGGATTTCATTTTTTTCTTGTTTTTCAGTAATAAAATTAAAATTATATTTTTTTGATTTTATCATTATTCTACAAATATTATATACATGACAATGGACTAATTTTTAATAAAAAATGATCAATATTCGAGCTTTTTTTGCATAAAATAAAATTGAATTGAAAAAGAGTTTCCATACCTTTCTCAAAAAAAGAACGGTTTTTTTATTTCTCTATAATGTGTTAAACATTATTTTAAATTGAACATTATAAAAAAATATCATGAATAAAACAATACTAATTTTGCAAACAGCAAGCATCTATCATTACTAGATCCCAAGATTGAGATTTTAAAAAGTTGAATTTGTCACTTCATTTTTTCCACATATGGCATATTTATGACAATTTCAAATAAATATTTGTGTTATTCGATTCGATAGGTTTCTAATGATATGAACAAAATTCATCAAAAACGATTACTTTCAATTTGCATCTCCTCTAAAAATATTTAAATAAAATCAAGAAATATTTAAATAACATTGGAATGAGTTTCGATAAAAACTACAAATTATACATTTCAAATGAAATTGAGTGGACAAAAGTGTCATTGCTTAAACGAATTCCATTTAAGATGCCCACAACTACAAACAGCCATGAAAGTACTCATGGACATCTTAACAAAAAGATGCCTCGCAGAAACAATTTTTGGATGTCATTGTTTAGAATTATTCGTTCCTTATCATTTAAAAACCAATCGCTTAATCAAATGTATAGACACAACTTTTATTTTACTAAACATATCACTCTTGAAAAAGCTCAATCTACATCACAACGTGAAATGGAATCAATGATCGCCTTTTATAAAACCACAATTGATCACTGTGAATGCGGCGAGAACAAGCTTGTGAGCTCCATAATCAATGTTAATATACCTTGTTCTCATCGGTGTTATTTAGGCTGCACGTTTCCTTTACCAAATGAATTGATTTTTAGTTTTGAGCAACAATGGAAAAAATTGGAAGTTGAATATAATTTGATAGAATTTGACGATGAACCATTTGAAAAAAAATATACAAAGTCATTAATAAAATATTTCAGTTATTATATGGGTAAAAATTCAAAGGAAGAAATAAGTGAATATGTTGAAGAAAATTTCAACAATGATGATTGTTCTTTTTACATTAATTGTAAAAAAGTAACATTAGTGAATTTGATAATAGATGGTATTGATTATTTTACAAAACTGAAAATGAAGAAAGAAAGAGAAAAGCAAAAAAAAATTTGATAGCAAACCGAAATTCAATGATTCTTAACAGTAAAACAAGAACTTGATGATTTAAACATTAATAGAAGAATTTAATGATTTTGAACATTAAGACAAAAATTCAATGATTTTTTAATGTGAACAATAATTCAATGATTTCTGATAGTAAAACAAGAATTCAATGATTTCGACAGTAAAACAAGAATTCAATGATTTCTGATAGTAAAACAAGAATTCAATGATTTCTAACTATACCACTTGTCATTTAAAAAACAAATAAAAGAAATAAGTAGAAGATGTTGTTTATTAAAGAAGGTTATCAAGGCTGCTGTTGATATCATCAACGTTGACCTTCATCTTTGCAAGGTCATCAATGACAGAATCGAGTTTTAAGGATAGCTGGTTGATCCTATTAAGAACTTCATCAAGTTGTTGGCTGAGTTGATCAATTTGGAGCAACAAGTAAGTCTCAGCATGGTCTATCTTTGCTTCAAGCTTTTGCTTTTCATCCATGATTTTAGTGTTGAGCATTTCAGTTTTCAATCGTATCTTCTTATCGAAATTCATCAAAGAAAAAAGTGAAATGACTAAATATTTTTCTATTGTTCATTTCATTTGTTTTTTTTATTTTTATATAAATGGCTTATAACATGACCATAAAAGAGCGAATGAATTTTCTCTATAAAATAGTATCTTACCTCTATGATTATAGATGTGAGACTAATGAGGGTGTATGTGATATTTTAATTAATAAGATAAAAGAGTTAGCTGCTGAGTATTACGAACCTGAAATTCTTAGTGTAATTATGAAAGATGGTGATTTGGAATTTATCGACTAAATAGAACACTTTGCCTTTGAGTTCTTAGAGTACCATATAACTAATCTGCCCTCACATTTATAATTTTGGGCATATCCCTGTTATAGTTACTATCAGTTGGGGGTATCCATCTTAGGTTGCTTAAATGGTAGTCAGCCCTATTCCTATTGATATGGTCTACCTCTGTTTTATGTCGTGGGTCATCATTAGGTATGAACTGTCTTGCTATAAGTACATGTTTCAAGTAGTAGTTGCCATTTAGACATACTCGTATATTCCCATTAATATGTTTTGCATCTTTGCATATAAAATGATTACTCTTACGTCTTATAGTAAAGGGGTACCTATTCAGTATCTCATAATCATTGGTAAAGCCTTTGAGAGGCACAAATGACATTTACATATATCAAAAAGGTAGGTACGAGATTCTAGGGGGTGGGCACCTGTGCCGTTTCATAGATGGTGGACATTGGAGGTAGCAAGAAAAGAAAACAACAAGAAGAAAAAAAGAAGGAGAAGAAAAAATTTTTTTTTATTTTAATAACTAGTTCGTGTTGACGCGAGGGCCATTAGTGTAGCGTGGCCCCGCGGAAACCGACTAGTATATACTACTGGCTTTGGGAAGAGATCTGAGAAATGTAAACGAAAAAACGTTTACATAGTCAAAAACGCTAAATTTAAACCATATTGGCGCGAATAGACAGACGCCCACCATGTGTCTGTTGTAGTTGGAATAAGTGCTGCATGTTGCTCTTTGACACCTCTTTTTCTATCAACTAGGAAAAAATTTGATGATGATTTATACGACACACTTTTTCTTAGAAGCTGTGATTACTTTCAAACAAGAAAAGGTTATATGACCATTTTGTCAACGGTTGTTTGGGTTAGAAATTGTCTTGCACCTTACGTAGAATTTGTAAGATCAATTATAGGTCAAGAACAACGATGTGTAATCATCACAGATGGTCTGAAAGCACATTTTCATCAACTTGTTCTTGATGAGCTCGAGAAAATCGGAAACATAGCTGTGATACCAATACCATCCCATTCGAGCCATTTGGCACAAATGCTTGATGTTTCGGTCTTCAATGTTTTTAAAGGGAATTATATGTCAACTCCCAGTAGTTCTTTATATAATTCGTTGTTTACACGAAAAATGATGCTCATTAAAAAGGCTTACCAAAGCACAGTTACTGAAGAGTTAATTAAGTCTGGCTGGGAAAAAGCAGGTTTCGAATTAGTTATAGACAATGGTGAAATAACATCTTACACATTTTCTGAGAAATTTAAAGACATGTTGAGAGCTGAAGCTCTTCATAAAGAGCCTCATGAAGAATGATAAAAATTGTTTTATTTTAAAACAAGTAATCGGAAATAACATTTCCTTTGATAATCAAATTAATATTTAATAAAGAAAAAATCATAATCTTCAATTATTTTTCGTTTATTAACATTTTATGAGAATCTGGTATAATATCATATTTTTCTCAAAAATATAAATTTTGGTATTTTTAAACAGCATACAAAACATATTATATATATCTCAAATATTATTACTTAAAACCTATCATATAATGAGATATTCAACAAAAAAATATAAAAAACGATTAAAATCCTTTCAATATTTTTTTTAAAAAAATTTTAAATGTGAAGTGTTTCGATTCCCAATCTTACGGGACTATATATATATATATATATACATTTTTATTAAAAATAAAATACAAAATGATAAATAATAAACATAAAATAACAGAATAATTAAGGTTCATTGCACTTAACCACAGCATAAACTTGCAATGGCTGTCCGCTAAGTGTGAATACTTCGTTTTCAAACATAGTTTTGTTAAGATCATAAACGACTTCATAGGCAGCTCTACTTATATTAACTTGATTTGGTGTGCAATTCATTGAAATCAAGAATCCGATTTCTTCTGGCTTACCACAAAGACTAAAATAAGGAGGCATTTCAATTAAGTTTGTGTAAAAAGGCCCATCTAAAATAATACCACATCTTACTCTTAATTGCTCTTTTTTCTCAATAAGCATGTTTCCTTTTGCTGGATTTATGGTAATATCGCAACTATTGCTTTTATTGATTCCTCTTTTTGAGTTTGAGCTAACTGTAGAACTACTTGGATTACGACTAATTTTATCAGTTCTAAAATTATTGGAAAAAATTGGGAAATTATCAACTGAATCTTTGTTAGATGAACCAATATTAGAAATATGAAAATTATAATTGCTTATATCATTTTGATTTGAAATATCATTCAAACTGATATTTGCTAAATTAAAACTTCCAACACTTCCAACGTTACAAATACTACAACTTGTATTAATATTGGACATTGAATGCTGATTTAAGCTATTTTTCCGAATTTTTGGTTGCGAATAAAGAGTTGCATCTTCTTTAATGTGCTGAACAAAATTAAATGAAAAACGAACCAATGAATTTGTAAACTGAGCTACATTTAAATTTTGATCAAAAAGTGGAGTTGCTATCTGAAAACTTGATACTGATCGTCCTAAAAATGTTAAATTTGGGTAATTTTGCAAGCCTTCATTTAAATAACGATGTATTCGCACATTTTCATCCAAATCCGCATTTTCAATGAAAAAGGTTGCAAGAGCAAGCTTTGGAATTTGGTGAGGCTGAAAAGGAATGCTTGATAAGATAATTGGGGCAACTTGCCAAGGAACAAGTTGCGACATTAGCATTCGTAGTTTATTAGCTTCTTCATTAAGAGTTGCAATTTGCGCTTGATTGATAGTTAAATCGTCAATGATGACGGCATAAGATGAGCCATCAAGTTCTGTCCTAATGAATTCAAATTGAAGGAAAATATCTTGTCCATTTACGCTATCAATAGAAGGAATTCTAGAATCAACAAAAATGGTTATAGGGCCATTAAAATTAGCTTGATTTTCATCTTCTTGTTGAGATTTTGGCTTTTGATGATCGTTTTGCTGTTCTGATAATTCTTCTTGGAGATATATTTGTTCAGGAGGAAAAACGTGTTCTGTTGGATATTTTTCAATCCGGGAAACAAATTGATCAATTGTGATCGTATTTGGTTCGATATCAAAGAAAAGCAATGTATCTTCGGTTGCTTTGATTATCATATTATTTTTATCAACTAGTATTATGTATTGTCCCAGCTTTGGGAATATTGATTTTGAGTTAAGAAGATCATTTCCTGTCGTTATCGATGGATCAGACTCTGGTTCAGAAAGAGAAATTGTGCTTAAAGGAACTGATAGTAAAGCAGATCCATTTTTAAACGGTCTCAAAATTGTATCAACAATAACGAATACGAGAATTAGAAAAGTAAGATAAATAAAGAAGCGAAGTCCTTTCATTTTGTTATTATTCAACTTCATCTCATACAAAGCATCATTTGATTTATTTGAAAGTGCTGGAACAGCATTATCCATAAAACGAAATACGCTTCCAATTGCTAGATTCAATTCAGACGGATCCTTTCCATTATTTAAATCTGAATAAAATTCATAGAGAATCATTGACATAATTTGAAATGAATTTTGTAATGTATACCCGTTGACAAGCAACTTTTCATAGAAATTTTTAATGACTCTTGGTTGGCAATTTGCCATATAAGAAACCAAATTCGTATAAGCTTCGTCAATTGTCTTTTTCAAAATGTTCAAAAAGAATTGATAGTTTTCATTATTTGTTTGGTTAGTCTTTAAAAGGTAAACAACTTGATTTAATGAATAATACATCCTAAAACAATATGATGTTACAATTGTTTCCATTTTCATTTCATTCATATTTACGAAAGCTGCCCTAATGCAACTTAATAGAGAATTTTCCAAAGGAATAATAAATAATGCTGCTGATAATATCAAAACAAAATCAACAATTACAAGAGTAAAAGAAACGACCTTATTTGAATGAAAAGAAGATGGTGGGGATTTATATGATAGTAAATTGATATTGTATCGAACATCCAGCGGATATTGAGAACACCGAGAATTTGATGAGCCAAGCTTTGAAATCAAATTTGAAACTTCATTTTTAGGAATCGAGACAAGGCTTTTGAAAAAGTGGTTATAGCTTCTCATTAAGAAAAAGATACTTATTATTGACATTACAAATGAAAAGAATGCGACAATATAAATAATCATCATCAAAGATTTGTTAATTCGAACTTCTCTCTCGTCAAGTAATGGTGGAATCCAGTCTGTCATTTCATATGCGTACGAAGACATATATGAAATAAGATTAAGAGTACTGTAAAAAAATTTTTTGCTCTCTTCTGATGTCATTATTTTTTGAAGATCATTAACTTGGAGGTTGATCAAACTTTCTGTTTTAACGCGAGTAACCTCTAAGCAAGGAATGAAACTTAAAGAGTGAAAAGTATTTCCGATTTTTTCGCTGCAGACTGTCGTTTTGGTCAAATTATTGACAAAAGTTGAATTAAAAAACGTCAAAAGGGTTTCTTTCAAATGATCAAATAGTGAATTTGTTATTTCTGCATTATAAATTGCATCTTGTCGTGGATCAAGAAGAGATGTTTTGTAAAAATCACTATTAATAACAAATTTAGTTATTTCTGACGAGTTAATAATATCTGATTCAACAGCAACGATAAAAGGAATCATTCCTTCTGAACCTGCAAAATAGTTGGTTACATTAACCATCAATTTAAAAAAATTGAAATAAGGCCAAAAAAGAGAATTTGAGAAAAATTGATAAATTCCAAAGAATAAAATTGCAAAAATTGCAAAATAAAAAGGGATATAAAATGAAAAATGTTGCCATGTTAAAATGCTACTTGTAACACTTTTTGATTCGAATATTTCTCTTGATATGTTTGGAATTTGATTTTCTGACGCCTTTAGTTTATCAATAACCTTATTGGTATTAAAAAAACGATTTTCGGAAATTATCTTCATGGTCGTTTTTGATCTTTCATTTAATAAGCGAGATTTACTTATGAAACAAATTTTTGTCAGTCGTTTAAATTGATCGAGACTGATTCCGTTCATCGCATAGTTATGAACAACATCTAAGAAGTTATTATTTGCATTTACACTTAGTGTTAATAATTTATCAGGTTTGGAAAGTAAAACTTCAGTCCAAAACATTTGAAGTGATGAAAAATAATTGCTTACTTCATTTCTGGAAAATTTTTCGCGAGATGCAAGAGAAAGTTCGCATTTTAGATCGAATTGAATTACAAGTAATTGAATAAACCGAGTTTGCAATGAATGAACAAAATCTATTCCTTGAATTTTTTTCATATCTTTTATAACTTTTCGCATTCTTCGTTTCTCATCTGGATTTAAAACAAGAAATTTTGCGTATAAGAAAAGAATTTGATAATTGTGTGTAAAATTATTAACAATTAAATCCAAATATTCAAAATCATCGTTTATATTTGGATAAATAGTACAAAGAATAACCATAATAATTCGGAGAGGAAATTTTAATATTTTTTGGCAATCGCGATCTTGTAAATAGTTTCTTGAAATTGTATATATATATTTTTTGTAAATATTTCGAATAAAAATAATAATTGAATAAGCAAAGATTAGCGAAACAATATAATATTGTAGAAATGCGCCTGAATCTATTGGAATATATTCACGAATAAGAAAAAGTATGTTAGATATTAAAAACGAAAGATGAGCTAAATCGCCAAAAAAATTAAATAAACGAGATTTAATGTTCGTTGTAATATAAAAAATGATGACAAAAAGGTGGAAGAAAATAAAGGTAATAAGTAGCATTACTCTTATCGTGTGAGATTTTATAACTGAAAAAAACTCAGACTGTAAAACAATAATAATTATATATCCAATTTCAAAAATAAAATCTTTTGTTATCCATGACAAATTTCCATTTCCAGAAAAGCATGGAACAACATTTCCAATAAGTGCAAAAAAATAAGAAAACATGACGCAGCAAAAAACGCTCATAGCTAATAAAATAAATCCTGGGGCTGATGTGACATTTGTGAAATAGTTGCATTCATGAAAAAGAAGTGAAAATGATGGAATTAAAATTATTTTCGATAAGCCAACTGGTATCATTAGGATAATTGGTGAATGTGAGCTACGAAAAAGAAGGTTTGAATATGAAAAGAAGAACCAAAGACAAATAATTGAAAAAATTATCATACTGAAAAAAATAAAAATAATAACTATTTGTAAAAGATCATCAGATGAACCTTCTGGAACAATTCGAGCAAAAAATGCGAAAAGTGAAGAAAAACTTGAGCATTTGCTTGTCTTCCAGAACTTAAGATCTGAAGGGAAAAGTGACTGCGAAATAATTTGAATATATGTAAAAATTGAAATGAATTTATAAAAAATTGTTAAAAAAGGTGATGAATTAATGTCAGTTATCAGAGTGCATATCACACTCGATGTTCCAAAAGATGATGTTGGGTCTTTGTCTATATCCAATGTTTTAATAAGAAAAATTTAAATAAATTCAATTTTTCTGAATATTATTGAAATATATTATTCAAATAAAAATTGATGAAATCTAGGAATATACCGAAAAACCAAAAAAAAATTGAAAATTAAAAGCAAGTTATCACTATAACGGTCATTAAAATAAATGAAAGAACAAAAAAGTATTTGAATAAAATTATCTTTAAAAAATATTAACAAAACCAACAGAGAATTAAATATCCAGTTTCAGTAAATGATGTTATATCAATAGTCATTTAATATTTGTTTCAAAATAAAGCTTTGAATCACTTGAATATTAAAGCATCAATTAATGATATAATGATATTAACATCAGATGATTTAAAAAATAAGAAGAGATAATTTGGTGATTGTATTTTAATGGCAAAATAATACTTTTTGGATTAAAATAAGCTACTAGCTTTGAGGAAAAAAAGAGAAAATATGAGTGTCCTTAAATTGAAGAGAATTGTTTTTAGCTAAGAATTGAAATTCGTATTGTGAATCTTTTTTGTTTTCATGAATATAAGGATATTTATCGATGGTATTATAGAAAGGATTAAATTCATTTGTAATATTTTCATTGTTGAATAGTCCAATTGAATCATTATGTAATGTTCTTTCTGAGTTACTTCTCTCTGTAGCGAAGGGTTGAATGTTGAAATTACTTGAATCAATTGATTCATCTTCTTTTGTATTTTGGCAAAAATATGAGTCATTTTCGTTAAGAAATAAATTATACATTTCTTTTTCCATATTTTTAATTGTCTCTGGGCAGCGTTCAAAAGAATTTTTACCAATCACATTAATCATCTCTGGAATAGTAGAATTATCTGTTGAAGTATTGCAATGTGTGCGATCAAAATCATTTGCGATTGCAAAAATAGCTTCAATAAAATAATTTTCTTTTAAATTGCTCTGAAAAGATACTTGATTTGATATAAAATTATTCATTAAAATTTCAAGTAAAAACGGTTTTTTATTTGTTTAAAAAAGCGTTTATTATTTCTCGAAATTCTGAAATTATTTTAATATTTTAAAACCTTAATATCTTTTTTAATTCTTCTTTTTTACTTTATTAATTTTATAATAATAATAATAATATTTATATAAAAGTTTCTTTTATTTAAATTTTAATAAAAAATATTTTATTTTAACAATATTTATAAATTAAAATTTTGATACTATTTCATTTAATTTGACCTATATTAATTTTTGAAAGATTGATTAGTTTTCAGTTTACTAATTAGTAAATTAGCAACTTCAATTAAATGAGAACTAGAGTTAAAAAAATATCCTTATAAAATAACGCGCCATAAATTGAATACATTTTTTTTTTTGATTCAATTTATATTGAATTCCATTTTATTTTCAATTCTCTCAAATTGAATGAAAATAAACCCAATCAAGTAAAAATTATTTTAAGAACTTTCAATTTAGAAAAATAGATACGCTTAAAAACAAAGTTATATATGACAACTTTGTTTATTTCAATCAAGATATACAAGATTAAATAAAAACCGTTTTGACATTTTCGTAGAAATGTCGATAATGAAAGTGCCCGAACTCCAAAATCTTTTCGAAGAACTTTCGCATGAATACGAATTTCTTACCGAAAATAAGAATAGGCTCGAAGCTGATTGCAATAAGTTAAGAGAATACATTGAAAATCAAATTGAACAAATTCAACACCTCAATACCGACTTCGAAAAATTGAAACAAGATTACTTGCAACGTACTGGAGAGATTGCTCGTCAACCTCAACAACAACAAACCTCAGTACAACCAGTAGTTCCTGTTGAACAACAACAAAATTATCTGCAAAGACCTCAAGAACCTTTGCAGCAATCGCCACATGAAGAGCAAGCTGAGCAAGACTGGGAACTTTTGACTCTCAAAGATAAGATACCAAAACCTGTAATAATTAATTTACTCGCTGAAATTGTAGATACTTCAGTCATTTGTTCTACAGCTTTTTCGCCAGATGGAACGTGTCTCGCAATTGGTTCCGATAAAACGCTTCGTGTTTATAATATCGATAAAGATGATTTTCTATTACAATACCAAATTGAAGATTCTGAATCTTCCGAAAATAACACTAATCATGTTCGTTCAATTTCATGGACATCAGATAGTAAACAAATTGTTTGTGGAGGTGAAGATGGTCAAATAAGAATATTCGAATTGCCAAGTGAAAATCTAATTAAAAACTTTCCAGCTTGCAATGGCGAAGTTTTTCAAGTTCAGATCTCTAACAATGGTCAGTATTTTGCCACTGCAACTGGCGACGGTACTTTATCAATTTTCTCAATGTCTACTTACCAGCCAATAGCAACAATGCCTCGTGATACGCGTGATCCAGTAGTAGCGACTTCTCTTGCTATTTCAAGCGATGATCAACACATCGCTGTCGGATATAGTGATAATTATGTTGTAATTTGGGATACAGAAAAATGTCAAAAAGTATGTGAACAAAGTTGCCATACTAGTGGTGTTTATGCAGTTAAATTCTTACCAGAATATAAACGATTTGTTACAGCCTCTCTTGATAACACTGTGAAAATATGGAACATCGCCAAGCAAGATGATGGGACAATAAAGCTTGAGCTATGGAAAAGTTTGGATGGTCATACAAACTTCGTTTTATCACTTGCAACAGATCCAACTGATACATGGCTACTCAGTGGCTCGAAAGATCTCACAGCTCGGCTCAGCTATATTGAAACAGGTGAAATGATTTACAGTATTAAAGCGCATACAAATTCTGTAATTACAGTAGCTTTTAATCCTAATGGAAATATGTTCTGTACAGGTTCTGGAGATCACAGTGTTAAGATTTGGTCTCTAAATCCTGAAGAGCCTGAAGAACCTGAATAATCTCATATACTTTAATATTTAACTATACATTCTCACTTTATTTATAAATGTTCAATTTTTCATTTGATTTTATTCTATATAGGATGTGGTTTTCTGCATAAGTTAAAGTGGAAAGAAAGAAGTGTATTATGATAAAATATAATTCCAAAAAAATAATTATAATAAAACCCAAAAAAATAAAATAATGATGGATTGAAAACAATTGGATTATGTTTAGAATACTCCTTTTAAATATATATTCAAAGAAATAGCATTTATTAAATTAAAAGTTGCGATAAGAACATTAATTTTCGTCAATCAGTTGTCGAGTATTCGGGTTCAACTAGCGGATACATCTGACATAAATACGTGCATGCCCACATAATATAGGCCATACATATTAAAATAATTGCGAAATTATTAGCATAGCAGCAATGACCTTTTCTGAAAACTATAGAGACTATGATAATACAGACAACTAAGATTGCGAGGAATACCATTGTTCCGATGAAAAATCCTTTGCCTGGTTGATCCATTTATGTTTATGTATTTAATTCTATCAGCTGTCACTTTTTATCGTTATATCTTCAATAAAGTTTTGAAATAATTGAATAGAATTTTCACATCAAATCCAATTTATAATGAAAATGAAGCTTCAAAAAAAAATAATTGTTATTTTCGTTGTTTGTTAATACTATGTTGTTGCTTACTTAAAATTATTAATTCTTAATTTATTCTAAAATGAAGAACTATGAAAAAGCTTCTGTTTCTCATGGTTCGAAATATTACATGAAAGTTTTTTTTATTTTTTTTTTTTTCAATAGAGTGAAACGCAAATTGATTAATTCAATATCAATCATTATTGAATAATAGAATATTAATTAAAAAATTAATGTTCTTTTTAAAATTTAACCATGAATGATAAAAAAAGTGAATTAGACTAAACAATTAACGGTCATTTTATTTGTGTTGTATTTGAATTTTGAATAAACTCTTTTTTTTTTTTTTTTGAATGAGAATAACGTTATTTAAAATCTCAATTGAGATTTAATTTCAACTTTTTTAAAAAGATTATCTCACAATTTAAAATTTTTATTATGGAATGGACGCAAGAGCAATTGCATGAAATCGACCTAATAACGTCAATGCAGAATGTTTTAAGTGAACTAAAAACAGATAATTCAGATGAATATTTTAATTTTCTATTAAATTCGGAATATCTCAATTCAAAAGTTAGATTTATCGAACTCGTTAGAAACATTTACGAATGGTCAATTTATCATCCCCAAAAAATTTATATTTATGCTGACTTATTAAAATATTTAGATAACAATTCGATTAATATTCATGAAATTTGCGGTCAAGTAATCATTTCTATAGCAGAACATATTATATTCAAGAATAGATCATCGCCTATTGAAGCAGCTCCTCTTCACTTACTTGTTCAATGCTATTTGAGAAATATCGTGCCGATCCAAATTATTATAACTAATTTATCACAAAGTTTAACAGAAAAAAGGCACTCGAAATCAACTCTTTCAGCATATTTCATGTTTTTTGCGCCTGAAGTTGAGTCTTTTGCACCTGAACTTTACGAAAATTTTATTCATTTTTTAGAAATTAATGATTGTGATAAAGGAAATCACAAAATTTGTTCATATTTCGATTTTTTCAAAGCAAATAACTGGTCAAAGTTAAAACTATATCGTTCTCATATTCATTGTATGAATCCAATCTTAAGACTGCTTCTCGATGATGATGTCGAAAATCTTAAACAAATGAATGCACACCCAGATTTTGATATTAACCAGAATCTTACTGAATTACCCCCGTTATCACCATTTTATTATTTAAGCAATGGCCCATCTTTAATTTGTGCCGCTGCAGCATTGAATGCTGTAGGGTGCTTTAAATATCTCATGCTTATGAATGCGTCAATATGTAGCCAATCACAAACAGAACAAGGAATAGCAGCATATGCAGCTATAGGGGGCAACCTAGAAATAATTCGTATTGTTGAACAGGCAGGTGCTGATTTTAATGGAACCATTCATATGTCAGCCACATTTCATCATGATGACTTATTTTTTTGGCTCCATGAATCTAAATTTCCAAATCTTCTTCTTCCTTCTCCCCAGAATAAATCTGTCCTCGGGCAAGCTGCTTCATCAAATAACATAACGATACTTAAATATATGATTGACCAAGGATATGATATGAACAGAATTGATGAACATGGCGAATGTCCTCTTGAGCGAGCAGCCTACTTTGGATGTAATGAATTCGCAAAAATACTACTTTGGCTTCCAAATATTGATGTAAACGCCAGAACGAAAACGCCACCTTTATGTGCAGCAGCTTTTAATGGAAATGTTGATATAGTTGTTGAATTATTAAAGCGACCGTTTATTGACGTTAACATTCCGAATGGGAAAAAGCAAACACCGCTTACACTTGCAGCCTCATCAGCGCATTATACAACATTTTCAGTTCTATTTGATGTCCCTGGCGTTGACTACAACATTAAAGATATAATGAGATCAAATCTAATTCATTCAATTGCAATGCAAAACGATATTAGAATAGCTTCTATGGCTCTTAAAATTTGTGATTCTTCAATGCTTAATGAAAGCATAAATAACAAAGGCACTCCTTTTCATATTGCATGTATGATGGGTAACATTGATGTTGTTAAATTATTTCTTCTACGAAATGATTTAAATTTAAATACACAAACGACTGAAGGTTTTACTCCTCTTGATCAAGCCCTGCGATTTTACCAAATAGATATAGCGAATCTTTTGATATCGTCGACAAATGCAAAAGCAACTAAAATCAGATTAATGCAAACAAAGTTAATGAAAAAATCGCAATATTTAAACAATATAATGAGTGAAATTTTCAAAGCGATAAATTATTACATACAAAAAGAAGATTCCAAAATATTGAATAATAAAACTGAGAATATGATAATAATTCCGAAAGTCAATCTTGGAGATATTGAAGACCAGCAAATGAATATAATCAATAGGAAATGATGTTCAATTTATATATTATATATTATTTTGTTTTTGTTTTTTAAAATGTTATCATCCTAATACTTTCCTCTTTTTATTCGTGACTATATAAAAATGTTTGAAGATGAAAATAATATTAATTTTACTTTATGTACTTGATTTCATAATTTGAAATCCAAAAAAAACTATAAAAATTGTAAGCTTAAGCATAATTAAAAATATTAATAATTTATAAATGCTTTTTATAAAAAAGAAAGAAATATAGAAGAATACTGAAAAGAAGAAAAACGAATATTGGAAAAAAAAATAGAAATTAATCTAGCTTGCTGCTACTAGAACGAGGGATCAATGCTTGTAATTTTGGTATTATTTTGGAGAATAAGCTTGGCCACAAGCTCTTTGGCTTAGCATAACTATCAGTTACCTTTGAATTTCCACTTTCATCAAATATTAATGGGAATGTAATAACAATTAAAAGAGGAAGCGACCATACCATTAGCAAGTAGCAAGATAAGGCAACATACCCATTAGTTTCTGATTCCATAAATCCAAAAATCCATGATATGTGAGCTATCAATGTAAAAACAAAACCACCAATTAAGTCAAATGATAAAAGTTTGATGTATTGAATGTCACGGCTAAATAGTACAAACCAACATAAATTTTCTGCAAGAGTTGACAAGAATGGAAATATTCCATAGTTTGTAAATGGAATTAATATGCAAAGTAAAAGTAAAATAAGATTTAAGATTTGTCCAAATCTTAAAATGAAACGAAATCTTTCTTCAACAAATCCAAAACTGAAGTAAACAAGCGCAAAGAAAACGCAAATTAGAAGAAGAAAAGCAATTGATATCTCGAGCCAGAAGAATATATCTGCAAAGATATTGGACATAATAATCTGTTATAAAAAAATATATTGGCTAGAAATTGAAAACATTTTCAAATTTGTCTTTGTCTGACCTCTAAATTAAAAATTTTCAAACAATTCATATTAAACAAATTTTTTTAAAAAACGGCAATTACTTGATCAAAAGAATATATTTTCTAATAATAATTTTATTATAAGCATAATATAATTATTTAATGATATAAATAAATATTTATTTATATTAAAATACTTTATCTTTCGAAATATGGAAGCATTTTTTTACAATTTCAAAAAAACGTTTTTCTCTTTTTTTAAAATAAAATTATCAAGTAATAATTTTGCTTATTTATAACATATTTTTTAATAACAAATGATATTGAAAAATTAAAACAAAAATTTGAAAATATCATAAAAATTTAATCAAATGCATATGAAATAAAAAAGATTTCTAAATATTCAAGTAAAATATTTAATAACATAATCAAAATCACAAAGCAAATGCTTGAGTGTTATCGAACAATTAAAAAAAACGATTTGACAATTATGTTGCTATTCAAATTGTAAATAGCATTAATAGAGCTATTCCAATGAACCGAGTCTTCAAATTTTTAAAAGTGTTGAAATTAAATGTCTTGAATTGGTCTACAAATCGACTTTTCTATCTTCTTAATCTTATTTAAAATAAGATATTTAATATATTGGATGTAATTTATCTTGTTTTTTTAAAATTGAGCATCAAGTTTAATCCGAATTGTCTGTTCCTGGTTTCAAAAATCGGTATCTTATTGTAAACGTTGAAAAACAGCCTGTAGAAAGCTTCCTATTCTTTTTTCTTTCTTCTAAATTAATGCCTGACTTCGGAAAAAGTGGATTTGCTTTTGGCTGAAGAAGTTGTTGAGCAGAAGATCGAAGTTGTTTTGGTATTTGAATAGATTGGACCTGACTTCGAGATTTGGTTAATCGTTTTGAGTTAAGCCAATCTTCAATTTGAATCCTTTCTTGAGGATTATGAATTAAGCATTTCCCAATTAAAAAATTGAAATCATCATTCCCACTTAACGGGCAATATAATGTATAATCTGCATTCGTTATTTTTTTGATCATAGCGCAAATATTTTTGGTGGACCATGGTAAAGTTTTAGTATATAAATAATAGAATACAACGCCTAGTGACCAAGTATCAGAATAACGAGATGGCGTAAATGTCCTATCAAAAAACTCAGGCGCGAGAAAAGCAAGGTGCATTGGATTTGGTGTTGTCATTGCCCAAGAAATGTCTGATGTTAATTCATATAAATCAGTTAGTAGAATTCTATTATCAGGAGTTATAAAGATATTTGTAGGCCAGATTGGGCATCTGCAAATATTATGTTTATGAAGCTCAAAAAAATGAGAAAGTAAAATTCGGAAAATCCTTCGAACATCGTTATATGAAGTATTAGGGAAAAGATTGATGAAGTCTGATAAAGATTCATTGTTGACAAATTCTCGGAAAAAATAAAAGTCATCGTCTGTTTCAATTATATCTGTATATGGTATAACAAAATGAAGATTTAAATTGCTTAGCTGATTTATTCGATCACGAAAGCTGTGAATTTGTTCTGAGCCGCCTATAAAAGATTTATGACATATCTTACAAACATAAATTCCTCCTGTCATTTTTGGTTCTACAAGTAGAGTTGGGCCTAAAAAGCCGCTCGAAAGTTCTCGAATAATTGTGTATCTTTCGCTGATTGCTTTTTGATTGATGTTAATCATACTTATTTAAATAATTTTTTGTATAGGTTTGAATAATAAAAAAGTGAGAATACAATTTCATAAAAATTGAATAAATGTAAAATTTCTTGTTCTCAAAATAGGAAAGATTATAATTCAAAAATTGAAAGTTCATAAACTTTTTGTAATAATTCTATAATATGTAAAACAATATAAGGTATATCTTTAGATGATTCTTTATTAAATATTAATTTTTTGCTTGTAATAAAACGACTCTAACGTATTTTACTCAAAAAAAGCAAAGTATTCAAATTTATCCCAACCTGAATGATTTTTTTTCTGAACTTCTCTCAAAAAAAAAAAAAAAATGGTTACCAAAAAACCTCTAACCCTACCGTTTACAATTTTTCATCGATACCTGTAAAATATTTTTATCTCAACAAAATATTATATTTACTTAATTTAAAATATATATTATGTTTATTCACATTATATTAATGTTTATAGGACAATCAGATATTTTGAAATTAAAATCTTAATATTTGCAATATTATAGGTCAGAAATAGAATTACAATGTCTTCTGGTTAAACATTAGTAAATCCATTGTATAACTATAGGATAGATGCATTTTCGTTTAAATTTTCGTATTTTCATTGACATTTTTTTTTTGAATTTTTCTTTACAATTTATATAGAGATCCTGTTTTATTTTATGATGTTTATATTTGGTATGCCTTATATTTTATATAGCACCCATTTATTTACTTAAATAAACTAATCTGAATGATTTAAGAATAATCAAAATAAAGCAATTTCAATATAAAAAATATAATAACTGAAAAAGTTAAAAATTTATCAAAAATAAAAAAAATATAAACAAGTGTATCTCTAGAAAATAAATGTTTTTTAAACAAATAAGTATTATTAAGTTATCAAAATATATATATTATAATAATTAATAAAATAAAATTAAATATATATTTATATTTCATCAATTTTTATATAAAAAAAAAATATTGCCTCTCAATTATAAAACGATTTTTATTCAGAAAAATAAAAATGGAAATATCTCAAAAAAAGGAGTATAAAATTCTTATCCATTAAAGTATAATCTTAGTTTCAAAATAATAATAAAGAAAATATGATCAAAATTACAATATTTCGGCAATTTCTCTACATGAATACCTCTAAATCATTGAAATATTAGATAACTAGAAAAGCTGTCACAATATTGCCAAATAGCCTCTTAAAAAGTTAAAATTATTATTAAATGAAACATTTGTTTTTTTTTATCTATTTATTTTTAATGATTAATAAATTTGTCATAAGTGTGAAGTATGCTAATGATTAAAGAAATGCATAAGTGTGAAATATGATCCAAATTTGAAAATGATTAAAGATATCATCTTTATGAAAATATTATAAAAAAGTGCTGTTGCCACGATATTTTATATTGGTTAATAAGAAAAATTTTAGAAATAACGAAATATGATTGAGTTTTTAGATATGAATGAAATTCAGTCAAATCAGATACTAAAAAAAAGATTTTATTAAGTATGTATATCTAGTGGCTTAGGATATTTTATATGAGAGATCAAATTTATAAAAATTTAAGAAAAAAGTATAAAATTTCAAAAGAGCGTCTTAAAAAGTTAGAAGGTTATTATATTAATGAATATTGGAATTAATTAAATAATTGCTGCTTTAAAGACATAATTTAAATGTAATATAATCTTAAAAGAATGAAAAAATTTTAAATGTTTTTAATGGGGGCTTCGCCCCCATAACGATCAATCTTTTACGGGGCTGGTTCCAGCCCCGCAAAAGATTGATCGTTAAAAAAAGTGATTTTTAACATTTCAAGGTAATTGATAAATTCATAAAATAACCATTTCAAATGTTCACAAAAAATTCATGAAATAAAAATATCTAAAGCAAGAATAACTTCATAAGAAATAATTATATGATTAATTATTATTTGAAAAACAGTTAAATAAATAAAATATTAAATTATTAGTTTGGAAACATTTAATTTAACAGAAAAAATAAAATAATATTTATGATATTTCCAGATAAAAGTTAACATAATATTATTTTGAGCTGATTAATTTATTATTGGATACAAAATATATCATAAGGACTATTTTTTAAAAGATTTAAATCAGTGCAATATCGAACTTTGAAAAATTTTATACTAATTAATATATATTAAAAAAGTAACGTCCAAAAAATCTCAAGGTAAATATAGTCTTGTGTGATTGCATAAAACTCAAGATTATGATTTTATTATCTCAAGGCAAATATTAGGTAATTTTATTATTAAAATCATTGAAATATTTTATGATATATATGCAAATATCTCAAGGTCAAATAACAATCAAATCAAAACATAGTTTTTTGAAAGCTGGAATATCAATTCAAATAATAATTATCAATTTTACGGATTTTCATGTTTTTATTAGAGATGGAATACATTATATGAATAGAGACGATAAAAATAAAATAAGTTATGTTTGTTTTAAACCATTTTCACTCAATAATTCACAAATCGATTATTTTTCCCAAAATGTTAAATGGAATTGCAACTTTCCATTCCAAAACTCTGTACTATTTATATTTGGGAATTTTGCTGCAAAAGATACAGCAAATACGCCACTTTTTTTAAAGTATGCTTTTATTGGTTTTTTACATTCCAAAACATTTTCAAGAAGACAATCAATTTTATCATCAAGCAGTGATTTTCTTCAAATGTGTACTCATTTGCCAGGATTTGTTTATGTTTTGTATCAAAATGTTACAGTAAATCCATCTTTTGTGACCAAAGAAAATAAGAAAAGAAGTTTTTTATTTCAAATTGAAAACAAACAAGCAATTCTTAAGTCTTTGATATGGAATATGCCATTGGCAGTTCGAATCATAGATAAGATTCATTACATTGAATTGGATGCCTCATATAAAGCTGTCTGCCCATATTATTATTGCGTTTATCACGATGTGTTCATAAACTCTTCGATTCCATTCGCAATTTAACTTCACCCATCTGAATCTGAAGAACTTTATGAATTGCTTTTCATAGGCCTAGATAAATTTAGACTCAATTCAAAACCGTTTGAATCGAAACAAGTTTTATCAGATATGGGCACTGCAATCATATCATTTTCCAAAAACAACACTTTTTTTCAAATAACTTTTGCCATCGCTACATAATCGAGAGATATGGGGCCAATTACGGGATGGGATTTAGGATTGCCAAGATCCTTCAATCAAAAACATATTATGAGTATTTAATAATCCGTAAAGAAGTACTTGCAGAATTATATGAATATGAAATAATAATCGAAAAATCACCTTTAATTGACCAAAATCGTTTTGATAAAATTAATGATTTAAAAATCATGTTAGAACTTCCAGAAGATATTGAAGAAGGTAGATTCGGCGCAGATATAATGGAAAGTAATTATTTCTTCACCAAATGGGATAACTGGGAAAGGAGAAAATACCATATACCAAGATGCAGTAATCATTGTGAAGGATTACATGGAAAATACTATATAGTATCCTGACTTTGAGGAGGATGAGACAGGATCAATTCATGTACTTTATCTATGTGTTGTTCAGTCAGAGACAGTAGTAACCAAAACATATTTAGATTGTGCTAATATGATACTCAAATATTTGGACAATCTACCTAATAATGCTACTGCCTTTTTTCATTGTTTAACAAAAGATATCAGATTTTTAGAATGTTATGGTATAAGAAATACAGGGTGTTTCAAAAGTTTCAGAACTCGAGAAACAGAAAAGTATTCAAAGCAGAACAAATATTAATATTAATATTAAAAGGAAATGGATTGTCAGTTCAGATGATTTAGATGAGAGAACAAGACCAAACATTTTTGAGAGAAAGATTATGATTGTCATTTTTATTGGCATAAATGGTCTAGCCCTTCTTGATTCAGATTATTACATAAATAATATTTTAAAAAGCTGAAATTAATACTGATGCATATGATGTTTAGTAAATCAAGAAAGTTGTTAACCTTCATTTTAATAATGCGCCCAGTCATTCCTCAAAAGATGTGAAACAATATTTGGATTAATCTCCATTTGCAAAATTCCCCCACCATCTCTACTCCATTGACGTTTCTCCTTGTGATTTTGCCATTAATGGAATCCTAAAAGATAAGTTGGAATGTTGTTCGTTTACTTCTGAAGAAGAAGATTTATTTGCCATTGATGATTTTCTCGATCAGAAACGGTCTCAATTATGGGAGAACATTTTCAATGGATGGATAAAGAGATTACAAAAGTACATTGATTCACATGGCAATTATTTTGAATAGAGATTAAAATAATTTAATATTATCTTTTTCTCATTGTCAGAATATACTTAGTTCCGAAACTTTTGAAACACCCTATAGAATAATCAAAGGATCTAAAGTAATGAAGTTTAGCATAGTATATAACAAGAAACTACTTTGTTTTGAGGATACATTACATAAACTTACAACTAAACTATCACAACTACCATCAATGTTCGGTATCAGTAACATAAAAAGATTTTCACTAATAAGTATTGCACTACTTAACGATTAACTAGCTCAACGAACTATGAATTACTCATCAATAACTGCAGTCATGGATTAATAGATGAAGCAGGAAATGATGAAGAAAAACCATGGACATTAGAAGATAAACAACAATTCATCAATAACATTGATAACAATACCATTTTTTGCATCAATAAACATGAGTCTGATTTGCAGTTATGCGCAGAATTCTATTTAAAGCAAGCGCAAACCTATTAAGATTATCGTTTAAAGCTTTCATCAATTGATTCATTAAAGTTTTTAATATGGATACTCATTACTTTACAAGTAGTGAGAAAGTTTAATTCTATATTGCAAAATATTAAAACTTATTCAACAGAATTGAACATTTTCATCCATTTCATTCATACACGGATAATTGAGAATATTAGCATATCAACATGAATAAATTGGGCCAATCAAAACACTTGATTATAGCCTCATATATTTATATTTAGTATTGGCTTAATGAAACTTTCAAACTCATATATAACCAAATTTACCAATCTTCCATAATATCATGTCATATATCTATCTTCCAATCTTTGGTTCAGAAAGTTATGATTGTATCATTCTGAATCAATTTATCTTTTGTAGTCACCTTGCTCTTGATTTTTGTGAGACTGATAGATGGTTTCTGTATAGTCTTTATATTCAGTTGTACGCCTTATAAACTTTGTTTTGTCCAAAATGGGAAACATCATAGCAAAATCCATTAAATTATGAGGTTCGAGATCAAGCAGATTCAGATTTTTATGTAACTGATGTTCAAACATCAGAAATTCATTGTTTGGAATCTCTTGAGATATTGGAAAAAAAAATGTTTTGTCATTGTAAATAAGTTGCTCATTGTGAAAACTTTCATTTAAATTTGTTATTTCATCAAGTATTATAATAAGTTCGAAATCACCTTTTCATTGTCTAGTTTTTAATTGAGTTTAACTCTAAACACTGATTTTTCAGCGTTTTTTTCACAAATAAATAATACTTTTGGTTTATGTGGAAGGAATTGACTGTGGTCTCCTGTTAAATGGCCAACATGGCTTCCCCATGCAAATAATTTATTTTCAAGGACATGATTACTGAATACCAATTTGTTATTTTAATTCTTATTCCATGAAAACAATCGTTGCAATCTTGAACCATATATTGGTTTTCTGAGAGTTCTTTAGTTAGGTATCGTTAGAATGAAAGAATGAAGTGATTTTGATCATGCAAAATTCTTGGATGAAATTCTTTTGTATTTATCATCATTATCAAAAACAAAAGCTTCCTTTTTATAATTTACAATCTCCAAGCTAAGCTATTTCTCGCTTCATTACATCTGTTATTGTTTAAAACTGCTATATATTCATCTGCATAGAAATCTAATGTCAGTACACCAATTTGCATTTTGTTTTCAACTGCAAATAATGGGAATGTTTCAAATCTTTTAATTTTTGTAGCAAATGACTAAGCGATCGACCTTTCACTAATCGAATATGCCATGAAATTTTGGCATAATTCAGATAAAAACTTTATTGTAAATCCAAATTTGAGCTTAAAATTACCTAAAAATACTTCGGCTCTATTGATTGTCTATTCTGAATTAATTCAAAGTTGAATTAAATGATTCAGAAACAATTGATCAAGATTATTCAAAAATGTACTTAAAAATTCATGTCCATCATCTTTTTTGTTTACTTGGCTCAATTTTGAATTTAGCATTTCAATAAATTCATCATATCTATATATTCTTTTTTGAATGCCGTCAAAAACAATAATAATATCACTCCGCTGGTATTTATTTGAGTTTGATAACTGTCGGATGTAATGACATTTGGATTGTATTACTGGAGCTGTTTAACGAATGATAAAAACATTGTAAAAGATCTTTAGGTTTTATCTTCTAATAAACCAAATCCCTCAATTTGTGATTTATTTTTAGCATCAACCGCTAAGAGAACTTCAAGTAATCAATTATAAATAGTTGTGCTGGATGCATCATCACTTTTCAAAGAAAAAGCAATTTTAAATATTGTACGTTTGCATTTGCAAAATTCTGAACTCTGTATGAAACTTTTTAATTGAATATATTATCAAATGTAAATATAAATATATTTTTAGTTTTTGAAGAAACTTTGCATTTTAATAGAATTATTAATTATTAAAACGATATGATTTAATAAAATATTCATGCATTTAAAAAATAAGTAATTTTTTCTGATCGAGAAATAAATTCAATAATCAATGAAATTGCCAGGAACTTCGATAAATAATACCTCGCTTATATTTTTGATCAATTAACATTTTTATTTTACTAAATTTTATTTGGATGAATCTAAAGTTTCAATTTTGATTCTTGAATCAAGAATCATGATCAACCAATATTAAAATATTTAATGTCACTTTCGAGTCAACTAAAAATATAAATTGAAATAATAAGTTTCATATTTTTTGAAAATATAAAAATCTTATTAAAATTAATGAATACAAAATAAAATTGATATTTATTAATAAATGAAAAAAAATTAATTTCGATATTTTAACGAAGATTTGTTGTAGAATGAAAAGTAATTCCTGGTGAATAATGAGCATCCATTGCTTTTTCACAATAACCTTTTCTGTAAGTTGTATCCCATTGAGGTGAAAATTCATTTGTTTGTCTGTAGTTTCGTGTTGTTATCGCAGCTGTTGAACATCTCTCAACCAAATCTTGACTCAAATAAGGTTTTGGATGAGGATAAACATACCTAGATCCATATTCAGTACTTGGACGAAGGATACTGGGATCAGGGGCATTCGGAAGAGGAGGGGATTCTGGGCACCTATTAGAATATGATGGATCAAAAGGACCCCTACGCGTGGGCATGTGAGGAACATACGAAGCACGGTAGAGAGAAGTTGGGGTACAAACTGGTCGGCAAGTCGTTTTCATCGAATTTAAACATCTACTAACAGATGGGCTATTTGCTGCCATCTGACTAACATCCATCTCTCGTGAAATGTTCTCTGGTTTCCTAAAAGTTCTACCTCCCCATCGCGAAATATCATTTTGGTATATTGATTTATAAAAGTTGTAATCATCCCCTTTAGACATTTTCAAAAATACGTTTTATTTCATTTTTTATTTTTATGTAATATAGGCTAAAATAAAGGCCAAAATCTTTCAGTTATATAGTTTCTAATATCTAAGATTTTAACGTCATACAATAATGTAAATTTTTTTTCATAGTTAAAAGATAATAATTTATACTACTAAGCTCCAAAAAAGAAATCTCGAGATTGTGAGAAGCGAAAAATTATTTGTCAATCAATCAAATTGTAAAAAAAAAAAGTCTATCAAAGTCAATCATAATTAAATTGCTAATAACAAATAAAACAATAATATTTAATCTAACAGACACAACGAATTATCATAAGAACCTGTAATAATTTGAGAAGGATTATAAGGGCTCCAATCAGCCCTAATCAATACTTGAGAATGAATATCAAAAGTCTTTTTGATGATTGCCGACTTCCATTCCCAAATGAACAACTTTCCATCCGAATCACCACTTGCAATGAAACTTCCATCTGGAGAAATGGTCATTCTACAAGGGAAAGATTGTGCATGGTGCCCAATAAATGAACGATTTTGGTAGCATGAGAAGGAGGGAGATGTTTTAAAAACAACAATTTCACCTGTTTGCATTTGCCCACATACATAAGGATCTTTTGGATGAGCAACAAGCGCTGAAATTGGCTTCATCCAAAGATCTTTTAATACTGATACAGGCTTGTCTAGACCAGATTCCCACATAACAAGTGCTGAATCTTCACCAGATGTAATGAAATATTTGCATCCAGGTAAAAATGTAGCAGCTGACATCGGTGCAGTATGATATTTATATTCGCGAACTGGCTTCTTTTCTCCATTGACACGGAAGTCATAATGAACAGCTCGACCGTCATGAAGTGCAACTATACATTCTTCTTCGTGGCCTTCACTTCTGTTAACAATAACTTGCGATGGAATGGCATCAAGTACTGCACCTGAAATGAATCCCTTCTCGGTATCCCATAACTTTAAACGTTTTCCAAAACATGCAGAAACAAATCTGAATCCTGTTTTTAAAAATGAGCAATCGCGAACACCTTGTTTGTGCCCCATATATGTTTGGATACATTGTCGGTCTCCCGATAGAGACCATATCTTAATTGTTGAGTCTAGAGAGCATGATAAGACCATATGACCATATGTTGGAAACATTTCAACATTAGTAACAGAAGAGGTATGATATGTAAAACGATGAATCATAGTTTTTGGCATAAAGCACTCATGGTCCGGCTTTGCAACGTATGAAATTGGTTGATAAACCCAAGAACGACCAAGAAAATCTTTGATATTGATAACATTGTGCCAAACCGTTGTATCCGGTAGTTCTGTATCACCAATTGCAGGAAACCAAGTACGTTTTGCCATTCTTTGTTTATATGCCATCCTATCTGTAATGGGCGCATCTTCTTTAATGACTTCATTTTCGTCCCATGGAATATCACGCCTTTGACCGTGGTTATGTTTTGATCTTTTTACCTTTTTTGCGTAGTGTTTTTGCTGCCAAATAGCATCAACCATAGTAATTTCTTCAACTTCTCTATCTTGTTTTGGGGCAAGAAGCAAATTCTGTTTTTCAATAGGAAAATTTCCATTTATTCTTGATGGGGCATTTTGATTTGTGTCAAAAATTGATTTGTCAACAACTGGCGGTGCTGGATCAAAAGCAGCTTCATTTTGATTTGGAGATTCATCAGAACTATCATCTCCATAATCCAGCAAAGACATGGCAAGTTTTTGGAAAAAATTGACCTTAAATCTAAAGTTAATTAATTAGTTACGGCTAAATGTTTGACCAAAAGCAATCGTTTTATTTTTTGAGGTTTTAATATAGAACTCAAACTTAAATTAATTTAAGTTTCGAAGATTAAAAAGTAACGAAGTTAAGAATATAATCTTGGCCAGTTATAAAATATAAGAGCATTCACGATCAATTAAATAGTGGTTAGTTTTTTTTTAGAAATATCAAATAAAAAAAATAAATTAAATTATATGATCTCAACTGAAATAAAAATCATTCACATATATGTAGAGTAAATGGCCATTAATCTTGATTTGTTTCTTTTTATACATTTCATGACTTCAATTTGTCATTTTGTGATGTACCTTCTTCAATCATATTCATAAAGTCAAGATGCTGGTTAATTCGTGACATTGACTCTCCAACAGATAATTCAGTCATTGGCTGGGAATTAACATCTGGAGACTCCCAAACTGCGACCAATTTTCTTTCATCTTCAATATAAAATACTATTCGTGGCGCATCTGTTTCTCTAGCCTCTTCCGAAAGTATAACTGAATAACAAAGCCAATTTGCTCTTTCACAATCAAAAATAAATAATCGAGTTTTAGATCCACTTCCTATCGTTTCGAATGCGAAAAATGTTGAACCAAGAGCAACTGTTGATAGATTTTCAAGTGCAACTGGTGGTTCAATGCCAGTTGTTGGAACAACTTTCATTGAAAAATCGCGTAAATCGAGAGATAGAACTGTTCGAGGGACTGATAAACCGAAAATATAATATATAGAACCAATTAAAGTACCGCATGCACCAGATCGGAAAATGTATTCTGTATCTATTTTTTTCCATTCAGCTTGATCAATATTGTATGTGTAAAGCGAAGACGGCGTTGGCGCACCTGTCGACGCCCAAATAATAATGAAGTTATTATAATATGCCATTAAAGGATTAGCACATGGAGGTGGCAAAGGTCCTGTAGTTTCAGGTTTAACAACTTCTAGTGTGTCGAGGTCAATGTAGTGAAAATCTTGTATTGCCATATTTGGACCTGATAATCCACCAAAAAACCAAATTTTAGTATCATGAAATGTTGATCCACAGCCAGCACGAGGCGTAACTCCTTTTACAACAAGTCGCTTCCATTCATTTGTATCGAGAGAAAATTGCCAAAATTGAGATGAATAATTTTCGTTAACATCTTGACCATATGCGCAATAGATACTTCGTTTTGAGGGAATGTAGTTAATAGATTGACCACTGCATTGCTCAGGTGCTTCACCTTTTGTTGGCACTAATGACCATGCTGATCCAAAAGGTGGAAGTTTATTTACCTCTTGCTGGTCTGGGGCTCCGTCAGGCTTATTAGACTTTCGTGAGGTAAAAACACGACGACAATCTTTTGCTGCGAATTCAGGTGCAAAAACGCGTGTTCCTGGTGAAGGAGCACGTACTTTCTGATTAACTTTTTTCATTACTAAATGTAAATTTTCGATAAATTAACCTCATTTATAAGGTCAAATTATTTCCTTATATTTTAGTTTTCAACAATTTTGCAATTTTATTGTTGAAAGTATTTTTTGATTACTCATTTTATGCAAACAATACTACCAACAAAAATATTAGATATGAATATATTCATTTATGTGACTTGTCGTTTTTTTAGAAAATTCAATTTACATTTGATCTGTATGATTTCGATTTATATGCAATATGTTTTATAATCTATCTTTTGTTTTTCCTTGTTATGCTTTTAACTGATTCATGTATTCAATTAAATTTGAATCTATAAAAATTATAAAAATTAATGAAATGGATTCTGTTTTCTCCATTTTTTCACCTCATTTATACCAAAGTTATAATTAAAAAATATTTAAAATTCTTAATATATATATATATAAATACATAAAAAAATTTTAATTAAAGAATTTGCACATTTCTCAATTCCAAAGTGTTGCTACACCTCTAATTTAACCTTTGAATTTATTTAAAATAAGGATGAGAAGCTTGCCATTCTAAATTTAATAAAAAAAAAAAATTCGGAGGATTCAAATAAACGTTGCGCTGGGATATACCTAAGAATTGGTTTGTAAACTACTCTTATTTAGTTATTTTGTTGAGTTTATTTGTGTCTTTGGAAGAAATACTATACAAAAAATAAATTAACCTTTTTGGTCAAAAAATTTTCATCTTTATTGGTCAATAATAAAATTCATATCATCAATGATATGAACTATACAAATCCACTCGAATCTGGGTTTCCCTGTCCAGTGAGGTGAATAGCCAAGTTTGACTTTTTGAGGCATTTCTCGTTATTTCATATGGACAGCAGACCGTTTTATTGTATTCAAAAAAAAATGTAAAGTTATGAATTATTTGAGAAAAAATGTCCATTAAAATCTAATGGACATTTAGCTTTTTTCCTCCTCCAATATTTTTGAATAATAAAATAGATGCAAAATTTAATAAAAATTTTGTCTTTCTTTAACAAAATAAAAAAAACATTCAAAAAAATAGACAACTTCGTGGATTAAGGTGGCCGTTAATTAAGTTATCAGAAACTTTCTTGATTCCTCATAAACTTTATTATCTTCTCTCAAACTTCCTTTTTTCTTTTGAAACTATATTATCTTTTCTTAAACTTTCTTGTTTTCTCACAAAGTTCCTTAAGATAAACTTTTTGATAATAAAAAATTTGAAGAGAATAAAAAAATTTTTATTCAATTAATAACTTTTTTATTCAATTATTTTCAAATTCTTTTTGAATTTTGATTTTTTAATTTTTATTTTTAACTGATATTGTCTTAGTTTTGTTTTGAAGTTTTGCTAAAGAAAAAATCATTTTTATTGTTTATAACTTTTTGAGAGCATTTGAGACCTATTAATTAAGTTATCTTTTGGAAGTTTGAAAGAGGATAAGAAAGTTAAAATCTTTAGGAAGTTTGAGAGTAGATAAGAAAGTTTGAAAGAAATCAAGGAAGTTTCTGATAACTTAATTAACGGCCACCTTAATCCACGAAGTTGTCTAATATCTACATTGAAATATTTCAAACAATTGTTATCATTTTTCAAAGTAATAAAATATAAATATCTCAAAAAGTTTATGCTACAATCTATATTAAATTCAAAAAATTAGGAATATCTTTAACATTTCTAAATTTAATAATATAAAAAAACAATATTTTATTTTTTAAAACATTATAATTCAATTATAAATATGAATTATACTCTAAAATAAGCAGAATTGAAAAACAATTTTCATTGCAATCTTTTCAAGGTAAAACTTAATTACATGTGATATTTTCTGTCAATATTCTCTATCAGTAAATATGACCAATCGATTCATCACATTGATCTAGAATAATACAAATAATAGAACAAAATTTATTTAAAATATTATTTCAAAAAATTATTTTAAAAATGAATTTATGAAACAAATAAATATTGAATATAATTGGTCAAGCCAAATAAATTGAAAGATTCATTCAACTTTTCTTAATAACAAAATTATTTTTTATTTTTTTGGCGATTTATACATTTTATATATTATTATGAAAAATGATTTAATTAAAATTCTTTTTATTTATTGTGAGACTAGCCTTGATTGAATGAGTACATTCAATTTTGGATATTTTGGACATTTTCAGAATAAAAATAAACCGTTAAATGGACATTTTTTCACAAATAATTCATAACTTTACATTTTTTTTTGAATACAATAAAACGGTCTGCTGTCCATATGAAATAACGAGAAATGCCTCAAAAAGTCAAACTTGGCTATTCACCTCACTGGACAGGGAAACCCAGCACTCGAAAAACATGGCCTTTTTTTATTTATTTTTCTAATAGATAAAAAAATGAAGAACATATAAAAAAACTAAAAACTTTTGTCGACTCGTTCATCTTTAAATTGATTTTTCTTTAAGGCGGTAGGGGGAATCGTATTTTTCTACGCCACTTTTTGAAAACTTTTAAACTTTTTGAATACTTTTTTATACATTTTTTATTCAATTTTTGCTAAATAATGCATAAATATTTAGTTCAAATGGCTTCCCGATTCATCCAGCAATTCAAGGAGCCTGATTCGGCTTCACGCAGCCCTATGGTGATCACTGGTGCGTATATTCCTGAAAAATTATGTAAAAATAAAAAAAAATTATATCAAAAAAAGCAAATAGTTATAATTTTAAGAGAAAATTTAAATTTACGATTTTTTTGGTTAATTTTCTTAACAGAGTAAGTTAAATTTCACCTTAAGATGGCGGTTTTTTACTTTCCATGAATAGCTATTCACGGATAGAAAAACCATTCAAAAAGTGGCGTAGAAAAAAACGATTGTCCGGCGGTAGTCTCCTTTTTTTTCGTAAACCATTCAATATTGATAAAACTCATAGAATTGAAGTTTCAATGGTAATATACTATGAAAAAGTTAAATGACCTTGATATTTGCCCTTAACGATCAAAATAAAAAAAATGTTTTTTCTTTTCTTTGTTTCTTTGGTAACAAGATAGCCGCTTTTTGAGCGTAGCTCAAAAAGTGTCTTTATCAAATTTATAAATAAAGTAAATTTTTTTTCGCCAAAAGGATTTCCAATTGTAATAACAATTGAATGAATATTTGAATGGATATATCAGAAAAACTGAGAAGACTTGCATCTTGAACGATTGTGATTAAAAGATTGAAATAATTATTTAAATAAGATAATCAATTTTGATCTTTAGATAATATTGATAGGAAAACTTGATTCAGAAATTGCATGTGAATCAGGAAAGTTTAACGAAAGATTATAAAATAAGGATTTATAGCTGGCATCTGGGAAATTAGTTTTTTATCTAAAAAAAATATATTTTCTTTTATGATTCAATCAATTTATCAATCATCCAAAATTACAATAATATTAGTATAAATTATTTTTTTATATAATTTTGAAATCAATATCTCCTTTTCGTATCATTATAAAAGTATTTTAAAAAATGAATAAATTGAAAAATTTAATTGAAAATTTGAATTGACCAAAAATAATAATACAAAAATTCAATCTTCAAATAAACTCATAAAAGATAAAATATGAAAAATAAAGTAATTTATAAAAAGGAATGAAATAATGAAGAGAAAATCGTGTCTACAATTTTGTGAGAAATATAAAATTTTTAAAACACTTTTATTTTTTTATTGAATTTTTTTTCTCATAATCAACGGAATATATCTGAGCAAACCATATATTTTAACCACAAATATAAAATATTATAAGCCATTTAGCCTTTTTTAATATTTTTCAATACTTTACAAATGGACAACCGCTCTATTTATTTTTATATCTATTATATATAATAGATATTAATAACGTGTTTTTTTCTTGATTTTTAAAAATTTATTTATCAATTCAAAAAGTTGAATTAGGTAACGTTCATTTATATTAATTTACCAAAACATGCCTCCAAAGAAAGTTCCAGCAAGAAAACAAAGTGAAATTCTTGAAGAAGAAGCAAAAAAAATGGAGTCAATCATGTCTATGCTTCGTGGCCAAATTGAAGAAGAAAGAGCCAAAGTTCAACCAAGTGGACAACGATGGGCAGCTGCAGCTGAAGGGCCAATGGGCAGATTTGATTCCCATGGGAAATTAGCTCGGCAAATTTTATCAAAGAAACCTCCGAAGAAACAAGGCTCTGAATCTTCACAATCATCAACTCGATCCACACCACGCCCACAATCAGAGAAAACATCAGAATCTGGAGGAAATGGCAGAGTTATATCTACCACTTCATCTAGTTCATTATCAGCAAAAACGCGAAAACCACCTACAACCAAAACAAAAAAAGGAAAAATTGATGTAGTGGTTGAACCACAAGGTGGAAAATTATGGGGAACATATATGGCTGACAGTTCAGTACAACCAGATGAAGGATCTGGTGGAGCCTTATGGGGAAACAGAAACACAGACACATCTGTTCAACCAGATGGCCCACCAACTGGTGGCTCATTATGGGGACCGCATCCAGATGAACAAGCAGATAATCTGAAATTCCAAGAAGAACTTCAAAGGATTCGCTCAAGTTCAAGAAATTCAACAAAGACGTCTACAGCAACAAGTGCTGCATCAAGCTCAACATCAACAGAAGTCAAAACTAGTAATAATGATCCAGATCTTCCACCAATTGGCGCAGGTGGCGCACTTTGGGGGCCTCCTCCAGATGAACAACTTGAGCAACAGAAATTTCAAAGAGAAATTGCCCGTTTCAGGGGAGAACCTGTTCCACCCCCTCCATCGGCTAAAGTTGATAATGAGTCAACTGCTGTTGGGGGAAACCTCATACAGAAAAAGACCATCAACCCATCTGGATTTACATATTTCGATAGACTTGTAACGAAAGACATCCTTAGCGGTGAACCTGTTATTCAACAACAAAAGAACAAATAAATCTATTTGTCGTTTTTATATATATTAAAATTTCTATTAGACATGTTAAACTCTCACTTGTTTTTCAGAAAAAGTCGAACTTTTCCAATGGAAAAGTGAATTTTGAACATATCTAGTTTCTATTATCATATTTTTAATTGAACCGATATTTGGCATTAGGCACACAAAAAAATTGAGAACAATTGAAATTTCAAATAAAATAAAAAATACAAATAAAAAATTACTTTTGTAATTTATGAAATTATGCACCCAGTATTTTGCTCTTGCTGTTGACGTGCTGATGCATCAGCTTGCTCTTGTTGAATCTCTTGCCTTGTTTTCGGGTAAGGTTCTGGTTCGCATAGATCGCCTAGCATTTGCTTCTTTCCGTTGAGCGAATCCATAATATTATTCATATAGCATCCATGAGCTGCTTCCCTAGGAGATCTTCCATTATTATCAATAGCGTTTGGATCTAGTCCTAAGTTCATTAATTCTTGAATAGATTTAATATGGCCATTTTCAGCAGCAATATGAAGAGCAGTTTGCTTTATTTTATTTGTTGCATCTTTGTCATCTGGATTTATTAAGAGACTGAAAGCTTCTTCACTTCCATAAAAAGCAGCAACATGCAATGGATCATTTCCATCTGGCTGTTGGTCAATATACTTATTTATTCCATTAATTGAAAGAATTTGCGAAATCGATGTAATAGCATCATGTTCTGCAGCATAGTGAATCGGCGCCATGCCAAATGAGTCGATTTGATTAAAATCAATTTCAGGGATTGCAGATAAAAATTTGATTCCTTCATCAAATTCAGATAATGCTGCATAATGAGCAAGATTTCTGTTTTGTGGGTTTTTAGTTGTTAATAATGAAGAATTTTTTGATGAAATGGCTTGAAGAACTTCGATATGTGATTTTGCAGTTGCAACCTCAACTGGATTTCGGCCTAAGCAATCTGTTAATATTTCAGCATTATGATCAAGTAAGTAGTTCAAGATATCGACGTTACCTTTCTCACATGCAACGTGAAGAGGAGTCATTCCAAATTTATCCTGGGCATTGATATTAACATTTTTTGTTTCAACCAAAAATTTGAGACATTCGAGCTGATCAAATTCTGCGGCATAATGGATTGGATGCCTGCCACGCCAGTCAGGTACGCCGAAGTCCAATTCTTCACAATGAGGATTGCTAAGGATGTTTACGCGCCCACATCTACAAGCTTGATGAATGATACCAGTATGCCAGGAATCAGTTGCTGTTAATTTAGCTCCAGATTCAGCAATAAAATCAAAACATTTAACGGCATTATAATAAATAGCAGCACTGATCATAGGGCACTGATATTGGATTTCTTCTGGAAGATCAGTAGTTGTAGGTTCGAATTTAAAGTCAACTTCGGTAGATGATTGTATAAATTCCTTCATATGCTTAACCTTATCATTGATTAAAGTCACTTTTAAGAATTCTGTTATATTATTTGTTGGCTCAATGTAGTTTATAACTTGAGTCATTAGAAATGTTTATAATTTCAAACGATAGATCAATTATTATCAAAAAGTTTATTAATTCTGTGGCTAAAATTCAAAAAGTTTCCAAATAAAATTAAAGTAACTAACAATTGAATGAAAATTACATAAAACCAAATAATCCCAAATACTCTTAACCCAGAGTATGCTTTAGATTTTTTTACATATTAGCATTTTTTATTTTTTTTTTCAAATTTGAGACACAAAAAAAATTTTTTTAATGTTAATAGCCTTCAAAATCTCATCATTACATTTGAAAATACTTAGAAATCATTACCTCATATTAATTATATCTTATTATAAAAAGCTGATAAAATAACTTTTTCATTTTTGAAACAATATAGGCTCAATTTTTTAAATAAATTAAAAATGGTATAAAAATCATAAAATCTACTTATCATTTTATTTTCAATATTTCATTTAGCAATTTATAAATGATAATGCATTTATTGAATATTTGATAAATGATTATCCTTATTATTTCAATATATTAATTGTATTCAACAATATATAATCATTTCTTTTTATTAATCATAATTTTAGCAAAAAGTTTTCTGAAAGTAAACGCTCAAAATGCTTTCTGAAGAAGCTCATGGATTATCTGAATTAATTCGAGTTATTATTTTCACAAAAAATGATGAAGAACGAAATCGAGCCGTAGAGGAGTTTAATAATCGTATTCAAAATCCAGATTCAATATTTTCTCTATTTGCTGTTATTAGTGGAGCACAAGAAAAATCCATTCGACAATATTCCATTATCGCAATTAAAATAATTATTCCATCAATCGTCCCGGTTCTTTCACCAGAACAACTACAACAAGTGAAATCCTTAATTATTCAAGCATTAACAAGTGAACCTGAATTTCTTCTTCGGCAAAATATATGCCAAGCAATTTGTAATTTCCCATCCGGATCTTGGCCTGAAGTTATTGATCTCGCAAATCAACTACTTGAAAACCCACAACTTTATACAACAGGACTGTATTTATGGCAATTTATTTGTGATACAATACAAGAAGATCAACAGCCACAAGCTGCTCCATTTTTAATAGAAACGTCTAAAAATGCAATGATGTCGCCCGATCCTGATGCGCGAATTTATGGAATTCAACTTATGAATCAGTCTCTTTACTTGAAATATGATTATTCTCAATCTATTGAAATGATTATTGCAACTTTTCAAAATACATTACAAAACGCATTTTATGACAATAAAAATGAAGGAGAAGCAAGAGCTATTTCCGAACTTTTATCAGATCAATTAACTGATTCAAAAAAGTTTTTTGAAAGCTACATTGGAACTTTTGCTCAATGGGCTATACAAACAATTTCTAATGCAGAACTTCCATCCAAATTTCGCCTTATTGCATATAAAATTATTGATGATGATGATGACAGCAGTGCTCCAATGTCATACTTACTCGATGAAACTGACTTCGGAATAGTGAAAAATTATTTAGATATATTTATTCAACTTTCATTACTTTTACTTCAGGAGGATCGAAATGATGATTTATATGAATTTTTTAATCGTTTTCTACGAAATGCTGGCGCTACATTTGAAGGAGATATTGTTTTTGAATATGTTTGGTCTGTTTGTTCCACCATCATGCAGAATCCAAATGTGATCAATCGCCAATTATCTTTATTTTTACTTTTTACTATAGCTGACACGCAAATGACCGCTCTAACTAATCATATAAATGACGTAATGCATTTTATACTTGATTGGTCTCCAAACGATGACGAACTTGATTATATAGCGTTATGCAGACTTCTCGAAGAACTTGCGGAAAACATTCCAGTTTCTCTATCTTCTTTTATAGACCCAATTTCAATTATTATTCTCAAAAAAATTTCTCATCAAAAGTCACTCCATACACTTGATATTGTCCTTGAAGCAAGCAGCCGTCCTCCAGATCGACTCCCTGATTTTATACAGTCACTTTTACAACTTCTTCCTAATGCAAATCCTCAACAAACTGAAGAAATTTTCAGCTGTATAGGAAGCAGCATTTCCTGCTTTGACGATACAATAGAAGATATATATCAAGCTTTATGCCCTATTCTCAACACTGCCCTTTCCAATGGTGACTTGAAAGCCGTTTGTCTCCGCTGTTTTGGAAAACTTGCTGCAATATCCCCAAAATCACTTCAAGCTGATATTGAAAAACATGTAATGCTGATTGTTGGATCGATGCAAAGTGAGTCAATTAAAATTGTCATTGAGGCAATTCGATGTTTAAAGTCTATTGCAACCAATTGTATTATCTCTCTTCTTCCATTCTTCCAAAATTTTTTCGGATCTTTAATCAATACTTTAAAACAGCATCCGATCAAACCATTAAAAGGAGATGCTGATGAAGACGAAATTGAAATACAAGAAGAAATAATGACATGTATAGCAACTTTAATTAAATATGTTCCAAATCATATTCCTCCAGTTGCAAAAGAATTCAAAGATCAAATATTAAAAAATTGCGTTTATCATAACGGAAGACTGCACAAAGCGGTTTGCGAATCAATTGAAATCGCAGCAGAAGGCTACAAATTTCTTGATATGCCTGACATATTCGATACAATTCTACCTCTTATTCAAGATATCTCAAAAAGCGATATGAAAGAAGTTATTATTGAAATTCATCGAGCAATTTCAGCAATCATTAAAACGTTTGGTAGTGACTTTATCGTACCGAGATTAAACGATATAAAACAGCCAATTTTAGGCGGATTATCTGGCTTGTATACCGCCTATCTTGCATATGAATTATCACCATCAATAGACATTCACCTTCTTGCTCCAATTTTTGAATGCCTAGATAGAATGATTGGAGCACTTGGACAAAATGCTACTTACTATGTAGATGAAATTTATGAGGGATTAAAGAGCTATTTACCAAACCAAAATAAGGCATACGTAGTGTACCCTCTCGAAATCTTTTCTCACTTATGTTTTCTTTCACCAGAATTTGAAGATTTATTTGGCCTAACAATTGAAAGATGTGTACTTTTTTTAAATGATGGAAATAAAGTTCTCCAAACTCAAGTCACAAAAGCAATTCGTTATCTTCTATACGCAAATAAAAATGGATTAGAATCTTATCAGCAAATGCTTATTGAGTTTTGCGAAAATATTATCAAAAGTAATATTGATTACGTTTCACTCAAAGATTCTGCAACCAGCTTATGGTGTGGACTTGTCATGGAATTTGGGTTAGTTCCTAATCAGGAAATTCTACAAATTGTAATCAATAATTTCCCTCCAAAATTTGATAGCGATGACTTACCTTTTGCATCAGTATTTGCTGTTTTTGCTGCAAAGGAATGGCCAGAATTGGCTACACCAAAAGTACAATTTGTTGCCGCAAGGCTTTTATCCTCAGATGACTACTATATAACTGAAACTGCTGAAAGTGTAGTAGCAGTTCTAGCAAGCAGCCTCCAGCAAGTACCAGAAGATGATTTAGCAGGTCTTGTCCAATTTAATCAAGGAAGGCAAATTCGATTATTAGCAAATCTACAAAGATTTAAGCCATCCGAATAGAAGTTGATTTTTTGTTTGTGTAATTATTAGTAAAACGAAATATGATTATTTTTAACACCTTCTATTCAGGATAACTTTTCATTGGAGACTATTCATCTCTAATTAAATATAATATAATATATGAAAAAACAAAAAAAAGAAGATCCAAATGTAATAATTAAGAATCAAATTTATTAGATAAGTTTATTCTTCATTTTCGCCATCGTCCTTCTTGTTAAGACCTTTACGAGAATTTGCGACATTGCGAAGGAATCGACTGTTCATTCCCTTTGGGAACCAAAGTGGAACATTCCTAGCTTTCTTGATTCCATTGCGGTGCCATTGGTGGCTTCTGTTATGTGCGGATGTGTTGCTACGCTTTGCCATTGTGAAAAGGCCGACCATAACCGCAATCAAAGTTTTCACAATCTTTGTTTGAATTTAATATATTCAATATTCGGACATTTAAACTCTGAAAAAAATATTAAGAAATTTTATGGTCGTAGAAATTCATCTATACTCACTTTTTCAATGAGATATTTCAAAATCATGATTTTCTTGAATATATATACAGAATTTTGTATTTCTTGTTATTATATATACATGCATCATACCATTTATAAATATTCCGAAAAATTAAAAGCTTATTTTTTTTTTTTTTTTTTTTCCAAATATCAAACCTAATTTGCGTCTCTCAATTTTTTTATACTTTAACGATAATTATTATTGAGGACCACATTATCATAAGCAATATGCAGAAAAAATAAAATAAAAAATCTTTTTGTGATGGATAAAATATATTTATTTTTACTAAAAACATAATTTGAAATTTATTCTGGCTTTTTCCCTTTTTTACAAATTGGACATTTATATTCTCTTTTTGGTAGCATAGTTAAAACTTCAAAACAGTGAAAACAAATTTTATGATCACAGTCTCCAAAGGTATAAAATTTATCTAAATAACTTTGATTACATAAAATGCATACTTTGTCTGCAAAAGTATTATCTGTACACGTTTCTGCTGTTGAGTATTTCTCAGAACTCATTAAAAATTATTAGGATTTTTATGCCATTTTGCCATATCAAAAATTTAATAGCAAAATTTATTAATTGAAATATAATTTTACAGATTTTACTGGTATCTTAGCAAAAAAATATTATAAATCAATTTAAATCGGATATAAAAATTCTAATTTTATTGTATAATTATTTTAATAAATATAAAGTGAATTCGCATTTATTCATAAAATTCAAAATTGTTTAATTTTTGAAGGAATGATTTATTTTATTGTATCTCTTCACAAATTTGTTTTTAATCACAAAAAGAATATTTAATGATAGAAATAAGCATTAATAATCTAAATATTGATAAATCAGTTTTCCAATTTTTTTTCCTTCTTGTTATTATCATGGAAGAATTTGTTCTCAAAGGGGAAAATTTTGGTAAGTTCATGAGCTTTGTGAGCAACAATGAAATAGGCGATCAATGGAAAAAGCCCATTCATTTTGCTGGCAATACTCTTCGATTATATCAATATGATGATGGACCTTGCGGTCTTTTATCTTTAATTCAAGCTTATATACTTATAAATCACGCAAAAAATATGAAGATGTCAAGAGATGATTTGTTAATTCATTCTATACTAGATATAATGAAGAAGATACGAAATATTTTTGCATTTTGCCAATGTTTTGATACTAAAAATAAAGAATTAATGTTTTATGTTACAAAATCTGAAAGTGAAGCAAAAGAATATTTAACAAACAGCGGAATATTACAAGTTGATATTTCTTTAATTCTAATACTCATATCATTTGCTTATATTTGTGGCCCATCACTTTTAAACTCATTTGCATTCAAAGACCCTTTGATTTCTGATAATGGACAAACATCGATTCAACTTGTTTTACTACTTTTAACAGGCATGGCAGCAGATTCGCTCAACGACTTTCATACAGTTCAAGGTGGAATATTTTTTTCAGGTATTTTAGTTGAGCAAGATATCGGATTTATTATTGTCAACGAAGACGATTCTGATTCCAGAGTTGGATTTCCATTGCTCGCGCCGAAAGAAAAAATATGGATTATTTATTATGGTGGCCATTTTACAACTATAGCTTACATCAAAAATGAATTTCGTGAGTATAACAATATTGATCATTCATTAAATGAATACACAGTATGCACAAAAAAGCATATTCTTTACAACTCTTTAATAAGCTTACTTGCATATTATTAGCGCCATTCAAATATTATGTATTTAAATAGATAATAATATATATATAAATGAAAGGATCTTAATTTTTATTGTTAATTTTTCAAAATTTTCAAAATTTTGACAAATATTTCCAATCAGGAACTTTTTATTAAATGCAAAAAAAAAAAAAGATGAAGGGAGATAAGAGACAAAAGACAGAAAATAAAATATAAATAAATAAAAATATAAAAAATCTTCCAATTATCCGAATCTATCTTCATGAAAATATTGGGTTTATCTGTCCCATCTCCTTGAGAGGTTGGCTCCTGTACATATATGTTGTCTGTGTAAGCATCTTTAGAGGGGCATTTCCACGATTCTCAAGCATCATGACTTGAGTAATAGGTTTTCCGCCCTTTGGTGGCAATGTATCGCCAGATGGTGGACCACAACTAATTGCATATCCATTTGGTACACCATATTGAATGAGGAATTTGTTGAGTGGGACGTCAGTATTATTGAAAATAGAGGCTCTGATAGCTAATTGCCTTGGGTTTTGTGCATTTCGTTGGAGTTCGAAATAAATAGTAAAATCAGATGTTTTTTGCGCTTCAACTGCGTTTGGAGGTGGACTATAAACAGGCGCTTGCTGTGATGCATCTGCTGGTTGCTGAGCAGCTCCTGGCTGTTGCTGAGTTGCGTCAGGTTGCTGCTGTGCTGCTGGCTGTTGTGGAGTGGCTCCTGGCTGCTGTGGCGCTGCTGGTTGTTGAGCAGATGGGCCAGCAAGATCAAGAAGATCTTTAAGATATTCATTTTTATTTTCTTGTTGAGGCTGTGATGGAGTAGCATCTAATGATAAAAGATCATCGAATCCAGCTTCTGGATTTTGATTTGAATTTTGTTGTTCAGATGCAGCTTGGCCACCAACTTCAACTACCTTAGCTGCATCTGCCTCATCAACTTCAAGAGGAGCCAAAATTTGGTCAGCTACTTCTGGGTGACTGAGAACACGAAACATTTCTCCAGAACGTTGTTGTATTTCTAGATTATTGCTTTTGAGGAGGACTTCTATGTATGCCTTGACTTTGTCAATTTGATTGAATCGAGGCGCAAGTTTGGAAAGAGCAGTTAGAATGTAACAGCGAGTGTCAACAGTTGATTGTGGCATTTTAGAAAGCTCAATCATTGTATCAATTGTTGTTCCTGGCTCTTCTTGGAACTCGCCAAGGGTCCAAGAAGCAACTTGAATGAGGATCTGATTATCATTAGAGTTGGCTAATGCTTCTGTCATTGCTGTTAAAACATGCGATCGAATATCAATATTATGTGCAATAAGTTTGCAAAATGTTGTAATAACATCACTTCCAACATAATTACCTGATTCGACAATTAGGCGTAAAACTGTATCAAAATTCCAACTTGGGCTGGGAGCAAATCTTTGAACAGCCCTGAAAACTTTAGCAACAAGTTCACTGCGGAAATCGCCATCGGCCATTTTCATGTATGACATAATTTCTGGAACAAGAGTTTCCACATTTGTTTGATCAATAAGAGCAGCAACAACATCGAGCGCACGGCGACGAATGGATGGATCACGATGATCAAGGCAATGAACTACTTGACTCTTATATCTTTGTAAAACAAGTGAATCTGATGAACTTCGATCAATCATTTGATTTTCATTGTAAAGAATTCGTGAAAATGCTGATAATGCTGAATATAAAATGTTGGCTTCTGAAAAAGTGAAAAGACGTCCAATTTGATTAAATGCAAGACTTCGTAAAGAAGGCTTCTTAGCGCTTGTTCCGATTGTTTGAACTGTTTGTAACAAAATTGATCTGCCTGTAGATCGGCGAACATCAAGGCTGGTAACGAGTGTCGAAAGAATTTCGTCAAGATCATCACTTGGTGTTTTCAGTTCTTGGAGACACCTTAAAACAGCAATTTGAAGGAATGGATTGTTAAAAACTCCAAAAGTATATTCGTTGGGTGATCGCTGTTCGAAAAGGACATGAAGAATTCGAGTGAAAGGTACGCAAAATTGTGACCAAGGTTCGCGAAGTTTTGGATCAATTCTAAGCATTTCGATAGCAATGTTTATACCAATTATGAGAGTTGGTAATTGGTTTAAGAGTGGTGCAACAGCTGGTCGAAATTGTTCGTAAGTATCAGGACATTTACGAATGATGTGAACAGCTGCCATACCAGCATATTTTTGAATAACGTGATTTGGCGATAAAGTAAGTTTAACTACAGCAGGAGTAACTGCTTCGCACATGTCTGCTGTACCAATATTTGAGATAAGTGCTAAGGCGAGCTTTTGAATAAGCATATTATTTGAACTAAGATCGCGTTGAACTGTTGCGGTAACGAGAACGACTAATTCATTATTTTCATCGAGAAGCATTGTTGCAGCAAGATAACCAATTCGTTTATAAGAAAATCGTTCAGCTGTCATAAGAGTAACTACTTCCATTTGACCCCAAGATGTATTTTCACCTCTCATTGTCAAAAACATAAGTTTTGCAATAATCGACGGACGATAATGGGGATCACAATTGCGAATAAAGGTACGCATGTTTGCTTGTTCGTTTGCAATGCAAATTCTTTCATCCTCAATTGTGGGAGAAAGCATAACATTTCGAATAAATTGATCTAAACTTTGAGACATCTAAAAAATATTATTTAAATTCACAATGGTTTGTTTACTTTATTATTATCAATTTATTATCGGTACATTTCTTTTGATGTTTATCATATACAATTCTATCCTGCAGCATATTACATAATTCCTGTATATAAAAATTATGATTTAAATTTCATTGATCATTTAAACATCAAAAAATTTGCTATGAAAGATTTTTATTTTTTGAGAGATATTGAAAAAGATTAACCTGAAAATGAATTAAACGTCTTTTGATGCCAACTTTTTTTTCAAAGAATACTCTTTTGAATACTTTTCAGAATTTTTTGATTTTTTAAAAATAAAATATAAGAAAATCAGATGAAAATATGTATATATTTCTACTTTAATTAAAACTTACTTCCAAAGCAGTTTCAAAAAATCCATATTATTTTAGAATTGCTAAAAAGAAAAAAGAAAAATAATATTATATTTTTTTCCAATCCATTTTTTTGGAAAAAAAGCTTATAAATTTTGTAGGATTAAGCATAAATATTGATACTATTCATTTATTGGCCACTTTCCATATGTTAAAAAAATTTCTTTTTTTGTTAATTTTTCTATATTCTCTTTGTTTTTGAAAATAAAAATATATATTTATATTAATATTTTATATAACTGAATTTAATTAATATAAAATTATTTTTAAAAATTGTTTATTTATGGAGATATAAAAAAAATCACTCAAAAAAATTGAGAATTGTAGGGAGAGTATTTTACAATTTGTAAACAGAGTTATTGTTTTTCAAAAATCTCATCTTATTTGTGATGAATAGCATTAGGAATGCGTAATAGAGATTTAATGTTATGAATTCAAACATGCGCTTATAATGTTACTGAGCTGAAAACTAATAATTATTAATTATTTCAAAATTGCTTATAAATATTAAAATATACTGAAATCAGTTAAAAGTTGGTGGATTGCATTTGATGGAGTAATTGAAGTCCTTTTTCTTTAGGCCAAGTAATTCCAATTTCTAAAAATAATCTTTTTTTCAAAATTTTTTCTTTTTTTTTTTAAATTGAGGTTTCAAAAAGCTTAAATGATGTTATCTTATAATCATAAACTTTCCGTTTATAAATAATCGTATAAATTCATAAGAACTTATGTTAAATTTAGCAAAAGATTCATACAAATTAATAAAAAAGTTTTCGAATTGGATTTGTTGATATATATGAACGATATTTAAGTTGAAGGAAATGCTAAATGCTTTCTGTTTTGGAGAAAATGAAAATATAAACAATAAAATTAAAAAAAAAAAACTTTTTGATAGCTGAAATGTTTTTGATTTGTAAGGTTATTTAGCTTTGATAAATACGAAATTTTTTAAAAAATTTGAATGATTTGGCCGATTTTATAGAATTAATTGAGTTCTCATTCTATTTATTCAATTATTCTTTTCAAAAAAAATAAATGAATTCTTTCAAAAAAAAAGCGATCGTAAAACTTTTTGAATTCCATTTTTAAACAAAATGGTGAATGTTCTTGCAAGTCATTTTGCGGCAATTTTATTTCGAAGATGGGTTTTAATTAAAAGGTCGTTATATACTGTCATTTTTTCAATTGTTACATCATTATTTTTTGCATTTTTGGCAATAGTTGCTCAATACTTAATCTCAACACTTGCTAAAGAAAATGTTATACCAATCACTTTTAAATCATTTAAATCAAGCGAATCGGCGCTTATTTTATTAAATGATAATAATTTTAGTGAGTACGTCGATGCATTAACTGAACTCTATTATGAAGATACAGGAAGAAAGCCCACCATTATAAACAATTTTACATCCATTGAGGAATTAAATCACTGGATGTACTATCATACAAAAAATAAACAATCCCCTCACATCATTGACTTAGGTTTCACTTTTCCAAACTCCTCAAATGGTAAAATTTCAATTTTATATAATAGTACTGCTGGATTTATGGAAGATGCAAATGACAGATTAATTAATTCTCAAGTTATTCTTTTACGACTTAAGTATAAATTTAATTTTAAAAGCGATTTTGTTTTTTCAGTTACAACGTTATATAAAAGGACTCTTGATCGTGTTTTCGGCCAAATTGGGCCAATGCTTTTAACTGGTGCTTTACTTGCAATTATCCCAATGATTATTTCCCAACCTATCTTAGACACGCGAGGTGAATCTCGATCGTATATGATTAGTTGTACATTGTCGTTATCATCATATTGGGCAGCTACATTTTTGATTGATTTTGCAATTTGGGCTTTAAACTGCACTTTAATATGGATTTTATTTTTAAGTTTCAGAATTGCTGCATTTCTTGATAACAAAGTTAACACTCTTTTTGCTATGGTTTTTTGCGGACCATCATTTATTTTCCATACCTATTGCTTTAGTTACGCATTTGCCACACCAGATTCTGCCTCTCGACAAGCTTTCATAATAATTTGTGTTGTTCTTATTCTACCAATCGTTATAGATATAATAATTAATGATGTTTCGCCTGTTTGGCTTAATTGGTTATATACTTTTTATCCACCATGCATTATTCAACGATCATTAATGACAGTATTGCCTAATCTCGGCCAAATGTCACATGATTTGCTCTGGTACTTCCAAGATGCTCATGCTCAACCATTCTTCATCATGATGTTTGTTCAAGTTCCAATTTGGATCGTTATTCTGATAATTGTCGAACGCGTACGATATATACTCATAAATGGCTCTACAAAGCGCACATATAGTAGTTATTCGTCAATATTTGAAGAAAATAAAAGAAAGCACAAATATACAAAAGAAGCCAAAGATATGGAAGAGAAAGTAAGAGACAGTCATGATTTCGCCGTTCGTATTTGTAATGTCTCAAGATTATTCTTTAATACAGCTGGTCAACCAGTAACCGCCGTTAACGATGTTAGCCTTGGTGTTGAAGAAAACTCAATTTTTGGCTTTCTCGGTGCAAATGGAGCTGGAAAAACTACATTAATCAAAATGATTACGTCAATGCTTCCATCATCCAACGGGACAATAGAAGTTAACGGTCATGATATTTCTAAGAATAATGATCCCACTCTCCTTTCAATTTGTCCACAATTTAACTCTCATTTGTGCCAAGAAATGACACCAATGGAGCATTTCAAACTTTTCTCTCTTCTTCACACTAAAATGAGCAAGCAAGAAGCAGCTGAAAAGACAGAAAGGCTAATTCATGAGCTCGGACTTGAATCATTTAAAAATCAGCCAATTCGCGAATTAAGTGGCGGCGACGTTAGAAGGCTCTCAATTGCTCTATCGTTCTTGGCTCCTGCAAAAATTTTATTACTTGACGAGCCAACAGCTTCTCTTGACCCTCTAGCACGACACCAAGTCCATGAAATGATTCTTTCTTACAAAGGTCAGAAGACAATCATGTTATGTACGCACTTATTAAGTGAAGCCGAGTTCTTATGCGATATGATATCAATCATGATTAAAGGTTGTTGTTACACTTGTGGCTCGCCACAATATCTCACACAAAAATTCGGAACAGACTTTAAGATAGACGTTTTACTTAACGATGAAAGTCCTGAATCAGCTGCAAAACTTGAATCTTTCTTTGGCAATAATTTGCCTAATGCCGTTCTCAATATTACTAGGCCAAAGGCAAGAATTTACTCTATTCCTGCATCTGATAGACCCCTGCCTGATTTGTTTGAAGTAATGCAAAAAGGTCAAGATGGCGATAATGGATTTTCTTACTTCACTTGCTCTTCTTCTTCACTCGAACGTGTCTTTATGGAATTGGTTCATATGTCTGAAAATGATGACACTGCTTTTGCTGATGTTTAAATATGAAATCAGTTGTTTTTATATTTATTTATGATTAATAAATATTATTAACTTTTTGATGACGTTTCAATGGAATTAAAATATAAGCATTCATGATTGTAAATATTTAAAAAAAAAAAAAAAAAAAAAAAAACATTTTAATCAATTTAATTAAATTTATGTTTTAGATCATGCATATTATTTCTCTTGCGTGAAATTGAAAATAAATCGAGAGTTTTTTTTTTTTAAAAATATATTCATATCATTAAATAAATATTATAAAAAGAACTGTACCAAAATATCGTGAAACAAATGAAAATATGTTTGCATTGATTGATTAAAAAGTAATGGATTTTATTTAATTCATTTAAAATTCTAATTAAAAATAAAAAATGTAGAGAATATGAAGAATCACCTATGTAAACTTAAAGGTAAGAGCATCTTGTGGCTCTCCAAATGAAAAATCAGGAATGAAACCTTCACCTGATTTTAAAACTGAATGAGTTTCAGAATCAACTGGTGTTTCTGCTGTAAACTCATTAGAAAATCCGTTTGGTTGGTATTCACTTACAGATTGGAAGGATCCTGGCTTATATTCTTTACGAAAAACTTTATCCCAATTAAGTGGTCTAAAGAAAGGATGTGCTTTGATTTCTTCTACAGTTGGTCTTTTAGCTGGATCTTTATTAAGTAATAGTTTTATCAAGTCATTTGCTGTTTTATTTCCATATTTAGGAAATTCTGGTTCTTGATTAAGAATTTTTTCAAACATAACAGTTTGATTATCATCGTAAAATGGTGTTCCATCATTAATAATATCATAAAGTAGAATTCCCATTGACCACCAGTCAATTGGGAAAGAATATTTTTCTCTTCTTAAAATTTCGGGGGCAATATATTCAGCAGTTCCACAGAAAGTATCAGTAAAATCAGTAATTTGCTTTGATAAACCAAAATCAGCCAATTTTATATGGCCTGATTTATCAAGTAAAATGTTTTCTGGCTTGAGATCACGATAAATGATTTTATTTTTATGAAGATGTTCTAAAGCGAGGGTAATTTCGGCTAGATATAATCTAGTGTCTTCAAATGGGAAAATATCTTGATTTCTAATATGCCTTAATAATTCACCACCTGGAGCGTACTCAAGACCAAGATAAAATTTATGTTCAGTTTGGAAAGCAAACATCAAGTTCACTATGAATGGATGCTTTGGAAGTTGATACAACAATGCTCTTTCTGCTTGTACTGTTGATAATTGATCAAGGTCTAGAAGTTTTCGTTTTCTAATTGTCTTAAGCGCATACAAATCGCCTGTATCAAGCTTCTCTACTAACATAACCTTTCCATAAAAGCCACGGCCAAGGACTTGAAGAATACGAAATTGGTCCATGCTGTAGCCAGAGTTTGCAGCTTTCTTGCATGTTCTAAGTGTAAAAACCCATGCTAAAACTTCCGGGAGGATACCTGAGCATATATGCTTTCCACAATTTGGACCGTTTATTGTAAATTGCGGTGGATCTTTATCATCGTCGAGATAGATATCAACTGAATCATCAATTGTGATCGTTTCAAAGGCGTCTTCTATGTTTTCGGTTTTTGAAATATATAAAGTCTGTTCAATTAAGGTGAAAAAACGTAATTTCCATAAGCCAAGAACTCTAGATTTATATCGGAGCTTACCAGTAATAGATGGTTGTGGTTTTGAACCTTCTGAAGTATCATCTCCTTTCTCTTCTGAGTTTTCTTCTATGCTTTTTTCCGGGGGCTTTGCCTGTTGAGACATTCAAATTTATATTCTTCCAATATTGAATATTTTCCCATAAAAATTTGTATAAATGAGACCTTTTTATTGAAATAAATTTATAGTTTATGAATGTAAACTACACAATTTCCTAATTTTAACCTCATTTAAATTCAATAACTATGATAAAAAATTTAATAAAAAAAAAAAATGAATTATCTTGTGTGATTTATAAAAAATATTAAAAACATACTTAGTAAATGCATGAAAAATAGAAAGGTTATTAAAAAAATTGCTTAAGGAGGTAGTTTTCAAATTCAATGTTATAATTCAATGAGTTCTCACAAAAATAACAATAAGGGAAAACTCTGATTGAAAACAGTTTAATACCAGCATTATGCTCTTAAAAGCAGGAAATAAGGGAAATTTAGACAACGATTTTAATAAAAATTGGAAATTGCAATATGAAGTTTATTTTTCTTCTTCTTTATTGAACATATAATGCCTGTAATGCTGTGAAATGGTGTTTATAAAAACCTCGAATACTTACTTCTTAAATTGTAAAATTATAAAGATATTATGACAAATAATCATTCAAAAAAAATGAGAGTAAAAAATCCAAAAAGTTCAAAAATAAAGATTTACATTTATTCGTTCCACGTTTTTTTTGGGGGAAAAAAAAAAAGGGTGTAATTTTTAAGCACAGTGCTGCAGCACAGAGAACTTTTTGTATGCATATATGGTTTAAATAAACTTTTTGAGAAATTAAAATTAATAATTATTATTCAAAATAGTATGACCCCCTATTCATGCTTTTTTTATTCCCTTAAAATAATTTAAAAAAATTTGTTTTCTTATTTAATACTGATTTTAACCATTAAATCCTAAATTATATCAATTTAGGAAGCCCATTAAGCCATTTGATTATCTAAATCAACCATTTTTAAGAATTAATATTAATCAAATAAAAATCACATTTTTGAAAATTTTCGATTATTTCGCATTTAGCATATTCTCTAAATGGCATAAATTAAAAAAATCAATAAAAAAACAAGGAACTTTTAATCTTTTCTATGTAAAATAAAGCTCGAAAAAATGAACGATTATTTTCTTCTGAAAAAGTTGAATGTGCTATAAAGAATTCCTCAAAAAAAAACATAAAAGAAAAGGTATTTTAATTTAATTAATATTTCAATAAAATGGGTTAATTATGTAGATATTTTTTATAATCTTATTTTTAAAAAATTGCAATTTTTTACCATAGAAACAGAGAAAAGAAAAAACTTTATTTTTTATTTTGATCGTTAAGGACAAATATCAAGGTCATTTAACTTTTTCATAGTATATTACCATTGAAACTTCAATTCTATGGGTTTTATCAATATTGAATGGTTTACGAAAAAATATGACTACCACCTTAATATAATCCTTTTTTAATTTTTTTATATCTATCGTATTCAATAATTGGCTGTGTAAGTATATTCTATTTTATGATGAATTTGCAAGTCATGCTTTTTGAATGCCAAAGATTGTTTGATAGAAAATATAAAAATTTTAATAATATTTTTATTTTTTTAAATCAAATGGAGTATCTATCATATACTTTAGAAAAATTTTGAATATAAATGCTGTTTTCCAAGTTAGTATATTCTCAATTGTATTTCATTCTTGATACCATCAACAAAAGTATTCATTTTGAAATAATGATTCAAATTTCTTGAATAGTGGCAAAACATTATAAAAATTGAAAATACAGCCCCAAATTATGCATTTTCTACAAAATCAGAAATGCATCATCTTAAAAATCCCTCCTATCTATTTTTGGGTAATATGAAATGATTAAGTATTTTCATTATTATTCGCCATTATAATAGACTTTCCAATATTTATAATTATTAATGGTATTCAAACCATTTTTATCAAAAAAATAAAATATATTGAAAAAATCTTATATTTATTTTATTTTGGTGTTTATATTAATGTTATTATAAGTAAATGATAAAAATTAATTAATATATTTTCGGTTTATGAAAAAACGTTTTTTCTCACATTCTTTTGAATTTCGATATTTGAAATATCAATTTTCATGAAAATAATTCTGTCAAATATTGAGTATGCGATTTTAATTAAATGAACATTATTGATCTTGATGATGACGATCCATTTCTTGCGATTTCAGATGATTCCGAAAACGATCAAGCAATTAAAGACGTCAATGCTTTTTTGAACGCGCCATCATCAGTTGTGGTACAAAAAAAAAATAATTCAACCAACCCTACTTCGACATCTATTACCAGCACGCCGGTTTCAGATACTAAACCAGCATCCTTGAGTACTCATAATCAGCACAATTCGCCCAAAAAGAGTTCCATCAATATTGATAGTTCGGTTTTTGAACTTCCATCTTTCGACAGCCCTGACTCCTCTGAAAATATTGGAATCGAGTTAAATTCTATCAGCACAAAAAAAAATTCAAATAGCAACCGATCTCAAAATAATAACTATGGTTTTAATGAAAGCAAGCCAGGTTCGAATACACCAACTTTTAGTCCAAAAAATAATTTGAAAAGGTCACCATATCCGAAAAAAAATTTAATTTCGAATCAAGACTTAATAAATGCATTTTTTTTTTCTGACGAGAAAAACAATAATGAGCCAAAAAATGAAGCTACTCAAAATAAAGAAAAAAATGAAGCTACTCAAAATAAAGAAAAAAATGAAACAAACAATGATGACACTCAAAAGTCAAAAGAAAAAATTAATGAAAAAGATTCCAAGCCGCAAAATAAAGATAATGATAAAAAAGAAGTCCAATCACCTAGAAATATTTTTAAAGATCTTGATCTTGATGCAACTGAAATTGATGTCGGAAATGATCAATCAAAATCGGTTCACGATGAACCAAAAAATTCTATTGTCTCGGACAAGAGTCATATTCAGCCTCCCAAGTATAAACCGCCTTCTTATAATCGATCACATCAATATATTTCACCCAAAACCCCGATTGAATACTTTGAATATTCTTTTATTCGCTATTTAGAAGATGCATCTGACGATTTAAGGGCAACTTTTAATGATGAATTTCAATTAATTTTATCAGAAATTTTTGATTTCCAAAATAAAATACAAACTTTTATTTTTGATTTAAATCAAGAAATAAGAACAATTTTAGATAACGAAGCTTCTACCTTTGCTCTAGATAGTAATCATATTGAATATGATACAGACTATATTTCATATTTTTTTCAAAATCTTTCTTCATCATTAAAGAGGCACAATTTTCAAACATCAAATTATACTGAAAATTCGAAATTCACCTTTAAATCACCTTCAACCGGAAAATTTAAAACATCAAATTTTTCTATAATGGATTTAAATGATATTGAAATAAATGCGGATTTTATTCAATCATTAAAATCATCAATCATTAAAAATTCTAAATTAATCTTATCTGATCTCCAAAACAATCTTTCTGAACTTTCAAATTTGAAAGCTGAATTTAATAAATCAGAAGAAATACGGATTCAGAATATATACAGGCAAAAGATGCAAGCTCGGTATGTCCTCGAAGCACAAGAACTTCAAATTAATATGGAACGCTCTAATGTAAATAAAAAACTCGAAAATCTAAAAGAAAAAATGGATTTATTAATTAGCAATGATTTATTTGCAATTCCTCCTTACATGCCATCTCAAACTAGATTAGTATCACCTGACTTTACTGTATCAGACGATTCTTCTTTTGATCTGAATGGAGAAATTGAAGAAACAATTGAAAAACTTAAAAAAATTGATACAAAAAAAGTGACTTCGCCCATAACTTCATTTTCAAATAAAGTGAAATCAATTGGAAATGATGTTTTAATTCTCAATTCGCAACTTTCAGGAAAAGCAGTAATTGTTTCTCGTTCTTTATCATTGGTCGACGGACATAAACAAATTCCATATATGGCATCTGCAATCACACCTAATCAAAGGATGCAAATTCATAGACCTCCTATTATGAATTCCAATTTTTTAAATGTTAATGAATATAATAATTCGGATTCTTTATTTCAGGCTTCATCTATCAATGATTTAAATAATATTAATAATATTAATTATTCGCCTAGTAGAAGCCAAATTGTTAATGGCGTTAGACAAAGATTATCTGATATAAAGAAAGATAGAGAAGAGCAAATTGCTGAAGTCCATCAACTGATATATGATAATCAATAATTTTTTTTAGCCACCTGCTAACGCTCAGTATTATTTTGTCCCCGTTTTCACTTGTTTTTTTATAATTATGTAAATGTATGTATGTATTTTAAATGAAATTTATATTTATTATTTTTAAAAATCTACAAAATACGAGTTTTTATTTAAAACCAAACGTGTTAAAATTGTGTATATGCATCTTTTACAAATAATTTTAACATTAGCATAAAAATACAAAATACGATAGGTATTTGAAAAAAATGATATTAAAAACAATATATCTTACAATATTCACTGAATATTATGGTTGTTGTGGTGGATTATGTTGCATTTGTTGTTGTCTAGCAAATTCTTCATTTCTTATTTTAATGACTTTTTGCTTGATTTCTTCATCGGGTAATTGTTTTACTTCTTCTTCAGTTAATCCAAGAGCAATGTTCCTAAATTCTTCCATTTCTTCTGATTGAGAAGCACCTTCATAAGTTGGAGCATATTCTTGAGGATTAACCGGACCATAACTATAAGATATTTGAGGTTGGTTTTGATATTGCATTTGTGGAGAAGATTCGCCATAATTAGGTGGATACTGATACTGAGGTGGGAGAGGTTGATACATTTGGTCGTACATGTTTGATTGTGGTGGATAATAAACGTTTTGAGGTTGTTGCTGTTGTGGTGGAGGTGGTGGTGGAATCGAATCATAACTAGATTGTACCGGTATCGTCATTGGTTGTTGTGGCGCTTGTGGTGGTGGAACTGGTTGAGATTTTTGATGAACTTGCTCTTGATCTTGTTGTTCTGCTGAATTATTATCGTTATTTGATTGAAAATCGAGGAAAACGCCTTGCATTTGTGAATTTCTGTACTGATTCGGATATAGAGTAGATTGAGAATTTTGAAATCTTTGATTTCCGAAAGAATCAACGCCAGACTCTATATCTTGATATTTTTGATCCAATATCTCTGGTATGTGATATAGAGCATAAGCAAGCTGTGGCGAATCAAGAAGCTGATCACGAGCTTGTTCATAACTTTGATCTATCCAATTTTTGGCTTCGCTTAAAATTTTGGTTAATCTTTGTACATCCATATTTTGTAAAGTCTTTAATATCTGATCAGCACCACTCATTCTATTTAAGTGACAAATCGTTTTGCCTTGCAAATTCTATGTGTTTCTTCAAATAAATTGAGAGATTATTTTATATTATTAGAGGTGAGAATGCTAAATTTTAAATGAACTTTTTTAGGAATAATAATCAACAAAATTAAAAATAAATTAAAAATATAGTATTATGGTGTTGTTACCTTTTCATATCATATACTTTTTTTCAGATTTGATCAAAAAAAATTGAAATTGTATTGATATTTCAAAATGTCATAATTTATATATTTGTCATTATTTTTTCTTTTCATCCATTAAATTGCATTTGTATAAAGATGATCTCTATTTTTTAATAAGAAAGCTATTCAATAAATGCGTTTTTGGTCAAAATTCAAAAAAATATTTTCAATTTAAAGAGAAATTTTCTTCTATATTAAAGACCGAATGGATAACTATAGTTTATCTCTTAACTTATCTGATGCTGGCAAACATATCAAATATTTTTAAAAAATTTTTTCAATTTTAGCTAGGATTGAGGTTTAATATTGAATATAATTCTATATATGTTGATGATGTAAACTTCGCAAATATCCCAATAATTTCATTTGTTTTTATTTTGGTATCAACATCACAATAAGTATTTATTTTAATATTTATCAATAACTTACCAAATTAATCATGCCTATAATATGATGATAGTTAGTTAAATCATAAAAAATCATTATTTGATTTATAATTCTTAGTTGAAGACTTTAATATTATATTTACATCTATATATTAAATATTGATAATTAAATTATTTATTATTTTGAATAAAAAAAATTTTTTTATTAAGATAAAATCGAAATTATAATAAGATTTTAACAATTCAATTTTAAAAATAGATTTATAGCTAAAAATCTGAAAAAATTATTAGTGAAATTATCATAAATAGCATTTAAATCTGTAATAAGATAATATGTATCAATATTATTAAAAAATACCAAAAATTTTGGCAGCCCCACCTCTATATTATATAATTCATACATTTCTTATAACATTTCATATTAATCAATTAAATAAACTTTTAAATAAAATATAACAAATTATAATACTTCACAGATATAATGTAAAAGCATCTTTGTAAATTTTAATGTAATAATATTATTCGAAACATGCTTGCGTTACAGCATACTGACATAATCAATTTATAAACAAACGACATAATGTTTATGAAAATATAAAATGCACCATATATTAATAAAAAATAATAATAAAATAATAAAAAGTTTGATACATGACAAGTTATAAAAGATATAATTATTAGGTTGGAGTAGGTTGCCGCTGCGATTGGAAGTACTGATTTCCTTCAAATTGTGCATAAAGTGAAAACAAAACATGCAAAGATTCAATCAAATTACCTCGGACTGGAATTTCAAGTAAAGCACAAATAATTTTTGCATATTCTTCAAGTGAAATATCCATATCTGCACTTGGAAGAACAACTGATTTTAGTACATTTTCGAACTCATCAGGCCAAGGCTCCATTAAATCTTCAAGCTCTGGCATTTTTGTTGTGTAAATAACATTAACTGGCGGTCTGTTTCTATGAATTTCTTCAATTGACTCTAACCATGAGTTAAGAGCCTTTAGATTTTTCTGAGGATTTTCAATACATCCAATATATGAGTCGCATTGATTATCGGGTGATGTAATTCCATATTGCTCTCTGAGCTCCATTTTAAGTATTTGAGGGTTACTCTGGCTGATTGATGGTTCATCGAGGACAACAAGACCAAGATCATCAAATTCTGAATCTGGTCTTGGAACTTTAATAAATGCATCTATCGCACCTATAGCAGGAACGAGATCTGGCAAAAAAGGTTTCCAATGAACAGTCATTTCGACAGGATTTGGCGTGAAGTTTGTAATTAAAGAAAAAAGGCTTGAAAGCTCAGGAGATGCATCACCTCCTAAATCTTGATCATCTTCTGGAGAATTTGACCTAGGAGGAGTTGGTTGCGAAAGTGAAACGTCGTTTGCAAAATAATCATATCGGCTTTTAGGTGATTTCGGTCGTGGCGGTTGCGATTGCTCAGTAGATCCAATATCGTCATCTCCTTCGCTATCGAAAGCGAAGGATCGATCATATTGTGAATTAGGTTGAATGTTCGGTCCATTTGCTTCATTGTTCATAATCGATTTGTAATTTCCTGAATCTTGCGGATTTGAATTTTCGCTGCCAAATTGTATGCCTAAATTTGTTCCAAAGCCACTGTCAGAATCGCTCATTTTGTTTGAAATTTTAAACGGATATTTATTGAATTAAATAACAGGTTTAATGATCGTTGTGGTAAAAAATAATAAAAAAAAATTGACCTAAATTCTTTTTTCAGAAATGAATTCACTTCAATAGTAAACGATATTACAACCAGAAATTAAATTTCTGCTATTCATTGTTTTGTTGAAATAAATGTATTTTTTAATTTTTTAGAATTTTGTCACTTTTTTTATTTCATCAATCATATGGAATTAAATCAGCAAAATATTGATGACTATATTGAGCAGCTTAAAACTAAGCCAATGAATCAATTAAGAGGGAATACAATAACTCAATCATATTACGAAAAAAGATGGAAACTTCAAAATGAATTTCGGAAAAAACTTGATATAATTCTACAGTGCGGGAATGAGATTTGTTTTCTTTTAAAAGATGATAGTAACACGCTATCTATTTTAAAAAATATAGAAATCATGTCATTTGCCCTTGATATCTATTTACAGAATATTAATTCTAATTTTCAACTTGATGACAGAGTCAAAATAGTACAAGATTTTTATAAGGATCATATCAGCAAAGACCGTCTTTTATTAATTCAAAAACAGTGCTTATTATCTATTCAGAGTAATGATCTAATTACGCCACAATCTGCAAATTGCATTCCAAACATTCTTTTGAACAAGGCAGAAGAAATTGAAGATGAGCAAAAAAAAAATAAATTAATAACAATGATTAAAAATAAAGTTACTGTTGAGCCTTTGACATCTAACGATATTGTTGACATTCAGTACATTTTGAACCAGCTCTATAGCAATATATCCAATATTCCTCAAGATCAAATTGTTTTGATCGATAAATATTTAGCATTGACCAATTTTATAATTTCAGTTAACCAAATTTATAATTTTGATTTCATCAGTGAGAATGCGAAACTTGAGAAAGAAGAAAGAACATTTCTTGTTGATAAAGAACGAAGAAGGATTATTGCACAACAAAAGAATCAATCGTCATCTGCGGATCAACTTCTCAGATCAATGGAAGAATTAAAGGGCTTAAATCATACATTAGAAAATAGAAATCAAGAATTAGAAAGTAAGTGTAGTGAATTAGAAAATAAATGTGATGAATTAGAAAACAAAAATCTTGAATTAGAAGCGAAATATCAAGAAATTCATATGTCCTTGATTCCTATTCAAAACTTAATTTGAAAAAAGTATTATTAATAAAATTGTTATCATATAAGTTTTTTCAAATAAAATAAAATACTAGTATATATATAAACTGTGTATTATAAAAAATATTATCCAAACAATATTTTATTATACTGTTTAAAAGTGATAGAATAGGTTAATTCAATACTTTATTCAAACATCATATTTGGCCTTGCTAAAAACATATTTAACAATGAAAATGAATTTACTTGGATCATTTCATGTTAAATAATTGAAGCATTAATAGAAAAACTAAATAATGAAATCAAGTTTTTTTATAATTCTTGGACTTGCTTGATTTCATCTTCGTTTGAATTTTCTTTTTCGCAATCTTCATTTAATTCAGATTTTTTATTCTTCTTTGAATAGCAAAGCATTTGAATTAAGACTATTAAGTCACATGCAAGAGGCCCAATACTGCCAGCAATAAATGGAGCTTGTTTCCATAAATAGTCACTCTCTAAGCTCCTAAGGAAAACCGAAAAGCTATATGTGAAATTGCCAGAAATACTTAAGATGAAATAGAAAGGAGACAAATTGTCAACAGCTTTTTGTTTGGCATTTTGTACAATTTGTGGTAAACGTGAGACTGTGAATATTACTGTTGCAATCCATCCGAAAATTGATCCAACAAGTTGATCTTTTTGATAAGGTTTTGCCCAGTCGGTTGCTGATGCTGTACCAACAAGAACAGCAGTTCCAAGCGCTCCTATCTGAGGATCACTGGAATCGTTAATTTGGTCAGTATTGTAGGTTGAATCGAGTGAAGCATCTTCACCCGTAGTAGATTCTCTTTCTTTTTTTTTTGATTTTATTATATATTTGTAAACAATAAACTGTCCAAAAAGAATACCATCCAATGCACAATAACAAATTCCTTGAATTATTTGAGTTATAAGACCATGTGTTATTAAAACTCCAATAAGGTTAGATGCACTTCCACAAAAAAGAAGGGAAAAGAAAAATGGACTTTGCCCATCAACTTTTTTTTCTTTGAAATTTAAAATTATTTGAGGTAGTGAACTGACAAGAAAAATCACTGTTGAAACTAAACCAATTGCAAAGCTCCATTTATCTCTCGTTGTTATTATGCAGTCATCAAATACATCTTCAATCCATTTAATTGCTCCTTCATCACACATTTAAAAAATATAATGAATATCGAATTCAATAGAATCTTTCAATTCTATTCATTACGATAAAAAATCTTCCTTTCAAAATTAAAAAGCTTATTTTCAGTTTATTTTAAAATCTTTAAACTTTTGAAAAAAAAAATACCTTGGTCAAGCAATAGAAAACTATTCAAAAGAAAATCAATGATCTCAAAAAATTATTTTTGAATCAAATTGATTTTGTGATTACACTTTTTCAATTTATTCATTAAATGTATATATCTTCCAAATTACCCAATGATATATGATTTTTAAAATTTAAAAATAAATAATATCATTCAATATTTTGATATATAAATATTGTTGATTTATAATAGTTTAAAAACTCTGGAATAAATACAATACTTTATTTATTTATTTCAAATTCTTTCAATTTTTTCTGATATATTTTAAATATGGGTGGGATTCTCTTTTTTTGACCTCAAAAAGTTTAGATTTTATTTGGTGATTTTAATAAATTTTCTTACCCATCTAATAATCTTTAAATTGGTCATTGAAACCAGTCAAAAAACTTAATATTCATCTAGCTTTTTTTGACTTCACAGACTAATAGATCTCTCTTCGTAGACTTGTTAAAGTCCATGGACCTGTGGACTTACAAAATTCATTCAATTTTTTTTAGCATTTTTTATTTATTCACAAAATAAAAATTATTTATAATTTCTCTGAAATACACTGGTCCATCTGCCAGGACTTCCAAAATTCTTTCAATTTTTTAAGCATTTTTTTTTATTCACAAATAGACTTGTTATTCTCCGATTCTCGAGATCGATAATTGATTGACTTTTTGATATCAATACATAAATATGCACTGATTCTCGAGATCGATTTCAGAGATCGAGAATTATTTTTCTCAGCTTTTGATATCAGAATTTTCAATTAAACTTTTTGATAAATATATGATCGTATTTTAATCTCAAATATTGATTTTAATCTTAAAATAAACATCAATACATTATATTATTTATTTTTAAATATTTTTAAATCACAAATACCAATTATAAAAAAAGATAAATCTGTTTGAGATCTCGAGATCTCTGTAATTGATATCAAGTTTACAATTATTTTTATATCACATTTCATATCTGATATCTTGATAATCGATAATCTTGATATCAGATTTTTAAACTGATAATCGAGTATCAGATGCAAAAAGGTGACGTTTTTGATATCGATTCTCAAAATAACAAGTCTATTCACACAATATAAAATGTTTAAAAATTTCTCTGAAATACACTGGTCCATCTGCCAGGACTAATAAAATTCTTTCAATTATTATAGCATTTTTTATTTTTTCACAAAATAAAAGCATTATAAAATCTCTCAAATGGTCCACTTTTTGAACTTTTTCCTCTCAATAATCTCCAAAAATTTGTTTTGGCCGAATAAACTCAAAAAGTGAAAAATTGAATCAAAAAACTTTAAAATTAGAAAAAAGGCTAATTTTTAGTAAATTTCGAGTATATAGCTTATTCGATGTACTGCTTTATGTCTGTATATAACGAATAAGCTACTCTTTGCCACTTTCCTGAGTTTTTATGATTGTAGGATTATGAGGTTAAAATGTTGCTCTGTTCATTATAAATGAACGATGTGAGTAATTTCGAGGATGCGATACTAGTTTATGCAATAGATCATTGAGTTTTCTTCTGAGATAGTCTTCGTTTAAGATTACTATTAAGTCATCATCGTTCAAATAAGAAAGAAATTCAATAAAAGTGAGAACGTTGTATATTTTATGATTGTTATTGTATGAATATGTTACTGTTTTACCTTTTTGATCTGTTTTTAGAGAATAATCATATTCGGCCAATTATAATTTTGTATGAACGGAATACATGATCACGGAAACGAATACAGACGGGAACACGGAAGACCTTAAAGAATTTATTTTACAGATGGTTATACTTTACTCATAATGAAGATGCAGGATTCGAAAGACAAACGTACAGAACGGAATACATGATCACGGAAACGAATACAGACGGGAACACGGAAGACCTTAAAGAATTTATTTTACAGATGGTTATACTTTACTTATATTTGAAGATGCAGGATTCGAAAGACAAACGTACAGAACGGAATACATGATCACGGAAACGAATACAGACGGGAACACGGAAGAATATCTCGAAATTATGTTATATAAACAGTTCTATTTTGATTTTAAATAATCAGATGAACGTCAATCGACAGGCACTTCCCCGCTCGACCAACGAACCACGCAAATCACACATATAATCAATACAACACAGATTCACTATACAAAGTCTCACTCGTTCGCAGACTCGCCGGCCGATGTTGATTGTATATCAGCATCGGCCGGCGATTGACAAAGTAACTCAGCCAGAAAAATGTTTTATCACTCATTACTCATAACATACAAAACAAATATTTTTTACTTAAAAAAAAAGATTCATATTAAATTTTAACTTTTCTTTACTCTTTAAATCTAAAAAAAACTTTATCTCCATATTTTGCTGTTCTAAGCTCATTTTTGGATGCACTTTATTATTAATGTTTGATTTCTTCTATAATCTTTGCATTTTAAAATAAAGGAAATTGTAAACTATTGAAAAAAAAAAAAAAAAAAAAATCAAAATGTTTTTACTGAGATTTATTAATTCTGTGTCATAAAGCTTATTTCTTTAATAGTATTGATCTTCATAATTTTCATTTTCATCAAAATCCTCTTCTTCATTAAAGTCTTCTTCTTCAAGATTTTCGTTAAGTGCATCTTTTTCTTCCTCGTCAATGTCGTCTTCTTCTTCGATATCATCAGCTTCATAATTGGGTTCATTTGTGCCATTATCATCTTGTTTAAAATCATAACCTCGGTTCACAAGCTCTTCAGTTAATCCTGGAATGTTCCATCCTGCTCTACGTGCATTTGCTGATATTCTTGCCCAAGCAATGAGTAGATGGTTTGTGATTGTCTCGTATCTTTGTGTGCCATAGAATATTCGGGAACCTGCCAATGATCTTAAGTGTGCTTTGAGAATCCCAAATATTCGCCTATCCAATGGTTGATAAATGCTTGTGCCGCATGCTGGAACATAGATCAATTCAATTCCTAGAGCTTTTGCTTCTTCTTTAACAGCATCTGTTCGGTGGGCTTTGTAGCAATCAAGAACAAGGGCACATGGTTTCCTACCAGCACATTCAGCATGCAGCCAGTTTAAGTACTGGATCATGATTTGTTCATCAACCCATCCGTTTTTAGACGGCCATGCTTCAGCTCGTTTTGCTTTCAACATTACCTTTCTTATCTTCAATTGGACTATCTAAATCCATATATTTATTTGGATTATTTTGAAAAGATTCATATCCAACATTCATAACATCAGCAAAATCATATAAACGGTGTAATGAATTATCTTGCACACCATTTTCAAAAGGTCTTATTCTAAAACTAATTGAGAAATTGTCTTGGTTATTTAAATAATCTGTGTCTTCATTTAATGGTGAATAGATTCTTTCGATAAATGTATTCTTTTCATCATCGTAATAACCATCCATTCCTACATCTCTTATATCAAAAACTGTTTGTCCTGTTGAAAGTTTTGATTCTTCTAGTTCATCCATTTTTCTTTTTAATTCCCAAGCCTCTTCAATCAAATTCTGTCTTTTAAGTGTTTTTTGAGCTATTTCATTTAAAACGGTGCTATTTGAGATTTCAATTTGTAGTTGTTCTGCTTCATCTAATTTCTTTTCGATTTCATCATTTATTTTTCCTTTTTGATTATCAATTAAAGTGTGAAGATGTTTGTTCAAGTCAATTGGTCAAACATTATATTTTTCAAATGCTATTTTGAATTGTCCTCTCAAATCGAAAATAAATTACAAAGTTAAAAAAAAAATCAAAATAATGAACCACGTCAGCGTCATCAGTAAACGTCCCAACAAGTCTTGTTGTTGTATTTCTCATATCGATTTTGACTTCCCACGTTCCTGAACCATCTTGTACATTTTCAAACGGTACTTTGATAGATTCTTTGTATATCAAATCATTTTTCTCTCGATATTAATTTAAATCATTCACGGTTGAATAAGCTATGTTATTTTCATTAACACACTTTGATATGCTAATATTTCCATCATCTGTAAATAATATTCTTGATATATCTTTAAAAGTATTTCCAGCTCGGTATGCTATTTTCATGTATTTTGTATCTGTTTCAAATTGTAAGTTTTTTTCTGTTGTCAAGTTTTTGAGCTCCAATAGACGACCACCCTTACTTTTATTCACAGTTTTCTCAATTACTAATGTATTCGCCATGGTATCTGAATTAATTGCTACTCTTCCATCTATGTATAAGATCTCCCAATTTTTATTCATTTTTATCCCAGTCTGGTAAAAAGTAAAAGGTTTCTGGTCTGTTTTCAATACACACTCCTTCAAGGCTTCATTAGCTTCATCCACACTAGGGTAGTTATCAAACTCTGCCTCGAGCTCATTGACCTTCTCAGCTAACAACTTGAAACAAGGCTTGAGTGAGTCCCTAAACATATTACTTATATCAATAGCACCACTTAATGTCAAGGTTCCAGTATCAGGGTTATCATTCTCATCAGTAAAAGGTAGTTCATCTAGTTGTTTATACTCCTCTTCACACCAGGTAATTATAGGTGTTATGTCTTTGGTTATACTTCTTGAGGTAGTACCTGACATGAAGTTAATACTATTTCTAACCAAATCACTCATCCCTTTGGTTGACTTATGCGAGAATAACCTTTTAAGGAATCCTCCACCTTTTATGGTAGGAAAGCTTATACCATCTGGAAATAGCTGCATACCAATAGAACCTATTGACTCAGCAGTACCTGCAACTCCAAAAGCTAATGCAGTCCATGAGACTATTCGTAAATTATCTACATCATCCTCCAGATGTTGGGTGACTTGTTCAGTCCTCGATACTCTGCCTTTTAAGCTTTCCATAACAGTGTTCATTTCATTTACATCATAGCTAATAACATATACATTGTTGGTGACTAAGTTTGATTTTTCTTAATTGCAAAAATATAAAAAGATTTGTTTATCTTTAGTTGATCCTATCAGTTTAAAAATCTGATATCGAGATTATCGATTATCAAGATATCAGATATGAAATATGATATAAAAATAATTGTAAACTTGATTTCAATTACAGAGATCTCGAGATCTCAAACAGATTTATCTTTTTTTATAATTTATATTTGTGATTTTAAAATATTTAAAAATAAATAATAGAAAATATTGATGTTTATTTTAAGATTAAAATCAAAAAATACATTCTTTTTTATGAAATATTTGAGAATAAATTACGATCATATATTTATCAAAAAGTTTAATTGAAAATTCTGATACAAAAGCTGAGAAAAAAAAAAATCTCGATCTCTGATATCGATCTCGCGAATCAGTGCATATTTATGTATCGATATCAAAAAGTCAATCAATTATCGATCTCGAGAATTGGAGAATAACAAGCCTAATAGCATGTTAAATAAAAAATAGAGAACAAGAATTCATAAAATTCATATATAATTTGTAATTTATCTTAATTACTTATTTTAAAAATAAAATAAATAAGTTAGAATTAAATTGCTAGGCTAGTTTTCTTCGTGAATACCTCTGTACGAAATTTTTAACGGTACATACTTAATACTCCAAAAAAAATACCAGTATTTACTGCTTACCAGTAGCATTCCGGTAAACGGTAAAAACTGATCTCGGTAGCTATCCCTGAACAACATGTTTTAAAAATGTTACAATTTTTTTTAAATATTTATTAAATAATTATTTAAAAAAAAAAAAAATTAAAGACCATACAACATGTATTCAACTTCATTTTGAACATTCTGAATACTACTTTCTATTTGCTCACCAATTTTTGCTATTTTTTCATCAATTGCTTGAATTGATTCATCTCTCTTGTTTAACCTTTCGTCAGTGAATTCCACTTTTTTACGCAGCTCATCGATAGATTGCTTCCTGACGACCAAACGGCGCTGTTCTTCTTCAAGATGCATTTTCCTCATTTGCAAAGCATCACTTTTCTCAATTGAAGACATGTCGTGTGTCATATCTTGGCATTTTTGTAGAATATCTTCTTTTTCTTTCGTTTTCCTCTCCATTTCTAATTGCAAATCAGTTAGCATGTCTTTCTCTTCTTGATTTCTGGTTTTTGCTTCTGCAACTTGAACTTTGAGGTTTGCTATATCAGCAATACGATCATTGAGATCATTGATTTTCTTGACCTTTTGACGATATAAGGCTTCTGATTGTTCTCTTTCTTCGCGATTTGCTTCTTCAAGGTCGTCAATATTGCCATTTTCGATATCAATTTTAATTTGCCTTCTTTCTATCCTGGATCTTCTTGATCGTCTTGATGTTGTGCTTGCTTTGTCGCTCTGCCTAACTGGAGAAACTGACCTATTTCGTTTGTCGATCATTTTGAGCATCATTGTGTTATTTTTGAGTTTTTGGGGTGATGGTGTAGCTGGTCCACTTTTAATTAAACCATGCTTAATACGAATATCACGCCTTTTAGTTGCTCTTTCAAGTTTTAATCTACGCAATTTGATTTGGGCTTTTCTTTCCTTATTTTGTTTGACAAGAGCTTTGAAAATTGCATATTCTTGCTGAGTCTCAATTGAAAAGTTGTCAAGAAGACTTCTATTTAATGATCTCTCTGCTTCATCTGCAAGTTGTTCTGCTTGGGCAGCAGCTTCTTTTTCATATTTCAAGTCATATATTTCTTCAGATTGCTTCTTATTTTCTTCTTCGATTTGCTTATCACAGTCTTGGAAACGTTTCTTGAGGCTATCAAGAACATTATTAAGATCAGTGATTTTGCTATTTAATTCACATTTTTGAACCTTCAACATCAAATTTGAAACATCTGACTTAGTTTGTTCGAATTTAGCTTTAACGATCTTACGCCTTAGAGCCTTGATTTTTTGCATGATATCATATTTTTCTGAGCCAATAGCATTTTCACTCTCTGTTGTATCGACACTAGTATTATCATCATCATCATCAGAAACTTTATCATTTTCAAATTTTTTAACATGCCTTTCGATTCGCTCAAATGTTTGTTTCAAAGTTTGATGAATCCTAGTTATTTGAGTTATGAGCGTTTTCTTTTTTGCAACTGCATTGTCATATTGTTGACTAGCATCGTCGAATTGTTTTTGTAAAAGTTCAAGATTCTGTTTTCGAAAATCTATTTCGCTGTATCGTTTTTGAATCATTTGCTGTTGAAATTGATTGAGATGACGAGATATATTAAATTCTGACTCTGCAATAGCATGAACTCTTGATAATTCAGTAATCTGATCATTAAAATATAAGATTCGGTTCTCTTTATGCCGAATGATGTTGGAGTCAATTGAGGCATCACCTATATCAACACTGAATGTCATGACACTGGATGCTTGACTTTTTTGCGATTTTGGCGCCTCAGTCATTATTTCAAAACTTATAAAATATTCTAAATTTTTCAATAAAATTAATTCATAGTGAATTAAACGGACGATGATACAATTTTCAAAAATTCTATTTTGAATTAGATTTGATCGTCAAACTTTTTTAAAAAAGTTATATTTAAAGACCATGTATAAATTGAAAAATTAATACATAAACATTTTTATTTTTTAAAATAAAATATTTAAATCAAATAATAAAAATATTAATCTATAGATTTACGGAAATCTTGAACATCACCAACATGCTCATAAATGGCTTTACAAAGCTTATACATATATTCAATATCAACAAACGATCCTAATTCGCGAATTGAATGCATTGCTAGCAAAGGAACACCAATATCGATAATGGTTGTACCGAATTTCATTGCAAAAAATTGGCCCATGGTTGATCCAGAGGCAGTAAAAGGTTTGTCTGTAAAAGGAAGAATTGGTATATGTAATTCATCAGCAATTTTCTGAACAAATGAATAAGGTGGCATTGTTGTTGATAGATACATGTTTGGATTGAATCCCCAAAGAAGACCTTGACCAAGGCTTCCTCTATGAGTTTCATTGTAGTGTTTATCGAAGTTTGGGTTATATCCTTGGTTAACATCAGATGAGATGATAATTGATCTATGGAAAAATGAATGATCAGTTCCAGCTAATTCAAGGACTCTTTCTACAAGATCTGAACGTGCGCCACATCGAGATCCTGAGCCAATCTCTTCATTATCATATCCGATAAAAACGCATGTGCCAGTTGAAGGACGATCAATTGATAGAAAACTTTCGAAACAGGGTATCGCGCATGAAAGATCATCAAGTCGAGCAGAATGGACGAATTCTCCTGTTATTCCAGTAACTGATGCTTTTTGATTTGGAACAAGTGAAATATCATAATCAATTAAATCATTTTCTTCACATTCGCAAAGCTGACAAACAATTGAATCAAGAGTTGATTTTTTATCATCAGAATCTTTTAAGGCAAAAATAGGATGAAAATTGCTTTCAACGAGTTGCGGTTGCAAACTAGACCTTGATCGTAAATGAACAGCAAGACTTGGAATCGTACAAACAGCTTTTTCTGATTGAATAATTTTTGAGCAAAACTGCTCATCTTTTTGAAAAATAGCACGACCTGCAATTCTAAGATCTCTGTCCATCCAAGTCATCCAAGTACCCCCACCATACCTAAAAACGTCATAACATTCAGCACCTAAATTGAAACCATTCGAATTCCTCGAAATTTTGAAAACAGGGGAGTCAATGTGGGCCCCAATTAGAACACCTGAATCAAAATTTGTCCTATTGACAGCAACAATTGCACGATGTTGGCGAATAACAAAAAATTTATCTGGTACATTTTCATTTTTGACATTTTCATTAATTTCAGTGTAGCCTGCTTTTAATAATTTCGAGCGTGCGATCTGCGTAAAATGGGCTGGTGTTAAAGAATGATCAATAAAATCAATAAAATCTTCTCGAAATGTCATTTTGTTTAATTTATGTAAGATTGGTTATTGACATACTCTGTTTGAAAAAATATTTTTTCTTGTTGAAAAAAAAAAAAAAAAAAATTGAATAATAATTAAAAAACTTGGTTTACTGAGTAAACTTTACTCCTCAGAAATCTCTTTTCTCTCACATAGGGGTTTCGACGATAAGAAAATGTCAGAAAATTGAGAGGTGCGAGAGCTGGTTGATTTCATTATTATCAAATTATAAAATAATATATATATATATATATATCCTTCTCTATTATGATAGGATTTTAAATTATATTAGTCACTAGGAGTAAAAATATTTGTGTTTTAAAATTTTAATGAAATAAAAAATAAACCATTCAATTATAATTTTATAAATGTTGGAGAGTAATTACATTTTCTCTCTTTTAGAACACAAATAAATATTTATATATATGTAAATTACATTGTTATTTTTATTTTATTAAAAATAATTCAATAATTAAAAAAAAAAATTAGATTTAATTTTTCCCAAGTTGGGAATCCCAACCAAAGAAAACCAAAATATCAAGATAAAAAGTGACGAGCTGAACATTGACTGGAATTATTGAGATGATGACTCAAATCGTTATAATCCCAATGATGTGATACAGTTGAAAGAGATTGAAAAGTCTGATGTACAATAATAGTTCTTTCTTTGGAAAGATAAGATTCAGAATAATACGATTTGAGCCATTTTTGCTATAAAATGATATACAAAATTTTCGAAAATATCTGACCAAATATAAAATTTGAATAAATATCTTGAAAACAAATAGGTTAAAATCTTTATAAATTTTGATATCAGCATTATATTTCCTATATATTAATAAATACCATTAGTAAACCAAACTATAGGGCCATTTTTTCTAGGAGCTTTCAGAAAATTAAATTGATTTTTTTTTATCAAATTCTGGACAATATCTGAATTTTTGGATGAAAATAAAATTATCCAAAGATATTAATGAATATACTACATCAGGGACAAATTTTACTCATACTATCTCAAGATATCTTGATTTTAATTTTTAGACTAAGTTGCTGAAAACAAGTCATTAATCATATTTTTATAATTACCGCTATATATATATTATCTCATATAATTTTTATTAAATTTTTTTAACTTTGAACCACTTTTTTTTATATTTTTTGTTTAAAATTATAAATTGAGAGGAGATAATTACAACGTGTTTTTTTTCTTCAGAATTTTTAACTTACTAAAAAAAGAGCTAATTTTTAACTTATTTATATGAAAATCGCTTATAAATATTGTTTTAAGCATAAAAATATATAAAAAATGATTTTTTGCATAAAAAATTAATTTGTGAGAACAGAATGAAAAATTTGATTAATCATTTAAAATTTAAATTCATAATAGTCGTTAAATTTTTTTATAAATATCTTAAATTTAAATAGGTTAAATTTAAAATAAAAAATATACATAAGAATTATATTATGCATTAATGTTATAATATTGATTTCAATTAAATTTATAGGGCCAATTTTTCTAGGAATGCTTAGATTTTTAAATTTCATTTTTTTTGTTTAATACCAAACAAAACAAAAGATATATAGAGGAATTAAAATCAGTTATCAAATGTGCATAATAAGAGTTGGATAAGCATACATTTTAATAAAAGATGGTTGAAATATCTTGATTTTAATAATTAGGCAAAGTTGCATAAAATCGGGAAATAATAGTTTTTTTATAATAATCATAGTATATTTTTTGATTCACTTTATTTTCATTACGATTTAACAATAAGAAACCATATTTTTTTGCATTTTTTTATGAAAATTTGAAATTGAGGGGAATTAATTATAACGTATTTTTTCTTCAGAATTTTATAAAATAAAAATAAAATTACCCCCGGCGAGCTATTCAGATTAATAAGAAAATATGTATATATACATGTTGAATATAATAAAAATATAAATAGTTATCCCTATGAAATTCACCAGAGCTCCGTATATTTTTATATTATATTTATTATTTTTTTAAATACTAATATCTCTATAAATTAAAAAAATATTTTATATATTATATTAAAACTATATATATAATTTACTATATATAAAAATAAATAATATTAAAATGAACAATATTTCAGAACTAATTAGAAATTTCCAAAATACCATTTTTTCCCACTTACTTCTGCAAACATTAAAACGACCTAATAATTAAATATGATGTATAGCATTAGGTATGCATTATATTATATTAAAAATAACATCGATTTGATTAACAATTTAGTGAAAAAATTCACTTTTTTAAATTAAAAAATACGTTATTTTTAGTTCTCGCACTTCTGAAAATTGAATGAAAATAGGAAATATCTGAAGGTTTTTTAAAAAAATATTGCCATTCGATAGAAAAACATACGAACTTTAAAAATATTTATTTATTTATTGTAAATATCTATAGGCAGTCGAGATTCCGCTTTTTTAATTTGAGAAGGTCTGTTTGAACCAAATTTTAATTTTATCTTTCATTTTAACAAAAGGAATCAAAAGAAAGTTGGGACGTTATTTCAAAATTCGAAGAATTTGGAGACAAATAAGCTAAAATTTATCATATTTCACTGATATAGCACATCAAAATGTTTGATTATATAATAGTCATTTAAAAAAAAAGCATATATCAAAGTATTAAAAGCGCTTTATGTATTATATTACGATAACGGTTTGCGTATTTTATAATTTTGTACAAGATTATAAAATATAAAAAAAATTAGATACTCAGAACGAATATATATTTTAATACAATTAATTTGATTTTGTAGAATAATTGCTTTAGAAGCATAATCCAGAATTATATCAACTCGGCTATATTATTTAAGATATTCCAAATCTTGAAAAAATCAAATTCAAATGGCCATTAAATAAACAAGATTTCTTAAATATTGTCATATCTCTATTGATGTAAAACTATATTTTTATCATTTTTATTTCTGTTTTAATGAATAATCAACTATACAATAAATAATACGCTTTTTTAGATTCTTTAATCAATCAAACAAACCTTGTTAAATTTAAACAGTGGTATTTCCACTGCTAATAGACATTTTGGAAAAATAAATTTATATTTATTTAGAAACTATTATGCACATTAAATTTTTATATTTTATAAATTGATTTACCAGAGTTTTTTTTTATCGTTTTTTTTCTATCGTCGAAACCCCTATTTTCTCACAATTTTTTTCAATTAAAAATATTTTAATTCAAATTTTCTATGAGTCTTCAGAAAGTAGAACGATAAGTAGGGACAAATTGTTTTTTTAAAAATATAGTCTACTGGAAAACCCCCCTACAAATGGAAACCCCCTACCATTTTTATTCACCTATTTTTGGCCTTTAATAGTGGCAAAAAGTACGTTGGTGGAAAACCCACCTACCATTTTCTATTCAATTTTTCGATAAAAAAATTGAATAGATTTCATTTTTAAATACTAATATCTAAATATAAAATAAACATTTTTTAAATAATAATAATTATTTTATCAAATGAACATTTTATCTATATGTATATATGATATTATGAATCTAACTCTTTTATATAGAGATTTGGTAGGGGGTTTTCCATTTGGTAGGGGGGTTTTACTCTAGACTATACCATATCTTTCAATTTTGAGAAGATGAAAATAAAAAAAAAGAATATAAAAAAGTTATTTATTCAGGAAAATGCATTTTAAATAGCTTTGGGAGCCTTTGAGGGCTAAGCCCAATTGGTTGATATAATAGCAGGAGCCTCAACCTGAGATGAATGAAAGTAATCATGCCTTTATAATTTAAAAAAAAATATTTAGCTTTATTCAAATTTGAGAGGACGATAAGAAGGGACAAATTAAAAAACTTATAGTACCGTCGGTTTGGGAGGAGAATGTGGGTTTGGGAAGGAGAACACTTCACCAAAAAAAAAAAAAAGAATAATAATAAAATTGAAAGGAAAATAATCGTTTTTTAGATAGACTTAAAAAAGGACGAAACCGCATACCTTTTACAATAACCGTTTTTTAAAAAGGACGAAACCGCATACCTTTTACAACATTCAAATTTTTTTTAAAACTTTCAAAAAAAAGAAAAGAAAGATTAATCTTTACTTTTTGTATATACAATGTAATTACACAGGACGATAGAAATTACATATGTAAATACATATGTAATTTTTTTATTTGAAAAATATCTTTATCTTCAAAAATTTAGTCAATTAAAATAAAAAAAGCATGAATATAAAGCAGAAATAATTTTTATTCAGTTATTATTGCTAATAAATTATTAAAACTTTGATATTTCTTTGATCATTCTTTTGATGGTGTAAAATGGCACTTTATATTTATTAAAAAATTCTGATTTTATTTCGACTTATTATGATTGGCTAAATCGTTTTGATTTATTTATTCGATGCATTTGAATTATTTTATAATAGTACCGACGTACAAAACCTTTTTTTCTATGATATTTTGCTTCTAATTATATCTATCAGATAGAATCATCTGCGATAACATGGTTTTTTGACCAAAATTAGCAAGAGTTAATGAAAAATAGTTTTTATCTTTAGATTATGAATAAAAATATTGTTTTAAACATAAATAACTGATTTACATCAAAATTTTTGATTTAATATTAAAGTTACGTTAAAATGTTACGTTAATAAAAATGTGATGTAAAAAAAGTAAAGATTAAGAAAGATAAAATGATAGAAAGATTAATTAAAAAAATTATTTATTTTAAGCAAAAAACAATATTATTTTTATCTAATTGATATAAACCAGGACTTCTAATATTAGTAAAATAATTATCTTCAACACCCTTGACTTTTTTTAAGTTGTTCAAGACTAAAACTGAATTGAAATTTTGTTTTTGAATAAAAAATTTCAGAAAACTCAAATAAAAATGAGGTAAAACAATTTTTAGGGAATTTTTAATATATCTTGCATAAAAGTAAAAATATTGATAAAAATCGGTGCTGTTTAAAAAAAGTAAAAGGTTTTGTATTAGCAATTGCATCAGATCCTAAATCTAATGGAAGATATATAAATTAATATGGAAAAATGAATGGAGACTCGATTTTTTCCTTTCTATCCTTTTGAAAAGTCAGTTTCATTTCGATACATTTATAATTTTGAATTGTAAGGTTTCTGTTAGGCTTCGTTTTTGATAGTTCATAATCAATCTATTGGTTGAAGAATATCGATGATGTTTTAAAATCTCAAATTAGCGAACAACCAGGCGATATGTCGAATTTGACTAGTACTTGCAAGCCATAAATGTTTCGTTGATAAAATCCTTTTGTAATTATGAGTATGTTTGTTTTGAATTCTAATTCAATTTTTTAAAAGATATTTGGTTGTTTATATTGCTTTTTATTGCTTTTTTCTTTTTTGTATTTATATTTGGCCTAATTTCTATTGCATTTAATTTCTGTTATTATTTGTTCAATTCTTTTGAATACATAAAAAGCCGATGTAAAAGGTATGCGGTTTCGTCCTTTTTGAAGTCTATCGTTTTTTATGTTTTTTTGTGTTTCTTCTCATGATATAATGAAGTTTCGAATGTAATATTTCATATATATATTATATATGCATTAACCTATATTATGAACAAAAATTGATATTTTTTGTTCGAATATGCGATTATTATCAGATGTCTAAAATATCACTTTTCATCGATGATATTTTAAATTTAAAACTACATCTTAATATAAAATATGTTTAAATCAGAAAAAAATGAGCTATTTCAATAAATGCTGATTTTTTTACGTACGTTATAAGACGTTAAAAATCATTTTTGTTGATGGATGATTCCGTTCCTATACCATCAATTTCACTTTGCGTGGAACTATTTGGAAACGACAAAGGGAATATACTCCACAGGGAACTATGCAGCTCAGAATTCAGATCAGCCCCTTCTTTACATGACCAAATATTATTTGTGAAAAAAATGCATCCAGAGCTCACCGTTAAGCAAATTACATCTTAGCTTGGGATATGCATAAAGCGATATTATAAAGCATTAAAAAATGAGGTAAATCCTACCTTTACTGAAGCCAAACCGCCTCAGCATCAACTATTAACTGGTGAAGAAGAAAATGCCATAATTGACAAAATACATGAACAGCAACTCTTATAAGATTGTTGGGAAAGCACAGATATACGCAATTATGCTTCAGAAATATACAGAAAAAGAACTTCTATTGAAAAAACTTTCACACGTGATTGGATGAATGACTTTAAAAATCGTCATAAAAATTCAATAGAAAAAGTTAAAGCAGATTCATTAGAAGAAAATCGAGCTCAAATATCAATAGAAGAGGTGAATCGTTACTTTGGAGAAATTGATGAGATGATGAAAGATCCACCGATCCCTCTTCTTCTAATTAATTTCGATGAAATAGGTTTTGGAAGAAGACCAGAAAAAGGAAAAAGAAAAAGCGTATATATTTTTAAACAATGCAAAGTGAGACCATTTTTCAGGGAATTAACTGATCAGTATCACGTTTCTGTAGTTGTTGGTGTAAGTGCTGGATGCACTGACATCATTCCATTGTTTCTGTCGACAAGAAAAAATTTAGATGATGATATTCATGGCACTTTTTTCCATAGGCGAGCAAATTATTATTCAACGCCTAAAGGTTATGCAACCACAGAATCTACCATTTATTGGATAGAATACAGCCTTGCACCATATGTTCAACTTGTTCGTGCACTTCTTGGGGAAAAACTTAAATGCGTTGTGATTGCAGACAGACTAAAATCTCATTTTAACCAACCTGCGATTGAAGCATTTAATAAAATTGGAAATATACAATTGATTTTACTCCCTCCTCATTCGTCTCACTTAGCTCAGGTCCTAGATTTAACAGTTTTTAATTCATTCAAAAAGTTCTATGAATCAATTTCTGATTTCAATGAGTATCCATCTGCTTTTACCAAAAAATTGATGAAAATCAAAAAGGCCTATTTAAGTACTGTTTTCGATGAGCTTATTAAATCAGGATGGGAACGTGCAGGATTCAATTTGATTTTAGAACAAGGCGAGATTTCAAGATACACTTTTTCGGAGACTTTCAAAGAATTTTTACGATCTTCTGCAACACACAAAAAAGTTCAGAAAAATGACTAAAAAAAAAACTCTTTTTTCAAAATTTGAACATAATTGATATCATTTTTCTGATTTAAACATATTTTATATTAAGATGTAGTTTTAAATTTAAAATATCATCGATGAAAAGTGATATTTTAGACATCTGATAATAATCGCATATTCGAACAAAAAATATCAATTTTTGTTCATAATATAGGTTAATGCATATATAATATATATATGAAATATTACATTCGAAACTTCATTATATCATGAGAAGAAACACAAAAAAACATAAAAAACGATTATTTTCCTTTCAATTTTATTATTATTCTTTTTTTTTTTTTGGTGAAGTGTTCTCCTTCCCAAACCCACATTCTCCTCCCAAACCGACGGTACTATAGTTTATAAAAAATAAAGTACTCAAAAAATGAAATTAGCAATATAAAGAAATCCAACGTCACGATTCCAGATTTTTTTATTTATTTCATAATAAGATTTCAAAATAAAACTAGTTGATCAGCCTATTTTTCCAACTTTTGCCTATTGATCTAATGAATGTTCCTTATCATATCTTCATTCTTGGAAATATTTAAGAGCAAGCAAACACGAAATATTATAACTTATTGTTTTTTATCAACCTTGCTCCAATCAAGATTTTTTTTAATAATGATATTAGTTATAAAACACTCGTTCTTTCATTCACTTTTTGAAAGATTTAAAATTGAATACTTTACCTTAATAAGCTCTTTTTTTATAATCTTATTGCCATACGAAATTTTTGAAATAAAAAATAAATTTTCTGAAAAATTTCAATTTGTGAAATGTTCCGTTTATTAAAATATCATGAATGAAAATCAGCAATATATCTTAGAAGAAGAGGAAGAAGATAAAGAAGTAAGCCAATTTAATAATACATCAGATGTATTTTCCCTTTTAAGTAATATAAAACAACCTCAAATTATTGATGAGGAAGCTGCTAGCCAAAGCGAATTAAGTCCAGATGCTTACGCACTTTCAGAGGTTATAAAACAATTATTGCCGCTCTTAAATGGAAGTTGTGAACTTTATTCAGATCTTCGCCAAAGATTTGTTGAACAGAAATTAAAACAATTTCATTTCTCAATTCATTCTGAAGTAATTGCAGATGTTGAGCCTAATTCTTCTCAATTTAATTTCGGAAATATGGATAAACTTAAAGAATCATTGATTAAAATAGCTGTACAACTAAAACAATTCAAAGTTGAAAATGCAAACGCAAAGATACAACAAGATCTAGCAGTTAAACAATTGCAAAACGAAAACCAGAGTTTGAGAGAAGAATTATCAAGTTTAAGGCAAGCACAATTTGTTGGATCTTCATCATTTTCTTCGCCTGAAAAAGCTAGTTCAAGCCAAGTAACATTTCAATCAATGGTAATAACACCTAGAATGACACGGATAGATCAATCACCACAATCACCAGATTATTCGTCAGCTTCATCTTCATTATCACCAACATCAAACAAGTCTTCATTATCACCAAAACCTAATAATTCATCTTCATCAAGAGCCAATAATTCTTATTTAATGTCGCCAAACCTTCATGATAGCTCGTCAATGTCCCCAAGACCCAAAAACCATTCTTCTGCTTCACCAAACCCTAATAACTATTCTTCCGCATCACAAAACCCGAATAAATATTCTTCTACATCACCAAAACCCAATAACTATTCTTCCGTATCGCCAAAACCGAATAATTATTCTTCAGAATCATCAAAACCGAATAATTATCCTTCAGCATCACCAAAAGCGAATAACTCTTCTTCGGTATCACCAAGACCAAGCCATTCGTCTTCGGTATCACCGAAACCCAATCAATCGTCATCATCTTCAAACCTGAAATAATTCAGAATCTTTTTCATTATGATTCACTGTTTCCGCGAATTTTATTATTTCATCTATGTGTAAATATTTTATTCCTATAAATATATTATTTCTATATTGAAAAATTTTTTTCCATATATTTTATTCAAACACAAAAAAACAATATAAAAACCTTTAATAACTTTTTAAAAGGGGATGGATTTTTAATTTCTCAATTTACAAAATTTTCAAAATCTTATCAAATAACGATTTTTTTTTTTTTTTTAGATTCTAAACGTACTCCAAAATCAATCAATGAAACGAACCCCTCAAACATCTTCACGAAATCGATATCAAGCCGCATCCGATTTAACAATACAAAATCAACAAATGTTTGAAAACGCAGGAAACGATATTGAACCAATCGAATTAGAAGATCCATATGACGAAATCGAATCTTTAAAGAAATTAATAGATCAAAACGCTGAGTGGGACGATCAAGTTGCAGGTATGAAACGTTTAATGGGTTTAATTAATGGCGGTGCTCTTGACAATTATCAATTTCGCCACGATTTACCTGTGTTTTATTCTGGATGTTCTGCTGCTGTAAGAAATTTGAGGAGTGCTCTGGTTAAACAGGCTTGTTTATTAATTTGCCAACTCGCACGTGAACTTGACAGTAGTTTTGACCAACTTGGCGATTTTATTTCACCTCTTTCAACCCAGCTTTCACATGGAACGCAAATTATAGCAGATAGTTGCAAATTTGCAATTTTATGTATTGCAAAAAATTGCCCTTCTCGCAGAATATTAACATCAATAATCGATCTAGCAGGGAAAAAAGGATCATGTCCGAGATCAGTCGCAGCAGAATCTTTTTTGGAAATTGTTTCTAATTGGAACCTTGAATCGTACAACTCATTATGGCCCAAAATCGAATCTTGCATAATTCAATTATGTTCAGATGCATCACCCGAAACCCGTTCATTTGCTCGTGATACAATTTTAGCTCTTTCGGAAAAGGATCCTAAAAAAAGTGTTAATATTATCAATCAACTTGATCCCAGAACTCGGAGAGCCTTCGATGAATTAGCAATTAATGTAAACAACAACGATTCAGATGATGAATTTCATCGGAAACCAATAAAAAAGCCATCGCGAGCTCCATCACCTCGTATACAAACACGGAAACTTAAACCAACTCCATCCGAAAAACGGAATCCCAGTCCAGCTCCTCAGTTAGCTTTAAAACAAAAACAAGAATTCGAAGAACAAGAAGAAATTGGATTAAAGAGAGAAAAATTTAGCCAGCGCGAAAAAGATAACGACAACGAAACGAATGAAGGATACAAACGACCATCAAATATTCCAACTAGGGTTAAGCCACAAATCAAACAACGACCTTCAAATTTGAACAAAAAAAATTACAATATAAATTTTGATTATGGAAATAATGATAATTTCGATAATGACAACGAAGTTACAAATGGCAATCGCCCTTATTTATCATCACGAGCATCGCAAGCATCATCAAATACTGCACGCCCTCAATCAAAGCAATCAAACAGAATAAATCCTTCTTCGTCTTCATCTGCAAGAAGTGGGACTTCTTTTAAAAGTGCAGCACATTCAAGAGCACCTTCTGTTCAACCATCAGCAACTTCAACCAGGACAAAACAAAATTCTTCACGAGTAAATCGAGCTCCTTCTGCTTCAAAGGTAGAAACACAGATTGAAACGAAAAGAAAACAACAATATCGAAATGAAACATTTCCTTCTCGCGGTGCTGTTGGTGCTGATAATTGTGATGATGAATTATTTAATAACAGAATATCAGAAACACCAAATCAAAGGAAGGATACATCAGCAAGCCGCAGACAATCTTTAGCACCAATGAAACCATTCTCGTCTAGAGGCAATAATAATGCAAATGATGCTATTAATACTCGCGGGACTCAAAAGAAGACGAATAGTGGTTCAGTTGCTTCATCTTCAACATCAAAGAACACTACAAAAATGCAACTTCAAAGTGGACAAGAAAGAATTTTTTTAGCTGGAATACGAAGATTAATTGAAGAAGGTGAAACAGCCGAACTTTCTGAGAATTTGACAGATGTATCACTTGGAATTTTAAAATGTTGTGTCCATTCATCACCTCAAATTCAAGCAGCTGGGTTTTCTGTTTTAAATGATTTTTTACCTGCTTTTCATGATCACTTTAAACCTAGTTTGAAGAAATTACTTGCTTTACTTAACCATGCTGTTGAATCAAGTGCTGCTCGAACAGCAGCGACAGCACAATCCATAATTAATGATCTACCCAAATATTTTGAATGCAATGAATTAATCAAGGTTGCTCTGCAGCAACCGGCAACCTTTCCAGTTCTTCACCTACTCAGTTCATTAGTCTCTATGAGTGAAGCCTCACTAACAAATGATACTATCTGTATGCAATTATTGCAATTCGCTTTTACTTTTCATAAAAATATTGATATGAAAATTAGACACACAACAGCTCATATAATAATGAGAGTAGAACAGAAGAATCATTCAGTTATTAAAAAATTTTGCTCAACATTATCAGAATCTAATCGGGAATCATTCAATGATTTTATTAGTCCTTATCTACCAAACGTATCCTATACAAATACAAACATCGATGTTCCACGTTTTGATCCGAAATTAACAATATCGTTTAGGCATAAGATTGTGGAGATTATAGAAAATGCAAACGAAAACGAATGGAACGAAGTTAGAGGGCAAGTTTATTCAGAATTAAATGAAGCAATGCAAAGCAAAGGCCAAGAAAGCGCCATTTTAAATATAGTGAAAGGAGTTCTTCAAGAAAGAGGAGTTGAAGAATTTCATCGTCTTTTACCTGGTCTTTTATTTCTCTCAAAAAGTGGGTTTAGCCCTTTAGTTAATAATATTTTTGTCATTTTAATGAAAGGAACTGACATTTCTCAGTTCGTTTCTGCAATCATTCAAGAAGCTCAAAATTCAGAACAATCTTTAAGCGCCTCAATTGACTTAATTACACGTGTTTATGCTACAGTCAAACCGAAAGATTGCATTCAGTCCTTCCAGGTTGTTTTTCCTCTACTTAAAAAGGAATTCACAAATGAAAATGCTGAAATAAGGAAGAAAGTCGTTATGTGCCTGGTTGAAATGAAAGTTGCTGATTCAGAAACTGCGGATAAATATATAAATACTTTACTTAAATCTCAACAGAAATTAGTTGCTGTATATTATAATAGAAGAATTACTCAATAATCATTTTAATGTTTTGTAAATATTTGTTTTTAGAATTACTTTTATTTGATATCTTTTTCTGAGAAACATCAAAAAAAATGCCATCAAAATTATTTTTTGTTTTTTTTTCTGAAAATTTGTCAAAAATTAAAATAAGAAGGCTTTCGTTATTCTATAATATTTGTTTTAAAAAACAAAGGAAGAGACGAATATAAAATTAATATAAAATACTATTTCCATTACAACTCAATATATTAAGGCTGTGACAACTTCTGAAGCTTGACCAAGAACTTCTTTTGCAGCCTTTCTAATTTGTTCATTTGGCGAGTCGACAATTGACACAATAGATTTCATTAACATAAGAAGATGCCATTTTTGGTTGTTTTTTGGAAACTTACTATTACCATTTGGCGGCAATCTAGATTGAGCAAGAAAGTTTAAAACTTTCAAAATTGTATTTTCATCAATATTTGGTTTCTTTGCAGCAAATGAGTCAATGAAATACGAAATCGCATTCAATGTTAAATAGGTACAATTTTTAGAAACTTCCAAGTTAAATTTTTCAGAATTAGGATTTAAGAAATTCTTCCAAAGAAGTTCAATTATTTCAAAATCTTGGAAATTGGACTTTACAAATTCTTTCTGTGCATTTTCACCAGCTTTGTCAATTAACATTACAAGCGCAGAATCAGCATCATGGCGAAGCGATGGCCATATTTTCTTGATTGATGTAAAACATTCAAAAACTTCGTTGGCTGATGATTGATCATAGCTGACTTTAGCTTGTAGAATAACCTTCATGAGGGGCTCAGAGGCTTTGACCATAATAAGAGGTTTACATCTTGATAGATATTGATAGTTCAATGACCCATTTAAATTTTGATTGTTTTTATTTGAATTCTTAATATTTTCAAATACTCGAATGAGAATGTTGATTATAAAAGGACAAACAGCAGTGTTAGAACTTCCAATTGCAAATTCAACAAGCAAACCTACCATTTCATAACCGATATTTTCATTTTCTGGTTTCATTGGGAATAATGACGGGATGGAGTCCAATGCCCTCTGCACAGTAATATGAACATATATTGGCGATACCATTTTGGTAACAATTTCGCGAATTAAAGGGAACCATTTAGGTAAAGTAGGAATTACATTTCTTTTTTTCAAAGTAGTTAGAATAACCCCGATAAGACGACCAAAACATGGAAATACGATTGAATTTGGATCATTAATTTTAACAAACTCTTTTGTTAATACCATTAACGAATTACGTAACAATTCTTCAGATAGATAATCCAAAGAAGAGCATTCAAAAAGGTTCTGATATAATTGGAAAGCGCTTGTAACAAGTTCTTGATTTTCACATTTTGAGCAGAAATTGGTTGACTTATCAATTAAGAGAGGTAAGAATGTCTTTTTAAAATCAGGATTTTCGTCGAATTTGGTCCAAAACGTTGAAGTATAATGAGACATTTCTTGTAACGCAAGCTCAAAATCGCCAGCTCTCTCTTTATCATTGAAATCAATGCAATTTAAAATTTGTGAAAAGCTTGATGAAACAAATCTATTGATAACTTCATTGGGGATTGTTTCAAAATTGGAACTCATCAACGAAAAGAATGTTCTAATTGCGCATTGACTTACATCATTTCTCGTATCTTTTACTAATCTCAGAACTTCAGTTACCAAATACGCCCAGTTTTCAGATGTGTTTTCCATTACTCTAACAACTCCCCAAAGAAGATCGAATGATGATAATGAAACATTGATATCAGCTTCGTCATCAGCAAATTTAAATATAACATCAATAAGTGGTTTCAATGAACTTTCTGGAACAAGCTGTATATAATCATTTGATATGAGGGTTAAGACACTAAATGAAAATTGTATTGTTTCGACATTATTATCATAATTTGAGGGTTGAAGAATATTAAAAATTTGATTCCAACCTTTTTTAATGACGTTAACTTTTTCGGCGAGTAATTGGCGCAGCTGATGTAATATTTTTCCTTTATTAGCAATATTCAAAGACGACTGTTCTGAGACAAATTCAGAAGCCATTGTTAAGATGGCCTCTTCATCTTCTTCAGCGATGCTTCTAGACATCATTTCGAGTAGAAGATTGAGAACATTATCATCAAATTTTTTTTCTTTAATGCTGAAATTGAAAAAAGGTTTTAAAAGATTCCAGATGATGTCGAACCGAGAAATATTTGCTGCTACTAAAGTAGCAATGAAGTCATAGGGAAGTGGAGTAATAGCAATAACGACTTCTACAATTGACTGAACTTCGTTTGGATCAAATCTTGATGCGAAATTTAGAGATAAAGTTGTTTTTGATTTGAAAATTGAACTCAATATGCTTAACCATCGACCACTACATATTTCAGGATGATTTTCAGCAAGACGGCAGAGATATTGGTTATAAATTCCTTGTTTATCGAATGATTGGAAAATTTGTTGCTGTTCTTCATTAAGGCTGCTAGAAAAGTAAGATGATAGGTTACAGATGGATTGAAAAACTTTATCAAAAATATTGGATTTACTTTGTTTGTGCATGATTATTAAAAGATTTGTAATAGCTTCTCGTGAACATTCTAATGATTCCAGAGTTGAGTAGCGAAGGGCAGAAATTATCATCTTTATTATTGACTTATAAGTTAGATCTGCCCATTTCCCGATGCCTTCATCAGTGGATACAACAAACGATCGTAATATGCCAAATATGATTTCATATGTCGAGTTTTGCAAATAATCGAGAATGCCTTTTTCTGTACTAATACTGTCTAAGCGAGAAGGTTTGAGTGAATAAGCTAGAGGCTTGGTGGGTCTATTCAATGAAACCTCAAAAGCTGATAGAGAATGAATTAACTTTACATAAATCAAATCATTTCCATCATTTTTATTTTTATCACAATGCAAAAAGATTCTCAAAGGTAGATTTTGATTTCGTGCTGCAATCTCTCTGAATAAAAAAAGTGATTTGTAGCTCTGGCGATTTTTGGGCGAAATATGAGATAAAAAATCTTCAAAAATGGCTGAGCATAATGAGGCATTGGATTCGAGAAATCTGTCAATAAAACATATAATAAAAGGGAGGGCGTTCTGGTCTGACATGGCTTGAATGACGGCACCATCAAAAATGCATATTAATTGAGGTTCAGATTGAACAATATCTGAATATTGATTGACAATTAAATCTAAAAGGTCATAAATAAACTGTGTTGGAAAGTCAGTAATTTTTGTAAGCCAAAATGTTTTTTGTTTGAATGCAATGTTTGTCAAATCGGAGAATAGTAAATAAAATATAAAATAGTATGGCTTTTCAAATTTTTGAAAAATTGAATAATATTTTTCTTTGCAATAATTAATGTATTCCTGAGTTGGTCGCGAAATAATTAATTTTTTCAATGAATCCATGATCTGAGGGAAAAATGCATATGCAGTTGTAGAAATTAAGACATCTTTACGCGAAATTAATGTGAGGACTATTGTAAACACAGAATTTAGATTTGGAATTGATGGGAAAAAATTTGGAATATTTTCTGTAATTAATTGAACAAGCTCCATTGACTGCTCATTAGTAAGATCATTTGAAACCAAGGTAAAACAAGAAAGAATTGTTTCTAAAGCTGCGCCAGTAAAAACACGATTTTGAATTGCTTGAATAACTTTTGAAAAAATAAATGTTTGTGGTTGATTAAACTTTCGGCTTTCAAAAAGAACAACAATAAATTTTACTATATTGCTTGCTGAATTTTCAATTGGTAATTGAACCTTTGATTTTGTAAAGATTGAAATAGCGTTATTTGCAGCCGAATGAACTTCATCCGAAATTCGTAGTCCAGAAAATTTCTGTATTTCCTTACAGAGCTGAGAAAATGATTCACCAGACATTTAAGAGATGGTGATAAAGTACTTTTTGATTGAAAAAAATCAAAAATTGAATATAATTAAACTAGCGTTCTCAATTTTTCAATCCATATATAATTTCGAATTGATGTCATAATATATTCGATTTTTATTGATATTTTTTAATTACTTTTATGACATTAACTTACAATTAATGCATATATCAGTTTTAAGTAATAAATATCAATACTTATTGTTTACCGATATAAATTGAATTCATGTTTTTAAGTAACTTGAGGGGATATTAGTTTCTGATAAAAGTATTGATATTGTAATCAATAATTAAATCATGTTTTTGCCAATTTCTTATATAAAACATTTCATTTTTCATAAAATAAAAATCCATCAAAAAATTGAGAGGAATTGCTATTTTTTCAAAGAAAACGAAATCACCCGTTTTTTTTCAAGGATTCAAAATGTCCGTTAATAACAGATTTTAAAAATATTACACAAATTTCATGTATTTTAATGCTCCAATTTCTCACCGCCCATGCCCACCTTCTCCAAAAAACGATTTTAATAGTTCCAGGCCGCCTCTTAGAGTTTATAATCCAAATTCATCATCAAAAAATTTAACCCTCAATTCAAGTCATAATTCGTTTACTGAGTATGATTCTGATGAATCACCTATCTCAAGTCCTCAGATACATTTTACTGTCGAAAAAATGACCTTAAGCATATCACCACGATCGCCTCGATATCAAACGTCACAAAATCAGAACGATTTATTTAATCACGCATACTATAAACGACATAAATCAGATTCATTGTTAGACGAAAGTGGGAGTAATCCGTATTTTCCTGTACAACCATTAACAGATGACAAAATTGATCAAATTAAAGCCATATTAAAAATGAGTTTTATGGAAAATGCAAATAGTCCAAAAGAAAGGTCTTTTGAAATGTCTGTTGTTGATGATAAAGAAATAGATAATCTTCTTACGCGAATCGAAAATCACGTTCAGGTGTTGGCTCCTAAATATTTTCAATCTAGTGCATCATTAATTCCATCAACTCCTTCATCTAGTTCAAATTCATTTTCCTCAAGTTATAGGATCACTTCAAAAGGATCTCAATTACCATCACCCAGATCTCCTCGGAGAATATCAAACGAACTTACAACATCAAATCATAGCTTTTCAGGATTTCATTCACTCCAATCAAACTCAGATTTTAAACAAAAGAAGAAACTCAGAATATCAAGATCACCCTCAGCAGACATCGAGAGATATCACATCATTGATAAAAACGGAAATGATGAAATAGACAGAAGAATAATTGAATTGAAAGGGAAGTTGAGTAAGATTGCAGAGCTAATCCAATCTAGAAATTCTAATTCTTAGCATTTTTTTTTGTTTTGTTTTGGATTATGTATTATATTTTATGTTTGAAAAGATACAAACTTATATTAAATAATATGATACGCTAGCATGTAATTAATCATTTTATTTTATTCTTCAAATACAATTATATAATATTTATGAAAAAAATCAAACAAAATAATATTATTGCATATAATAAATCGATTCTGATGGCTCTTGAAGAGGAAGTTCATTCATTACGCTTGATATAAAATCATTTTGGTTGAATTTGGCACTAAGCGGAATAATAAAAGGAGGAAAAACAGTATTTATTCTTTCTTTGATATATGAAGGCCAATTAGAGCCATTAATTTGACGTTTTGATAATGAATTGTCGATTAATTTAAACTGCATTGATTTAATTTTGTCAGAATATTTTTTTAATTCATTAAAATCGAGCTCATTGTACTCAAATGGTAGAATAAACCTGGTAAAAGAGTCATCAATTAATAAATTTGAAATTGAAATTAATCCCATATTTAATACTTTAAAAACCGAATTGGCTGTAGCGAATTGCCAAGAAGTATATGAAATTGATCTAAGAAATGAAGAAAATGTATTTTGAACAAGGTCGGATAAATTGAATGGTTTAATTTCTGTTATACCTTTTTCAATAGCTGTTCTTAAACATGTAGAAAATGATAAAGCAGGAGAAAAGCCATATACTGCATTAAATTTGGTTATTGAAATATTTCCTTTGGAATTTGAATTATATCTGTAATTTTCTTTAATTTCAAAATCTTTTGTATCATTGCAATCAAGTATTGATGTCGCACCTAACTGGTTTTGGTCTTTAGTTATCAAAATATAGCATGTTTCTGATGAGTTTGTAAGTTTTTGACGAAGAATTACAGAACTGTTTTCATTTCCGCTTCTTGTAATAAAACGATCAAGAGCAAAATTTGAGCTAGTAGAGCCATCATCGGCAACAAGAATAATACAAGCGTAAGACATTCGAGGAACCTTGTATGGTATCATGGCCATGATATCTTTAATAGATATTTTCGCTTCAAAAAGACCTGGATGATCGATTATTAGATTTTTCTTGCTAATACTTTTGTTATTAATACTAACACGACGGTTGTTCTTTTGGAAAAGTTTAGGATTTGTCGAATTAGGACGATTTGGTATATATTTTGGAATTTTTATATTTGTATTATTTTCGTCTATAAAAAATGATACACCAGTTTGATCATTTATTGGTTTTTTCTCTGGTTCTATGTCTGGTTCAGGTGGTGTCATTGGTATGTTTTCTTGTACATTGTTTAATTCATCTTTTGGATTTTGCACAGCCAGCTGCTGAACTGTTTCAGGTTCAATTAAATTTCCATTTTCGCTACTTTCATTTGAAATTTTTGTTGCTGCTGGCTGTGCTATCTCTTTTTTTCGTTCATCATCGTTTTCCTCTTTTTCATTTAATTGAAGGTTGATTGGTTCATTTTCAGGTGTGACTGCCTTGATTTTAGATTCATCAGGTGTGCATGATTCAAATGTAGCAATAGTTGCTTCAATATCAAGGAAACTAAGTAAATGATTAAAATTTTGATTGCATATAAAAATATCAGGAACAAAAACATATGGCATCAATAACATATCTGGTTGGGCTTTTGAATCAAAAGAAACATTTTTTTGGTCAGGTTTTTTTGTAAGGAAAAATGATTGGGACCACTTTTCCAAAATGTCACTTGGGATTTGTAAATAATTTGTCAAATAAGATAATGGAAAAGAAAAACGTGCAAATGATCGTCTTAATACGTAACCAATGCTTTCCCATAGCACTCGTGAATTTTGTAAAATATAAGAAGCCATTTGAACAGGAACACGATTCAAAACAGATAGAAAAAGTGGTACATCTCGTATTATAATCGCTTTTTTAACCTCAATGACAGCTTGAACGTAACTGGAATTAATAATATCATCTCTGTAGGATAGCAGCTTTGGCATATATCCTGGATATCTAAGATATGAAATCAAATCTAAAGCACGAAAAAATGGTTCAGATGGATAATGCTTATGCGTATCGGTATAATAAGAATCGTATAAATCGTTAAGCGATAAGATACTTTGAGTTATTTGTTGAATATTTATTTTATAATCAAAAACGTATTCTTCTTCCATATGAAAACGTGTTCCGGCCCAAATAAAAAATAAGCACGAAATTTGCAAAATTCGAATTACTTCAGGGCCTTTTAATTTTTGAGTAGTGATATCTGTTCGAATTGCTCTAAGCCTATCGCCAACAAAATAATACATTTGTATTTCTGATGTTTCTGGAGAAGTGTTTGTTTTTTTCTCAATAACATAATGTATAATATGATCAATTGTTTTAATTAAAACTGGTAAAGGCCTTATTTCGGAATCATCTATCTCTTTACCAGCAGAACTCCTATTATATTCTTTAATAGCGTAATCTTCTCTAAAATTTCCATTTAAATCGCATTCAAAAACGCTGGGAAGGCGTTTTTTGACTGCAATTTCGGATCTAGGGCACATTTGCTTACATTTTCCAATTATTCCTTTATCCATAATTCACCATATAATCTTATTTTCAATCTATCGTTGTTTTTTTTTTTTTTTTGAAATAAATATTTTAAATAATTCGTTATTAATATTTAATATTCAAAAATAAATGTATGATTTGTTATCAAATTAATAAAAGTTATATTAATAATTTATTTGATTCAAAGATATAAATAAAGAAAATGATTTTCACTTTTCTAAGTTGTTTGAATTATATATTTCAATTTTCAAAGCAACCTCCATTCTTGAATAATTCTTTTGAAATTATCAATAACCGATTTAAAAATTCCATAATTTTTTTAACAAAAAGTAATTATTTTTGAATAAAACTCTTGAATTTGCATTCAATATGCCAAATACGAATTTATCGATTTGAGAAAAAAATTTCTGCCCATGACTTATAAATAAAAGCTCGCTTGAAAGCCTTCTATATAAATACTAAACAAGTGATATCATGGTGATATCACCTCACCATAAATCACATCATATTTATTTTTGACTCTTTTATTATTTATCCTGAAATTTCCCGCCTTTTAATTTTTGAAAGGTTTATTATTATTTTATTGAAATGAATGAAGCAGATCCGATGAACTTTCTCCCTCCTGAAATCCAAACAATACTCAAGAGGAAGAGTTCACGAGATCCAACTTCCAGATTTTCGACCAAACTTCACATTCTTCTTACTTATGTTTCTCAGAATCCTGACTTAGAAGAAAAAATTGGTTGCGCTTGGGTAACAGAAGAAGAATTCAGAATTAACAAGCGAATTCTGGTTAATGTTATGGGAATTAAGATCAATACGCTAAATGTAAATCTTCATACATTAGGATTTATACAGCAAAAGCACAATAAAGACGGATGGACATTATGGAAGCGACCGAATTTCACTCGAACCTCTCAAGATATTTCCGATCCTGCGGCATCTGCACCACAACCAAAACATCCAAAAGCATTTACACCAGCTTTCACTCTTGGCCCAGTGCCACAACAAGATTTCGAGAATTTTATCGAAAGATGCAAGCAAATTTGGATGGAAGAATTTCAAACTAACGATGTTCTTAAGCCTATTATCACAAATACATTTATTGAAAAAGCTGCTGCAAGATTTAAGCAAGCTGAACAACCTACAGATAATGCACGTGAGGTTTTACGTGCAATTATAGCTCCTTCACAGCCAGAATATATTGATTTTAATCAATTTTGTCGTTTTATGGCAATGTTTGGTCCGGAACCAACTATCATGCTTAAAATAGCATCTCTTTTGAGTTGTTCGAATAATACTGGACAGTGGCTTATGTTTGAAAAAGTTGCACCTCAAAATTGTAATCAATTTTATGGAGCTTTTGAAGAATCCCAACCTAATTGTTTAATGTTAAACACTAAGCCTCCGACAAAAATTTGGAATTTGCCATCTATTGAGGCGAGGCCTAATCAAAAATACATATTTGATCAAAAAAATATTTTATATTTATCATGGGAAGACTATTTTCAACATAATCCGCTTCCATATTCGCAACATATTCATCCAGATTATCAATACCCATATAATGCTTAAAAAAAACATAAAATACCCATATTTTATATTTTTTAATTACAACAAATTTATATTTTTTCAATAATAATTATTTTTCTTTTTAAACAGCCGTATCTTTAAGAAGCTTAAGTATAAGATTATTCCCAAATTCAACATTAATCTGAATAAAGTCATCATTTTGTATTGATCTTCCATTACATTGTATATTAAGTACAGTCTTTTCGCTAGCCATTAATAATCCTTTATTTGGTATTATTTCGATATTATTTGGTTTTGCATTAACTAGCCATTGAGCCCAAACAAGTGATTGATTTGAAAGTGATATTTTGAAATCATCTATGAGGCTGGCACAGAGAGTGGGTTTACTTAGTTTAATCAATTCATTATACTTTGAATCAATGACTTCCTGAAGAATTTGCTTTCTTTGAGCATCAACAACTGGAATTAAAAATCTAAAAACGCCTTGAACAGGGCGGTGATCACTGAAATTTGATTTGAGATTTCTGTAGCAAATGCAGTCTGGTTCGAATGGATAATTAAACGGGGTATTTTGAAATAATTGAAAGCAATCTGTTTCAAGGAGACCAGTATCTTTCATATAATGATGAGTTACATCAGTTTCGATATATAATTTATCTTCCAAGCCTACATTAGTTCTTGGAGATGAAGTACGTATCAGAATTCTGTCTGTCCAGCTAGGTATTCTGCGTTTTGGTGAAGTGTCATATATGTCTGAGTGCTTATCGAATTTAAATGTTGGATAAAATTTAATTTCTGGTTCATTGAATTTTCCAATAATTGAATCATTTTTTCTGGTAATTGAAAGTTGATCTTTATTCAATAATTCAGAAAGTTTTTTTTCTTTAACATTTGCAATTACTGAGTCATAATCTAGAGATATTCGATAATTTAAATCACCCATAAATACTACGTAATCTGTTGGTTCTAAATCTGCAAGAATTTCATGCCATTGAGTATTTCTTTGCTCCCAGTTTTGATCATGAGGAGCTAAATGGCATGAAATTACGCAAATTGATGTTTGAGATCCTAAAATAAAACGAAAATAAAGTGCTGCTTTATTTGCAAGCATTCCACTTGCACCCAACTTCTTTGCTGACACTGATGAGCTTGATATGATTGATGATAAAGAATTTTTCACTAAAGCAGCACAAAAAACGCCTCCTATCGAATCAGCTGCAACAACATTAAAGTCATCATTTGTTGTTACTTGTGATATGAGATTTCTCCAATCTGTTGCTGCTCGAGTGTTTCCTGTAACTACAGATTTCATTGACATGTCTATTTCTTGAAGTGCTATTATAACAATGTCAGTTTCAGCAGCTGGGACTTGAAAAGCTTGAGATAAATATGGAAGAACAGTTTCATCAGGATCCCCACTAGCAACATTCCATGTTAAAAAACTGATTCTGAGTGGGTACCCTTTAATATAAAATTGGGTATTTTTATCAAAAATATTTTTTTCCCAGATTTTTCTTGCTTCAGTATCAAGGATTATTGGTGAGAGTGCAGTACATGATCCAGCTTTTGGGTATGGAGAAGGAACTTTGAATGTTTCAGAAGATTTGATTTTTCGAAGAAATGCTAAATTTTGTTGTTGAAATTTATCTGATTTGATCGTATTACTGGGAATTAGAAGTACAAATTTGTACATATAAGAAACAAAAATTTCAAGATCGCGCGCTTCATTAAATGTAAAGCATATTACTATATTTTCATATTTTGCGAAATGCAAAAAAAGTTGAAATGATGATTCAAAAGAAAAAAATACACCAATTTCTGGTGCCATTGGTATCATGCATAAAGAATTGGGAAGCTCCTCGATCACAAAAAATGAATTTGACAAAGAATTATTTAATATGTGTATACCAATTTGAACCGGTTTATTATTATGTGTTAAAACTGCCTTTCGTCTAATCCATATTTTTGTATCTTGCAAAGCTGAAAGCATATTTTTTGTAAAAAATCAGAAATAAAAATTTATATTTTTCTGAAGCATTCAACATTATTTCTATGGATTTTGAGAAAATACTTTTCAATTTTGTATTTCTTAAGAATTTCAATATAACAATTTCTGACATCCAAAATATTTTGGATCAATTATTTTTTTGATGTGATCAAATGTAATAAATAGAATCAAAAGCTAAACCATGAGCTTTAATCTGGGATTTTTTATCTTCAAATCAATTAGATTGATATTAATTATTTCAAAAATTAGAAATTAATATTAAATCGTATTTCTTTACTTACAATAATGAGTTAAAGCTCAATGGATCATAAATTATAGACTAAAATAATAGGAATATTCAAAAAAAAAAAAAAAAAATCATTTGATAACTTTCGTAATCGTTGAATATCTAAAATATATAAGTGAGATGAAAGGCATGAATGTTTCAAGTTACCTTTCATTCATATTTGACAATTTATTTCTGTTTGATTGAATTTAAAATTCCCTCATTTTGGAATGTTTTCAGTTAATTCGCCTACATATAATGATTTCGTTTTGTCTTTAATTGCATTTATAAGTCCATTTGTGCCCAATCTATCATATAAAGTCTGAATATCATTTTCTGTAATATAAACGTTCACTTTATGTAAGCCTTCTACAAAAGATTTTGGAGTTGCGGCTTCATAAACGGTCTCCTCCCAAGGCTTTCCAACTGTTCTCTGGGCAATTCGTGTTAATACGACATCTTCTTCAGTCTCTCTTCTTAATTTTGTGAAATCTACTTTTTTTGTTTTCCATGCTTCTGCGTCTGATATCATTGAAACAAATTCGCTCAAAGTAAAAGGACCTCCATTACATTGAACAATGATATGAAGTAAATCGATTGGAAAATCATATTGTAGTTCGGCAAGCAAGCCAGTGTGAATATCATCAGCACCAAGGATTGTTCCATTTTGCCACTTTGTAAAGAAGTCCTGAGCACTGCCAATTTTAGAAACTGAAGTGGCCAGTTTTTGTTTGGCATTCATAATTGTTTCAAGTGATGTATTAAGTGGAAGTGTATATACTGATTTGGGAGACACTCGTTTTTGATTTTTTTCAAGTTCATCTGGAGTTTTTGATGATGTTTGAAAAACAACTCGTGAAGTTTGTGGAGTTCTGGGAGTATTCCTAGAAATATTGTTATAATTGAAATTATCTGATGGAAATGCTTCAACGTCGGAAAAAGAATTTCGCCTTGATTTATTTCTATTAGTTCCTAAAAATACTTCTGGGTCAAGTTGTCCTCGGCCACCAAATCCAGGTCCTCGCGAATATGGTAATCTAGCTAAATCCTCAGAGAAAATTAGCATATTATCTTGAACATTGCGAATTGGAGTTTTAATTTCATATACTGGTTTTGTTTTTTCGTTCAAAGATGATGTATTAAAATCGGACATCATTTGAAAATAATTTAATGTTCCATTATTTTGAGTATCATAATTTTGGCAAAATAAGCTTATTTCAACGTCAGTAGACTGTGGTAGTAATGAATGGCAAATATCAAAAAAATCGGTAATTTTGATAAAACCTGTAGATTCAGGATCACATCCCATAAAATGTTGTAAAAAAAGATGTTTTCGCGATCTGACAAGTTCATAAAATTGTAAATAAGAATCATTATCATATGGTGTTGGCGGCATTTCGTAATATATAAATTTGACGAAATCATCAAATTTCATAACTCTTGATTTTATTCCGCATTTTTTCCATAAAGCATAAACTTCAGCTGGATTTAATGAAACATCGAATTTTTGAAGCTGTGTAGCAAATTGGGAAGGTGTAATTTCGTCAAAAGGACTAAATAATACCCATCTAGCTCGATTTGTTGATCCGATTTTTTTGATTGCGATTTGTGCTTTTTTGATCATAAACTTTTTCAGCATGACGCCATCCATTTTTGAAAAGGAGTTGCCAAAGATATAAATATAAAACTAGAGAATATTTTTACGTTAAAAAAACGATCAAAATAAAGAAATTCGATATCTAAAAATATCTTTTTATTATTCCTTTAAAACATCAGAAATAATAAAAAAGTAAATCACCATGTTTACCAATGATATAAAAAATATAATTTTTGATTTCCTTTTGAAGAAAAAAGTAAAAAGAAAAACGACCATATAATCATTCAAAAATTTTAAATACTATATTCATAATATAATTATTATCATGTTTTTGAACGAATTCCAACGTGAACAAAGAAAACAGATTATAAATAAGCTTGAGGAAATGCCTATAGGAGCTATTTTTCGCGAAATTCATCCGGAAGAAATTCCACAATATCGAGAAATCATAAAGCGGCCAATGGATTTGGAAAAAGTGAAACGCCATCTCACAAATAAAAAAGAATATACATCACGTAAATTTGAAGAGGAAATGAAACTCATTTTTGATAATTGTCGGTTATTTAATCAAGGTTGTTCAATTTATGTATGGGCAGCAGATGAATTAGAAAAGATATATGAAAAGAAAATGGGGAAAATTGCACCAACTCCTAGAGAAAGATGGTTGAAGGACATTTCAAATGTTGGGTCGAAACTCAAAAGCGCTACCAAGCAACTTTCTAATTTAATATTAGATTCTAAATCTGATAATCACTCATCAAAATAATTTTTTATATAATTCATTTATTAGTGTTTTCTCAAAAACATTTAAAATGCAAGTTCATATGGCAGTTTTCGCTTTTTGGATCTCTGATTGCCAAAAAACTGTTTTTACATCATTTATATTATCATATCATGCTTATTTGATCTTCAGATAATTAAATTGATCAAAAATCGATTTCTAAAAAAGTAATTTAAGTTATTTTTATATAATGCGATTTTTTTAATTATATTAATTTTCAATTTAATTTTTTTGATATTTGAAATTGTTTTTGGTGTATTTCAAAATGCATTCCTGCAATTATTTTTGGTACTTTTGATATTTTTGTGAGTGTAAATGATATATAAGGGGGGATAATATTTGTTCCAAGACAATTTCTTTGATCAAAATATCAAAGTTCATTATTGTTATAACTTTTTGAAAAGAATTTTACAAAAATTTGAATAAGTTTTTTTAAAACAAAAATAACAATATCCTTAAATCAATTAAAAATATTTTTATTCTTAGTATTAATTTAATATTCTAATTAATTATTATTATATATTTCGATATTAAAAAAAACTTTGTAAATTTTTCGTTGAATTGTTTCAAAAAAATTGACAAATATTTTAAACTCTTATTTTTTTTTGATGAAAAATTCTTTGAATTTTTTCTATTAAGCTGGACTTAATTGAATAGAGCTGGACTTAATCTTGATACTATATCATTTTTTATCGTATTACATTTTATTTAAAATATGTATTTTTGTAACTCTTACCATTATAATTCTGGAAATTCTTAATCTTTACATTCATTAAAATGATTATTATTTTAATTAAAAATATAAAGGCAATATTTCTAATTTACATTAAGATTTTAAAAAAATATATTACTCTTTTGAATTTGATTTAATTCAAAAAATTGAATGTACTTTTCATTTTGTATCAATTCGTTTTATTTTTTCCAGAAAAATTACGATATTTTTTTCAAATAGTGTAATGATAGTACTTGCCTTTCTGTCTATTCTTGCATCTTCATTTATAGTCGGTGATTTCAATTATACTGTCTCTGGTCAAGAAGTTACATTAGTTAATGGAATTTGTCCAAACGAAGACAAAGAATTAGTTATTCCCCAAACAGTAAGTAATGATGGCCATGAATATAAAGTCACTCAAATTGGAGCAAATGCTTTTAGCGAATGCAGGAAATGGGCTGGAAAACTTACCATCCCACAGGGTATAATTTCAATTGGCGAAAATGCGTTTTATTTCTGCGAAAAACTTACTGGCGATTTAACAATTCCTGAAGGTGTCACATCAATTGGATTCCAAGCTTTCATTTATTGTGCAGGTTTTAATGGCAAATTAACAATTCCAAATACAGTAACAACAATTGGAGGAAGTGCTTTTACTGGATGTTCAGGATTACGTGGTGATTTAGTCATACCATCACAAATTACAATCATTGAAGATCAAACATTTTCAAGTCTTGGCTGTGATGGAACATTAACACTTCCATCTAAATTACTCTCTATTGGTCAACGTGCTTTTCAAGGAACCAAATTCTCAGGCACACTCAACATTCCAGAAACAGTCACCACAATAAAGTTATCAGCTTTCTTAAGCTCATCATTCACTGGATCATTAAATCTTCCACCCAATCTTGAAGTTATGGGAAGTAGTGCCTTTGCCAACTGTGCAGGTTTGACAGGTACATTAACAATACCATCAAAAATTACAAGCATTCCATATGAATTATTCTCAGAGTGTGTTGGTTTCACTGAATTGAAACTTCCAGATAATTTAGTATCCATTGAAAATCGTGCCTTTTATGGTTGCTATGGTTTTAAAGGTGCCTTAACAATCCCAGGGAAAATTACTGAAATCGGATTTGAAACATTTGCAAATTGTGCAGGTTTTACAGGATCACTAAACCTTCCATCATCAATTGTAACAATTAATAATCGTGCTTTTTCATTTTGTACAGGATTTACAGGAGATTTGACTCTTCCACCAGAATTAACTACAATTGGAACAAACGCATTTCAAGGATGCACTGGATTTAATGGTAAATTAACAATTGGAAACAAAGTAACAAAAATTGGTAGTGATGCTTTCCGAGATTGCAAAGCTCTGACTGGACAATTAAACTTGCCAAATCAAATAACAGCAATTGGAGATAACGCATTTCGTCAATGTGGCAATTTAAATGGTAATCTTCATTTACCAACAAGTCTCAAAACGATTGGTGAAAATGCGTTTTATTTCTGCGAAAAACTTACTGGCGATTTAACAATTCCTGAAGGTGTCACATCAATTGGATTCCAAGCTTTCATTTATTGTGCAGGTTTTAATGGCAAATTAACAATTCCAAATACAGTAACAACAATTGGAGGAAGTGCTTTTACTGGATGTTCAGGATTACGTGGTGATTTAGTCATACCATCACAAATTACAATCATTGAAGATCAAACATTTTCAAGTCTTGGCTGCGATGGAACATTAACACTTCCATCTAAATTACTCTCTATTGGTCAACGTGCTTTTCAAGGAACCAAATTCTCAGGCACACTCAACATTCCAGAAACGGTCACCACAATAAACATGTCCGCTTTCTTAAGTTCATCATTCACTGGATCATTAAATCTTCCACCTAATCTTGAAGTTATTGATCATAGTGCTTTCGCCAACTGTGCAGGTTTGACAGGTACATTAACAATACCATCAAAGATTACAACTATCGAATACGACTCATTCGCAAATTGCATCGGTTTCACTGAATTGAAACTTCCAGCTGGGTTAACAAGCATTGACAATCGTGCATTTTTCAATTGCAATGGTTTTACAGGTGCTTTAGTAATCCCATCAAAAGTTACTGAAATCGGATATGATGCATTTTCAAATTGCACAGGATTCACAGGCTCACTAAATCTTCCATCATCTATTGTTACCATTGAGAATCGTGCTTTTAGAAATTGTACTGGATTTACAGGAGATTTGACACTTCCATCAGATTTGACAACTCTTGGTCAAGAATCATTTCTAGGTTGCACTGGATTTAATGGCAAACTAACAATCGGTGGAAAAGTTTCACAGATTAATGCTGATACTTTTGCTGACTCACATTTCAAATCGATCGATTACTTAGGTAAGAATCCTCCAAATTGTGATGCTCTTGATGATATTGGTATAAATGTCATTAATGTTCCTTCTAATTATGATGGTGACAAATTCTGTAATATCAAAGTTGATAAAAATTTGAACCCCATTCAAGGATCTGGATTAGGATTAGGTGCTATTATTGCAATTGCTGCTTCTTGTGGAGTTGCTGTAATTGCAGTAGTTGTTATTATCTTAGTAGTCATTACTAAGAAGAGGCAAAATAAGGATTATTCAAGTCTCAATGCTCAACTCTTCGCTGATACAGCTGCAGCTTAAGTTTAGTTTAAATTTTAATCTTGAAAAAAAAAAAATTATTGCATTTCACTTTTTTTAAAAAAGTCGTATTGGTAAAATAATATGGTTGTCGTAATTTTTTAAAAAAAAAAAAAAAGATATTTAGCAAGAAAAATTAAAAATAAAATAATTTAAACCTTTGGTGAATTTTTTCCGAGTTTTGAGGGTGAAGATGCTGTTGGCTGTGGGGAATATGATTTCAACTGTCTTTGTGCCATCTTAATTTTGGTTGATTCTATTTGTTTAAGAAGTTTCTCTTCTTCTCTCGTAGCCTTTTCTGTTATATCGTCAATTTTCTTTCTCATTAAATTTTCATCTGCATGGAATTGTGTAACAATTCTCTCAAGGGCTTTACGCCTTCTGCTAACTTCCTCTTGGAGTTTAGAATTATTAACAATGAGTTCGGCTATTTGTTGTTCACTTTTGATTTGGCTATTTTCACGTTCTTGTTTAACTTGGTCAAGCATAGCTAGCATTGACTCTATTGTAGCATCTTCTGGTACATGAGCATTTGGCACTTTTTTATTTTGCCACTTTTTAACAAGAGGAATAACTCTTGTTGTTGAAAATGAATCTTGGGTTGTTTTTGATTCTGTCAACTTTAGTGTCTGTTTCTTTTTTTGGATTTGTTGGAGAAGATCTTTCAATTCCTCTTGTAATTCTTTCTTTTCTTTTTCCCAATTTACGGCTGCAACGTGGGCAGATTCTTGATTTACTTTTTCAGCTTGATCTTGTTCATCTTCAGCTCTGGTTCTATCCATCTTGCCATTAACATCGTCAATTTCTTGTTCTACTAATCTTAATTGATCTTGGAGAGAGACAATGGACTTTTCTGTGTCTAAACGACCGCCGCCAAGTCCATCAGCATCATTTGCACGTTCTAAAAGTGAGCTCAAAGCATTTTGTGCTTCGCGCTTAAGTCCTTCCATCATTCGAATTTCGTTTTGTCTTTCTGTAATTTGATCTTCAACATAATGAAGTTCGCGAGCTGATCGAAGTGATTCACTAGTAACAAATCTAATTTTTTCCTGAAGTTCGACAATTGAATTTTGAGCATCATCGTATTGAGTGCGAATGGTTGTTAATCTATTCTCGGAATTTTTTTGATTATTATCGAGTATTTCTGTTTCAGCTTTTAGAGGAGGTATGAGATCTCTTTTTTCTTTTAAAATGTTTGTGTGTTCCTCATTAAATTCAACAGCTTTGTCTTCGTCTGTATCAATTGCGTGTTCTGGAATAGTTGATGGTTTTAAATATTGATAAAGTTTGTTTGCATTTTGGAATCGTAAAATGTCTGCTTGAAGTTCACTGATACTTAGATTAAGTTGTTGAATTGCAGATTTTTCATCTTCGATTTCATTATTGAGGTCTTGAACTCTGGATTCTTTCTGTGATAATGTAGAAATAAAAGAACCATTTTCATCATTTAACTCTTCTACCTCGTCGTACATCGACTTTTTTTATCTCTATCAAAATTTCAGAAAAATGTAAAAAAAAATTGAATTTAGTTTTTTCTTTGAATGCATTTGACCATAAAATGTAGTTTCAGTTATTAGAATAAACCGTTAAGTTTATTTCCTGGCTATATTCTCTCTTTTATTATCTTATTACTTATCAGGTATTTTTAATATGTAGTTATATTTTTTTATTTATGCATGTATTTATAGGATTAAAACTGATTTATTTATACAAAGGTTTGATAAATGATAATATCGAATTTATTAAAATTATATTATATACCTTATTATTAAGTGTCTATTACTCCCCTCCCGCATAGAAATTATATTAATAGTTTTAACGCTAATGCGGCCTTATAATTTGATATAAAAAAATAAAAATTGACTGACATAGTGATTTTATATCAAACGCATTTTATTAAACCTTCTATCGCATATATAAATTAAAAAATCATTATTTTTTAAATAATGAAGGAATTCAATAACTCATATTTAAATCTTTAAATAAAAAATGTTGAATAATTAATTGATATTGAGTTTGAAATCATATATCAAATGAATTAACTGAGAAACTTGTGGAGTTAGTTTTAATTTCAATCAAATGCAAACAAAATATGTAAAAAGTCTATTTAAATATATATTAAAGATCATGATTGATTCAAATCGTCATCAAATGATTCAATTCATATAATGTTCCAAAATGAATTATAAGATAATAAAGCAATAAAGAGTTTAAAAGATTTTGATGATTTTGAAATCTTATTGAAATTTTGACCTAATCAATTAATCTGATTGAATGAATTTGAAATATCTTATATCTTTTGGTGACCAAGTCCCGCTTAACCAGTTTAAATATGATGATACAATTTCTATTCTTTCTTTTAGCTCAGATGGAAGATTTCTTGCTTCAGGTGACTATGCAGGAAGAGCTGTTATTTTCCAAATTGCTCCTCCAAAGAATTCGAATGGTAAATATCAGGTTACATTTGGTTGCCAACTTCATGCTCACAAAGCAGAATTTGACTATTTTCGTTCTGAGTTGAGTGAAATGAAAATTAATTCTTTAAAGTGGGTGCCATCAAATAATTTAAATCCAAATTTTATAACGTGCAATAGCCATGATGCCAAACTTTGGCGTATTCTTACTAATTCAAAAATCAGCTGGACTCCGAAATCTGGAAATACAATCGATGAATTTATTCTACCAAAGGTTAACAAGGTTGATACAAAAATTTCGTTTGAATATATTAAGTCTTTTAAAGATATTCACTCGGAATATCTTATTGATCTTCAATGCTTATCAGATCAACATTCTTTTTTGATGGTTGATGTTTGTGGAGTTTCTCTTTGGGATTTTGAAAGAGACATTCCAAATGTTACTCTTGTTTCAACATCGCAAAATGACGGTGACATTACAACTTCTGCAACCCATTCATCCTCGCCATTTGCATTTCTTATAGCTGATGAAGATGGAAACTGTGAAATTCTTGATATGCGACAGCAAGCAGAAAATTTAACCCCATCAATTAAAGTAAACGTCTCTAATTCACTCAGGCATCGAGATTATGACGGAATACAAAGTGTGTCTTCCGTTGTGTTTGCTCCAGATGGAAATTCTTTCTTTGCACGTACATTTAGCGAGATTCAACAATGGGATCTTAGAAATACTAACAAGCCAATTTCATCATTGGAAGTTCAATGGTTTCCAAAGCAAGCAGAATATCTTGCAAACGAAGGTAATACCAGAGACCAGTTTAGAACAACTATTACTCCAGATGGAATTGTATTAACAGGGCAATATATGGCCAATTTTTTGGCATGGAATCCTCAACAAAACAAAATTGCAAAATACAAAGCTTATAATCCAAAAACTTCTAGAGAACCCCCAGAACCTGGAAAAGATTTCACCAAAAGAGTTACCTGCACAGAAGTTCATCCAACTTTTAATATGGTTGCTTGTGTTTCAACTGCAGCTCTGTATTTTTACCGATATTGAAAGAATACCCCTCTATTTACTAATTTACTAATATAATATAATTTGTAATTGCTTTTTTTATTAGTGTAGCCGATTGTGATTTTGTATTAGCCATTTAAAGCTATTTGTCCTTAATAGTAAGAGATATCTATTCAAATATTATAATTCCCTAATTGTTTTTTTATAATTATAATAATAATTATAATTAACTAAGCGTTTGAACTATTTATGTTATGTTATATTAAAAAGTGCTATAATAAAAATTGATAACTATTGTGGATTTACTTTTCAGCTCCCCCTGGCATAATTCTTTTTAAAAACTTATTCAATAAGATGAAAAAATTATTCGTATACAGCAATGGCTCCTAACATAGTTTCATGTTCAAGTAAATGTTTTATATTAATATAATTTGCAAGCTAGTCTTTTTATATAATTAATGAAAGCCTCGGATATTGAAATATTTTTCTTTAAAGAGCATAGGATTATTCAAATAAAAAAAATGCTTATGTTTCAGAAGGATTAATCTATTAATATTTTTACTGTAGAAATAATTAATCATTTGGTTTTGGTTTTTTATCGCGTTTTGGAGGACGATAATGATATTGTTTTTCCTTTTTAGCAGGTTCCTCTTCCATAACTTTCATTCCACCAAATACTCCAACGTCTGTCTGTTTTAGTTCCATGTCGATTCTAGGACCAATTTCATGGAGCCTCAAAGCGCATTGTTTTTTGTCATTTTTTGTAGTCTGTATTTTTTCTAAAACAAAATCTTCAATTGTCTCATATTTTGATAAATCGATATCCTGATCTTTCAAAATCATATCTATATTTTCATTTATTTGAAGATCCTTTTTTGTAACCTTATAATGGCGGATTTGAATTATGGAACCTTCTTTATTAATCGAAACAACCCTTTTCATGTAATTCAGATTCAATGCACCAACAAGAATTGAAGGAAAAAGTCCTTGAAACATAGCCGTCATTGCCTGATCGCTATCACTGTTTGAAAATCCGCTCAAAACGAGAAATGGGTCTGCTTTTTCTTTTTTATTAAATGATGTGGTATTGTCAATATCTGCCTTGTGTACGTCAGACATGGTGCAGAATCGTTTGATATCGAAATGCATTGTTGGTCCTCGAGGAAAACGTGCCAAAGATAATGTTGTATTTTCAAGTTGATTTCTTAAAAGAATAAGCATCTTTGCACCTAATGGAGTAGCTGCATCAACAAAATCACGAAGTTTATTCTTACTTCTTGCTCTGAGTTTTGAGAAGGTGTATGGGTGTAATACTTTTTTCAAATCAGATACAAGTTCACGAACGCCAGAGCCAACTTCACCAAGTGATATAACCATTGTCATTGCCTCGTTTTGAGGTTTTTCTTGTTTATCAGGATTCGACTTTACTCTGGGTTTCATATATTTTGAATGACCATTTTTTTCCCCAAAAAAAAGTTCTCAATTTAAAATCTCGATTCAAAAGAAATGACCAAATTCCAAATAATTTCATTAATTTATCAGAAATCGTCATATATACACCACTTTTATCAAGATAAATTTTTATTTTCTTTTTGGTTCCAAACAAAATATAAGAAGAAATTCTAGAAGATAAAAACGAACTACAGATATCCTGGGGTTTTTTGTAACAGATGTTGATTCTACTCATTCTCAGATTTTTCTTCATCTGTGGCTCATCTTCATTAGTAATACATCTTTGTAGCTGATTGGTCTTCATTTGTATTTTGTTATTGTCATTGATTTTTTCATCTTTGATTCGTCTTCATCAATAGTTTATCTTCCTCAATAATTTTTAATTGACCGAAGTTGATGAATCAGAGAATAAGAAGAAAAAATAGAAGATTACAAGCTACTAAAGAAGATTCAAAGATGAAGAAAGATAGCAAACGAAGATAAACTACAAAAGATAATGAAATGATTTCAAATAAATATTGTGTAAATGGTATTTGTTAAATGTTTTCTTGATTTATAAAGTGAAACAAGCTATACTCCAGTGTTTTGTTTTGGTAATTGAATTATTGCACAATTTCGGCTTTGTTGTTGAACTGAAGCCAGCCAAACTCCTGTGCATTATTGTGATATAAACGATGGGACAGGGAAAAGATGCTTATTAAAAAACCTTGTAGTTATGAAAACTTCTTCTGATTAAAATGATAATTTTACCTATTCAAACAAAGATAGGACAACTTTTGCTAATTTTAATAGATTTAATACTGGCTTTATTCTTTCGTCAATCCTTGAGATTCAATACTAGCTTCATTTAGAGAGTTTCAATATTTGAGATTGGTGTATTATAGCATTTTCATACAATAGATTTGGAAACATCCAAAACAACAGTCTTAATTCCTAAATATTCGAAGTCAGATCAGCTGATTGTGATTAAAAGTTAGTTCCACAGACTTTTGATTTTGAAAAATTTTTTTAAAGACCACTAGAAATGGTAAACAGAACATGAAATCAACCAAGATATCGAGATCCACATATCTGGGGAACATACAATCAACATCTTTTTTTTTATCTTCAATTTGATCATTTAAAATGATTTCATCATTTTGATCTTTTCCATTGGAATTGTTCCATCCATGATCTACTAAGAATTTTGGAAATTCATGAAACATTAAACGATGAAGAGCTATTATATGACAACAAGGTATTCCACCAAAATATTCAAAATTAGATTTGCAAATTATCTTCTTCTATTATTATTTTATATGATATTTCCACTTGAAAAGAAATATCTTTAGTAATTCTGTGAAAATAATATTTTTATAATTGTGTCTTCAATTGGAATTCTTTTTATATATTAAATCTCTTCAGTTATTTGATCATGATATAAAAGAGCATCATGAACTTAGTTCTTGATTGAAATAATGACAAAGATCTGATATGAATAAAGCAGTGGACTGTTCTATTAGTCAATCTTTTAGCATAGATTCATTTCATGAGTTTGATTATAAATCATCATTCCATTTTACACATAAAATTGGTTCAGTCCAAATTTTCTCTCAATGATGATATGATCATCAAAAATGAAGTATACAAAGAAATGATTCCAAACTGGTTTCGAATTGGTAGTCTCATTAATTAATCACGGAAAAGATGTAGAGATCGTTACTTAAACTCTCTCTCAGATATCACATTATCTGAAAAAGCAAAGTGTCAAAAGCAAGGTGAAAAATAATTTGAATTTTCATTCTCATTGATGCCACACTCCCCCTATTCCCCTATTTTGGCTCCTTCAGACTTTGAATTTTTTGGTATAATGAAATAAAGTTTGGTTGGCCAGGATTTCGAGACCGAAGAATGAATAATTCAGGCATTATATCATTTTTTTGACAATTTACCAAAAAGTCATGACTTTTTTCAAATGACTTTCATTGAATGGGAAAGAAGACCTAATCAATGCATTAAATCTAAAGGTGATTATTTTTGCTAAATAATATATTTTAATAAAAATTGTATTAAAAAAAACTGTTTTGCAGTTTTTTGCACCATTATTGAACCTCCTATATAATTACGTGCAGCCAGAAATTTTTACACGGGAAACCTCAAATTCCCAAAATGCTCATTCTGTTGATTCACTTTCAGATAACATTAGTCATAATTAATATTTAAATGGGAACTGGTAAGCCTCTTTTAAGCATGTCATTCATGCTTTCCTCAAGGGAAGAAACATTATAACAACAACAATGAACTTCACCTATATATGAAAGAGCAAATATATATTACATTGGTACTATTTCTTTCTCAAGATAACTTCTGGGATTTTTAATTGTATAAAGTATCCCAACGTTTTTCATTTTTTATTTATAATGTATTGAATGTTTATATAATGCTTTATATTTAAAAGCATTAAACGTTTTGGCCGTTACCTCCGGTATTTCAATGATTGAATAGAAGATCGAAACAACACCAAATCCAAAGTGTACTTTTTTATTATCTTTTTTAGGGAAAGGAGAGGGTCACCAAAATTTTCCAGAATGCCTTCTTGCAGGTAATTTTAGACAATCCATTAACTACTCATTCAATGTTATTATTTGTAATTGAAATTGCTTATCAATGCTGAACGAACTTCTTCCAATGATTTCGTAAACTTTTCAATATTGAAATAACTCATAGAATAGAAAATTCAATAGCACTTCTAAAAAAGTTATGGTCAAAAAAAAAAATTGTTGTTTTTTTTGAATAATCTAACCAAATAACAAGGTTAATATTTTGTGAAGAAAATCTCTTATCGTCTTAATGAGCACAAACGACAACTCACGAGCATATGTTCTTTCTGCTTTAACGGGGGATACATTGCTTGTTAGATATTGCGATCAACCTCATAAATATGGAGTTATATTACTTCCAGTTGCGTGTGCTCCTCAATTTTCGATCTTTTTAAATTCAGCAGTCAACGATCCTTTTGCTGTTGAATCTCTCAATTTTTTGCGGGATCACATCGAACATAAAAGGATTTTAATTGGTCCACCTTCGCAATCATACAATGGACCCAAAGTATTTACTCACCAAACGCTTGGCCCGTTGCCAGTTTCAGTTAATTCAGTTCGACTTATTGACGATCCAAACGAAGATATAGATGCCTACTTGATACAAAATGGTTTTGCATGTATTAGAGAGAACGCTCCTCTAAACAACAAAGCATGGCTTGCTCGATATGAACAACTTCAAGAGTCTGCCTATGTGAACAAAGTTGGAATTTGGAGTGAGTCTCGTTCCACAACAATCAATCCTCAAGTTGTTAATCAATTTGAAGCAACTATTATTTCGTTAAACAGTGATTTTACTTTCAAATTATTAGATCCAGGAATTGACGTTGAATTAGCTGGTGTGACAGAAATTAATTCAAAAAGATCATCTGAATTATTGAAAAATTTTAAAATTTTCCTTGGCGAAAGAGTTTTGTTTCACAAAGCTCTCATTCGAATCTTACAAAGATTACCCGGAGTTCCACCTGTTGTTTCAATCTCTATAAATAATTTTGATCTTGCCCACGTTTTACTTGAGAATAATTATGCAGCCATCAATGAAATAACCTCCCATTTACTTGAAAATGAAAAAGAAATCAGACGTAATCTCCAATTAAACACAAAATGCGAACATGAATTTACTGCAAAAGTTATCAAAATATTATCTTCAAATTCTTTTTTGATAGATGATTATAAGACGATTATTTTATCACATATTATTGTTCCACGATTTGATTTCACACGTGAAACAGAAAAATATGGAATAGAAGCTTTCAGATTTTTGAGAGATAAAATTCTTTATCAAAGAGTTACAATTAATGTTTTTGTTGATAATGTTGGCGAAGTATATAGCGTTGTAAAAGTTGGACATCAAAACATTAACTTATTAATGATTAAAGAAGGACTTGCTACAATAGCCAAATCAAGAATTCAGGGAAATCCACCATTTTATGATGAAATGAAAAAAGAACTAGATAGAGCAATTGAGCTAAAAATTGGAATCCATAGCAAACAGAATTCTTACAGTTCAAATAAAATTGGTATAGTTGATGAAATTACATCACCAACAAAAATCAAAATATTTATAGATAACGATTCTAAAATCTTTGATTTACAGAATTTAACCACAACTGACTATTCATATTTTAACATAGTTAAAGCAATTGACATATTAAAATCGAAATACTTACAGCACGATGTTGAAATCAGAAGTGACGGATCTATCGTTGATATAAAATCAAATGAAGATTTGAGAGTTCCTCTTCTTAAAGAAGGACTTGCCATTTTGTCGAAAAACCTATCAGATCAAACTTTAATTTCTGCTGAGAAAGAGGCTAAATCCAAACAAATTGGCCTTCATTCAAATTTAACCACAAAATTAAATTTCAATGACCCAGTAGTAATAACGAACATCATTAAACCAACAATGTTTGTTGTTCAAAGCCAATCTGAAATGATGGCTCAATTACATAACGACTTTGTACAGAATAGTTTTCAAGAAATTGAAAGGCCGAACATAGGTGAAATTTATATTGTTCGAATTAATGGAAAAATTTATAGATGTAAAATCTTGAATGATCAAACTTATTTTCTGATTGATTTTGGATTTGTATTTCCAATTAAAATCGGTAAATTAAGTGTTTGCCCAAATAATATATCTAAAATACCACCACAGGCGTTTTGCGTTTCTTTAAACGGATGTTTAACATTCGATAATAAAGAACATGAAAGTCAAGCAATGAAATTCTTATGGAATGTCTTTGACCAGAAAAATATTTATAATATTAATTTGATTTCACAAAAAGAAAATGGTCTCATTCCAGAAGTTGTTATTTACGATATTCCTACGAAAAACAATATAAATGCAGCATTGTTAAAATGTGGAATTATCAGAATTAACAGCTCTTCAAAAATTAATGATACTGAACTTATTAAAGCTGAAACTGAAGCCAAAAACGCCAAAACTGGAGGATGGTCTCTGAATCAGAAATGACAAATCCACTTAAAATAATCAAATATATATATTAACTGTTCATTTTTATAAAGAAATATATTTGAATTCAATCATTATTTTTTATAACAATTTCAATCAACACTATGATTGATGCATTTATCATGAGAATCAGTTTTTTGTATAAGTATTGCTGTTAATAATCATTACTTCTTCTTTTTCAGGAAATTATCCTTTTTTTTTAGAATACATGATACTATATCACTTACATGATTATAGGAAATACATACGTAAAAAGATAAAATTAATGTTAATCATTTATAACTAGTCAAAAAATAATAATAATATTTTTAAATAAACATTCAAAGCATACCGGCTTTATCAACAGCTGTAATGTAGTTTTTGAATTCATAATAATTGAATTATTATTGTCATTTAATTAAATATTCTATATTATTTATATGTTGACATTCAAACCGCTCAATATTTCTTCAGCAGAGAGACCAGCTTTATAAAGTTCAATAATAGCATTCTTATCAAGGTGATCATACTGTAAAAGAATGCAATTTATTTCGTCTGGTAGATCTGAATCTAAAATTAATGGAGGTTCAGAGTTATAATCATCTTTATGAACCAAGTGGTTTGAATCAACATTTGTTCTGAGTTTAAAGTCTTTGGACCTACAGAAAGGGCACATACGCTCTTGAGGAGGAGGAGGGATAATAGCAGAAAGACATTCAGTGCAGATTCCATGCTCACAACAAGTAGTCTCGTTAATTTTAGCATAGTAATTATAACAAATTGGACAAAAACATTTTCTAGCTCCTGAATCTTCGTCTAAAATAGGATATATTGGGGTAACAATACCATTTCTAATGTTTGCTGCAATCTGTCCTTTATTCCATTTATAGTCAGATCTTTTGTAAATGTTATGAACGACTTCATTTGAAGCTGCATTTGGTGTAACTGATGATAATGTTAGGCCCATTTTTAAAAATATTATAGACAAATATTCATTCAAAAAGGAAAAAAAAAATTTAAATTTTGTGAAGAATTGAATTAAATTTTGGCAACGAATTTTATGGAGAAGCTAAAATCAGACATTTCTAAATATAGAGGAGGCTTTGAAAATCTTATGGTTTCATTACATAAAGTATATCTTGATGTCAATTCAAAAGTTAAATCTGCTCAATATTTCGATAGCGCAATTAAATCAGGAAAAAATGGACTTATGGAGCTTGATAGATTGATCGCTGAATGCATGAAAAATTTATCTGAAAACGAAGATCTTCAAGAAGATCTTATGCAATTACTTGTAAGTTATAGGCCTCGTCTTGAAAATGAAATTAATTTAATTGAAGATGCAATCAAAAATCCAACTGATTATGCAGATGTGATACACGATGATGAACTTGACCAAGTTCTTCAAGATGCTCAAGCAGAACTTCTAGAAATGCTTCAAGACGAAAATGAAAGAATTGAAATGGCAAAAAGAGAACAAATGAGAAAGAAATCAGAGATTGAACAATTAGAAAACCAAAGATTATTTGAACAACAACAACAAATGAAAGATTTTTTCAAAAATTATCAAAGACAGCAACAAGATCAACAAGAGCCACAGAAAAATTCATGGCTTCAAGAAGGTGAGCTACAAAGTTTTCATGAAATGAAGAGAAAGAATTTTGGAAATCAACCCAATTTTGGTTTAGACAATTTTAATAATTTTAATACAAAAGCTAATAGTAACAACAACAACAATAATTATAACAATGATATATACAAAGATGCCTTTCCAATATTTACAGAAAAAGAAGAAGAAAATACAGATAATAGCTATCAAAATGAACAAGAAATAGCCAATAGACTTCTCTCTCAATTTCTTGGAGTACAAATTGGAGATCAAGGTGAAGAATCACAAAACGAAGAAACACAAAACGAAGAAACACAAAAAGAAGAAACACAAAACGAAGAAACACAAAACGAAGAAACACAAAACGAAGAATCACAAAACGAAGAAACACAAAACGAAGAATCACAAAAAGAAGAATCACAAAGAGAAGAAAATAAAAGCGAACAAGCACAAAATGGAGGTGATTAAAATGACGAAACAAAAAATACAGAAAACCAAGACAATGAACAAGCAGAAGGAAATAAAGAATAAAGAAAGTTATACATGAACAACTATTTTCAAATATTTGAAAATAATTAGCGCTTTTGCTTTGTTTTTTTTTTTTTTAAAACATACTGATAATCAATTTTATATTTTTAAAACATATACTTTTATAAAACAATAAAAAACAAAATTTCATACATTTAAGTTGATGAAGATCTTACAACATTAAATAATTGATAAAACTGGACAGGCTTATCTTGATCAGATTGCTGAGTAATTTCAAATTGCTTATCATTTACAATCAGATCATGAACAGTTGGACCAATTTCAACGGTTTCGTACTCAGCATTAAATATCAGATCCATTGCTTGATCAAATATCAAACCATATAAATAGAAATTTGGCGTTTGATTATCTAAAACACATCCATAAAGTGGTCCGCCTAAATTAATTTCGAACTTGATTTTGAAGGAAGATTCAAGTTCTTTATTAATATCATTCATTTTTTCTTTAACTTCAAGAGCGAAAAGAACAGCTTCCTTTGCTTGTTGAACAGGATCATCCTCATAATCAAACAGACCACAACAAGCTACATATAAATTCTCTGCGGTGAAAACTGGATGAACTATTTTATAATGATTCGCAATCTCATCAAAATGATCAAAGTATGAACCAACTAGGCTGATTACTGAATGCGGAAGAAGTGCATGAATAGTCTCAATCATACCGGTTATTTTGGCAATAATGATTGTTGCAGTATTGGAAGCAAACATTGTTGGCCCACTATGAGCATATACCACTTTATAAGCTGCTGCTGGTATAACCTTCCTCATTAATATTTCTGATTTCTTTTGGATTTCAGAAGATTTATTCTTTTGCTTAGATTCTTCAGAAAGATCTCGAAAAACGATCAAAAATGAGGTCAAATCATTCAATTTTTTATATCCTTTATTTGAGTCAATTTGCTCATCGCTGATAGTATCTGTCATATCGTCACCATCATAAGTTAAATTCCAGCCATCATCATTATCATCTATTCCAATTACATAAACATATGATGTTAAAATATTTCTATTTTCAAGCTGGCAGTGAAATGTAAAAGAGTCCCTATATTTCATCAGTCCATTTTGCATCAGATCAATTGTACTTTTCAGTTTTTGAATTCCTGTGTTATGATCTGATAGTATTTCAGAATCTGGTAACGAAGTAAAGAGGGATAAAAAGTTTTGACCAACAAGCTGCTCTTGATTGTAGCCAGACATATTTACAAATGATTGGTTTATCATCTCTATGGTGCCATTTGCATTAATTGACACAACTCCATTTCTAGCAGCTGCAAGAATCGTCTGTGCTTGAGATTGCTTAGTTTTATCATTGAAAGCAAACGAATTTTCGTTGAGAGAGAAGACAGATCCAATTAATTGTGGTGAATTTAATATATCATTAGGAGGAAGGAATCTAATCATTTGTTTTATCCCATCAAACGAAATCCTTAACGATTTTAATGGGCCATAAAAAATACCAATGAAAATCAAAGATGAAACTACTATCCCAATTAATAAAACAATAATCATTAATTCATCAATTTGATCGAAGCTGTCATTGACAAATTGAACTATTTTAACTTGATATGCCTTAATTGAGTCAATCAATCTAAAATCCATTAAAAGAATGTTATCAATATAATCGTCATATAAAAAAGTATTAAATGCATCATCGATTGAATTATTAAATTTATCCATTATTTTGATAAACAAATATTGAAGATAATTAATTGCACGATCAACTGACACACATTTAACATAATCAACAAATGCAGAATCATTTGCACTTGTTTCATCACATGTATCTAGGAATAAAAATTCATTAAGTTCTTTATCAACCCCAATAATTGTTGAAAAAACTTCACTTCCCATCAGAAGCAAACTTTGACTCTGAAAAAGTTGATTTATGGAATGATTAAAAATCTCAATTAACTCAGAGTAATGATTTTCATTTATCACTAAATTAATATAAGCAGTTGATACTCCCATTGCTGCCAATGCTAATCGTGAACCTGATAAATAGTGCCATACAAAACAATCAAGTCTAGAAACTAAGGTTTTATAGTTAATATACGGAATTGTGAACAATATTGCAGCTGGAACTGTGACACTCAGAAAACCGAGAATCGATAAAATGACAAAAGCAACACTTCCTTGAAATATCAGAAGATAAGAACCTTTTGCTAATGGCTGAGGCATTTGATGCAGTTGAATTGGCAAAAGAGATTTTTCTACAACGCTAGGATTCACTTTTTGAAGGGCTTTAATTGTTTCTAAAACTGATGAATATAAATTACAAATTAAAACAATCTGCAAAGGAAGAAAAATGACAATTACAACGACACTTACTAGAACACCAAGAGCTAAATTTGTTGTTTGTTGTGAACCTCCAATATCATCATAAGCATTCACCAAAATATGCCTTAAATTTTCTAAAATATTACCAAGATAAATACTATTGTAAGCTACAGTTAAGCGATTTTCAATTTGATTTTCTGATTTGAAATTAGGACTTGATGATCTAGATGCAGTTCGTTGTGAAAGGGCAGAAATATAACGAAGCATCTGTGAAAAAGTGAGATTGTACACAACTTTTTCAATGCGACTTCCTTTAAAAATTTTCAATGAAAAAATAGGCTTTAATAAAAATTTGCAATAATCATAAATTTTGGGATTTTGGGTTAATGTTTTGAAAAACAATGCACAATACTCAATAGTGTCATCAACAATCGACATAATCGCATTTGTATTACCATAAATCGACTGAATTCTATCAAAATCATCATCTGTCATAGGCAAGGATTCATTGTCCCATTCGCTTGTTATTCTGTTATCTTCAAATGCAACCCGAACACTTTGATAATATGAGTTAAGAAGCAAATCAATCGATGTGTACGAAACTAAATCAAAACTATCTAGCAATTTTATCGAATCATCATTTTGAAATGGCAAAAAGATTGCAAAAAAGATAAACAAACAAATGATTGAAACAAGCTGAACTATATTTAAATTTTCGTATGTTTTAAATGTTTTAAAATTGGCTGATCTTAATGCATTTTGAATACTTATTCGTAGCTGACCTTGCGAAATTGTATCATCAATCAAAGTAGAGTTTTTTTCAACATATTCAGAATCTTTCATTGTAATTAATGAAGGGGCTTGAGCAAGTGTGACGATACTTTGCTTCATAAAGTCATTGGAAATAAAATTACCACGCTTATCCATGATATCTTTTGTCAAATAATGCGGGAAAAAATTGACAAAAGAAAGAAATGAATAATCAAGTCCCATTTTAACTCCTTTTTCAATCATTCGTTTTTTCATTTCCCATTCAATTGAGCCTGTAAAATCTGACAGCCCTTCTATTAAAAAGTAAGTGTATTCGTCAATTGCTTCATAACTATCTGAACATTTGCTGATTATGTCTAGGAACTGATTTTTCATTTTGTGCGATGTATCATAAATATATCGAAATGTGGTGTAGCTGATCGACCCAGATGAATGAATAATTTCTAGCCAAAGTCCTCGGATCGATTCAATAACATCTTTTGAAGTTTTGCGTAGATTATAAAGATGATGATTAATTTTGTTAATATCATGGGTTTGCCTTATTTCGGCTATTTTCTTCGCATGAAAGAGGAAAAAACGTTGAGCAAGATTGAGATTATCGAATTTTCCAATGGCTTCAAGAATTAAATTTAGAAATTTGGATTCAGAGGGGAAAAAAACAACAACACGCGCAACACTAAGCAAAATTTCTTTATTTCTCATACGTGCTGCTAGATAATGTAAAAAAGAGAAATCAATTATATAATTTAAATTTTTTTCAACACCAAGTTGAAGATATGGATGAACATGATAATTATTTTGAAAATGTGCTGTGTCAAAAAAAATCGGCTTATCAATATCATTTAATTGATTTTCAGGTCCAGTTAAAAATGAAATAATTTTTTGATTTCTTTTGTAAAACAAGTATCCGTAAATAGGAATCGCTAAGACAGCTACAACTAGCGGAACAATAAAGACATATTTCATTGGGAAAAAAGTTGTGAGAATAATTCGAAAACTGAACATAATTTGCTGAATTATTAAATAAAAATTAAAAATTGAAAATAAAAAATTGGCATAAGAATGAAAAAATGGATACATTTGAAGAAGAAGAAATAAGAAAATATAGGAAAGACCAATTGAAAAAGTAAATATAAATTGAAACCAAACAGGAAGTCTAGATAAAATTGGCCCAAGAGTGCATATATTTAAAATCAAATAAGATAACTTGCGAGAATAAGGCGACCATTCAATAAAAAAACAATTTGAAATGATAGAGGAATATGATTTAAAATTAATTGATATTACGTTCACAGTTACCATAACGATATAAATAAATATATATATTATAAATATTATTATTGATGATGGAGTGGTATTATTAACTAAATCAATAAAAGATCTTGAAAGAAATGAGCCATAAACAGGACAAATGATTGGAAAAATTGAATAAAAAAGGAACAATAAAATATATAAATGAATTTTAAGAAAGCAACGCGTATTTCGGTATTGAAAATATAAATATATTGTCCATATTAAAAAAATCAAAAACAAAACAATTCCGCAAATGTAATACACATTTGCATTTTTGTATTTATGAATTCTAAAATCTATGATTGAGGCAAACCCATCAATTAATACGTTTTCACGAATCCAAATATGAGTTGAAGTAAGCCAAAAAGATGCGATAAAAGTTTGAACAATAATAATTATATCAATAAAATTGTAAAGAATATGATGCTTTGCTCCAATAAAATTGATTTCGTGAAATAAATGAAATAAAAAATTATTGGAAAAAGAAGTTTCTGGGCTATCTTCATGATATGCTTGTAATTGTAAAGCTGCATTGACGTCTTCTTTTACGAACATTCAGCTCTTTTTGATTACTCGTTTTTCACCAAAAATCCAATAAAACTTTTTATATGTGCTTTATGAAAAATTAAGAAATTTTTTTTTTTTAGATTTTAAAAATTTCCAATGATTTTCCATAATGACATCAATTTCTGAAGAAGATATTGCTTGGAATGACTACTATTTTCTGAGAATTTTAAGCAATAATGATACAGTTAGACTTGAAGCAAATTCAAAATTACTTAACCGTATTGAAAATGATCCTAATTATATCATTAATTTATTTGAGTATTGCATCTTACGGATCAATTGCTCATCATCAAAACAATCGCTTATTTATATATCTAAGATTGTAGAAACACAACCAAATTATTTTATAATTAATTATCTTGAAATTAAACCAAGATTAATATCTCTAATCAATGCTATCAAAGGTATCACTAGATTATATGAACAAAGATTTCTTGGACATATTATAAATACTTCTGTTGATGTTCTAGTAAATTCAATAAATAATCAAGAAGAATTAGGAGAAAAACTAGATTTTTTTGAAAATTTATTTATCACATGTCAAAATGATTTAGAAACCAATCCTCTTTGCTTTTATTCAATACAATCTGTTAAACATTTTCATCATGTTAATAATGCAATTATTATTATGATTCTCTATAGACTTATAGTTGAATACTATCCAAAAACATATGATTTTGATCTTTTGAGAGATTGCATTTATTATTTTTGCCATTATGATGGCTTATTGAATGCTTTTGTTGATAATTATGAGCACATTATATCATTTATTTTACAATTTGCTCAAACGTCAAACATACTAGAACCAAACCAATTTGACGCTTTTTGGTGCTCAATTCAAGAATTAAACATCAATGAATCAAGCCCATTTTATGACCTTGCAATTAATTTTCTTCAATCATGCCAAAACATTGATTCACGCATGATATTAATTAACTTTATTGATGAACATGCTACACTAATTTTGCCTAATCAAGTTGAATTTTTGTTTTATTCTTTATATGACACAGTTTCTCAAAAAGAAGACATTAACTTATCGGATTTTTCATTAATTTCTAAATTTTCAATAGTTGACTTTGACACATTCACATTCGCTTTTAATTTTTCACGCCAATTGTTAATTAAAAATAATTATAAAGATGATTTGATCTATATTTTAATTAACTGGTGCTTATTAGAACAATATCAACTCCAAATTACTTTTGTTATATCAGAAATCGTACAAAATTTCATGAAGTTATTAATTAAATATTTGGATAATTCTTTTGTTCAACAAATTATTTTATTATTCCTATCAAATGCAATAAATATTTATCCAGATAATGAAAAGGTGAAAGAAATCCCACAATCTTTAATACATCAGGCTACTCTATATCAAGAAAAAAGTTTTGTTGAGTCAATATTATACACTCTTACATCCGGAGTTCCATTAATTGATCTAAAAAGCTTTTTTAATGATTTATTAAAATTGTTTTGTTCTCAAGTTTCAATAATAAAACCTAAAACTGCATCTTGCTATTTTCTTGCACTTTCAACATATTTACCAATAGGTCGTCTTTTCCCAGAAGATAAATACAAATCAATCTACGAGCTAATCCAACAATTTCTTCCATTTTTCAATACAACAAAATCCATTCGCTTCACTTTATCTGTTTTTATTTTTAAAATGTATATTATTGATCAGGAACTCATTAAGGATATTTTAATTCCAGCTATTCGAAACTTTTGTTTTGCTATAAACTGTGACTTAAAATCAGATATCCTACTTCAAATGAGTAGTTGTCTAGTAAAATTTATCAAACTTTTTAAAAAGCAAGCATTTCTAATTTTAAGAGAGAACAATTTTTATCATGAACTATACACAGCAATATTCAACCAAAAAACTAATTTTTCAGTTCACCCATATTTAATTATTCTTTATTACATCTATAAATATGACAGAGCCAATTTTAACGAACATAATTATTTTATTCATAACATATTGAATGCTTTTTATGAAGGAAAAGGAAAAGATATGACAATAATAATTAAAATCATACCTAAATTATTATATAAAATTTCGGATCTATCAATTATTGAAGAAATAGTCAAGCATATTGAAGATAAATTATATATTTCCATAAGCAAGATGAACACTGCACAATTAATTGATATGATTGACATATGCTCATCTTTTATAAAACCATCACATGTTTCAAAAAGATCTAATATATTTAAAGACAATTACTCAGAATTAATTACTAGAGTTGTTGAATTGCTTTCCAATAGTGCGAACAAATTGATCTTATTATCATCTGAAAAGAAAAATAACTTTAGAATCTTTTATGAGCCAATAGCACAAATATTTTTATCTCTTTGCTCATATAATTCACCAATAATTCACACTTTCTTTAATTTTTTATACCAATCTTTTAATCTTCAACAAGAAAGCAACAGCCTTCAAAATATGATTGCAGAATTTGACATGTTTTTAGATATTGGTAATAGCATGATGGATTCCAAAATTATTCAAGCAGAAGAAATTCAAATGATGGTTTCTCTTTATCAAAAAATTCTCACCGATCCAGAGTTGATAGAAATATATGCAGATGCATATATTTCGATGTCACATTTAGTTCTAGTTGAACCAGAATTTATTCGACCATTTATTGAACTTTTATGTCAACATTGGAAAACGATCAGTGATGAATATGTACTTAATATTCTTTGTGCACTTTTCTTAATGATATTTTCTAAGATTAACGATTCAAAAGAAAATCAAACAGTTATTGAATTAGTTATAGAAATCAATGATCGATTTACACCTACTATTGAAAATTGTAATTATTTTATTGAAGCATCTCTTGAATTTTTAAATAATTATCCAAATATTCCACTTGCAGTCAAAGAACGTTTCTTTCATTCATATGTTATTTATATAAGTTATCAAAAGTATGCATCAAATATTTTCAAAGTTAAACAAAATAATCATGACAAATTAATTGACAAAATTCGAGAACTGATTCAAGAAATTCCAACATGGAAAGAAATTTTTGAAAGTTGCTTTCCAGGATCACCACGAGCGTTAAGAGGCTCATTAGAAATGATTGGGATCCCAATTGAAACCAATCCAAATCCTGATCAAAAAATTTAAAAATATATTTTGCTTTTTTTAAATAAAACTGTTTACAATGCATTTATCACATTCAGAAAGTTTTACTTCTCATTCCCAAATTTGATATTCTATGACATTATCTGAAAATTTTGATTTTTGAAATGCTATTTCTTTATTATTTTCTAGTATTGTTATATTAACAAGATAGACTTTATCAAATGTTTAATAAACTATTTTCTTGGGAAAATGTAAAAGTATTTGAGAAAAAATTGACAAAGATTGTGGAAATTCCTCTATACCAAGTAATATTCAATTACATAACAAGTTTTTGGCTAAATATTGAGCATATTTATCTATTCAATTTAGGGAAATAACAAAGTCAAATCTGACAAATTTTTTAAGGCTTTTGAAGATCGATTAAATTAACAGATCTTATAATTTATATTATTATTTAATAACTATAAATATGTATTTAAATAAAATAAATATTCAAATGATAATTAGATATTATTATTTTTATATATATTGCAAATTCAATATACTAAGACATTTAATAATTCAAAAAGTGTTATTATGTAAACATAATGGAGAGTATTCAATACTAATTAAATCATATTCTATTTGATATAAAATATAATTTAACTTGATATATCAAGAAATAATCAAAATTAGAGAGGTGCGAGAGCTGAGGACATATATCAGATTTTTATAATATTTTAAAAATAAATATATATTTATGTTTAAAATAAAATTACAAAATATTAATGGATTATTTTTGGATGGGAATAAAATATGAATGTTTTAAAAAATTGAGAATAAGTTAATTCAAAATAAAATAAAAATTCAATTTATTTTTGGTCATATTATTATTATAACTTTAGAATTATCTCATTTTATTCTTGGCCAAAAATTTAGGCGTCAAATTTTAACCAAATATTTTATATATGTATAAAATATAAATGAATATGTTAAAACTCTTATATTATTGATGTATGACGATATTTTCCATTTTAATAGCATTTCTTTTCATTTTCTGCTCTGCACAATAACTTGTTTATTAAATTTATAAGTAAAGACTATTAACCATTTATTGTTATAATTATTTTTACGATTAATAAATTGATTCATAAATCATGCTTTTGTTAAATTGATTTTTTTATGATTTTTGATGGTGTTAAAAACTTTTGTTTTTAATATTTTGTGATGATGAATGATTATATTTTATAAATAATACTTATATATATAAATATTTTTGAAATTGTTTTTGAAAAATATTTTTTATTTATGGAGATAAATATAAATTAAATTATAAAAAAATACGTTATTTTAGCTCTCGCACCTCTAAAATTAGGGATTTTGAGATATATTGAAAAAGTGACATATTTAAGAATATATATGGTCGCAAAATTCAAATCATGAAAACCAATAATAGGGATTTATCTTTTAATATTCACTTTTATATAAAACATTGATATAATAATGCAATTATAATATTTTAGCAGCAAGCATTTTTATAAAATAAAAATAAATAATGATATTTTTGTAAAAAATCTATTTGAAATCAAAGTATTATATATTTCTGAATTTTATTCTTTGAAAAAATTGAAATTAATGCAAAATTGAATATAAAGCAAAAAATATGATTTCAGTGATAATTCTACCCCATATATATATTATTAAGTAAATAAAGAAAATAATAGTATTATACAATAATAATTAAGTTTTAATATCCATTATATACCAAAATACTTATTTATTTTTAATTATATCTAAAAATTTTGCATATATTTCAATAAATTTATATTATAATATAAATAATATAATATAAATCATTTAAAACACTAAAATAATATGATATACCCTTAAAATAGATAAGATATAAATATATTAAAATAAACAAAAAATTCTGAATACAATTATCCCAGATAATTTATTTAAAAAGTTATTCATTATTATTAAATAGGGTTTTTAATAACCGATTTTTAATTGAAAATATAATTTGTAAAACATACAAAATCAATTTTGTATATTATTAAATATTTTAATTTGTACTAGCTTATTACATTTAAAAATAAATTAGTAATATTAGTAATATAATATTATAAATAATTAGAAAATATTATGGAAAATTATATCAATTAAACAAATTATGCAAAAGTTATTTCTTATCTGAATTAAATATTAATATTTATTATATAGCTATTATATTTCGACAAAACTTATGAGTTGATGAATCTGTGCTAAAATTTAAAAATCTCTTTTTTAATAGAAGTAATCGACAAAATAAGAAGCATTTCTTATTTTTACTATAATTTAATGTATAATAAGATTTTTAACTCGCCTATATCATATATGTGTACTCATTATATAGTAATAAAACTGTTTTTTACATAAAATATCAAACTTGGAATAAATTAAAGAATTAAATAATTATAATAAAAGCTAAAAATTTGAAGCAAATATGTAAAATGAATAAAAATGGTGTTAATATATCATTATTTTGAGGTTGATTAGAAAATTATAGGTTAGTGAAAATTAATATAATAATCATAATAATAGCCATATTTCTTTTTTTTTCACTCAAAAAGATATCATATATCATTTCCACTTTGGAGTGAATAATATAATGGTAATAATGATATTATCTTAATTATTTACTGGAACGTTTTAGAAGGCATTTACATTCCCCTCTCAAATAATTGAGTTTAATTTGAAAGGGGATTCAAATTTCAGAATTTTTGAGCGGTTTCTCAAAACCTTATTATTAAATTTGCTATTTATACTTATTCAGTTGTACTGCAAAAACAAATCCAAAAGCAAATAACTTTAAACGATATTAATAAAATATTTACAAAGTATGATAAAATTACAGAAAAAGAACTTATTGAAAGATTATCCACACTTTGGATTTCTAACTTAAATATTTATTTAAAGGTGTGGAAAATTTAATAAAATTTTGAATTAGCATTGATTGAAAATTTGGAAACCCTCTAGTATAATTGAATGAAATTTGAATATTTAAAATATAAAAATTTAATAAAAATATATGTTTTTGTCAGAAGAAGAAATATCTTGGAACGATCATTATCTTTTATCTGTTTCAAATCCATTGAAAGAAATAAGAACAGAAGCTGAATATCAAATTTTAAATCGAGCCAAAACTGATTCAAATTACATTCTTGTTTTATTAGAATATTCTACATTAAGAATCGATAACAATACTGCTTTTAGTATGGCACATATTGTTATCTGTAAAATTATAGCTCATTTTCCAAATTACTGTTTGCAACTTTTACCTGGTTTTCAATTAAGATTGCTAGCAACGTTTAATGCTATTAAAGATATTCCTGGTTCAAGAGGACAATTCATACTTTCAAATAGTGTTAACACTTTACTCAAGCTGTTGATTAAATTAAAACAAAGTGGTCATGAAGAGTTAAATGATAATTTACTTTTTTTTGAAAATTTAATTAGCGAAAGCATGAATGAAATAAATACTCTTCCATTTGCTTTTTACACACGACATTTTTATCGTAATTTCTCTCATTTGCAGGAAGATTCAATCTTATCAGTAATTCAAAGAATCATAGGCGAATATTTTCCAATTACGAACGACTTTAATTTAGTTATGGAATGTATTAAATATTTTTGTAAATATACTTCAAAAATGAGTATTTTTAGTGAATTCTCCGAAAAAATATTTTTATCAATCTTCGAATTTGCATCAAATTCAAATAAATTTGATCTATATCAGTTTAAATCTTTTTGGTCTGCTATACAAGATATTAATATTAATAGATCAGAGCCATTTATGCCAATTGTTATTAATTTGATGAAAGAACTACAGTATTGTGATCTACGAATGGTCCTGTTTGATTTTTGCGAACAAAAAGTTTCATTAATTAAACCAGAACAAGTTCCTTTTCTTATTGAATGTTTTTTTACTACCATTTTAAATGGATTAGAACTTGATTTCCCAAATTTTTCTTTTTTATCATCATTAGCAGTTGTAGATTTTAACTCCTTAGATTATATATATAATTGTGCTCGTCAAATATTATCAAAAAATACACAAAATGCTTACGTTGTTTATTTATCGTCAGTATTAAGCATAATCGAATCACATGAACGCACAGAACATATTTTACCTGAGGTTATAGAAAATTGCATGAATTTGTGCATTCTTGCTTTACAAAACAATTTAATAGATATTATAAATTTAACTTTATACATTTTGGCGGAATCTTTGTGTTTTGTAAGCGTTCCTATAGTCAATAAAATTCCAGAATATTTGATAAACCTCACTGAACAATTTTATTACTCACAATACGTTTCTGCGATATTAAGCGCAATTGCATCAAAAGTTCCATATAATATTGATATACACTATATTTTTGATAAACTAATGGGGCAGTTTTGCTCACATGCTAACGATATAAATCCGTATAATGCAGCCCATTATTTTCTTGTTTTATCAAGTTATCTCCCAGCAGGCCGTCTCTTCCCAGAAGAGAAATATAATCCAATACGTGAATTAGTTATTCGTTTTCTCCCAAGCTTCAATAATACTACAAAAAAAAAACGAATTCTCGCAATATCCTTATCAATTTTTATATCCAAAATATATGTTATTGATCAAGAGAATTACAAAGATATTTTAATACCAGCTATTAAAGTTCTCTGCAGTGCAGTTTCTTATGACGTGGGTCTACATATTTTAGATTTGGCTAGCCAAGAGATTATTCACTTTACAAAACTTTTTAAACAAGTTGCTTTTGATTTATTCAAAGAAATGGATTATTATTCTCAATTATATCAAACTTTATTTAGTAATGAAGCCAGTATTAATTTTTCTCATCCATATATGACTGTTCTTTCATATATATGCAAATACGATAGAACAAACTTTCAAGGACGATACGATTTCACCAAAAAAATAACATGTGCTATTTTGAGTTCTAAAGATTCGTATTTAACTTTAGTTATCCAATATGCAAATAAGTTCATATACCAGGCTCTAAATAAATCTTTCTTTGATGTTCTATTAAATGCTGTAAAATTATACGTTAATAATTCTATTCAAACTATGAATATTAATAAATTAAAGAGCTATATCTCAATTTATTTTGCTATAATTAAACCATCGCATATTTCAAGACGGATGGAAGCAAAAGATCAAACAGACCAAATAAATCTATCGTTTGTTCAAGAATTAATTGACGTCGCAACAACTTTAATTTCTCTTTCACTTAAAGAGAAAAATTACTTTATAAATTTTCTTGATCCAATTTTTAATATAATGATAGCTCTTTGCCCTTACAATTGCGATATTATTCATTCTTTCTATTCACTCTTTTTCCAATATTTTAATCTTCAACAAGAAAATTGTAATATTAAAAACATGATATCTGAAACTGATTATTTTATGCTTCTTGGTAATAGCATGATGGATTCCAAAATTATTCAAGCAGAAGAAATTCAAATGATGGTTTCTCTTTATCAAAAAATTCTCACCGATCCAGAGTTGATAGAAATATATGCAGATGCATATATTTCGATGTCACATTTAGTTCTAGTTGAACCAGAATTTATTCGACCATTTATTGAACTTTTATGTCAACATTGGAAAACGATCAGTGATGAATATGTACTTAATATTCTTTGTGCACTTTTCTTAATGATATTTTCTAAGATTAACGATTCAAAAGAAAATCAAACAGTTATTGAATTAGTTATAGAAATCAATGATCGATTTACACCTACTATTGAAAATTGTAATTATTTTATTGAAGCATCTCTTGAATTTTTAAATAATTATCCAAATATTCCACTTGCAGTCAAAGAACGTTTCTTTCATTCATATGTTATTTATATAAGTTATCAAAAGTATGCATCAAATATTTTCAAAGTTAAACAAAATAATCATGACAAATTAATTGACAAAATTCGAGAACTGATTCAAGAAATTCCAACATGGAAAGAAATTTTTGAAAGTTGCTTTCCAGGATCACCACGAGCGTTAAGAGGCTCATTAGAAATGATTGGGATCCCAATTGAAACCAATCCAAATCCTGATCAAAATTTGTAAATAAAATATTAGATATATTATTATATTAATTGTATCCAAAAACAATTTTTTAAATATTCTATTTTTATAAATTATCAAATATACCAATAACTATAAAAACTATTGCTCATTAAGCATTTCTTTCTTTGCCACTTCTTCGATTAACTCTTGGTGTTCTGTTGACATCTGCTTTGAAAAACGATTAATATCATTTCGAACGAGTTTCAATAAATTGACCACTTGAGGACTCAATCCAGCTAAACTACCAGATGAGCCTCCAGTTTCAATTATTTTCTTTTGCCTACTTATTAATTCTTTCATATTTTTAATGCTTTCACTGAACAAATCAACCGCATTTTGTGTGATAGAATCGCCATTTACTTTCCATTGAAGAAGAGATGATATTTGTGGCTCATTTCTACCATTTCCAAACTCTTTCCAAATGCTATGAATAACTAATTGAAGTTGTCCAATACATTTATTGATATCAAATGAATCAATTTGATTATTCAGTAAAGATTGATTATTATTTAACATACTCCTTTCATTTTCTTCTTTAATAAAACGAGCTAAATCGCCAACAACAGGTGTATCATACTTCTTTTGAAGCATTGTTAATTTTTTCCTATCTTCTCTAGAAATTAATGGATTATTTATATTCTCAAATTTTATTCCTTTACAGTTACTCAAACAAATATTAGCACCTTTTTTCATATCATTAATAATTGATGAACCAAATTGTGCTAGTTCCTGAACTTGTTGACGATTTCCACTGTTAACTGATCTTGCTAATGCAAGAATAATACCAATAAACCTTTGGAAATTGTTTGCCATTCCTTTGAAACATTCATCAAAGTCATCAATAAATGCATTAATCCTATCATCAACTGTGTTAAGAATTTCATTCATTCCATGTAAAAGTTTCATCCTCATTGCTTCTTCATTTTCAAGGGCGTTTCTGAGCTCTTGGCTTTCATTTTTCAATTGCCCATTTTCTCGTTTGACAGGGGTTGTTCGAATTTGATCATGCAGCAATTTTTGATTTTCTGATTTTAAGGCTTCAATTTCTGAACTTTTCAGATTTTTAAGTTGATTATTTTCTAATTGAAGTAATTCTATTTGATTTTTCAAATCATCAATGATCAATTTATCATCATCACTGTTATTGACATTATTTAGAGAAAATCGAATAGGTGTTGTAGCCATTGTATTAAATCTAGGCTGTCTCCTTAAATTGTCAATTTCATTAGTAAGGTCATCATATTCACCTTTAATAACTTCAATTTGTTGTGCTAAACTTAAATTTTCATTTTGGAGATTATCAAGATCACGAAGTAGAGAATCGTTTTGTTTTTGAAGTTCATCATTCTTTTTCTGAAGAGAAGACACTTTATTTAATTCATTCATAAGACTATTGATTTTGGAATTTAATTTTTCGTTGAGGAGACTATACAAATCATCAACATCTTTGGTTAATTTTTCATTTTCAATTTTAGCATCATTCCATAAAGAATCAATATTATTTGTTGGAGATTCAATTTTTTTCCTGGGGCTGAACGATGTCGATGTTACAGTTGGGCTATTATTATTATTTCCTGAATTTAATCGGTTAATTGATGATTGTATTGCTCTCTTTTTGCCTTTGAGATTATGATTTTTCATTACCAGTTCATCATAATCATCTGCTTTCATTTCTTTTTGATACTGGAGCTGAAGTTTCAATTTTTGAATTTCAGCATTTAAATTAAAAATTTGATCTTTTAATTCAGATGTATTACGATTACTGCTGGTTAATCTCATTAATTGCTCATTTAATTGATTATTTTGCTTTTGAAGATCAGCATTTTCTTTAATGAGGGCTTCAATTTTTGGAAGCACATCTCTAAAATCAAGAACACTTAATGCAATCATTAACTTTGAGTTTCCATCGTTAAGTTTATCATTTGCATCTTTTAATTGTTCATTATCTTCTTTTAATTTGATATTTTCATCCATTAATTGATTATTTTTCTTTGATAACTCTTCAAGTTGAGATACAACGTTATTCATATCATCAAAATTAATATGATCCTTCTCAAGCTGAGCATTTTTTGATTCTAATTCATTGATTATATTTTGAGCATCAGCTAAATGATCATCTAAATCTTGCTGTTTCTTCAAAGCTTGTGTTAAATTGGTAACTTTTTGCAACAAATCATTATTTTCTTTTTGATACTCTCCGATATCATTTGATAAAGAATTTACTTTTTGATTAAGTGATTCATTTTCTCGAAGAAGTTCTTTTATTTTATTATTCAATTCTAAATTATTTATATTAGCTTGCGCCCCATCATCAAAAAGGATTGATGATTCCACAACATTATCATACTGTTGATGCTCTTTTTCTTTAAGTTCATTCATTAATTGAAGGTTATCGTCGAGTGCTCTAGTTAATTGCTGTTTTAAGGTAGGCGATTCAGGCGGAATTCTACTACCATTTGATGAATTTGCGAGTTCTGAATTTTGCCCTATTTCGGCTGTTAATGTTGAAATGTATTTTTTTTGGTTGGTTACTAAGTCGATAATATCATCTTGAACATTCCTCGATTTCAAAAACATTCTAAATTCCTTTTGAAGTTCAAATAACAATAGTTTTAGCGTAAAATTTTCATTTGAAAGTTTTGATACATGCGTCTGATAATCACGAACCGTAATAAAAGGAGAATTTTCAATATCAGATGTCGATATCATTTCTGAATCCTGAAAATCTCGATCATTCTTTCGAGGAGTTGTGTTCATTATGCCAAAATTAATAAATCTAAATCAAAATAAATTATAAACGTAACTAAAATTTCAAATGATTGAAAAAGTTTAACAATGATCAATTTAGAATCAATATCAATGGGACAGTCTCATTATATTTATCATATTGAACGATAGCAATTAGAACCAATAGCATCTCTTCTTTAATTTTCAATTCGATCAGATTAAAATGCTGAAAGAAAAAGATATTCGAAATTCATTTTGACTAAAATTTTTTAATAAAAAGACGATTTGATTGTTTTCAAAAAATTATATGTATCAATCAAAATTCATTTTTATTAAATAACTTCAAATGCTAAAATGAAAATATTTTTTTTCTCATAATAAATATAAATTGATATAGTTGGAAAGAAAATCATAATAAGCAATTATTCATCAATAGTAAAGAAGTAATCTAATAATTGATTAATTGATGCTAAAACATCATTAAAAATATCAATATTGATGTCATTGAATATATTTCTTAGATAAAGTAGAGTTTGATGTAAAATCATTGGATATTTATTACCATCAGGACTTTCTTCATGAATGAACAGCAATATGTAAGATCCTTTGAGATTTGGTATTGATTGAATATTTTTCATAACTAAGTTTAATTCGGGCAAAATCATCATAACTTCACCAATATTTATTTCAAATACTGTTTCAGATTCACTTACTTCTTCTACAGTTTTGGAAATTGAATCTAATAATTTTGTTATAAGATGAAACGATTCTGTACAAGAAATAAGAGATAAATTATCACATTCAGCATTATATTGAGTAGCATCGTCTTTAACATCGAGCAAATCTGTATAAAATGGAATTTGCTTTTCAGTATTTGTATTAAATATAATTGAAGCTTTCTTTTCAATAAAATAAGTAAAGAGGAATCCGTGAGCATAAGTATCGAAAAGATTGAAAAAGACTGAAAATTGTTTAATGAGATCATTACTAGAATATATAGAAGTCTGGCCTTTAAATGGAACATTTGAATCAATAGCATCAAAAGCATCAATATATGCTTTTAATGCTGCTTTCATCCTATCATCATTTGATTCGACTAAGTTTGATGTTTGCAATATAAATGAAACTAAATTTTGAACCTCAAAATTGGCGATTGCGTCTTTTACTTCATCTTTTTTTAATTTCTCGATTATTTCATCTATTTTACTTAAGCGATCTTGTGAATGAATATTTGAACTATTTATAACTTCCGTTAAAATTATTTTGCCATTTTCATCAAGATATTTTTCATAATTAGTAAAGAAACTTTTATCCATACTTCCACTTTTTAATTTTTCCAATGCAGACATAAATTCTCTTTTTTTCCCTTCATGAAATTTAAAGTTTAAAATCAACAATTGCATGATATGAGGAGTTAATTCATTATTAAAGAAATTTAAAAAGCATTGGACAAAATTAGAGACCATTTTATCATTTTCAGCTTCTTCATTTTTATATTTCAAATGAACATAGCTTTTTAAATTATAACAATTGGTCATTTTTGTTGTTGCTTCTAAATTTCTAAGCGTAGTTTGCAAAGGCGAATAATCATTCAGTAATGAAAGAACTAAGTGTTCCTTTGTTTTTTTTTCTGCTGCTTCTTTATCTGGATTCTCAGATTTTCCTTTGAAAGTTTCAGTATCATTAAAAAATCCGTATTCAAAAGCTATTGTTAATAAAAGACCAGTATCTAATGAATGACTATTTGGTTGTGAAAAAACGTTTTTTGCTATGCCATCCAATGAAAAACCGAGTATAATTGATATAATAACAATATCAAGTTTTGTGAAAATTGCTGGAAAAGAAGGTTCAGTAGAAAGAGCCCGATTGAAATAATTTGGAGATGAATATGTAGGATTTTTAAGAAACTCATCGAAACTTGAATCAAAGAAATCTGAAAGATTTTTAATTTTCTGACTTGTTGTTTCATTTCCATTAATGAGTGAATATAATTCATCCAAAAGTATGCAATTATTAGTGTCATACAAAATTTGGTTGGATACAAAATAAGGCGAGTATCGCCAAAGTTTAACAGATCGGATTAAAATTTCTTCGGTAATCAATTTTTGGAATTCTTCTTTCGGTATCCTTTCTTTCAAAAAGATCAAAGCATCGATTTGCTGTTTAGCTAGATGATTAAGACTTGATTGAAAAGAAAGTTGTAATGCTTCCATAGGATGAATAATGATTGTTTTATGTTCGTATTCATCTTCTTCTGTATACAGAAAATTGAGGAATAGTTGATGAAGTGAATCACGGAAATTCATGTTGTGCATAATAAAAGATATAACAGATTTTTTTAAAATATCATCTCGGATGTTTATTGGAAAATATTTTTCATTATCTTTTTTTTGTATTTTTTCATTAAGAACGGGATAATTCTCAAATTCTGTTATTTCATATAATTTTATTATAAAATTCTTGGCGTCTTCTAATGCTTTGTTATAAGAAAAACAGTGAAAAAGGTTAGGAAATGTGTTATTCCAAAAGTAAAAATGAAAGTCTTGATTTTCTTTCATAAAAAGATAAATGTTGTAAATTTGTTTCAAATAAAAAAATACAGTATTTGGTTTCGGATTATCCTTTTTGATATGATATGATATTTCATTCAATCTAAAATAAGATGAAGGTTGATTTAACACTATTTTTAAAAAAAATGGAATTAAAAATTTTGGAGATGTGATAATTCGATTAGGCTCATTTGCTGTTGGACTTTCATTATTATAAAAATACTGTTTATATTCATCTTCATTTGAAGGCTCGATATAAAATCCTCTAGCGTTCAAGTCAATTTGAAATTCTTGTAGATTGATAATCAGATTTTGGTAAAGTATATTTTTATGAGCATCACTGTATAAAACGGGTACTTTTCTAATCAACTGTAAATTTGTATCGCTTTCTGCGGAGCTCATTGATAATTGCTGCTTTTGGTTGTTTTTATAAGATTTGACATTTATATAAAAAATCCAATCTATTCTTATCTTGAAAATTTTATGTCAATATCTGTTTTTCTTTATGAATTTGATATTAAAAACGGGCCAAAACTCGTTAAATCTATTGTAGATCATGAATTTTCGAAAGAACAATTATTATTAATGTCTCAAAATTCATTTCCAGAGTCAATTTCATCAAAAAAGAATGAAAATACGCTGTTTTTTACTTTTACTATACCAAATACATCTTTTTTTTGCTTTTCTCTTTATATTACTACTATCAATATTTCTCATCCACGTGGTCATACGCAGAATACTTTTATTATTGTAACGGATCTTCCATATTATACACCATTTTATCATTTTTTATTGTCATCTTTGTCTTTAACTGAAAATTCTTCTTCAATGACTTTATACGATATTCTAATAATTTCAGGAGACTTTTTAAAAAAATGGGTTAAACAACTAATATCTTCTGAAGAAAAACGTATTGACTTGCCAATGTTTGTTTCTTCCCTTCCTGTTGCTGAACCTTTAAAAGAAAGTGATCTTTTTGAAGATATTCCAATATATCTAATAAATAATGCGTTTTTAGATATTGATGTTTGCTCTGCATTAGAAGTTTATGATTTAATTAAAGCAGGAAGGACAATAGATATTCTAAGGCTCTGGGAAATTTCATTATTTCATGAAAACTTAATTGTTTTTGGGGCAAATGCATCTTTTTCATCGAATGCTGTTCTAGCAATTTCATCATTTTCTTATCCAATTCCAAACAAAAACAAAATTATACCTTTTATTTCATTTACAGATTCAAGATTAATGCCTCAAAACATCAAAACGCTTTCATCAAATTCAATCATTGGAATTTCAAATCCATTAATAATTGAAAAGCTAAATGAAAGTGGTAATATTTTTCCCAATATCTTTAACATTGGATTTTCCAAAGATTTACATCATTCTTCAATTGAATATGAAAATGGTCTCGTAAACCAAAGACCAAAAAAATGGGATTATATTTCTCGTCAAGAAAATGTAACTTCAAAAATGATTAGAAAATATTTATATGAAAACACTATAAAAGTAATTAAATCAATTCAAAAAGCATTTTTCAATTTATGTAAAACGAATCCATATGAGGCATCTTGTGGAAATTTTGATATTGATTCATTAGCTAATATTTTGTTTTTAAATGAAATAGATATTTCAAATGATAACTATGAAATATTTGCACAAAAGCTCATGAAGACAAAGTTCATCATTAATATTTGCAGCCATCTTTGTAAAGATAAAGCAATGGAAAATTACTTAATTCAATTTCCGATTAGTCAAGTATGTAATACATTAAACGAAACAGATAAAATTGAATTATATGAAAAAATAAATCAGTTTAAAAAGAAATGTGGCAACAGTGAATCAATTCATCAAATAATTGAAAAGCATTTAATGGCAATCAAAATTTCAATTTCACCAAATTTAGCTTTTTCAAGTTCCTAAATTCCCATGTAATTTTTTGTAATATATTATTTTTTATATTATTAAACATGAATATGATACCTCTAATTCTTCAAATATTGTTTTTCTTTTAAAAATATATTCGAATATAAATAAAGTATTCTTACTAGTAACAAAAATATATTTCTATAATTTAATAACATACAAATATACAATATAAAACAAAATTATTGCTTCATAGAATATAAAAAAACTAAAAGAAGCCATCTTGATATCCCATTCTTGATGTTTGTTGTGAATTAACACGAACATCAAGTCCATGAATTGCTGATTTCATGTTTGATGCTATTTTGGAATCTATCAATTGATTGTAGCGAATGTCAAGAACTTTAAGAGGAACTATAGATAAAACATCACCAATTTCGAGTAAAAGTCTGTATGAAAAAGAATTGTATCTTAAATCTAATACCTGAAAAGACATATTATCAGTAAATTCAACTTTGGATGTTTTTTTGGATCTTCTAGTTCCTACAGAATTCACAGAATAGTAATTAAGAAGCATTTTAATTGATGCGGATGAAGAATCGGTTAAATTGCAATTTCTGCACTCTAATCGAACCATTTTTAATTTCCTGATTGATTTGGCAATAATTGTAAAGCCATCATCATACAATTGAACATTGTCGAACGATAAAGATTTTAAAGAAACAGATTTTTCAAGAGATTTTCCTATTTCAACAAGCTGTCGTGAATCAAATGGAATATTTCTGAAACCTAAATGTTCAAGGCATTGTGCTCGAGATAAAATATATTTAAGAGCAATTACAATAGATTGAATTGCAGTTTTGTCTCTTCGAAAAGCTGAATTTGCTAGAGATGATGGTTCATGTTTAACTGCTTGAAGTGTCCTGAAATTTGGTTTAAAAGATGATGTAAGATCATAAAATTCATAATATGAATCTAAGCAAAGTGTAAGTGCCCTAACTCCATTTTTTGATTCACGAATTAGTGTTGCTAAAACCTTGTCACTTTGTTTATTCGGAATTCTGGAAAAATCAAAAACTAAATTTGAATCACTTTGTGATAGCGAATAGCTTATTAATTCTTGTTTTGAAAGTGCAATCTCTTTTGCATTCATTTTCTATTAATCGATTTAACGTACATCTCACAAAAAAAAAAAAAAAAAGATTAAAATATAGAGGATTATATATTTTAAGTGTGTAATGATTGCCATAAATTGAGAACAGTTTCATTTGATTTAAAAAAAAAAAAATGATATGTCAATATAATGATCATTTATTGTAAAATTTACTTTATTCATTAGAGATTTGTGTTGTTGAAAAGTGTCTCAAGGTTTTCTGTAGAACGAAAAGCTCCAATTGTTTTTTCAAATGGAACCATTACTATTTTATTGCCTTGTAATGCTACAAATTCGGATGTATGACCATCAACAATAGCTTTTGTTGCAGCATTTCCGAAATAAGTCCCAAGAATTCTATCATAAGCTGTTGGTTGTCCTCCTCTCATAAGGTGGCCAAGAATAGTTTCACGGACGTGAAGATCAGATTCGCCAATATCAGAAAGACATTGGCTGAGAGCCTTAATGCCTGGTTTCCATCCTTTTGAAATAATGCAAATGCATTGCGTTTTCCCTGCTTGAGTTACTTTTTCGATTTGGTGCGCAAGATCTTCAAGTTCCTTTTTGGTGGTTAAAGACTTGTCAGGTGTTAAAACAAATTCACATCCTGTGACAATTCCAGATCTTAAAGCGATAGATCCAGATTCTATACCAACAACTTCAACAAGAAAGCTTCTGTTTCTTGATGAATCACAACTTCTGATATGATCTACGCATTCCATAATCGTATTAACGCAAGAATCAACACCAAGGCAAATATCAGTACCGACAATATCATCTTGAACTGTTGATGGAATACCAATGACATGTTTTCCTTTTTCAACAAATTTGGTGGATTCTTTAAAAGAACCACTTCCACCGATAACGATTAAATTATCAATTGATCTTTTGTTCATATTGTTAAGGGCGGTTTGTAGTTGAATTGGTGTTTTAATATATGATGCAATTGATGATCCAATAAAAGCTCCTGGTTTTCCAATAATACCACTAACAGAACGAGTTGTTAATCGTTCCAAATGATCTTCAACAAGGCCTCTAAATCCATGATGCACAGCAAAAACTTCATAGCCTTTATGAAGTGCTGATCTAGTAATTGCTCTGATTGCGCAGTTAATTCCAGGGTTGTCTGTTCCAGCAGATAGAACACCTATTCTTTTCATTTGAATAAAATGGTGAAATAAATACTTAATTATTTAAATAATGTAAATTTTTTTACTCATAAATATTCATATCAAAAATATCAACAACATCTGAAAAAGTTGACATGAAATAAATATTGAGAAACATTTTTTATTCAACTCAAATAATGATATGATGATGTTGATCTTTTTTTAAATGTAAACACAGTAAAAAAAAGAATGATAAATTAATAATTTTTGTAAAATAAAATATAATTTTCGATTGAGATAAATCGAAAATGAGCAAAAAGCTGCTTTCTGGAGATTAGTATATTTATCTCAAGAGTTTAATCAAAATCATTATTCATACTCTTAATTTTGAATACTCCTTTAATTTTCTAGCGTTCAGAGTAAGGTATTGCATATAAGAAAATCTCTCTCTATGAATTGAGAAGAATGACGATCGTTCAGAAACTTTTTGAGAAAGAATAAACGACCATATTTTTACTTTGTAGTTGATGAAGGAAAGCAAAATTTTAATTAAATTTATTTATATTTTTCATTCCAGATATTATTAACCTACTCATATCCGCCAACGATCAAACAATTACATCCGAGGAGAAATTAAGAATGCTCGAGCTACAGAACAGTTTCCCAAACACAATGCATTACAACAAAAACTAAGCAAATTTAAAAAATTAATTGTTATTTTGTTTTAAATAGTTTTTATATAAACTGATAATAAATACCTCGTTTATTGAGTAATTCCTGACTTAATTTTTCATTGTCAGTATGGATGATTAACAAGTCTATCATTTGGATCATCATAACTTTAACCAATCTTGAAGCCCACTTTAACCAAAGGTAAATTCATTTGTATTATAACTATTGTTCTCATGTTTAACTTTTTGTTCTTTTAGTTTTTTTGGTCGTCGATCTTTTATATATATATATATTGCCAATAAAGATTTTTTCTAGAAACTCTGTAATATCAATTTCATTCCATTTTTTATTTAAAATCATGTGAATGCAAAGCAAATCTATAACGTATAGATTTGAATAAGTAGATACCCTAAGGGTGGCGTCTGATACTACGTATCATCTGCCCCCCTTAAGATGAAACTCCATACCTATTGACATTTCTAGATCATAGCACTTTCAATGTGAAACCTCATGTCGCCACCTCATGTCGCCACCTCATGTCACCACCTCATGTTATCACCTCACGTTAAACTCATGTCACCACCTCATGTTATCACCTCACGTTAAACTCATGTCATCACCTCATGTCATCACCTCATGTCACACGCCACATATCACGTCACACAACGGTTCACATAACATGGTTCAACTGTAAACACACTACTTTTTTTTCAATTAAGCTCACCCTAATTTTTTAGCGTGTCAATTTTTTTATCACCATACAAATGCCATTCGCCATATCCGAATTAATCGCAATTGAAAACTGCACTTATGATGAGGACACAACCACATACATTGATAACGACTCACTCATCATATCCGAACATAGTAATGACGTCATCCCATCATACGATAACATTGATACACCACTTGACGATGATGTTGAACTCATATTTGACGATGACGATACCGCATCACTTGACGAAGACGATGATGTTGAACTTATATTTGACGATGATGATGCTACCATTGCAACACCACTTAACGATGATGATGCATCACTTAACGATGATGTTGAACTTATATTTGACGATGATGATGCTACCATTGCAACACCACTTAACGAAGACGATGATGCATCACTTAACGATGATGATGCAACCCCACTTGATGATGACGAGCTAGCATCGGATGAAGAAGAACCCATATTTGATGACGATGATGCACCACTTAACGATGACGATGCACCACTTAACGATGACGATGATGCATGATGCACTTAACAATGATGATGAAGAATCACTTAACAATGAAGAGTCCACACAACATGATGAAGAGCTTGCTTCTGATACAGTTGACTTACATAATGTTACTATTGACATCAAGCCATGTGACGTTAGATTTGATAGTGACGGTACCATTGTCGAAGTTAAAGTATGTGATTATGAAGTTAGTGAATCAGATTTCATAACCGCATGTGATGATGATGGTTATTATGTTAAGGTTGAATTACATAAAGTAGTACGTGAAACTGGTGAAGTTATTGATATCAAAGCAACACCTAAAGAGTTACCACCATATGATGATAAGTTTACATCAGCTGATGATGACTACTATGAATATCATGAAGTTGACTATGTTAATGTTGAACATGAATGTGATGGTTATGTTTGTTCGCAATTTGTTGATATAGCTCAACGCGTTGCATACTATTATATGATTCAATCCATTCTTTCACTCATGGATGGAGCTGAAAACCTTCACCGCGAAGAGTCTGCATCATATGACGATGATGATGTTAACGCTATTGAACTAGTTGATGAACCACTTAATAACGCCACACACAGTGAAGAAGTAGTTGAACCCATTGATGAACATGCCAAGTTGATGATTGAATATGTTGATGCTATTGATTTCGTTGACGAACCCATTGATGAACACGCTAAGTTGACGATTGTTAATGTTAATGCTATTGATTTCGTCGATGAATCAGTTGAGTATTGTACTATTGACGTTAAACCATGTGAAGTTACATATGATAGCAATGGTAACATCATCGACATTGAAGTATGTGATTATGAAGTTGAAGATGATTGTTTTGATGAAGTCGGACAAGATGATGATGGTAATGATGTTAAGTTTGAACTACACAAGGTAGTACGTGAAACAGGCGATGTTATTGACGTTAAACTCTATGCTGAGTCCAAATACGAACCAGACCTTGAGATTGAAACCTTTGATATTGCTGCTGTTGAAACATATCAATACGATGATGACAACAAACATGCCATCACTATCATTGAGAAAGGCGGTTCACTTACGTTATACCGTCGTAATTACATAATGCCACCATATGATATTATTGATTTCGATTCAGATGATGATCAGAAGTTAATCCTAGTTGATGATTACGAAGCCACTACGAATGATGTTGATGTCACCACTGTAAATAATGATGTTGAACACGTAACAGATCTTACCAATGCCGTTATTGAATATACACCATTCACATTCATAGCTACATCCACGATTATTAACACTCTACAAATGATTGATGATGACCAATACAATGATGATGAATTCATTCTTTCACTTATGGATGCAGCTGAACGCTTGTATGGAGACCACTACTACGATGAAACTAAGTATCAAGATGAGTTGGAACGTATGATGACTGCTGCTAACAATCACGATGCATTCGAAGTTAATATTGATAACAACATTGAAACACAACATGCATTCATACAAGTGTTGAGATATATTCGCGATAACAGATCACGCTTTCCCACAGCAAGTGTATTAAGTTATGATAATGAAGATAGACATATAAAATCCTTTCCAATAAACAATGAGTTAACTATTGATGAAGTAATTGATGGAATACTTGGTAACATTACAGTTGAACAGTTCGGTTCTGATACTGATCCAGAAGTTAATGCTGATTACATCCCAGTTAAGTTTGTTGTTACCTTCTATAAGTTAACTAAACGCAATGGTAAAACAGTATTTCAAGAGAAGATTAATGGTGAATATGTTGATGTTGCAACAGTTGATTCATTCCGCAACTCATATGATGGTGCATTCTTTCCATACATTAACCTCATCCCATCACTTGACTTATCACGTTATCAGATCTTTCACGAGGTCGATGCCAAAAACTATACTGACAACTGCTTCGTATATGCATGCATTCAGTCAGGTGTATTCACTAAAGATGAGATTGACATGTTACGTGGTATGATACACACACGTTCAGTACCCATCAATATGATACTCAAAATAGCTAGTGAAATGAAATGCCACTTCATTGTATATCGCATTGATGAATCACGTGATGTTAAACATCAAAAACACTTAAGCATTGACACACATAAGAACAGTAATGTGACTGCTGATAGAGTGGTTAGGTTGCTATTATACAAAGACCATTTCATGATTGATAACAATGAGAAGTTGCCAATCACCACCTATTACATTGAACATAGAGATGAACTTGATGAAAAGCATGCTGACATTCCAGTTGAAAAACGATTTCACATCAGAGGAGTTAATCAAACAGGCTATCCACTTTACACCACTGCTGATTGGACAGGTAATGATTTCACTAAGGTATTCCGCAAGATGTTTGAATGCAACTGCTTTCGTGAGATTAATCAATGTGAGCAAAACATATTAACAACCTGTGAGTATGACAACCATTTGAATGATTACATTGAACTCGACTATGATGAAACGTTATATTGTAAAGAAGAATCATCTAATGCCAAACATATTACACCATGGAAAGCAGTTTACTACGCTGACTTTGAAACAGACGTAACTGTATCACCACACCAACCATACTTATGCTGTGTGTACGATGGTGTTAAATGTAAAGAGCCATACACTGGTGATGACATTGCAAAACGATTCTTAAATGATCTACCCAATCACTCATTGATTTACTTCCACAATCTTAAGTATGACGTATGTTTCTTCATCAACGAACCAGGTTGGAAGGCTAGTGTCATTAAACGTGGTGGTACCATCTTACAAGCAGTCATGAAACAATACATACCCATCAAACAGTGGGATAAAGTCAAACATACATATGTAACTAAGAACATAACTAAGCGTTTAACATTCCGTGACAGTTACTCACTCATACCAGCGCCACTATCACAGTTCGGTAACATGTTCAATCTCAATGTACATAAAGAAATCATGCCATACAAACTATACACAGCAGCTAACATCAAACGTAAGGTGATATCATTCGATGAATTCAAAGATCAATATCGCAACGAACACATTGATGATATGTCAGCATCTGAACTCGATCAAGCTTACTTACAACTACTCATCAATGCTAAAGTAGCTGAGTCATATGATGAAACCACACACATGATTGATATTATGAAGTATGCTCAATTCTACTGTGAACATGACTGCATCACACTCGCTAATGGTATACGTAAGTTTGATCATGACCTCAATGAAGTGTTCAAGAAAGCTAACAACAAATTCCCAGGCATTAACCAGTACATATCAATCAGTGCAATCGGCTACGACTTCGCACGCACATATGGTTGCACTAAAGACTGCTTCACACTATCAGGCAAGCCACAGAACTTCATCCAACGTTGTGTTAGTGGTGGTAGAACAATGACAGCTAACAATGAGAAGCAATATGTTGAAGGTAAGATACAGGACTTCGATGCAGTCAGCTTATATCCATCAGCTATGCACATCATGCCAGGCATACCAAAGGGTAAACCACAAGTTATACCATCAAACACAACTCACGATCAACTCATGTGTTATGATACGTTCTTCATTGAGATCAACATCAAACACATAAAGTGTAAGTCAACTAACCCATATAGGTTTGGTCAGGTATTCATACGCAATGAAGAAGGCACTAAACTGTTTTGCAACCAACCAGTTGACCACTTCTATATTGACAAGATTGGTTTGATTGATTTGATTGCAGCTTATGATATTGAATATGAATTCTTACGTGGTTACTACTTCAATGATGGTTTCAATTCATCCATCAACACATTCATTGATACACTATTCGAGTTACGAAAAACATACAAGCGTGAACATAACCCACTTGAGAAGACCATCAAGTTGTTACTCAACTCAATCTATGGCAAGTCAATATTAAAGCCAATCACAGATGAAGTCAAGATTATTAACAGAGATGATATCATACCATTCATTTATCGCAAATACAACTACATCAAAGAGGTTGTTGACAATGGTGGTAATAAAGTATTCGTTAAGATGATTAAACCAATCAATAAACACTACAACCTACCACAGTTTGGTGCATCAGTGTTATCATGGAGTAAACACATCATGAATCAAGTCATGACACTCGCTGAACAGAATGACATAGCAATATACTACCAAGATACTGATAGCATGCACTTAAATGAAGATGATGTTGATAAGTTAGCTGCTCTATTCAAAGCAACATATGGTAAAGACTTAATTGGCAGTGATATGACACAGTTTCATTGTGACTTCGATGTATTCCCAGGTGCAGTTGGTAAGATACACTCACGTAAGCTCATTGCATTAGGTAAGAAGTCATATCTTGATATACTCGTTGATGAACATGGTAATGAAGACTATCACATTAGAATGAAATCAATACCAAAGCAATGCATCATTAACAAGTGCAAACGCATGAACATCACCGTTGAAGAGTTGTATGAACGTATGTATCATGGTGAAGCAATCACGTTTAACTTAACTGACGGTTGCAACTGCTTCAGAAAGACAAAGACATTTCAACAAGTTACATTACCACAATTTACCAGGACAGTTCAATTCAAGTAACGTTACAGTAATTCAATTAAAACATTGCAATTCATCAATGTAAATTTTTATTCGCATCACAAACCATGTCTGTCACTAGCTTCGTTCAAACAATCAAACCAACTAATGATGATAAGTTAATTGTCTATCTTGATAGTAAGATATACCCTATTGATTTTGGCATTAGTGTTCGACCATTACTAGTCATTGATGGCAACAGAACCATTGACATGAATGAGTTGATTAACATCTTTGGTAAGGTACCATACATAACTGTACGTGAGAATCGTTATCGAACAGTATATCGTGATCCAATGCTGTTAACCATTGACTTAACACCAAGACAATTCACATCAACTAATGATGAAACACATACCTATTACAAGTATTACATTGATAAGTTATGCTTACGTCATGAGTTGAAACGTTATGAATCAATCTACACCAAAGCAAATGATGCTATCAATGAATACAGAAGTAAACTCAATGAACAAACCTCAGTTGATGCGTTGAGAGATGCTACTAATGATGTAGTTTAAACGATTCATTTTTGGTTACCACTCCAATGCATCATTCAAGTCATCATCATTCAAGTCATCACTCAAGTGTGCAGTCAATGCATCACTCAGTCAAGTGTGCAGTCAATGTATCACTCAAGTGTGCATCACTCAAGTGTGCAGTCAAGTGTGCAGTTAATGTATCACTCAAGTGTGTAGTCAAGTGTGCAGTTAATGTATCACTCAAGTGTGCAGTTAATGTATCACTCAAGTGTATGCTTAATGTAACACCGCAAGTGTTCACTTCAACACGTCATGCAAATGCAAAAACAAAAGTGCAAAAACCAACCGTCTTCGTGAGTGTGTTATGCATTCGATGAGGAATCAACATACGTACCCGGGATTGTACATCAACCCCTCACAGGAAAGGAACTACACACACTATGGTTGGGGAACGTGATTTAACACGTTCATTACAAAGATACACCTACCGGTAGATGCTTTCGTGTTACACATATCACAAGCAATGGCTTACCTTAGGTGTTGATTCGCTACAGGCTCCATCACAAGTGTGATAAAATAACACGAAAAATCGGTACTGCTATGAATCGAACTCATGCCTGCCGCCGAAGCTGGGAGACACGCTTCATGACTCAACCACTGTACCACGTCTGGCCAGACACTAGTTAGTTGCAATATGATATTTAAACCATTCCCACTACATTACATAATGTATATCATTATAAACACTTAAAATTTTTTCATTTGTTTTCATATCACATTTCATAATATGATTTTTTATCTCATAGCAAATGTCAAGCATCAACACTGAATTGTTTAACGATACAGCTGTAGTTAAATCACTCAAATCAAAGCAGGGTATTGATAACGAACCTAAAAAGCGTGGTCGTAAAAAGCTATATCACACTGATGAAGAACGTATCAATGCTAGAAGACAACAACAAAAGCAGTACCGTGAACGTAAAAAGCAAGAGCTCATTGAGTTGCGTGCATTTAAAGCTAGTGTAACAACCAACATTAGCAGTGATCAAAAATAGATCAATCATTTTTACAGCTTCATCTTAGGTGGATCACATGGGTTGACCTTAATCGTAACAAACATAGGTGACATCAACTTAACTGGCTGATATTCAAAGTCAACCAACTCCAACTCAATCTGTTTGAATGAATCGATATTAACAACATTTTTAATTGGTTTACCATACGTTTCAAAGTTCTGTATGATTGGTAAGCCATAACGAATGATATGATCGATGCTTGCTATCACTGATGGTGTATACTCAACATCACCCAAGTTGGATTGTATAGCTTGACCTTGCTTTGATATCAAGTATAGCTTGTTAGCGTAGTCTATTATCGGAATGTCACATTGTGTTGCTCTACCATTTGCTAACGGCTGGTTAAGTGGCGTGTTATACAATCCTGTTATCAATGCTATACGATGTGACATTGATTTGATAGTGAAGTTGTCAACATGTGGGGTTAACTTAATGACATTAGTATTGTTATTCAATTGTACATTCATAATCGGTTGTCCATTAGCATCATTCACATTAAATAAATCAGGTATATCACTTGGCAATGAATAGTATCTGTCTTCCAAGCTCATAGTGCTGACGTGATGTGTATGTGCTAAATCATTATCATCCCACTCATATGTTATACTATCATCATGTGATATAAGTAACACATTCTTTGTATTGATTGCCGCAACATAATACTCAATATATTGACAGTTCCATGGTATTTGTATGTTAGCACGTATGCGATTGTAGTCTGGACCATTGCTCTTCAATGAAAGTATCATTTTATCAATGGTAAATGATAACACCACTTGCAGCTCAAGCACTATCACTCAATGATAAAGGTTATGATATGAGAATACGTAATGGCGAAGTAAAATTAACACGTTATGGTAAAACAGATGATGTACATATCAATTGCATCTATACTAAGAAAGAAATCGATGACGCATTACAATCAATGCAAACAACCATTAAAGACAATACTCAATTCACACTCAAAGAATCAGATCAGCTTTACCTATACAAACCATCATCAATAAGTCAAACGTCAAAGTACTACGTCATGACATGGAACATCGATCCAGATTACAACATACCACTACATACTAACTTCACTTTCATTGATCATCTCTTCAACCATGCATGGTCATTGATATGGGATGGTGATTCATGGACAGGTGATAACGTTGTGAATAACTCATATGCTAAGCTATCAACATACGAAAGTAAAAAAGGAAGACCATATATTTATGTACAACACACTGAACGCATTGCGAGATGGTTAAGCAGCTTTGAAGAAGTGTCATCAGATACTAACTATGCAACAGCACTATGCAAGTACATTCAAAACTGGCGTTTGGTATATGGTGATGGAACTATAATCGAGTTGAATGATTCAAACAGTAACATTACACCAACATCATCATCTCAGATTGCTATTAAAGATGTTCCATGTGATATACATTACTTCTCCGTCAAGTTAACAAGCAAAGTATCGAGTAAGAATTTACTTTATATCATGGCTGACATTGTTATTGACGACTTTACCACACCATTACGATGGGACATGCATCCAGTTACACCAATCGATGCATCATTCATTAACACATGGGATGACAGTGTTGTAATTGAATCATTTAGATATGAACGTAGAGTCAGACACTCAAATAAGATAATCGAACCATCAACTAAGAAGAACATTAACATATACATTGAGAAAGATTACTTCGAACAACTACCTGAAAACGCAGATGAAAACTACAATCCATTCGATACAATCATCTCACAGCAATTCTATGAAGTAACACCAGATCCACGTAACTGCACTACATTAACAACAGATCATAACATATTCTCATCCAAAATCATATGGGCTGATAACATCATGACAATGCGACGTGATCTTAACGTTGTTGGTGGTACACTTGATGTGTTGTCATACGACTACGCTATCTTGAAAGCAATCATCAATTCTATTCAAGAACAGATGAGGTTACAAGCTAAATACAATAACTATGTCAATGACCTTCAAAAATATATAACTATAACTAAGAATGTATTAAGCATTGTGTCAGGTGCTATTAAAATTGCAACAGCATTATCTGAGTTCTCATTTGACAGTGAGAGTATGGCATTAAACACAACTCATACAGAAGACTTTCACTTCCCTGACTTTCCTGGTGGTGGTTCAGGTGGTGGTGGTGGCGGTGGCAAGTTCCCAGGCATAGATATCGTTGGTCAGTTCTTACTTAAGTATGCAGCTAATGCATTTGGTCAACAGTTTAGCAGATACCTACCATCTCAAACAGATACACCTGCAGCAACATCATCATTAACTGCAACAGCACTTGTGTTAAGTGCATTAGAATCATTAACTCAAATAGGTAACGCAACTACCACATTAATTGCAGGTGGACTTACATTCGATCGTATACCAACCATAGTTGATAACACACGAACGATATATCAATCACTACAAACGTTCACTGATTCAATACATGAGTTGCGACGCAGATGGAGAGAACGAACTAACAACAATACCATTGTCGATCATACAATTACTAACACTGATGAGATGGAGTTAGATGAAGATGATACAAATGAAGAAGTAAATAATCTTCCATGCGTTAGATTGACTCATGAAACAGTTACCAACACATCAGCTTTTAGTCAACCATTATTCGGTGATCATACCATCGAATCATTATCAAACCTATCAATAGATGAACTACTTGATTTGAACACATACGATCCAATTGAAGGTCCACAAATAGGTGATATCATGGTTAGACGAGTAGGTGACAATCGATTTGGCTTGATATATGTAACACGTGTTAATGATAAGGGTGTTAATAAGATAATATACATGAGACGAATTGATAATGAAAGCAGCACGTTAACGTCACAACAATTAAGCTTACGCACAATGAGAAGCGTTAATACCAACTCAATGTGGAGTGTCAATGACAATGGTACGGTTTATACAGCAGCTCAGATCGAACGCATGGAACCAGATGAGAGGTATCAATTTGAATCAGCTCATCCAGAGTATATATTCACACGCAACGTTGATAATGAGATGGGAGTTAGCTGGACTGAAGTGAGGGACATGAATGGTTCCATTCAAGCAGTCATTGATGTGAGAATAGCAGTTAGAACTGATGTTAGCAGTGATGAGATATCAATTCAAAGTCCTGAATCAAATATCAGCATTAACTCACACGGCATCAGTATGCAGCAAGGTGCTATCACTGCAACAGGACAGGATAATGTACATGAGTTAGTTGCTAATGAATACAATGTTGTTGTTTCAAATTATGAACTAGCACCAATCGAAGAGAATTTGACAATACCTAATACAACAATCACACTTGCTGATATTCAGAATATGGATTGGTATGAAAGATATAGACTCGTTTATGAGATTCTAAATGAAAGCGGTAACATACTTTCATTCGAAGGTAGTAATCTAGATGACAATGAAACGGAATACACTACTGTATTATATAACAACAGAGCAATTGGTGTAATTGATTTAAGACATCGTAATCAAGTGTCAATCACTGATAATACAATCACAATCACTAATCCACAAAGCATTTTCAAACTAACAGATCGTGAATTAGAATGGATAAGACGAGATGAACAACAACAACAAACAATACGTCAAACATTAAGTGGCTTCATATCAAACATCACTGATCGAATAGAACGCATCAACAACAACATTGAATGGTTATTAGATCATCCTAATTTAACTGACCGTCTTATCATTGGACGTGGTTCATCCATATTAATTCCAATCGTTGATGTGTTGTTATACATCCCTCGTTTGATTCACAAAGCAGGTGAAGAAACACTTGCATTACTTTCCGAAGTTGATAATGCAACATACTCCACTTATGATGATGGTCTTGATGCAATCATTGAGTGGTGCACTGGCAATGGCATTGATATATCATTACCTGATGATACAAATGAGGCAATCTCATTAAACTCATGTGTAAACATATGTAAAGCATTCAGAGATACCATCAAAGGTCCACTTGCATTGCTCGCGTATAAGATCAAAGATGTTGAAAGTAAATCATCAGGTCAGCTACCAAGTTCAGGTGAGTTTGATGCAGTTGAAGGTTATCCTGATTACTACGTCAAGCATGATGACATAACAGTGTATACACCAACTGTCAGCAGTGAATCAGGTGTTGATGATCCAGTTAATGATCCAGTCATAATCATGAAGATAACACTACCAACCACACTCAAAAACAAACTCACTGCTGCTACCAAACCAGTTGATGTGTTTAAGATTCACTTGCGCAACATGTTATTATTCGATTGGCAAGGCAACATCTTAAATGACTTCATCATATCAGCTAAAGATGGTAAGTTCATCTGCCCAGAGTTGACACACAACGTAGCACGTGATTGTTGCACATACTCAACACGCAAACGAGATGATCCTGAGATAATGTTTGCAACTGACTTCAATATTGAACCATACATACGCTTCTTGAATGGTGACATAGTGATTCATAACCTACTCTCATCAGATGCATTGGTATCATGCAAGCCAACCATCAAGTGTGACATCATAGATGCAACTAATGCATTGAAGTTACAACGCTCTGACACATATTACTTCTATCGACCATCAATGATTGACTATGATGAACATGTTAAGTACACTGACATGTTTGCGAATGAACAACTTGAGTATGAATGTGAGTGCTATCGAATGGTGTATAAGATACCATCAACGTATGACATACCAACCAACTTAACGTTCAAATTTAGTGAGTACTGCTTTGGCAACACATGGGCATTGACATGGGATGGTAACAAGTGGGTTGGCGACAGTATTCAAGGTAGGTTCCAAAGCAAGGTCATCAGCAAGTGTAAAACACGTGATCCTAAGGAAGATAACTATGGTTCAACTGGTTGTATGGTTGCAGTCAAGCGTGATACGTTGAATTACAGAGCAATACCTGAAGACAAAGCACATGGCTTAGCATATTCACTACTCAACACATGCCGCAATGATGGTAAGTATGAGGTACTGATTAAGTTGCGTGATGGTAGATTGGTTAATGCATCTGAGTATGAACTCAACATTGGCTATTCATTTATACTCAATGGTGCAACGATGGATGGTTATGATTTGGTTGCAATGAGTTGTACATATAATAATTACTCAACATCAACACTCAAAGTAAGCGACATTGAATTACTATACCTTGACTTGACGTTGCCACATCAAGAGCATACCATGAGGTTATCATTCACAGTCGGTGAAGTTCATAATAAAAATGATGTATATGATAGAGGATACGTTGATTTAAGTGGAGCACTTGATACAGTCGAAAGAGTGGCATATGTATGGAGTAAGACACCCACTCAAACCAGCAATGATGATGGCTTAACACCACGTGATATTGCATTATACCTTCGTCATGATTATACTGATCCTATTGATGAAGTTAATTGGGATCCATCTACAAATGCATTCGAATACATCATCAAGCAACAGTTCTATGAAGTGTCACCTAATCCAAACTCAGCTACAACACTATACACTGACTTCAACATTACATCATCGAAGATAATCACTGCTGACAATATCACTACAATGAGATCTGACTTGAATCTCGTCACTAACAACGTTGATGTAGTATCGTATGATGTTAAGGAAGTGCAATCTAAGGTTGATGCACTTGGCTCGCAGATGACTGACCAACAAGCTAAGACTAAATACCTTGAGAAGGAAGTTGATAAGATTGATATGAAAGCAAATGTTGGTATTGCGTTAGGTGCTGTTGGCTGTGTGTTAGGTGCCACTGGCATAGGTGTTGCTGGTAAGGCATTATCATTTGCAACGAAGGGTGTTGGTTCAGCTGTCAAATCAGGTGGTCGTGAGTTAGTTAACACCATAACTAAAGCTAGTGATGTTGGAGCTGATGTATTGGATGACATGGTAGGTAAGCTGACTGATGAACTGCCTGATATTGGCTCTGATATATTCTTCGGTGACTTAGTTAGTGGTGCTAAGACAGCAACGTTAAGTTCAACTCAAGCTGTCACTCAAGATGAAGCTCTTAATATTACAACTCAAGCTGTCGCTCAAGATGAAGCGTTAAGTAGAATAGCTCAATGGTGTGATGAAGAATACATACCAGTAACAGAGATGAACTTCAGTGATGAACTCGATGATCCATCTAAAGTGGCAATGACATTGACATCAACAATGGACATGTGTAAACGATTCAGACATACACTCAAGCCTACCATCAAAGCGCTGGCAAATGCAATCAGTGATGTATCTGTACAGATGGATGGTTATGTTAACAAGAATGAGTTATCACGTAATGATACCATTGATGTTGTTGGCAAGGTTGATGGTAAAACGATTCAACTCATAGCTGAAGACACAATCACAAGTGGTGTACTTAAAGTCAAACTCATGGTTAGAACGATTAGCGAGTTCAATGACATTGACTATGATGAACAATATGTTACAATCAACATTGTGGATGATGCAATAGCTGAGTTCATTGGTACAGATACATTTCCAGCAGCAACGATGAGTGGCAACGTCATTACGATTAACAACCCACACAACGTACAGGTCACAAGCATAACTGTTAAAGAAAACACATCGGTTAGACAATTGACACTCACAACTAATGATTTAGCATATACATGTGACATTGACGCAGTGAATAAAAGCATTGATTCATTACGTGCTCAACTTGAGTTGAACGATGAGTCACTTGCTAAAACGTTGAATGACTTTCCAACTGTTGATGAAGTTAACACAGCGTTGGATAAGTTAAGAATGATGCTGCAAGCAAATATGCATTGAAGAGTGAGATACCAACAACGATTGATCTTAGTGATTATTCAACAACGACTGAATGTGATGCTAAATACGTTCATCATGATAGTATCATTCCGAGTACAGACACAACTACTACTGCATTCACTGATGATGATATTCTATCAGCGTTGAACACTGTTAATCGCATCAATAACGCACAGTTCTGGTATCGATCGGGTGGTAACGTGATAAGACCGAAGTCTGGTGATTACGTTCGATGTATGTTCTATGCAGAGCAACTCAGGTTCACTAACGATTCAACTAGATACGTCAACGATCTCGCGTTGAGTACTGAAACTGTAAACAACGATACTTCACTAGCAACATCAGCATTCGTACATAAATGTATTGATGACGCGGTTGCTGACATTGATTTAACTGATTATGTATTGAAGAGTGAGATACCAACCAATCATGTTACAACATCACAGTTAACGTCAACATTGAATGAGTACATGTTGAAGAGTGATATGCCAGATGATTATGTTACTATAGATGATCTCGATGGTTATGCATTGAAGAGTGAGTTACCAAACATTGATGTTAGCAATGTCAGAGCATATGACGATCTATCATATTGTTCTACTGATAAGACATCATTGACGATAGGTGTTACTGGAACTTTAAAATTGCCATCGATTCTCCCTTTCATGGAAGGTGCACATATTGTAGTCGATGCTGTATTTGATGATGGTACTGAACATCTTGACTTCATATTCAAAACCAATTCCACTACCAGTGATACGCATACAATGATTTACAATGTGAATGGAACTGAAGCTGTAATTAGATATCAAGACTACACGATAAACTGGAATAGCACTACTGGTGAGTTCACTATCAAAGGTTTCGTGAAACATAAAGGTAAGAACCCATTAGAATATAGAAATTTACGTGCTGATACCTGTGATCATCATGATTCGTTGGCGTTGAATAGCCAAATCGAACAACTATGGAGTTACATCACAGCGTTAGAAACACGATTAGCTGCATTGGAATCGACGTAAAAATAACTCATATGTTTTTATACAACAACATACTTCAAACATAAGTGATAGACATTAACAAGATCATTGAACTCTTTATTGTAGACCTGTTTGAAGTCAGTAACAATCTCACCATTATCTTTGATTATCTTAATGGCGTCTACCTTTTGAATGGGTGATGCTTTACCTACACAACAACCAGGGTTGTCATCGACATATATCTCAACCTCACCATGAGTGACTGCCTTGATGATTGCTGCTAATGCTTGCTGTGGTACGATGATAGTGCGCTTACTGATGAGATTGCTGATCAATGCTTTGTCATTGTCAAGTAGTATCTTAGCATACGTTTCAAGTATGAGTACCTTAACATCAACATCAATACTATCATGTGGTGTATCAAGTTGAATATCACGTGTGATAACGATATCTTCTTTACCATCATCACGCTTGTTGATGAATATGTTGTTGTTAATATTGTTGTTTGATTGTGCTGCAGCTGCTGGCTCAAGACTGACGTTTGCATTTACACCATTGTTTAGTGGTCGCTTCTTAATCATTTGAATTAAACAAAAACATTTTTACACAATCTGTTAAGTTAATACACTCATGATGTTTCGTTAAGTTAATATGAGTTGACATCATCTTTATACAGTATTAATTGCTTTGCATTAACCTTATTAGCTTTCCCATCAACTGCTGATAGGTTCTCTTTATGATGTGTAGCTGGGTGCTTGAACTTAGGTTGTGTGATGGGTTGTTGCTTAGTTACATGTTGTTTGTACGACATGACTTGAACACTATGTGATGACATTTGAATCAAAGCAAACAGTGATTAATGTTAAAAATGATGATGTGATTTAGTTAATTCATTTATCTGCTTGTAATGTCATACGAACCCATCTCAACAACAGGTGGCATACCATTGGGTTGAACATGAATTGATATAACGGTGTCTTGTAACAATGCCATTAATGGTGGTGTTGTGTTGTTGATATATGCGTTTGCTACATCACCATTGTCATCAATATTACGTACTTGATTAGGTAAGTCACATACTATTTCATATGTGATTGGTGTGTTTGATGTTTGACCTTGTTGGAAGGTGTTATCTGTCTCAGTTGGTAACCCAATGAAGAATGATGTACGATCATAGCTGACTCTACCAATTGATTCATCATAAGGTCGTGTATTAACTAATGATTGAACGACCTCTTTATTAAAACCTGTTTGTTCACCGTTAACATTCATAGCATTCTGACATAGTTCAATGAACATTGGATCACTACCATTTGTTGCAAATGGAATGGTTGGTACTACGCCATAACCACCACATCGCAGTTGGAAGTTGGTAAACAGTGGATTCTTAAATACAGTATGATGTGTTGCATTAAATGGAAACAGAAAGAAGATTGAATCAACAAATCGTGGTGTGATTGTTTGAGTTGATGAACAATGACCAGCAGTTAATTGCTTACTCATCGTTGTGAATGTGAGTATCTGCGTTGGAAAGATGAGTTCCTGTTGCGTGTAACGTTGAACGAGCGCTTGATATATATCGTTGTCAATGCCGAAGTTAGGTATGACACTATAGCAATCAGTAACTTCATATGTTCGACTTGGTGTGAATATAGTGTTACCTACAATGAGCTTATTCGCATCATTATTGTCTTTTCTAATCCATATAGTGCATTGACTGCCAGCTTGAGTAAACTCATTAGTGATTGGTGGTAATTCAGTTAGCAATTTGTAGTTGGCTACATCATTAATCAACTCATCTGATATACCAACTGGACAATATACAAGACCTTGTATACCAAACATAATCTTGAGTTCAAGCTTACCAGCGAATGCAGGTAGATATTTGATGTTGCTCAATGGTAAGAACCTTCGCAAGTCAATCTTAAGTGGTATGTTAATATTATTGATTGCATTACCACCATTAGCAAGTTTAACGAAGAAACCACAACGTGCTTGATCAAATTTGCGTTTGAATATATCCTTATGACGGGCTTTAGAATAGACATCACCTCGTTTACTTGCTTCGTTATCACCACATGCAGTTAAGAATGATTCTTCTGGACCGAAGTTTTGAGTGTATATTGATATGCCATTAGCAAGGATCTCATACTTTTCAACAGCATCCATTGCATCTTTAAAGCCAACCCATATACCATTAAAAGCATGGTTATCAACATTACTTAAGTCAGCTTGTAATGCAGTCGATAACGTACCACTAAGTCTCATATTCGCTTTGATGAAGCCATTATATATATCTGCAGTGTTATCACATGTTGGACTGATGATGAATGTGGTGAATGACCCTGCATGGATAGGTGCAGATGGACTGTATGAAGCTTGTGCATCAATGACGTACTTCTTATTGGTATCTGACATGGCGATTGCATTATCAACTACATCAAAGTAGCTTGCAACTTGAGTGTTAACTTCAGCTGATGTCTTGTGTAGGACTTCTGCGTTGAATGTCATTTGGATGTATTAAAAATACGAATGTATTACATAAGCTATCGTCGAATGCGCGATCTAAACGATGGTGTTGATTCAATGACATCAGGTGGTTCTTGTGGTGGGTCATGAGATGGATCATGTGGTGATTCATGTGGTGGGTCATGTATATCATCAGTTGGTAATAGATCAGGTACGTACTTACTTCGTATGCGTGGCTTTGATAATTCTTTATTAACGACATGTTTAATGTATTGTTTTTGTTCACGCTTGAAGCGATCATTACGTAGCTCTTCACCTAATGAACGTAGCTGTTCAAGTATCTCTAAGTTAATGGTTGTATCATGTGTGGCAACTTGATGTGGTGGTGATGTTGTATGTTGTGTTGAATGTTGCTTGTCTCTATTAGGTATGCGTGTTGGTGTATGCATAGGTTGTGCTTCCTCATGTTGTGATGGTTTCATCAATGGAGTTACTGACTTTGCCAGCAGCTACATCTCTGATGCAGTTATCACTTGAGTTAACATTGGGGTTATCACTTGATTCAAGCATACCATTGAGGTTGTCTGATGATTTATCTCTATGAATGAGTGGTTGCTTTCGTTGTTTAACAATGTACTTACCCTCTTTCTTAGTAGGGAACACTTCATATTGTTCATCATCAATGCCTTGCAACCAACGTTGAATGATTTGATTGCGCTTCATGCCAGTAACATATTTGGACATTTGAAATACACAAAAATAAAAAGTCAATAATGTTCACTTACGTGATGATTTGCGTTTATTACTTGACTTTGATTTGCGACTATTACTTGACTTTATATATGGTGCGGTTACATCATGTGTGTTAGTATTAGCATAATATTGTTTGGTATTTGATCTAGGTCTAGTTACTTCATTATACATCGTACCAGGTCCAGATACGATAACTGAATTGTTCGATCTATATGCATTAGTTCTTGTGTTGAAACTCATTTACACCTCGTTAAACACTTCTAAATGGTACTGCGTTGTGTGTTCTCTTACGTGAGTCAGCTGCTGCTTGTGCTGATGGCGATCCACTTGGTTTCAACTCACCACGTGCAAACTGTTCACTGATTTTAACTAGCTTATCTGTGACTGACCCCTTTGGCATGTGACTGAATATATTGGCACCTGCTGTAGTGATTGCACCTAACGTTGGATTGAATGCTGTTGCAAATGGTGTGATAGCATGTAGTATATTGCCAACTGCTTTAGGATTGTTCATAGCATAGTTCTTTGCACCAACCAATCCCTTCTTAGTAGCGTTCCATATGCGGTGTGCTACGTTCTTTGCACCAGTCAATCCTTGATGAATATCGCTTTTTAATCTGTTCCATCCACTGGTAATGAAATTTTTGAATCCCATGTTTGTAATTCATTAAACTTCAAAGTGTGATTGATTGGATGTGATATTGATTATGAATTTATCGTGTTGGCCTTTATGATTGAGGTATGCTTCTGTAGTTGATTTAATGTCAAGATTGTTAGGTGTTTGCTGTAGCATTGATGTGAAATCCTCTTTACTGAAGCCACTATAGCATATGATGTCAGTAGCTAAACGTTTAACGTTGAGATGAACGAATCGAAGTGTTTGCACTGCTATGATACAGGTTAAGTTGTAGTGACGTGTCTTAGTTAGTAAACGACATAGTTCACTGTTGCCATTCTTAAGTAGTGGTGATCCAGCTGCATCATCAAGTACTAGTAATGTGTTGTATGGGTATGAAGCTGTTTGATATTTAACTAGCTTATTTGCTATGTATGCAATCCTATCTTCAATCTCACTTAATGAATGCTTTGAAATGATTCTTGCCATCTCCTCATTGGTGTCAACCATTTTTGATAACACATGTTTAACCATAGCATAGTACTTGAGCTTGCGTTTGAGATGACGCTTGAGATATGGCAATAGATGTTCTTCTTTGATGTATTCAATGGGTGTCTTAACGTTTTTGGATAGTACTTCAGCTGTCTTATCAAGTTTGCCCGACGTTGAACAGAAGATGATCTTACTATAGTATGGCTTAGCAAATAGTCGTTCAGTTATCATGATGTGTGACCATATCCAGAATGATTTACCAGCGCCCATCTTACCGATTAAAAAGTAGATACCATTTGATGAGAATGGATACTCTTCACTTAGTGGTTTAATCAATGCCATCTCAATATCACGTTGGTTTTTACGTAACGACTCTTGAATAAGATGTTTAACTTCATTCATAACGTTTTTATGTTGACTCATTTGATATTAGATGAACTTCTTAATGTGATCTGGTATGGTCTTACGTTTAAGCCAGTACTGTCGTTCCATTGTTGAGAGCTTAGTTGGGTGACCTTCACGCATGTTCTTAGATGGGATAGTGTCTTTCATTGTTGAACCATTGCCTAGATCATATATGATATGGTATGTGTCTTTTGATTTGTTATATGATGTGATTGATTTAACCACACCACGTTTGCCATCATCAAGTGTGGTTGCTAATGGAATGTTGCTAGTTGCTTTAATGAGTTTGTAACCTGGCATTGTATTGACAGATCCATCTGTAGATCGTATCAAGAATTGGTTACCATCATTAGAATCAACTATGTATGCAACTTTAGATAGGTTCGAACGATGTTTAACGAATGGATTTGCATCAAACACTATCCTAACTCTGTCACCTGGTTTGAAATCATATGGATTAACTTGATGTTCCATCTCATGTATGTATGTTAACTCGTCATCTTGAGTGATATCATTGGGTGACTTGTTATGTAGTGAACCATGTGGCATGTCATTGTATGAGTCAACTATCTGTAGTACACTTAGCTTTGGTTGATTGAATCGCATATCACGTATCGTTCTCATGAAGCGGTTGATAATACCAAGCTTGTTATGATCGTTATCGGTTGTGGTTGTATATATGATGTTATGTTGTTGCATGAAGTCAAGCACAGTGTTTGATAAATAAGCAGCATCCTCATCTGACATAATGGCTTTGCATTGAGGTTCGACTTTGATGAACTCATTAAGTGCTCTATGTATTTCATTAGCACCCTTACCATGTATCATATAAGCATATGCTTTACGTGTGTTGATGTTGATAAGTATTAAGTAGTTAGGTTGGCCTGCTGCTTTATGATCAATGAACGTGTCCATTTGAAATGCATGTGGTAGCTTCGAATATATATGCATGAACTTAGGTTTGGGCTTGCGTTGATCGTGTACAACCATTGTGTTGAGATAGTGTTTAGCTTCATCATCAGTGAAACCATAACGATTGGCTATGCGTTTGAACTTAGGTAGGGACTTGGTGGGGTACTTAGCATAGACTTCATTAATGGTATTGAACTTGACTCTACTCATTTGATCAATGCAAAGTAAAAATGTTATTAAGTATATATTAACTTACGATTCTGTAAGAATACCATATCGATTGTAAATACAAGATGATCATTAAATGAAACTGGAACAGTAATCTCATTTCTATCATAAAAGTCAATCCAGAATTTATCATCATTGTCATTCAACTTATAGTATTTAATTGGTGTATACATTTCGTTGGTTCTACCAATGAGGTTGTGATTAGATTGACTAGCAAATGATGCAGCTACTTCACATTGAGGGGTTAACATTACATTTTTGAATGATAATTCTCGATGAAACTTAATTATATCATGTAAATCAACACGGTCATCATCATCAAGGTCAAAATAACATGATGTATCGAAATCCAACCTATCATTTGGTGTACCATCATCGTGGTAAGTAAAATCAAGTTCATCTTGTTGCAGTTTGCTAATATATAATGGTTCATCTTCAAGATCGCCCCATTCATAGAGCTTTTTATATGTAACATCATCATTTCTAGCTGTCATCATAAAATCAATGTAGTATTCAGGATTTTTACCAGCGAAAACTAGTAATGTTGTATCAACAATGTCTTTAATTATATTTATGTCACTATCAACGTCGAGATAGAATGATATATCATTACGTAAACACATTAGATAGTAATCATCCTTATCTTTATTCAACTGTTCAATTGATTCAATCTGTCTAGCTTTAAATTCAGCCTCATCTTCATTATCATCATTAGTTGCTGTGATTATAGCATCGTAAAGTTTATCGTATATGCTTTCATCTTTAATTGTATCGATTAAATCTGCAATAAAATCATCTAGTTTATCAAATATGTCGTGACAATAATCAATCTTGAATACTCTACAATCATCTCTATCCAAACGATCAACCACGTCTTGTATCTGTACATCATCAAGATTACTAGGATTATCATGAGGGTAAATCATACTGGCCATATTATCGAATTTATCCTTTCTATATTTGCGAATGTATAGTGTGAAGTTTAATTGCATGGATGTTTTTACAGTGATTTTCATGTTACGTACACCAATAATCTTCTCACCTACATCAGATGTAAGCCATTCAGGTGGGTACTTAAAATATATACGATTAAAATGATTAGAACCATTAGTAAAGTAACATTCATTACCATTTATTATACATGATAGTGAATCATTAGCTGAATTATATACTGTTTCAATAGGTAGTGGTATTGATTCATTTGGTGGAGCATCTCTTCGATATGTCATTTGATGTTACTTAAACACTTTACAGTTGAACCATGTTATGTGAACCGTTGTGTGACGTGATATGTGGCGTGTGACATGAGGTGATGACATGAGGTGATGACATGAGTTTAACGTGAGGTGATAACATGAGGTGGTGACATGAGTTTAACGTGAGGTGATAACATGAGGTGGTGACATGAGGTGGCGACATGAGGTTTCACATTGAAAGTGCTATGATCTAGAAATGTCAATAGGTATGGAGTTTCATCTTAAGGGGGGCAGATGATACGTAGTATCAGACGCCACCCTTAGGGTATCTACTATTGTGATCTTATGTAGTTGAGACATTCATAAATAGTATTTGAATCAATCCATCCTTTTATAGAAAACGTATTTAAGTGAGGACGGACATCTCCAATTTGTGTGTTTAGTACCTTATCAGCTTCACATTTAGCAATAAACTGCATTAAGTATTTTGAACCGTTTGCACATATAGCATAAACACACATAATTCTTTCCATATCACTATATTTAACAGGGATTATCACGTCATCTTTACCTTTTGAATGCAAAATTTTAAGATTTTTAGGAGTAATTAATATTGCAGTTTCAACAATGTTGATTGTTTTCTCTAATGGTACATTGTCAAACAAATATTTCATATCCAAAATAAATTCTTCAATCAATACTTGTTTTATTGTAACCTTATTTTTAAATTTCATAATTTAGACCCAAATCCATATCTTTTTTTAAATTAATATGTTATATCAACATTCTTATTTTTTGCATGTTTTTCAAAATATGAATCTGTTATCATAACAATTCAATCTTTGTCATTGAAACATTTATTTGGTTTTTTTGACCATATATATTCAGAATGTCATCTTCTTCATTTTCAGTAAATATTCTCCTACTCTCCCTCTTTGGCTTTTCCAATGAATTAAAATCATGATTTTGTAAAAGTTTTTTCTCCATTTATATAATGCTTTTCCTTTAAAGCCAGTTGATCAGATGCGGTATGGTTCCAGAATATGACCCAAGAAGAAAAAGAAGCATTCAAGAAGATGTTAGAAGAAACATGAAGAAATCAGATACATCTAAGACGATAAAGAAGCAAGAAAAAGATGATGATGCTGTTGAAATCCAGAAGAAGAAGAAGAAGGAAGAAGAACCTAAGCCTCAACTAAGTCCATCTTGTATTTACCTAGACCAGCAGAAGAATAAAGTAGCTAATGAAGTTCCCAAGAAGCAGTCAAAACCAGCATTTGGAGAAACAATTAAAGTAAGTACTTCACCCAGACAACCTACGAAGTCGTAATTAAAAGAAGAAGATGAACATGTAATTGTTTGATTGTTGATGGATACGAGTGTATAACAATATCAGGAATTAGAAATATAAAAAAATTTAATTCTTTCTCAAATCTTCATTCCACAATGCCAGGTAAGGCAATCTATACTGATGGATTTTATTCTAATTTATTCACCTATTTCCTTCAAAGAGATATCTCAAATTGGGATAAAAGGCAAGGTACTGTTCTAGATAAGGGATTGACCAAGCTGATTCAATGTAATGGTTAGAGATGGTATCAAAATTTTTCTTTGTTTGCTCATGTATATACGAATATCTTATTAACTCTTTTGGTACTTCAGTTGTTTTTTGATCTTTTTTATTTCTAGCTTTTACAACTCCAAAAATACGACGATCAAGAGGTTGGAACTCTCCAGTTCCACCTCTTGGAACCAAAATAAGTTCAATGTGTAGTTCATTGGCCAAAGTTGCAACTTCAGGATCTTGATGAGATGGATATGAGTCAAGTACTAAAGCAAATCTTCTGCTATCCATTTTACATGAAAGCCATCTAAGGTATGATTTAATAACGTCTGAATCAGCCCATCCACTTTCACTATGCAACAAAAAATCATCTTTGCAGTTTTCATTTATAAATTTCCTTTCGGTTACAGCTGTGGTTCCTTTAGCTACGAAGTTCCTATATATGTAGTACCTTCTTTTAAATTTTCATTGTTAGCATTTATTTTTACTGTTTCTTGTCCTTTCAAAGCTATGGTTTTTACTTGAGGAGAGAAAGTGTTGATGCGTGTCTCGTCCATATTGATAATCCTGTTTACTCCATATTTGATTATTGCATCAACTAAAGAATTCAGATAATCATCAATTTCTTGTTCTCTGACTTCGTTTTTTTTTTTCAGCATGAGGCTTTCTTAGAGATAATCCATTTCTTTTCATGAATTTTGATATCCAAGAGCGGCTCGCTTTAAATTTTTGAATTTTATATTTAATAATAAAAGCTTCAGGATCTTCATCTGCTTCATCTTCAAGTGCTTGAATGTTCCAATCAAAAATAAATGTTTTGGTTGAATTAATTGACTCTTTTTTATTTTTCAAATTCTTTAAATGAATTGCTTTTTTGGCTAATGATTCAGGTGAATAATAATAGTATAAAGCTATCTTCGCGATATCTAAAGTGGTTACAATGTTTCCAATATTGATTAAATCTATTATTTTTTTCAAGATATCTTTCTCTTGTTCTCCAGGAATAGCTTTACAAAAGTTTTTTGAATAAATGTACTTATCTTTATTTTTTTCTTTGTAATTCTGTTTGGATTCAATTAAACATTCTATTTTCCCTTGCTTTTTTAAAGATTTATATTTATCATAACATGATTGGCCTGTGCGATGAAATTTCCTTGATATTTTCATCCAATCAATTTTCTTTTATTCAGAAATTTGTGAAAACATAGAAAAACTGAAAAATCATAGTTTATGTGGAAACAATGGGTATTTTAAATAATCTTTATAATTTTCTTTAAATATTTGTAAATTATTGTAATTGTTTCATAAAGACTTTGAGGAACTGGGAGGGTATGCCATTAGGAAGGTCATTCTCGAGTTCTTTGTCGATGTCTTTTTTGGAGAAAATCCTATGGGAAATCACAATGCGATTCAAGATATTGATCAAATGAAACCTGCTCAAGATAATTCTTCTGATTGTGGACTCTTTGTATCTAAATTTGCAGCTCAATGGTTATCTGGCAAAGTTAGTAGATTGACTAAGCTGTGTTTCGGATACTGCGTATCCTCTACCCACGTTCGCTTCGCTCATTAGCTTAGCTCTAATTCATTCAGTCTACCAAAAATTGACATTTTTGTCATCCTCGACTAAATTATCTTATATACACCGCCACAGTCGTGTGACAACTAATTTAATTGGATAACTCAAATACCAAAACAGCTTATTTTGGATAAATATATCTTAATTTATTTAGTATATAATTACCTAATTAATATTTATTAATAATATAAATAATTATATATAAATAAAATATAAATTTAAATAATTTAAGGGTATAGTTGGCTTTTCTCAACTTTTTTCCACTTTTTGTAATATCTTTCAAAATATTCTATGAGTTTTTGCTAATGGCAAATCTGATATTTCATTAAAATATAAAAAATTTATATATTTTTTATCAAATCAACGTTTAATCATTTTTTATTTTATCCATTAAGATTATCATGTATAATCTTAATTTAAAAAAATATAATTAATTTAAGATTAATTTTTTAAATAAGTATATTTTTGTTTAGATAGTTTTTTTCGAATTTCTATTTTCTCAAATAATTGAATAAAAAAAAATTTCTTTCAAAAAATTGTGAACCAATTTCTCTCATCAAAAAACAGTTTTATTGAATCAATATGAAAATAAAAAAGATATTTGTAATGAAATTTTATATGGAATACCTTATAATTTTAAAATTATTTAATTTCGTAAATAAAAGGATTTATTCGGAAATTTTATAAAAACATTGGTATGGATTCAGCAAAAATATATAGCTATTTCAATTGATAAATGGTTATTATAATACTTTTTCTATTCAATCAACCAATTAAATATAGAAAAAAAATAGTTTGGTATCTTGTTTTCTTTTATGTATAGAAGAATAAAAAAAAATCGACTTTTTTTTTGGATTAATATACTAATTTAATTATTTATTTTGATTTTTATGCAATGCATTAAAGCTTAAGTAATAATATAAACTATGGTTTCAATTGATAAATTAGTTTATTGTTCAAAATAAATTAATATTTTTTAATATATATGGATATATATGTTTTTGTAGTTTAATTAATTATTATGTCTATTAGCTGATATTATATATATAAATTATGATAAATTTATTGAGATAAAAACATTTTTTATCTCACAATTTTGAATAAAAAAACGAAAAAGCATTCATTCAAAATTATTTATCTCCATTGAATTTTTAAGTTAACTTAAAAAAAGAATATTTATTTCCATATTCATTATATTATTAATATTTAATAAATAATATATATATATTATTATATATAAATTAATATAAAAATTATAATAATTTTTGCTTTTTTAATAATAAGATATGATAAATATTTTTATTTTTTGATTTTATTCAACTTTTCAACCCTTTCAATATTTTCAAAAACAAACTTATTTGAAAGTGCCAATTTTTCATTTTACACGCAATTAGATTCCTTAATTTTATGTATATATCAAATACTACATAAAATATAATAGGAAAAATCCATCAAATCAAAAAATCACAGAAATATCAATATTCAATTTTCTCCATGATTCAAATTTTCTAATTTTTAATGGGCCATTTTATTATAATAAATGCTATTAATTATATTTTCCTAGTACAAATCCAAAAAGTTTCCTATTCGAGAAGAGCCGACTTGCTAACATCAAAATTTTCATGATAAAATTTTCAAATAATTTTATTGCATTTTAAAACAAATATTTTTCTTAATGAATATCGAATATCAATCTAAAATATTCCTATAAAAAATATATATCAACCAATATCAATAGAATTAAGTAGAAAAAATATTTTTTTCGAAATTAAAAAAAAAAAAAGCATTGTAATTCAGTCTTCTTCAAATTAAATATGATAAAAACAAATGATTCCCCTTGTATATATGTTTAAAAATAGAAATATGCACTTTTTTTAGTAAAAAAATGGTTTCTTGATATTTTTTGGATTATGATATTTTCATTTTTTATTTTTTTCATAATTTGGACCATTTTTTGTTATATATCCAAAATTCAGAATATTTTACATTACGTTGTAATGCTTTTTTGTACAAAAATTGATTTGATAGCTCTGTGGAGCTCTTTTTTTTCTGTTCATTTGAATGCCCCTCAGAAAAAATTGAATTTACATAGAAATAAATTCAATGATCATACAATTCATTCAAGCAGCACATAGAATAAATTAAAAGATTTCAAAAAAAAGAAAAGCCAACTTTACCCTTAACTATGATATTTACCATGATATTTTAATTCAAAAGATATTCAGAGCAATTGAATATAATTCAAATTTTCAAATAAAGCTGAAAAAGACCTACTTAATCTCTCTTTTTTTTATCAAATAATTTCATAAATAAAGAAATATATAAATTTATAATATTTAATAATAATATAAATATAGAGGGGTCAGAACTCAATTCCTCGGGACTTTTTTACTCTTAGAATAATTATTTTAAGATTATATTTTTCTATATTTTATAATTTTACATTTTCTCTTTTTTCACAGATACGATTTTGAAATATTAAATTATATAATAAGATAATTATGTTTATATAATTGAGAAAATAATCTATATAAAATAATTTTAAAATATGTTTATATTGATTAATACTACATTATAATTCTGATAAATAGCATATATAATATAATATAATATAATAATATATAAATAATGCCATATAAAATCTAAAATAAAAAATAAATCTAATGATTTTAAATTATTAAATACACCTATTAACATAATTCAAATCTTACAAAAGTCGATATTATGCATTCATTCAAAGAAAATAATATAAAATTTAGTAATATTTGATTTCTGATGAATAATTTTAAAAAAATAAAATAAAAAAAAGGATTGATCAATTATTTTTGCAGTGTAAACTGTTTCAAATGGTAGATAATCACAAACATGTTTATAAGATCGCATTAATTACGACATTTTGGTTTTATTGGAGTTCAAAAAAACAATTTCTAAACTTTTTAGAATTTTGCAGAAAAAAAACAAAGGAATAAGGTTTTGTTCAATATAAAAATATTTATAAATAATAATATTTACATCCCGCTTGAAAATTTAACATATTATCTTTTTTTTTAATTTTTTATAAATATTTTTGTCAAGAATTTGATCATATTTTAACTTTCCACCTCTGATTTCTTGTTCAGATTTTAAATTTTTTGATAAATCTTGCTCAATACTAAGTTTTTGGCTCATTTTTAAAAAATTCGATCAACATTCATTCACATTTTTGAATTAAGTATAAATTGTTAAATATTTTTTGAATATATCAATTTTTAATCTGCATAAATTTAATATTTTATTTTTTTAATAATTTATATTAATTTTAATATATTTGTAATTATTAATTTATAATGATATATCCAGTTTTCATTAAGATAATGTTTAATTAATAAAAATTGTAAAAAATATAAAATAAATATGTATATCATAGTTAACAATATATAATTTTAGTTTATTTTGATGCATTTTGATTTTATGTGTTATAATTTGTTAAATATTAAAAAACAAAAAGAAAATATTTTTTACCATAAAAATATTTTTTTTTCCTCCTATGCCTTTTATTGAATCATATTCTATTTAAACGAATCTATACACTTATTACATCAGTTTGTTAATGCTATTTAAATAAAAAAAAAGAAGAATTTATTCTCAATTATTTCATTTGATAATATGAATTATAATTTTTAATATATATTATATATATTATATGTTATAATTATATATCTTATTTATTTTTAAATATATATAAAATACTTTGATATATACATATTTTTAATAAATTTTATATTTTTTATATAGATTATTTTCTCAATTATTTAAACATAATTATCCCATTATATTATTAATATTATAAATATATAAATATATATATAAATGAATATAAATATATTATGATATAAAATATGTCATTAAATAATAAATAATGTTAATACTAGCAATTACATCCATTTTTATGAGTCATGACCCCTCTTATAAATATACACATGTATTGAAAAATATAAAAAATAAAAATTATTTATTAAGATAATTTTGTTGTAAAAATTGAGGGAAATTCAGATATGGACTTCACCCTTAAGTCAAATCTAATCTGCTATTCAAATATATTATTTAAAAATATTATACAAAAAGTTTCTATCGAGGCCAAATATATTTTTAAAAAAGTATATAAAGGTTAATCATACATGTCTTTGCAAAAAGAGCTTGATGTTTTCCGAGCTTTTTCAAACATTTATGGAGAAGTTGTTGGGCAAATTAAGGGTATTGAAAAATTAGAAAATGAAGTTCAGGAAAAAAGAAATAAAATTCCTGGGAAAGAATATCAAGTTAATATGCTTCAAAAAGAATTAAAAAAATTAAAGGAGCAAAACGAAGAATGTAGTGAAACAATATTACAGAGCAATCTTGAAATAGAGCAACTTAATCAGCAGGCGACTCAGCTTTTTCAAATAATTAAAGCAATCAATCAAAAAATAGAAAGTTATCAGCAATCTTGTGATAATTTTGAAATTCCGGTTGAAGTTAAACGCAAAATTGATGAAAAAATTGATGAAGTTATTGAATTTGTATCTTCCGAATGTACAATGTTAAGAATTGATAAGATTAAAAAAGAAATGAAAAAACTTCATAAAGAAAGAAAGGCTATCAAAAAAGAAATTTTAAAACTTAGCGATTTCCCGAAAGATTGGTTTCCAATTAATCATTTCAATGATATTGTACTCGAAGAATGCGAGATGAGATATTCACCAAAAGATAATATAGAATTTCAGTCATTGAAGTCAATTCCGATACCAATTAACGATAAAGCGCCAAATTTGATGGAAATTTCTTGTACAGAATTACCAGCTTCACCTCAAGATATTGATCCTCTTCAACAAGAAATAGACAAAATGGTACAAACTCAAGTTGATCAAAATCATTTTGTTAATTCATCTTATGAATCGCAAGCAGAATATTTAAAATCTCTTCATAATGAATTAGCTGCAAAATCGCTAACAGAACAAGATCTCAAAAAGCTTGATATGAAATTCCAAAATCAAGTTCAAAGAATGGATGAATTAACAGAAATTCATCCCATCCAAATTCCAAATATTATAATTTCAAATGATGATGAAGGGTCGATCCAAATATTCACAGAGCAATTCAATAATTTTGTCCAACAAGTTGAAAAGGATCACCCTTACAACTCACTAAGTGATGCATTTATAAATACAACCAAAGAATCTCTGGAGATTCCATCATTTGAAGAACCAAAAAAAATGCCTTTTATTAAAAAGCCAATACCAAGTCAAGAGCTTGTCCAACTTGCTGATAGTCTTAAAAATCTCATCAAAACTGCTAATAAAGTTGAATCTCTCAAGCAAATTCAAGAATCTATTGCATCTCAGCGCAAACTTTTTGAAGAAAATTCGACTAAAGAAGAAAGTCAATATAAAAATGATAGTGTAAATATAGAAAATGATGCATTACAAATTCAATTGGTAAGGCCATTAAGTCCACCTCCAGAAAATTTGCCTGCGATTGAATTCAAAGAGCTTGTAAAATCTAAAATACCTGATATTTTCTATGATGTAGTTGATCTTCCCGATTTCCACCTTCAGATTGAAGATCTTCCATCAACTGGTGAATTTGAAGCAACCAATCAAAATGATGAAATCAATGATGATTCTGATTCTTTCGATTTTTTCCAAAATCAATCAATTGATATCGGTTCACAGAGTTCAATGAGTGCAGACGAGCGTAGTCAGACTTTTCAGAAGATTTTGAACGACTTTGTCTCGTTCGAATTGCCACAGATTCCCCACTTCACACCTCCAGCGCCTGTTGAGTTGAGAGTGAAGCCAATAGATGTTCAGCCATTAAAAGATCAGCTGAATAATCTACTAGAAAATGCAGAAGAAGATGATTCTGTTCTGATTGAAGAAATCAATCAACTCGAAAGTAAAGCTCAAGAGTTGACAATCCAGCTTAAGAAAGAATTGCTCGGTGCTGATTATGACAAAACGTCAAACTCACAATTTTCTATAAGTGATATTGAAAATCAAGTTGAAATCCTTGAATTAAAGAAAAGTATGGTCGAAAAAGAAAAGGAAAAAACATTGAATAAAGCAAAGGAGATAAAAGCACTTATTGATGAAGCAACCAATGAAATTTCTTTTTTGAAGAAAAAAAACGAGGAAGTCACAATTAGCCCTGAAATGATTAAACAGAAAAAAGATGAACTTGATGAATTACAAACTGATTATCAAAATAAGTTGATGCTTAAACTTAAATCAATGTCTTGAATGTGTTTATTATTAGTTCGAATATATTAAAATATTAATTTAATAATTTTAATTTGAAGTTGATTTTGTCATTCAATTGTTTTTGCAGTTATTTTCTACGTGGTAAGTGAAACTAGTTTGATATAATATTAATAGATTTTACATTTTAGAATATCAAATCAATGATTGAAATAGAATTTTGTTCCACCAAATAATTAAAAAATATTTTAATTAATTAAATAATGTTCAAGTACCATAAATAATATATAAATTAAAAAAAATACATGATTAAATTCGAAAAATGTAAAATTAACATTAGATTTTAAACAAATAATAAGAAATTAATCAAATGTAATTGCAAATGGATCTTTGGGTGTTAATAAAACTTTATCACCCAATTCAGCCAGAACTTTCCTGTTCGTGGGTTTGTTGGTCTCCATTGTATGTTGTGCAGATTGCTCGGCAGTCAAAAATTCTATAGTTTCACGAGATTCAAGAGACATGACATGTTCCGCCCATGCATTGATCATATCAACTCTTTGTTGTGGATCAGCTGTATTTAAGCCAAAGAAAGCTTGAGTCCTTAAAGGTGTAAAACCGCACTTAGCAAAGCAACGATATGTTAAAGGGTACATTAATTCTTCAACAGAAACATTGATTGCATCTTTCCCATAATAATATTGCTCTTGGCCTAATGTTACTGCAACCATTGCTTTTTTGCCTGCCATATATCCTTTATCATATTCATTATTAGGTGCAAAAGCCCATCCTTCACCAAAAACTTTTTCCCACCAGCCCATTAATGCTGAACAAGGAGAAAGCCAGTAAAGGGGAGTAAAGAGAATTAAATGTGTGCACCATTCTATTGTTGCTTGATATCTCAAAATATCTTCTTTATACATACCTCTTCGTTGATGTTCATGATATGAAAGGCTTACATCTTTATCATCAAAATCATTTAAAGATGGTAAAGTAGTAAATCCTGATTCGTAAAGATCAGCTGAAATGACTTCGTGCGAATTTAATTTCAAAGTTTCAATGCATTTCCTGTATAAAGCATGGCAGAAAGATCTACCATTTGGCTCTGGATGAGCAATTACGCAAAATACTCTCATTGGTGGAGAAATAACTTCTACAACTTCTTCAGCAACAACTGATTTTGGCGTCTTAGATTTTCTTGTGCGAGCTGTAGATCGCGATGTTGCTTTTGCTGAATTTTTTCCAGATTTTCCTGCGGGTGCTGGCTTTGGTGGCATTTACCGTATATTAACGGATTTTTTCTATAGTGTGATATTATAAACGGTCGCCTATTTCGAAAAAAAAAAATTAAAATATTATTATAAAAAATATCTATTTATTAATAGTAAATTATATAATTAAAGTAAAAAATAATCTAACATTTCATTTTCTATATATTCTGAATTTGAATTTCTTTAGCTTTCTTTTTAATTGTTTGCCATTCGGTATGGCATTTCGTAAGACACTGATCAAAAAGAGCCCAATTGTTAGTAAACCATTTTTCCATAGAATCACTATTTTTGAAAACAGATTGATCAATGGGAACTCTTTTGAATTCTTCCTTATCTTTCAAGAAACTGATGAAATCACGAAGTTCATCAGTTGTGAACTTCAAGTCGTACATTTTACACCACGATTGAAATCCATTTAATATAATTGAGTCTTTTGTATGCTTAAATGGTTGTGACATTTTTAGATAAAAGCCTTTTGCTTGTTCAATAGCATCATCGACACTTTGATTGATTGAATTATTTGAAATATTCTTTCTAATCCATGATGAAAGACTTGTCATGTAATCTTCTTTTTCATATCGTGGGTCAGCGAGTAAAACTAATGCATAATCATTCTTTGATGATAGAACTTTTGAGAAGCATCTAGAAGCAATTCGCATTGAATTGAAAATTTGGAATATTTCTTTTGATATTTGGAATTGCTTATCTAAAAATTCTGATCGGCTTTTAATTATCGAGCTTGTCTTTTGTGGTTCTGGGACACCAAATAAAATGACACATCGACCAGAAGGACCTGAAAAATCAATTTCTCCAGAAGCAAAGCCAGAAGAAACGCCAAAAAAGACACCTCCACGTCCATTTTCAACAGCTCTTTTATAGTTATCTATGATCAATGATGTTTTCACTGGGTTCTGATATTCAATAAACAATGGTTTGTAATCAAGAATAGATTTAAGAACGCCTGTTTGATGCCACATTTCAAGAATTTCATGCATAAATGGAAAAGATGGGAAGAAACCAATAATTCCATCTGGAACAACTTTCACAATATCTGATATAAGTCTTCCGTAATTGTTAATTCCATTTAAGTTCTTGCTGAGATCAAGAGCTGATGATAGAAGAGTTTGATCAGTTCCTCTAGCAACAACTATGGGAAGAACATTAACACGACTGGAAGAAATTGTGTAATCAACTATTGATGTTGGTTCAAAATTCAAAATCTGTGAATACATGCTTAAGGGTGAAATTGTTTCGCCTGTAAGAACAATTCGTTTAAAAGGCAATATTTGTGAGAAAGCCAATGATGCGTCTAAACAAACTACTTGAAGAGTTCGATATTTTTCATCTTCTGAATCTCGATTGTTTGGATTGTGCGTATCATAAAAAATAGATATATTATCTTCATAGGTGGAAATAATTGCAGCAAAATCCAAAACAACAAAAAGAGGAATATAATTTTCTATTAGGTCAACTTTGAGACTCATTAGAAAAAATGAAAAAGCAGTTGTCATGAAGTGAAGCATTTCAGGTTCAATAAAAACGATTTCTGCAATTTCTGCAAGCATTTGAGCTGAAGTAAAAATAAAATCGTCTGTATTTGTAAAAATTTGAAGTAAATATTGAATAAAGTTGATGATACGAGCAATTAAAACATCACTATTCCTCAAGCTTCCTGGTATGGGGCGAATTGATCGATGTTCTTCAATAACTGGATGTTTAAATATATCGATTGATTCTGGAATTATTTGTTCAACATCAGGAATTTTTAAGCCATCTTTTAATCGTTTGTAAGCTTTTTGAATGAGATCTTGTTCATGTTCTTTGGCTCGAGATAAAACTTTTCTGGCAAGTTTTGCAGCATTCCCTGCTTCTTCGATGCATGATTTTGAAATGCAATAGCTCATGGAATTACAGCATATATCATCAATTGTGTTAGCATCTTCAAAAACAATAATTGAATTTGTAGGTAATATCTTCCTTAAATATAAACCACCTCGTGGATGAACAAGTTCCTCTGTAGAACATATAATAACATTTGCTTGTTTACAAAGTCGTCTTGCTGTATAATAAGGGCATGAATGATTTTTTTGACAGAAAGTATGTAAATCCTCTATTGATATTACTCCTTCTGGAAGTGAGTCCGGTGTGTTTTCATAAAATGGGCATTTACTTTCAGACCATGGAAAAGTTGACTGGGCACAAAATATAGGAATGCTTGGATTAGTAAGTGCGTTTGGATTCAAACAAGAAAGTTCGCGTGATAAAAATGGGACAGCATGAAATTTTGTATCAAATTCATGATTAGACTTCAATACTCTTGCTTTGTGAACTATTTCTAAATCACGGATTGCTCGGTATAGTGATGCTTTAGAAGAGACACAATAAACAAGAGGGCCAATATTTGGATGTTCTGCGAGATATGACAAAACAAGAGAAAAAACTGTAATATTTTTGCCGCAGCCAGAAGGTAATTCTAAAATAGAGGATCCATTTGCGTCAAAAGAAAGCTTAAGTTGGCCCATAAATTCTTTCTGTTCTGGATACATTGATTGATATGGGAAAATAACATCTAAATCATAGATCTGAAAAATCGTCATTATATAATTTATAAAGAGAAAAGAAATGAATAAAGTCAGAAATTTCAATTCCTAAATGATTTTTTTGAAAGCTCTATGATCGTTATTCTCGAATATAAGTATGATTTTGACTTCTATGTTTATTTATGCAAAATTAGAATATAAATTTAATTTTAATATGAAAATATTGTATAAATATGAGAAAAAATATTAAATTTTGGAGATATATTAATTTTTTATATTTAATATCTTTTTCACAAAAATCATTAAGATTAAAAAGTTATATATCTCAATTAATATTAAGTTAAAATATAAATTTTAAAATGATTTTATAATATTAATAAGTGTATAATATTTTAAACTAAAATCAAAACTATCAAACAGAAATCAAATACAATATTTCTTTTCATTTTCTTTTCTAAATTGCTTTAAAGATAACAAATCACCATAAAAGATTGGTGATTACAAAGGTTTATGAATCATGTAAATATATATATATATATATATAAACAAAATTATTAATAATAATCAAAAAAAAAAAAAATGTGCAAATCGATTTTATAAATAAAAAACTTACCATCCTTCATCGTCATCATCCCATGTATCTTCTTTTCCACGATGTGCAATTTTAACTTCAGTTGCTTTGTCACTTAAGCTTTCAAGCATTTGCTTAACTTGCTCATCTGGAATTGTTCCTGAAAGACGTTGTTGCTGTGCCATCATTATAATAGCGTCTTCGACTCTACGAGCCTTTTCAGGTTTAACTAATCTAACGCGTCCTAATCTTTCTTTAGCTTCGGTGCCAAGAAGTGAATCCAAAATTTGTTGACGTTGAGCTTCCTTTTGGGCCTCTTTTTCTTTCTGATCTTCTTGTTTATTTTGCATTTATTAAATGAAAACTGTTGAAAATTAAAATTCTGAAGAACAAAATTTTGAACTTTTCAATATTGTATTCAACTCATCACTCACCTTTTTTTTCGTCTTTATCTTGCATTTTCCAATTTAATGTCGAATGACATATATGATTTAGCTTGATATAATATGATTATGAAAAGTATCCTTTAAATCCTCATCATATTTTGAAAATGATTTATAATATATTATAATTTGAGGTGCGCATATAATTGCCATAGGAATTTATTATAATTTACTCTATTATATCCTAATGGTTATAAAATGACTCATTTTGTAGTATAGAAAAGCTCGCAATTATTGATAACTAATAAAAAGATTTTTAATTTTGTGCTTTAAATTAATAAATAAAAGTTTTGTATTTTTTGCCAATAAAAATATGTTTCATTTTTTAAAATAAATGCTTATATACATGTATTTTTCAATTTTTAAAAATTGAATGATTAAAGCCTCTAAACTTTTTCCTAATAACGAATCAATTTTCTATCGTTCCATTTAATTTATGTCTCAATCTCTTCCATCAGCTAAAAAGAAGCTTTTAAAACTATATAATGAATTCAAAAAAGAAGATAGAGATGATGTCAAAGGTTTCATTGCTGCTCCAGATGAAAAAGATATTTATACTTGGCATTGTGTAATTACAGGACCTGAGAACACAATTTGGGCTGATGGTTTTTTTAAACTCGATTTAACGTTCACTGACGACTATCCAAGTACACCACCTTCAGCTAAATTTAATCCTCCAATTTATCACCCCAATGTTTATAGGGATGGCCGTTTATGCCTTGATATTTTAACGCCTAAAGCATGGGATAGAAATTTTAAAATGTCAAGTATTTTACTTTCTATACAATCGTTATTAAATGATCCAAACCCTGAATCTCCAGCAAATAAAGAAGCTAATAAAGCATTCTTAGCATATACAAATGATGAATCAAATGATGAATATAAGAAAAAAGTTCGTGAATGTGTCGAAAAATCATGGGAAAGTTTTCCTGAGGAAGAAAGTTAAATTGATGAATAATGAGAACTAATGATTATATAGGTTGTTTCATACAGAGATTAGCATATTGCTTTATTACTAATTTTCTTTTTCACTCTATTTTTTAAACAAGTATTATTTTTATCATTTTAATGCAATCTTTTTGAATGCAAATTTAGCTTAAAGACGTCTTTAATTCACAATATTTATATTTTAAGCATTAGTATCAAGTGTATGACGAATAAATTTTATAGATGATTTTTTTGATCTTCAGATTCAAACAATAAAAAGGAAGGCGAATTATTATAATAAATATATCATAGACCTCTTTAAAATAATAAAAAATAATATTCTTTTAAAAAAACAAACATAAATATAATAATATAATAAAATTAAAAAGGAAGTGATGATCCAGTCTTTTTGATGCGCTTTTTAACGTCAGCCTTATTAATTGATTTACAGTTAACGATTGATTTGTTTATTGTATCTTTATTGATTAATAAATCATTTTCTATATCTTTTTGTATACAAAAACGAATTGCATAATTTTGCGGACGATAAACTTTAACATATGGGGGAGCATCATCAATGCTTGGAGGAGCTAAAAAATTAGAATCTTTTTCAAAAGGTGATATATGAAATTGAGAAACATCTTGAAGTCGAGGCAATCTTCCCCACTTTTTCTGGCATTTGTTAAGAATGCTCCAATTTTTTGTCAGTAAAGCTTTAGTAGAATCTTTTTCGGGCATAACAACTATTATCCATGGGTGATCAATCCAGATACTTTTAGGAAAATAATTTAAAGCAAGCAAACCTGTGGTAATATCATATGTGTAACGAAAATTATTTTGATGAACTATTTCAAACGACATATTTTGTCTGAAAAATTCTGAAACCCATGCTCGGGAATATAAAAGGCCAGGTCCTCCATGCGGAAAATTGGTTCCCCAATCATGGTGTACTTGCCCAAGCATAACTTGGTCTTCAAATGGGTTATACATAGACTCTAAAACATCAAGTAGTCGAAATAAATTTTTAATATTTAAGAATGTATCATCAATTGCAACAAGAAGCCATGGTGAGTTTGTTTCAAAATAGAAATGCTTGAAAGTCATATCAAATCGGCAAGCATTGCCATTTGCACTCATTCGGCCTCCTGTGCAGTTTGGCGATAAAATACCTTTTCTAGCTGTATCTAATGCTTTTTGAGAATCACTAATCACATATGATAAAATAGATGAATTTTCTTCTAATGATAAATTAATCATGGGTGCAACATAATATTTATTTCTATGGCATGTTTTAGCGCAAGTTAGATATGGAATGACAATTCTCTTCGTTATTGTATTTGAGCTTACTTTTAATGAAATTGGTTTAGATAATAATTTGAAAACGCAAACTAATAAAAAGAATATTATGATAATCGCTGTTAATATTGATTTTATATTAAAACGAGAAGAGAAAAAAGATGCTTTATGCCTTTCATCTTGTCCAATTCTTTTCATTTTGGAAAAGTTCTTAGTATATTCAAAATAGAAAATTTTAATAATATCATATATATCTACGTTTTTCTTCCAAATTTTCAAGAAATAACTTTTAATATGTAGAAGACATGAATAATTATTTTAAAAGAATCATTTGGAAAAAATAACTTCAATCAACAATAAAGTTTTCTTTCAATAAAAAAAATCATTCACAAAATCATTCAATATTTTTGAAAATATTTTCAAAAAGTTCGAATAAAGTAAATTTAATATATACAAAACATTAAAATAAAAACAAAAATAATTCAAATGAGACTAGACGCAATAATCTCTCTTAACTCATGAGGAAAGTTGACTTCATTATGAGGTGCTTGAATGATTGTTTTTCTTTTCTGCTGTAATCCCAAAGAAAGATATACAAGAACCACTGCATCTATTACTTCATCTTGTTGATATTTTGGCGAGTCAGTTGTTAAAGATTTTAAGAATCCGCAGAGCATCATTGTTGCCACTTCTTCATTAGCAGTTAATCTTGCAAAGCTTGGCATAACGGACTTCATAAAAAGCGACAACTTATCAGAGTCTTTCTTGATAATTAATTCGCAATCTTTGCAAATATGTGTAAAAACGTCAATTTTTGACATAATAATAAAATATCGAGCTGATTCTATAGCGTACTCTGGCAATGGAACTAGAAATAAGCCAAAGAAAAAAGAATAGGAAAGAGCTGATGGTAGCATTGTCGCAATGTGTGCTGCGACGGTACAACAAACATTCCTTCGAGATATCTCTTTGTCAATATTGTAAACTGGTTGTAAAAGTTGTTCTACTATTTCTTTGTTGGAGATATCACTAAGCAAAATCGAACAAACTGAAAAATGAAGGCAATGCATATATGATGACGAATATTCACAACACATAGTGTCAGATGAAGAAAAAAGTTCCATATCATTCTTCATTAGTAAGGTTATCATTTCGCTGATAGTACTGCGATAAAATTTCTCATAACAGGGTAATTTTACTAAAATTGATTTTAAAGAGGTTTTCATAGCAGATGATAAGGCTCGGAAATTTTTGGCAATGAAGCGATAAAGCCAGTGAAGAGTTGTTTTATCATTTATAATTACTGGTTTCATTGCATTCAAAAGTTGTTCGGCAAGTAACGTATATTTCATATCATATTTATAAAAATATAAAAGTCGGGCAAGCAAACTTTGAGCAATTGGTAAAGCAGCAATCTTTACATTAATAATAAATTGTTCTTTATGGGAGCATATTTCGCTTTCGTCATTTAGAATGTCTTGCATGTATCGTGTGACATTTTCGGCAAATTGAATTTCTTTCATTCGAGATGATAAAGACAGAAGTCTAACAGTTAAATAAGATGGTCGATATTCGAGTGTTTCGTTATCAATAATTCGTTGGTAATCAATGATCGATCTTTCTGTTAAACTCAATGGTTGTTGATGATTAATATCATTTAAATTGCTGTAACTGCCCATTAATCCATTCATATTTATATTATTTAAATTACCTAATCTGTTTAAATTATTAATATTCATGTTAGGAATACTTTTGTTAAGAAGATTAGGATTTGTAGATTTTGAAATAAAAATTGGCGTTTCTTGTTCAATTATAAATGGGACACGTGATATAATTTCTTTTCGGAAGGATTCTAATCGATTCTTTTCTTTACAACTTCTGAGCGTATATACTTTATCTGAAGATTCTATAAAATCTAGTAATATAAATGAATCTTGACATTCAATTAATCCTTTCATTACTTCATCAGGAAGAAATAAATTTGCACTTGTGAATATTTTTGATGCAGTAATCCTAGCCATAGTTCGTAAATCATCATCAAAATAAGCTGCTTTTAAGCAATATGGAATGAGATATTTGACTGCAAACTTTTTAGTTAGCAAATGAGTGGCATTAATAAGAATCATTCGTAGTAATAATTCAGATTGCTCTCTGTCAGTTATCTTAAGATCTAAGAATTTTGGTATGATCTGATCAAAATGAGTGGGAAGTAGCATTGATATAAGTGATTGAAAAAATTCCATGATCATTGGTTCAAACATCTTTTGTTTATAACCAGCAACAAGTGTCTTCAAAATTGAACCAGCAACAATGGTTAAAATTTGGCTATTTGATGCTGAAACGCACATTGGGGAAATTAATCTCCTTTGAGCAATTTCCATGATACCCTTCATTCTCTCATAAAAAGTGCACCCACAGATGTGAAGATTAATTATAAACGACTGATCATCATTGATTTCATTTACTACATCATTAGATGCAAGAGGTGATAAAAAATAATTTACAAGAATTTGTGGCATGGCATCAACTACTCTTGACAATGTGTCATCTGCGCACAAGTCTGTCATTTGAAAGTGATTACAAATAATTTCGGCTGCTTTGTCGCTAGAAGGAGATTCTTGAGTTAATTGGCTAGGGACAAGAAGATTAAATAAATAAATATTTTGAGGAATATGATTAACTAATGCAAGAAGACAAAATGGTGAAAGAAATGGTCTCGATTGAATACTCTCACAAATAATTTGGCCCTCAATCTCTTTTCTGAGTGTGAATTCTTCTATATATAAAAAAAGCTTTGAAAATGAGTATAAAAGTTGATCATGGGTTGCATCTCGTGTTTTGTTAAGATCGGTGAGAATATCAATAATCGCTTCTGTAAGTATAATTTTCGAATATCGGTGTTTCATTAATGGCTGAAATTCTGATAAAGGAGCGTGTGATAAAATTAATCTTTTAAAATGAGTACGGCATGCGCTTTGATAAGCTGAATCTGTTTCAAGTTCCATCAAATGAGATGATAATTTCATGATGGAGCTTTCATCTGAATCATCAAAAATAGATTGTATTCCAAAAATATGATTTTCGGTGTAATAATGAAGATAAAATTGTTTAACTTTTCGTAAACGATATAAAATTGGCTGATAAAAATCACTCAACATCCAATTTAAGTTTGTCATTCCCCATTTTAAGTCAGATATTCCAGTTAATAAATTTACTGGTGGTACTTTTTGGACAATATAAGAAATTAAATGGAGTGCTGATTGTTGTGTAGAGAATTGAGCGGTTGATTTTGTTGAATTAATATTTGATGTCACCCAGTAACTTAAAAAAGCGAAAGATGATACAAGTTGTTCAGTTGTTGATTCTTCAATCATGTGTTGGATTTTATCCATTGAAAAGTCATTCGAGTGTAAAAATCTAACGATTGTTGATAAAAGGGGATTATGGCTGTTAGTAAGCTCAAAAGACATTTGAAAGGTGAATAAATTATTGTTTTTTATTATATCTTGAAATAAAAAGATTTTTTTAAATGTATTCTTTATTGAAACCAATTATTAATTATTAATCTTTAATATTTCAAAGAAAAAATCTAGAATATGAAATTTTCAAAATAATTAATTTTGAATCCTTCATTCTTTGTTATACAATGTAATCTGTTTACCTTTGTATTATTTAACCAAAAAATAATAAAATCCAAAGAGCTCTATTAATATTTAGAAATCTAAAAAAGCATAATAATAATTGACTTTGGCAAATTCATTAATGGACTACTACCATAAAATTTGAAATGCTAAACCTAAAATTTAATAATTAACTAATTAATTTTGATTCAGAGTTCAAGTTTTGCAAGCAAATATCAATGATGAAATAATTTTGGGTAAAATCGAAAAGCAGAAGTTACAGAGAGAAAGCAGCAGACACTCAAATATATCTCGCAAAACTACAAGTAGATAAATATAAACTTTGCCCTTGTTACAAGCAAAATAAGGGCAAAGTTTGTTCTTGAACTTTTTCAATAAATAAACTATTCAAAAATAACCCCCAATAATGCCCTTAATTTGCAAACCACTTTTTCAATTTATATAAAAAACATTCAAATGCATAGAAAACCATCGGTCATGTTTTACAACAATATCAGTAAAACAAAATCTTTTTATATCTTTATCTTTCTTTCTCTAATCGCCTTTAGTGCATATGTACAAAGATAAAGAAAAAAGCAAATGCAAAAAAAATTCAAATTTGAATCAAGCAAAAAGATTGTCAGGCAAAAAATCAGTAAACAAAAGATCAGGTCTAACATTAAAAAATAAAATCTATATTTTACAAAACAAAACAAAATTATAAATGATAAACGCAAATTAAAAAAAAGAAAAAAAAAATAAAAATTTTTTTTTGTCACTCTTGATTTCCTCCCTGCGAAGGATCAGGTGATGAAGGAGGTTGGTCTTGCTGGCCTTCATGGTGAGTTCCCAACCAAACTTTCTTGAGATTCTTGAGTCTCTGGGCTCTTGTGTTGCTTGTTCTTAGGTTGTTGAATCTCTCCTGAGGCGTATGCTTTATATTCGGAGCGTGGTGGTTCGCTGCAGCGCCATTAGATGCACCGTAAAGTCTATTAAACTTCTCTACTGGTTTCTCGTTTTTGTAAGGGTTACTTTGCTTAGTTTTCTTGTTGAGCATCTTTTGCATCATCTTTGCGGTATTTTGATTTTTGAAGTTATAACCATCACGTAGAGAGGTATCATTTTGCTGTGGTGATTGAGGTTGTGGTGGTTGTTGCTCATTAGCCGAAATATTAGATTGGATCGAATTCCTGGTTTCAGCATTCTTAGGGGATTTGGCATCATTTTCTGGGTTGTTGTTGTTATTCTTTTTGAGAACTTGTCTACTTCCTGCATTTGCTCGCTCATAAATATCAATTTCTTGACCTTCGATATCTTGATCCTTAAGGTCAATTTTTTGGCCAAATTTTGATAAATAATCATAAACGTTATTTTCAAATGGAACTGATTGTGACTCTGCTTGGAATTGTTGATGCTGTCCTTTACGATGTTTGTGACGAATGTTGTCTTTGCTTTTATCAGCTGGAACTTCATCAAGTCTAATTATTGGTTTATTAGGCAATTCATCAAGCATTTCATTTTCAAAGAATAATCCTGAAGATTCATCTCCTTCTATCTTTTCTTTCTCAAAAGTATCGATCCATGATGTATCTGGATCGTTTAAAATTGGGAAACTGAAATTTGGCTTAGCTTTTGGCTTTTGCTGCTGATATTTTTGTGAAGGAAGATCTTCTTTATTATTTGGGTCTGGAACCTTTTGCGAGATCATCTGGCGAGTTTTATCAAGAATTTGTTGATCAGTTATTTCTTTTCTTTCACGATCTGCTTTTTGTTTTTCTTTCAATTTAGATTTATAACGACGGAATGCTCTTTGTATTGAAATTGCAGCTAAAGTTCTCTTTCTAAACATCAATTTCCTCCTTTTCCTCCATTTTTTGAGTAATAATTTCATACGATATTGAATTACTTTTTCAATAAGGCGCTTATGTCTCAAGTGCACAGCCATTCGCATGAAAATCGCTATTTTCCAAAGCTTAGATACATCTGTCTTTTTCTTTTCCTTTATGAGAGGTGCAAGTATTGCCGCAAGTTTCTCGCCAACTTTTTTCTGATATGTATTTGATAAATGAGGAGTATTTTCTTTATCTTCTTTTTTCTTTGTCTTTGAATTTTTCTCACTTTTCGGAGTATTGATTTTATTTGAATTGTTTGTGGCGAGTTCGATAACAAGAACTGGTTGTTTCGATTTTGGTTGAAGCTTATCTGTTCGAAGAGCAAGAAATTCATCAATTTTTTCTTTTGTGTATCGTGGAGGGGGTTTCTCCGCTTTTTTCGATTTTGGCTTTAATAAAGCTGGATTAATCTCTTTTGAAGGCTCTTCTTGAGATGGGGGTCGTATTTGATTTATCATTTCTGATAAACTTGGAGCTTTGGATTCTTTTATTTCTTTGATCATTTGAACTTCTCGCTTGTGTTTCTCAACTTCCTTATCAAGAGATTCAAAAAAGCTTTTTTGACGTTCTTCGCGTTCTTTAATGCGCCTTTCAAGTTCAGCCTGATTTTCTTCTTCTCGTTTCCGTTTGTCGAGTAAAAATTTAGAGCTTAGGCGTTCTGTTTGATCTTGATCGCGAATAATTGTTGAGACAGCGCCAGGCTTTCGTTTATAACGTTCAAGGAATAATTTTGGTTGAGGCGGGGCAGCTTCAGTATCTTGAATATTTTTCGGCTCAGATAATTCATCTTTGGTTTGATTTTCTTCTTCTGGATTTGAATTTGATAAAAGGGTTGCTGGTGATGTATTTGAAAATGAATTTTGTTTTTGAGATTTAGCATTAATTATATCTTCATTTGTATTTTCTTTTTCTTTTTTAATCTCTTCATTGATCTCCTCTGCTATTTTATCCGATTTGGTTAATGTTTTAATAAGGTCATCAATATCCTCAGCCTCTTGCGTTGTATGTAAAATATCTTTGACGATCGTGCTCATTCTGTCTGCTTGTTTATGCTCAAATGAATCCTTATCTGTAAATTGGTTAATTTGATCTTCTGATATTTCAATTGGCGCAGATAATTCAACTTTCACATCATTTTCAATAAATTTGGAAGTTTCGTCAAGAAGGGATTTCAATCTATCATGGATTTCTGTTTGAATTTCTTCTTCAGGAATTGATGGCGCTAAAAGTTGTTCAAACAAGCGTTTTTCTTCTTCATCTCTTTCTGGAAGTGGTTCAGGTTTTGCTTCTAAAAATGACCAATCATTAAGATCTTCATTGGGATCGATTCCATAAATCTCATAATCTTCATCTAGATTAATGGAAAAAGGAGTCCGTGAAGACATAAAAGCCTCCTTTTTTCTATTTTGATTTTGAAAAAGTTTAAATTTTTCGTTTGTAAACTTTTGAATATACTTAAACGTACTTTTTGGAAATAAAAATTGTGTAAATTAATTTGCACAAGAAAAAAAATGAGCAAGAAATATCCTACAATAAAGAAATTCTGTTATGTGATTTAAACCTATATAAAACAAATGTTGTTTTTTAAAAATACTTGAGAAATTCAAAGAAATATATAAAATTATTTTGTGAAAACTCATAGAATTTTACTCTCTCAAAAAAATTTTTTTCTTTAGTTCCAAATTCATATGACATAAATCACATTTGTTTCATCAATGCCCAATATTATTATAAATTTCAATAAAATATATTTCTCCAAATAATTTTCAGATTTTACTTATTTTATGACAAGATATTTATTCATTTAAATAAATGGTTGATTATTTCAAAATTTAGTAAACAGTTTGAATATTCTCATTCAAATTTTCAATAAAAAGATTGATCGCATTTTTCTAATAAATTTCTTGAATGAAATTCAGTATAGTTTTCAATGGCAACAATGGAAGAAATCCAAAGTTGAATTTGATAAATGATTCGAATAATAATTTTACCTATCATATCTTACGAAACATATGGAGTTCCTATGAATTCATATGGAATATATATATAAATACATAAAAAGATAAAAAAACGAGATAAAGATTATTAGCTATAAATTTTAAATAAATTTACTAATATACTAAAAATAATCTATAATTATTAAAAAACAGAAATAAGAGGTTGAGACCGATATTTAAAAACATTGTGTGTATCTGTTGCAACTGGCGAATCTAATGTAAGATTGTTAGAAAAATAATGATCGCTTTTTGTTGAATTAATTGGGAAAAATCTATTTTGAGATCTAAAAGGAGTAGTAGGTCGAGGTAATTTAGATGCTATTAAAGCGGGATCGGCTGTAAATATGCCCATATAAGGCTTTTTGTTTGTTTCTTTTGTTTCGTTGACGTTTAACCATACGGAATCCATTAAATAAAAATAAATTTCTCGGTTATTTTTATTGAGAAAAACCACTAAAATTTCTTATAAATTTTTTGAATTAAAACTTAAGCAAACATTTAAAAATTTCAGAACATATTTTATTTTACATCGCAAAAATGAGTGAAAATTTGTTGAATGATTCAATTAAATTAAGTAATATATTTTTAGGTAATGACTTATTATTTATTGATATTTAAAATATTATTTGAAATTTAGTTTTTTTCAATTTTTGAGTATATGGGCCATTTTTTAATTTAAAGTTTTCAATAATTTTGAAATTTGAATTGCCTTAACGAAATTTAGTGAATTTTGATAAAAAGATTTTTCACTTTTCACTTTTTCAATATTATAGAAAAGCATATCGTTAAAAATATCACAAGAACTATCAATCGAAATTTTTTTAATAAATTATTTTTACAAAATGATAATTTGTATATTTGGCGATTTATGAAAAAATAGTAATATTTCATTTCAAAAAAACTCTATAGGGAATCCCTATTAGGGATTTTCAATATTTATCATTTTCTGGTATTTGGATCATTAATGCAAACAAATTTGATTTAATAATTATAAAATGATGAGTAACAAAATTTATTATTATGTAATATATAAACAAATTGAATGAAACAAGATTAATGTAAATGTTTCCGAAACAAATATTTAAAATAATTGTGAGTTTTTCTGATATTCACGATTATTTTTGATATAATTATTTGAATAGATCATTCAATTTTTAATATTTCGACTTTTTTGAATTTAGACTCTGCTTTAAAGCATTCTATTTTTTATTTATATATATATTAAAAACAAAAATATGAATCATAAAAAAAAAAAGATAAATGTATTTGAGATCTCGAGATATCAGTAATCGATATATAATTTACAATTATTTTCACATTCCGTATCTAATATCATGATGACAGATAATCTCTATATCAGATTTTTGAGATACAAATGTATTGACAAATATGGATTTTCAACTTTCTCTCTCCTTCATGCTCCTATCGGAGAATAAGAAAAAGCAGAGGATTAAAAATCATACTTAGAAGATATAACAATTTAATAATATCATTTGCAAACAATGGGGAGAATAAAAATATCAGGCATTTCTGATGAACATAAAGAGATTTATAGATACAAAAGAAAAACGATTTTAATAAAGGGATATTATCAATTTACAACAGCAATGATATAATATTTTGTGATATTACTTGATGTGGAAGTAATGCCTTCTTTTTTTTAATTGATAATAATTTCAATTATTTGAATTTTTCTATAATTTTATTCAAACCATTTCACTTTTTGAGATATTTAAAATTTCTACTTTCAAAATTTTAAGGAATGGATGATTTTACAATCAATACTATTTTAAATGCAATTAACATCGCAAATACACCAGCAAATCAAAATCAAGATCAATCGTTAATACAAAATGCGCTATCGTATTTAGAACAATGGACATATTCAGAAAATGGAATATTTTTGGCGACTCAAATCTTGGTTGATCCCAATTTTTCACCAACTCACAAATTTTATGCTGCTACTTTGATTAAAACACAGATTCCATCTATTTGGGGAAAGATTCCAAAAGAAGCTCGAGTCAGTATTAGAAATCAGGTTTTTGATTTCTTTAAATATGTAGCTTTAGATGAGAACCATCCTCTCTTTAACATGATTGTCGATATTCTTGTTAATATTGCTCTTTTTGAATTTCCTGATGAATGGCCAGATCTGAACCTAATATTTTTTTCAAACCTTTCAAATATAGATAACGAATTAGAAAGAGCGCATTACTTTAGTTTTATAGGCCAATTTATATCATCAATTGATATGTCAAAATTGATTACACCAAAAAGAATACAATTTCTACGAAATTTGCTGCTCGCGAATTCATCTATTTTATACTCGCATGTCACAACATGTTTTTCAAATGAAAATTTGGTACCAGATGGATTAAAAATATTTAATGGATTTTTAAAATGGTCTGAAAGTGATCAAATAATGCCATCATTAAATTTGTTTCGTGACATCTGTTTTCGGTTTGTTCTCATTGAAAAAATATTACCTCAAACACTTGAATGTATTAAGACTTTATTATTAAGAAGAATAGATTCAATGTCATTTGCTTCAATAGTACCGATGGTTGTATGCTCTTTAAGCTCACCTACTTCAATTCTTCCTGATGGAAAACATATCACTTCTGACTCGAGAATATTAAATTTTTTATTAGCTTTTTTAACAGAATATATGACACCTTTGCTATACCTTTTTGATCCCACAAATTCATCAGGCCTAACTGAATCAATGAAAAAGACGATGGAAGAAATGCAATTTGGACCACAAGATTTAAGCCAGAGACTACTTTATATCATTAATGTATTCTTATCTATTCGAAATCCTGAATTATTAAACGACGAATATTGGTCATTTTGGTCAATTTTATTTAATCAGATTCATATGGAAATCAATAACAACCAACAAGATTGTTACAAGCCGACATATGAATTTGTAAAGGGGATAATTCCTTCAATAAGAGAATCTCTTTTTCAATGTCTTCCATATGATCATTATAACGATGAAATGAGTGACGTGAATGTAAAAGATATAATTGATAATGACTATTCATCTACCAATGCATTTGATATATTTTTCCCAAGCAAATCAAAAAACACCTGGTCGACGCTTGCAACAATTGATTTTGGCGGAATGATAAAATTTTTGAAAGAGCAATCACCATCGGTAGCTCTTTGCTATGGAATAGGAAATTTAGAACTATGTCAAAAATCAACATTTGATCTCAGTTTATTAAATGGTGAATTAACTGAACTTTATAATTTTTGTCAATCAGGTGAAACCAATCCAGAGTTCTTTATTTCTCTTCTTTATTGCATTTCACATACATTATCATTTGATAAAGATGGCCAATTCTACATGAATTTCATTGAATTTGCAATAAAATGTGCAATTGACGAAAATCCACCAATTACAACTGCAGCAACAAATGCATTATATTATGCATCACGTAGAGCTAAAAGCAACTTTTTAAATGAGCAATCAATTTCCACCATTTGTGAATATTCAGAAACATATTTGAAAAAGTTGGAACATGATGATGCAGTAAGAATGTTCAAAATGGCAGCATCATTAATTTCATTAATGAGTTCAAATGAGCAAATGAGTCAATTATATGAAAAACTTGCAACTCCACTCATTTTAGCAATGGATGCATTTTTCGAACTTGATAAAATTTTTGATTGCATGAAAGAGGCTTGCGAATGTGCTCATGAATCGAGCCAAATTTTGATGTCATTTTTATGGCCAAAAGTTTTAGATTTAACAAATCAAGTAATTCATTCAGATCAACCGAATCAAATGCTAGATAAAATAATTGACGCTGATTCGATTGCATCTAGAAACGAGCCTTTCAATGAAGAACGATTTAATTTAATTCTTTCTTGGATGGTTGAAAAAAATCAAATCAACTTGCAAAATCGAGTTCCTATTGATGACTGCTTTTATAATTTCATTTCTGTTGTTCATTCACGACATCGTGAAATTGATAAATTATTCCCTAATATCATTCAAACATTTGTCGAACCTGCAGTTTCAACAAATCTTATTAACCTTGCACCAACAATGACATTATTAAATAGTTTTGGAATTAAAAGTTTAGAGCTCCCTTTTTATGTTACTTTAATTAATGATTCAATTCGAAGTCTAAATATTGATGATAACGTAAAAGGAATTGAAGGAGCAAACTTTTTCATAAATAATAATTCAAATCCTCAAAGATTTGCAGAAAATCTCAATAATAATAATATACCTTCAATTTTGTCTTCTGTTTTCTCTTCGTTAACTGATATGATGCATAAGAATTTAACAGTTAGACTTATTCAAATAGTTAGGAATATTCTAAACAAAGCATCTCAACATAATGTTATAAATACACCTGATTTTACAAACATATTTTTGAGCGCTATCAAACAAAATGTAGAAGAACCAATGCCAAACATGTTTTTGAATTTCTTTGAGACTATAAAGAAGAAGGCTTTTGGAATTGGTTTAACAAGAGTTTTCTCAGATTTCTTGATTTTGATAAAAAGGATGTCACCAAATGATGCTGATGTATTTAAAGCTGATCCTCAAGAAGAGAACAGCAATCAGGGATCATTCACACAAGTTTTACAAATTCAATAATATATTTATTATATATATTTTATACACAGCTATCTTGTTATAAATAATATAGTATTTTTATCTCTTTTTGTTGAAAAGTTTTATGATAAAAAAAAAAAAAAAAAAAAAAAAAAAAAACCCCTCCAAAGCATTTATCCTCATTTGTATTTGCTTTGTGTACGTTTAAAAAATCAAATATATTATAAAATGTTCGTAAAAAAAGAAAATATACCACAACCAACCCGTCGAACAATAAAAGAGGCATCTATTCCATGTAGTTCGACATATGTTGATGTGTCAAACTCAAATTTAAATAGTATTCAGTTCATAAAACGATATAATAGATTATCTACTCTTATTGCTACAAATTCTTTGGTTTCTGATTTGAAAGGTGTATTTTTTAATAAAAAATTAACCACCATTTCATTGTCAGGCTCCCCAATTTCTTCAAATGAAAATTACAGATTAATGCTCCTAATTTCAATCGGTACAACAATTAAGTTGATTGATGGAAGGCCAGTAACAATGGATGAGATTGATCAAGCAAATAAGCTTGTTCTCGATGTTCAACCTCTTCTATTTGATGGTTGGTTATTAGAAACACTTAGCCCAATAACTTTAAATCGTGGAAATGAAAAAAAGATTATAAATGAATTACAAAAATATAATGCCTCATCAGTATCTAAACTCAAGAACCAACAAGCTGTTTCAATGTTTCAAAATTTAACCAAGCAACTTGGCAGTGCATCAAATGAACTTAAAAATCCAACTTCTAAGAGTTCAACAAATAATAATCCTGAATCACCTAAATTAATTTCACATACAAATTTAAATAACACTGGCTTGGAAACTTCATTAAAAAAATTAAACACAACTCCTACATTAGCTGCAATATCTCCAGTAGAATCACCCATTTCACCATTCCAAAAAGCATTCAATATTCATACAAAAGATAGCTTAGATTACATTGTTCAACAAGAAAAAATTGGATGCGAATCGCCATCAAAGAAAATTAGATCAAGCATGAAGGCTGCATCATCTAATAAAAATAAGAATGAACTTTCAACTACTCCTAAATTTGTTAAACTTCAAGTTTTAAAGCCATCCATTATAGATGGAACACCTACTCAAACAGAATTCTCATCACAGCCAGAAGACTCGCCAATTAAAAAAGTTTACCATGATATAATGGAACCATCTTTAATGAACAATAACAAGCAAAATGTTTCAATTCCTCTTATATTTGAAATGGCAAACGTATTTTTATCATCATCAAATACTCCTCATAAAACAGTTCAAAACGCTGCCTCACCTAAAACACCAACAAATCCAAAGTCGAAAATTCCAGTTAAAATTGATTCACCGTCTGCTCTCACCGGAAGAGAAGACTTTTCAATTTCTTCAACAAGCAACCACATTTCGAATGAAAAGAATAAATTTGGATTTTCTAAACCAATATGTTCTACTGAAACGGAACAAGACATTGCAATGATTGAATCAAAATGCAATGAAAATGCTAATATTCCAACAATTCAACCAAATTTGAGCCAAAATAATAGTTCAATTATATATGATTTATCAGATAAAACTGAACCAGAGGTTTCATTAGGAAATGATGCAATCGAACCAGAGCCAATTATTGCCCAAGATTGCCATCCCAACGTATCTTTAGCTGATGAGATATTTGTAATTGAAGAAGAAGAAGAGGATCGTGATGAAGTTGCGAAAGAACCATCTGAAGTAATGATAAACCCAAATATTGCAAATGACTCGTTCGCAATCCCCAAGAAAATCAATGATGATGAAGAATTAGAAGAAGTTCATCCAAGTGAGATTGATATTGATATCGATGGAAATATTGCCAATCCAGAAGATGGTGAAATTTCACAAATCAAAATCAAGCATACTACAAATCAACCATCAACTGCAGAATTAATGGCTTTAGAACTGCAGGAAGGAGAAGGTAACTCATCAAACCCAACTCAGCAAAATCATATATCCGACATTAATTTTGATAAGGAAAGTACAGAAGATAATCAATCTGAGGAACAAAATGTTAAAGAAACAGACAAAGATGAACAAGAATCACCAGAAAACAAAGAACAAAACTTTGAACAAGATTCTAACAATGCAAATTTGGAGGTATCATCACAAAACAACAAAGAACTAAATCAACCTTCTGAAGAACCATCACCAGAAACAGAAGAAGTTGAAGATGCTTCTAAAAACGAAGAAATAAAAGAAATCGAAGTTTTGAATGAACAGGAACAAATCACAGAAGAATATAAAGAAGAAATGCCAGTGGAAACAATCGTTGATCAAATTTTGGAAGAACAAAAAGAAGATGAAATAATTGTCGAAATTAATGAAACAAAAGAAATTGAAGAAAATAAAGTCGAATTAGTTCCTGAAGAACCAAAAGATGAAGAAATTTCAAAAGAAGCAAATAATGAAGAAACAGAAGCCAATGAAATTTCAGAAGAACAAAATGAAGAAATACCAGTGGAACCAAGCGTTGGTCAAGTTTTGGAAGAACAAAAAGAAGATGAGTTAATCGTAGAAATTAATGAAACAAAAGAAATCGAAGAAAATAAAGTCGAATTAGTTCCTGAAGAGCCAAAAGATGAGGAAATTTCAAAAGAAGCAAATAATGAAGAAACAAAAGAACAAATAAATGATCTAATTCAAGAAGAAATAAAAGATGAAGAAATTACACAAGAACAGAAAGAAGATATTAATAACGATCAAATTCTAGAAGAAATCCACGTTGAATCAATTCCAGAAGAACAAAAAGAAGCTATATCTGAAGAAGTATTTAATTTTGAAGAAACAAAAGAAAATGAAATTTTAGAGGAAATTAAAGACGAAGAAGTTAATGAAGAAATTAAGGCAGAATCAATTCTTGAAGAACAAAAAGAAATAGTTATTTCTGAAGAAAATATTGAAAATCAAATTCAAGAAGGAATAAAGGTTGAAGAAACTTCCCAAGAACAAAAAGAAGATGATAATAGCCAACAAATTCCAGAAGAAGAAATTCAGATTGAATCTATTCCAGAAGAACAAAAAGAAGATATTGATAATGAACCAAATTCTAACAAAGCAATGAAAATTGATACCTTAGAAGAACCAAAAATTGATAAAATTAACAATGAAGAATCAATTGAATTAATTTCAGATGAACAAAAGGATGAAATTCTTAACGAAAAAGAAGACGACCAGAATCATGATGAAAAAGTATCAGATGAAGTTTTGGTAGAAGCAAATGATGAACCAGTGTCAGAAGATATAAAGATTGATCAAGTTTCAGAAGAAGAAAAACCGGAAATCACATCAGCAGATGAGAAAGAAGAAGCTAATCTCGAAGAAATTAATAATGAACAAATCCTAGATGAGACAACTGCTGCGGAGCAAAATGATAATGAAACCTCACAAGAGCAAATTCCAGAAGAAACAAAAGAATCAGAAATTCCAGAAGAAACAAATGAAATAGAAATTCCAGAAGAAACAAAAGAATCAGAAATTCCAGAAGAAACAAAAGAATCAGAAATTCCAGAAGAGACAAAAGAATCAGAAATTCCAGAAGAAACAAATGAAATAGAAATTCCAGAAGAAACAAAAGAATCAGAAATTCCAGAAGAAACAAATGAAATAGAAATTCCAGAAGAAACAAAAGAATCAGAAATTCCAGAAGAAACAAATGAAATAGAAATTCCAGAAGAAACAAAAGAATCAGAAATTCCAGAAGAAACAAAAGAATCAGAAATTCCAGAAGAAACAAATGAAATAGAAATTCCAGAAGAAACAAAAGAATCAGAAATTCCAGAAGAAACAAATGAAATAGAAATTCCAGAAGAGACAAAAGAATCAGAAATTCCAGAAGAAACAAATGAAATAGAAATTCCAGAAGAAACAAAAGAATCAGAAATTCCAGAAGAAACAAAAGAATCAGAAATTCCAGAAGAAACAAATGAAATAGAAATTCCAGAAGAAACAAATGAAATAGAAATTCCAGAAGAAACAAAAGAATCAGAAATTCCAGAAGAAACAAATGAAATAGAAATTCAAGAAGAGACAAAAGAATCAGAAATTCCAGAAGAAACAAATGAAATAGAAATTCCAGAAGAAATAAAAGAATCAGAAATTCCAGAAACAGCAATCGTTGAAAAAACTCCTGAAGGAGAAAATAATAACGAACAAGTTTCAGAAGAAACAAATGAAGAGCAAATTCCTAGAGAATCTAAAGAAAAAGAAGTTTCAGAATCTTTAGAAGAAATTAAAGTTGAACAAAATCCTGACCAACCAATTAATGATCAAGCTTCAGAAGAACAAAAAGATGAAGCTTTAGAAGAGAAAATAACAGGTGATATTTCAGATAAAAATAATGCTGACCAAATAATAATTTCAGAGGAGAAAAAAGAAGAAACTCTCGAAGAGATCAGAGATGAACCAATTTTAGAAGAAATTTCGGAAGAGCAAAAAGATAATCAAATTTCAAATGAAACAAACATTCTCCAAATTCCTGAAGAGTTTAAAGAAGAACCATTTTTAAACGAAATCAAAGATAACGAAATTCCTAAATCTTCTTTAGAAATTATAAATGATAATTTAATTCCTGAAGATTTTAATTTTGATCCTTTTATGGGAGAAACAAACGAAATAAATGTAGAAAAACCAAGTACTGAAATAATAGATGAAGAAATAAAAGAAAACAAGGAAAATCTTTGGGAAATATTGAATATTGAAGCTAATGAAGAGAATGTCAACGAATTAAAGAATAAGGAACCAATCAATGAAGAAACAAAAGAAGACAATTTATTCTCACAATTCCAAAATGATCCTCCTATTATTGAAGAACCTTTTTATCATCATTTAGTTGATGAACACCAAAACAATAGCATTAATCAAAATGAAGTTGACACAAATCAGCTTATTAACTTTTTAAACGACGAATTTTTCAATGATAACTTCCAAAATGAAGATGGACAACCACTTGAAGGTTTGGATGAAATGCCAAATAATGATTATTCAAGTGAAGAGCAAGGAATTAAAAGTTTAATGAATTCTGATCAATTATTCAAATTGCTTAACGATGAATTGTTAAATGATGAATCCACTGATGAAGTACAAAATGAAGAAAATCAGGAATTACTACAATTGGGAAATCAAGACAAAGAAGATGAAATATCTGAACAGGAAAGCGAAGAGGAAGCTAACTTTGATAAATTAATCGAGAAAATCATTGCAGATCAAACTATAATTCAAAATGACGAAGACTCAAGCAATACTAATCAGAGTGATATATCTATTGATCAACTCATTGAGCAATTTGGCGGTGAACAGTCTTTGTTAGATAAAAACAAATGAGCAAGCCTTAAGCAAACAAAAATTATATTATAATATCCAAATGGACTATATTCTATTTATTTTGGAATCTTGTCCTCTCTCTATATATTTTTCATAAAAGTAATAATAATATATAATTAAACTATTATTTAAATATCTTTCATCAACTTAATGACATCAAGGTATTCGTTGAAAAATTTAAATTCAAAATTTTGTATAAACTCATTCAAAATGACTACATCAGGGGTTTCATCACCCCGCCGAAATCTATATTTATCAGTTACAGACAAAACTCGTAAGCTATTACGTGAGGAATTTAATAACCAGACAAGCCCAAATGAACCAAGTAAAGAATCGCTTGATTTATTGCGAAGTTATGCAAATTCGATGGCTCTTGAAAATGGTGTCTCAGTACAAGATTCTCTAGATGATATGAACGATGACCATCTTTTGATTTATTCTTTACTCATATTATCAAATTCACAATATCAGATTTTACAAAATAATCCAGATATCATCAACGCCAATCAACTTGCAATTGCTAATATTGCATCTTCTTTCGGGGTACCCCAACAAATAGATTCAGAAATGCTTTTACAATCAATTGCAACTCGATTCAATATTAAAAATTATGATAAAATTGGCGAAGAAATTAAAAATAGGCTTCTTTGCATGCCAAAACTTATCAGCAAATTTGGTCTCGACAAATCTGATCCAAACTTACTATTTAATCCTGACAATTTATTCTTAGCTATACGAAATAAATGCGAAGATTCATCTTTTCTTGATCGATTAACAGATTTTCTTGATCTGCCAAACGATACATCAGAAGAAACTGTCATTCGTTATCTATCTAAAAAACTTGAACTTGAAGATCAAACAGACACAATTCTCATACTAAAAAAGCAAAATAAAGAATTACGAGATAAAATATCTGATTTGAAATCAGCATCAAAAATACAACCTCAAGCAGTACAATCACCAACTAGATCAACAGATAGCGACACTAAACTTTATGAAGCCGAAAAACAACTTGCTGATAGAAAAGCAACTGTGCTTCAAGTTAAAGTAAATTCTCTTGAGTCAGAAGTTGAATCATTGAAAGCGCAAATTGAAAAAATGAGATATGGTCCAAACGAAAGTTTAAATGAAATGAAAATGCTCAAAGAATCTAATTCTTTCCTAGAAAAACAATTTAACAATCAAATTCAAGAGCTTAAAAACGGTTCTGATAATCGACGCGAGTTAATACGCATTATTCAAAAGCAATCTCAATTGATATATGAATATGATAAAATGCTATCAGACCGCAGTAAAAACGAATTAATATCGCCTAGATTACGAAAAATCGTATTACCTCCAGTTGACGACCAAACAATAAGCACAATCTGCGATTCAATTGAAAATGCACCATCGGAAATTGTTGATGAAATATTGAAAATATTAAATAGTGAGAATTTGACCAAATTAGATAAGGTAAAAAGTACGATCGAGTATTTTATTGACAAAATAAGAAAAGAACAACAAAAAGTTTCTAACGTTGCCAACAACAATGGATCGTTCAAGAATCTTGTTTATGCAATGCATTCACAATTGCATTTTCTTGAAAACCTGATTGATTGTGATGAAGATATTCAATTTTTATTTGACGATCCAGAAGAAGCCAAAAAATCATTAATGCATCAGGCTAACCAAATTAATGAATTTCTTGCAACTGATGCAAAAGGATTTGTTGAAGATGCCAACATTTTTGACTCAATGCAGTTAAATGCAGATCCTCAAGAAATATCCGACCATCTCAACAGTTTCTTTGATAAGTATAAAAAAATACAAACTAATGAAGGCGAAGAATTACTTGTTCTACTTCGCCAAGCATTTGCAGTTAATTCAATCCTCCGTAGATTTGCTTTAACAGCTAGAAATCAATGCGAAAAGCAATCAAATGATATTCGCTTGTTAGTTTCTGAGTTTAAACGGTTGCAAGATTCTCGAAATCAGATCGTCTCAACCATGAAACTTCAAGTTGAAAAAGAGTCACAAGCAAGACAAACAGCTGAATTAAACGTTAAAAAACTGAAGGCTTTAATTAAGTCTAATGCTGAAATAATGCAAAGAGAAGCTAAAGCCCGAGGAAACCCTGATGATCTCCGAAGAGAGCTAGTTCAAGCAAAAGCTGAACTTCAAAAAGTTAGCAATGAGTTGGAAGAAGAAAAAGAAAATAAAGCAAAATTAAATGATTATCAGATTCAATCTTTAAATAAAGATGTTAAGAACTTGAATTCAAAACTTACCGCTAGTCATGATGAAAATGAACAACTTAAAGAACAATTAAATTATCAAAAGGAAGAATTTGATAGAAAAGAAAAAAGTTATAATCAAAAGATCGAATTATTGAAACAAACAATAGATGTTCAAAATAACGACATTTCAGAATTACAGGAAGAAAGGAAAAAATCAGAGATAATAAGACAGAAATTCAATAAATTGCAAATAAAGCATCAAAGTGATATTGATACTGTTGCTGATCTCACTGCAAAAGTTAAAAGGCTTGAAACAGCTTGCTCCAAATTAGCAAATGAAAGCCAAACGCAAAACGAAAATAGTCTTCAACTCGATGAACAACTTAAACAAGCGCAATCAAAAATATTATCAAAAGAATTTGATGAGAAACTGCACCAACAAAAAATAATCAGTTTACAAAAAGAAATTGAAAGAGAAAAACAGAATTTTGAAGCAATCATTAATCTTCAAAAAACAGCTGCACAAAGCGAAATTGATTCTTCTATTCAAAAAGTTCGTGAGGAACTTTTGAATGAGAAGCAAGCCTTTTTATCAAAGATTTGTTATGAATTAAGTCCATATTATGACTTTACAAGCTCAATAAACGAAAACAGCGCGATTGAAACTTTACAGAATTTCAAATCGAAATTTAAAGAGTTACAACAACAAAAAAGCGAATTGAAGCAACAATTAAATCAAGTTCGTGCTGCTTTTGGTATTCAAAAGCACGCTGATGTTGTTTCATTTGCTAACGATACAGTAAGGCAGATTAATGATAATTCAAGACAACTCAATGACTTACAAAAGCAATTAAGTACACTTGAAAATTCACCTGCAATGAAAAATAATCAATCAGCTCGTGAATGGGAAGAATGGGCACGAGGAGTATATCTAAACATTCAAGAAAATTCATCGGTCGTGGCAACAACATCCATGGTAAGAAAAGGAATTGAAGAAGCTGTCGGAATTGCACCAAATAACTCAGAAATGTTATCTAAAATCGAGAGTCTTAAAATCCAAAAAAAGATTATCATGCAACAGAAAAATATTAATGAAATATTTGGAAAAAGTCAATTGAGAAGCACTCAATTTTCTAAAATTGCTTCAATTCGTCCATTTGCTCTTGCTTTGTCCTCTATAAATCGAATTCGCAAGTCAATAAAGCATTCATTAACTTCTCAAAAACAGAAACAATATCAAAACATATATAATCAATCGCAGCATCTTCAGGAGAATCCCCAGCAACATCAAAATACAACACATCAAAATCAAAATTCATCATTACCAAATCAAAAACAATCTTTTTTTAGCATAAATTTAAATGATGAAGATGAAAGCGATAATTACTCACCTGTCCCTATTTTTAATAATATTGCAGAAGAATAAGTTTTAATAAAATATTTGTTTTTTTTGTAAAATTTTAATTTTTATTTTAAAATTATATGTTAGACCTCGGACTTTTTTTATAATTTACACCTTCCATTTAAATTAAAAATGCATTATATTGATAATAACCCATTAATTTTTATTTTAAAATTATAAATAATATGTTACATTATATAAATTATTTAAATTATGAATAAATTCTTTATGAAACCTATTTATTAATGAAGAAAATACAGTTTATTTTGAATAGGAGGTGAAAATAAAAAAACAAGGTTTATTAAGCTCGGAAAAATTTTCTTGCTCTCAAAAAGTGGGGTGGAAAAAATCTATTCTCCTTTCAATTTCATAGTACTGCTATAGTATTTTCAATGATAAAAACAAATTTAATTTAAATAACATTTTAATAGTTAAATTGTAAAATATATCATGAAAAAATTACATTAAAGTTAAGATATGTTAAGAATAATTTTATTCATAAAATTGAGATAAAATTGACTTCAAAAAATGTTTTAGTCATAGGAATTCTGAGAGAAATTAGAATAAAATCAATTTTGACATTTATTATTTTATCTATAAAAAATACATAATTAGCTATTATATGCTTATATAGTATTATTATGAATTATTAAAATAACTATAATAATAATAATATATATAATATTTTTAAAAATTCAAAAGATATTTTATAATTAATAATTGAGCTCTTTCAATTTTATTCGATATATATATCATTATTATAAACAAAATAATATTAAGTAGATTATACATATAGTATCTTGTATATGTTTATATAAATAAAAAAATAAAATATAAATAAAATATAAATAAAATAATTCTAATTACTTAAATTATTTATATATTTATTTTACATAATTTCAATGGAGTATGTTTATTTTTTCTATTAAAAATAAACAAGTCAATTTCTTTCTTTTATTAAATTCATTGTTGAATATTTTATATTTTCCTTGCATCATTATACAATATATATACTTTCATAAAATTATTTTATATTTTAAAAATTGAAAAACATATTCAATTTTAAAAATGTTGTGAATTTTGAATCAAAATTTCTTGACTCATCGGAAATGTCAGCTCATAAATCCGCTTGGAGATGCATTCGTGTTATCAACGACATTGGTACAACTATCTCTTGTCACCCACTTGATAATGCTGGAAGGTTGGCTATTCCTTTTCAAAAACAAAAACCTAGAAATCTTCATTTTTTAATAGAAAAGCTTAAACCCAATAAAGAAGAATTCAACGATAATGATCATGGCATGGAAGAACTAAATTCTATTTTTCAAACAAATTTTTTAGACAATTATCAAGCAGATAATGTACAAGATCCCTCCAAAAAATTTCCTCCTATTCCATTTCCTAATGTTGGACATTTGCTACCTCTATTAGATTATCCATCTCAACCTCCTAAAAGATTACCGCCTCCCCCACTACACTTTTATTCAGTTCAAAAACCTATAAGTCCACCAGAACCATTAACTCAGTCATAATAGTACTCATAAATTTTCATGTTTTCAATGCATCGTTTAATTTATTTTTCAGGATAATTGAAACAATTGTTTTTTGCTTTTCAATTTCTTTTATTCCAATTTTTAACTTGTTTACAACAGCTAATTAACACGAAAAATTTAAAAGTTCTTAAGAAAGTTTAGTGAAAATTAATTTTCTTTATTTTCCTAAAGCCATGAAATGCCAATAGAATTCTCTCACTCTTGTTAGTGCTCCTTTATATATATGTGTGTTGTATAAAAATAAAAGCTATTAATTTTTTTTTGTTTTTAAATAAAAGCTTTTTTTTTACATCACATTTCTAAAATTTTTATTACTAAAAACTTTAATGACTGAAGTTACAAATAGTATTGCATATTTGGCTCATGAACCTCTTCAGCCACTTGAAGATCATTCAGAAAAATTAATGTATTTTTTATTTTTAACACCAGAGATTACCAAAATCAATGTTTAAATGAATTAAATCAAATTCATCCAGATGGATTTGAAGAGCTTCGTAATTCAGTATCTTTTCCTTTTTCTAATTCCAGATTAATAGAATACCAAAAGCCCTTCAAAAAATAAGATTAATTAAAAGTGACATGGCAGAATGCAATGCTATTATTGAGAGAATTCGAAAGAACATTGGGAATTCCAATCAATAAATTGGTATGAAAATTATTTTTTGATCTTGGATGTTCATATTTATAATAAAAATGAAATAAATCATACAATTGCTGAAATTTACCCAAGTATTTCTGACTTTATATGTATAAAATAATCTTTTATGTTTGCTATATATCACTTTTAGAGCATATGTGCTTTTAATATAATATCAATCATGTAAAAAAATATTAGGAACCAGATAAAATAAAAGAATAAAAATAATAATAAAAATTCATATAAAAATTGGGTAAATTGTTTAAATCCATTCGAGTTGTCCATCAATAGCATAAAGAGATCTAACTGGATGACCAATATGGCAGCTCCAAGTTCCAACGAATTCTTCAAGATCCGCAACAATTCTCTTTGAATCTTCTTGCATTTTGGTAATATTCTCTTCGCCAAGCATGCTTCTTGATTCTATTTGTTTAATAACTTGATCACAAAGAGCAAGTGAATTTGTTGGAATTCCATAGAGCAAATCTATAGGCCATCTTCTGTTATCAGTTTGACTTTCAACATATTTTATGAAACCGAACATTGAATCAAGCGCGAAAGCCTTCTTCAATTCATCCGCACTTTGATCGTTTGGATTTGTTGCTTCTTCTGAAGGGAAGCATACATCTTTGATAGTTTCTCCTTCACGTTCATAACATTGAACAAGAACAGGGGAGGAAGGTAATGCATCATTTAATGATATAAGCAAAGTTGTAGTTGGAACAACAGTTTGCTCTGCACCCCATCTAAACATTCTAACTGTATCATATTCAAAGAATGGTTCTGGTAATGTTGTAACAATTTCTCCTTGTGGCCAAACAAAAACAGGTGGTCCACCATGTGCAATTGCATGCATGTAAAGAAGAAGCCAGGGACTGTGAAATAGTGGTGATGGAGGTCCAAAATGAACAAGCCCTGGGATGGAAAGGGATGGGCATGTTAGTGTGAGAGGAGACATTGCAATAGCTGCAGCATAGTTTCGTTCAAACATTTTATTTCTAGCTTCTTCGTCAAGATCAAGAAGTGATTCCAATCTGAGCATATCTAAGCCACCTGTAGCGAGTGGTTGCTTTTGTAGGAATGTTCCTATACGTGCAATAACTTGGCAAGTTTCATAACACGATATCATTGATTCATCTGTTGGCGCTTCGACGCTTTGTAAAGCTTTAATAAATTCAGTGACTGTTTTATCAGACATTTTACCAACTTCAAATAATGTAACAGCAAAGCTTTTGACAGTTTCACCAAGATTACCAAGCATCAAAGAAGCAGGAAGATTACAATCATAAACAGCTGCAACACGTTTGGCTGCATTTTCGCTGTTTTCGCCATCAATTTGCTCATCAGTCGAAACTTTTTCAGCAAGTCCTAAACGGATGAACAGAGATAAAACTTTAGCTATTTCCGCAACATCAACAGCAAGCATTTTTGAGAGTTGTTTAACTGTTGTTCGATCATCAATTGAAATAAATGATTTGTAGCAAAGGCCTTCAAGATAGTCACCACCAACTCTATTCATAACAAAATTATCAAGAGGAAGAAGCTTAACGGTATCTTGAGGTGTTAATGGAACTGAGATATATATCAATGATTCGTTAATCAATCCACGAATATCTTCTTCTTTGTATTTGCTTAATTCTGAGCCATTTTGTTTATCAGCTGCTATTTTTTCATATGCAGCTTTCAAGTTGGGCTGCAATTTAGCAAGTCTGTTTTCATTTGCTGGTACAATATAAAGAAGCCACCATGGTTGAAGAGGGACTTTCATTGGCAACTGCGGAAGAAGTGATCGAAGAAGCTTTTCTTTAGATTTAAGTTTTGCAGACCATCCACCAGATCTTGATTTATTCATTGCATCAATAAATTGATTTCTTCCAACACCAGTAACTCGCAAAGCATCAGCAGCAGAAAAGTTAGGAATACTTTGATATGAGCGATCGCTTTGCATAACGCGAAGAAGCATTTCGCTATAATATTCAAAAGGAACAGCTGGATTATATTTTTGTAATTCTGATATTAAATGATAGGGAAAGACAAGAAAGTTTGTAATACCAAATTCGATCAATTTTTGGTAATATTGTACTGGTTGCGTGAATGTAAGAGCTTCGTTATATGGCTTTTGGTGGTCAAAGAAGTAGCTGAGAATTCGTTGTTGGAATTGTGTTGGGGTTCCAAAATATGCTTGTGCACTTGGGGAGAGGCGTTCCCAAGGAGTCGCTTCATCGAGAAACTTGGATGTATCTTCTTCTTGAATCATTATATGATGTACAACCGCTCTTTTTCTGTTGTTTAAATGGAATAAACTTTTGTAGAAATCAATTGAATTAAGAATTGATTTTAATTCAATTTAAACACTTAATAAAAGTAATGATATCTCTTTTATTTTTATATAATATGATTTCTATAAATATAATTACTTTAACAATGTAATTGTACATTTATAATTAATATATATTCTTTATTTTAAATCTTAATATTGATATACAATTAGTTTAGTTATTTCATTAAGTAAAAAAATAAACTTCAGAAATCGATTATAATAGATATTATTATTTGGACTAAAATTTATTATTAGATAAATGTCATATTTCCATTTTTTTAATCTAGTTAGGAATATAAATTTCATAAAAAAATTTAAAATATTTCATTGAAACTTTAAATAGAGATAATTTTTATCAAAATTGAGATAGATTTATGTATGTTATGTTTTATATATATTCCATTAAAAAAAAATTTAAAGTGATGATTTCTATATTAACATAATTGATTGGAAACCATAGTAAATTATTATATTAAATTTAACTTATTATATTAAGTTTAATATATTTTTCAAAAATGAAAAAAAAAAGAAACAGGGTTGCCCGGGAATCGAACCCGGTTCTCAAGCTTGGAAAGCTCACATGATAATCACTACACTAGCAACACTGAATTAAAAAAAAATTTTTGTTTTGAATATATAAATTATTAGTAGACAGTGAACAATTTTTATTTTGGCGTTCCAATTTCACAATCGACCACATACCCCCTTCCCCCACTAATTGGCAAACTTTTTGTACGTTGAAAAATTCAATTGAAGTTAAGATGATAGAAAATTTATATGATAACCATTTTTTGAATCAAATCTTTCATTGTTTTTCTATTTTGAAAACCTTTTTTCCAAAAAATTATGAATTATACATGCTGTAATTACATTATATAATGCTATTTTAAACTTAAAATCCATTAATTATTGTTTTATTTTTACACTTTAATTTTGAATAAAATACAATAGATAAGCAATACAAAAAAAAATTGAATGCTTTATGACTATTTTTTGAATACTTTATTAGTTATCCACTTCATTCTTTCACTATAGTAATTTCGCTAACTCAATTTCGGAGTTTTTTAACCCTAATTTCAGCTCAATAACAATATATACTTAATCGGATGACCTGCTCGTAATTATTTTTTTCACTTTTCCAATGCTCTACCGATATTTTTAAATTATTTTCAATTTTCAAAAAATAAGGAAAAGAGGATCAAAAAACATTTTTAAAACAAATCACAGCGATTAGAAGTTTATTTTGCAAGTTACTTTTTTTTCATTTAGCGTTTATTTCTGATTCAAATCAATTCTCTCTCTTTTTACTTTTATTCAAATAAATACATGCTTCAACTAAAAACCTTCTTCTTACTAGCTATATTTTTTTCTTTTTTATTTTCGAAAATTTCAAAGATCCGAATTTTTTTTTTTTTTTTTTTTTTTGCATTTGTTTTGTTTATAATATTATAATATTCAAATGTTTAAAAAAATATGTTTTATTTAGTTCATTTTTTAATTTTTGGATTATTCAATTTATCCGAAATAGCAATTCACTTTTCGGATCCTTTGAATTTATAAATCGCAAATAAACACAGATTAATGATCAATAATTTCTTTTTCGCTACTTTTTGCTCCAATTTTCAACATGTTCAATTAATTATTTTTTTTCTTAATATTTTCAAGTTCACTTTTTTCAAAAAAACAGTATATTTTATGCATATTATTATATATTAAAGCTTGTTTGTAATTAATATCATTGATTTACGAATTTTTAACAAAAAAATCTACAAATATTAATTTTTATCGATCACCAAAAATTAACTTTTTTATAATTTAAAAGAAATTGAAATCTACATATATTCGCATTTAATTAATCGTATGTATTTTTCTCATAAACTTATTAGTTCAATTGAAATTTTCGAAATAAGATCATATTATCAGCTCGAAATCTGGAATCTCATTTTTTAACTATAATAAATCAACTTATAATCAATAGGTAATTTAGATTGTCCTAAAAGTTTGATGAAATAGTTTAATTCTAAACTGATATATGCAAATTATTATATAGGGAAAAAGTATATTTTTTAAATAAATCGCCGTAACTTGTTACGCATTTGGATGGCTTTAATTTCCTATTTCTATAAATTCCCAAAAGTATCATCATGTTGATATTATTAAATAAATATAATTTTTATCTTTAAATTTTTTATTGATATTTTTATTATAGTATATATACAAAAAGAAAAATGTATATTTTTGGTTTAATCATATTTTCATTAATAAATTATTGAAATATTTTAAAAAATAATTTTTAAAAATTTTAATCATTCAATTTTTGCTCTCAATTTGATTCAATTTTTTTTAACGTATATGAAATAAAAAAACGTACAAAAAGTTTGCCAATTAGAGGGGGAGAGGGGTAATTGTCTAACTTTGATGAAGGACCTTAATATTTTTGCACCACTATTGATTTAACTAGCCAATCTCATTTATAAACAATTATTTAGAACAAAATAAATTATTATTTATTGAAGTATATATATGTATTAAGTATTCGAGGTATACCTGAATAACCTTTTTTTTATAGTATTTTGTGGAAATGTATAAGTTTAAATTTGAGCAACGCTATTATAGTAATAATAATTATGTAAGTTTAAAATCATTATTATTATAATAATAATAATCTAAATTTTGAACAAATACCTAATAATAAATTGATATTAGGTTTTGGCTTTTTCCTGTAAAGACTCAACCAACTTTTCATCTTCTGCAATAATAATTTCATTTTCTTTGTTTTCTTTTTCAAGTATATCTATTTCTTTTAGCATATCATCAAAAATATTTTCATTTTTGATTTCAGTTGTATATTTCTTGATTTTTCTATCATTTTTATGGCAACATTCTTTGTATTTTGCTAGTTCATCTTGCTTAGATCTTAAATTATCTTCATTTTCAGTTAATTTTTTACTTAAATTCTGAAGTGCTTCATATTTATTTTTCTGCTCTTTATATAGAGAATCTTTTTGATTTAATTCTTCTTCTTTTTTACTCTTTTCATTTTTCTTCCCTTCAAGATCTTTTTTAACTTTTTCCAATTCTTGAAAGACAGCATCTTTATCATCTCTAAGCTGTTCTATTTCATCATTTGATTTTTCTTTTTTCGATTTTTCAGCTTCAAGTTTAAGAGTTACATTCTTAATGTCACCAGATTGTGGAATAGAAATTTGAAAATGGGGAAAAAGATATTGGCAATCAAATTCTGTTAGTTTTTGATTTAAATCACTCATTTTTGATGGAGGCAAATATTTTGGATCAATATAATGAACAAGTGTAACTGCAGATATCCCAACTATATCGAAATAGCGGACAACAAAATTGGTAAGCTCAATTTGGCTCGGTAAGCATGCTGAACGATTTTCAAAAAGCACTGATATAGTTGAAATAGGCAGTAACGTAAATGATAAATATTTAATTAGGTCTGGGAGTATTTCAGCAGATTGGCTAATAAAACTCATATCACAATTGTTTAAAATGGTTATATTGCTTAAGTTTTTAAAACTGTTTAAATATAGTATAATCTTTGATAAAATAGAGTCAACGACTTTCTGAACAAATTTCCAATCAATAGCAATTTTTAATATTTCAAAACAATCCTCTTTAAGTATTGTTGATTCTTTTTCCTCGATAAAGAAAAAAAATTTCTGGAGTATTGCATGACTAAATGGTGCATTTATACTTACATTACCTCTATCATTTGCAAATTTTTGTTTGAAAAAAATTGATTTTTTCTTTAAAATTTCTATATCTAAATGAAAGTGATGATCATTAATAATTACTTCCATGTGTAATTTATTAGGCCAAATAAAAACGGTTTGAATTTTTTTTTTTTTTTTTTTTGAATGAATTTCAATGCCGTTTAACAAAAAGCTATTAAATATTTCTTTTAGAAACAACAAATGGATCAAAATAAAAAAATGTTGCTAATGTTTCGCATAAAAGATCATGAAATTGTAAATCTTCAGAATACTCTTGCATTTTTATCAGATAGACAACAATCATTGAAAATAGATGAAAAAACTCAAAAAAACTATCGAAGATTTATAGATTCAGCACCAAAAATTGTTCAAGAACGTGATTCTCTTTTAAAAGAATTAGCAGACATTGCAAAATTTAAATATGAAAGTTCGAGCCATACAGATATGACAGCTAATATGTGTATATATTTAATAAACAAGCAAAAGAAAGCAGAGGAATTAATTGTCCAGCTTCAAAATCAATATATTGAATCTAAATACGGAAAGAGATTTTTATTAGCTGAATTAGCTGAAAATGATCCTTTCCCAGAAAAATTAGAAAAAATGAAACCAAAATACAAGAGTCTTAAGCATGATCTTGATAAGTTTACTGAAAATATCGAAGAAAATCAAGCTGTCTTACAAAGTATAAAAAAAGAACTAGACGATATTAGAAAAAATAATAGAGAATCTGAGAGAAGTGTTCCTGAAACCGCACGAAATATGTTTTATTCTGTTAATGAATATGATAAGCAATTCCATGAAATAAGTCAAAAAGCGCAGAAAAAACAAACTGAATATGACGATAAAAAATTTAGATATGAAAAGAGAATAAATTTAATAAATGATATTATTGGAACATTAAAAGATGAAGTTATCGATCAAGCTGATAAACCTTCAAAAACAATTGTTAATGAATTAAAATTAATTTTCGAAAATATAAATGGAGAAAACAGGTCTTCAAAATTTGTAAAATCGAGAATAAATATATTGCTTAAATCAATTATTTCTCCCAATAATCAAAAAGAATCCAATAGTAATTCACACCAGCAGCAATTAAAAGATTGTTATTCAACTTTTTATCAAAATCAGTTGGCAAACCAGAAACAGCTTAAGACACCTCAAGCAATTAAAAACTATCAATCAATCATTACTCCTCAGCAAACAAGAAATCATCAAAGACAATATTATACGCCAGATGAAATACAGCAACGTTTAAATACACCATCACAATCAATAAAAGACTTGAAAGAGAAATTTCGATTGCTTGAAAAGAGAAAACCTACTTTACCAAGCTATGTTACTCCTCCCAATGCAAAGTCGTCAAAATGATGCACTTTATATTTAAATATTGTGTGTTAATATATAAAATACCATTATTATTTTCTGAAAAAGATACTATTTATATAATCATATATATTTAATAATAGTTTACAAGTAAGAATCACAAATTTTAAAAAGATAAAATGAGACCCAAATTTATTAAACTATTTTCAATATTTTATATAGGTTAAATCAAAAAGTTGTTTTCAAATTAAAAAAAAAGAGATAAAAATTGAATATAAAAAAATTTTTTTTAGATCAAAAGGCAATTGATTTTTCAAACAAAGCATTGAAAAACACTTTTGCTTAGATGACGGATCCATCACAAATTCGCGCTGCTGTTGAAAAAGACTTCCAAAACCGTGAATTCGCTCAAAATATTTCACTTGGTATGATGCGTGTTGTTCGATTTTTAAACACTTTTCATTCAAATGTTCGTGGAAGATTAGCTGACTTAAATCAAAAACTAACACAATTGGAGAGAAGACTTGTTTTCATTGAGAATCAACTTAATTGCTGTTCAGGTAACGCCCAATAAATGTACAATCAATATAATAATTATATTTTTTTATTTTTTGCATATTGCTCATTTTTTTGAAAAAATAAATAACATAATATCAAAATTGTTAAGCATTCTTATTTTTATTATTATTTTATTAATCTATTTGGCAATCATATTGAGATAGATTTATAACAATAAAATTCAAAAATAACTAATAATTACACGATTTATATGAAGAAATATTGGCAAAGTAACAATATACTAGATGTTGCAATAATGAATGTAAACATTAAAAACAAAAAAGGATTCCTTGACACTTTCCTAGATCTTTTAGATTTTGCTATTTTTTTTGTTGCTTCGGGTATTATTTCTTTTGTTTGTTCAATATCTTTAATTTGATTTTTTTTATCATCTTTCTTTTTGTTAGATCCTTTTGATTGTTTTGCTAATGGTACTTGTTTCAATTTACTTTTTATTTCTGATTTATTTTTCTCTTTTGAAGGTTGAGTAGTATATTCGTTTAAAGAATTATATTTGGGAATAATTGAAAATGATTGATTGCTAACAGCATCAAATGAAGTTTCGATATATGGAAGGTGTAATGCAGAAAATTTCGAAAAAATTAATTTTGGCTTGTATTGAGTCAAAGATTTTTCTTCCGTCATTTTTGCATCTTGAGCTTGATTAATTTTCTTTGGTTTAAAATTGAAAGTTTGAGTTTGAACTTCTTTCTTTTCAAAAAATGAGGCCGTAGAAATTTTAGTGTCAATAAATTGGTTTTGTCTGGTGTCATTTTTTGCAACAATTGATCCATCTGGATCATAAAGTTGATTTTGATTAAAAATAAGTCTTAATTCATCTTCTGAAGCTATCATAGTAAATAAATTTAAATAAGTATAATGAATTTTCGCTTTCTTCGAAATAACATAATTGTATATCATTGCAACGTAATTAATATCTTTGTTTGAGAAAAAAGTAACTGGTAAAAGAAGAGATTGATTAATAATATTTGGTTTGATATACTGAAATAAGGCTTGGTAAATTAAAAAGTGCGGAGTATCATAACATTGGTAAATTATTTCATTTATGGAATTAGATGATGAATCATTGCTTAAAATATTGTTTATCATTGAAATGAAAATAATAGCAGATGCTTCAGTTAGCTGGTATCCAAGTGATAATTTAAAAGAAACAAAATTTATGTATTTAAACAAATTGTCAAATGGATCATCAGAAAGTCTTTTAATTGATGTTTGGAGAATGTTTTGAATCAAATTTGGAAATTCTTTTTCTCTTTGAATGAAAAAAGGGGCAGAAAAATATTTTTCAAAAACAAGCAACATAAGTAAAAAAGGTTCATCAGAATGAAAAACTTTTTCAAGTTCAACAATAATTTTTTTAGAAAAATCGCTAATATTGTTTGATGTTAACGATTGCATCGGTGGTATTAAAAATTGAATAGGATGCGAAGATTTAGTAGTAAAAAGTAAACGAATTCCGCAATCTTGGCCTAAAAATGTAAAATAAAGGATGGCTTTTGGTTTTATCATTAAATTTATATTTGCTGTATCTTTTTCATCATTACCAAAAGTTAAAAGTTTTTCTTTAATTTCTTTTTTAGAGTTTGTTTGATCAGAATGAATATATATATCAACTGTTGTTTTATCTGAAAAACGAAATCGGTTTATAAAAAGTAAAGTTGTTTCTGAATCAGGAGGGCATTCTATTTTGATTTTCTGTCCTGTTACTCCATAAATAGAATAATAGGATGCGGACATGAATAATAAATTAATAATGATTTGTATTCAAAAACTTTACCTGCCATATAAAATTTTCAGTTTTTTTAACTTAATTATTCGTAATTTTAAAATTATAAGTTTTCATATGGAAAAAGAAGCTTTTTTGGAAGCATTAAATACAGGAAACGTTGATTACCTCCGTCAAACGTTTCGTTTTGATTTTTTAAAAGATAATATAGTATGAGTTTTTTATTTTAATTTTCAGCTTAAAGGATGTTTAACAATTAGTGGAAAAACATTTTCAAGTATTCCTTTGATTCACTATGCAATAATAATCAAAAAATTAAACTTGCTTCAATTTTTTCTACAATCAGGATTTGATGTTAACGTGACATGTTCAAACTGGGTACCTCTTCATACCGCAGTATTCATTGGAGCACCAGAGTTTGTTGATATACTGTTATTTTATAAGGCTAAAGTTGATGTTGTGAATGATATTTGCTGACTTTTTTATTTATATTCAAGTTTTTTTTATTTGTTTATCAAACTCCTTTAATAATGGCAATTTTGAATAATGATATTGAAATTGTTAAGTCTTTACTTCGTGCTGGAGCTAAAGTTGATGATTCACCTTATCCACTTCACTGCGCAATTCAACAAGACAGCTTTGAAATAGTAAAATTATTATTATTGTTTGGAGCTGATCCATATTTACAAACAAGAAATGGTCAGTGTGCTTATGATATTGTTGCTCCGTTTCAAAAGCGTATAAAAGAAGCATTAAAAGCAATCAAAAAATCAAATCAAGATGTAACAAAGCAAAAAATTGAGATATTCCAACCACCAGTTTCAACTTTAAGTGATTTACTTGATAGGCTTCCTCCGCCTCCAAGGAGGAAGCCTGACTTATCAACATTTTCAGATTTGTAATTTCAAACTTTTTTAAAATCATTTTATGATGAATCACGGAAACAAAAAAAAAAGCTATATTTTAAAAACTGATAGATTTGATTATTTCGTGAAAATCTATATTTATTCATTTACTATGCAAGAATATGTTTTTTTTTAATATGTTTTTTTTTTTTTTTTTTTTTTTTTTTTTTTTTTAATTTTAATAGTATAAGCAAGAAGTTATGACATCAAAAATAAGTTTATTTATATAAAAAAAAAAAAGAAAAGAAAATTATTCAATACTTTCTATGAGTTGAGAGAAAGACTTAGCCATACTCAATGTATTAGTTCTAAGTCTGAAAAATCCAGAAATAATTCCATTTTGCATTTCAACATTAACGTTTGCAAGTACTTCTTCACCAAAGAAAGATCTTGAGTACAAATTTGTAGTTAAGAAAGGCAAATCAGGATCAATATCTGAAATTGTCATTAATTTTGTAACTTCGCATATTTTATTAACAAAGTCTGTAAAAGAGCCATAATTGTTATGAATGGTTGTTTTCTTTTCCCATTCAAATTCTTCCCACTTCTTCCTAAAATCAGAAAGACTAATTATTGCAGGCTCCATATAGTCAGCTGATGATACAGTAATAGCAGCAAGAGGTAAAAACCGCTGGTCAATGCCTATTGATGATTCTACCTCGTAAGAAATAGAGCCAAAAACTTTTCCTGCTTCAGCTGAAGTAACTTTTACTGTTAAATGAAGGTTCTCGGATTGGTCTGGCTGTAATTTAATTGGAGCTGCACGATCAATTAATTCAAGTTTCCCAACACAATTTAATTCAAGCTTTATATTCGTAAGAGGAGCTGATGTTTGATTGAGTAATCTAAAATCAAGAACTATATCAAATTTATTTGCTATTAGACGACATTCACAAAAAATGATGTCGCTGGTTCCTGACATTTGAAGTAACGTTCCACGTTTCTTTTCTATTCTATTTATTGTCCTTGTGGGAGGATTGAATTTCTTTCCAAGTAATGAGCTGAAGTTAATTAATTGGTCAATATGTGATGAAGTTTGAACTGATGATGAGGCTGGTTTAACTGATATTGAAGATATTTGTTTTGAAACAAATTCATCAAAAGTTTCTTCTGACGCTTTAAGCAAAACGTCGCGAATTTGATCGTTATCTGGGTGATCAAGAGCCATAAGGGCAAATCCAATACGATTAAGTTCTGTATTTACTTTTGTTTTTACTATAACAGACTTAATAAATTCTATAGCTCTGCTTCGATTAGAGTTTGGAAGACGACAGCAGATTCGGGCAAGTGATATTGATAAAGAGGCTGCAAGAAATGGTTCTTTATTTAGTATTGAAGCGAGAGAAGGGAAATCGTCGGTAGCATCAACATCAGTACGTTGAACATAAGTTCCATCTTTAAGTACAACAGTGGTTGTATCGGTATTCCCGGTTTGTGATTCATCTTCAGTAAAATCGTCACATATTATATTAACTGAATCGTCGTTATTTGTATATAAAGAAATTAAATATAATGACATTCGAAGTACTCTTGATGTTCGAATTGATTGTAAGATATTTTCAAGATGAATTGTGATAGTGTTTCTTAAATCTGGCATAGCATGTGCAATATCTCTAATTATTTCAATTGAATCATAAGAAATTTGTGGATCTGAATCTGCAACAAAAGAATTAATGCCATCATATATTGTTTTAATTGAAAGTGGCTGTGATGCTGCAATAATTTTTAAAGTTGATAAAATAAGTCTAATGAATGAAATTGCATCATTTTTTTCATTTTCATTTGAACGAAGTTCATTTGCGCTTTGTAAATTCGAAATAAGTGTTGATGAAATATTAACGGCGTTATCTGACGTTATTAATTTTTGAACGATTCCTAAAATTTTGGCTCTAATTGGTTTTGCCTTTAAAGATGATAAAAGTTCAACAGCAAATGATTGCGCGACTAAAGTATGGGTAGGAATAAGTCTCTCAATTTGATCAGCTATACTTAACTTCAATGATGAGTTTGGAACTGTTAACATAATATTGACTAATGTCGTAAGACCAGCTCGTGATGCTGTCATAGAAGAAGTTAAATCAAGCAGTGTAAGAGCTGATGCTAATTGGACACCTGGTGAGGGAGAGCCAAGAAGTTCAAGTAATGCTGGTAAATATGAAGCCTTTCTCTTATCACTACAAAGGCTTTTAATTAAAGCTGTTGCTGTAAGTTGCATCGATTGTGACAAATTTAATAGGGATTGATCAACCACTTCATCAAGAAATTCAGCTGCTAAATCTCGAGAAATATCACAAAGAACAAGAAAAGCAACTCGACGGCATGCGCCATCATTTTCAACGCGAAGAAGTTCAGCAATGTCTTGAGGTGCATCTGGAGCAAGATTTGGCCATCTTTGATTAATTCTGCCGATTGCGACGACTGCATGACGACGAACATATGCTGAATGATGAGTTAATGATTGGCTTATAGTTGAAACAAGAGGGCCAATTAATTCAGGTTCTTGGAATTTTGATACAAGTCGTAAAGCTGCAGAACGTAAATATTCATTTGGGTGAATAAGATCATTTCTAAGTGCATCACAAATAAGCCAAAACTCATTTTTTAAATTTCCTTTTCGATCTCGTGTATTAACAACTTCATAATAAAGAAATAAGAGCTTTTTAATTGTGTGATTACTTGATGTAGCGGTATATTGAATGGTTTTCATTAAAACTGATTCGGGTGGGCTTTCACCTGAAACTTGATATTGAATAAGTTGTTTAAGGGCTTGAATTTGAGTATCTTGATCAGACATATTAGAAAGAGCTGCTTCTATTTCATCCCATTTTGGAGAGGATGTATCTTTAGGTGGGCATAGAAATGGGGCAGATTCATCATCCATTTTTTAGATAGAATAGAAATGGGCAAACTCTTTGACCTTGAAAGATTCAAATTGAAAACTAAATAAATTGATATTTGGTCAAATATGAAAACAAATTAAGAATTTTGTTTAAGACTTAGCCAATAAAATATTTTAGACTACAGAAGATTGATAATGATTAGATCTAAAAATCGGAATGTAAGAGTAATTTTTATATTTATACTATGTAATGTTAAAATATAGTATTGGAACTAGCAACCCATCCAAGAATAAAAATATTTTAAATAAATAGGGAAATGATTATAAATGCATATAATATATGTATGTTTTTTAGTTATTTATAAATTAAAATAAAATAAAAATAGTAATTAATTACTGTGGTGGTTCATCAGTAGGAACAGTATATTGATCGTGAAGCTTTTGCGCTGCTTTAAGTTTCTCGCCATCATCATCTGGATTCATAAGATCTTTTGTTAATAGTTTGCATAAGTTCAAAAACTGATCTTGAGGTTTTTCTTGTTTAGTTTCTTCATTTTCTTGCATTTCTGCTGGTGGTTTTTCAGGATTAATGACATCAAAAATTTTGTATAAGTTTCCATTACCTGAATCATTCATAGTGAGTAAGTCTTTGGATTTTTCAAATGAATTAACCTTCTTTTTAACGATTTTTTCTTGTTCCTCTTTGCAAACAGCGCATTTTGTTAAATCATCACCAAGGCATCTTAAATGGAAACTATGGCCGCAAAGAAAGTGTTTTGCGGGTAAATCAATTGCTTGATGGCAGCCAGAGCAACGAGTCTGTTTTGCAATGAAATGGTCGTATGTGAGCGCGTTTGTTTGATCTTCTGAATTTGATACGTCCTTTTCCATTTTTGAATAATTCTCCTGGAGTTCGTGAATGTGATTTTGTTTTCTTTCGTAAGTGGCTTTTGCGAGTGGTTTAAGTATACCAAATGTGGCAAAACCATATTTTTTCAAAATCTGATGAGCTGCAAGAATAGGAATTCCATCTTTTTTGGCTATAACATCAATAAGCTTCTTCAAATTTTCAGCATCTTTAAGATGAGATAATTTTGCTAAACCCAAACGATACATGTTTTCATCGTTTTGGCCAAATTTATCGCAAAATATTGGAATTTCGGCATTTAATGCTATTCTGATAAGTTCTTGATAATATTGAATATGCTCATAAAGAAGAATTTTGCCATATCTGCAATCTTCTGCTTTGAAAATCAAAAGCAATTGTTCTGAATCAAATTTTCCATTAGCCATTTTGAAATATTTTGTGGCTTCATCTTCATCCTTTTTAATCGTAACGCAAAGTTCGATCATTGTTGTCCAAACAACTTTTGTAACTTGATCAATTGTATTTGTCATCACATTTCTTTCAATAAATTCTTTGAGGAAAAAGTAAAGCTCGTTTGGAAAATTGATAAAAACTCGCATTAACTGATCAATATCCATCTTTTTCTTTGCTTCAGAATCAGGTTTTTCTCTAAGGCCGGTTAAGCATGCCTCAAGCAAGTAGTTTCTGAATCCAATTTTGTTGCTTGGATTAAATGATATCATCATGTCATTTCCGTAAACTTTAAGAATGCCAAGTGCAACATTAGTTTCGACATCACGAATATATTCAAGGATTTTGATATATTCGCCATTATCTGAAAGCATCTTTGTATAATACTTATGCATACGGAAAGCTTTTGCAATTGCTAGTGCATCTGGTTGAAAACCAGTAATACAAAGAACTTGTACAGCTGTTTCGAGGTTGAATTTAGGTTCTCTTTTCTCTTGTGCATCTTTTAAGCAGTCACGAATAATCTGGGTAAGTTTTTCTTCTTTGCGGAGTTTTGTATAGCAGTTGAAAAGTAGAGTTGTATGCTCTTTAGTCATTTTACCTTTTTCGGCAAGTGCTTCGAGGTAATCGATAAGATATTCGGCATGTTGTGGATCAATAAATCTGGTAATAACATAGGATGGCTCAAGAGAACCAATAGTTTCTTTATATTCATTAATGGCTTCTTGGTACATATGTTTTTCTTGATATGAGTCACCTCTTTGTCGGTGAATTTCTGATATGACTCCTGGACCCATTGCCTGAGAAGAGGCAACAACTAAAGCAACATCAAATTGTTCATTTTTAATAAGTTGTTGGATTTTTTCATGCATGTTTGATTCTTTCATTAAGGTTACAGAGTTATCATCCAAGATAAGAATTACAGAATTCCATTCAACAAGAAGTTTTCTAACACGTGCACCATCGCTTGCACGTCCAAAGATGGCATGTGTTTGGGGGTTATAAATACGAACATTAGCTGTTTTATCTGGATCTGATAAGACAGTAACCAAATATGAGTTTTTCATCCATTTGATCATTCTAACGTCTTCTTCAATTTCAAATGGAAGGTATTCATTTCTATCTTCAGAAGTATTTGAATAAACAGAGACTTTTAAGCCTCTTAAGCAAACCAAACGCCCATCTGCTGTTGTTGAAGCAAATCCTGGCTTAACACCTTCAGATGAGAGTAATTTTGGTTCCAAAAAGCTGCCATTGTTTTGACGAATAGTTGAATAAACGCCATTTTCGGTGGTAACAAAAATAACTCTTTGCAATTGAAAGTTAGAAACTTGAAAATGGTTTGTAATGTTACCATTTGTGGCAGTAGTACCAGCAGCTGTGTTATCAAGAAAATTAATGTCATGTACTTTAACGGTGTTGTATGGTGATTCGTAAACACGAAGAGTTTTTGCATCTTTTAGAATGGCGAAACGTTTTAGTTTTGGAGAAATTGAAATAGGGTTAATAATACCTTCGGGAGGAGGTGTTCCTGGTGCTAAATTTGCTTCAATGTCAGCCTTAGGAACAATCACTTCGCCAACTTGAGCGAAATCATCAGCAGTCGAATAAATATGAAAAATGTAATCAGTAGGTGATACAAAAAATGCAAGCATATACGAATAATATGTGGCTGATCGCACTTGTTCTACTCGCCATGAACTTTGAGGAATTGAAATTGATGGAACGTCTGTTTCTTCTTCTGATATTTGCCCAGCAAAAGTCGATAATATTGGTCCTTCTGGAGAGTTTTGTCCAAAAACGATAAGGCCATGGCCTGAATCACAACAATCCCAGCTTTGAAAAGCATTAGATGCTTGGAAAGCGTCCAATCTTGTATTGAAAAATTGATAAGTTGTCCATGAACGAGCTTGCGAACCGTTTGAATTGTTTCCTTTAGACATTTAATTTAGTTAATATTAAAGAATAATACAAAAAGTTTTTCTGAAAATTTCTATGAAAAAAATATTTCCCGATCATATTCAGAAATTAAAGAAATGTTATATAAAACAGAAAGTATTCATTTGAAAAAAAAAAGTAAATTTAGAATTTTATTATAGATAAATGAGTAAATTATAAATATAAAAAATTATAAGTAAAATGTAAAATCAAAAAAAAATTGTTCAAATTAGTAAATTCAATAAGATCATTTAGTGATTAAAGAAATCTTATTTATTCCTTATAACGTGGTGGGAGGTTGAGTTGTGCAAGCTTAGCGTTCAATCTCTTGATGCGTTCTTCTCTTGTGATCTTCTTATCATGTGGCTTCTTAAGTTGATAATGTTGGGTAGCCTTTGGTGCTGGGGATGGATCCTTACGGATAGCATCATGAGCTGCCTTGTAGATGCCATGAAGCTTATCTGCAGTAATTCCTTCCTTGATGTAGCGTGAGAATTGCTTGTTGTATGCATCTTTGTTTTCTCCTTCAAGTTTCTTCATGTAGTCAGCAACATGGTCGCCATAGATGAAACGAGCTTGGTTCTTTTCTTTTTCTCCGCCAGCGAAACGCTTTGGACTGTGTGGGACGAAGAGACCGCCATCGATAGCTCCCTTAAGAACAGCGAAAACGCGGGCACCTGTTGTTGTACGGCGAAGACCAACATCAAGAAGAACTTTGAATGGGCGTCTTGATTCTTCGTCATCGTCATCAGATGGCTTGACTGCAGTCTTGAATGTTTCATCAAGGCCGAATTTCTTAAGAAGACGGCGTGCGACAAGGAGACCAGTGCAATATGCAGCAGCATAGTTGGAAAGACCGAGTTTTACTCCATATCTTGGGAGTTCAGATGAAAGAGCTTGAGCGATTGTAATATCGTGATCAACTTCAGCAGCAATAACTTGGGCAATAACTTTTGTATTTGTGATACGAGCAACAAGACGATATTTCTTTGCACCGTATTTTGTCTTATCTTGTTGAATAAGAGCAGCACGTTGGCGATATTCAGTCTTGCATTCAAGCCTCCTGCGGAATGGTGTTTGGTAGCGGGAGTAGTATGAATCGTTCTTGATGATCTTGGCACTCATTATGAGAAAAGGCCGTGGTTGTCAAAACCGTTGTTCTTAATTTTTTTTGAATATGGCCAAACTCTCAGAATTGAATGTTTGATTAACGATTATATATTGGTTAAATTTAGGTCAAAAATATGAATTAAATAAACTATTGAAAAAAATTTAGGTCAAAAATATGAATTAATTCACTTTAACAATTTCCATTCTAAAATTCAAATTATTGGTTTTCTGTTTCACTTTAACAATTCCCATTCTAAAATCAAGCTTTTAAAACTCTAATTTCATCCAAAGATATATTATTCATCAACAATATTCCTGATATATTTTATGGTTTATTTAATTATTTAGATATTTATCTTATATTATTTCCATATATGTATGTAATATGACTTTCAAATCAATTTGTCATTTTTTCTAAACAACATATTATTATATATGATAAGAAAAAAAAAAATAAAGATATATTTTGGAATAATATAATTTAAGAAGATTTTGAAAGTAGAATAATAATTTTAATTTATAAATTATTTTGTATATCAAAAAAAATTGGGTTTTCCAAAAAAAAAAATTGAATTATATCGTTAAAAATTTTCAATTTCTTTCATTCATTTAACTAATTTTACTTCCCTTTATTCTTAATTTTATTCTTAAGTATGGAAAATTACAAAACTACCGAGAACCTAAAATTAGATAAGGTGGCTACAATAGATCCGGATTGCAATGCCAATGATCACAAGTTCAATACTTTATCTGATAAAGAAATATTCGATAATTTATTTGATCATTATGTGAATAATAAATTTGATAACTTTGAAGAAGATCTTCTAAAAGTTCGCGAGTATTTTTGTAAAGAAGGAGGACTTCCATTTTATTTTATGAAAACAGAAAAGGTTTTTGAAAAACTATTGATAATAATGCTAAATATAAAAACAAAAATCCCTAATCTATTTAATCTCTCTCTTGAAATAATCAATCAAATAATTGCACACTCAGAAGAAACTGTTAATTATTTAGAAGTAAATGATTTTACTATTTTTAACCAAATAAACGAAGTACTTGAACCTTTCATTAACGAAAATGTTATAAACTACAATCAATTTATTCCTGAAATGTTCAATAAACCGGCATACAATAATGTTACTATTGACATTACTATTAATATGGTAACTAATTTGTGTCGATCAAAACCTAATATTTTATTTAAGAATAAAGTGCTATATCCATTATCAAATATTTTAAGAATGAAAGTAAATGACAACAGAATAAGAGACCGTCAAATTGTTGATTGCTTAGGCTCGATTTTATTAAAATCTTCAGGCAAGCTTCTTTCAAAAATTTCATATTGTAATATAGTCTTTCAAGGATACCGTTCAGTTTTCGAGAATTTCAATGATCAGCAAAATTGTATTATCGTAATATCGGATATTTGCCAAAATTTATTAAGATTATTAAGAGAAGAAAGCCCAATGGTTATATTATTTTATCAAAATGAATTTTATCAACTAATTTTGCCTGTTTTAGATTTTATATTCGCTAATAATGTTGATCTAAATTACATTGTAAATATTCTTGAATTTATTATCGAGTCTATTTCATCTGATCAAAAATATTGCGATGGCAAGGATAATTATGATTTTAATTCTGCCATAAACGGTATTGCAGATATGATTGGTAGAGAAAATTATGTTTCCAACTTTTATTCATATATTTTAAATGTAACTGTTGAACGAATTCACAATTCTCAATATAAGCCTGAAAATCTATTTTCAACAGATGAAGGTTTGATTATGAGCCATTTATTTGATTTATTAGAGCAATTAATTATGATAAAAGATAGTACCATCATTGAATATAAGAATATTGAAGAAGTCTTTTTAATAATCGATCAAAACGGAAAAACAGAATTAAAAATATCTATGAATAATTTTATAATTGGGCTAATTCAAAATCTACCAATAGATCAACTTCATCGATTTTTAAACTTGAATTTTATGCCGGAATTGTTTGAATCATTTATTGATTTTGAAGAGGCAAATCCTATTTTTATAATTAGTGCAATTGAATTCATACTTAATAAAATTGGAATTACTAATGACCATATTTTAGCTGCTAGTAGTAGTAAAAATAACGATGCCGAGATAAATTTGATATTACAGACATTTCCAGAAGTTTTGCAATCTTTTCTTAACTCTGACACCACAAATCGAGTGTTTGCATCATCAGTACTGAATACCTATTTTCAAGGCTTGTGAGATACTTTTAATAACTAAAAATTTATTGCTATATAGTAATATTAGAAAATTAAAGGTTCATATTCAGATTCTTTATTTATAAATATTCGATGGACGTTGTTTTAAAAAAATAAATGCTCATGCTACATATAAATTACGTTTTATATGAATAAAATATTAATTGTTTTATTAATGAAAAATGCTGATGCTAAAAATAAAAACAAAATTTATTAAAACTTTGTTATGTTTAAAAAAATTAATAGCCACCTCTTAAACGAAGAACTAAGTGGAGTGTTGAGTCCTTTTGGATTGAATAGTCTTGAAGAGTATTACCATCTTCAAGTTGCTTACCTGCAAAAATCAAACGTTGTTGATCTGGTGGAATACCTTCCTTATCTTGGATCTTTGCTTTGACATCTTCAATACGATCTGTTGGTTCAACTTCAAGAGTGATGTGTTTGCCTGTAAGGGTTTTGACGAAGATTTGCATACCACCTCTCAAACGAAGAACTAAATGGAGTGTTGAGTCCTTTTGGATTGAATAGTCTTGAAGAGTATTACCATCTTCAAGTTGCTTACCTGCAAAAATCAAACGTTGTTGATCTGGTGGAATACCTTCCTTATCTTGGATCTTTGCTTTGACATCTTCAATACGATCTGTTGGTTCAACTTCAAGAGTGATGTGTTTGCCTGTAAGGGTTTTGACGAAGATTTGCATTTATAAAAGTGATGTTAAAAATAAAAATTTCGAGAATGAATAATTGTTGATTTACAAAATTGAATTGATGTTTATCTACCTTCACAAATTTTAATTTTTCAGGCAAAAATTAAATTCAAAATCTAAAATTTTAGAATTTTTTATAGTTGGTTTTTTAAATTTATTAAAATAGAAGAAGCATAGCAAAAATATGATTTAAAAGATATATATTTTTAAATATGACTCATATTATATGAGATATTTAAATTTTGAGTCAATGAAAATACAATTTTTCAAATATGGATCTCATTTTTTAATTTGGTCCATTCTATATAAAATAGAATTGAAATTGCGGGCTAAAAAATAGTATATCTGAGCATAAGAAAATCAAGCAATAAGATACAGATATATGAATTCTTTCTCATATTCCTAACATTTAATTCAAATTTCAATAAGGCTAAGAAAAATTGAAAAGGAATTCATTATTTGAAATGACTTTTTATAAATCTTTATCAGACTTTCAACAGAAATCTTTTGATGAAATTGATCCTCAGATAGGCGATTTTGATCAGAAACGAATTAAAAGTTATAATATTGAATATAGTGATGAATTAATTAATAATATCAAAAATCAATTCACGTGTATTTTACTTCAATCTCCTGAAGAGTCGTCACATACAATTAAAATTTTAAATGAAATGATTTCAACGAATCCTGATATTTGTTTTCAATATATTTTGCCTAATCATATTGAAATTGCAATATTTTTTATATCAAAAAGAGAATATTACGAAAATGGAATAATATTTTTAAATCTAGTCTTGGATAATTACCCCCAATTATCACGAAGTGATAATTATCTTAAGTTCGCAGAAGAATTATATCAAAAAATAGCGCATTTTTTTTCAAGTAAAGTAATTGATTCTAATATAAAGCGTTTGCAAAATATAATATTTAAATCGATATATGATCCAATTTCTCGAGATATTTTTATTCGAAGTGAAACCATGAAGCAATTAGAAAATAATATCCAAAAATCAGCTGAAGACGATGACCAAAATGATCTTATTATTGTTTCACTTGAAATTGTTAGTTTTTTAGTTCAGATCCATCCTGTTCCAGACTGTTTCAAAAGCTTGATCTATCCTCTCCAAGAAGTTTCAAATTTATCTGGGGAGGAATCGGTTCTGGCTTTAAATATTTTAACTGACTTAACTTTATATAGTTCTATTGATATTTTAGTTTATATTAAACAATATGGAATAGATGGCACGACCTACATTGAAAATTTATCAGCTTTTCTTCAAGTAAGTAATCAAAATCTTAAAAAAAGGATTTCTTCATTTCAACTACTTTCAGCTTTATCTAAATATGGTGACGAGATTTTCCAAGAAATGAACCGTTTGCGTACACTATTTGAAGCTAAGAAATCTTTATCAGATAAGAAAAAAGAAATTATAATTGAAGCCCTTACTTTTTTTTTATGTTGGTATAAAAATGCGAAAGATTATCAAAAGAATTTATTTGATCAAATATGTAAGTTCAACTTTACAGCAATTTGTAAGGAGGAGTCGTATCAAGCTAAAAGTATTATGATGGATTTAATTATTTCTTTATCTGAGAAGGCAAATGCAACTCAATTGCAATACATAATAAACAAAGAATTTATCCGTATTGCTGTTGAAAATATAGATGAAACAAACTATGAATTATCTGCAAAAATTATTCATTTTCTTAATGTTGTTGTTGATAGATCTAATGCTTATCCTTATTTTTTGCAAACTATAAAAGAAGAATTGACTGATATCCAGATTGGTGACGATCTTATAGATGAGCAATTATCTCTTTTATTAGAATTAATAAATAATTATTGTTAACTTTATTTGAATGATAGAGTTTTTCAAAATTGAAATATCAATCAATTTGTTTCAATAGAAATTATCAAACATTGAAACTTTTTTAAAGGAATCTTTTTATTTTTCTTAAAAAATTAAATTCAAAAAGTTCTGTATATTCTACCTTGTTAAATGAGTATAATAAATCCTCTTAACTGGTTTGAAACTCTTTTTGGATTTTCTGACTCTCCAGAAAATGTTTCTAAATTTATGGAATGTGAGCAAAATGAAGAAGGAGCTGTGTTATTTTCAAAGAAAAACCAAAAAAAATTTACGGCTGGAAAATTTGCAACTTGTAGTGTTTCATCATTTCAAAATCATGAGCCTCGTAATGGTGGCCACTTAAATATAATACATGGAAATGGGATGAAGTCATCAAAACTTTATCTTGTTGATGTTATGTGTGCTCAAAATCACCCTGACTTTGATGGTGCAACATTTCAAGTAGCATCAAATTTTAATTGTCTTGAATTTCTCGGAAGTAAACAAACAGCATATAAAGGTGTTAATTCTTACGTCCAAAATCATGCTCAAGGTCCAGTTTGTGCTGTTTCAGCTGGTCCTGCAGTTACTTATAGAAATTATTTTGTATTGCATAATGATGGAGCAATTGGTCAATTAAAAAAAGAAATTGAATTACTAAGTCGTACGCCACTAAAAATCGAGCATGGATATGTTAAAATAAATCAAAATGAATGTGAAAGATTAAAGTCTCAAAGTTTTGATTGGTCAGATTTTGATAAATATCAGATTGGTGTTCATCAAAATTGTCAAATCACTATGAACAGAGGAAAAAATGGTATGATTTTAAATCCAGATAGTAAACAAATTACGCATCAAGTTTTCTGTGCAGCTTTTAGTTTTCCACGAAATGTAATCGTAAATGATTTTACTTACGAAATTGGAGGTCAAATATTAAAAGCAGAATATCGAGCAACAATTCTCGCCGCTTGGGATAATTCAATCAAATTTCCTGATAGAAAAGGATCAAAAAAATGTTTTTTAACTCTTCTTGGTGGTGGAGTTTTTCATAACCCATTCAATATTATTTGTAATGCAATTAATGATTGTAAAAGTGTTATTGAATTATCTGGACTAGATGTTTATGTCGTTTGCTTTGATAATAATGTTTTTAAAAATGTTTATCCTCAGCTAAAGTGCACTATTGATGCAACTGGTGGACAAATAATTAATGCTTAAAAAGTTATATTTCTCTATTGTTTTAATTCATGGCTATTCATTCATTGTAAATAAAACATTGAAGTAAGTAAAAAAATGCGCTCATTAGAAAAAAAATTACAAATTAGAAATGGTTTTTTATAATATCATTTATTTGTTTAGATTAAAAAGATAGTTGGTATATTTCTAACAAATACAATATGGAAAGTATTGATATAAGAGCATTAATCAATAAAATTAGAAAACTTCTTTTCTATTGCTTTTTCGGTTGTTTAGGTTCGTTATTCGCTGTCTGTAATACTGGGCCTGTTTTGGTTATTATGTAATTTAATCTTTGTTCATGATTTTTTTGGTTAAATATATTATAACCAATTGTGAATTGTAATGGAAGTTCAAATAAATTTTGTAATTGCCTACATATTTCTAATCTTATTTCTTCACTTTCGGCTGTTTTATGCCAAATATATATAAAGTCAAGTTTTGGTCTTGGCGTAACTACAACCCCAATAATATCTTCATTTAGTTGTTCACCTATTAAATTCAACAAAAGTCTTTCCCATAAATATTTCGTTTGAGATTTATCATTAACTTTGTAAAAGAAAGCGCCTCCATTTTGATTTTCTGGATCTTCCCACATTGCACGAGAATCATTTCTAAAGAAATGGAGAGAAAATCTTGGTTCAAGTTGATCAGGTTTATTTATATGAGAATAATAATGCCAAAATTCTTCTGCTGTATAAACTTTCGCGATTTTATGAATGCACTTATCGTATGTGTCATCAGGATTTTGAGGATTTGCTTTTTCAAAATAGTAAAATGTCCAAGGAGAATTTAAATTGTGACTCATATATGAATTTATTCGCTTAGATTCAAGCAAACATAGACAATTTGAATTGAAAAAAAATTTCTGGTTTAGAAAAGATGATCGTCGTTGATGAAATGTGATTTGAAAAGTTTGATACAGATTTTTTTTTTTGAATTTAAGGGTGTACTGCTGTAAAATATATAAACCTTTCAAAATACAAAAATCTTATAGAAAATAAATTCAATGGTGGCTTTTTCGGAAAAAGTTTAGGTCAATTTGCACATTTTTTCTCCTAAACGATCAAGACGAATATCCAATTTAATACGTTATCGTAGAAAATAAATTCAATGGTTGCTCTTTCGGAAAAAGTTTAGATAGTTTAGAAATTAAATATTTTTATGATTGAAATATTTTTTTTATAATTTTGGTCTTAGTTTTATGTTATTTATTTCATTTTTACAGGAAGGAAATAATTTCACAAAAAAATTGAATAAAATAATTATTTCAGAAAAATTTGAAATATATGAACAATTTTTAATAATAGATAAAATTAATTTAAATTTATTTTATTCAGTAAACATTTATTTTTATATATTTATCTCTATTTATTATTTTATTTATAACTATATATTATTTAAATATTGTTACATGTTAAATATTATATGCATCAATAAATATTATCAAAATTAAAAAAACCAAAAATTATATATTGAATTGATCTTTCAAATATTCTCAAATAGAAAAAATATTTTTAAACTTTTTCATAAATTATTTTTTTTATTATAATAAGATTATATCTATCTTTCTATAATTTATTTATATAATATTATTCTATTTAAATATCTATAATATAAATATATAAATATATTCTTAAAAATCATTTGATAATATTTTTCCTAATAAAGTTTTTAACATAAAAAAAAATTAAATATATTTTTTTTAATTTTAAAAGAATTAATATTACAGTAAATATTTCCAAAAATAATTTAATATTAACATTTATATAATATAAAATTTATATAAACACAGAAAAATGAATAATAAATGCAAATAATATTATTAATAAGAAGGTTTATGTATGATATAAAATCATAATGTCTTTCACAAAAAGTTATATAATTCTGATAATAAAATAAATATCATAAAAAGTTTTATATTATTATTTCTTTTTGTATCTCATGAAATATTAGAAAAATATTAAATATATATTTAAATATAAATTAATAAATGAAAATAAATTTATATATATTTAAAAATAAGTTATATAATCTTTTTTTAAAGAGATTTTCTTAATAATTTTTTTGAAAATCAGTTTTTTTTTGAGATCTAAATATAAAAATAATTACTATTATATTTATTTATTTATTGTATTGTATTTAAAATAAAATTTATATTTTTAAAATTAATAATTGTTGCTTTTGAGAAAGCTCATTGAATTTTTTCTTCAGAATTATCAAGTACACCCTTAAGATTTAATTAGAACATCGCTAATTTTCAATTTAATAGGAAGATGTTCATTTATTTTGTTATTTAAAAAACTACATTTCTTTCAAAAATTGTCAGATATCCCAAATTTTTATTATTCTCTAATCTACAGAAAAAGTGGAACAATTCCTAGAGATTCTCTACAGTAAGGTTGTAAAATTCAAAAACGTCTCAAAAGAGGAAAATCTACTTTTTCATAGAAAACGATTAAAATGAATTTAAAATAAAAGTCAAAATAACGAATTTAATTCAAATTTGGATTTTCCTTTATAGCGTTGCAAAAATGGAAAATCCACTTTTTGAATGATGCTCATTTTTTCATATAGAGATAGGAAAGCACTATTTGATGAATATAATGTCGCAAACAGCTGTGTGATAAACTTAATCATGGAAATATTATTTCTTAAAATGGTAGGTTTAAACAAGATTTTCTCTCTATTTCTTTATTTCTTTCATTTTTATTAATGAAAATTTTTTTCTCAAAAAGTCGATTTTCCTATTTTGAAACGTTTTCCAATTTTGAAACCTTACTGTAGTAGAGAAAAGAAGGGCATAGTAACTTAAATAACGTATTTTTGCGAAATCATTTTTTCAAAATATCTTTTTCAAAAATAAATATTTCCAAAATTCGCTTGAAATTTAATTTATATCAATCAAAAATAATGGGAGAAAAATATTTAAATCAAGTAAATATACATTTTTTTATTCATTTGTTGATATCACGATGATGGATTAGTATAGAATATTTAAAATTAATTTTTTATATTTGCCATGTATCAAATACTTTGTTAAAACTATCATCTCTTAAATTTATCGTATATATTTTTCGAAAATCGATTTTTATTAAAAAAAGTTTGATAAAATGAATTGTATCTAGTTCAATATTTGATATTTAACCTTATAATCATTATTTTTATTATATTATAATCTGATTATTCATATATCGCCTAAAACCTGAAATACGCTCCACCAATGCATCGGAGAAATGATTTGAACTTAACGTGAAGTTTTTGTATCATATAATTAATAAACCAATTAACATTGCAATGTAAAAATAATAATCGATTGTATTCATATTTCATTTTTATATAAAAAATATATGAATACAATTTACATATTATTTTTATATAAAAACATATATTTTTTGCACATGGATAATGTTCAAAAAATGATAAATATTTCAGAGAAGATCAAAAAATAAATCAAGAAAAAAATTAATTGAAGAGAAGATTGTGTTTTTCACTTTTATCAGAATTTATTTGAGAAGTTGTCCCAAGCTTTTTGAATTCGACTTTATATCCCTAGCTGAATACGATCATTTTTTCAATTACTATAGGTTTAGTTTATCAAATTGAAAGAATACTTTAATCGTATTACTCAGAATAAATAAAAATTGAAGCCATATGAATAAACAACAAAATCTTTTAGATCAAGCTGTAAATTGGATAATCCGGCCTCCACGCCGTGTTTATAACCCTGAACTTCTTCCATTGGCCATGTACAGTAATGATGGAATTGTTTATAATCGCCACTCAATCGCTTTATATAATCATCGAAATCAACGAATTGTTGGATCAATTTATTTAAAAAAGGGAATAGATCTTTTCCAACCAGCTCCTTGTGTTATTTATCTACATGGAAATTCATCATCGCAAAAAGAAGGAAAATTCCTTGTACCAAATATTTGTTCTTATGGTGCGGCCCTTTTTTGCTTTGATTTTACAGGAAGCGGAAATAGTGACGGTGATTATATATCTCTTGGTCATTATGAATCAGAAGACCTTCAATTCATCATACATGAATTATCAGAAACCTTCAAAAAGGGACCCTTCGCCCTATGGGGTCGTTCAATGGGTGCATCAACTGCTGTTTTGACTATAAATGACTTAATTAAATGCAAAGTTGTCGATTCAGCGTATACGTCAATAAATGATGTCTGTACTGCAATTGCTACTAACAATAAAGTACCATCAGCATTTTGTCCTGGTGCTATTTGGATTCTAAAACTTAGAATAAATGGAATTGCTAAATTTGATATTTCTAAAGTTTCCCCACTAAAAGCTGCTAAAGATCCTGGTCAGCCTCCACTTTTGATTTGCGCTGCAATTGATGACGAATTTGTTCCTTTTGAGGAAGGGAAACAGATTTTTGCTGCATATTCTAATTCGGAAAAAGAATTTGTTCAAGTAAATAATGGGCATAACGGATCTCGTGGATCAGACTGGATCAATAAAGCATGTACTTTTATCTTGAAGCATTTAGATATTCAAATTGATGAAGAAAAATATTTCCATGATAACGCAAATGCTGAAAATCCAGAAAATGAAGCTCACTTTAAATCATTAAATGATATGTTGAACCAAGAGAATAACAATTCTTAACAAGCGAAAAATTTTTATGTATCACTAATAATACCAATTTATGTTAATAATAAAATATCTCATCTCTTTCATTATTTCCTTAGTATCTAGATACTAAAATGTTCCTTTATAAAAAATTTAAATGGATTCGAACTAAAAAAATATAAGTAAATATATGAGTGTTGAGAATACATAATTTTAATAACTGTTCTTTGAAATGAAGAAATTCAGATGATTTATTTAGATGTCAACTCGGACCAGGTCCTGAGTACGGATTTATTGGAATGTCATACGTTTGATCTTGATTATTTCGTGAAGGATTCGTTTGGGCTGGTGCGGGTATTTGCACTGGTACAGGTGTCTGGATAAGTGCTATTTTTTGTGCTGGTGGAGGTATTATCACTTGTCCAGATGTTTGTAATGGTGTAGATTTTTGTGCTGGTGGCGGTATTCGTACTGGTGCTGGTGTTTGTACTGGTGCTGGTTTTTGTACTGGTGCTGGTTTTTGTATTGGTGCTGGTGTTTGTATTGGTGCTGGTGTTTGTATTGGTGCTGGTGTTTGTATTGGTGCTGGTGTTTGTATTGGTGCTGGTTTTTGTACTGGTGCTGGTGTTTGTATTGGTGCTGGTGTTTGTATTGGTGCTGGTGTTTGTATTGGTGCTGGTGTTTGTATTGGTGCTGGTGTTTGTATTGGTGCTGGTGTTTGTATTGGTGCTGGTTTTTGTACTGGTGCTGGTGTTTGTACTGGTGCTGGTGTTTGTATTGGTGCTGGTGTTTGTATTGGTGCTGGTGTTTGTACTGGTGCTGGTGTTTGTACTGGTGCTGGTGTTTGTACTGGTGCTGGTGTTTGTACTGGTGCTGGTGTTTGTATTGGTGCTGGTGTTTGTACTGGTGCTGGTGTTTGTATTGGTGCTGGTGCTTGCACTGGTGCTGGTTTTTGTACTGGTGCAACAGCTGGCGTCTGAGTTTGAATATTTGGTTGTTGAGGAGATTGGTATTGGTTATATTTAGGTGGTAATGATTGATATTGCTGAGAAAGATTTCCTGAATTCAAATTAGATTGTGAATTATATGGGGATGACTGTGTGGCTCCAAATGAAGAATTTGGAGTTGAGGAAGCCAAGTTTAATTGTGGTTTTGACGAGCATGACTGAATTTGACTACGAAGAGTTTCCATTGGAAAAGTAATAAGATTTTGTTGGATGCATCGTTCTTGGAGTTCAACTAATTCAGCTAAGTAGAATTGATAAATGTCAAATGCTTGCCCAAAAATAACAGATCTTTGATCATAAATTGATGCAACACCAGTCAAAAACTGAGAATTATACCGTTCATATTTTTCTCTTCGTAGTCTTGTTTTTTCAATATGATAATCAACTTCTTTGTTTTTTTCCTGTGCTGATTTAAGGTGTTTCTCTTCTTGTTGTAAAAGAACCTTATTTTTTTTCCTTTTTTCACGAATCATATTGAGATTTTCAAGTTCTGCGTCCATATCGTATAAAGGTTTCATCAAAACATTTTTGAGGTAATATGAAGAAAAATTATGCATATATGTATCATATTCATGCAGACCTTCTTGAGATTTACTAGAAAATTGGTAGTAAGGGTTACAATCGGGTTGAATAACATCACCGAAAGTATTTCCTGTCAATTCAAGAGATGTAGTAAGCGACTCTATATCTCTTCCAAGATTGGTTAAAGCCTTAATGACCTTTAAGCATTCTGCCTTTAAACTTCGCATTTTTGTGGTTTGCTCAATAAATTGAGGATCTTCGTTTTCTCTCTTTTTTGCATCGCTAGAAACGCCTGATTTAACCTTAGCAACGCCAAGTGTCATTGATTTTTTGGCTTTTTTGAAAAAATTCTTCATAATATATTACTCCTATAAAATAATTAATAAGGTCAAAATTTATAAGGTTAAAATTAGTCTAAAAACATGTTACCCAAAATTTTTAAAATTTTCGAAAATAACGTTTTCTAGTAGTTTTCTTTTTATAACGAAATAAACATTTCTTCTTTCTTCAAGAATTTAAATATTGAGGAAATTTTCAGAGAACCTAGTTTCAGTGAAAATATCAGTACCCCATCTCAAAAAGTTGATTTTTTGGCGGTTGATATTAGATTCATAAAATAAACATTAAGGGTGCGGGATATTTGAAGTTTTTTAAATATCTAATTAATTACAACCAACATTTATAAATTAAATATATAAAAATAATTTTTGACTATTTACTTGGAATATGCATTTTTAAATAATTTTAAATAATTAGAAGATATTTGTATTTTAATTATTTTCAAAGACTCTCTGAAAAAAATTCTATATTTTTTCTGAAATTATTCATAGTTTTATTAAAGGAGGACGGAGTTGTCGGTTATGACAAAACATTATTTTGTTTTTTTACTTCTATAATTAATTATAATATTATATATTAAGAAATTAATGATAGACAATTAGGGCTTTTTATCGTAAGAAACAAAAGATATTTGCAAAACAAAAATCAATTTTCAGAAAAAGTTTGTTAATTGAAAAAAAAATTTTCATATAGCTCTCAATTCCAAGTTACACATATCATAGAAGAAATGTAACTTGAATTTTTTTTACGGATTCTTATTTAATAATAATATATTGAATGTTATATTTGTTTTTAATATGTATGTATCTATATTTTATAAATATAATATAGTAGTAATTGGTGTTTTATAATAAGATATTGTCTGAGTAATATAAAAATAAATTGAATATTATTTATTTTTTCTTTCAATTTTATTTTTTTGTTTTCTGAGCTATGTTATTCAATTTTCTGAGATTATAGCTTTTCAGAATTTTTTTCTTATAAATAAAAGTGATGAAAATTTAATATTATCCTCGCAATATATTGGCCAAACCATTTTTTTAATATATTTTTAAATATTTATTTATATTATTATTTTAAATATTTATGATATTTAAGTTTAATATATATTTATTTATTATCATATTTAATAGAAATATTAAATCGGTGTAAAATATATAATTTCATTTTATAAAATGCTCTTATATTTTGATAATAAATTTTTAATTATCATTTTTTATTGAAAGAGAAAATATTATTTAATTAAAAGATTTTTTATAAAATTACTAATTTTTTGCAATTCAGAATAATAATAGACATTTATATCACATCTATTTATATATTGTATATATACATATAATTATATTAATGATGTTATATAAATATTATTAAATTATTGGAAGATATGTTACTTTTAATGCATAAAAAAAATTGAATTAAAAAAAATTGTTTTTGATAATTATTGTTTAAGATTTATCTTTAAATTGATAATTTGAATATAATTAAATATTAATTTTATTATATTATATTATATGTAATGCTATGAATAATTAATTAGAAATCACTTTTAAATGAATTATCATTTGATCCAAATAAAAATAACTTTGTTGGAAACAATTTATAGTAGGAATTGATTATATTAATGTTATGATGGATAAACATAACTATATTTTTAATTATTATGAAAATTTTTAAATTAATCAAATAACCAAAATAAAATTAGGAAATGCATAAATTTATTTTTTACATTAAAAATGTAATTTAAAATTATAAAACCTATATAGTAACCGTGTTTTTTAAAATAAATTAAGAGCAATTTTTCTTTTTTGGATATCAACAAAAGTTTTTCAAGCATTTAACTACAATTATAAAGCTATAAATATAGAAATATATAGATAATATTAATTCTATGATGAAGAATAAAAGAAATTGTTATTGAATAGGTTTTGTACCTATTTTTTTCAAATGCTTTAAAATATTGAGTACTAAAGATTATAATTAATTCAAAAATTCAGATGAATATTTTTAATTTCATAATTCATAAAACAATTTAATCTTAGTTAAATATAATATTAAATAAAATATAATGTAAAACTAACAATAATATTATGATTTAAATTGTGTAAATTCTCTCTCAATTTATTTTTTAAATTTGAAAGTAATTGAGTATGCAGTGAAAAATAACATATTCAAAAAGTTTAGTAATAAATAATTTTTCCAAATTCTTTCTCATAAAATAATGAAAGATTTCTACGACCGATTTCTTTTTTGGTATGATCATTAATATTAATTGAGCATTTCAAATCTTCTATATAAGTGGCTACCTTAGAATTTTATCCTAAATTCAAAATTATCAAATCCATTATTAAAATCTTTATTTTTTGTTGTCAAAAATCATATTAAATCCTGTAAAAATATTTATCCTTTATTAATAAGCAACTTTCCTAGCTCCTATTGCTAAAATATTTATTTAATAGCATTTTAAACGAGTTTTATTTTTTCCTATTAACGTACAAAAAAACGTTCTCCGTTCTCCTTTGTTTTATTTTTATATCCAGCTTTCAATTATTAATTTTAAATTTTTTTTACTAGAAAAACATTTTTATATCAATCATTATATAAAATTAATATCATATGTATATATGCTTTTTAAATTAATGATTAAATGGCATTTGCAATTATTTTTTTATTCATGATATATATCTTCTACATTCCATGAATTTGTTGTATTAACTGATTAAATTATTTTTCTTTCATTATTAAACAAATTCTTTTCGTTTTATTCATTTTTTATTTATTTATTTAATGAAGTTTATTATTTTATAGGTGGGCCACTTTTTTTTTGACTTTAAAAAAGTTCTTTTTTTCTTCGAATTTTAAGAATTATTCAGCAATTTCATAATATATATTTATATAACACATATATGATAGGATGCAGTTGTTAAATTAAGTTTTGAACTAATATTCATCAACTTTTTTTTTATTACATGATATGCAATATCACAAGTTCAAATGAGTTAAAATACATATTTCTATTATTTTATGATATTATCTATGTCATACATCAAGAATGATCTGGAAACAATATAAAATAATTAATAGATTTCTCTAAAAAGTTAAAATAAAAGGTATTTTTAATTTTCAGAAGTATATAAAAAAATTAAATGTTTTCTTTTTTGATATTTAGTTTCTTCATCGCCCAGGCTTTTTATTGATATAGTTAGTTATAACATAACTTCAAAGATAAAGGTTAGTTGGGAAAACATATTCAAAAAGTTGAATTAGTTAACGGAATGATTCAATTTTGGAGCCACTTGGTAAGAAATTATAAACGGTCAAACAATAAATTTGGTATAAATAAAGGTAAATTAAAATCAGATATATATCCTAGAATATTGGACCTTTATTAAAAAATCATAAAAAATTAAAATCAGCTTTTTTTTATTCAATTTTCTCTCAATTTATAAAAATAGCTTTCAAATATTTTTTTTATTTTTCCCTTATTGAAATTTTGAGATTTTTAGAAAAAGCAATATCTTAATTTAAATTTAATTAATCTATATTAATATTATAATTTCATAATAGAATTATATATTATAAATATATATAAATGAGATATTTCATTTTAAATTTAAAAAGCAAAGATAATCAAAATAAAAATTATTTTATATTTATTTGAATTTTTAAAATTTCAAAAAAAACTAAGTTTTAATAAAAATTATAAATATAGCGATTTAAATAGAAATAAACATAATATATTTTTATTATAATATTAAAAACATAAATATAATAGTAAATAATATTTTAATATATTTTGTAATAAATCATATACTAATAAATTTTCAAAATCATTATAATCGAATAATTGATTATTTCTAACTTTTTCAAAACGAATTTTTATAGCTTGCTTCAATTGTTATATTCAAAATTTTAGGTATAGAAAAAATCATTTATTTCTGTTTATATTTTGTCTTTGATTATAATCAACAAGATATAACTTTAAACAAAATTAAATTAAACAATTAATTTAAAATTAAAATAGATATTTTTGTTCTTAATAAATGAAATTTCTTATATAAATTGAATGATCTTTTTAAATTCTTTTAATTTTGAGAAAATTATTTCAAATATTTTTGAAAGATTTTATCTATACTATTTGAATAGTTTACAAAAAAAATATGAAAATTTAAATTATTCGTAAAAACTTTATCTTTAATATTTATGAACTATAATTAATATTTTATTTTATTATTATATGTAATCTATCTAATGGTGCAAAAGTTATAAAAATTCATAGGTGGCCCACCTATATTATTTTAAAGTTGATTAACAAAAAAATTCACTTTGAGAAAGTTATATTTATTTATTAACAAATATTGCAACATTACTTTTTGGAGTTTCATGAATACTGTTTTAAAAAATATCTTTTAAAAACAAAAAATAAAAATTAAAGGCTCCAATAGTTTTTTTTGCATATCGAATTTATATAGAAAAAGTGGTTATTGAAAAAAAGCTATGTGATCATTGATTTCTATATCTAATGTTCCAATATTTTATAAGAATGATGAATAATGAATAAGCAATATTACAATGTTGAGAGTTTTTGAAAATGTTGGTTGCATTCGAAATTGAAAACACAAAACATCATTTAATTCAAAACCATAATAATCTATACAAAATATAAAATTATTTTGAAATGTTTGAGTATTTTTAAAGTCCATTTGCATTATTAAATAATTAAAAAATATCATAGATAAAGCTAGAAAAAAAAGCAAATTTTGAGAAGATGAGTATACTTTATTTTGAATATATGTTAACTTTTTAAATGTATTTAACGTATAAATTTAACTTTTTGTATGTCAATCATCAAATTTTTGATAACAATAAACGTAGTTATCATAATTTTCTATAGAATAAACGTATTTATCAGAATTTTGAATACTTTTAACGTCTTCATTAGGTTTTTGAATGCATTAAACGTCTTCATTAGGTTTTTGAATGCATTAAACGTATATTTTTATGTTTCGTGATTTCATTGCAAGCTTTTCTTCTCTGACTTCATTATTATACATGGCACCTAAATCAAAGCAAGCCAAGCATTGCAGGAAAATTGCAATTGATCGACTGGCTAAAAAAACACCTGAAGCACCTCAGCCAAATCCTAAATTAAGTCCAAGGCTCATGGTAATGAATGGTCTTCTCACAGGAAATAGCTATGAAGGAGTTAAAAAGCAAGCTACAATGATGAATACTCCAACTCCGTCGAAACGTACATTTTTTAATTGCCAAAAGCAAGTGTTAACTGATGTAATAAATACAGTAAAAGAAAGTTGCAAGCAGAATGCAGATAACATAAAAGAAAATTCATCTATATCGATTGATGGTCAATGGAATCATAAAAGGCATGGTTCTTACTCCACTGTTTCTTTTTTCGATCAAAAGCAAAAGAAAATAGTAGATTTTGAAAGTGTTTCTAATGGAAATTATGGTGCAAACAAAGATGTAAAATCATCCAATATGGAAACAGTCGGCATTGAAAAAGGATTGAATGAACTTGATTCAAAAATTGCCAACAAAAATATCAGAATATGTCATGATCATGACAATAAAACATCAAACCTTTTAAAGAAACACAAAGAACTTGGTTTAACTGAGAGTTTAGATCCAGGACATGCATGCCAAGAAATAAAGAGAAATGCAAATAATTACTTTGAAAAGTATTCACGCACGTTAAAAAATAAAAATGATCCATCCAAAAACACTTACAAAAAGTGTTTTGAAATTTTCTCAACACTAATTGTCAAGATCATTTCTTGGTTTAAATTTGTAATATTTAATGTTAAAGAGACAAAAATGAGAGAACAGATGTGGTTAAATATGACTAATCATGTGATTGGAAATCACAAAAACTGCATTCATCCTAACGAAATGTATGGCCTTAGAAAAGTGGGGCGCCCCAAAAAGTTTACTGATCACAATAACTCATTCTGGGAATGGGAGCAAGGGAAAACTAATGACCAATTTCAAAAAGAACTTGATAAGTTTCTTGCAAAAAATACACCTCTCATTAGAGAAACCGGTACAGTGAGGACTCAAGACAATGAATCGTTAAATTCGATGATTAGTAAAACAATTCCCAAAAATAAAGTTTTTCACACGAGCAACGAAGCTCGTGCAGCAATAGCTGTGGGGAGGAAAAATGATCCATATTTTGATTCAAAAATTTTGAATAAAATTTGTCCTGGATCAATTTCAACTCCATTAATGCAGGAGATGAAACACGATGAGGAAATAAAATTCAATGAAAAAGAAAAGCGCAAAAGACCATATGATAAAAAAGTAAAAAATGAAATACGAGCACAAAGTAGACTCTTGAACCAAAATGACCAAGGTGATTATAAAGAAAAGAAATGAATAAACATTTGATTAACTTATTTGGTTTTATTTTATGATTTTAAATAAATTATTAAAAAAATTAAATTAATCTGAAAATCATATAATATATCAAATTTTGCCAATTTCGAAAAAACTAATAAATGAATAAATACAAGTAAAGTATCGATATTTATGTAAAAAAAATAAAGAAAAAATATGTCTACTAAATTATTTTGGCAAAAAAAAAAAAAAGCATCTGTTTGAATCAACTAGCAAATATTTGTAAATAAGAGGAAATTCAAATATATGATATCAAAATTTGAAATAATTCAATAAAACACGCTATAATAACATACTAATTCTTATTTTTAATAAACGTGATAAAACGCAAAAGTTTCAAAAAAACGTATTTTAAATAATTCAGCTATTTTTATACAAATATGCTATTTATATGAATTACAAATTTGTTATTATATAAATGTGATATTTTTAATATTATATTTAAGATAAAAATCTACTTTTTAAAATTTTTTTGTAAGATAATGGTATTTTTAAAATGATCGTTATGCTCTCAATTTTTTTTCTTTATTCGCCTTCGATACTTAATCATTTTATGGTGCTTTAATTTATTCATAGGAGATAAAACAAATATGTGAAAATCTGACCAATTGACACATAAGATCTTGGATGATTATTTTCTATGAATTTCATAACTTTTTGAATGCTTTCATTGAATTGCATTAATTTTTTTAAACATTTTGAAATTAACATTTATTGATTATAAATTAAATAAAATAATTATTCATATATTACTTATTAGTTAAAACTCTTTATTTTTGTTTTTCATTAATTTTTATTTGAGAAAAATGTAGATAATGTCTAAAAATGCAATGTTTAGCAATTATCTTTGGAACATATGCTAAAAATTTTAATTTTTTTACTGTATTAATTTTTATATATGATGTGTAATAACATATATAACTCGCTAACATTTTTGAAGAAAATAGTTTGGTTTTATTACGTTTTTTTTAATTTTTAAATTCAGAATCTGTGATTTTGAATGAAGTGCAAAAAAATAAGCTAGGAAAAAAATTAAGCATCATTATAAATTAAAATTATAAATTAAGCCTACTAAATTAACTCCATGGCTTTTCAATTAGTAAAAAAAAAAAGCATCTGTTTGAATCAGCTAGCAAATATTTGTAAATAAGAGGAAATTCAAATATATGATATCAAAATTTGAAATAATTCAATAAAACACGCTATAATAACATACTAATTCTTATTTTTAAAATTTTAAATTCAGAATCTGTAATTTTGAATGAAGTGCAAAAAAATAAGCTAGGAAAAAAATTAAGCATCATTATAAATTAAAATTATAAATTAAGCCTACTAAATTAACTCCATGGCTTTTCAATTAGTAAAAAAAAAATAAGCATCTGTTTGAATCAGCTAGCAAATATTTGCAAATAAGAGGAAATTCAAATATATGATATCAAAATTTGAAATAATTCAATAAAACACGCTATAATAACATATTAAATCACAGATTCTGAATTTCTGTGAATGTTGTGAAATAAAACCAACTGTAAATTATCAACAAAATAAAGCAATCATAAAATAAGTTTGCTAAATGCGATAAATGATCCTTTATGCTCCTTCTTTTCCTTGCTGACTGTAAAACTATATTATTGATTACAGTCAATATTTTCAGAAAAAGTATAGAATTTTTTTCTTAACATCATTGAAAAAATTTAAAACATAAATATCTTTATAGTATTTAAATTTATTTTTAAATAAATAAAATATATAGATTAACAAAAATTATTTACAATATATATTTTAATATATTTAGTAAACATTAAATATTGATTGAATAACACTCAAGTATACTGCACCCTTAAGGGCGTCCGTCCCAAAAATGTTGTATATTTGTCAATATTGAATAAACTCATAGAATATATCTTTCAATACTTCCAAATTATGAAAAAGTTTAGGTCAAAAATGATGATATTTGTCTGAAACGATCAAAAAATAGTTTGTTTTATTGACCGATAAAATTATACAAAATATAATTTTGAATTAAAAATGAAAAAAAAATGCATAAAAATATTTTTTTTTTAAGGTTATTATTTCAAATTTAAAAGTAGGGTTTTTAATAACCGATTTTTAATTGAAAATATAATTTGTAAAATATACAAAATCAATTTTATATATTATTGAATATTTTAATTTGTACTAGCTTATTACATTTAAAAATAAATTATTAATATTAGTAATATAATATTATAAATAATTTGAAAATATTATGGAAAATCATATCAATTGAACAAATTATGCAAAAGTTAATTCTTATCTGAATTAAATATTAATATTTATTTTATAGCTATTATATTTCGACAAAACATATGAGTTGATAAATCTGTGCTAAAATTTAAAAATCTCTTTTTTAATAGAAGTAATCGACAAAATAAGAAGCATTTCTTATTTTTACTATAATTTAATGTATAATAAGATTTTTAACTCGCCTATATCATATATGTGTACTCATTATATAGTAATAAAACTGTTTTTTACATAAAATATCAAACTTGGAATAAATTAAAGAATTAAATAATTATAATAAAAGCTAAAAATTTGAAGCAAATATGTAAAATGAATAAAAATGGTGTTAATATATCATTATTTTGAGGTTGATTAGAAAAATATAGGTTAGTGAAAATTAATATAATAATCTTAATAATAGCCATATTTCTTTTTTTTCACTCAAAAAGATATGATATATCATTTCCACTTTGGAGTGAATAATATAATGGTAATAATGATATTATCTTAATTATTTACTGGAACGTTTTAGAAAGCATTTACATTCCCCTCTCAAATAATTGAGTTTAATTTGAAAGGGGGATTCAAATTTCAGAATTTTTGAGCGGTTTCTCAAAACCTTATTTAAAAGAATAAATTCAATGAGATTTCACAAATAAAATATGCATAAATATCGTTTTTAAAAATAAATTAAAATATTAAATTTATATAGATATATATTTCAAATGATTTGATAATAATATTTTTATGAAATCTTATCGATTTTGTTTTTTTACAGATAGAAATCATAGAATTAAAAAATCAATAAAATTAAAAAATAAATGAAGTAGCTTTTTGAAAGGCGTAGCCTTCAAAAAGCTACTTCAATTTATGTTTAATTATCTGTTTTATAACTTTTTGAGTATTTTACAAAACTCAAAAAGTGATACCTAGATAATTTTGAATAAAATAAGATTTAATCGTTGAGGTCAAATTTTTTTATTTTTCACCAAAACTTTTTCCGAAAAATGCTCTATTGAATTATTTATTCTATGAGTTAATTCAATATTGAATAATTTACATTTTTTTTTGGGAAGGAGAACCTTAATATATCACCAATCTATGAATAATAAGCATTTTATTTCCTCAAAAATATAATTGATTTTTAAACTTTTTTTTCCAAAGAAGATCAAAAATATTTGAGAAATCTCATTGAATTCTGAGCATTGAATTGGAAGTACGCCCTTAAACTCTTTATCTTTTATTTAATTATATATTTATAAGAAAGTTGTCTCCAATCCAAGCAAACATTTACTTTAATACAAGATTCCTTTATCAGATATAATGCATTAATCTCACAACCACAAACTACAGCTCAATAAGATTCTGAAAAAGCGGTTGAAATTTCCGTTTACAATTTCATTAATGACTCATTCCATTCCAATCCCAAAGATATCTGCAATGTACATAGATAAAAATATCGAGACAAGAGGTTATGTTACTGGGGTGCTTCCACCTAATAACATTGAATTCCAAGAAGTATCAAAATCACTCAAAGAAAATAATTTAATGCCATTTACAATTCAAGTTCATTATGATAAATATGAAATCATCGAGTATTGTCAGTATGTTAAAGTTACTGGAATTCCCAAGATCATTCAGCACAAAGGCACACATGCTGCGTTATTATATTTTGAATGCTCAGATATTACCATTATAACAGAAGATGAAGCAGATCTATCTAGAAATGAATTTTATGATACTTTTTTTACAGACAGACAACTTAAAGATATGAAAGCAGACGATTATAGTGATCTATTAAAAACATTTCGAATGCACGCAAATAATGAAGGCTTCGAATTGGTTTGTCTTAATTCGGCTTCAGATGGTAAATTAAGATTACGTTGCCATTTGCATTCTATTAAAGGAAAGAATCCATAATTGAATATAGCTTGTCCCTTTTTCATTAATATCAGAAGAAACAAAGATTCAATAACAAAGAAATTCTTTTGGAAAGTAGCCACTACATCACTGCAGCACAATCACCAAAAAGATCCATTTGTATATATTCATAAGGTACTTAATGTAGATGTAAAGAAAATTATAGTCAGTATGGTAAACAATGGCGTTGATACTCAGTTGGTGGCTAAGATTGTTCATGAAAATTATAATCATCCCAACAAATCGCAGATATTTGCAGAAAAGATAAGAAGATAAAGTTATGTCAGAGAATAGCAGAATCAGAAGAGTTGCATTTTTATATGGAAAGCACTAATGGTCATTTTTTGTATGATGATAAAGATCTGGATAAAAAAGAAAATGTAGTTAGAAGAAAGGTTTTTACAACGTTTACTAAAGAAGAATATAATAACTTAAAGGAATACGGTGATTTCGTTTCTATTGATCCAACTTTTTGTTTAATGTCAAGCAAGTGGTCCGTTATAACCTTAACAGTAATTGGTTCGAAGAGAGATATCAGAAGTGGAGGAATTATATTTGCATCTTCAAACAGTCAAAAAAAATTCGGTTGGATCCTCTCAATATTAGTTAATGCTTACCATCAAAAGATAAAATTCATACTATATGTTCAGATGATGATTTAGGTTTAGCAGGTGCGTACTCAGAGACATTAAGTCTAGAAAACAAAACAGAGGTAGATCAGAAGATTTTACAATTCAACAGAGTTATATGTTTTAGGCATAAATTTGAAAACTTTGTTTTTTATATATTAAGCATTCAAAGCAAATACTCAAAAAGTTTCAACATGACCATTTATTATTTGGAAAAGTTACCATTTTTTATATGCCGAAATTTCTACTCTATGTGCCGTAATTCCAATTCGAGAATGGCAGTGTTTAAAAATTAGTGAAGTCGCCGTAGTTTACAAAACCGTCGAAAGGTTACCACATAATTAAACAAACATTTGAAATTATCTCATAAAATAAAGTTTTGTAATTTTCAATCTGTTTTTATATATATATTTTCTATTTTTAATTATTTTACAAAACCAGAAAACTAACATTTTTCTTTTGTCATTATTTATTGTAAAATTTTTATCATTTTTATAACTCATTCAAAAAGTTCTAATAAAATAAACCATTCAAAAATGGTTGGAAAAAAATTGAATTTTTTTTTTTTTTTTTAGAACTTTTTGAGAGGGGGTGCTGATATTTTTTTAGAACTCGGGTTCTTTAGAACTTTTTTAGAATAAATAAATAAATAAAAAAAAGATAGATCATTTTTTCCGACCAGAGTCCGTTTATTTTTCATTTTATTCGACACATTTTCTTACATCTAGCGCTTATCAAAATAACAGTTATATATAAAAACAACAAAAAGACCTTTTTTAAGCCATATGCCATGCACTCCTATGCTTTAGTTACTTTTGAATCCTGATTTCTTAGATTTTTTTATATTACAAATATTGCTTTTATCAAATATAAAACACAACTAAGAGACCTTTTTTAAGTCATATGTCATGCACCCTTGAAGTTTTTGATATTATTGACCAAGGCATTTCACATTTTAGAGCTAAAGAATAATAGAGGTGAGGCTGCCAAATTTTTTGGTATTTTTTAATAATATTAATATATATTATCATATTAATGAATTAAATGCTATTTATGATAATTTCGCTAATACTTTTTTCAGATTTTTAGCTACCTGTTAGTTCAAGAGTGTTTCCAATCGATAAACCAGTTGATGCAGCTGTTAATACCAAAGCAATATCTGTTTCGATGTTCAATGATTTAACTTTGCTCTCGAGATGTGAAACTCTATTTTTGACATCAGACATCTCAACATCTAAATTATCAGCACGTTTTGTTATCTTGTCAACATCATAAACTATAACATCTTGTGTATTCGCTACAATATTTAAATCACTTCTCATCGTTGTTATATTGTCAGCTGTGATTATTTTTGATTATGTGATATTATAGCCAGTATACAACGTTGTTGCTGCATTTGGATTTGGATATATTGTGTAAAACTGTTGGTCAATGATATATTTGAATGGTTTTGTTGTTGGGTCCCAATTAATTTCTTCGATTGGTCTCAACATCTTACGATTCAAATGTAGTGTTATGTCTTTTGTTGTTAGATTTGAAGCTTCAAATTTGGCTCCTAGTTTTTGAATAACATTTTTTATTGTCTTCAATTTGATGTAATATGCTTGAGGTCCGTTGGTATATTCCTCCAGCGGTTCATTAGTTATATACAAATCACAAACTAATTTATTTGTTATACCTCCAATATTGACGAACATATGAAGCTCTTTCATTCTATTGATATAACTATTGATGATTTGTTTTTTCAATGCATCACTTTTAGCTTCAACATTAATTGCAACATTTATTTGAGCGTGATAATAGTTAGCCTCCAAATGTTTATCAAACACGTTATTAAATCCACCAAGTGATAACATGCTTTTCAATGACGGTAATCTATCACGTGCGACATCAAAATGTTCATTATTATCATACAATCCATAAAATGTTATCGTTGGTCCCAATGTTTAACAGCATCAATTGCATCTTCAGCTTTTGATTTCGCTTGTATATTATCACCAACCCATTTATCACCATCCCAAGTCAGCAACCAAGAGTTATTAAAACAATGTTCAGTGAATGTAAATTTCATGCCTGTTGGTAATGAATAGCTATCAGGAATATTAAACGTCATTGAAAAATTATCATCAGATTCATTAATATATGACGGTTTATAGAAATACGCAATATTTGATTCATGCAACTTCAAAGCATTTCTTGCATTAATGATATCACATTTAATTTCAGGAATTGTTGATTCAATAGCGTTTTGATTCAAAAGATACATGATTGATATTTTACACTGAAGATAATATTTCATTAATTCAATTGATGATTGTTTATCAATAGCTATAAAGGGCTCATCATTCCAATCTACAACTTCATGATTAACAATATACGTCAGAGGTGTTTGTGAATGAATTGTAATAATTGGACAATATAATTTATTTTCATCAACATAGATATAAAAATCTTTCATAAATGCTCCAGACTCATCAATGATTTCATTTTTTCTCAACACTATTCGAAACACATTTAATTTATTTTTTATTGTCTTCAATTTAGTTATAGTCGTTGATGGTATGTTTTTTATTCCAAGCTTCTTACATTCAATCGAATTATAAATATAATCATCAGTGTATACATCATCGTTTTCAATATAATAATATTCATAACCTGGTACGTTTCTAAAATTGCTTTCAACTGGTTTCAAATCATTAATGTTAACACCGTTAATCAATCCATTAACTTGCAAATCATAAGGCATATTCACTTTTCCATAAACTGGTCTTGATTCATCAAATGGTCGTTCATATGGGGTCATCAGTTAATGGAATTGATAAAATTTTTATTTCTTGTGATGGGTCTACAATTTCATATTTATTTTTATCATCCTCATTTGGTGGTGTCCATATTTTCGATAACGCTGATGTTAAACCTGATTGACTTTCAGTATATACAGTTTCTATTTTATCCAATGGTGCCATTAGATGTTCTGCATTAGCTCCTCAAACTCTCACACTAAATCTAGAAAATGATTGCCATAAGTTTTGTATCTCTGGATTAATCGTTGATGTTATATATCCATCGAGATTATTAACTGTTCCATCTAATGCTGTTAATTGGTCATGCAATCCACCAGCATCCATACAATGACAACTATTAATTCCCGACACTTGATTTATTAAATAATTGACAGCATTATTAATTTCAAACATACTTGAATTCGTCCATTGCTACAATTCCAATAATGTATTCTCTGACATATTAACATTTTTGTCAACTATATTTAATTTATCATTTACATATTTTAAACTATGATAAATCGATATTGCTTTCAATACATTATTGATTGCACTTATTGCTGTTTTCTTCAATAACTCAGTGTAAGTGCCTCCCGTCGATACCAAATTATTAACTTCATCCTTGTTGTAAATGCAATTAAATTTAACATCATCATTATTTTTATTTCATTGTTTCCATCATCACCCTCATCAACAAAAATCTTAAATCCCTTGTCATTAAAAATTTCAGTTTCTTTAGATTTGTAATCATATAACGCAATCGTCATTTTATTCATTATTGAATTATGTTATATTCTGTTCATTCGAAACCATCTGACTATATTACCGTGTCATTAAATATGAACATTCCGTGGAAATGTAGTTACATCAAATAATATATTTCATCCATTAACACAATATCAAATATTTTATATTCAACAACTGATGACACTTTTGAATTCATTGATGAGGAAAAACAATTAATAAAAATAACATTTGAAAATGAATATTCGTATGAAATCAAAGAATTTATTAAAAAAATGAATTCAACACAAATGAAAAATGATGAATGTGTCAATATTATAACATTTAGTGTAAACGCAGACAATACAATAACCATGCTTTCAACAAAAGATATCATCATTAAATCTATCAGTCATCGAATTCAACTATTAACTGGACTATATAACACCATGCTACCAATTGAAATCAAAAATAACACGCCATACATATTTCATGATTTACCAGTATTAAATTATGCGAATAAATTATATCTTGTATCGCCACAGAGTCAGCCAGTTTATAGTTCAATTGGTGAAAAGGAATACACACCATCAGTTATTGCAAACATTGATTCTATGATTTTAAATCAAGCTCCACTCATTGTTAATTATGACCAGACCAAGCCGATAAAATTAAAAACTAATAGCGATTCATTAAAATAACTTGAAATACGTCTCGTTGATTTTATGTATCAGCCAATTAAATTAATGAGTCCATTATTCATCACAATCAAAATCAAACCATCAACTGATGCAAACGTTGCAGATTTCATAAGTAAATAAATGTATTTATGTTCTTCAATTTGTTTTTCCATTTCTATCAATTCATTTTTTTTACGTTGACGATATTCTTTCTGTTGTCTCTTCCTTGCTTCCTTTCTCTCTTCATCATTAGCGTATTTGTTTTTTCTTCCTCGCTTTGTTTCAGCCTTTGGTTTATGTTCTGTCAATTGTAGATTTTCAATAGACTTTGAATTTGTTATTGATTTAATGATAGGTGTTTGTTTATAATTGGTGAAATCAATTTCAGTCATTTTAGACATCAATAAAAAAATCATTTCTTATTTTTGATTGGGTTATAAATCAATCTATATGTTCGATCATTACAACATTCATCTATTATATACTCATCAATATTAAACGTTTCATCAGTGGACATTTTTATTTTTGTCTCTTCTTTCAATTTCTTCATTTGTTGACTCAATTTTTTATCATCTCGTTTCAAAAGAACACTCAATGGTTGAAAATAAATTAATTCGAATCGCTCGTATTCTTTTGGTATTGGTGTGTAATCGATTGGGACAGTTAATCGTTTCATTTATGATATCAATAAATTATATTTCATTTGTGCATCATCTGATGAATGACAATTTATGAATATAATTTGTTTTATCAATTGTCGAAACATCACAAATGAACCTATTGTTGACGTAATACATTAAATATACGCGCCACGAGACGTTTAACATGACATCTCTTTTCGATTGTCATTTTGTCATTTTCGTTATTAAAATAGACCAAAAGTGTCAGTTTCATGTGTGTAGTGTGGTGTGAAACACCCACTACCATATCTAACTATAAGCGTTTAATAAAGCTGTTTCACTGTGAAACAATATTTCAAAACTCCCCCACCCTCCCCACTCCCCTGACCTTTCTCCTTGCGATTATGCCATTAATGGAATGCTAAAAAATAGTTTGGAAGGCTATTTGTTTAACTCAGAAGAAGAACTTATGTCTTTCATTCAAGATTTTTTCGTTCAGAAACCTTCTCAATTTTGGGAGAACATTTTCAATGGATGGATAAAGAGATTGCAAGAATGCATTGATTCACAAGGTAATTACTTTGAATAAAGATTAAAATAATTATATTTTATTTATGATCTCATTTTTTCATTTAAGGACGACCTTTCTATGAAAAATGATCGTCGTGGTTACATTTAATTTTCCTTCAATCTTTCATAATTTTATTGTGAAACTCATATTAACAAATAAATAATTGGAATATAATGCATATAAAAATTAATTAATTAATTATTCAGCTTTGAAAAAGAGATATTTCAAAAAATAAAAGTGAATTAAACCAAAATACGTTTATATTTTTTCTAAGAATTTCAAAATGTAATAAATCAATTTCAAAGAAAAACAATTTTGTTTTCTGTGCACCATTTATTAAATAACATGAATATTTAAAATAATCCAGTTCCAAACTCATAATATATTAAAGAAAAAGATGATATTTTAGTAGATAAAATAACAAAATGATAAAATTTGATAAATAGCAAGTACTAATATTACTTTTCGAACCGGATATCAATAATTTATTCTATTTGATTTTTATTAACACAAAAACAAGTTTCTTTTTTCCCTTCTAACTTGAGTTATTAAATTTTTTAATTTTCAATGATTTGCGATGAAAATGAATACAAAAATTAATCGTTATAAAATAAATCATAAACGGTGAAAGGTCGTCCTTAAATCTTTCATAATGAAATGTGTAAAGAAAATAACCCAAAATAAATATATAAATATAATATATCATTAGTCATATAATAAAATAAATGGTGTTTAAGAGATATAGTAGTGTAATTTTAGGGGAAAATGTTATTTTAGAAGGAAAATCTGCCTAAAAATTCATAAAGCAAAAATATCATTTTTCTTTTTTTTCTCATATAATTTTTTATTTATTCAGAGGTGCGAGAACTACCTTTGGTTAACCAATTTATTTCAAATTTAGATATTTATTTACACAGGTAAAATAATGTATAATTAATGTATAATTGTTTAATTTGGTTCGCTACAAGTAATAGTATATTGATTTTAAAATTGAATATGAGAAAATAAACAATTCAAATTTTTATTTCTAAAAAAATAAAAAAAGAGCACCAAATAATTTGTTTTTTAAGGTAATTTTTATATTTGTTTAAATAAAATAATTTAAATATTCACATTTTTAACTTTTGTAATCGTTGAGCAATTAAAGGATTTCAATATTCGAAATTTAAACAAACAAAGAATATAGCATAAAATGATATATTATTACTAATATCAATGATATTATTTGATAATTCATAAATTAAATTATTTCCTTGGTTAAAAGTTACGATTATGAAACAAAGATTCTCAAAAATATGTTTTATTGTTGTCATTTGACATATAACTGATATTTAATTGGTTTAATAATTATTTCTTTAACGAATAATGCATGGTTTATATAGATATAATCTGAAATTCTTGATAATTATTTATTTTAGTCTTATTCATTATAATAGCCTGTTATTATTATATTATTATTTAATTTAATGAAAGTATTAAGCGTATAAAGTGTGAAAGTAGATTTATAAAATTATTGAAGATAAGATCTGTCCTCTGTTTGCTATTTCAAGATAAAAAAAAATATTTTTTAAAATAAATTTCGTCCAAAAATTATATATTACTTTTTATTTATTTTTAATTTACTGATATTTAAGAAATATTAATAAAATATTATATAAAGGAATATGTACAGAATTTTGAGGGGATTTAAGCCTAACGAACATTGCATTGAATTTTGAGGGGATTTAAGCCTAACGAACATTTCTACTCAATTCTTTTATAACTTTTTGTGAATATAAAAATAAAACTACGCCCGTCGAGCGGATTTATAAATAATCATAATATAATATCATACAATATAATTTAATTCTAATATAAAATTATTATCCCCATAAAATTAATATTATAGCTAGATATTTATGTTTTCTATAATTTTTTTGTTAAAATAAATTTATCTCATTTATATTATAATATTATATATATATTAATTAGAAATTATATCAATAATATTATTTAGAATATGATGAAATGAATAAATAATCAATATTGGTTCAACTTCAATCATATTCTTGAAAATATGTAAAATTTAAATTTCGACGTATGAACTTTCAAATAGTTTGATACTGATATGTAATATACATAATCAATTATATACTTTATTTTATTAAAAAAATCATAAGGCTAACGAATTATTTTTTGAAAAATCAATCCTTTTTTAAAACAAAAAATACGTTATTTTAGTTCTCGCACTTCTATTTATTCAAACTTTCTTTTATTAAATAATATATACATTTATTTTAGAATGTGTTTGACAGAAAATATTAGCAATTCGTAAAAAATAGGAAATGATATTATCTAAGATGTCGAAAAACAAAAAATTAAGAAAACAAAAACTTTAAGTAAAAAATCAATTTTTATTCATTATTATTTCATTTGGTGATGAACTTATTTCTTTTATTCATTTTCATTTTTATTTTTTATTTTTTTTTTTTTTTTTTTTGATTTTTCTTGGTTTTCATCACATGCCAAAGATCTGAGCTTTTCTTGAAATTCTTCAGAAAATTCAATACGAGAACAAATTCCTTTCTCAATTGTGATGATAAAGCCACAGTGTTGCCATGATGAGAAAACTAACTCTTCGTTTAAAGATTGCTCAATTGCTTTTTTGATGCGGCATAATTTTGCAGTAAATTTCGTTTTCGTTCTATCATTTGTGAGTTGACTATATCGATTTTTGGTAGTACCAAAAATACATGCATCGCATGGTTGAGTAATATGAGAACAGTGAGGTGGCAATGGGATCAAAATAACTGGTTGAATTTTTTCAAATTCTTGCATCACTTCATCAGTTAAATGCTGATGTAAATCATCGAATATTAAAACAACTGGGTGATTTTCGTTGTTAATTTCAGATCTAATTTGAATAACGTGTGGAATGAGGATATTTTGGACCCAGTCTATCATATTTTCTGTGACCAAATAACCTTTCAAAGATGTCCCAAATTCTGCAAATGTATTTACAAAAGTTTGATTGAAATCCGGGTTCATAATATTGGCGAGTGGTAATTATCATATGTCGAGTCCATGAGCAAGCTGCATTAATGCAACAAACCCAAGAAATATGATAATTATCTGTATCAGCACGCCATAAAAGAGGAACTTTGCAATTTTTGCAGTACACACAAGATCGCCTTTTTTTATATTCAGGCCTCCGCCCAAAACCGCTCTCATCCATATTTAGCAAAAGTCTTAAGTCTGTTACTTGTTTCAAAGCGTTAAGAACAGCATCGATGTATTCATTGACTGCTTTTAAAGATATTGATGCTCTATCGTCATCTACAGATGTGCTTTTGACTATATATAAAAATAAATAATTCTCAATATGCACAGAGATAGTCAACGTTGATAAGCCTTGTAAACAAGTGACTGTTTAAACCGTTGTGGTTCATGACATTAACTTCGTTTTTTAAATGTAAACATCAACGAAAAAATTTTCACAAATAAGTGATATTTAATTCTGAATCAATGAGTTTTGTCTACACTATTTCAAATTTCACCTATTCGTTGACTTTCATTCATTGCGGTTAGTTCAAAGAAAAAAACATAGTTGGTATTGGCATATGAAGGAACAATATTGTTTAAAATTCAAAAAGTCAACATTCACCTTTGACTAGTATAGGTGATTTATTGAACAAAGTTTTGTCAAATTCGTCAATATTGTTTTTTTTTTAATTTAAAGAAATTAAAAACTCAATCTTTTAGAATCTTAAGGGTATACATTCTGAGGTTTTTATATAGATTATTTGCTTTTCAATTTTGAGAATATAAAAACATTTTTCTTTGAATTTTGTGAGATTTTTCAAATTTGAATGCGATCGAAAAAAAGAAGATTTTTTTGAATTTCCATGAATATCATCTGTATTTATATTTTTTTGAGGCATTTATATTTTTTATGCGAATATAAGAATATTTGCTTGAGGATTTTTTAAATCTACAATTATTCACTGAGATATCAAATATTTAGAAAAGCATTTTTGTATTTCATAAAAATAAAAGTTTTTTGTATGACAAATTTTTATTCCGAGTTTAAAATTATCAAAATATTTAATAAATACTTATTTTTTACTAATTTTTGTCTGATTTGAAAATTGTGTACTTTACTTGCATTTGTAGCTTGTTTGTGCATTTTTTCATTGACTGAATCATTTTTTTGATTTTTAACTTATAAAAATATATTTGATAAAGTTTGTATTTATAGATATGATATGAGAAAAAGAGGAAATTAAATTCAATAACTGATCATATCACATGATCTAGGTGAATTTTGTGAATACAACTTTATTGCTTACCCTATCAAATATTGACTATATTTTATTAGTTTTGGCCTGAGGAATTTTGAATCCATCAGTTATACGCTTAGAATATATAATGAGAAAAAAATACTTTCACATTTCGTACAAATAAAAATTTTCTGTATGACGAATTTTTACGCTGAGTTTATATTTATCAAAATATTAAAAAAATACCTATTATTTAGTATTCCGTGTCAGATTTGAAAATTGAATAGTTTACTTGATTTTTTTCGTTTGTTTTGCTTTTATTTATTTTATAAAGAATTTTTATGATGTTTTATTTAAAAATATATATTTTATGGAATCTCTAATTATATATAAAATAGGTTAAAAATGGAAAATTGAATTTGATAGCTGATCATTTATCAGGATCTCTACGAATTTAATTAATATAAAGATGTGTAGGTAATAATGTAATATCAACATAAAAATATTAGTTTTGGCCTGAGGAATTTTGATTCCATCAATCCTACACCTAGATGTCTAAATTAAATAAATACATTTGGGTTTTTCGTAAAAATAAAAATTTTCTGTATGACGAATTTTTATCCTGAGTTTATATTTATCAAAATATTAAATAAATACTTATTTTTTACTAATTTGTGTCAGATTTATAAATTGTATACTTTACTTGATTTTTTTGTTTTGTTTTTCTTTTTTCTATTGATCAAATCATTTTTTTGATTTTTTAATTATGAATATATATTCTATGAAGTATGTATTTATATGTTTTAAACTTTTAAAAAGGTATTTTAATAGAAATAAGTGATCAACATTCAAGAACTCTACGAATTTTGAAGATACAAATATATTTCTATTTTTATAGATTATATACATAAAAATATTAGTTTTGGCCTGAGGAATTTTGAATACATCAATCATACGTTTTAATACTAATATGATAAAAACTGTCAATAATACACTGAAATAAACAAACTAACAAAAATATAATTTCATATATAACCTTTACAACTGTTCGTTTGATGAAATACATAGTTAATTTTTCGAGAAATTGAAAAAATATATGATTTTTTTTCTTTTTCAAATTTGTGAATATAAAAATATAAAAATAATAATTATCTCAAATTTGTGTACATTTCAAATTTTGAATTACAAAAAAACAAAAATGATGTGTGGGGAAACTCAAAATAACGTATTTTGAAAAAACTTATTTTTATGATAATTCAATAAATATTAATTTTGGGCAAACAATATTCATGTATATTATTGTGCAATATCTTAATTATGTAAAAATAATATTTTCATTTATTTTTAAGAGTTTGGAATAATTAATATTTTTCTCCATTTTTCAACAATAAAATTTATAGAGTTTTAATTAGATCAATATATTTGTTTTATATGTAAAATAAAATATGTTAGCTGTATAAAAACAAACAAAACTGATTTAATTGATGAGTTAAATTAAGAAAATGATTATATAATTTTAAATTGAATTGTGATAAGATTGGCACTAGATTTTTCAACTTAATTCAGGCTATCAAATATTCATACTTCATAAATTAATATAGTCCGATCCTAATATAATTGGAACCTACAATTTTTAGAAAATCGACTTGGAAAAAATATATGATTTATAACTTAGTAGATTTCAAATATTATAAAAAATGAATTTGCAAATAATTACAATCTAATATTTTATAATTATTATAATAAAAATATTAGAAATTTATATTAAAAATCATGAGATATATTAAGATACTATATTCAATTATTCATATCACACCACATTATTTTCTATACTGAACATTTCACACCACATAATTTTCAATTAAATTTTCTATCAAAAAACCAAGTGAAATGTAAATAAAAAAATTAGATATTTGGAAATATTTTCAAATACAAAATAGAAATCTGAAAATAAATGTTTAATATAGCTAATATATTTTATTATATATATAATAGCAATTTATGTAAAATAAAATATTCTCTTTTCTATTGAATTTTTTTAAAAAATAATTTTAAAATTCATTTATCTTTAAATCGTAGGTTGAAAATTCTTAGTTATTAATGTATTGTGATATATAATGATTATATTTATTAATAATATTAATTTCATCATAAAATCTAGAGCCAATTTTGAGAAAGTATAAGTTTCCCCACACATCAAAAATGGATTTTTTTTATAAAATTGGAATTTATCTACTTTTTATTAAGAAATATATTTAATGCTTTAAAATATTATGATTGGCCTGAGGATTTTATTTTTGGATTGTTATTGGAAAAATTGAAGATATCTTTTTGCTCATTTTAAAAGATAGAGCCAAATAAAAAAAATTCTTCTGATAATTTTTGGTGTTCTTTTTATATTTACCAAAAAATCAAGGAAAATCCTCTTTTTTTAAAAAATTGTTTTTGCTCAAAAATTGAATGAAATTTGAGAGTACCCTTAATATACTGTATCTTTGGATTGAAGACAAAATGATGATATTCTTTACAATCGAAGATTCTCAATTTCCCTGGGATTCTTCTCAAAATTAAATTTTAATCTCTGGAAAATTGGGAGGCTAGATAAGGGTATTTAAATATCAACTTGAGAAATAGATAAAATTTAAAAAGTGATGAAGTCAACTTTTTGTATTACTATTTGGTCGAGTTTTATTATTAAATAAAGAAAAAAAATAAATTCCATATATTATGTTATTTTCAAACAAATCATAATATTATGTGTTTAGGTGAAAAATATGGTTGGAGGTATTCTATTGGTAGGGAGGATTTCCATTAGATTATATAATATAAATGATTTTTCAATTGAAATGATAACTTATATTATAACGTAGTTTTTAACAAAATTCACTCACTATATATTGTGAAAATTTATCCAACAGGTTCTAGAATAGTGCATGGAACATATCCTTCTGATCCATTGCTCTTTCTAATCAACCAGTAGGATTGAGTAGTAACTTTTATAACATCAACCATTTCTTTCTTTTTAACACTAACTTCGCTATCATCTCGCATTTGATAATCACTCCAAATTCGCGCAGAAAATCTGTTTTGATTATCTGTCCAGCGATGAGGAATTATATGATTTTTTGGCATAGAATGAAGCTGTGAAAAACATTTCAAATTATAAAATAATTTTGCAAGTTCAGCAATTATATCTTTGGCTACAGTTATTTTCGTGCGCCTTTTACGTTCAATTCTATTTTGCAAAATAGAGAAGTTTTGGTCAATTTCAGCTGTTATTTCGTCAATAAAATCGTTTTCTTCATTAATTAACGATTTATATGAATTGAGTAAACTTTCTATCAAAGATTTTGTATAAATCTCCTGATCATCAATAGTTTGCAATAATTGAATGAAGTGCTCATGAAAAGTGTTGTCAAAAGATTCTTCTTTATTGAGAATTTGATTCAATGCAAGAGCTGCGCATTCTCTTTCATTTGAACAATTTTTAAATGATTCGAAATAATTTTGAAATGCTTTATTTAACTGATTTTCTACATCTTTTGAAGTGTCTTTACAGAAGGCTATACGATCTTCTGATTCCTTAATTAAGCTATTAAGATAATCAATTTTTTTTTCTATTAATCCACTAGATTTTTGAAAAGAATCGTAAATTAAAGAAAAGGCAAGAGCAATTGGCTGCTTTTGCTTTGTTAAGGAATCTGACAGCGAATAAAAATCTTTAGGGATGTCTTGCGATCGGAAAATTTTTAATATCTTTTGGGCCCGCATGTCAATATCATTTAAAAAATTAATATCATCTAAAATAGAATTTTTAAAATTTTCATATGCTTGAACTATTTTCAAAATACATTGTATAATCTGATCAACAAAATTAAATGCGAGCTTTTGTTCAAAATTAAATTGGGCCGACATAACAAGTGCAAATTTGTGAATGATATGATAAATCTGTACTTATTTAAAAAGTTAAGTATTTTGATATGAAGATGAAAAAGGTCAAAAAATTTGACTCGGATTGATTTATTTAACCTTTCAATAAATACCGAAAAAACGATAACTTTTAGTCAAAATAATGGTAAATTTTTTTTTCTTCCAAATTTTAATAAATGAAGAAAAATGTTTTAAAATCCCATCTTCATCCATATCAAAAGACATCATTCAAAGATGATTGGAAAATTTTATCGAAAGGTCTTGATTTGATATTTGAAGGTCGATGTGATCAAGAATCTCTGGAAAAACTAACATCAATTGTTTATCGCCAATGCAATTCTAAAAATTCAAATGATATTATAACAAAAATTCAAGATAAATTTGATAATTATTTTAAAGAATACCTCACTTCGAAATTAGCAGTCTACGACAAAGAAAGTCCTTACGTTGATGAACTAGCAAAAGAATATATATCGAAAACAGGCGTTATAATGCCGCGCTTTGAAGAAGTTATGGAAGCCATTTCGTCCATAATTTGCTATATTCAGCATATAAGAGGAAATTACGATTTTCACGAATTGTTTAAGTCAAAATTTATTAAAATGCTAGATGACTGCAATTGTTATGATTACATTTTTTTTTCAATCAGCAAGTTATTTGATGAATTTCTTAATCAATATCAAATTGACGATTTTTTTCAAGAATCACTTTTTAAAAGTGTTTATTCAACAAAAAATTTAATTTTATGCGCTTCTCCAGAAAAACTTAGAGTTATAAAGGATTTGCTTATTCAACAATCGGAAGTTTATTTTTCGAGTTTTGTTTACAATTCTTATCAACAGCTGATACCTCCTCCATCATTGAACGAAAATTCAGACGAAGAAAATGAAATTAATTATAACAGTATTTTTACAGGAACATCTCACAAAATCGCTGATAGCAAGGAAATATTTGATCCACTTCAACATATTATAGGATATTGCGATGAGTGCCATAGACTTGCTGAATTGGAATATCAAATGACAGAAAAATTATTTGATAGATATCTAGCAAATGATGTTAAAAATGAAGCACTTTACAGAATCAGCGATCCAGATACCGATACAATGAAGTTTTGCCTTTCACAGACACACCTTTTTTTAAAAGACCACCAAATCGAAAATTTTGAAAAATTATTCAATATAGTTAAGTATAATGTAAATTGCACCGAAATATTATCACAAAAAATATGTGATCAAATATTAAAAGAACCAAATTCGATTGACAAACTTCCAGAAATAATTAAATATTATAACAAAATTGACAATTTCTTCTCTAAAAGAAAAGAATTTTCAAAATTATCCAATAGTATAAATAAATCGTTATCAAAACTTGTAAATTCAGATCAAAAAGGAATAATGAAAGGACTTCTCAAAACGATAAATATGGCTGCTTCGACAGATTCAGATATTCAATCAATTTTACCAGTTATTTCGTTTTTTGATAAAAAAACTGAATTTGAACTTATGCATCTACGTCATGTTGCACGAAGATTGACTCAAAATGGGATCAATCAAATCGACAACGAAGTTGAAATTTTAAATCAATTAGAGGACGTTAAGCCACAGCTACAGCTTGAATCGCTTAGAGTACTTATTAACGATGCTGCTAAATCATTACAAGATGGCCGATACGGCCCAGTCCTTCTCGTTAACGCTACGTCATGGCCTTACAAACCTCCTTATCCATCCCCAGTAGCACTTAGTTCAATTTCAACCAAAATCAGCCAAAAATATGCAGAAAACAATCCAAACCGTGAACTTCATTTTCCAATAAATCATTGGATGGTGAACGTTAAAGATACTTTAACAGGAACAATTTATAATGGCACTGGGGTCCAAGCTGAAATTTTATTATATTTTAATAATCATAAAGTCATTACTGATACAGCGTTAGAGCCAAGAATCAGCCAACCATTCCTTAGTGCTGCTTTGAAGGCTATGTCAAATAAATCAATACCTGCATTGATCGTAAATAATAACGCATACTCACTCAATGAAAATTGGAAGCATGATAATATCGTTAAACTAAGGCCTCCAGATTATAAAGATGAGATTCAAACACCAAAAAATGCGGATAAATCAAAAGGTGATATGATCAAGGCTTGCGCTGTGCAAAAAATGAAAACAGCTAAAATTCTTAAGTTTAGCGAACTTGATGAATATATTAAAAATGAGCTTGCTTCAAAGGTGCCAGTTAGTACTGATGATGTTAAAAAATATATTGATTTGCTAATTGAAACAGGATACCTTGAAGAAATGGGGCACGGAAGGCTTGCATATATATCATAAGTTTTATTTATTTATTATTGTAAAATAGAATATTGGAATCTTTTTTGAAAATTATTTTTCCTCTTTTCTCCATTTTCACTTAACTTGTTAATACATAACTTTAAATTTTAAAAATTATTTAGTATCCATAGATTCAAAATTAAAGTTAATGATGAATTGTTAAAAAATTAATAAAGAAAAGTTTTTTTTGTGACAAATAGTAAATATTTCCTCTTAATTAATGATTGCAGTATGATTGATGTAACGGAAATTATGTTTTCAATTATAGGTAAATGTATAAATATTTATTGTTCATTTATATACTATTTCAAATAATTGGATATCGCTGGGCGCGCAAACCAACAGATATTGTTTGCAATATTTGGAGCAATGATATTCTCATATTTTTTTTGGATGAAAATGAATATAAATGATAGAAGTATTTCAATAATGAGAGAATTTTCATAATTCAAAATTTGAATAACAAGATTGAAATAAACTAATAAAATTTGAATGAACTAACCTAGTTTTTGAATTATCTAAAATTTTAACAAGGTCAAGGTTTGGTTTTATTTTTTTATGTCTGGTTCATCCGCATATATTCCACCACATCTCCGCGCTCAAGCTTCGCAACCGAATACAATTCAGAATCTTCAACAGCAAGATCGCCAAACTCATTTCGTACCAAACTCAGCAAATCAAGCTCCAAATTATCAAAGAAATCGAAATAACGCCAATATCAGCAGATCGCGATCTCTTCCAGTACAATTGAACACAGTGGCTGACTCTGTTATTGAAGAACGATTCGCACAAAATGAAGAAACAACTGATATGTCTGTATATGATGGAGCTGAAGTTACTGTTCATACAAATGGTGCCGAACTCGAACCAATCCAGCAATTTCCTGGATGTGGAATTCGAAATGAAATTTTACTTTCAGTTGCAGAGATTGGTTTTAAATTACCAACATCAGTTCAAAAATATGCAATTCCGTATATTCTTTCTCATCATGACGTAATTGTTACATCGCAAACAGGGAGTGGCAAAACTGCTGCTTATATGTTACCTGTTATTAGCCAGGTTCTTTCATTTCAAAGATATCGTGATCCATCCGTGGTAGTTCTTGTTCCTACTCGTGAGCTTGCTCTTCAAATTCAAACAGAAACTAATAAGTTCACGAGTGGAGCTGGCTTAAAAACAGTTTGCGTTTTTGGAGGTGCTTCGATTAATGATCAACTTAGATTACTAAGATTTTCTTGCGACATCCTAATCGCAACTCCAGGCCGTTTAATTGATATTATGCAGCGTGGCCAGCTTCGTCTTTGCTCAGTTCAACATCTTATCCTGGATGAGGCAGATAGGATGCTTGATATGGGTTTTGAACCACAAATCGACAAGGTTATTAATGGGTTCGACATGCCTACCCCAGATCAAAGACAGACTCTTTTGTTTTCTGCTACATTTCCAACAGAGGTACAGAACCTTGCTCGCAAATTTATGCGACCTGATGTTACCCGGATAGAAGTTGGCATGCAAGATGCGCCTTCTCTAATTGAACAGAGGTTTATTTATGTTCCAGAGACTTCGAAGTTATCAGCACTCCTTGATACAATTGGCGAAGTTGATGGACAAACACTTGTTTTTGCTGAACGAAAAGTAAAAGTTGATCATATAGAAGAATATTTATATGACGAAGGTTGCCATGTTGTTGCGATTCATGGTGACCGTGACATGAACGACAGAAGAGCGGCTCTTAGAGGTTTTATAAACGGAAGAGCCAAAATTATGATTGCTACTGATGTTGCAGCGCGAGGAATTGATATACCTGATGTTGCTCATGTTATTAATCTTGATCTACCTACTGACGTTGATAGTTATATTCACAGAATTGGGAGAACTGGACGTGCGGGCAAACGAGGTATCGCAACTTCTTTTTGGAACGAGACTAATTCTTCATTTTTAATCACTTTAATTTCACATTTTAGACAGAACAGACAACCGATTCCCCCAGGCCTTGAAGATTTCGATAGAGAAAATAGGAAAAATAGTGGTGGTGGACCCCGCGGCCATGGAGGCCGCGGAAATAGAGGTAGAGGAAATTTCCCTCGAGACCACTCTTTTAATAATGTTTCTTATAGATATTATTGATATATATATTATATTATTCTTTCTTTTTATGCCATGTGATGTCAAATCGTCTAATTTCTTGTCTTTTATTTCCTAATCATAAAATGGTAAATAAATAGATAAAATCAAACTAGAGTTTTATTTTTTAAATGTATTCATAAGTTAACTTAATCCAATTAATACTGATACAAAGAGATATCATTGAATCCGGTTCATCACAATATTTTCAGTTTGATAATACTGCAATAGTTGAATTTAAGGATGTCAATGGGGATTATTTTTTAACTTTTGGAGGATTATTCCTTCTTTGTGGATTTTTTAAAGTAAAATAAAATTGAATGATAAATGATCGTTTTTGATGATATGTATTTTCTTTAAATTCCTAAACAACGAGAACAAGATTTATTATTAACTATTGTCCCATTTTATCTTGAAATATTATAATTTTTGTTAATTAATGAATGGAGTTCATCAAATATTAAATATGAAATATTAATTAGTTGAACTGGCTTAATTATTTAAATACTCTGTATTATTGAATCAATTAATTATAATTAAAAGGCAAGTTTTGAAGGTACCAGTTTTCTTAACCTGAAAATTAAAATTTAAAATTTAAAATCTACATCAATTTGATTGAAATAGAATTATAATCAGTGATTTATATTTCATATTTGTGATTATTGCTTAATCAATAATTGATTTTTTCTTGAATTCATTTTAATATAGTGTGATCTTTTTTAGATCTGATCATCAATTGTTTGTAAAATAAATGTAAAAAGATTTATTCTTTTAAAACTCTCTGTTTTAAATGAAATAATCGATTTGTTTTGAAATAAACCTATTCTAAAATAGAAAGCTCTCATTTCTACTGGTTTTCATTTAAAAAAAACATTCTGAATTAAATTTTCAATTTTTTAAAAAAACATTCAGAATTAAAAATTATTGTATGTGTTTTCTGAAAAAAAATTGAAAATACCATTGAAAAATTAAAACAAAGACGTTAATCTCATTGATGCTTTTTAACTCAAAATGCTTTTAATTTTTTATCTTAAGAATTTTTAAATTATAATAAATAAGCAAGATACCTTACACAATTATAAATGAGATTAAAAAAAATTAAAGATAGGGGCAATCTGCATCAACGTTAAAAATGTACATCTTTCTGTTTTTTTACTAAAAACTAAAATATCTCAAAAAATATCATCAGGGATGCACCAAGAGCGGCTCGAGCGTGCTCGAGCAATGTCAGATTCTTGCTCATTAAAATGGTTTTCAAGCATTTGACATTGCTCGAGTTTGCTCGTAATGAACTGATTTTTAATGATAAAAATTCTATTTTCGAGCAGTGTTTCGAGGGCTCTAAAAAATAAAAAGCTCTGGTTCGAAATTTCATATTCTTTTTTTTTTTTTTTTTCTAAAAATAAAATTTAGTATCATATGATTCATATATGAATATAATAAATTTATTTGAAATTTTGTAAAATAGAAAGAGATTTTTTATCATTTTTTATAAATAATTCATTTATTTCCAAAAATTTAAATAATAATAATTATTATCATATATATATCAATAAATGAGGTTTTAATTGATCCTTAAATATTTTAAAGATCAATATTTTCCAAACTTAAATTTGTGGAAATGATTTTCAATATTCTCTTAAGAATAATATGATGATATCGATTTTATTAATTTTAATATTTTGTATTAAAAACCAAACAATACAATTAGTCTCATGATATAAAATGAATTTTAGGGCGATTTCTTCTACCAAATAGATTTAAGCCTTTTTTTCTCTTTAAATTCTCTAAAAATTCATCAAATTTTTAAAAATACGAATGGAACAAATACTACGATGATTTATTCATGAATACTCCTTAATTTTTTTTATAAAGATAATATTTTATATCAAAAAATGAGTATTCATAAACTTTTTCTCACCTTTAAAAAAAAAAAAAAAGGAATATGAAAATTTCGAACCTTAGCTTTTTTAATTTTTGGGCATTGCTCGAGCAATGCTCGAAAGAGTTCTAATAATAAGCACGTATGGTAATAAAAGTGGAAAATTTGATATTTCTCGAGCATGCTCGAGCAAGAACTTTTTGCTCGGGCAATGCTCTTGCCCAAAAATCATTTTGGGCAAACCGCTCGGCTCGTGCTCGTAATGCATCCCTGAATATCATTATTCAACTTTTTAATTTAAACTTTTCTAATACACATGTGATATTAATAATTATTATTTTAGTTATAATAAGATATGATAAAAAAATGCAAATAATTTGTCATATTTGAACCATCATTTTTTCAAAATTGGCCAGTCCAAACAGCTTGAAAATTAAGCAGTATATTGTTCGAATATATATCTATATAATATCTGAAGATTATAAGAAAAAACAGGGCCGTTTTTTTTTCAAACATCTCTCTATATAGTTCATCTTTTAGATTTGGTGAAAACTTTTTCATGCTTTGCACTCAAAAAGTGACCTTTCGTTTAAAATAAAACGTTTTCAGATTTTTTAATATTTAGGATATTATTATATTATTTTCGTATTTAAAATTAAATTACTATATTAAATTTGTTTTTTTTTTTTTTTTTTTTTTTTTTTTTTTTTTTTTTTTGATTTTTAAATTTCTTGTTAAATCTCAAGTTGAGATTCTCAACATAAACAATACTTGAAAAAGTGACAAACACATAAAAGTGACACCGAACCAAAATAATTATTAGATGCAGAGTCTTATTCCAGTTCTCAATAAATTGCAAGATGTCTTTGCTACAGTTGGCGCACACGCAGTAGATTTACCTCAAATTGTTGTTGTTGGATGCCAATCAGCTGGTAAATCATCCGTTCTCGAAGCTATCGTTCAAAAAGACTTTTTACCACGAGGCGCAGGTATTTGCACACGTCGTCCACTCATTTTACAACTTATTCATATCGATCCAGGACGCAAGCCAGCTGAATGGGCAGAATTTCTCCACAAACCTAGCCAAAAAATGACCGATTTTAATCTTGTTATGAAAGAAATCGAAGATGAAACAGATCGTGTTTGCGGAACAAACAAAGGCGTTACCGACCAACCAATCAATCTCAAAGTTTATTCACCAAATGTTCTTAATCTTACCCTTGTCGATCTTCCTGGTCTCACAAAAATTGCCGTTGAAGATCAACCTCCCGATATCGCGGAACAAATCGAAAAAATGGTTTTGAACTATATCACACCAGAAAATTCTATTATTCTTGCAGTTACTCCAGCAAATATGGATCTTGCCAATTCAGATTCACTCATCCTTGCTCGTAGAGTGGATCCTCAAGGTAATAGAACAATTGGCGTTCTTACAAAACTTGATATCATGGATAAAGGAACAAATGCTAGAGATGTTTTACTGAATAAAGTTTACCCACTTAAACTTGGATATATTGGCGTTGTCAACAGATCTCAACATGATATTCAAACAAACAAAAAAGTTACTGCAGCTGCAGAGGCTGAACGAAAATTTTTCGAGACAAACGAAGCATATCGCGATATCGCTAAAAATTGTGGTACTGCTTATTTAACAACAACTCTCAATCAGCTTCTTATGAAGCATATTAAATCTAAATTACCTCAGCTTTATCATCAAGTCAACGAACTACTTTTACAGAAAAACCAAGAACTTCAAACTTATGGTTCTTCTCTTGGGTGCTCACTTGAAGAACAACAACTTCTTCTTTTCCAACTTGTTTCAAAGTATATGACAGAACTAAATGCAGTATTAAGTGGAAGCTCAAATCATCTTTCAGATAAAAATCTTGATGGTGGATCAACAATAATATCAGTTCTTATTGATGAATTTCCATCCGCAATGCTCTCCATCCAATCTGTTAAAGAAATGCCAGTTAAAAATGTTCAGAACATGATTGAAATGCACTCAGGTATCAAAGGATCAATGTTCTTCCCTGAACAGACTTTCCATACACTCGTTAAACTTGAAATTGAGAAACTTCGTCCCTGCGTCAAGGAATGCATTGAGAAATCAAAATCAATTCTTATTGACATTCACAATTCATTAGAAGTTCCAGAATTAAATCGTTTCACTTCTTTGAAAGAGAATATTGTTAGTGTCGCTCAAGAAGTTGTTAATGAATGTTCAAAAGAAGCTCTTGCGTATGCAGATCAATTGATTGACATTCAAAAGTCATTTATTAATGTTCATCATCCTGACTTTCAAGGTCAAAAATCAGTTGATCTTAGTGGAGGAATGAACAACGTTTCAATCCTCGTTGACTTAGTTCACAGATACTATGTTATAGTTAGAAAAGAAATTATTGATACTATCCCCAAAGCAATTTTCAAATGTTTACTTCATAATAGCGTTTCAAACCTTAGATTCCTACTTGTTGAGAAACTTGTTTTGAGCCCAGAATTGAACGAAGATCCAACAGTTGCTGAAAAGAGAAGGAACTGCTTGAAATTGATTGATGCTCTCAAGAAAGCATCAACAATTCTTGCAGATGTCAGAAAGACTCACGTTGCTTAAATTAAATAATGCCTATTAATTATCTCAAAATTTTATTATTTTTGGTTTGAAAAAGAAAAAGTTATTTTTAATATTGAGATAGACCATATTAAGGTTGAACAAAAGCAGTATATTTTATCATATTATAATATAATAAAATATATGATGATAAAAAATTTATTTACTAAATATAATGGTAAAATTGACGTATGATATAAAAATAAACTAATTTTTCTTTTTGAATGAAAATTTTACAATTTGATAAGTTTAGAAAAAAAATGATGTTTTGTATAAATATTATAGCAAATATGAGGAAAATCCAATTTAAAATATAAGATATATTTTTTAGTTAATTTATTAAATTGAATTTATTTTTTATGAAATATTTGAATCATCAGAAAATTGAGATCAATTCTATGAAATTATTATATGCTTCAGAATATTGAGCATTTTTTTAAGAAATAATTGTGAGATTGTAAGATATAAACAATTGTAAAATTGTGAGAAAATAAAGATTTCTGAAAAGTAAAAATATGTAAAGTATTCAAAGAAAAAATCTATCCAAAATAAAGTCCCCAGCGTCGGAATTTTTGATTTTTTAAAATAAATCTTTTTAAAATCAAAAAATATGGCCAATTTTTCAAATTTTAACTCAGGTTGAAAAGATTAGCTGAGTGATTATTTATGAAATTATCTCTACTTTTAGCAAGATATACAATAATTTAAATATATTATATAATGATATTATTAATTTTATGAATATTTAATAAAAAAAATTAAAATTTATAATGATATATTTCGCAAAATATGTATTTTCGTTGTCACTTTTTGAATACTACAAAATTGAATGAATACCTTAATAAGGCCTATTGAGATAATTAATTATCTCAAAATTTTTAAAAATTTTCAAAAAAAATAAAGCATTGAAAACTTTGAATATAAGATAAATGAAGATAAGAAAAATATTGTTTAAAAAAAAATAAATAAAAAAGATGAGGAATTTAAAAACCAATATTAATCATTAATTTTAGTAATTTAACGCTTTCCGGTTGGCATAGCTGCAGCGCCAATAATTTCTTGGCGCCAATTAACTTTAGTTTGTGTTTTTGGAAGACGACGGCGAAGGATATTAAGACCTTCGCTCTTAAGAAGTTCGAAACCATTTGCCATCTTTGTAGTCCAATCGTTGTACATTGTTGATATCTTCTTTAAGATATTTGAAGCGATTTGACCTTCATCTGCGCCTGAAACTTGTTCATCATATTCAGAAGTTTGCGAGCCCATTGCATTTCCGTTTTCGTAAAAGTGAGCGTGAAGTGAAATTGATCCTTTCAAATGTCCCTCATGATATGTAAACCTCATTAAAAGGCTTCCAGTTCTGAAGTTTTCTTTTGAGATTGATGAGCCACTCATTATGATAGAGACACCTTCACTTGAATCATATACACCGCAACATCCATTACGTAGGGTTGTAGAAGAGAATTTTTGAATTGTAGACTGAATTACTTCACGGAGAGATGTAGATTGAATAGGGTCATCATTTAATTCAACGGCTTTACGATCTTCAAAATTATATCTGAAAGTTTTCATTGAGTTCGGTTCGATGTATTTGCCATTTCCGAGGCTTGCTTCTTCGCAAAGCATTGCTGTTTTATCACCAACTTGTACTGGAAGACAGTTTGCAACCATCCATTTTTCAAGATAAGCGGCTTTTGCGGCTTGAGCGATCTTTGGGTCTGAAACGAATCCACTTAAAGCGTGAATACAATCATCAAATTCACCAGGTGGTGCATTAACAACAAGATGTTCAGCAGCTTCTAAAAGTTTTGGATCAACTGATGCAATAAGAGCCTCATTTGTATTGACTGGCTCTTCTTCGACTGGAGCTTCTTCGACTGGAGCTTCATCAACTGGAGCTTCATCAGCTGGAGCTTCTTCGATTTGCTCTTCAACTGGTTGTTCTTCAATCTTTTGTTCTTCTTCCTCGGTCATTATATGAAGTGAAAGTTTCAATATATAGTGTTAAATTTCAGAACGATAGAAATACTATTGTAATCTGATGATGAAACGAAAACCAAAAGTCAATGTCCATATCACTTCACTTCTCGAAAATGGCTATGACAGCAATTAAAGTCCATGATGACTGCATGCCAGTCTGGAACGATATCAAGATCGGACACAAGTACAGGTATGTCATCTTTAACTTTTCAAAGGATCTTCAATACGTTGTTGTTGAAAAGACAGCTCCACCTGAGAAAACATATGACGATTTCCTCGATGATCTTCCACCACGTGATGTTCGTTATGCGGTTTATGACTATGACTACTCTATGGAAGATGGAACTTCCCGTAACAAGCTTCTTTTCATCGTTTGGGCACCAGACGTAGCACCAGTTCGCAGGAAGATGCTCATTGCATCAACAAAAGTCTCTGTCAAGAATGCACTTTCTGGTGTTGCCCTTGAAATCCAGGCAACAGATGACTCAGAAATCGCTGAATCACAAATTCTTGAAAAATGCAAGTCACAATCTAAGTAAAAAAGCTCACAAGGCGCTCTGATGTAAATTCTTATTTTTTTTTATGTTCTTTTTTTTTATTCAATATTTATTTCATTTTTTTTAAATAAAGCAAAATTATATGAATATGCGTACGTGATAATGTTTTTTTATATTAGGTTATGTTTTATAATTTTCAAATAATTTATTTGAACAAAGATATATCTTAATGTTCAACTATAAAAGTTCGGTTATGATTATTTTTTTTGTGAAAAAGTAATAGCATATCGTTTTTTTATTGCTTCAAATTTAGAATTTTTTATTATCAAAAATAGAGGAGGGTGAACCAAAGAACTGCTCGTTAGTTGGTTTCCAAATTAAGAAAGATTAAATATATTCATATGTGTGATAAAATTGCCTACTCAGTAATTAAATCCTTATATATGTTTTGGAGTTTTCATTCAAATCGGATAATATCTTTTCAAATTTTAGTATTGAAATCGTGTTTTCTCTCAATTAAAAGTATTGAAATCGTGTTTTTTCATGTGTATAGTAACGGCAAAAATATAAAATTGCTTTATTTTTTAAATATATATTGTATTTAATGTATTATTAAAAAATGAATATAACATTGTCTCATTTTAATCGGTAAATGCATTGGTAAACAAAAAACTTTTTTTGTGAAAAATAATTACAATAAATATTCAATTTAATAAAAATATTTTTTTTTTCATATCTTTATATGATATTGCTTTTTCGATATATTTTATATATTTATATTATGATGTTAAATTAGTAAAATTAATTATTATTTCTTTAATTTTAAATATTTGCATTTGTTTTAATTTTTATTATTATATTTATACTCCAAAGGAGGTATTTAAGTTTTTCTTCATTTTAGCATGCTATTTTACTCTTATGAGCAAAAAATAATACATTATTACTATCATCAGCATGATTAATGTTTGATTTTTATTTTAACATAAAAATTGATGCTAGAACTTATATTCATTAAAATTTCTCTAAATGCATGAATGTATATCTCGTTGGTACACAAAATTATAATTCTTCTTGGTTTCATTCAATAAAAAAATGGAATTTCGTTCTTTGGAATTAAAAAATTAATATTTTATATTTTATATTTTTATTAATTCAAAGTATAATATAATTATTTCAATTTTGTTATATTTTATTTTTAGATTTATTCATTTATTCAGTATCAATAGAAAATAGTGCATTGAAAAAAAAATTCAGAGTGTATTTTGAATTCATATCTCAATATTTTTGAATATATATATCAATATATATCTTAATATTTATGAGATATTGAAATATTTGAAACAACCTTTTAAAAAGTGTTTACATTTTATGACAATTTTAATATAAATATTCATTGACAGTAAACAAATATATTCATTTATTTATATCAAATATATATATTATGTTTAATATCAAATATTATAAATTGATATCAGATCTAATATCAATGTATTAATGAAATTATCGAGGTCCTTATTTAAAAGAAATTCTTAGATGCACCTATCGAGTAGTTTGCTGCAATTATCAGTTCATTTTATTTTATACATGAATAGAAATAATATATTCAATTTATAAGAAATAAAATTAACCAAAATCCTCCAAAATAATAAAAATTTAACAAAAAACCATTTTTTTTTTAAAAATTCCTTAAATTTTAGTTCATTTTTAAATATATACCTCAGGAGTATGCTAATATTAATATATGATACAGAATTAGGTATTATATTTATTAATTCTTTCTCAAATAATGTTAGATAGGAAAGATATTCTCATTATTATAATATTAAAAAAGTTCAAAATCCCCCTTTAAAATTAAAATATTAGAGCATAATTGCAATATTAGTAAATATTTTTAAAAGTACAATGTAAAAAAATAAAAAATTGGGTGGATATTTTCAAAATATTGAAAAATCAAAAATACGTTATTTTCGTTACTATACACATGTTTTTTCTCAATTTGTAGTATTGAAATATTTTTTATATTTCTTAATTGATATAAACTATTCTCAAAATTTATTTTATCAAAGATTTCTTGGAAATAATAAATATCCCAACATTTATTGAAAGAAAATTTATAATTACTTTAATATATAATTATTTATATATGCTTGTATTATTTAGCAAATATATTTACATAAAATAGGTATATCACATTGAAAACATTTCCCAAAATCACAAATTGTGATTTTGAGAATCGATATCAAAGACATCACTTTTTTGCATCTGATACTCGATTATCAGTTTAAAAATCTGATATCGAGATTATCGATTATCAAGATATCAGATATGAAATGTGATATAAAAATAATTGTAAACTTGATATCAATTACCGAGATCTCGAGATCTCAAACTGATTTATCTTCTTTTATAATTGGTATTTGTGATTTTATAATATTTAAAAATATATAATATAATGTATTGATGTTTATTTTAAGATTAAAATCAAAAAATACATTCTATTTTTAGGAAATATTTGAGATTAAAATACGATCATATTTTTATCAAAAAGTTTAATTGAAAATTCTGATATCAAAAGCTGAGAAAAAAAATTCTCGATCTCTGAAATCGATCTCGAGAATCTGTGTATATTTATGTATCGATATCAAAAAGTTAATCAATTATCGATCTCGAGAATCGGAGAATTACAAGTCTAATCACAATGTATAATACAAAATTAATTGTATAATACAAAATTAAAAAATAATTTTTTAATTCAAAAATTACCATAATTATAAACTTTATAATAAGTAAATTTAATCAACATTGAGTTCAACCGTTATTTCTACGTTCACAGCTCCGTTGACCATCGTTTTTTTCGTTGACGTCAACGGACATAAAGCCGTTGACGTTGAGGTGTGAACGAACGATACTGTTAATAATTCAACGAGTCAACTTTCAACGTTGACCAACCCTGCCCACACCTTTTATTTAAATTGTTTTTTAATTATTATTTAATATAAAAATATAAATGAGCCATAATATTATTTTTTTTATAGTAAATGAATTGATTTATATATAATTTCTCTTTCTTTATGTGAAATATTTCTTTATATTCACGTAATAAAAACAGCCTATCTTTTTTTTAAAAAAATCGTATTGGCCAGCAGACAGAGTTCAGTCAATTTTTTCCAGCAGACAAAGTTTGTCAAATTTGCCCGCGCTATAATTAAAAATTAAAATATGCATAAAAAGTAGGTACTGGAGTAATTTTGAAGATCTTTACATATTCCTATTATTATAAAACAATAGACGTATACAAAACAACCACAATGAAATGCCGAAAGACGAAGTTGATACTACTTAAACAATATTCTACAAGATGAGTATAAAAAAACCAACAAAAACGAAACAAAACAACATCAAAAGCACGAGCAAGCCGTGTTGCGCTAAAAGAACACGAACCGACAAATCTGATCTTTAAGATTCAATCTTCGACTAGCTGAGATTAATAAAGCCAACAAAAACGAAATAATACAACATACAAAAACACAAACAAACAACATTGAACAAATATAAAAATTATATCTTAAAACAAAAGAAATATTTATCAAACGAAAGACGAACAGATAATTATAATTGAAAATACAGATAATTACAAACGTATTTTATTAGCATATTAAAATTTCAAAGCAGCCTTAAGTACCATGATTTTATTCCTTAAATTAAGATATCAAAAAAAAAAAAAAAAAAAAAAAAAAACATTATACTATGCAAATTTCATTCACAAGTCAGTTTCATAGGCGCCATATGCATTAGATTCTTTCTACATTGATGACACAATGTGCACCAACTTATATAATTTGCCCCTCGAATGTTTAATATGCATTGATTCAGAATTTAAATCGCAATTGTTAGTTTTTTCATTACTCAAAAATCAAGCAGCAAAATCTTATTTACATTTTTTTTCTTTTGTGAAAAACGAGATAAAAGACGATCCAAGGATAATAAATTATATGGATAAACATTTCAAAAAGTTTTTTATCTCATAGAATCTTAATCTTAAATTTTTTTGTGAATATTGTTAATCAAAAAGTAGATTAACGGTAAATTTATTAGTTTATCAACTGCTATATGTGGAAATTAAAAAAAAAATATCCAATAATCATTATAACATTCTCATTTGTTAAAACTGAATGCTTTCTCAATCTTTAACGCACTAGATTTATACCATTTTAAATGAAATTTTAATGATTAAAATTTCGTCATAGTTTGGACGTCTGCTTTAATTATAGTCATTATTTGTGTTGCTTTATTCCTACTATAAATTTTTTTTTGAAAATAATCTGGAACTCCATTTTTATAGAGCAAACGTTATACGAAATTGAATAATTTTCCCACTTTTTGGAATATTAGCTTTTTGAATGTATGCATAAACCCTATTAAATTGTTTTCATCTCTTATTCAATTTTTCGAAAAAAATTGAATATTTTTATTCAATATTTTGAATGATTATTTGAGGTTTTTATTAAAAAGTAGCTACTTTTAAAAAATCAAAAGTATTCAATTTATATTAGTAAAAAAAAAATTGAATAAAAATGAAAATTTTTATTAAATCATGCGAATAGTTTAAAATGGAAACCTCCCTGACTAGCTTAGCTACTACAGATGAATGCATTTGATCTTTTTGTTGCCTACTCTAATGACAAATATAAAGTTTTGTCTCTGGCTGCTTTTTCTTGAAACAAAAAATAAAAATGGCTAAACCGAATAAAAAAAAAATTGAAAGACAAAAGCAAAATCTTTCAATTTTGAATAGGAGATGAAAAAAATTTAATTGAGTTTAAATTTTAATAGTAATTTTGAATTTGAAAAATTAAAAAGTCAATTTTTTATTTTCTCAAAGTTTTTGATTGATGTAGCACTACTAAGTATCTTGTAATAGTACATTCTAAACGCTTGCTTTTAATGGATATCATTATTGGATGTTGAATAAATGTTTTATTATAAATCTTCTATTGAATAATTATTCATATTTTTTTTTTCAATTATTGGATATTGAATTTAAGCTCGGAAAGTTATCCAAAATTTTAAAAGTTATCCCAAAATTTTTTCCTAGAAAAAGTGTTGAACTTATTCTATATGCTAATGAAAAGTCAAAAAAGCAAAATTCTCGTGAAATTATTAAAATTTATATTATTATTTTATTTACCTGAACAATTTATTAATCCATTTCTTTACGATGAATGGTAGTTACAGGCGTCTATTTTATTTTAAAATTTTAAATTTATTTTTTATATTTTTAATATTGAAAAATACTTTTAATACATTTAAATTAAGTCTGAATTTTACCAGAATCTTTTATTATTGCATCATGATTTCAATTTTCAGAATGATAGTAGATTTTGGTTTCATATCACCATTATTCTTTCAGAATGATAGTAAAAAATAATTCAATTTTTGATATAGAATTTCAATTGCAGTTGAGTATTTTATACAAAAATTTATCATTAATTGAATTTTTATATGAAATTTTGGTCAAAAAAATTTGGGATAAATGGCATCTTAGTAACATTCGAATTTTTGTTTTCAAACTTTTCAATTATAATTGCTAGTAGCCCTCATAATGAATGTTTTTTATTCGATTTGAAGTATACTAAAAGCTTTACATCCAATTCAATTTTTGAGTTTTAATATTTTGAAAGATATTCAAAAAAATTGGTAGGATATTTAAATGAATTCTATTAAAAAGTTTGGGAAACCGATCTTTTTTTGAATATTTTTGAATGCTCTCTGAAAAAATTGAATTATAAAAGGCCAATTTATACGGGTTTTGGCAAAGTCGAAATATCTTTGAATTGTTTTTATGTAGGTAATAAATGGGAAATTATTTCAATGAAAAACCTTAAAAGAACAATCATTATTTTAATGGAAGGTAAGAAGCCTCTAAAATATCCTTTAAATGAGAAAGGGAATTTTGTATGCAGGATTTGTGGGGAAACATTTACATCACGATCTAATGCAAGTAAACATTACAAGAATATGCATGAAAAAAAAGGAAATATTTCAGATTTTACTTATAGAGGGAAACAAATTTTGAAAGCAACAGAAAATATTTTAATTTGGAAAGCAACGCATGGCATTCCAATGCGAGCCCTTAATGACTCGTTACTGGCCGACTTACTACCGCCAGATACAATAAAGTCGGACAAGACAAATCAGCTCATTTTGAATGAAATTTGTAAACAAATAGTTGAGCAAAATTACCAAAAAGCAAGACAAAAATCGATTTCTTTGATTATGGATGGTGGAACTGTCAACCACACTAAATGGTTAGCTATCGGTTATTTGTTTAGAACTACTGATAATGTAAATTTTCAAGTTCTTGATATATTAGTATTTGAAAAAACCACATCAGCAAAAATAAAAGATGAAATAGAAAGAATATCATCAATAATCAAAGATAATTATAATGGAAAAATAGTGGGATGCTGCACTGACAATGTAGCGAATTTCAAAAAAGTTTTCTTGGAACCTGAGGAACATAGCATTGATATTGTTCCTCTTGATATCATCAGGGTCAGCTGCGCATGCCACACCATCCAACTTGCTTTGAAGGACCTCAAAAAGGAAGATTCCTATTATAAAAATCTAATCAACATAATGAAAATTATACCAACCAGAATTTCTTTCCTATCACGACAGGAAATACAATCTTTGGGAATAAGCTCTTTCCCACCGTTGCAAAAACAACGGTGGAATTCGGTTTACAAAACATTGAATTATATTATAAATAACATTGATTCATTAGAATGTTTATTCAATACTGAAGAGATAATATATTTAAGAATCTTTGATATGACAAATCTTATAAAAGAATTAGAGCCTATCAACCATTTCACATTAAGATGTGAATCTGACTCATTTACTCAAGCTGAAGTATTCATTGAGTATCGAGCTTTAGAAACTAAAATGGAAATCATTCAAACGCCCCGTGCCGAAAAACTTCTTGAACTAATTCACAATCGCTTTAATACCACAGCTGATATTGAGATTTCTCGTCTTTGCTTTTATTGTACAAATCAAGGAATTAGAGAAAAGCAGTCACACTATCCTCACATTCCACTTGTCAGTTTAGATCCTGATGACAATGATAGCAATGAAAAGTATGATAAAGAGTTGGACTTCATACTAAGCTTCAAAGGAACCATTAAAAAGTTATGTAAAAAATTAAAGTTAGATTCGGCTATAGTATTTGAAGCTTTTAAATTGATGATGTACCACTATTTTCCTCCTAATGATGACATTAAAGCATATCCAGGTCCAATGGAACTACGCACTAATTTAAAAGAACATGTAAATGATTTGGTTTACTATATATCATTATCTAAACTCATTGAAGTATTAATGATTTTACCAGCTTCCGAGGCAGGTGCAGAAAGAATTTTCGCTCGAATGCGTGATCTCTATAACAAAAAGCAAACAAGATTGTCACCAGAAAGTTTACGTTCTAATTTAATCGTAAGTTTTTATAAGCAAAAGTGTATTTTTGATGATGAAATCATAGAATATGATTTAAATTTTGGTAATGATGATGAAGACTTGGAAAATGATGTTTCAAATGATCAATATTAATAATCATCAGAAAGCAAATAAAAGTTTAATGATTTAAAATAACAATTCGTAACTAGTAGATCAATAGTTTACTAAAATAAATAAAATTGCTATACTCATCTTCTGAATATTTTTATTTTTAATACTTATTTTTTAAATTTACAATAATCGTTTTTAACTTTTTCAGAACAACGTCCTTTGAAATTTATAAAAAAAAAGTATTCAAAAAAATAGATGAAGGAATGGGAATTATAGGTTTTTACTTAGGTTTTTGAAATGAGGACTATATGCGAAAAAAATTTATCTAATTTTTGCTAGCTTTGCAAATAAGAAGGTACTCTATCTTATTGTATATGTACTAATCGTTGATTCAATTTCAAGGCCGTGGAAGCAAAACTGTACTGCTGTTCTAAAAATCAATATAATAGCTGATTCATGATCAAAGAAATAAATTTGGAGAGCTTTGGCTTACTTTAATTATTTTTATCGGTTATCTCAAATTTATGATTTTTCTTAGGCTATTCATTCAATAACTTTTCTTTATTGAAATAAAAAAACTTATCTGATGTAAGTTAACTTTCCAAGCTTTTTGAAAACAACATAATAAAAATGATGAATTTAAATACCTCTTAAGATTCATAGAAAATTATATATTTATATATTAGTATAATTTTATATGAATCATAAATGTTTTATTTTTCAAATATATAATATGTATATTTGTTAAGAATGAAGATATTGTTTTTTTTTTTTTTTTTTTTTTTTTGTTAAATAAAGTTTGGAAATTCCTCGGAGCACTTTTTGAGAGCGAAGCTCTCAAAAAGTGCTGAGAGGAATGTGCAAATCTCTCAAATGTGTCCACTTTTTGAACGTTCCTTTTAAAATTTCTCCAAAAATTCCTTTTTGGTCGGATACTCTCAAAAAGATAAAAAATTGAATCAATCCTGATCTGAAAAATGACTTTTTCAATAAAAATCTTGAACCATTTATTGATTTTCAAAAATTTAAAGCTATGTTTGGACGAAATTACAATGCACTTCAAAATACAAATCCTGTATTTCAACATCCTCAAAATAATGGAATTGGCGTTTCTACTTATTCAAATCAGCCAACCAATTTTTTTAACTTTCAATTCCAAAATCAAACGATTAACAATAATTTTCCTGTACAACAGCCGCAATTTCCAATGAATTATTACCAACCGCCTTTTCAACAACCGCCAAATTACAACCAAAATAACGCAACTCAAGAATCTAACGATTTCTCTGAAAAATCAATTGCAACGGAAGGTGGCAAAGTGAGGCATATTTATTATATTTTGATCGAGACCAAGATAAAGCAGGTCTCCAAATCAGTGATATCTTATAAATTTAATAAAAATTTTAATTTTTTTATAATTTTATCTTTTTTAATTCAATTTTTTAACTTTTTGAGAGTATCCGACCAAAAGGAATTTTTGGAGAAATTTAAAGGAACAAAGTTCAAAAAGTGGACCATTTGAGAGATTTTTATATTCGTTTATAATTATATATAGAACTATTATAATATCAAAAAAATAAACAGATATGTCTAACGAAATCAGATCACATCCACAATATTGATTTTATTGCCTTATTATTTGCAAATACAGTAAGAATTTTCCATTTTTAACTTTATTTAAGCATTTTATCAATTATCTCATCTTTTTCTTTCCAAACGCAATTAATGATGACAGCAATTTGCTGACACAGCAAATCGCATATAACAAAGAAACGATTGCTTATAAAATAAAGCTTTTATAAGTTAATAAATATTAAACCAAAATTTTTGGTTAAATTTTTCAACAAAAAATGAAATTTACTGCAAAAATGGAAGCGCTTCTCAAAAAATAGTTTGGTTGCAATTTTTATAAAATTTTTATATTTCGAAAATTTTTATTATTTTTTTCCACAAAAATGTTGATTATTGCAATATTATACTTTCCAATCAATATTATTTACAGAAATGCGCTATTTTTTTTTAAAAAAAAAAAGTTATCCTAGGTTATCCTAAAAAGTGACAAAAAGTTAAAATTCCGAGCTTAAGATATTGAATAAAGATTATGAATACTATTAAAAAGAAAAGTGAGCGTATTTCTGATATTATGTTAATATGATATTTGTGTTATATCAGAGGTATTCATGTGAAGTGAAAACTCGTTATTTGATTTTTTTATTTTTACTTTAATTGAATGAATATTTTATCTTATGAAAAAATATTAAGATTATTTACTTCTATATATCCAATAACGACATTTGCCATTATTGGTTTTAATGGATGTTGAGATTTTAAAAACCATTTAAAAAATAATGTTTCATCTATATCTCGAGTCAAATAAATTATTTATGAATTATAAATCAATAATAATATTTTATATTTTATTTATAAAATATATTATCTGTTATATATCCAATTTATTAGCCATATATAAATTTAAATGCAAATTTACATTAAAAAATTAAGAAAATGACTTATTTCTCAATTGATTTACGAAATAATTATATACTAATTGTACAATATAATAATAATAAATATTTATATAAATTTTCTTATGTAAATAAGTTACTTTATACTCTCATTTTAAAGAAAAATGTAATTTTATATTTTGCGTTATTTTGAATTATTTTTCATCGTATTTTGGTACGTTATTATTTTTTAGTGACGTGAGATGATTATTTTCGGTGAAGTGAAGTTAATAGTGAAGTGATTCTTGAAAAATATAAATTTCCTCATTTTCTTAAGGTACAAATCCAGTACGTTATTTTTTGAATAGGAGAACGTTTATTATTTGAATAGTTGCATGTCTCTGAAAAAGTTTAAATTGACTAGGTTTGTTTTTGACACTTATTTTACAATTTAAATAAATATTATGACATGTTATATGAAATGGATGGAAAAAATCGTTTTTTATTTAACATGTCATCTTATTCTTTGAGAATGTCAAAAAAAATTGCGGTTACTAAACGTACTGGATTTGTACCTTAAAAATATTATTAAAAATATTTTTTATAAAGTAAAAATATTATTTACTATATTATAAAAATAACTTTAATATTTAATATATAGTGGTCGGAATAATATGTATACCTTTGAAAAATATGTATACGCCTGATTTTCAATTGTTATATGGCTGTTAATTCAAAAATTTGAATATAATTTAATTTGAAAAATTCATAAATATCTCATTTAATTTTTGACAAAAATCTTTTTATAATTAAAAATTATATTAAATTAGGAAATAAGATATAATTTCAAAGAATAAAATAAATAGTAATTAATTTCTGAAAGAGAAACATAACGTATACATATAATTCAATATGTATACATATTTTTCTCACCTCTATATTGAAAACCAAAAAATAATCACAATACAAAGCAACATATTTTTTTAGAAATTCAATCAAAAATCATCGTTTAATTGAATTTTTCATTTTTTTTTGTTAATTTATCTATTTAATATATAATGTAAAACTTAAATATAAAATTTAAATAGTATATAAAATATAATATATATTATATATATAAAATAAAATAATGTTTTAATAACAATACTACTAGGATAAAAAATGTTTATTATTTCAATATAAAAAATATAATAACTGAAAAAGTTAAAAATTTATAAAAAATAAAAAAAATATAAGCAAGTGTATCTCTAGAAAATAAATATTTTTTAAACATATAAGTATTAATAAATTATCAATATATACATACATAATAATTAATAAAACAAAATTATATATATATTTATATTTCATCAATTTTTATATAAAAAAAATTATATAGCCTCTCAATTATAAAACAATTCTTATTCAGAAAAATAAAAATAGAAATATCTCAAAAATAGGAGTATAAAATTCTTATCCATTAAAGTTCATTCTTAGTTTCAAAATAAAAATAAAGAAAATAGGATCAATATTACAATATTTCGTCAATTTCTCTACATGAATACCTCTGTTATATCATAGTAACATTAAATTTTTAAACGGTACTTTCAGAAAAAAAAATCTTCTATTAGAAAATTGATGCTCACAACATGTGAGCTTCTCCAAATTCAAGATGGTTCTCAAGGCAAAAATTCAATACAAATTATTCCTATTTTAGAGTCCCCAGAATTACCAAAACTTAAAGGACCTGGTATTGAAATTAGAATCGTTCAAAATTCTGAAAAGCAATTGAAAAAAAGTGAAAAACATTGTAAAGGTTTCTGCTTCAAACACCCAGATAATAATGGGATTTGGTTTCAAATAAGAAACGCCACAAACATTTCACATTTAATCAAAATATTTGATAACCGTACAATCTGGAAGCAGCAATGCTCATTTCCATGCCATACAAATGCTGCATGCTATTGTAATGGCCTTATTGTTGTTTCATTGTGCAATAAAACTTTAAATTTTATAGATTCTACAACTGGATGTACTTGCCTTCCATCAATTTTTTTACCAAATGGCTGTAAATATCTTCAAAAAATTGGAAATAATAAAATCGCACTTTTGACTAATACAAATCAGTTAATAATTTGGGAAATCGACCCAAATATATTACCAAAATGCATTATGAAAGTTAATTTTTATGGGAATTTAGATAAGATAAGATATATTGAATTAACACAAGAAATCGAAACAAAACAATTTTCACCAATAATTCAGACAGAGAACAAAAGATACAGATATTCATTTAAGCGACAATGCTGGACTCTTCCAGATTATGAATATAAACCACCATTTTCCTTAATAGAAAACTTTGAAACGCTGGATGATGTTATTAAGAGTTTTGGTTATGCTTTATTAACTCATAATCAAGTTCTAATGGAAAAAACATACATTATAATGCTAAAAGAAACTCCTTATGAATGTGTCATTCGATTAATTAATTATTATAATGTTGGTATTAAAGAAGTATCAGATATTATGCTTAATGATGTTTTAAAGCATGCATTCGATCATTTGGTTAATAATCATCAAGAGATGGTTGACCTTGTGGCCAATTCTAAGGAGTACAAAATTTATCTTGGAGGTGAAGAGGAGGAAGGAGAAAAGCATGTGCATAATGAAGAAAATGACAAAATTGATAAACAAAACCTTACAAGTAATTCAAACTCTATGATAATTGAAAATCCCTCAAACGCATCTCCTAACATTAATTTTACTTCAAATAACACCGGAAATAATAATATAAATGAAATACCAAATAGCAATACTAATAATAACGAAGTCTCTCAGACTTCTTTAACAAATAATACAGTTACTATTTTTAATAAAAATATAAACGATAACAATCCAGTATATAAATTCCAGGTAAGAGAGGTCCCAACAAATGAATTAGGCGAAACCAAGAAAAGAAAATCTTTTGATGAAAATCATTTTTATCCGATTGAAAATGAAAAAGATTTTTATTACAGTTTTAATAATAAAGTTGATGACTACATTGAACAATCAAACAAAAGCGATCCAAAAATTGACAAATTCATTGAGGCTTTTTCATACAGTTCGAAAGAACAGAAAGAAATTGCACAAAAATTGAAACTCAAGCTTCCTTCGATGAAACGAAAAACAAAATCGACTGATAACGATAAAGACAGTGAAAATGAAGGAGAGAAAAAGAGAAAGAAAAAGAGGCGTTTTATTAAACCAGAATTATTTCATAAAAAGACTGGATATCAAGGAACATCTCAACAGCAACCACCACACTTATCATTACAACAACCAGGACAACAAATGCAAAACCTTCAACAAATTCGGCAAATTTCAAATATGCCTATTTCTCTCCAATTTTTGCAAAACAGAAATAATACATTACAACTACAAGCCCAGTCATCGAATCCTCAAATCCCTCTTTCTCAAATTAATCAAAGCCAAGTTTTGACTCAACAACAAAATCAGAAAAATGCAAATATTTATTGGGTAATTAATGAATTGATGAACAATACAAGAAAGCAAAAAGCTTTTATGAAACAGCAGTGGAAATCTCAACAATCGCCACAAACACCGATCCAACAATTTCAGCCTCAACCTCAACAATCACCAATTCAGGCACAAACCCAATCTCAACAGAATCAAGTTTATTCTCAACAACAGTTTCAGCAATCTCAATTGCCAATCCCAAAGAATCAACAGCAAATACAAAATCAAAATCAACAAGATTCGATTCAAGTCAATTCGCAACAAAAGATAGTTGTACAGCGCAACTCCATTTCATCAACAACCAATCAACCAAATATGCTGCAACCACCATTGGGCTCTTCCTCAAATTTGGCAAATTCACAAAGCCAAAATCAAATTAATTCAAATCAACAACCTAATAATTTATCTAGTCAATATTCTATTCCTCAAAACTCGACTCAACAGCTAAATGGAAATATCAATATTAAATTCCAAAATAAATATATACCAATTAAGCAAGGTATTATACAATCAAATCAAATTCCAATTTCTCAGATTCCACGGCCACAAGCAATTCCACAATCAATGAGGGTTTCGCCATCTCCCCAAATGAATCAATCATCTCAAAATACACAACAAATTTCGAAAACACCACAAATATCAAACCCAAAACAAATTACAACATCACCACAAATTACAACATCACCACAAATTACAACATCACCACAAATTACACCATCACCACAAATTACACCATCACCACAAATTACACCATCACCACAAATTACAACATCACCACAAATTACACCATCACCACAAATTACAACATCACCACAAATTACACCATCACCACAAATTACAACATCACCACAAATTACAACATCACCACAAATTACACCATCACCACAAATTACAACATCACCACAAATTACAACATCACCACAAATTACAACATCACCACAAATTACAACATCACCACAAATTACAACATCACCGCAAATTACAACATCACCACAAATTACAACATCACCACAAATTACAACATCACCACAAATTACAACATCACCACAAATTACACCATCACCACAAATTACAACATCACCACAAATTACACCATCACCACAAATTACAACATCACCACAAATTACAACATCACCACAAATTACAACATCACCACAAATTACAACATCACCACAAATTACAACATCACCACAAATTACAACATCACCGCAAATTACAACATCACCACAAATTACAACATCACCACAAATTACAACATCACCGCAAATTACGACATCACCACAAATAGAAAAATCTCAAATACCATCAAACGTATTGACTACTCAATTTTCTAAGTTATCTCAGACAGTTCTTTCTGTATCTTCTGATACTCAACAAGAACCATCCAAACAAAAAACTTCAGATACCAAAAAGACAAAGCAAAAATCATCGAATAGTCCAGATTCAAGTCAACCACAAATGATTCCAACGAGCCCTGCCAAAAGTCAGCAAGAGAACCAGCCTCAGAAAACGAAAAAGCAAAAGAACCAGATTCAAACAATTTTGAGTTTTATGAGAATAGCAGAGAAAAAGAATGATAAATAATGTTTTTAATTAATTGATTAATTAAAATGTGAGATTGACCTTTTGTAAAGCCAATCTTGATTTTTCGAAAAATAATAATGTTTAACCAAACAATATATTATCTTCTTAAATGACTATATAGACTTAATTTTTAATTATCTTAACTTTTTAATGAATACAGCAATAATATTTTTATTAATATATAATAATTCCAAACATTTGTAAAAAGTATTCTTTTAAATATCACATTCTTTTGAACATATCGTTTTTACCATAATATATATATTTTTCATAACAAATATTTAAATATAATTATTAAAACATAAATATAAAATAACAATTAAATAAAAAACTATAATTGATCATCGTAGGGTAGAAACTCGAACTTATTCACTGCACTCGAGTTTGCAGGAATTTTTTGTAGTATCAAATTGAAACCAGGAGGATAACCAATTGTCCTTTTTTCATGGCCAGGTCTGACTGAAAGCCACGATAAGTTTGAGAGATTTATTGCTATTGACTTAAGCGTCTCTGTATAATTAGGGTCACTGGAGTAATATAAAGATAAATAATAAGCAGGAAATCTTCTTGAAACAACATAACAACTAACAAGTGGCTTCATATCGAAATCTGATACATTTGATATCTGTTCATAATCTGAAAAAATAATTCCATCTTCATCTGTCTTGAAAGGATATTGAACCTGAATAAAAGGAGCAGGTAAAATAGTGTAAATGTTAATATCAGAAATATGCTTAATTGGCTCAATCAATTTTGGTGAAACACTTTTGACAATTAATCCAACTGACAAAATAACTTTGATTTCGTTAAAAACATTTTTAAGTTCATTAAAGGCTGAAGAAATTTCTAATAAACTGCCAATTTTGGCAGCATGCAAGGTAGATCCGGTATCATCTGTCCATACTGATTCATTACTAACCGGATCCCAAAAAACATGAAGAACTAAAACATTTTCTTTAATTCTTTGAAGTAAAAAAGGTGGCTGATATCGAAATCCAAAAAAAATATCAAGAGGCCGAAACTTTTGAGTATTTTGAGGCTGCAAGAGAGAATCAATTTGCAAATGAAGATTTGCTGATGGCATCCTAATTCGAGAATATATCAGAAAAGATAATTGCTTTAAGTAATCAAAAGTGCAAATATTAACATTATGTGTAGAAATAAATATTGTGAGCATATTTGGCCGAATCATATTAGGGAATTCCCTTTTAGCAATTACAAATATGATTGTTGGAAATGAAGTAAATTCAAGTAATTGATTATTATTAGAGAACGATGATACACTGTTTGTAATATCTTCAGGGTTTGAAAAACAAAAAGCTGATGTTTTCGGATAAACAATTAATTTTCCAAATCCTAATAAAGAATATACATGAGATAAATGAGAAAAAAATTGCTTTGTATGATTTTCTTTAAGTACCGAATCGGCAAAAACAATGAAATGGGCATCCTTTTGGCCAGATATCGGCCTCAATGAATCAGAAACCCATGAATTAATAACATCATTAGCAGATATTTCATATATCTGACTTTTTTGAGAAACAATAACATTCGGAATTTCAATTTTCATGCAATGCACAGAAGTTTTAGAATAAATCGATTTCGCCATTTTAGGAATAGCATAATTGGTTATTCCATAATTTCTTTCATAAAATGTATTATATGGTGTAATTGATAACTTTACTTCTTGCAATTTTGATGGAAATGAACAAAGCGGCTTTAATGTATCAGAGATCTGTTCTCTCAAATTTTGATCTAGAACTTGTTCAGTTAAAATAACATCAATACTTGCTGGCAAATCTTTTAATTCAGACGATTCAATTCGAAGCTCTTCCATTTCTTTTTTTTGGCTTAATTCAATTTTTTCTTCAAAAAAATCATTTATTTCATTATCTGATAGAAAGAAACTTTTTGAATTAGTGTTTGATATTTGACTGAAATTTTCTGAACTTGGTGAAATAATCGATTTGATTGTTTTTATATCTTGGAAAACATCCAAAAGTGATGGTGATGGATTTAAAATATGCGAAAATTTGATATCATTAAGTTGAAATGTGTGAATAGATTTATCTACATATTGTACTGTTATTTGCGTTTCTGTTGATGATACAACTAAAAAAGGATGCTCAAATGGGGGAATTAGAATTATAGACTGCTCCTCGAGAATATCCTGAGAATCAAATTGAATATCCAAACCACTTAAAATGAGTACTCGAAAACGAAGTCGGCCTTGAAACTTAGTTGGAATATATTGCAAAATAAATGGTTCGTGCCATGATTCTGTACATGGAAATAATAAGAATGATGAATGATATAATGGTGAAAGATCATAAAATTTGTAATAATAAAAAAGAATTACTGCGCGTTGAATATGATCATTCATCTCATTTATGAACGTCGACTCAAAATTAGTTGAGAATGATGTTACTGAAAAAAAAGAAGGTAACGAAAAAAATTGCATTTTTTTCTCAAAATCAAAAATGATTACAACAGGATTTGACACATGATTTTCCTTTACATAATTTGGCGATTTTTCTAAAAAAAAGGCTGGAATACCAAATTGTGAAATTTGATGAGATAATACAAGAAGCCTTAGCCTTTCGCTACTATCTGATAAATCTGTTGTTCCTTTAACAAATTGAACTTGAGTTATTTCAACATTCTGGAATTCTCTCTTATCGAGATTCCAATTGAGAGTATTCATTAAAACATTTAAAAAAATTAAAGCAAATTCACCAAAGTTAATTACACTCTTTTTCATTCAATTTTTTTTCAGAGAAAAGTTGATGAATTTGAGATTTTTTTATTTTTAATTTAGTGAGTTTCTTTATATACCTAAATATAAGTAAGAATACCTATGCTTGAAAGATAATATTAATGAATTGTTGATTTTGAGAAATCACAAAGAATACAGGAATCAATGATGCGTCATTATATTAGAGATATCATATTACTATATATTTCTTATATTATATATTTTAATCTATTTAACAACCAAAATTAAGGAATTATTACTTATATTAATAGATATTTATATTTTATGAAATGATATACAATAAAATTATTAAGAAAAATGAGTTTTTTTCTTTTAAAACTCATAAAAATATAAAATTTAATTATTTTTTATAGATACTAATACAATATTTTAATCTGAAAAAAAACCCTATTGAGAATGAAGAGCTTCACCCCCTTCAATCCAAATTGAGAGGAAAAAAACTAAAAAGTTCAACTATTTGTGAACAAATATACAAAGAAAAAAATTGAGGGGAAAAAAACTAAAAAGTTCAAAAAAAAATATTTACCATATAATAAATATAAATATCTTGGAAATTTCTAATTAAAATCCTAAAATTAACTGTTAAAGATGAAAATACCAAAATTCTGTGAAAAAGAGTTAAATAATGCTAATTTAATAGTTATTTTGCTTTTCATGAAAATTTACTCCCATGGCTCGTATGGAAGTTTGAATGTGTCAGAAACAGCTTTGCAAGCAACTTTTCCTTTGTAAATGTTAAGTCCTTGTTTGAATCCTTGATCTGACTTAAGAGCAGCTTCCCACCCCATATCGGCAATCTTAAGACCATATCTTATTGTTGCATTTGCAAGAGCTGGAGTTGATGTATGAGGGACAGCTCCTGGGATATTACCGACGCAATAAAATACTTTATCATCAACTTTGAAAATTGGATCATCGTGTGATGTTGCATGAGAATTTTCAAAGCATCCACCTTGGTCAATTGCAACATCAACCATTACAGTTCCAGGTCTAACCTTTGAAAGCATATCCTTAGTAACAAGATGTGGCGTCTTTGCTCCTGGGATCAATGCACATCCAATGATTAAATCGCTATCATGCAATTCAGCTTCAATATTATACTTGGATGAGTAAAGGGTATTAACATTTGCAGGAAGTGATTCCCTGATTTGAGAAAGCCTTGGCAAGTATACATCAGTAATTACTACATTTGCTCCCATTCCTGCGCATGTTAATGCTGCATAATATCCAACTGTTCCTGCACCAAGAACAAGAACTTTAGCTGGCTTAACTCCAGGAACTCCACCCATCAAAATTCCTTTTCCTCCTTGTGGCGCTTCAAGGAATCTTGCACCTTCTTGTGCTGACATTCTACCTGCAACTTCTGACATAGGAATAAGAAGAGGTAAAGAACGTCCATCTGCTCCTCTGACTGTTTCAAATGCGATACAAATAGCTTTGCTTTTAATCATTGCATCTGTGAGTTCTTTATTACTTGAAAAGTGGAAGTATGTAAAAACAATTTGGTTTTCTCGAATTAAGCCATATTCAGATTTGATTGGCTCTTTAACCTTGTATATCATATCAGCTATACCGTAGACTTCTGCTGCTGTTTGAAGGATTTTAGCACCAACAGCCTTATACATGTCATCAGTGAATCCAGATTGAAGACCTGCATCATGTTCAACATAAACTTCATGACCATGTTCAATAAATTCTTGAGCACCAGAAGGAGTTACAGAGACACGACCTTCATGGTTTTTGATTTCTTTTGGTATACCAATTTTCATTATGATGAAAAAATGAGATGAAGTCAAACAATGAAATAATTTATTGCTTTTATTGAATACATTCAATTTAAATAAAATTTTTTTACATTATATATATTTGGGATAATTCAATAAACTAATCCAGTAATAATGATTTATATCGAATATTTTTCAATTTTTATATTAGGAAAAATAACACAAAGAAAGAAACTTTTTAAAATACTAAAATTTTGTAATCAGAATATTTTTTTAGAATTTTGAATAGTATTTTTCAAAATATTTGAATTAAAAATCATAATCGGCATTTTTTATTTCGCGATTATTCAAAAAAAAAAAAAAAAAAAAAAAAAAAAAAAAATACCTGATCTTCAATACTAAATGAATAAAGAAATATATATTCAATTAATTGAATTTTTTTTTTTCATAAAAAATGAAGGGACTATTTCACCTAAGTACTCAATTTTTCACTTAAGTTATCAAAAATTGAAAAGGTAAAAAAAATAATATCTCCAATTGATAAAGAAAAAATATTTAGTATCATTTTTCCTCTCAAAAACATATCATTAAAAAATTCCAAAATGTTAAGCGCTGCAGCATTTATAGAGTAAGAAGCCGAAAAAAATATATATTAATCGGGGTTCCGTGGAGATTACAATGACGCAATTTTTATCCCAAAATTCCTTTTTCAAATATAATATCTAATTTAATCGCAACAAACTCCACGAGAAAAAAGTTTGTAAGTACCAGGACATTGTAGACAATTGAGTTTTACGTCGAACTTTGCGATATAAAATGCTAATTCGTATATTTTTAGATCAGCGATTTATATCTAATAATTTAATTTTCTTGGTTCATTGTTGAAATAGATAGAAAATCTCCTCGAATAATATTCTTTATCATTTTTTACATATTATACTAGCTTTAAACGTTATAAAAAACCCTCTGAATATATACGATTATTCTATAATATTCATAAACCAATCAGTAAATTGCTAACAAAAACATATTAAAATATATATATGTGAATCAATATTAGAAAATATGTAAATCATTTTTTCTTATTTTATTTTTTTGATGTAGAAAAATGAAGATTATGATTAAATCAAAACTTATTATAAACGTATTTGGTATTAAATCAAGATATATTACTGTATTTATTTAAAGTATTTTGATTTTTATATTATTTGGAATATATTTGAGTAGTATATAAATTGTTTTTACTAGAAAAATCTATATCATATTTTGATATATCAACATTTTAAAATTATTTTTTTTTTTTCTATAACTTATTTAAATTTTTCAATAATTATTTGTAATTTTGAGAAAAGTTTATATCAGTTGATGAATATTTTAAATCAATTTTTTGAGATAATGCCTTTTATCGGCAACTTTTTGTGATGTTTTTATTGAATGAAGATTAAGAATTATTGACATAGAAAAAGTAGGAAAGTAAAATAATTATATAAAATCAAAATATCTTAATATTAGCTTTGTATAATAATAATATTTAAATCTAAATTAGATGTTATATAATATATAATACTAAATTTTGCTGCATAATAAATAAGTATTTAATTAAAATAGTTTTTTAATAGATATTGTTTGAAAACAAAAATATTCATAAATACATTATGTGGAATAAAGATTACTAAATTTTTAAGTGGATAATTATCAATATAAGTTGTAAAATAACCTATTTTATAATCGAGAAAGGAGCAAGGGTAACCGTTTTTCGTACGTTAAGAAGCCTTAAAAAAGCATTTATATCTTATTATAAGAACAAGAAAAAACAATATTTTTTAAATATATTGATTATTTATATTAGATAAAATAATCCTTAATGATACATTACATAATTATTTCAAGTGTGATGAAATTAATGACTAATGATATTTTTTTTGATCATCCAAAGGACTTGTAGATTAATGGTTTTGACATTCTATTTTAGTGCTAAATGATAAAATGATATTATGTCTTTTAAATAAAATTTATAGTAGACTTATAAAATTCCATATCGCATTTTTTATTTTTGAAATCCTGGGGAATAATCCTTTCTGTTGAGTGTTTATTTACATTAATATTTTATTTTGTCGACGATTGGTGTTAATAATTCTATTATATTATAATTAATGTTTTTTTAATAAGGAATTGTTATTACAAAATATAATTTTTTTAATATATATTTATTTAATAAAGCATATTAAATATATTATTTTCATTTTGGAGTTGAAATGGAAATAATTGCATGAATATTTATGTTCATTAAAAATCAAAGTTTTCGGGGGAATAATAACAAATAGTTGTTATATAAAATCATATCAAGCAAATATAATTATTTATCAGCTGAATAAATCAATTAATTGCGATATTTATGAATTTTAATGATGTTTAGAGGTTCTATGATTTTTAATTATTAAATTTTAATAATAAAATAGACTATCATCTTTAATATAGGGAAATTTCATTTCCAAAATAACTAAGCACATAAGTAAATTCAGAATTAAAAATGAATAAAAAAAAAAATTGAGTAGTGCAAATTTTTAACACAAAAACTCATAGTATAATTTGTTTGTATTTTTCATAAGTACATATAATATTTTATATAATATATAATAGTTTTTTTATCTAAAATATCTCTATAATTTATTTATATTATTGAGATAAAAATGTTTTATTCAAAATAAATCTAATTTGAATGCCTATTCAAATATTTTTTTCTCTCAATTTTTTCTTTTCAAATTTAAGTTTTATCGTTTTACAAATTTTTCTTGATGGGATATTAATATTTTTTAAATATTCTTGTATATTTAATCATATATATAGTTTTAAAAAATAATTACTCATAAGGTATTTTAAATCAATTTATATATTTGCTTGGGAGAATGCATAAAACTAATGATCGAGTGTAACTTATCATGACTCTAATATAAAATTGGTAGTTGTGATTTGAGATTTAGTCGAATAAATAGATTTAATATACGCATATATATCTAATATATTGTTTTCGAATGATTTGGTATGTTGAATTTGGGACAATATTTGATTTAATAGCATCAGTAATTATTTCAAAAAACTGATTATATCTCAGCCATTTTGTAAAAATATTGAGTCTCGCATGGTTTATTCTAATTATATTAGCAGATACTTTTAAATCATCATATGGTCTATCTTGAATTATTTGAAATTGAGAATCTCCAAATTTCATCGATTGCCCTTAATCAAATCATAAAAGTAATATTTATATATAAATATTATTATATTATTTATAAATAAAATAAAATTTTGAATTTATTAATTATATAACGCAAAAAAAGGCAAACAACGAGAAAAAATAGCCCATTCAATAAGTTAACTCTCCTCTTCAATTTGTCAACTTTTTGAATTATTTTTATACTTTGATATTTTTCTTTCATTTGTCGGTAAATCGATTTATTTCTGTGATTTTACACAACTTCTATCAAACATGTAAAAACGTTTAGAATTAAAATTCGTACGTTAGTTCTGAAAAGTTAAACTTTTTGATAACTTGGATTTTTTTAAAACGATAGATTCTTTTCTGGTCCATATAAAGTTTACTTAAAAACCAATATACTATATAATATTTCAATATGAAGTCGAAACGATTTTCAATAACCTCTAAAGTGGTGCTTCTTTTAATAGAGGTAATTTCAAGATCTTTTTCTCAAAATTGAAATAAAATATGCGAAAATGGTCTATAATATATATATATAAACGTTATTATATAATAACAACATTATGAAATTCAAATTTCAGTTCAAATCATTGAGATATTTGAAAACTTTTTTATTAAACTTTTTCATTTCCACTGGAAATTTTCAAGAAGGGAATCATTTTAAACTGTATAAAAAAACTTAAATCTCCAGTGTGGAATTTTTATGACATTAAATAAATTAAAACATATATTGAAAAGAAAATTAAACCTTTTGGAAATAATTGATATAAAATCTGAAAATTAACATAAAATGTAATTTTAATGAAGAAATCATAAGTGTCAATGTTTAAAAAATAAAATTATAATTTTCTTTAATGAAACCCTTTATTCAATTTTTATGATAAGATAAATGCTAACATCTAGAGTTTCGATTTGTTATTCCAAAGTAAATTTAATAAATATAAATATAATAAATAAGATATTTTTAATTATTTTGACAACTTAAATGATTATAATTCTTCAAATTTGTCTAATAATTTTATTCTTTTTCTAAAATGACAAGTAGGCTTGTTATTTTCCGATTCTCGAGATTGATAATTGATTGACTTTTCGATATCGATACATAAATACGCACTGATTCTCGAGATCGATTTCAGAGATCGAGAATTTTACGAATTTCCAGTAGCAACTTTTTGAGAGCTAGATTAATTGAATTTAATTTCGCTCACTTTTTCATGAACAATGCTTCAATGAAAATGGATTATTTTTAAAAAGTTTGAATTATCATATTCATAATGCTATTATATGAGTTGTTTAAATTCGCATATTAACCATATCATATGACAAAATAATAACCACTTCTTCATTTTAATTTACTTTTTCTTTTAATTGAAAGGTTATGTTGGTTATATTTTTTAGAGAAAAAGTTGATATGCCTCGTGCTTTAAAAAAATGCTAAAATGAGTGAAAAAATGAGGGAAAGAATCAAAATTTAGGATTTGGTGGTTGCTACAGGCAACAACAGTGATAGGTATCACGATATTTATTATGTGTAGCAATCAAAACCTTAAACTTGAACCTTGTCCAGAGATAATGTTTGACAAAGACTTAACTGGCAGCAATCTTATTTTTAAATTATATTTTATATAAAAGGAAATAAAACTTTTATTTAGTTAATAAATTATCATTAATTGCTTTTGTTTTCATTCCTAATTGAACTAATAAAGTTTTCAGAGATATTTTGTTCATTCCATCTTAAACTTTATATAGTTTAATTTATATAAAGCTTTTCACATTGTTTTGCCGTGAAACAATTGATAATATTGTAGCTCCATATTAAAAAAAATATCATTTGATCTTATTACTTATATTCTTGTCAAATTAAACAGTTATTTGATTTAAAAAATCATTTTAATATTCTTGACTTGGAATTCTTATTTCAACAAAAACAATTATTTCCTTTTCTTGTCAGTCATTTTCTATCTCATTAAGAAATTATTGATCGATATTGGGATCATCTGGAGGTGCCAGTTCACCTATTCTATCAGCTTATAGCATTTATATGTATTTTCCATGGAATCTCCATCCCCCATTTCTACATCAGTTATTTTCGAAATAAAAGTAACCACGCTTATAAAAATATTTGTAATCATATTTATAATACTTCGTTAAGCCTGTCCTTAACACTTGCACCATATAGCTCTGGCACAATCTTCGATATAAGGACGTCCATTTGTGCCGTCCATAACGTTACATTCATGATGAAAATATTAAGAATATTAACATCAACCTCGTCTTTATCCCATAAATTGGTTTAGGTAGATTATTTGCCCTAAAATAATTTTGATAACGAGACCATAAAACTTTTTGCTTAGAATTTTTTTGTTACCAACTTTTTGAATTATATGGACTGTTGGAGCTTTTTGAAGACTTTGTAAGGCGGGGTCCAGGGGTGGGAGCCCTTGGAGTAGTGGTAGGCTGGGGCATTTTATTTGGCCTAGCCTACGGTTCACTACTGCTATATATCTATTTTATTATTATTATGATAATTATTATAAGCGTGGTTACTTTATATTATAATTATAATTGTGCCGTCCATAACGTTAAATATTATCAAAATTAGTATACTCAAAATCATTTAATTCTATAAATCTTGTAGGACCATAAATTTCATCAATATAAGTTTTCCCTTTTATAATATTGGTTCTAATCATCATCACTAAATATTCTTTCTTGTTAAAAATAAAATCTTAATAAAATTCTAAACCAAATTCTTTTGTTGAAGTATTATCTGAATAAAAAATGTTATCTATCGTTTGGTCATCACAAAGTGTAAATACATAATAAAAATGCTTCCACAAATTATTCTCCATTTCATCTAATTTTGTCTTTAATGTTTCATAATTATTATTGCTCTTGTTTTTTACTAAGTTTTTTACATATTTCACGATAGCTATATCTGGGTCTTGAGCTATATCTATTCCAGGTATGCTAAAGTGCTTAATATACGTAATACTTGATGGATCATTACCTTATACAGAATCATTTTCTTAAGTTCTAATGCATTATGAAACAAGTCCTGTGTTATTTTTTATACCTATAACAAATCTATAACATCGCATTTATATACATCTCTAAGATTAATATCCTTTATAAATGTAAATATTTTGGGTTCAAGTATGTTAGCATAATCAGAATCGTCAAATTCTATCGTAAAAACTTTTTCTCTAGCAACAGTGATAAGATCTTTGCTAAGATTGCTGCCAGTTAAGTCTTTGTCAAACATTATCTCTGGACAAGGTTCAAGTTTAAGGTTTTGATTGCTACACATAATAAATATCGTGATACCTATCACTGTTGTTGCCTGTAGCAACCACCAAATCCTAAATTTTGATTCTTTCCCTCATTTTTTCACTCATTTTAGCATTTTTTTAAAGCACGAGGCATATCAACTTTTTCTCTAAAAAATATAACCAACATAACCTTTCAATTAAAAGAAAAAGTAAATTAAAATGAAGAAGTGGTTATTATTTTGTCATATGATATGGTTAATATGCGAATTTAAACAACTCATATAATAGCATTATGAATATGATAATTCAAACTTTTTAAAAATAATCCATTTTCATTGAAGCATTGTTCATGAAAAAGTGAGCGAAATTAAATTCAATTAATCTAGCTCTCAAAAAGTTGCTACTGGAAATTCGTAAAATTCTCGATCTCTGAAATCGATCTCGAGAATCAGTGCGTATTTATGTATCGATATCGAAAAGTCAATCAATTATCAATCTCGAGAATCGGAAAATAACAAGCCTACTTGTCATTTTAGAAAAAGAATAAAATTATTAGACAAATTTGAAGAATTATAATCATTTAAGTTGTCAAAATAATTAAAAATATCTTATTTATTATATTTATATTTATTAAATTTACTTTGGAATAACAAATCGAAACTCTAGATGTTAGCATTTATCTTATCATAAAAATTGAATAAAGGGTTTCATTAAAGAAAATTATAATTTTATTTTTTAAACATTGACACTTATGATTTCTTCATTAAAATTACATTTTATGTTAATTTTCAGATTTTATATCAATTATTTCCAAAAGGTTTAATTTTCTTTTCAATATATGTTTTAATTTATTTAATGTCATAAAAATTCCACACTGGAGATTTAAGTTTTTTTATACAGTTTAAAATGATTCCCTTCTTGAAAATTTCCAGTGGAAATGAAAAAGTTTAATAAAAAAGTTTTCAAATATCTCAATGATTTGAACTGAAATTTGAATTTCATAATGTTGTTATTATATAATAACGTTTATATATATATATTATAGACCATTTTCGCATATTTTATTTCAATTTTGAGAAAAAGATCTTGAAATTACCTCTATTAAAAGAAGCACCACTTTAGAGGTTATTGAAAATCGTTTCGACTTCATATTGAAATATTATATAGTATATTGGTTTTTAAGTAAACTTTATATGGACCAGAAAAGAATCTATCGTTTTAAAAAAATCCAAGTTATCAAAAAGTTTAACTTTTCAGAACTAACGTACGAATTTTAATTCTAAACGTTTTTACATGTTTGATAGAAGTTGTGTAAAATCACAGAAATAAATCGATTTACCGACAAATGAAAGAAAAATATCAAAGTATAAAAATAATTCAAAAAGTTGACAAATTGAAGAGGAGAGTTAACTTATTGAATGGGCTATTTTTTCTCGTTGTTTGCCTTTTTTTGCGTTATATAATTAATAAATTCAAAATTTTATTTTATTTATAAATAATATAATAATATTTATATATAAATATTACTTTTATGATTTGATTAAGGGCAATCGATGAAATTTGGAGATTCTCAATTTCAAATAATTCAAGATAGACCATATGATGATTTAAAAGTATCTGCTAATATAATTAGAATAAACCATGCGAGACTCAATATTTTTACAAAATGGCTGAGATATAATCAGTTTTTTGAAATAATTACTGATGCTATTAAATCAAATATTGTCCCAAATTCAACATACCAAATCATTCGAAAACAATATATTAGATATATATGCGTATATTAAATCTATTTATTCGACTAAATCTCAAATCACAACTACCAATTTTATATTAGAGTCATGATAAGTTACACTCGATCATTAGTTTTATGCATTCTCCCAAGCAAATATATAAATTGATTTAAAATACCTTATGAGTAATTATTTTTTAAAACTATATATATGATTAAATATACAAGAATATTTAAAAAATATTAATATCCCATCAAGAAAAATTTGTAAAACGATAAAACTTAAATTTGAAAAGAAAAAATTGAGAGAAAAAAATATTTGAATAGGCATTCAAATTAGATTTATTTTGAATAAAACATTTTTATCTCAATAATATAAATAAATTATAGAGATATTTTAGATAAAAAAACTATTATATATTATATAAAATATTATATGTACTTATGAAAAATACAAACAAATTATACTATGAGTTTTTGTGTTAAAAATTTGCACTACTCAATTTTTTTTTTTATTCATTTTTAATTCTGAATTTACTTATGTGCTTAGTTATTTTGGAAATGAAATTTCCCTATATTAAAGATGATAGTCTATTTTATTATTAAAATTTAATAATTAAAAATCATAGAACCTCTAAACATCATTAAAATTCATAAATATCGCAATTAATTGATTTATTCAGCTGATAAATAATTATATTTGCTTGATATGATTTTATATAACAACTATTTGTTATTATTCCCCCGAAAACTTTGATTTTTAATGAACATAAATATTCATGCAATTATTTCCATTTCAACTCCAAAATGAAAATAATATATTTAATATGCTTTATTAAATAAATATATATTAAAAAAATTATATTTTGTAATAACAATTCCTTATTAAAAAAACATTAATTATAATATAATAGAATTATTAACACCAATCGTCGACAAAATAAAATATTAATGTAAATAAACACTCAACAGAAAGGATTATTCCCCAGGATTTCAAAAATAAAAAATGCGATATGGAATTTTATAAGTCTACTATAAATTTTATTTAAAAGACATAATATCATTTTATCATTTAGCACTAAAATAGAATGTCAAAACCATTAATCTACAAGTCCTTTGGATGATCAAAAAAAATATCATTAGTCATTAATTTCATCACACTTGAAATAATTATGTAATGTATCATTAAGGATTATTTTATCTAATATAAATAATCAATATATTTAAAAAATATTGTTTTTTCTTGTTCTTATAATAAGATATAAATGCTTTTTTAAGGCTTCTTAACGTACGAAAAACGGTTACCCTTGCTCCTTTCTCGATTATAAAATAGGTTATTTTACAACTTATATTGATAATTATCCACTTAAAAATTTAGTAATCTTTATTCCACATAATGTATTTATGAATATTTTTGTTTTCAAACAATATCTATTAAAAAACTATTTTAATTAAATACTTATTTATTATGCAGCAAAATTTAGTATTATATATTATATAACATCTAATTTAGATTTAAATATTATTATTATACAAAGCTAATATTAAGATATTTTGATTTTATATAATTATTTTACTTTCCTACTTTTTCTATGTCAATAATTCTTAATCTTCATTCAATAAAAACATCACAAAAAGTTGCCGATAAAAGGCATTATCTCAAAAAATTGATTTAAAATATTCATCAACTGATATAAACTTTTCTCAAAATTACAAATAATTATTGAAAAATTTAAATAAGTTATAGAAAAAAAAAAAATAATTTTAAAATGTTGATATATCAAAATATGATATAGATTTTTCTAGTAAAAACAATTTATATACTACTCAAATATATTCCAAATAATATAAAAATCAAAATACTTTAAATAAATACAGTAATATATCTTGATTTAATACCAAATACGTTTATAATAAGTTTTGATTTAATCATAATCTTCATTTTTCTACATCAAAAAAATAAAATAAGAAAAAATGATTTACATATTTTCTAATATTGATTCACATATATATATTTTAATATGTTTTTGTTAGCAATTTACTGATTGGTTTATGAATATTATAGAATAATCGTATATATTCAGAGGGTTTTTTATAACGTTTAAAGCTAGTATAATATGTAAAAAATGATAAAGAATATTATTCGAGGAGATTTTCTATCTATTTCAACAATGAACCAAGAAAATTAAATTATTAGATATAAATCGCTGATCTAAAAATATACGAATTAGCATTTTATATCGCAAAGTTCGACGTAAAACTCAATTGTCTACAATGTCCTGGTACTTACAAACTTTTTTCTCGTGGAGTTTGTTGCGATTAAATTAGATATTATATTTGAAAAAGGAATTTTGGGATAAAAATTGCGTCATTGTAATCTCCACGGAACCCCGATTAATATATATTTTTTTCGGCTTCTTACTCTATAAATGCTGCAGCGCTTAACATTTTGGAATTTTTTAATGATATGTTTTTGAGAGGAAAAATGATACTAAATATTTTTTCTTTATCAATTGGAGATATTATTTTTTTTACCTTTTCAATTTTTGATAACTTAAGTGAAAAATTGAGTACTTAGGTGAAATAGTCCCAAAAATGAATCGTTGAAAAATACAATAAAATATTTGAATATATATTTTTAGAATTTCCGAATAACTACATTTCGATCATTCATTTTTAATTCATATTTATTGTTTTCTTTTTTATTATTGAAATATAATTATGTTTTTAAAATGTTTCGTTTTGAATAGATTAATATGGATACCATTTTTTCTATTCTATGAATGATTGTTTTTGTGAGCTTTTGCGAAATTCTTTATTCAATTTTGTTATTTTTCAAACATTTTTTGAACGTAGAACTCATTCTGTTTTAGAAGAGTGCTTTTATATTTTAATGGCCATCTTAGATTATGCATAAAGATTATCGAATATTAAAATTTAAATCATTCATGGCTTCAAAAAGTGTAAGCCAACTTTTATTATTAATAAATTATTAATGTTACCCTTCGGACGTAATTGTAATTTTATAAAATTCAATGAAAAGACGTATTAAAATGTAAAAATTACCTAAAAGAAACGTAATTACATAAAAATAAAAAAAAGGAAAGAGGTTTAGTTTCGAACTCAATACTTTGATATTAAATTAATTTAACCTCTAAGCTAGAGCTCTCAAATTTGAAAGGATAAAATATTTATATTTAAAGATAAATATCCTTATTTTTCAAATACAACTTTATATTAACTTTTTCTAAAAAAGAAGTATTCTAATTATTTTCACGTAGACTTAATCGTAAAACGTAATTGATTTTTTTTTGGTCTATTTTATTGAAAAAGTTTAAAGAGAACGTATTTTTTAAAACCTCCGAAGGGCAATCTTTATAATTTGTAAAAAAAGAGTTAATTATCAGGATCTATTATTATATTCAAAACATACAATAGTTTAATTTGTTATTTTTAAAACAAATAAAAATCAATAAATTAATAATTTATTAATAAAATCTAAAAATCTATATTCATTCATTAAGCAAACGGGCAATTTGTTTACAAACTTCATTGAGAGGAAGTCCAACAACATTTGCAAAATCACCATCAATCTTTTTGATAAGTGACATTGCCCCACTTTGATAACCATATGCACCAGCTTTATCAAGTGGATCATCTGAATTTGCATAAGCTCGTATAACTGAATCAGGAAGATCATCAAAATGAACAGATGTTGTAACAGAGAAAGATGAGCTCTTTCCTTTTTTAGGCATAGTTATATAAACACCTGTTTCAACTGAATGTGATCTATTATTAAGAGTTTTAATCATTTCATATGCCTTTTCATGAGTTCCAGGTTTTCCGAGGATTTGATTATCAATAAAAACAATTGTATCAGCCGTAATAATCAAATCAGCATCTTTAACTCGTGAAACAAGTTCTTCGCATTTTTTCTTTGCTTGGGTGCGAACAAATTCAGAAGGATTGGCAAACATTGATGGATTAATAGTTGATTCATCAAAATTAGAAGGAATCACTTCAAAATTGCATTCTTTACTAAGCAGTTCACGTCGTCTTGGGCTTGATGAACCTAAAACAATTTTCATTTTATCAAGTTGATCTTTATAAGGAGACAACATTAAAATTTTTTGAACTTTTTGAATTTATTTTTATCACATTCTGAAATATCATTTCGATTTGTATATTGGGAAAGATAAATTTTTAATCAAATTTTATATATTATTTTTTATTATTAAATTGAAATGAAAAATGAAACCAAAAATAACATTCCTTATTATTTTTCATTGTGGCAGAATTATATTTGAAAATTTCGATTGACCACATCATAATTCAATTTTTTTGTAAATCATATAGAAATAGAATTTCAAAATTAAGTTAAATTTATTTGCCTATCCTTATCTTAAAAATATTTTTTAACATTTATTATATCTTTATTTACTAATATAAAATATAATAATACAATAAAAACATTTCTAATAACTCAATAAAGAGAAAAATATTTTTGACCTTTAAAATAAACGTTTCAAATTCAAAAAAAAATATTATTGACCTTTAAGTATTTTTTAAAATATTAAATTATAAATTTCATTTTTATTGATATATTGTATTCAAATATATTAAAAAAACATAAATATATTTGGCTTTTTATTGCGAATGCAAAGATACATTTTATTTTTGTTTTTGAATTCATGAATTTTAACGGCTTTAATTATAAACTTTTTTTGCATTTCAAAAAATGTCTTCAGAAGAAACTCCACAATTTATGCGAACATTCAGCCTTATGGCAAATAATCAGCGTTTTGACTTTGATGCCGAACAGTTTTCCAAAATGTCAAGAAGATGTGCAAGTTTATTAACTCAAGGTAGCACAGTAGGAACAATTCAAACTCGCGTTCGTGCAGATTCACTTGCTTCATTTGTTGCAGCTTGCAAACACCAATCATACAAAATAACACCAAAAAACGCATTTGAGATCCGAGATCTTGCTGAAGAATGGGACATTCCGTCATTAATTAAACTCGTAGATGAATATATAGAAAAGAAACAAATATCCCGCCCAAATAGCTCTGATTTTCTTCAATTACTTCTTGATCATGCCAAGGACGGAATTTATAGTGAAGAGGATATAAATAATGTTGCTAATATTATAAATGAGGCTTTAGTTGATCCTAGATTTATCAATGTTAAGCCTGAAATTATCTTTCAAATTATAATTAGCTCAGAACCGAGAGGAATCGATAAACAGAAATTCCTCGAATTTGTTTTAACTCTTTTTTATGCAAATCCCGAGGCAGCCGTTCCACTTATATTATTAATTGATTTTGATCATTTAACCGATCAAGATTCAGAAGGAATTTTCCTTTGCCGTGAAGTTCATGAGCAAAATATATCATTCTTTATAGCATGGGCTTTGAGCTCATCTAGAAACAAAGCTGAAAGTGAACTTCAATTATCTGATAGACGACATCATGATGAGATTGAAACTCTTCGTGAACTCCTAAAGAAAGCACAACTAGCAGCTACAAATAAAATGAAAAAGGAACATGATCAAGAAATCTCAGATCTTCTCGAAATAATGAAACAACAACAACAAACACTTGATGATCTTATTGAAACAACAAACCAACAACGTGAAGAATACAGCCGACTTGAAGAGGAACATCAAGAAAAACTGAAGACTCTTGAAGATACTTTAAAAGAAATCCTTGAAGAAGCTAAAGATTGCGCAGATATGCTCGAAAATCAAGAAAATCAAGTTGCTCGTGAGTGCCAAGAACAGATGCCAACAATTAAACAAGAGCTAGATGAGCAACTTGCAGAAGTACGTGACAGAAATATTGCAACACTCAAAAACATTGAAGATACCACAAATGATGTAATTAACAAAGAAAAGGAACAAGCATCTCAGTTAGAAGAAGATACCGCGCAAATTGAACAAGATCTTCAGATAGCAAAGGTAGATATGAAAGATATAAAAGCAGCAATTGCAGTAAAAATTGTTAGAGATAGACTCAGATTTGATAAATTCCTGAGAAATAAAGAAGATCAACTTAAAGTATTTAGAACAAAAGGCGGCGTTTGGGGCATTAAACCAAAAGAGGCTGAAGAAGCAGATAAGAAAATCTCAGAACTTCAGAAACGAATTGATGAGCTTTGCCCAATTCGTGGAAGTAGAAAACCTAAAGCACAAGAAGATGGACAAAGCACGAGTCAAAATGCACAATGAGCTTTAAATCAATCAAGCAAAAAGCAAGTAACAAACAGTTAGATTTTATTTTTAATATATTTTATATTTTCATCACCAATATTGATATTCGGAGCAATTATTCTATTCGTTTGAAAGTTTATTTATTTATTTTAAATCATTAATTTGTTGTAATTTAATTTTGATTTGTTTTTTTTTTTTAAAATTAACCTTTTTTTTTTGCATCAATTTAATGAATTGATTTTCATTGTTTCAACTTTTTCAATAAAATTAATATTTGTATTTCAAAATTTATGTCGAATTCTCAGCATACAGCAACTTCAAATAACAAAACAACAGTTAATATGCAAACAATTTATTCAGTTCTTGAAATGAAAGCTTCAATTACTCAAGATGATTTAAAAATCTTATCTGAACTCGAATCTGATCTATATAATCAACTTCCTCAGGTTGATAAAATGAAAATAGATAAATTAAAACGTGATTTACAAATATATCCTTTGGAACAGGCATTATCTCATTTTCCAATTGATTTTAACCAGTTTTGCTTATTTAAAAGTGTCGAAGAAATTGTCAAAAATAATGAAAATATAAAGCAGCTCCCCAAGCCATTGGTCGTTTTTATATTTTTCCATTTGATCTCTCTATTATATTTTAAAGTTCAAAACGAAATTGATGTTGGCTTAATGAAATCATTTATAAAAGCGCTTATAAAATGCCCGACATCTAATCAGCCACTTGCAGCAATATTTTTCCAAAATCTAATCGACTTCATTCTCGAAAGCCAAAAATCGTACTTGAACAAAGAATTTTTCCAAATTGCATTTGATTTTATAAGAACTAATTCTTCAATTAATGGCGCATTTTATGAATCATTTACAAACCTTTGCAAGGATGCATTCAATCTGAAAGAAGAAGAGCTTAATTCATATGTTATCAATATCGTTTTTCTTTTGTTTACTGAAAAACGTTCCTTTATTAAAAGAGATGATCAATCCTTATTGCTAAAAGCTCTAGACCCATTTATTAAGGAAGATAACCCCCAAATTTTTAATCTTTTGTCCACAATTTCTATGGCATCAAAATGCCAGGCATTAAAAAAAATATATTCTGATTTTGGCGAAAAAATAATTAATAAAATTGCAGATTACCCAATTAAGGTTAGCCATCAAAATGAATGTGACAAATTACCAGCTGTTGAAATTTCAAATCGTGATCAATATTCTTTTGTAGGTACTGAATCACATACTTTTCCAAATGGTTTTAAGCCATTGCCTCAACAGTTTTATGATAATTACGATATATCACAACATTTTCCTAATGAAATATGGAATTTCTGTATTGAAATTAGTGATTTACTTAAAAAATCAAGTATAGAAGCTACCGACACCTTCTTTTCTCAAATGATGAGCATGTACCAAGAAGAAAAAAATTCAGACCTCTTTTATACACATTTATCCATTCTTTTATTACTTTTACAACAAAACGCAACACCCTCTCGTCTTTTATTTTCCAAAGTATATTTAATATCAGAAAAAGTTTTCAATCCAAACAACGTAATATTTAATGAAGGTGGCCTTGATCCAATTATTAATTATTTACGAAATGAAATTGTTCAAATTTTGGCAGATAAAGACCCTCATATATTAATGGAAATTATGACAAAAAAAAATGTGTATTTATTTGTTGAATTTTTAGGACGACTTTTATCGATTTCAAGTAAGTTAGACAACTTTTCTACATTCAAAACCTTTTTCGCTGACATAATTGATGTTTCTACATATTTACAAGCTGCAGATTTACAGCATCATAACGAAAAATTATCAACAATACGAAGCGTTATTTTTTCATTTACAGCAAGGCTGGCCAAATTTTCTGTTTTTTTGGAACCAGAATTTGCTCGAAGTTTTACTCATTTCATCTTCGAATCAGACATAACTGATCAAATATTGCTTATTTTTAAACTTAATTTTTCACTTTGCAAATCGGGAAACAAATATTTACCACTAATTGAACGATTTTCTACAATTTTGCATATTTGCGCTTCTCGAAGTGTTAGTAATGAAAGATATTCAATTCTTGCTTTCAAAATAACTGATATGATCAATTCAAGCTTGAAGCATTCGAAGCAAACAATTGAGCTTGCTTATCAATTGTTTGATGTAATTTTCCAATGCTTCAAAGTGAAGCCAACTTCCGATTTCTTATTGCTAGTTTTGTCTCTTTTGCGGATTATTTCATCATGGAAAGAAGATTTTACATTAAACGTAGAGAAAATAATGTTTATTTCGACTTTTATTAAAAATAACGAGTTGTTTGAAAAAGTTTGGTTCTTAAATATATTAACTTTAATAACAAATAGCTATGTTCCCCCACAAAGTGAGAATGCTTTAAATCAATTTTACTTCATAGAACGTCCTCAATTTATTCTCTTCTTTTTATCATGCTTTGGTATTTCACCTCAATTTCCACAATATTTAAAAGTTCTTTCGTTAAACAGTCAAATATCACCATACAACTCAAGAAACTGCCATGATGGATGCCTTGATATAGTACTTCTTCAATTTTTAGCTGAAGGGAAAGAAGAGTGCAATGTGACACATAGAGGGATTTCAATAAATTTGAAAATTCCAACGCAAGCACAAAAAGACTATGTTTTTCCACTTTTGATTTCAATGTTTTCCTCCAAAACGTCATATTCGGTTGTTTCTCTTCTTCATAAATTATGTCGAATGAATGATGTTAATTTCTTAACACTTTTTGAATCTGCTCTAGCAGCTTGCACACTACGGCATTCACCTTATTATCTTATTTCATCATTGCCTGTAATTAATTCAAGTGAATTATCAATTAATTCGAGTAAATTTTCCCTAACGTTTTGGTTTAAACTTGACGTACAGCGAATCATGCGTACAAGGCCTGCTATTACATTTTTCTCATTGTCTGATAAAAAATCGACTCTAACCTTATCTTTCAATATAAATAAGTTTTATTTAACTTATGAAATACCAAAAGAGAAACCATCAAGGATTGTATACCAATTTTTTTTAATTGATAGAACTAAAAGTGTTTCTGAAAGTATAGTTGCAGCTAATTTCTGGCACTTTTTAAGTATATCTTTTGCAACAATTGATGGAAAACAATCAGTTTGGTTTTCTATTGATGATATTCCGCTCAAGTTAGAGAGACAAATTACAAAAGAATATGTAACGAATTTGCATCCGATCAATTTTTCAAAAGGGAAAATTGAATTAAATATTGGCCAAATAAAAACAAATGATCCCCAAAGATGTCGTGAACTTGGATATATTGCAGAGTTTTGTTATTATCCAAGAGTCCTTCAAAGTAGTGAATCTCATGAATTTTGCCTTCAGCAACCACATGATGAACAAGATTTTGTGGAGATTGTCTCAAAATCATCTTATTTCCGCTCAAAAACATTACTAGAAATCTACGACGACTATTTTGTACTTCAACAATTTATAAATGCTTTATCAATCGTTCTTAAACCCGACTTTTTATACTCTTTGAAGTACATTTTGCCATCTATTTCTCAACAATTAAATCTTTCAATGACAGATGATGTCCTTGATTGCGTTATAAAAATGCAACCTCATGATTCATCTCTTTATTTGACTGTTTATTCAATCTTTGAAGTTTTATCTGATGAACATTTAGAAGAAGAATGGATAAGAACTCTTATTTTTAATCTTTCATTATGGATGAAGAGCGATCATATTTCTAAGTATATAATTCTTTGTCATTGGACATCAACATTACTTCAAAATTACGCACAAATATTTAAATCAATGTCAAAATTCAGCGAAGTTCTTCGTTATTTTGAAACTACATTTAAAAACGATGAAGACGATTGTAAATATGAATATATAAAATTGCTCTCTAAACTTGCATTTCTGAACTTTTCTAATGAAGATTCAAATAACCTATTTGCAATTGCTATTTCTTCCTGGTCAAAGCCATCATTCAAATTTTACTTAAAACTTATTCGTAATATTGCAGGTATCATTGCTCCAGATCAACAAAAGAAAATGATATTATATCTTCATAATATTATTCAAAATCCGAGTTTCATTTTTGCTCATAGCAATAATGAAAACAGTAACGAAATTGTTCATGAACTTTTAATGACATTGCATGATTTAGCATCATTATTAAATAATGTAAATGAGTCAATAGTTCTAATGAGACTAATTCCACATACAAAAATAAATAATGATGCCCTTTTTTATGACATTTTAAATAATTTAAATGATTTTCCTGGATTTTATCCATTATTATGCGGACTTTCAGCTATATCAACACAAAGTGAAAAAGATGAGCAAATTATAAAAGATGATAGAGAAAAAATAGCTAATAAAATGATTGAAATTCAGAAATCATTATTCCCACCTGTTCGACAAGGAACTCCAACACTAGCCAATCAGAAAACTGTAGCATCTACAAAACCTATGAATACAATTTCATCACCAAGTGTGGCGACAGCGGCAAAACCACAATCATTATCGCAAGTCAAAGTGATAAACAAAGTTCCACTGCAGCCACCAACGAAAACGCCAGTAAAGCAACAGCAGCAGAAGCAGCAACAGTCTGTTTCTCCTTCACCGAAGCAAGGAACTTCTATTAAAAAGTTTTTCTCTTCTCCAGTTGATGCAGCTGAAGTTGCTGACAAAGGTTATAAGCTAAAAATGATGTATAATGAATTATGGTACTTCTGGCCAATTATCCTCTCATTTAAAATGAATGGATATTCAAATGAAAAGATTTTCAATTTCCTTGCAAATGGAACAGCCGAATTAGGAAACCAAAATGAAAAGATTCTAACTATACAAAATATCTGCAGCTTATTAACATATATCTCAGCTGGTCTTCAAGTTCAAAATTTGGCAAGTAAATATCTAATTGCATTACATGATTTAATCAATTCCAATGAAAATTTGGTTTTATCTGAAATTGTGAATCAACTTGTTTTCATAAGCTTTTATCACATATCTCCGCACACACATAATTCATTGTTCATTAAAGAATTTACTAAAAGCCCTTATCATAATGAAAACAGTCATATTAACTATTTAATTGGTTCTATATTCCCTATGATCAAGTTGAACACAATTTCGGATATTGATGATTTTGCTAATGATAGAAAAGTACCAAGTATTGGATTTGAACATCTTTTTGATGACAAAGAAAATTTTGTTGCTTTCCCGACTTTACAAATTGCAATGAAAGTTCTAACTGAAACAAGAATAAGATCAGATTATGCTGAAATCATCAATTATTTTGCTCAGAAAAAGAGAAATGGAAGTTGTAATAAGAATCCTTCTTTATTCGATAAAATGAGAACAAATTATTCAGATCAATTTGCTAATGTAACTGTTAAGCTATTTGCTAATATGTCAAAATGTTTGAGAGAATCTAAAACAGCAATCAGTGGTATTGATAAATTGTCATATAAACAAATTGATGTTGATTCGAAGAGTCTTATTGCTGAATTAAAAGAACTTCAACCAAAGCCAGAGCTAACAAATATGCTTGACTTTTGTAGAAGTCGTGTTTTAACACCAGACTTTCCACCAAAGATAAAGAAAAGACTATTTACACGTCCAATAAAGAAAAATAATCATTTTCAATTGAAAAAGGCTGACTTGACGATCTCTAATGCAAGTTTAGTAAATATAAAGAAAAGTCGACATTGTGAATTTCAAATATCAAAAGAATTTATTAAAGTAATAGTTGATGATGCAGACAAACTGTTCAGATTGAGAGATATTCAAGTTGTTTATCTTTTCGACACAAATTTAGAATTTCATACATATATTGGAAGATCGTATTTGATTGATTTGAGCCGTACTAGTCAAAATGCAACGCTTTTATCAAAATATTTTTCAGATTATCAAGTAGCTAAGCCAGATCCATCAAAATGGACATCTAACTTTGAATATTTGATACACTTAAATAACATATCTGGTCGTTCGTTTAATAAGACAAGGCAATATCCAATATTTCCAAATGTATTAGTCAACTTCTCTGATTATATGTGTAGAAACATTGCAAGTTTAAGGCCGGATTCAATTAAAATAAATCAGCCTGATATTAATTTCCTTCGTTGGAATGGTTCATTTTATAATGTAGTCGATTTTAGATTAAGTAGGGTGATTGAAAATGAATCATTCTTTCCTCCTGAATTTTACTACTTCCCAGAACTTTTTGGTGATTGCCAATTACCACCTTGGGCTTCAACTAAATTTGAATTTGTGTATAAAATGAGGAAATTGCTGGAATCTCAATCAGTAACAAATAACTTGCCAAAATGGATCGATATGATATGGTATGATAAAGAATATGTATCAACAAAACATGATCATAAAGTTATCTTCCACCTTCCGCATAAATCTAAAGATGCTTGCGTGCCTCCTCCGCCCAAATTAAAAGAAAATCATGATGTAGAAATAATGAAAAACAGTAATGTTGTTTTTTCTCTTTGTAATAAAAAGACGATTGGAATAATTACAAACGATCGGGAAATTCAATTCTTTTTAATCGTCCACGAAAATAGTCAGTTAACTTTTAAGAAAATTAAAAATTATCAGCTTGATCTTGATGTTTCAAAATATGTTTTCTTTGCTACGAATGATCTAATCAACGCATTTAATAAAGATACTATGAATCTAACTCGATATGCTTCTAATAACATTATCGATGATAAAACGATCTACTGTGAAACCCCTGAATTTAAAGAATTTGATAGAAGCTTTGTATATAGTGAAGATTTCTCGACCATCAGATCTGAATATGGGCATCCATATCGATCTGACAAAGAAATAATATGTTTTGCTGCCAGCGCTCGATTCGGCTTTATTGCCTTCGCAACGGTTGACAATGTTATTCATATCCAGAATACACCGAAAGGTAAAGGCGACATTTCACGAAAGCTAACTAGTATCCCTCTGAAATTATTAATTACTAAATCATGGGGATTCATTGTTGTCCAAACGCAAGGTGAAATTACTATTCTAAATCAAAATGGAGAACTTATTAAAACAATTAAGTTTGAGTATGATATGAATTATTGGACAACATTTTCGTCTGTAAGTGGATTTGACTATATCATGTTTAGATACAGAATAAATGCTCTCTGTATGTTTGAAGCAATGTATCCTGAGCATGTCACTTTTATTTGCGAAGCAAACGATATGGTAGGTGTTCATTATAGCCAGGATTTTGAATCTCTTTTGATAGTTAACAAATTAGGAAAAGTTACAGTGAAACCGATCGCTTTATCATCTATGTTTAAATAAAAGATATGGTTTTATGTGTTAATTTATAAATTCAGTTTTTTGTTAAAATGCATCAATGTTTTTTTGCTCGCATAAATGGTCATGCTTCTCAAAAAAAAAAAAAAAAAAAAAAAAAAAAATGTCATGGCATTTTTTTGTATTGTTTTCAATATGTGAACTTCGATGAATTTTAAAATTTAATTTCAATAAATGCTAATATAAGTAAACAGTAAGTATACTTACTGAATATACATTTTCATTAAATGCAAATGCTAATAAGTGAATATAATCTGAATAAACATCTTCATTTGATTTATTTTCTGAATTTCAAAATTGAAAATAATAATAATAAAAAAAAAAATATTAAAGTGAGATTGAAAAAAAAAAACTTTCAATAGTAATTTGCTTTATATATTGTGCTGTAGATTACATAATTTGTATTAAAGCAAAATCATCAAATAATGAATGATTCGCTCTTTTTTTTTTTAAAGCAAAAAGTTGATTTTCTTATTGATTAATTAAATAAATTGAATGCCAAGCCATTGAAATGGCTCCATAATGTTTAGGATGGCACTTTTAAAAATGTGGTTTGATTTCGCATTTTTTTATAATTGATCCAAGTTGCTGCCAACATCCTAAAATAACTTGATCTTTTTATGCTTTTTTCTAACTGTCTGTAAACTGAAGTGAAATTGCTAGATTGCTGATGAATAAGTAAAAGATCTCTCTGATCTGCTTGAGAACGTTTTTATGTTCCTTCAATTGCATTTGGATCTTCATAATGCGTTTGCAATATCTTTGAGCTCAAGAAAATTTCATTTTGTGGAATTCATGAGTTTTTAATTGCTCTTCCAACAGCTTTTTCATTGAATTAAGAGATATTTGTATCAATTAATCAATATTCATCTTTAAATGCTGCCTCAGCTGATCATTGATCCACAAAATGGTTTAAATTAAGCATACCTCCATTTGACGGTTTGGAGGATTTTTGAGAGGATTTTTTCCTACATGGAGGAATTTTCAATTCAAAATTCCTCCAAACCGTCAAATGGAGGTATGCTTAGTTTAAATTAAAATTTTTCAATTCAAATGGCTTTAATTAAAAATTCATTCTAATGATTAAATATAAAAAAATGAAATGATAAGTTCAATTTTATGCATCATTTCAAAGTATTGGTCACATAAATTGTTGTTGCGTAGACTTTGGAACTTTTTTTTTAGGCTTATTTTGACTATTAATTACATATGAAACAATTGTTATCAATATTATCATATTTTGAGATAAGAGCAATAGTCATATTATTTTTATCAAGGATTCTTGTTTTTTTGTTGTTATGAAGTATACTAATTATTATTTAATTAAAATCGGAATTGTGAGAAAGAAAAAGGAAAAATTAAAGAATAATTTAAATCATAAAAAAATCATTCAAGAAGTCGATTAAATAACAAATTTTAATATAGTAGAAAAAAAAATACAAATATGATACTAATTAGTATTTCTATATTATTTCTAAATAAAAACAAATATATATGCATTATATTGTGTCTTATTGCTTGGGCATTATTTTTGGTGCAAGTGGTCCAAGGCATTTAAATACTTGTTCGACAGTAGTGCAAGTGTGCAAGCAATTGTAGAAAACACCATTTTCCTCGCCATGAGTCATGGACCTCTGCTTAAATGTCCATCTGCCTTCCGTAGTTGATGAAACCCACTCAATAACCCGTTGGAGCGTTTCTTTGTTAATTTCAGTAAATTCTTTGGGGCTTTTTGGTTGAAATATGATTTCAAATTGCGGATTTATTTTAGTTTTATTAGTGCTCTGATATGTGTCATTTGAATCAGAAGTAAAATTATTATATTGTTCAAAATCTGATACATCATCAAACTCGTCATTGGAATCATCGTTTTCTTGTGGTTCTTTTTGGAAAACTTTGGTTCCATATGCTTCTTTAAAAGTATAATCTAATTTCCATGTTAAGCCAGTTCCTTTCGAATTCGTATCATGCTTAAATCTAGGTTGTGGATTATTTATAATATTTGCATAATATTGCTCATAATCAAGAAGTTTTCCTTCATTTGATAATTTGAATATACGGAATCCAGGGTTATTCCAGTGATTTGGTGATAAAGCTGGTGCGCTGATGGAAAAGAGTTTTGATGTGCTATTAGGGCCATTTATTGGTAGAAATAGATCAAAGTGTGAATGTGCTGATATTATGAACTCAATATTGGCTTCAGTAATAACGGTATCAAAGCGTTGAATAAAAGATGTCTTCCATCCTTGTGAAATTCGGGAGTAGTTGCCATCGGTGAAAAAAATACCTGGAGGTATATGGAGAGCTATTCCTACAGTATAATTGTGATTATTGATTGCATCACGAGATGATTCTAAAATCCATTCAAATTGGCCATAAGGATCTTTGGGGTCTATGTAATTATCATTTTCTTCATCATCATTAGATATCTTGTTTGATTTTGAATGTTTTTTAAGCTCTCTCAAAAAATCAATTTCATCTTCACTTAAATAATCATATTGATCTTTGATATCAATATCTTCATCGTACGAAATTTTTCTATTGTTATAAGCATCTATATCTCTCCAATGACTATATGTAACTGTATTCATAACCAAAAGCCGCAATTTTGCTTCAGGTATATCATAATAATAGTAGCCTCCGCGCTTAAAAGTCCGTTTTTGTTCTTTAACATAATTATCATGCTCAATCTGTTTGATATCTTTTGGATTATATTTCTCATTGTCTTCTTTGATATAATTTCTATCTTTAATTATGTGTGGGCCAATGACATGTTCATAAAGAGATTCAAAATTTTGTTTATCAAATGAAAAATTGCAGCTGCCATAATTTGGAACGTATTCATTATTGCCCAATACAAATAATATAGGAACTTTATCATCGTTATTATTGTATTTGTGATTAAAAGAAATTGATATATTATTAACGACTTCACTGATAAAAGAATGGCTCTGTTCCATTGAATATGGCAAGAAATGTGCAACTGTATCACCACCAAGGAGAACAAAATTTGGTTTTGAACGCCTTGGATTTTGAGGTAAAAATTTCTTTGGATATATTTTTGAATTTATATATCTGAGCATTGAGTGCAACGTTGAGAACGGTAAATCGCATTTATACTGTCCAAAATAAAATGGTCTATTAACGAATCTTTCATCAAATTTACGGCAAAATGAACTCGGGGATGAAGATGCAATATAAAGAGGATCAAGATGAATATCATTAATATAAACAAATTCTAAATCTTTTCCTTTGTCAACAGAATCATGATCATCTTGATAATATATGGTTGCATCTTCGCCCATTTCAATTTCAATATCACTAAAATATAAATGAAAAAGAATATTTGTAATTGAGAATAAGACAAGAGAAATTGAAAAGAATATGATGGTAATCTTATTAACGTACTGGTGGGGAATAAAAGATTTTGTCAAATCACGGCCTGATGAAAGATTTTCGGGATCTGGTTTAAATTGGTTAATCCCTTCTTCGATAATATTCATAATTGCAAAAAATGATCTTTAGGATAATTTTTCGTAGATATGGTAGAGCGAAACTTTTTGTTTTATTATTTGGTCTATTTTTCAAACCTTTTTAAAAATTAAAAAAATTAAATATCTTCATATATAATAATTTTTTATATAGGTAATAAGAATTTATATTGATTATAATCAATATAAATTTTTTTATTATTTTATTAGTATTATGTAATTTAAGTAATACTAGATAATAATTATTTATGGTGTTTTTATAAATATTAATAATAATTGAAAAAGCTGAATTTTTAAGACTTAATAAGCCGGAAATTTGAATGAGTCAAAATTTGAACTTACATATTTCATTTTATTTTCATAGTGATTTTTATTAACTTTCTTAAAAAAACTCAATTTGATATTTTTATAAAAAAAGAAAAAATTGAGAAATTCTCAATTTTATTTAAAAATAAACGGAAGTTGAATCTTTATTTTTAAAGCACTGAAGTTAAAAATAGCTATTTCTATTTTATAATATATTTAATATGTTTATTATATTATGTTCCATTTATATTTGTTTTTATAATTCTAGAATTCATGCTTATTTCGAGATAGTTGTATTATATTAATTTAAATTAATCTCAAAAAAATAATAAAAATAATCATCATTGATTAAACTACCTGTTTTTCGTTAATCTTAATATGTCAGTGTAGATATTGAAGTCAATAAATCTTGAATGTAACTTTAAATCAGCCAATTGATCAAATTCCTAATGAATTGAACCAAAGGGTCATCCAAATTCAAGTTGAAATGATTATGATAAGAAAAAAAAATCAAATCATTTGGCACTAATTAAATAATAGTTTGAACCTGGATAATAGTAGATTTTATTTTAAATAATTGCTTTCTTAGTATTTTGATTAATCTATATATAATCTGATTGAAATTTTATATTTTTTTTTTATCTGTTTAATTAAATTATTTTAGTTGAAATAATTATGAATCATAAATAAATGGAGTTAAAAATATTAAGAATATCAATAATGCCATGTATTTGAAGTTCAAATATTTTCAAATATTCTATATTTCAAAAAGTTAATAAAAACAACAATAATCAATGTTTTTTATACCAACTTTTTGAAAAAGAACGTTAAAAATTAATTTTTAAATTGAATAAAAATGTTTTCATGTCCTAAACTTAAAATATTTTATAATATTATTTTTTGGAATGATGTAAAGTTTTTTAAGATTATTCAAAAGAAAATTTAAAATTAGTATTTAATTTTTTTATTTTTTCAATACTAAAATTTTTTCTTCTGAAATAATGAATTTTTTGAAAAAATAATTTTACATCATCATGGAAACTCCTATAAAAGTTTCACCTCCAGGAAAAATTGGTCCATATGTAATTCGCGAAGAAGTTGGCCGAGGGAAAACATCAATTGTTTACCGAGCTATTGATCAAACAACGCAAGAAAATGTTGCAATAAAAATTGTTCCTAAACAGCAGTTTCGTAATCAAGCTGAAATGTCAAAATTTCAAAATGAGGTTAGTTTGCTTTTTCGTTGTCATCATCCTAATGTTCTCTTCTTAATAAATCTTCTTCAAGATTCACTTAATTTTTACATGGTAACTGAACTTTGTGATCAGGATCTTGAGAAGTTTATTTTATCTAATGGGAAATTGTGTGAGAAGGACGCCAAATTTGTGTTCAAGCAAATTATAGAAGCAATGTCATTTGTGAACGATAAAGGAATTGCTCATCGAGATGTCAAACTAGAAAATGTTCTTATTGATTTAAAAAATAATGGAAGGATTGTTCTTTCAGACTTTGGATTTTCTCTTCTTGCACAGGATAAAGCTTCATCTCATGTAAAATGTGGAACTATCGCATATATTGCTCCTGAAGTTTTAAATGGTGATCAATATAATCCTTTTTTAAGTGATGTTTGGAGTGCAGGAATTCTTTTATACGCATTAATCACACAAACATTTCCATGGCCAACAACAAGTGAAGAAGATATGGTTAAGCATATACAAGCACGTAAAATTAGTTTTCCTGACTATTTATCAAAAGAGGTTATAGATTTAATTAATCAAATGACTAATATTATACCTTCCAAAAGGCCTTCTTTTAAGAAAATAATGCATCATCAATGGGTAAGTGATATAAATCTACCTGTAATAGAATCAAAAAACATGCTTCGAAGTCAGCCAAATTTCTATTCAATTCGAGAAGTATTCAGATCAAACTTTAATCAAAGAGTTGTTTTTAACAGAAATATTCATCCTGTTTCTTCATGTTTTTACAGCAAAAAAATGCCAGAAGGCAATGAAATGAAAAGTGATGTATTGAATGTTCTTCAAAAAAGTCATCGAAGAGCAAAACTAAAAAATGCTGCTAAAAGAAAAACATTTCCAATGCTTAATGATGATTTGGTGTAACTATTCAATAGTATTTAATTTACATTTTTTTTTCTGAATTACTTAATGCGTTGTTTTAATTCTATATTTTTCATATTATACTAAATTAAGGTGAAATATAATTCTTTGAATAATGTTTTATCATTGAATAAAGTAACATATAGATCATTTTTTATTTAAAGATCAATTTTGGAATTATTTAAATAAAACAAAATTAAAAACTCCCAGTTTTTTTAGAAAAATGGAGACACGATGGCCGAGTGGTTAAGGCGTGGGATTAGAGTCCCCATGGGTTTATCCCGCATCAGTTCGAATCTGGTTCGTGTCGTTTTTTTTTAACATTCTCTATAATTTGAAAATATTAATAAAAAATCAAAATTAGCCTGATGTATTCCTTCCAGAATGAATTAAATATTGTAGCATGCTTATTAGGATATTTTCATAAATGCTTTCCCTAATGAATACGAAATCTATTTAAATGATTTCATCTTACAACTTTTATAAAATTATGCAAAATTCATGAAAAATATCCTAATAAGCATGCTACAATGTTTTCCTGAAATTGATTTCCAGGAAATTTCAACGGTATTCAAATTTTTTCCAGAGAAATTAAGGGGAATCGTATTTTTCTACCACTCTTTTTGAAAACTTTTTAATAAATCACTTTTTGAAAACTGATTAATCTGCACCACAAGAAAATTTTTGAGGCATATTACTTCCAAAAGCAATGAGCAATTAATAAGGTGAAATCTGAAAAAAGTTGAACAGCAATATCGAATCATTCTCAAAATATTATTAAAAATATCTCAGCAATCGGCAAAATACTAAGCAAGTTTACAATACCTAATATGACATCAGAATCGTGAATAAGAAAAATCCATTAATGACGGGATAATAATGCCTTTTCTTTGTTTATTATTAGTAGTATTAGTAGTTGTTGTCCTGAAGATAATTATAGTGCCCAGAAATCGAAAATAAGCAAACTTTTTGTGAATTTTCGTTTTCCGGGCGCTCACACACGTATATGTTTACCTCTCAAAAAATTTAACAACTTTTTTTAAATTTTGAAATGGGTGGGGAAACTATAAAAATAACGTATTTTAATATTTTTATTTTCTAAATATCTTTTTTGAAAAAGTATTTTCAGTTAAAATACATTATCTGAATATTTAAATAAAGCATTAAAGCAAGATTATCAAAAATATTAGAAAAAATTTCATTTTTTAATACCTACAATAAAAGATAATATTTTTTAGATATCTTAAGGTATTATTATTATGCATGATTAAATAGCATGATTAGTGCTTTTATATTGACTTTATACTTTAAATTTGTGATATTTCAAGCAAAATATGGCAAAAATCAATCTTTTCAATGTCTAAAAACAATATTTCTAAATTTAAAGTAATAATCATTTTTTTGTTACATATAATTAGTAGTATACTTAAATTTAAAAGAAAGCGGCTCGAGCATCCCATTTATAAACTTCGTTAAAATTATGATCATGATATTTCATCATTCAACAATTTAGTGATTTATATACTTTAGTTATTTATTATAAATTTATTTTAATACTTATATAATAGATATAATACCAAATATATACATTTGAATTCAAAATAATAATATTTTGAATAATTGTATGCATATTCAAAATTGAATATTTCAAAGCCTATTCAATTTTCTTTTTTCAATACTAATTATTGAATAGATTTCTCAATATATTAGGGGGTTTTCGAAAAAAATACTTTTTGCTTAAAAAATAAAGTTTTTCCGAAAAAAACTACTTTTTTCAGAAAACGTTTTGAATGATTTTTGATCGTCTGGCCAAATAAATTCACAAAAATGTTTCCAAAAAATCAACTTTTTTCTGAAAAAATGTATTTTTTTGGAAAAAACTTTTTTTTTCGAAAAACCCCTATTAAATATAACGTATCACATTATTAAAAAATAAAATATCTTCATAAATAAATATATATTATTATATAAAATAGTAATTATTATTTTTTATTAATAGATAAAAATATTATACAATATAGTGTTCCTAAAAAATATTGATAAGAAATGAATTCAATAGTTAATCGTCGTTAACAAAAGTTATTTTATTTTTAAAATTTTTAATTTAAAAAGTTAAATTTCTTATCAATATTTTTTCGGCAATTGAAAAAGTTGATTTTTTATTAAAAATTAAAATTAAAATCATACTTGATTGCCTTGCACTTCGAGGCATTGTTTCAATTTCTTTGGAAAAGAATCAATCAAAGAATTGTTTGTTGCTAAACTTAGATTATTCCATATAAAGAATAAAATATGTGTTCAGGAAACATTTGCCATTTCAGCTCCAGGGATTTCAGGAAACATTATTGCTTTAACGCATATGAAATACTTGATTTCATTTGTTAATATTTGTGGTCGGCAAGGTTGTGTTTTTTCTGGTCTCCCTTCATCAATCTATTTAGCTACTGCTTTGACGCAATTTAACGAAATACTTAATGCATCAGCTGTTTTGCTTTTATTAAAATTGTGCGATTGCAGAACCACTTGCGATTAAATTATAGCGTTCGTTTGTATTTTTTGGTAAAGAAAACAAATAAATAAAAGGTCAAAAGATTGACCAACAATTGATTCATAAATTCATGAATAGGTCATTAAATTTGAATGAATTTGAAAGAACTTTTAAAATTCTCTCAAATTATTTTTAAATAAATTTTCTCAATTTTTTCAATGAAACATGAAAATTTCTCTCAAATTTCTTATCAATATTTTTTAGGACCACTATAGTATATCTCATAAAATTTACATGGAATACTTTTTTATTTGCAAATCTTTAAAAATGTCTATATTACAATTTCATTCAGCAGAGAATATCTAATAATAATATATTGATAATTATCTACGATAAATTTTTCTTGACATGATAACAAAAAAAAAATAATATCAAAATTTTTTAAAAATATAAAGATAGAAATAAAAGAATAGGAATGATGAAATGTATCTTTTGAGCAAATCAATAATAACTGGTGATTACAATCCTAACTCTGAGAATAATGTCTGGAATCAGTTGATTAGAGTTACTATTTTAAAAAATAAATGAACTAAAAAAATTAAAGAATGAGATGACTAATTAGCTTTAAAATGTTGAAAAATATTAGACAAAGAATACATTCCCACAAAATCAAAAAATAATATCAAATAGTCAATACCTTGTTATTTATATCGAAATAATACTGCTTTTTTCATCTATATAATAGAATTTTACTGATATAGACAAAAGCTAAGACAAGCAATTGGCATTAAATTTTCCAAACCTTTAAAAATCTCAGTTATTACTCTAATATTTATTAAAATATGGTAAATCATTGTATATAATACTGAAAAAAATTGGTTTTATGACCAATAATTCATGAAAACTAAGTATTTTATACTGATAAATGAAAAAATTTGGGATGAAATGCCAAATTTAGAAATAATTTTAAAAATACCCTATTCTCACGTAACTTCGCCCAAATGTGGTTACATTAAATTACCCTTTTATTCAATTTTAAATTTTAAATTATCTTATAGAAAAAGTTATAATTGTTTGGCCATACATTTCAATGAATGTAAGTATGCTTCCAAGAGTCTATAAAAGGCCAGCATATCATCACCATAATGAAAAACCAGAAAAGATTGCTCCTGTTCTAAATGCTCTTAAGAACTGTAAAAGGGGAGAAATGAGAAAAATAGAAAAGCAAACTTTGATTAGTTATAATACTTTAAAAGACTGGAGAAGAAAACTTCAAAAAGATCCGAGTTATGATCCAACAAAAAAGCAAATAAGAGAATCAACAAGAATTTTTATGCCAGATGAAGAAGATAATATTGCAGAATTTATAAAAGATTATATCATTAAGCCAGGTTACTTTTTTACAGATGATGATTTCAGAGAACTTATCATATCTGAATATTTAAGAAAATACAAAAATTCCGAAGATATAAAGAAATTTAATGCGTCGGATGGTTATATTTTTAATTTCAAAGAAAAGCATAGAATCTCGAGTCGCAAATGCCATATAAGAAGAAGACCTGAAAATGGAACTTTTGAAGAAGAGTTTGTAAATCAAGTAGAAAATTTAAAACAAACAAATGATAATGATTTTATTATAAACATTGATGAGACAAGCTGGGAACTATTCCCTAACAATCTTTTGGTTTGGCAATGTAAAAATGAAGATCATGCAGTATGTTATATGAACAAGGCCAATCCAAAAGATTGCATGACTGTTATTGCTGGCGTTACTGCTTCGGGAACAAAACTTCCACTCATGTTTATTGCAAAGGGAACAACAGAAAGGTGCGAAAACTCACAAATTGGAGATGTCTCCCCACATTGGAGTTATCACTCCGAGACAGGATGGGTAACTGAAGAGGTTTTTTTACATTATTTGAAAATATTGAGAGAACACTATGGAGGTGTTGATGGTCCAAAATTGCATTTAATCCTTGATGTCTATCCGTCACACAGGACTGAAGACATCAAGAATTTTGCAGTTGGTCTAAATATGGATCTTTTGTTTGTGCCTGCTGGTAGAACAGACGAGTTTCAACCCTTAGACAGAGCAGTTTTTGGTTCTTTGAAGTCCATGGCCCGTAGACTATTTAGACTTCGAGTGAGCCAAGATAGAAATGTCATTAGAAAAAAGAGCGATGCAGTGGAAGATATGATCTGCGCCTGAGAACGACTCCCTACTCATGTTATTGAAAAAGGTTGGACATTTAATGAATAATCTTTCACTACATCCAAGAATGATGTTATTCTTTTTCTTTGTTTTGGTTATCAAATTTGATATCGTTATAAGATGATGCACAACAAGTTACTGCTGCAACTTTATCAGGTGTGAATATTGTTACTCTTTTGTATTCAAGAATGATGTTATTCTTTTCATTCTTTGTTTTGGTTATCAAATTTGATATCGTTATAAGATGATGCACAACAAGTTACTGCTGCAACTTTATCAGGTGTGAATATTGTTACTCTTTTGTATTCAAGAATGATGTTATTCTTTTCATTCTTTGTTTTGGTTATCAAATTTGATATCGTTATAAGATGATGCACAACAAGTTACTGCTGCAACTTTATCAGGTGTGAATATTGTTACTCTTTTGTATTCAAGAATGATGTTATTCTTTTCATTCTTTGTTTTGGTTATCAAATTTGATATCGTTATAAGATATTGCGTTCCAATAAATTATCGATCCAAACTCTTCCCATCAATAATATATTAGTTTTATTATTATTATTATTGTTAAAATGATTCAAAAATCATTTTAACTTAATGATGTGGAGATATTGTCATTCTATCAAATTAAAATTTTTGTATCAAAATTATTGGCTTCAGACAATAGATTTTTTTGAGACGATTTTTGTCAATAGACTAACAATAGCATTCAAAAACTAATTTATCGCTAAAAACTTAAGTTTTTACATTGAAAAGCATTATTTTTTACTGATTATGATTTATGTTTTCCAATGAAACATATATTTTTACCTTGTTAAAAAATTGAAATAATGATGATTTGATTTGATTACTGTTGAAAGGCAAAAATAATTTCGTGCTCAATTTTAATAAAAATTCAAATGCAGAAACAATTTCGTTCTCTTTTTATAAATAATTTATCATGAATATTTTATAAACGCCAAAATTTAAAATAGATCCCAACAACTAAATGTAAATATTGAATAATTTTGTCTTAAATGTCATCCAAATTTAGAATCAATTTTATTCATAATTATTATTCATCAATTAAAATTCATACGATAAAAATTCAATGCAAATGATAAATTTCTTTATGATTAGACAAATTCATACGATAAAAATTCAATGCAAATGATAAATTTCTTTATGATTAGACAAATTCATACGATAAAAATTCAATGCAAATGATAAATTTCTTTATGATTAGACAAATTCATACGATAAAAATTCAATGCAAATGATAAATTTCTTTATGATTAGACAAATTCATACGATAAAAATTCAATGCAAATGATAAATTTCTTTATGATTAGACAAATTCATACGATAAAAATTCAATGCAAATGATAAATTTCTTTATGATTAGACAAATTCATACGATAAAAATTCAATGCAAATGATAAATTTCTTTATGATTAGTCATTTGATTCCATAAGAAACTGTTTGAATTTTTCTTTATTACAAAAGATCGCTGTTTTCTGCTTTTTTTCGATTTCAAAGAAGTATTTTATCTTTATTGTCGGATTTTATGCAATATATGTTCATCTTAATAATTATTTAAATTAAGTGAACTTAATTTTGGAAAATACAAAGTTAAAACGCGCATTTTTAATAATTATTTAGTCTTATTAATATTCATTTTTTCAGAAAAGTTTGATTATGTCCAATTTTAATTATTTAATTATCTTCTTTAGATTTAAGTAATCTTTAAATTGTGCATAATATTTCAGCATTCTGATCATTATTACAATTTTAATGTTTACTCATTTTCAATTTAATAGTAAAAATCTCATTTCGCAAATGCAAAAAATCAATCAAAATCCAAATCATTGTTGAATCGATTTATACTTTTATACTGAAAACAAATGCATATAAAATTAAGTTCTACGTTCATTTGTTTCGTCATCATTTTTGAAATTATATGCAATTTTATCCAACATTTATCAGAATCAGTATTTCTCAACCAAACATTTTAATCTACAATTAAATAAACTTTTTATAACCACAGAAAATTTACTTGAAAAATTAACAAGTAGCGCAATATGAACATTATATTTTGAATGAAAAAACAAAGTGAACCGTAAAAAATAAATAAATGATGAGTAATGACAAATGTTAAAAAAATTGCATATAAAGAATTTCGATAGCTTTTACCTTTTTAGAATATAATAAAATAATTAAATATTTACCATCTTCCTTTTTATTCATATTTTAATTATTAATAAAGCCTTAGATGTTATTAATATTTTTTTATTTATTTGTAGAAATTTCTTTTTATTCTTTAAATAAAACGAATTTTTTATAAAAAGCTATATAAACTTTTTAAAATAGCTCATAGAATTCTTCTCAAATTTTATGAAAAGGGTAATTTAATGTAACCACATTTGGGCGAAGTTACGTGAGAATTGGGTATATGATTATATGTTTGTATAAATACAAAATTAAAATAAATACTATTAATATGGCTTTAATTATTCAAATGATATCTAATATTTAGAAAGAAAACTTAATTTTATTTTTACCATTTTTACAATAAACATATAAAATATCAAATTCAGTATATTGATAATAAAATAAATAGTATTAGCTCAAAATTTCAATTATATATTTTTTTGTACACTCAGAAAAATTGAGAACATTTTTGCAATCTTTAATATATAAATATAGCTTGGATGGTGTAACAAATTTTAATAATATTGTGTATTATCAATAGTTATTATGTATTGAATTTAAATATTTATTATTAAGCATATTCATCATTATATGGTTTTCTTTGAGTTTCCACGCCCATATTTTGAATGATTTTCAAAGCTTTAATTAAAGAAAGAAGATATTAGATGTGATAATGAAGAAATTAATTGGGTATTGCGCCGATTTATTGGCATAATTCTATTAGTTTTAAACTCTTATTAGTTATAACTAATAAATGATCCTTTGAAATTAATAAAAAAAAAAAAAAGAATAATTATTTTCTGACTTGGGGCATATATACTAACCATGCCTACTGTAATTAGTATGATGTCTTTGTTCACTTCTTTGTTAAAGCTTTTATTTGTTAATCAAACATAAGTTCTGTAAATGATCCTTTGAAAGAAGAGAAAAAACCTCAATGCGACTTGGGTCAAATCTGAAAAAGCTGATATTAAAGATTGTTTAGTCTTAATCATTAAACAGCGCTATTAAAATAAATATAAAAATATTATTTATATAAGCAATAAGCAAAAATGCAAGACAATTTTTATTTTCCTCCTATAAAATCTGGGTGGAGTTTATTTTCGTGCGGGGGATTTTGTCAGTATCCTTAAAAAAGAACTAAACATTAAATAAAATTGAAAATAAAAGCCAAACAACAGAATCCTTTTTATTTCCGATTTCTCGTAGCAAAAGGATCAACATCTTTCTTCTGTTTCTTCTTTCCTTGGTGCTTTTGTTGTTGCTGCTGTGAAGAAAATGGATCGGCAGCAATGGTTTGATTAGTTGAGTTTTGCTGATCAGAATTTGCTGAAAAAGGATCTTTAATAGGTGTAGTTCCAAATGGATCGGCACCCGGAGGTTGTTGTGAAGTTTGGGAGGCAAAAGGATCAGATCGGCCCATTGTTGCAAAAGGGTTTTTCTGATTTGAATTCTGCTGTGATTGTGTCTGTTGTACGTTTTGGCTTTGTGATATCGTATTTGAATTTTGCGCAAAAGGATTTGCATTTGCAGGAGTAGTTGAAAAGGGATCGATTCCCCCTGAGCCGCCACCGCCCCTTTGAAATGAAAGGTTTTCACTACTTCTGTTGTTCACGCTTCCTTTTGTGTTAGAATCATTGTTATTAAAAGACGAAGATTGTTGAGCTCCGCTTGATGTGCTATTGATATTTCCAAAAGAGGTGGACCCTCTGTTTACGCCAGTATTGTTTTTCCTACTATTAATTGAGCCGCCATTGTAGCCAAATCCATATCCAAAACTATCTCGCTGCGGCTGTTGGAATTGATCAAAGCTACCATTTCCATTTAATCCATAACCGCGTGGAGAAGGCATTGAATTGGAATTACCAAATTCAAGAGAAACAAGTTCACGGAGATCAATTGGTTCTCTATCATCATTATGATTGCTGCTCGTTAATTCAAGAGCTTTACTAATTAATTCTTCATAAACACGTGATTCAATGTCTTCACCTGTTTTTGATTCATCGATAATTCTGTTTGAAACATCAGAATCAATTTTCAGACCGCGGGCCTTCCTTAAAAATATGTCGGTTTTCTTTTCTCTGCCAGGAAGAGATATCTCAATAATTTGGCCAAATCTATTGACATTCTTTAAAGGTGGCGGTATTAAAGATAGATCTTTGGTTGCACCTATCACAACAATATTAGGATGTAGCAACATCATATCGAGAGCAGCAACAAAAGATAAGTAAAGTCGCTTGTCTGATTTCCCATTTATATATTGATCGCCTATAATTAAATCCAAGTCATCGACAAAAACAATAGATGGTGCTTTTTGTATTGCCATTTCGGCTAATTTACGCATAATACATGAAGCGTCCTCAGCATTTCTTGCTTTAAAATCATAACCTTGAATTCTTTCATAATAAAGAGGAGATTCATTATGTATAGCGTGCGATATCATTGTTTTCCCACAACCAGAAGGAGCTGAAATTAGAATTCCTCTGAAAGTTTGTATGCCCAAAGTATCGTAAATAACAGGGTAAATAAGAGGAAGTTCAATTGCAGCACGAAGATCACGAATCTGAGGTTCAATACCTCCAATATCATCATAGCAAATAGAATCAAATCGAGGTGTGTCTTCAGGTCTTTTCACAGTTTGATTTTTAACAATTATTGTTTCAATATCTCTAACAACTACAAAATTGGTTGGATTGCATCCTAAAACTTTGAATTCGATAATTCTATGAAGCGAGAAAACAGGGATAACAAAATTAGGCGTTAAAGGTAAAGAAGCTAAATTTGCAGAAAATATATCTTGTAAGTTTTCTGTAATTCCATCAACTGTGTCATCTATTGGTGCAAAAGTGACGCATTCAGCAGGAACACATTTCGTAAAAGATTCAACAGTCACTGGTTGGCCAAGATAAACCGATAAATTGATTCTAAGGCATCTGTTCATTTGTATCGACGAAATTGGAAGGTTATTATCTCCTCGAACAGCACTAGCTAATATATATTTGTTTTTTGATTTAATTTTAACAATAGATCCATCTGAAAGAGAAAGAGAATCCATTTTTGACGGATGCAAATAAACATGAAAATCGCTTTGATCTAATAATCTATCTACAATTAGATGTAATTGTTGAACTGGTTGAGACATTATTTCTTTTTCTTTGTCAAAACCGATTTCAATAGACCTTTTCTTATAAAAAAAGTATCGTTAACAATTTTTTAAATTAAATTTTGAATATATAGAATCAAAAAGTTTGGATCAATTTATATGCATTGAAGGAAGTCATGAAATAAATATATTACATTCTTAATAAACCAGTAATTTATTTTATATCAAAAAATACTTATTACGCTAAAAAAAAGTTTTTTCCTAATATAAATATATGGATATTGGTCTTTTATTTTCAATATTATTTGAGAATAGTTCAAAATATTGTGAGATTAAAAATTAGCTTATTGAGGAGTTCAAAAACCATCATTTCATGAAATCTTCATTTTAAAAAAAAGCTTTTTATATGAAATAAATCTTTTTCCATTGAAAAACTTATGATTTATTATTTTTTGTAATCGATATTTTCGATTTGAAAAAAGTATAAATTATAAAAAAGTTAAATTTAAAGGAAGTGTACTTGTAACGGGTCACTATTATCAGTAATTTTGTTGTAAGATGTTCTTCATTACAAATGTTGGCTCTTTTTATATTCTTTATTTCAAAAAGTTGTAATCAAATTGAAAATATTCAAAACCTTTTGAATCTTAGGAAGATCGTTGATAATTTTCTCATGGACGTTTATTAAATTAGTAATATATTTTGCAATGAGTAATTATTCAAAGAAAGCTCAGCAAGACCAAACAATTTTTACTCTTATGGATTCTCAACTTATAAATAAACAACCGTATACTGATTTATCAAACTTTCTCTCGTCTCACAAAAAACATCAATCCAATTATACACCCGAAGAATTCGAAGAAGCCCAAACGCTTACCAATCAACTTGTTAAATCAGTTTGTCAATTTTTATTGGGAAAAGGTGAGTCTAATGTTCTTCAGCTACTTAATCAATCTTTATCACTTTACCCATCGGTTTCAAACAAAAATTCGAATAGGCAAAAAGATCCACTTAGTCCGCATGGTGCTTTAAATCATCAATTTGACGATTCTGATTTCGAGAATAATAAAAATGATTCTGAGCGCAATGATGACGATGATGATATAATTGACCGAATTGCTGAGCAACTTAAGATCGAAACGCCAACAACAGAAGAAAATCTTGTTGATACAATTTCAAACAAACTCAATCAAGCTGAAAAGCTTAAAGCAAATTTAATTAAAACTTTTGGTTTGCCAAAAGGCACCCAAGAAAAAGGCATTATCAGTGCTCTTAATGAAAAGTTCGGTGAAAATAATCAATATAATTCATCAGATGAAAATCTTCGTATTCAATTATCTCAATTATCAAAAGAGCTCGCAGACGCTCAGAAGCAAATGCATTCTCTTCGTTCAAATGAGCAACAAAAAAATTTAACTATCCTTGAATTGCAAAACAAAATCACTGAACTTCAAAATACTGAAATTATGAATGATATCAGTGCTGAAATTGTTGATAATAAAATTGATTTAGCACGTTACAAGAATGATATTACAACATTAAAGAGCGAAAATGCCAAATTAATCAAATTCAAAACAAAGGCCCAAAAGAAAAACGCCGAGCTTCAAAGAATTCTGAAAGGATATCAAGACAAAATAAAAGCTTTAGCTCAAAGGAACGAAGATCTACAAAAGGAAATTAGTGATCAAAAAGAAAAAGATCAACTTGATGATCTCCAATCGAATTCTGAAATCGATAAGAAAGATGATCTTCAATTCCCATTTGACCAATTGCTCGATCAATATGAAAAGCAATCTAAAGAAATTTATGAAGAATCAGCACTTAGAATGGAACTCTTGGATTCTGTTCAAAAATTGATGTCAATCAACACAATTCTTGACCAAAAACTTCAACAAGCAACAACTCGCATAAATGAACTTGAAAGTATACGTGATAACATGTTCAAAGAACAAGCCGAAATCAAGCAGCAGTTAATGTCTCGATCCATAGGAAACTTAGAAGGAACAGAAAATGGATTAAATTCTGATAACTTAAATAATGATTCATCAATTTCTAATGAATCTAAAGAAACGGTTGATGAATCTCTCATCGAACATCTAAAAGAAATCATCCAATCTGCAAATGATTCACTCAGAGATACATTGTCAGGAATAGTTGAAAACCCTGATTTCACAATTTCAAAGCGTGTTCTTTCTGTTGTTTCAACTTTAGTTAATTCTATCCAACATGCAGAATCATATGATGAAAATCCTGAAGTTTTGGAGCAAAGAAATCAACTTCTACTAAGTACTGTTAGTAGTCTGATGCAATTTTTCAACGATATGATCAGATCGCAAGAAATTCGAAGCTGGGCATTTACCCAATATTCCTTTGAAGAATCGAAGACATTATTGATATCTCAAGTTCAGTCAATTCAGCAATTTATGAAAGAAAATTGTATTCAATACCTTGAAAATGAAAATACTATTTTGAGTTCATTTGTAGAAAGAAATGATCCATTACAACTCGAACAATCAATCAAACGTATACTAACGCCATATGAAAAAGTAAGAACAAATGAAGGAAAAGATCTTTTAATTCTTTTACATCAATCCTTAGCTGCTGGTCTTCTCCTTCAAGCTTATGCAACTCAAGTTACACAGCAATGGTCAACCCAAGATGATGAGAAAAAAGAACTTCAAGCTCGTATTGATGAGCTTGAAAGAGCCAATGAGCAATATGCTGATGAGTTAAGAGAAGAGATTGAGAAAACACAACAGGATATTGAAAGATATCGCCAATCTCAAAATCAAAGGCCACAACTCCAGATTTCATATACTGCTGAAGATGATCAAAATGTTGCCACCTCAACATTAGACAGTAGTCTCGTTTCACAAAATACTGATGATGATGAATATGTCAAAAAACTCGAAGAAAAATTAAATAAAAATAAAAAGAAACTAGAAAAATATAAGAACGCCGTCAAAAGCCTTAAGTCAATTCTTCGATCTGAAGTTGAAAAAGGAAATCTCTCAAACTCTGTTCTTGATAACTTGAAGAGTTTGGACGAAGTTGAGCCAATTAGTGATGAACAATATGTTCACAATCTTGAAAACGCGCTACAAAAATATGGAAATGAGCAAAAAGAAAAGTCAGCTAATTTGAATGAAGATGAAGATGATAAAAACCTTAATGAAAAAACTGAAACAAACCTTAAAGATACTGAGGATACTGAATTTCATTCCAAAGCCAATAATGATAAAGAAACAATTGAAGCATTAACAAATGAAAATGAACATCTTAAAGAACAGCTCAAAAAGGTTCACCAAAAAGCAGTAGACAAAATATCAATGATGCAAGATGCTTTCAAGAAATCACGTGCCTCAATGAAACAAAAGCATAAGAAGACTAAGTATGCTCTTATTCAACAAAATAAAGATTTGGCTAATTCATTAGAGAAATCTGCCAAAAAGCAAGAAGAAGCAGAAAGGAAATGCAAAGAAGCTACCCAAGAGCTTAGCGATATAAGACAAAAGAACAGGCAATTACAAATTGACAATAAACTTGCAAATGCAAAACTAATCAGTCGCAATGAAGAAATTAAACGAGAAAAATCCATTGCAGATTCACAATGGAAATTAAGGCAATACAATCTAGAAGCTAGTACACAAAATCAAATCGACAAGCATCGTCGCGAGGTTGATGAGAAATTATCTCAATTCCTTATTTCAGTTTGCCAATTATTCCGCAAATATGTTGATGTCAATCAGACAATTAATTGTGACAATGTCCTTTCAATTCTTTCAGATGTTGCTGAAAAACTCGATAAATATACTAAGCAAGCTTATGAATTTGAAAAAGTTAATGATGTTATCAATTTCAAATCCGGTGAAGATCCATCAAAGAAGATTGATCAACTTGTCAAGGAGAATAGAAAACTCACTTCGCAAGTTCGAAACTTATCCTCTGAAAATGGAGAACTTAAAAAGAAGATCAAAAATAAAGACGATGCAATCATTTCAAGAGCTCCTGCTAAAGATTGGGAAGAATGGGCAATTCCTCTTTATCGAAAAGTTACAAATAGCAAAGCAACAAAGCCTACTTCATATATATTAAGGAAAGGAATTGAAAATGCTCTCCAACAAGCTTTAGATAACAATAATGATAATCTTCAAGCTCCTTCATCAAATTGGCCTAATACAGTTTCGTATAACAGCGAAAATGGTCAAGGTGAAAGTGTTTCCATCTTTCACCTTACAATTTTGACAGTAGCTGCAATTCGTCTTCAGAAAATGATTAATTCGTTTAAATCGAACCAAGATCTTTCAAAAACAAAGTTTAAAGCATCTGAAACACATTTTTCTGGACCTCCTGTTAGTCAAAAATTTGTGAGAAATCCGTATGAAACTCAAAATGAAATGTAAAAAAAAGCAAGTGTTGGATTGTTCTTTTCTGCTTTATTTATTTCGAATTTTAAAGTTTTTTAAATTAATATAAATAAAAAATTAAAAATATTAATATAGCATATTTTCAAAAAACTTTTTTTCGGAAATCGTAATCGCCCGTGGCGGTTTAGGTCAATATTGACCTTATATTGTACCATAGAAAAAAAAGTCTGGAACTTTTTTCTATATAAAAAAAAAAAATATAAACGGAATATTTTTTTATTGTCTAAAATCGATATTATTATGAGCCTTGGCTTATAAACAAGAAAGGACAAATATTTTATATACTAATAAAAGTTCTATTGATTACTTTATAACAGAGAAAATCAAAATTTTAATCTAAATATGATATGAATATTTTATATTGTGTAAACAAATGCACAATCCAAAGGCTTAAAAATAAATATGAAACCGTATTACTCGAAATTAATTAACTACCTCTTAACTTTAAAAGTATATGATTTCCAATATCAATGATATTGGCGAAAAGTTGGAATTTACGTAATTATATACATCAAAATAATAAAATGATGGTGTTAAAAATATTTGCGCTTTCTTGTTTATATGCGAATGCTCATAATAATATTTTTTTTTGCTTTTGAGAATGATTAATTCATGTTTTATCACGGTGTTGCTTACTTTTTTTTTAAGAAAAAAGTTGTTTTTCCATCGATTATTCTTGTATTTCAAATGAAATGGAAATCATTTATATGAAATATTCCTATTCAATTTTCAATGAGTAAATAAATGATGAAAAAATTAAATTATAGGCATGTTATTTCATTATTTGAAGGGTTTTTTGGTTTTTAATTAAATATTTTTATGTGTTCTTTATTATGAAATTAGAATTAAACGAACAATTTTTAGAGCACATTATTATTATCTTGCAATTGTAAAGCAATGATGAAGTTTGTTGTTGCATGTATCATATGTACAATTAAAAACTCAAAATATGCAAAATATTGAAAGCAGAAGCTAGATAATAATATAATTTATAGGGTGATTTATTGAATATACGATCGAAAATATATTTGTTTAATTTTGTATTGAAAAATGTGGAAGTGAAAAAAATTTGAAAAATGAAGAGCCTTTCAATTTTATTCAATTTTGATATTATTCAATTTGATTAGATCAAATATATTTTATAAATGTATTTTTCCCCAATCAAATTTATAATAGGGCTTTTTGCAACGCTAGTTTTGCAGCATTTATTTTTTATGATTGTTTCTGGTAATGCCCCTCCAATCAAACAACCACTTGATTTTACATTCGATAGTAAAAGCACTTATAACCTTCTTCAATTAATATCTCAAGCCCCAAGATTTATAGGAAATAGTCATTACAATAAAACAATTAATACTCTTTTCAAAGTGCTTACTGAACTATCCTCTAATTCTAGAAATAATATTTCATTAAGCTTTTCTTTTAATAGCGGTAATTTCACAGCATTTTCTGATAATAATATACTTCATTTTCAAAGTGATATTCGATCTATTGTCATCACTCTCAATCATTCCAATCTCACCAAACCACCACTAATATTATCTGCTCATATTGACTCACATGCCATCACATCTGGTGCATATGATGATGCTATTAATGTTGCTCTTATGTATGGTATAGCTGATTCAATTCTTAAATCAAATTATCCAATTAAGCAGCCAATAGTTTTTATTTTCCTCGGTTCCGAAGAAATGGGTCTTCATGGTTCACAACTTTATATGCGTGATCATCCAGGACAAAAAGGAAATGTTTTAAATCTTGAATCATTAGGAACAGGACGGCCGTTTGGATTGATTTGGAAAGCAAGTAAATCTTCTTCCGTTGTAAAGGCCTTTGCCAAAACGCATGGTGCCCTTATTGCAACATTTTTCTCTGATGTTACTCGATTAAATCTTCTTAAATCACGATCAGATATCGAAATATATGATAAATTTGGTTTATCAGGAGCACAAACTGTTTTCTTTGGCAACCCTACTTTATACCACACAGCATTGGATCAAGGACCTTCAATTCACGATGTTGAGTATGCAGGTGAACTATTGACTCAATTTGTACTAAGTTTTGATGGTGATGAAAATGAAAAAGATGTTGTTGCTTTTGGTTTTTCTCCATTTGTCATAATAATAGATAGATCGTTATACAATACAATAGCATATTCAGCAGCAATATTAGCTATTACAACAGCTTTGTTTCTCACAAATCCAATTTCATCATTTTTATGGGTATTCGGCTGTATTTTCACTGTCGCTTTTTGGTATTTCTTCACTGGTGCACTGATTAATTTTGTGAATCCTCTTAGTTTTGCTTCAGATATTCCATTTTGGTTCAATATCCTCATTATTTCTGGAGCTTTTGCTTTTCTCATTCTTGAGTGTTATGATGATATGCCAAATTTGAAACTATGGAAAGCAGTTCAACTCATTATTGAAGCAGTATTACTAGCACTTATCTGTAATTATGATATCAGTGTTATTTTTATAATTTCCATTGTATTGCATATAATGTTAGCCTTTTTGCCAGATTCGCTTCCATATATTGTCAATCTTCTTTTATCATTGATTTCATTTGTTCCTTTATGTTTTATGTTTTCATTTTTATATCCTATTGTTGTTGGTTATATGGGCCAAGTACCAGGTTTCAAAGCAACAATTCTGCCCATCGTTCTTATTACATTCTACTGTTTATACTTGTGCTTATCCCTTGTGCCAATTTCACATTCTCAAAGTTTCAATTTTGGAATTCAAAATAAGACTGGAATTCAAGTTATTCTCGTTCTTGTTATCACAGGTATCTTTATGGTAGTCTGTATGAAACCAAAACCATACTCTCTCACATATCCATTACTTGTCTCACAATCCGAATATATATATGAAAATTTATCAGCAACAATTTCGATGTTCCCTGTCAGTGGAGAACGTGGGATAAATGGTATCGATTCTGGATTTACTTACACTCGTGATATTTCAATAAATAATGATTTTGCAAGAATTGATACAAGAGGGCCAGCGTTTGTTCAATTTATTAAAAAAGTTAAATTACCAAAATGGGTTAATGAATGGCCTCAATTTGAATTCATAGATAAATTTGATTCGTCTGATTCATATAGAAAAGTCACTTTCAATGTCCTTGGAAATTTAACTGTCAATGATTTTGAGTCTGTAGTATTAGTACCGCATTGCCATAATGATCATTGTATAAAGTCAGTTAACCATTTTACAAATATTTCTTACCGAGTTGATGATGATGGTAATAATATTTGTATTCTTAGATTCTCTCCTGTATGTACTGGCTTTTCTGCTGATATCATTTTAGATACTCAAAATAAAGTAACTTTTGACGTCTTATTCACAACTTCAAAGATAACCCAAGAAAGATATAGATTCAGACGATTCTTCAAATCTTTCATTCAACCATATGCAAAATCATATTATGTTTCTGATACTGTGTTATTTAGCACTCGATCGATATAAATTTATTATAAAAAAGCAACATTGATTTTTTCATTTCCTTTTTTTTAAATACATTCATTTTATTAATCTTCAACAAAATATTCATTTAATGGCAGAAACATATCTGATCATTAAATACATAATGATCAATTCAGCATGTTCACCATAACGAATAAAAATTTGAACAAAAAAATAAAATAAAGGAGAGAATTTATAATAATAAAAAAAGTTTACTCTGCATTGAATTTAGCAACAGCTTTAGTTCCTTCTGAAACGGCGTGTTTAGCAAGATCACCTGGAAGAACAAGACGAACGGCAGTTTGAATTTCTCTTGAACCAAGAGTGTTACGGTCGTTCATGTCAACTAAGCGTGCACCTTCTTGTGCAATACGTTCGAAGATATCTGTAACAAATGAGTTCATAACCATCATAGCTTTATTAGAAATACCAATATCTGGGTGAACTTGTTTAAGGACTTTGAAAATGTATGAAGAGAATGTTTCGCTCCTCTTCTTATGACGAAGCTTCTTATCTTTGGCAGCTCCTTCAGCGGCTTCTCCTTCGGCGGCTGGCTTCTTTTCTGTTGGTGTTTTTGATGCTGGTTTTTTGCTGGACATTATTAATTTAATGAAGTGAATCTCATCTAAAAAGGCGGGAAATATTTCAATATTATGTCTTTTTATTCCCTAAATTTTTGATTGGAAAGTATTGAGCTCATTGCGCCAAAACAATAGATGACATTTTATACCAAAAAAATTCAAATGAATAGCTTACTTAACGTATTTTAACGTACGAATCAACCCAAAAATTAACACTTTGCAAAATTCGAATATTAAAAAATATAATGTTGAACATCAACCTTTTTTTGAATTTATTCGATCTTTTAAATTAAAATAAATAATAATAAAACAGTAATCCAAATTGAGCCAATGATTATTTTATAATATTTAAAATTTAAAATATTTTTTCTTTTTAACATTTGTTTTGTGCATTTTTTTGCTCCTTTGTTTTTAATATTTCATAGAAATTAGATCCAGCAGCCAAAGAAATTATTGATTCATTGGTTTAGCCACATTAACGATTAGTTGCATTAACTGAATCGTTTCTGGCTTTTGCATAAGTTGTAATAAATCTACAACATTCATGCTTGTATGCTGCTGTAAATTTTGAATTTGAGAAATGATATTTGGTTGCTGTGGCGATGGAGGTGATTGTTCCATAGGCATTGGTGAAACCTGAGGTGGTGAAATTGCTTGAGGAGGAGATGGTGGAGGAGGAGGTGGTGGTGGTGGTGGTGGTGGTGGAAGAGGACGTGATGGAGAAGGCGGTGATTGTGCTTCTTGTTGAAATGATAAACGTTGTTGCTTAGATTTTGAATTAGAATTAGGTGAAAAATAAGGTGACTTCTGTGTTGAATCTTTGTTTATGACACTTAAAAAGTATTGTCCATATTGAGAAACTTTTTCTTTTGTAAAACCTTTGATTACTGATAGATCAGATAGATCATTTGGTCTGTTATGAGCCATTTGAACGAGTACATCTTTTTTAACAATTTCATTTACTTGCTTCTTTTCTATTTGAGCAATTCGTTGTCTTGCCGAATAAAGAGCATCATAAAGTTCTTTTTCGCTTGGCTGTTGTGATGTATCATTTGTTTTATTAAATGAACGTGCTGGCAATGAAGCCAGTGAAGGTTTTGGATATGATGCTGATAAGGAAGATTTTACTGGAGAAGTTACAGAACTGCTAGCTATACGATCAACAATTATTTTATTTTCATTTGATCTTAAGAAACTGTTTATTTGAGGCCCTGGAGCCCAATAAAGAATAATTCCATGAGCCGTTTTTCTTTTTTTTTCTACAATAATTTTTTGCTCAGATAATTTGGATAATATAGTGTGTAAAATTGATTGATTTTTTCCTTTTAATTCAGATCCTAATCCTGCCTCTTCTAAATTATCATCACCACATTTGCTAATTTTGGATGCCTTGCAGCCAGTGTAAACGTCAACAACATGATTACTTGTTGGGTATGGAGCTGTTTTTCTTTTTTTACTTATTTTTTCAATAATCCGTGCAACATTCTTAGCATGATCAGTCACATCAGCTTGGACGACATGGCATTTTCCGCTGTTAAACCTTTTACAATTATCACACATTCCATTACAAGCAAAACGATCAATATGTTCGCCAAAGTACTGAAGTATTTTCACTCTTCTGCATTGAACTTCTTCTTTTCCATATTGAGTCATTTCAGAGAGAAGTTTTCTTTCAATATCAATTCGTGTTTGATTCTTCTTGACTCCTGGTTCAATATTTGAAACAAGTCGAAAAACACGCTTATAGTCGCCTAAGTTAAATAATAATAAACAATGTGTTATTTTCCCATCTCGGCCACCACGTCCACTTTCTTGATAATATTCTTCAAGACTTTTTGGCATTGTATGATGGATGACAAAGCGAACATCTGGCTTGTCAATTCCCATTCCAAAAGCATTTGTAGCAACAATAATTTTGGTTTCCCCGTTTGTCCATTTCCTCTGAACGCTATGCCTAAGTTCTGTTGCCATTTGAGCATGATAATTTTCTGCTTTAAAACCAAATTCATTCAAGCATTGTGCAACATCTTCGGTGTCATTTGTGGATAGACAAAAAATGAGGCCAGTTGAATTTTGGTATTTATGAGAAACAATCCAATCATGGATGAATTCGCAGTTCTTCCTGATGTTTCCTTTTTTCTCTGCAACTTCATAGAAAAGATTGTGTCTATTGAATGATTGCTGAAATTTCATGCAGTCTTTAATGCTAAGATTGTTAATAATATCAGTTTTAACAGCATCTGTTGCTGTTGCTGTTAAAGCCATAATTGGAACTTTAGGGAAATCTTCCTTTAATGAATTCAATTCCATGTATTGTGGTCTAAAATCATGTCCCCACTGAGAAACACAATGTGCTTCATCAACAACAAATCTTGTTATTTTCTGTTGATTATATAGCTCGAGTAAAATGCTTCTTAAATGATCAGAAAGCCTCAGCTTTTCAGGAGTAACGTATAAAAAGCGAAGTTGGTCGCTTTTCATTTGATTAATGATCGAATTGTAGGAACTTCTTGTAGTTTCTCCAGATAAATATTCTGCTTTGACATCAATTTCTTTCAATCCTCTGACTTGATCAACAATAAGTGAAATCAATGGTGATACAACAATAGTAAGACCACCTTGAATAACTCCAGTAAGCTGATAACAAAGACTCTTTCCTCCACCGGTTGGCATTAAAACAAAGACATCATAACCTGAAAGAGCTGCATCAATTGCAGATGATTGGACACCTCTAAATGAATTATGTTTAAAAACTCTCTTGTTAACTTCGTTCATTTGTAAAAGCCTTTGTGGATCAATAGGTTTTTTTTGCTCTTCTGGAAATATTTCTTGTACGTCTTCGTCATCTTCAATGTTCTCATCCATATCATCATCGTTGACTTCAATGTAAGTATTTTCATTTGAAACTACTTTTTCGGCTGATTTATTAAATATTTGGTTGTTATAATTGTTATTACTATTTGTGTTGTTAATAAATTCTATATCTTCATCATAATCATCGCTTAAAAAAGAATTTTCTGGTCTTTGATGTAAATCTTGAATATTTTTAACTTCCACTTCATGATCTTGGCTCATATTAGCGCTATTATTAACAATAACATTAATATTATTACTATTATTGTTGTAATTATTATCATTGTCTTCAATATCATCTATATAATTATTATAACTATCATTATTTGTAAAATTGGTTTCATTTGGTTGTATTTGTGTTTGATTTTGATTTGGTTTTGGAATCCTCAAAGGAATTAAGCATGGCTCGTCTTGTATGCTTGCTGTATTTTTTTGAGAAGAAATCAATTGGGTTTCTATGATTTCTATTTGATCAATAATACCTCTCCTTTGCAATTGAAGTTGATTAATTTCTTGTTCTGGATAATTATTGGTTATTTTTCCACTTATTTTATTAGAAAGAATAACTAATTGATTATATAAATCTTGAAGAAAGGTATTTTCGTCAATATCTTCATCATCAAGTAAAAAATTATTTTGATCACAATTTTTGGTATAATTAAATTGATTTATTTCATTTTCTGGTTTCGATTTTAATGGTTGATTTAAGCTAACATATGATTTTGATTGAGTTTGTTGACTATTCTGTATTACTTGACTTGATTCTTTTTTTTTTTGAGAATAATTATTAGTTAATGTATTTTTTGATTTTGATGAGAAAGAATGTTCTTCATCTTCTGATTGAAATTTAGAACCTTTAGAATATTTGACTTTTTGATTTGATTGATATGTTTTCTCAAAGTCAACTTCTTCATTAATTGGTACAGAGTTAAAACTATATATAAATCCAGATTTAATTAAAGAGTCAAGGACCTCATCATCACCAAAAATACTGTTTTCAAGTTCTAATCGGTTCTGAATCATAAGAAAACTATCTTCCTTTTTCACCAAAGTGAAGTTCCTTCATCATTTGAAAATGTGAAATAAACTATTGAATATTTTTATTATATATCTGTAAATATCTTATGAAGCATCAATGAATGAGCATTTGTAAAATAAAATTTATAGCTATAAGATGTTTATTTTTATGTTTTAATATTTTATATTGATAATCCAAAATTGTTAATGTTATACGTATTTAAGTACATTCTATTTTGAATCAAATATAGTTCAGTTTTTATATCTTTGGCTTCATTATGTATTTGTTCTGAATTATCAATTTCACAAGGCAATCATTGATTCATTTCATACTTTCTTTTAACATATCAGTTATATATTCTTTACTTTCACAAATTGATATACATGATATTTGTGCAGTAACACGATTTCTTTATTTATTGGGAATTAATAATACAGATATATCAGAAGTTCATAAGTATTTATGGTGATGGAGCAATAACTCTAAGAACTGTAAAGAGATATACTGAATCAATTGAAAACGGTTCTTTTTCAGTTTTTGATATAATTCGTTAAGGATAGTAAAAAGAAATTGAATATATTGAACTAGTCAAGGAATCCATGCAAGAAAATCCATATGATTGCCTTATACAATGTGCAAAACATATTGGAATAGATAAGAAAGCAGATTGCTCAATTTTAAAAAATGATATTCATATTCACAAAATTAACTTCAAATGGATTCAATATCAATTGTCTGAAGAAAAAAAAGAAGAACGAGTGGAAATTGCAATCATTCTGCTATACTTTCTTAGTAAATCATCAATACAAATAATGAACAAGGATTGTCGCAAGATAAGAGAAGAATATAATTATTTATTAAAATAGCCTTTTTCCATTAAAATTGAACCATTGATGTTGTTTCACGATCAAAATCATTTTAGAAACATTCATCAATAGTATAATTTGATGTAATGATAATCGGTTTAGGATGAATTGTCATTGAACCGCCTTTAAATTCGGCTTTAAGCCGAAAATGATCAACCCAAATAAGCTCTTTCAGGATCAATATACTTAATGATAAAAACAGGTTCATAATTATAACCATCCCACCTCTTGTTTGTTTCTTTTGTATAAAAAGAACCAAAATTCTCAATTGCAATTTTAAAGACATAAGTTGATTTTCCACCACCATTACAACCATAATGCCATTCTCCTAAAAGTTCTTCATCATAAGGAATTCCTTATAAAGAAGATTTAAATGATTTGAAAAATTATAATAACAGATTTATTGTTGACTGAAAGGACCCACAATCATTTCTTTTAGTTAATGATCGTCTGTTAGTGATCGACTGTTATCGGTTCGTTGTTAAGAGATGAATCGTTATATGATGGTCGAAGTGTATCGAAAATGGATCAAAAACGTATCGAAATCGACTTGTTAATAAAAGGGGGAGATATCGGGTTAATTCTAACCCATTAACCAATGATGTGATTCATGAGTGATTCTGATCGATTTCGATAATGATATGTAATCGATAATGATGTATCCGATAAGATGTACTCGACCAGATATATCCGCATGTGATGATGTATTCGATAAGATGTATCCGCATATGTTGCATCCGCATGTGTTGTTATCGATAAGTTATATCCGCGTGTGATGTACCTGTATATGATGTATCCGATGATGTGTATTCGATAAGATGTATCCGATGATGTGTACTCGATAAGATGTATCTGTATATGATGTACTCTCATATGTTGTATCTGTATATGTTGTATCCGCATATGATGTAATCGACAAGATGTATCCGCATGTGATGATGTATCTGCATAAGATGTACTCGATAAGATGTATCCGCATATGTTGCATCCGCATGTGTTGTTATCGATAAGTTATATCCGCATATGTTGTATCTATATATGACGTACTCGTTAATGTGTATCCGCATATGTTGCATCCGCATATGATGTATACGCATATGATGTATCTGTATATGATGTAATAGATAATGTGTATCCGTATATGTTGTATCCGCATATGGTGTATCCGATAAGTTATATCCATATGTGATGTATCCGCATAAGATATATCCGCATATGTTGCGATCGATAATGATGTATCTGTTTATGTTGTATCTGTATATGTTGTATCTGTATATGATGTATCCGCATATGATGTATCTGTTTATGTTGCATCCGCATATGTTGTGATCGATAATGATGTATCCGCATATGATGAACCATCCATTTATATTTGTATTCGATTCGACTGTTACCGATCAAAAATAGATATGTTACCAATGGAGTGATTCACTTAGTATTTGGATTGTATTCTAGTGACATACTTAAATGTTTTGGTATGTGGATCATAGTATCTGGACTTGTATGTGTATGAGTCACTCTCTTCTGGTTTGGTAGTACTCTGTCGTGGAACTGTTCGTGATACATTACAGAGCTTACCATTACGTTTGGTGAATCGTTTTGTCGATTGAGGTATATCTTCATTAAGTGTTCTACTGTCGAACTTACTAGCATTTGGATTACGACGAAACAGAGTGTTGAGGGTCTTGTAATCTTGTTTGGTTGTTAACTCGGTGATAGCTCGTTTAAGTACTGATAAGTCATCGGTAGTGTATAACTCTTCGAGAGTTGGTTGTCCATTGTATGGAGTTTGCTTTGCAAATGATGTGTTCTTGTTCTTACTCATTTCGATGGAATTAAACTTACACAGATAACGCATAAATGTTAATTTCGAATCTATAATTAGCTAGCTGTGTTGGTATAGTTGTTGGATCATGAAGTGCATCTCCGGACTTCGGTTGCAGGTGCAAGTTCGATTCGCTGCTATACCTCTTTTCTGTGTAAATTTATATCATATTTGTGATAGAGCCCATAGCGAATTAACACCTATGTGGTAAGCTATTGCTTGTGGTATAGATAACACAGATGCATTTGTCGACAAATGTAATCCTCGTAATGAACGTGTTAAATCACGTTCCCCAACTATAGTAGATGCATATTGTTTCTCTTTATAAGGGATTGGATGTTCGATCCCGGGTTAGTATGTTCATCTCTTATATCGAATGCATGACGCATCTACTATAGTTGGTTTTTGCACCGCGGAGATCATCTTTTTTGGTCTCATCATGTTATAGTTGGATCGTTTACATCAGATGTTATAGTTGGATCGTTCACATCAGATGTTATAGCTGGATCGTTCACATCAGATGTCATAGCTGGATCGTTCACATCAGATGTCATAGCTGGATCGTTCACATCAGATGTCATAGCTGGATCGTTCACATCAGATGTCATAGCTGGATCGTTCACATCAGATGTCATAGCTGGATCGTTTACATCAGATGTTATAGCTGGATCGTTCACATCAGATGTTATAGTTGGATCGTTCACATTCAATGTTATAGTTGGATCGTTCACATTCAATGTTATAGCTGGATCGTTCACGAACAAATCGATATGAAACCAAAAATAAACATCACTTACTCTTCATCGTCAGCGAATTCATCATTTACTCTTTATCAATTCGATCTTACTCATATTCGATGTATAAGCTATCATTCGATCACTAACATAGAGAGTATCATGTCTACTCTCATCCGTTACTAGATTGAACTTCAATGAATTACCGATTTTACTACCTTTCACTAATTCGATGGTTCTCATGCTAGGACTGTAACGATAGACTTGTCTCTCACTCGGACTGAAGAAGAAGACTCGTTTATGGAATGTATGACGATTATGAGAGATGATTCGTTTGACATCAGCTGGCATGATATAGTCAGGAACATCATCACAGGCGAAGTCATCAGCGTAAATGTAGTAGTTAGTAGTCATTTGTATTTAACTAAAAAGGTTAGTTCGATAGGAGTTTGACTATCGTTTACAAGTGATCAGCGGAGACGTAGTTTTGGACCATCAACAGTGTTGTCGCTGACGTGGAAAGTCGACGTACAATGCTTGTAAGGACGGGTGGAGTACGAAGTACGAAACCCTCCTTACTATTTCTACTTTATATGAGATCATTGTTTTTAATAGTAATTTTGCTTTTTTTTAAATGCAAAACTTATTTATTGGGCGTTACTCATTCAAATATTTATTTAAACATATAAATATTCTAATTGACTTGTAAAACCTTATCTACATACACTTTTTTTTTTGATTCAATTACCCAAATTTGAAAAAACACGAAAAAAATCATTCTATAATATTATTCAAACTAATATATTTGTTATAATTCATAATAAAACTTAAAAAAGATTCAAATATTAAATAATGACAAGAAATTAATGCTTTTTTTTTTTTAATTGAATTTTTTTTTCAATCATTATACTTTTTATATCATTGAATATTAAAATAATTATTCAATAATTTATCAATGATATATCTATGTACAAATAATAAATTAATTTTATAATTTATAAATAATGTTAATAGAGTTATTTAATATATATAACTAAAAATTATTTATATTTATTATTTATTTTTATTGAGAAAAAAACTTTCAAATTCTTCTTTTGAATATATTTGAATGTTATCCAAAATTCAATAAGATTTTTTGAAAAGATTATTTTGATTCTATTTAAAATTGAATTGATTATATAGTGTTCCTAAAAAATATTGATAAGAAATGAATTCAATAGTTAATCGTCGTTAACAAAAGTTATTTTATTTTTAAAATTTTTAATTTAAAAAGTTAAATTTCTTATCAATATTTTTTCGGCAATTGAAAAAGTTGATTTTTTATTAAAAATTAAAATTAAAATCTTACTTGATTGCCTTGCACTTCGAGGCATTGTTTCAATTTCTTTGGAAAAGAATCAATCAAAGAATTGTTTGTTGCTAAACTTAGATTATTCCATATAAAGAATAAAATTTGTGTTCAGGAAACATTTGCCATTTCAGCTCCAGGGATTTCAGGAAACATTATTGCTTTAACGCATATGAAATACTTGATTTCATTTGTTAATATTTGTGGTCGGCAAGGTTGTGTTTTTTCTGGTCTCCCTTCATCAATCTATTTAGCTACTGCTTTGACGCAATTTAACGAAATACTTAATGCATCAGCTGTTTTGCTTTTATTAAAATTGTGCGATTGCAGAACCACTTGCGATTAAATTATAGCGTTCGTTTGTATTTTTTGGTAAAGAAAACAAATAAATAAAAGGTCAAAAGATTGACCAACAATTGATTCTTAAATTAATGAATAGGTCATTAAATTTGAATGAATTTGAAAGAAATTTTAAAAATCTCTCAAATTATTTTTAAATAAATTTTCTCAATTTTTTCAATGAAACATGAAAATTTCTCTCAATTTTCTTATCAATATTTTTTAGGACCACTATATTTATTTAAATACAATCAAATAATTCTATAAACATTTCGTGTTCTTTAGAATAAAATTGAATTATTTATATAGTGTTCCTAAAAAATATTGATAAGAAATGAATTCAATAGTTAATCGTCGTTAACAAAAGTTATTTTATTTTTAAAATTTTTAATTTAAAAAGTTAAATTTCTTATCAATATTTTTTCGGCAATTGAAAAAGTTGATTTTTTATTAAAAATTAAAATTAAAATCTTACTTGATTGCCTTGCACTTCGAGGCATTGTTTCAATTTCTTTGGAAAAGAATCAATCAAAGAATTGTTTGTTGCTAAAATTAGATTATTCCATATAAAGAATAAAAATTGTGTTCAGGAAACATTTGCCATTTCAGCTCCAGGGATTTCAAGAAACATTATTGCTTTAACGCATATGAAATACTTGATTTCATTTGTTAATATTTGTGGTCGGCAGGGTTGTGTTTTTTCTGGTCTCCCTTCATCAATCTATTTAGCTACTGCTTTGACGCAATTTAACGAAATACTTAATGCATCAGCTGTTTTGCTTTTATTAAAATTGTGCGATTGCAGAACCACTTGCGATTAAATTATAGCGTTCGTTTGTATTTTTTGGTAAAGAAAACATATAAATAAAAGGTCAAAAGATTGACCAACAATTGATTCATAAATTCATGAATAGGTCATTAAATTTGAATGAATTTGAAAGAAATTTTAAAATTCTCTCAAATTATTTTTAAATAAATTTTCTCAATTTTTTCAATGAAAAATGAAAATTTCTCTCAAATTTCTTATCAATATTTTTTAGGACCACTATAATTATATTTTAATTTAAATATAATAACAACTTAGAAAAGATTTTTTACAATTTAACTCTTTAAAAATATATGTAATCAAATGTTGGAAAAACCGTTTAAAATTGTTTTAACTAATCTATCTTTTTTTATTGATGCAAAATGGCAAAAAAAATGTGGCGGGAAAAAATCTTTCAAAATTCAATTAAATCATAGTGGTATAAAATGACAAAAAAATTGTGAAGAATGTTTTCGGTTTCTATCAAAATATTCATTCAATATTTAAAGGTATAAAATGCCATTGAGCAAAGAAGTACAAAAATAGTAAATATGGCACTTGAATTCAATAGGTGTAAAACGACATAATTCAAAAAAATAATGGAAGAATATAGAATATTTTTCACTTCATTAAATTAATAATGTCCAGCAAAAAGCCAGCATCAAAAACACCAACAGAAAAGAAGCCAGCCGCCGAAGGAGAAGCCGCTGAAGGAGCTGCCAAAGATAAGAAGCTTCGTCATAAGAAGAGGAGCGAAACATTCTCTTCATACATTTTCAAAGTCCTTAAACAAGTTCACCCAGATATTGGTATTTCTAATAAAGCTATGATGGTTATGAACTCATTTGTTACAGATATCTTCGAACGTATTGCACAAGAAGGTGCACGCTTAGTTGACATGAACGACCGTAACACTCTTGGTTCAAGAGAAATTCAAACTGCCGTTCGTCTTGTTCTTCCAGGTGATCTTGCTAAACACGCCGTTTCAGAAGGAACTAAAGCTGTTGCTAAATTCAATGCAGAGTAAACACTGTTTTTAGTTATATACTATTACTTCTTTTTTTTTTCATCCTTTTGCATATCAAAATAATTTGGCCAAATATAATCAGAAATAATCCTTTTAAATTTTGTACGTTTTATATTTGAAGCTTTAACTTCGTTTTTATTAATGAGTAATGTTCGCCCTGTTGGACTAGTATATCCAAAAGGTACATGCAAAGTTGTCCCATTTTATTGGCGAGGAGATGATCCTTTAAAAGAACAAGAAGCATTACTTCATGATTATCGTCAAACTTTAAAAGAATATCGAAAGAAAGAAGCGGAATTGAAAGCAACACAACAAGAATTTGAACAATGCCAAGAAGAATTGAACTCATACGATCGTTATGCAATTCAAATTGCAAATGATCTAGGTGAAAATTCTGCATCAACACCACAAAATGCCCAACTTAGAAAAGAGATAGCTGACATTCAAGAAGAAATAAAAAAAGTAGAGAGTCAGATTAATTTTTATAAATTTTGGACGGCACCTTTAGAATTAACAAAATTAACCACAGAAGATACAGGATTATGGCCCGAAATTGAGACTCAAATGCGAAGTATGGATCAGTGCTCTGAGAATATCGAATCGCTTAAGTTAGAAATTTCCAATATTATTATTACCGAACAATATATATATTCATCAAATGCTCTTACTGAGACGCATGTTGCTCAACATTGTAAACATTGGCTAAGTTCTAAACTCCAAAATCTTCGAAATTCAATGAACCAAGCTAAATCATGTAAAAATGGAGTGCGTCTAACAGCTGCCAATTCTCTTATTCATACTAATCCTGAGATAAATGAACTTATTGATGCCTATTCTTCAGTAAAATTAGAATTAGAAGAAGTCAAGCTATCAAAAGAACTTGCTTCATATCATAGACGGCAGTCAATTCAATCATACTTTCAAACAATTCGAGAGTTGAATGAAACTATTTCAGTGTTAGGCGAAGAGCCTGTTGATCTCCAGGAAATAAGAGGTAATTGTGATATTGACTTATATGAAAATGAAGACCGTAGCACAATATTGATTACTGATCGATCTTCTCCTCGATACACATCAGATGGAAGACGCTCCGAAAAGGTTGCACCTAAAACGACTTTTACCCCAAAAATCAAAAAGAAAAAAAGCAGTATTTTATAACTTGTGTAATTAATGCGAATTAAATTTTCAATAAACTTGTTTGGATACCGTTAAACAAATTCTTTTTTAATTATGAGCATATGAATCAATTGATCTATTTTTTGAATCAAATTATTTTTGGTTAAATTATCGATAATTCATTATTTCAACATTTAGAATTAAATACAATCTCAAAATCTTGTAGTTTATTAAAATCAAAGCTTAAAAAACAAAAAACAAAGAAATTAATTTATATTATTCAAGAAAAAACTATATATTGATATTTGAATGGATGGATAAGTCCATGCCTTTGCTTTATGTTGCGCTTCTACATTTAAAAATGCTCAAAAGAACTCATCAATGACATCTTGCATACAATTAAAATAGTCAAAAGTAAAATAGCATTAAAAATCAATTAAAAAGGCATTGAGAAATAATCATTTTTATAATGAAACTCTTTTTTTTAAATAAATAATTCTTTTGACTTCAATTATCAGATGATTCAGTTATCATATCAAAAGGTTTCAATGATGTAAGATGAAAGATAAAAGTCATAACGTTTTAATCTCTCAAATATTGAAAAGAATAGAAAAATTCAATATGAAGTAGTTCTTTCTGAGGAACGAATTTTCAATTTTTCAATTTATCCATTGAAAAGTTTTTATAACAAGATTTTTGATGTTGGAATCACGAAACTTAGGAAATTCTTTCTCAAGTGGAACAGTTGTTGATGATTTAACCTTTGTTATTCGTGACCTTCAATATTCATCTGTTCTCGACGTTCCATTTTATAAACAAATATTACATCAACTTTATTCATTTTTTGGGAAAATTAATGTTTCAGTATCAACTCCTACTTTTTTAGGTTATATATACTATATTATATTTATTATGCAATCATTCTTGCCAGCATTTTTAATTGATTGTGATGATTTATGGCCCAAAGATTCCCTCATGACAATGATAATGTACGTTATTGGCTATGTTTTTCAAGGCCCACATAATTCAATTAAATCAGCTCGCGTTCCAATGTCATTAGTCGTTGCCATCATCTTTTTGGTTCTTATTCTTGTTTTAATTTTCAGAGCTAAAATTTTTCAAAAAATTGGACGTGTTGCATCAGCTGAAACCAAATTTATTTTATTCACTTATAAATACATAATGCCACTTTTTTGTCCTCATTTAATGGTGGGTGTTGCTATTTCATTTGACAAGATTATAAATGATAAAAAGATTGGTCTTAATATTGCCCAAATTATTCTTTCTATCATCATTTTTGCTTTGTATATATTTTTACTCTGTACAGTTATATGCCCAAGAGTTCTTTTGGAAGACACACCATCGCATGAATGGTTTCCCTATATAACTGTTGCAGGAACAGTAAATACTACATTGATTTCTCTTATATCAAATATTGCAGGCTGTGTTGAAGGGAAAAATCGTACCGGATGTTCTATTTTTATGTTGATTGAATCAGCAGTTTTTGGATTCACAGTTTTCTATACAAACAGCGTCATTAAAATGATTATTGGTGTTGTTTCTTCGGCAACATGCATAGCCTCTGCTGTTACATCACTTTTGGTGACAATTGATCTCTTTTTATCGAAACCTATTTCGCCTGAAATATTGTTTGTTGTTTCAGTAATAGTTTATATTATTCTTATCATTTGCTTAAGGCTTATAAAACAAAATAAAATAACAAAATTGATGTTATTTTTAGATGACTTGATGGTTTCTGGAGAAACATCTCGTGATATTTTAGAACAAAAATACACAAGTCCTTCTAAGATTCTTATTGATCTCCCCTCTGCTATTGAATTATGGCACCCATACTTGCTATCCTTTGAAATATTTGATTTTGCAATTTCAAAATGGTCTGATAATTTCAATATCTTAATTTTATATGCGAGAATATTATCATTTTTCCCTAATAAAAATCTACAATTAATGGTCGTGGCTTCAATGATATCTAAATTACCAGAAAAAAGCTCTAGAAACTCATATTTGTATCAATTCCGTCATTTATCAAGAACACGTCAAACATCAATGACAAAAGTTGTTCTTGAAAAGCTTGAACAAATTAATTCAAAAAAGGAAATTATTATGGTTTTAATGAGACAATTTTGGGAGAATATTTTACAGAAAAATATAGTTAATTTTTGGACGGATTCAGATAGGGTCCATGATCATATTTCAGAACTTGACTCAATATTAGCTCAATTAGTTGATGATTATCCAAATAATTATAAAGTTCTCCAAGCTTATCTAGATTTTGTTCAAAACATAAAGCGTGATCATCTTGAAGCCAGAGATATAACAAAGAAAATTGAATCTTTGAAGAAAAATGTTCAAATTAAATCGGATCTTGCTCTTGAATTAGCACTTTTAGTTTTCCCCAATCTTCACAATTATCTTCAAGTTGTTGAGCAACCAACTCAAGAGATACCTTCGTACTTAGATGAAAACGATAATCTAGATAATTCTTTCCCACCAAAAGAGAGTGAAAACAATGAGAATGAGCACAAAGAAGAAGAAAACCAACTTGAAGAAGATCACAAAGAAGAAGAAAGTAAAAAAACAGAATCAAATGAAAATACTGATCAAAATCAGAATAAAAACTCAGAAGTTGAAGAAGAAGACGACGAAGAATCACGAAATAAGAATATAACTACAGAACAAGATGAAGATATACAAGTTCAGTGCGCTTTATCTGAGCTCATTAAAAGATCGAAACTTGGTTGCATTTGGTTTGAATGTATATTCGTTGTCCTTATGACCATTTTATCCATTGTGTTATTTTATTTATTTTATGATTATTATATTGATAACTTTGTAGATAGGCAGAAGAAAGCCATCGATTTCTTAGAAGAAATCGACATGCTGGTTTATGAGTTAAACTTTTTCACTGTAAATAACGTCATACTTCCGTTAACATTCATTGACTCAGGCGAAATTATTCCTGGACTTTCAATTGAAAATCGTGATGAGTATACTCGAAATTTAGCTACAAAACTTTGGGATGCTGGTCGAATTCCACCATTTAGCTTATCAACAAATGTTAGTGTTAATCTTCTTACAGCTGTTAAAGAACGATTTTCACAAATGATTGTTTCTTTATCATTATTAGATAATGATGATCCTTATGTTCAACAAATAAATTATCTATTTTCAGGAGAATTAGTTGGTGGACTTTACTCAATTAAAGACATAGCTACACAAGAACTACTCATAGCACAAGATATATTAAAATATAATGAGCCGTCTCATTATTTTAAAGATAATAACTTATTCACGAGATTGAAAAACTACTATTTATTAATTTATCAACAATTCTCAAAAATGGCTGATCTTTCTCGACTTTATGCATCATCAAGTTTTGATTCAGGCATGGACAAATTAAATGAAAAAATGATTTTGGTAATTTTAATGACAATTTTACTCATAACATTGCCTTATTTATTACAATTATTCTTGCTAAAAATACAGTCAGATTCGATTGCAGAATCTTTCACTTATTTTCCGAACACAGAGATTCGTTCCATTATTAATAAATATGGGAAGTCATCGTCTAAAAATATGGATGAAGATTTAACTCAAGTGGCTGCTTTAAGTCATTTTGGTAGAAATAATCATTTATCAACAACTTTAGTTGTTTTAACATTCTTATCTTCTTTTTTGGTTTTAATAATTTGCTCATTGGTCATTTATTTCACTGCTCGTGGTTTCATCGATAATGCAGCATCTATTTCAAATGGCATTTATACACTTAGTCCTGCTTTTGCATCTTTAACAATCGCATTTTCGCAATGCCTTCGCTTCTATATGATTACACATTGGAAAAATCCACCAATATGCTTCTTAAATACAAGCTTGGACGCAAATCCGTTCGCAACAATTGGTGAAAATATGACTGATTTGTTGCAACAAGGAATTGGAATGCTGTTTTTATCATTGTCGAGCTTCTCTTCTGGAATGTGGAGTCAAGATGGCGGAGTCAACGCGTTCTTTAAAGATCAAGGCAAATCATTTGATGTGTTTGAAGATGTATTTCCCAGGGATACAACAATTGTCGGCCATGATAAATCCATCTTCGAGAAAATGGCTACTGCTAGCTTTGTAGAATCAGTTGACCTTGCAATTGGCCATTTATCATCGGTACTTTTTTATCAGTATTCAAGTGCTCCTGAGCATATAACAGCATGCTTAACTGGCCAAACAGATAAATTTGCTGAAACATTTAAGCCTTTCACAGAGGTTTACGATGGGATGCCAGCCCTTATATATTGGTTTTCAAACTTCTCAGAAATTAATCGAACTAGAATATATTTCGATCTAGTCGAAAAAAATGTTTTGAATCAAATCGGATCTTATAAATCAACAGGCCAAATTTGTTTCATTATTGTCATTGTTTGGCAAATTTTAGCTTGCTTTTTCATGATTTTATATATGATAGATAGAAATTGGAAAATCAAGCAATCTCTTCGTTTTTATCACTTTATTAAGCCAGAAATAATCTTACAAAATCAAAATGTTTTAAAGCTGATCGATTCGGGTAGACAAATATCTCAATCTGACGATATTGTAAATTCTAATTCTGACTACATTGTATCACAAATCGATCAAGGTGTTGTGGTCACAGAAAAGAATTTAACAATAACCAATTATAATCCTTCTTTCGCTCAGAGAGTTCAAATGATTGATGATAATTTAAATGGAATTCCTTTAACAGACTTGATTCTTAAGAGCAACAATGATAAAACATGGGAAAATTTCATTCAGCATGTCAATGATGCTTTAAGTGGTCGTTACAAGTGCCAATTTTCTGAAAATATCTCAGTTCAGTTGAAAAGTGGTCAATTAGCTCATTTTAATTGCACAGCAACTTGTTTAACACCAAATGGAATTCCTAATGAAGGCGAACATTCAGCTATTGATAAAGTTGCTTTCTTGTTTGATGATAACGTGGAGATATTCATGAGAGAACAAATGATTAATCAAGAGAAGAAACATCTTACAGATATGTTGGCTAATGTTATGCCTTCTCGCATTGTCCACAATTTTGAGGCAAGCGGCGAAGGAATGTCATTCGTTGTTCAAAGCGTTTCAATAGGATCAATTAGAGTCCAAGCATTGAAAAAGTTCAATCCTGAGACGAGTGAAGAATTCACTTTTTATAATGAGATTTTCAGTCGCTTCGATGAAGAAATCAAGGAATTTGATCTTTTAATGAAGGTTCACACATTTGTACATACTTATACTTATATTGGCGGACTTTTTAGCGAAGTAAACAAGCCTGAAAGACATGCTGAAGAATCCATCAAATTTGCTCTCAAACTGATTAAACTAATTCCAGAATTTTCTGAAAAATATGGCGCTGAAATTCATTTAACATTTGGTGTTCATACAGGTGGACCAGTTGTGGCTGGTGTAATGAGCTTATCTAAACCAACTTTTCAGATTATTGGACCAATTAGTGAAATGGCTAATCAACTGAAGAGTAAAGGTGTTCTCGATCAAATCTGTATCTCAAGAGCTGTATATGAATTAATATTTTCTGCTGGTTTCAATGTACAAGAAAGAGGGGATATGACAATTAGAGGCGGAAAGGTCATACCTACTTATCTGGTTCGGATATGATTTTTATTTATAATGTTTATATTTTTTTAAATAATAAAAATATTATAATAGATTTTTTTTGATATGAAAGATTTAGTTCGTAAAAAAATAAAAACAAATTATGGAAACCATCCCATAAAAAAAATCAGTTTTGCTTGTAAAATAAAGTTTTGAGTTGGTTCGGGTGGAATTTTGATGTAGGCTTCTTTCTGTTAAATCCTAATATTCCAAGAATTGCAGAAGCAATCAGGAAAAAGATTGCCATTACACCAAAAACAATCACTGGACCATATTTTTGAGTTCCAAAATATCCAATTTCTGCAATAATAAAGTGCTTTTGGCCTTGAAATGATTGAACATTATAATTATTGCGAATTGACATTCGATGATGACCACTTGAAATGCCAGTTTTGGATACAGAATAAAGTTTTCTAAATGGAGAAAAAGCTGAATGCCTCATCCATACAATAAAATGAGGGTTTGTTTGCCCTTCTTTAAATAATCCATTATCCAAAAGCCAATGTGATGAATTTTTATAATCATTTGAAGAATCGTGGAATTTAACATCATAATCTTGCTCTAAAACAATTGAATCTGCGCTATCATCAAAAATATCTTCGTCAATTAAGTTAAAGGTATCGTTGAATACCGTATATGGTAAAATACCACATGGAACAAATAAATTTGTTATGCTTTCGTTATCATCAATGTAAAGTCTTGGCTGACAATTTTGCAATCCACTTTTTGTCTCAACTTCTCCATGAAGCATTTTTAAACTATAACTCTCTGAAATTTCACGTCTCATTTGATTAAATTCTGTGAGTTTATAATATAGTCCAACAGGATTTTGAATTGGATTTGATATGTTAAAATCAACAATACAAGTAGTCTGATTACCACATATATCATCATATCTAATATCAATCATCCTATTTTGAGAAATTTCATACATTGACATTCCATAAAATGAAAATAACCAAGTATAAAAAATAGCTAATGCAAAAAAAACAGCAGATGTACAAAAAGGAACAGATCTTAATCTACATCGTTTTAAATCCTGTTGTATGAGTGGATTACTTCTAATTGTTTCAGAAATGATATTGTTTTTCCCCATTTATTTTAATTATTTCAATGGATAAATGGTTGTTTTAAAATTATCAATTTAAGAATTATGATTAGTAGTTTTACGATTGGTAGATCCATTAAACATTCAGTCCAAAATATTCCAGTTCAAAAAGATTTTCTTCATCACACATTTTTATTCTCTATGAGAAAATGTGTAAGCCATCCAAGACTTTTTCCAGTTATTTTATATTTAGATAGATTTTTAATAGCTACATATAATTTACTATTTAAAAAATCAAAATCATCAAAGGTGAATTAGATAATCGCATTTTATTTTCCATAAAAAATAATTTGGGTAAAAAATGGTCATTTTGAATTTTTTGATTTTATAAATGGCGGAACCTCATTTTAAATAATATTCCCTATTCTTATAATATATTTTAAAGCAAAAATATTGAGTTTGATCGTTTAAAATTAATTTTCTAACCGCCGAAAATTGAATCATTCCGTTTATTAATTCAACTTTTTGAATTCATTTTTCAAACTAAACTTTATCTTTGAAGTTATGTTCAAACAAAATATATCATTTTATTGAGCATTAAAAGAAGAAATCGAATATTACAAAATAAAAAGTTAGAAAAGATCATGTATCGAAAAAACTTAAAAATAATTATTATATTAACTTTTTTGGACTAACTACAAAGTAATTATAAATATTTATGTTTTATAATGTATAATGCATATGTATAAAATCAAATAGTATTAGTAGTTTTGAAGGACATCTCTTACGAAGAGAGATCTATTAGTATGTGAAGTCAAAAAAAACTCGATAAATATTAAGTTTTTTGATTGGTTTCAATGACCAATTTAAAGATTATTAAATGGGTAAGAAAATTTATTAAAATCACCAAATAAAACCTAAAATTCGAAGAGATTTTGAAACTTTTTGAGGTCAAAAAAAGAGTGTCCCACCCATATGAGAAATCTCCTTTAGTAAAAATCAAAAAAAATTTCAAAAAAATTTAAACAGATTCATAAAAAACAACATATCAATATGAATATCATTCAAGTTTAACAATTAAACAAAATATTTTATAATTTCATTTTAAATTTCTTGTTTACTAAAGAGCTATTTGAATTTTTATTTGATATATGAACTAACCAGTTATCTACATAATTTTTAAGTTGGAAGATAAAAAATGTATTGAAAAAGTTAACAATTATGGAGACATATAAAAAATGTTTAAAACAATCTTCACTCAAAAAATTAGATCCAAAAATACTAATAAATAAAACTTTTTTTTTTAATTTTCAATAAATGCTATTTCAATAAATTGCTTTTTCTAAATCTTTGTGAATATTTATATCTAGAAAAAAGAAAATGTATTTATTGGTAAATATTTTTTTAATTAGTATTTTGAAATACAAATTTTAATATAAAATGAACATATTTTTTATTGGCAAGAAGATATATTAAAAATAATAAATGATAGCATAAACAAAAAAAATATTTTTTCTATCTTAACGTATTTTTTATATCATTTAATTCAATTCTTTTGAAATTTTGTGTTAAATAATTTATCTTATGTGATTTCATAAAGAATAAAAATTGCGGTTCCCAAAAATTGATTAACTTTGCAGTAAAAATAGAATCTATACTTAAAATTGAAATTGTTTTTTCGATTAATATGCATTTCATTCATGATGTATTTTGGTTATTTTAATCCATTTTTATCTCACATTTTTTAGGAAATAATCTTTTAAAAATTTTAAACAAACTAAAATGATATTAATTAAGTATAATATTAATATAAATAATTAAATAAAAATAGAAATTCATAAGGATATTAATGCAAAAAAATTATCTGTTTGATATACCTTTTGAATATCAGCTTTAATAGTTTTTCAATTAATTCTATTAAAAATATTGAAAAAATCTTTCAAAAAATTGAAAAAAAATGGTTCATTGAAGATAATTAAATCAAAGAATGGTTCAATTATTTGAGAACTCACAATTGAAATAATAAAGATTGAAACTTTAAAATTCAAAAATTCGAAGATGACTTCCTGGAAAAAATACGAAGCAACAGGAATTGCTATTTTCCCATATGCTTCTCAAGAACCATTTCATTTGAAACTCCAAAGTGGCGATCAACTTGAAATTTCAGAAAAATGTGGTGAGTGGGTTAAAGCAAGATGTGTCACATCTTCATGCATTGGAATTTGCCCACTTAATCGAATTCAACTTTACCAAAGCAAAGACAAAAAGCATAGAGAATCAGACGATGACGACGATAGTGATCATAATTCACAAGATTCATTTGATCTTTTAAGTTTTGAATCAAAAAACCTTTTTAAATATATATTTTCACGTGTTATTTGCCAAACAAGACACGCAGATGAAAACGATGCTCATATTCTCAATCAAATCATGAAAGCAATTAGTTTTCTTCATATTTCAAATGATGGAAAAACCAAAATTGAACAATCACAACGACCTCAAATAGCAGAATGTTTAGATAATATCAGAGAATCGATTCAACTTAATAAACTAGAGAGAGGTTTAAATTCTAATGTTCTTAGAACACATGATATTACAGAAAAGATTTTTCCATCTAAAGCACCACCTAAAGTTGTCAAGATGACTGCAAGTTACGACACTCAGATACAAATCTCAGTTTTCTTTTCTATTAATTACAAAGAAGATTTAAGGATTTCATTTCGATTATATAGTTTATCTAAGAAAGAAATAATTTCAGCGCCAGCTGACGTTTTTTTACGGAAAAATTCGAATAAAGAACAAAGAATCAAATTTATCAATGTTAACGCCAATTTATCAGATGATCTTATTTTAATTTCTCGTGTTATGGTTAATTATCGTATGGCTGAGAAAAAAGCAGAAAAAGGCTTAATATTATCTGAATATATAGGGGTTGGAGCCCAAAAACTAAATTTTTCAAAGGATAATAATGAAACAGAAATTAATTTTCAATTATACAAAGGAATTAATGAAGTACTACCTAGTGATATAGCTCCTAAACTTTTAGATTCCAAAGATAATCGTACAGATATTATTAAAGTTGATGATTTCCCTAAAATGACTATCAAATATTCACTAGAAAAAACTGTTGATGCGGCATTAAATGCAGACCGAAATGACTTAATTCCCACCATTAAACTACCACATAATATGACACCAGACTTTTCAATTAACCGATTATATGTTCATATTAACAAACTCAAGCACAAGTCTAAAAAAAAGAAGACACGAATCAATTTACGCGTTCTTGATAAAAGCCAAGGGAAATTTATAGAATGTTTTCTTAATACTCAAGATAGAACATTGTTTCCAACTGTTGTTCAAAAAGGTATACTGCAAATGCCAATTGATGAAATTGCGGAGATTACTTTTCCAACTGAATGCGATATTAATAATTTATACATTATTTTTGAAGTTATTCGTATAATTAGCGATGGCACTACACACCTTTCTAGTTTTTCAATTTGGAAAATTACAGGCGATGATGGGCTTATCCGTCTTCCACCATTTGGAAAAGAAGAAGTTTTAATCTTACGAAAGCCTGATCCTCCAAATATGAATGCATCAAACTTCACTGCTTTCATAGAAGCCCATCCTAAGTGGCAAGAAGATCCAACTGCAAGTGATGTTTCAGTTAAATTTAATTTATGCTCAACAATTATATCAAGCGAACCAGCAATTTATAAAATTATTCACTGGGAACAATACGAATCAGAAGTTGCACTTGCCAATTTTAAACTAGCTCAAATAGATGATGATATTTTTTCCGTTTTTCTACTTCAAATTTTACACAATATTTTTGAAATAATTTTATCAGACAAAGATGATTTGACGAAAGCAGGATTTATTTACTTTATTCAAACATTATCCATCATTGATCGTAACATGCGTTCTTCAGGTCAATTAAAAATATTATTTGATTATTTTGTTGATAATTGCTTCACACCAGAGAGGCCAGAATATGCAAATATATATTCCCATCTTTTCCAATATATTATTAGTGCTCTTCCTGATCATGTTACTAATAAACTTGAAGGAGAGGCAGATACTTCATGCAAGGACTGCTGCCGATGCTTATCATACATTCTTTCTTTGATTTCATCATCTCTTAAGTTAAATAAAGAGGTTGATGGCGAGTTAAACGACAAACAATTCCAAAAAGATATTGAAAACATTTTCATTAGATTAGCAATTATTATTCAAATGAATACTCCAATGATGAAAGTATCACAAACATTTGTTTGCCGTGCCTTCTCAACGCTTTGCGATATTATTAGTTCATCATTTTCAAATGATGAATTACTCAGCCTTGTTTTAAACTTTTTCAAACAGGTTGAAAGTGCTCTTTATCAAAATGATAACAATATGGTTTACTTAATTTTGGGACTTATTGATACCCAATTATTCGCAAACGAAGAGAACAGAAAAGAATTAATGCCAATTGTTATTAAACATGTGATGACAATGCCAAAACAATCAGATAAAAATGAAGACCAAAAGGCTAAACAACAAGCTGGAAAAATCGAAGAAAAATATATGTCTGATAGATTTGATATAGTTCGAGCAAGCTTCTTTGTTTTGATGAAAACTTCATCCTGCTTACCAGTTGCAATAGCTCCACTTTCTGAATTTGTTGAAAAATTGATTCCAAAAAGCTTGAAAGCAGTCCCAATAGAAAGCAACAAGAATCAATATTTCTTTGACTTGATATATATTTACTTTTGCAATACAAAAACAATAGAAGATTTAATTTTATCAAATGAAAATAAATTAACATTTTTCAATAACTTACTCGATATGATTCAAGAAATTGTTAAATCGACTCCACCTTCATACATATTCTATATTTGTACAATCACTTTCATCAAACTTGTATCATTTTCTAGTAAAGAACAATTTCATTTCCTTCATCAACAAGTTGATAAATTAATCGATCTTATTTCAAGTTTCTACAACGTTTTCCTTAAAGCATCAAATGCAATTAAAGAATACGACCGACCATTTTACAGTAGAATATATCTTACTGACCTCGAACCAATTGCTGCCCTTCTTCCACAACTTTTGAATTCTGTTCCAGAAGAATCAAGATTCAATTCATCTGTTATTCTTCCACTCTTCCACTTTTATGTCAATCAACCAGATGAAAAAACTCGAAAGAGTGTTACACATGGATTTTACCTACTCTTACAATCAGATTACAAACAAAGTAAGAATTTTACACGCTCAGAAAACGCATCAATTCCAGCTTTAGATAAAGTTTCAGGCTATGAAAATATGCTTGATTTAAAGATATTAATTAAAGACACCAAAGAAAAATTCAGCCAAACTGATCAACAAAATGAAGTTGTTAAAAGCTTCTTTAAGAGATTGGATGAACTTTTAACTTATATGAGAGATCTTGGTTCATTACCAAATGAACATTTATACGAAGATGAGCGAGCAACCGCTATTTTGTCTGTTTTGGATGCTTGCCAGAAAGAAAATATGTTTCTTATTCCTCACTTTACGTCAAAACTTTATGAATTACATATGATGATGGGCAATAAAACTGAAGCAGCTGAAGCATTAATGGAATGCGCTAGATTCCTTTCTTGGGATGATCATACAGCTGTTGCTGAAGGCCATGGACAACCTGAACAAGAAAAGCGAGAAAGAAAACGTAAAATTATGCATGAAGCCGTTAATTTATTCATGCAAACACAATTCTTCGAACGCGCACTTGATGTTTTAGGACAACTTGAAGAATTTTATAAGAATATTGAAATTTGTTATGAAGATTTATCAAAAGTTTATAAACTTGAATCTGATTGCTATGATTCAATTTGCAATCAAGAAAGAAATATATTAAATCGTTTTTATGGAGTTCGATTTTATGGTGCCAAATTTAGCGAATATTTCAAAGATACTCTTTTCATTTATCGTCGTGATGGTTTCTTCATGAATGATAAAATGATGATGAACTTGAAAGAAAAATTCCCAGATGCTGAAGTTTCGCCTAAGGCTCCTACAGAAGATGCGTTAAAGAATAATAATGATCTTCAATACATTCACGTTTTTAATATGAAACCAAAAGATATGGAAACATTTGATCCTTATATGCCACCATCAGATTTAATGGTTAAAAGCTGCTGCGATATGTCAGAGTTTTATAGCGAAGCACCAGTTCGAATTAAACGTGGTTTGAATGAATTTGCTGAATGGCATCGACATATTTATCGTTATCAAACACAAAGAAATCTTCAAGGAGTGGTTCGACGTCTTCCTGTTACGATGACATCTGATTTAATTATCATGCATCCAATTGAATGCGCAATATTTGATACAAATGCAAAAACAATAGAATTAATGCAAAAAGCTTCAATGTATTGGCGTTGTTTACGCTATAATTTGAAGTTCAACCAAGTTGCTGTATCATCATTTTCAATGCTTGTTAGTGGTATCGTTAATGCAGCTGTTAATGGAGGAACTAAAGTTTTCCAAGAATTGTTCCTTGAAAGCGAATTAAAAGATGAGCCAATTAACGCAAAATTTGCACAAAAATTAAGAGAATCATTCATGGATCAGTTAAAAGCTGTTAATTTTGCAATTAAAGTGCATGAAAGAGTTATGAGCGAGCAATATCAAGGCCTTCACGATAATATTCTTGAAAGTTTTGAAGAAATGAAGAAATCAATGGAAACTGCTATCGGAGTGGTCGATTTAGATCAACCTCCGACGTTTGGTGAAATACCTTCAACAGAATTCTTCAAAGATTTGCCCAAACCAGCTATTGCCCAAATTCAAGCTCATGAAACCCAAATGCTTCAACTAATTAATCAACCACTTCAAGTTCAACAACAACAAGCTCTTCAACAACTTTCAAATGATTTACTATAAATTTGATTATTTAGTAGTTTTAAGTTAAATAAATTATAAAAATTATTAGTGAATTATATTAAATTATATTATATATATATTTGCATTTAATATATCTTGTAAACGAGAAGAAGGCATTTTGGAATAATATGATTAAATACACAGAAATTAAATTTGCACAAAAATAAAATATTGATTTCGAGGTTAATTGAATCAATATTATTAAATTCAACAACTGGAATTTTGCAAATTTGGCTAGTAATTTCAAAACATATTTTCGCAAAATAATATCCTATCTAAATTTAACATATAATTAAAAGCCTAAATAAACAATATTTTATATAATTTTATTTCAATCATCGAATTCAGGCATGTCCCCATTAGCAGCAATGTAATCAAACAAATGTTTTTCAAGATAAAGGTTAGGATCATCTTGATCTTCTTTTTTTGCTTCATCAACATCTAAATAAGAATCAATCATACCAATTACAACTGATTCATTAATATTATGAAGGTCTGATAATATATTTTTATCATTCAATTTAAATTCTACAAGTGTATTTATTGTTTCTCTTTGGATTTTCTTATCGCTCTGCAAAAAGTTTTCATTTAAAAAGTCAGTGATCGATTTTGTGTCTAATTCATTATTCAATTCATGATTGTCAATATTGTCAATACTAAATCGAACTTCATTAAGCTTTTTAATGCTCTCTAAACAATATTCTTTTTTAAAAGAATCAAGTTTGGAAAATTCTTCTAAAAAATCATGTAAAGGGTCATTTGAAGAAATATCACCAGATGGTATTGCCTCAGGCGTAGCTAAAATCACATTTTGAAGCATTTGAGGAACTGCATGATTATCTTCTTTTTTAGTAATTGAACTCAAATAATAAGGAATGAGATGCCTGTATTGTCCAGAATCGTAAGAACAAAGCAATTCAGAATAGCGTAAAACGGCAAGACGAAATTCTTTTTGAATACTTGATTCTTCTTTAGAAATCAATCCTAAAAAGTGGACTGTAAAAAAAGAATTCTGTGTATTTTCATAGATTCTTTGCAAAAATTCTAGGCGCTCATCATTTGTAGGATTAAATTTTACATCACGACGTGAAATTAGTATGTTGTAGATTAAATTGTCACGTCGTGATGTAAAATTATCTTTAATATTTTCAAGCGCATAATCAATGATGCACTGTCGATCTATTTTTAAGCGATGAAAGAATAACGTAATTGCCATTGTCAAGAAAAAGTGTCCGCAGTCAATTTCATCATTTAACAAATAATCAATAAATTCTATATCAAAATCAGATGCGACCGAATTCGTTGAAAAAATAAAAAGTTCTTGAAGCCACCAATCTATATTTTGTGTGGTATGGATTTGAAGTAACAATTTCTTTGCTTTTTCAGTTCCGCCTTTTACACGGTAACGCTCAGAAAAATCATTTGCTTGATTAGCATTTTCTTGATTAGCATTCGCTAGATAACATAATAATTTTGGTAAATCAGATTGAGGAAGTTCGAATAGCCTTGATGCTTTAAGCAGTTGATTTCGGAAATTAGTGTCTTTGGTGTAATTCTTTGTGAAAAAGCAAATTGGAAGTAACTCAAAACACAACGAGTAACATTTGAGATCGCTGTTTTGAACAAATAAATCGGAATATTGAGCACAAATATCATAATAGTCTACATCATTGTTCATTACATTAGTGAAAATTTTTTGGCTTTGCTGATAAAAAGTGAGAGTTGGAGTTTCAGATAATTTGGAAAATTCGATTTGATTATCTATAATTGCTGGTTTATTTTTTGTGGGATCAATAACTAGAAGGCATCCATTATTCAGCCATGTCATTTTTACAAGCAAATGATTAAGAAAATAGAATGATGTTTTATATAATTGTGAAGATAAATGGTCTTATTAATATCAGAAAAATTGAACCAAAGAATGACTTTTTCAATATATTTCAACAGAAAATCATATCCAAGAATTTAAATCATTACAGCAAATGGCAAATAAAAAAAATACTAATACCAACTTAAATACCATTTAGAATAAAAATTGGTGTCAATTCTACTTTTATTTTTAAAGTTAATTTAGACAATTATGAATTACTAATATCTTTTTTTAATTTCAATAACACGTGCATTGTAAAGTACATCCAAATATCGACCAATCTTATCCATTTAAAAACAAAATAATATTAATTAAAAATACTCTATATTAATATTATATTAGTTTCGTTTTTATAAAACACATTCTTTATAACAGATTCCTTCTGCAAATTATAGCAATGATGCTAACCATAACCATTAATATTATTATTAGAATAATAGATAAATTTTTTAGAAATAATATTTTAGTGCAAAGCGATCCTATGTGAATCAAATTGAATAAAAAATATTATTTCTAAAAATTTATCTATTATTCTAATCAAAATATTAAAACCTGATTCATGTCAAAAATTTTAATTGACATAGGATCGCTTTGCACTAAAATAAACTTTGTTGGACGGGATCCTTTAATGATTAGTTCCTCAGCAGATTATATTTTGGATTTTTCAGTAAAGTTTTCAACAATTGAATATTATTCAAAGTTTCCAGATTGTAAAGCAGATTTTCCATATTATGAAAGTACATTTTTTTCTCGAAATAAATTAATTGATACAACAAAATACTCAAATTTTCTTGGTCATTGCTTTAATTTATTGAATTGTGATCCTTCTGAAGCAAATATGATTGTTCTCATACCGCCTATTGATCAAGAAAGCTTTGTTGCAAAAACCTCTGAAATTCTTTTTGAGACTTATAATTGCCCAAAATTAAGCATGATCTCACAAAGTTTTTTTGCCGATGAGCATAAAAATTTTGTTTCTGTTATGACTGGATTCAGTGATACTTATATTCTTCCTTATATTAACTGTCAACCTTGCTCAAAATCTCTTCGTCATATTCCTATTGGTGGTCATCAAATAACAGAATTTATTTCCTCTTCACTAAAACAGAGGCCCCAAAATCAGTACATTGAAGAAGAAAATTTTATGTGGATGTCAGAGCAAATTAAACTATCTGATAGATTTCCATATTTTGATTCGAATATCGATATTGATGATTTTAAACACTCAACACCATTAAAAACTATATTCAAACTTCATCCTATTACAAAAAAAAAAGAATTTTTTACTTTTGGCTATGAACGCTATTTAGGCACTTCATGCGCCCTTTTACCTGGGAATATAGATCCGTCTCTCAATTATACACTAGCAGAGCAAATCAATGAATCAATTAAATCTGCTGTTGTTGAAACAAAATCAATAAGCCACATGGAAAAAACGCTTAAAAATAGAATTTCAGTTGTTGGTGGACCAGCATCTGCTCGAGGTATTAAATACAAATTACATAACTTATTTAAATCTAAAAAATTGAAATCTAAACTTAAAAAAAATGTCAGTAAAAATGATCAAGCAAATGAAGAAAATAAAGATTCTGATACTAAAAAGGAAGCTGTCAAAAAAAAAAAAGATGATGATAAAAATGATGACAGTAAGAAAGAAACTCAAGCTAAAGATCCAATTACACAGATATTCATTACAGCATCCAAACATTATGAAAAAATAGATAATATATTTATAACAAATGAATCATATAAAGAAGACCATGCCAACTGCTTATTATTTGCATGTAAATGAATATATATTATAAAGATATTATGCATATTCTTTGTTATATAATAATTATTTTTTTTTTTTCTCTCTCTATCAAATTTTCATTTATTCCAATATAAAAAAAAATTATATATGCCTTTTTATAAACTTCATGTTTATAAATAAACAAACATCTTCTTTCTATAAAATTTTCACGCAACTTTTTTTTGAATGATAGCAAGTTCTTCATTGAAAAATTCTTTATATTGATTTGTGGTCTGCTCCCGAGTAGCATCATCAGGGTATTGCTTTTTGAATGTAGGAGGAAGATTTAGCGGAATAATATGGCAATGAACGTGAGGAACAGTTTGCCCTGCTTCAGGCCCGTCTTGAATTGTTAAATTTAAAGCTTGCGTATGCAAATGCTTTTTCATTACACGACTGGCAAATTCCAAAACCTTGAGAAAATCTGTCTTTTCTTCGTTTGCTAAATCGTGAAATAGACTTACTGATCTGATTGGAGCAACTAAAATATGGCCTTCTGCAACAGGCATTAAGTTTGTAAAGACATATGTATATTCAGTCTTATAGATAACATTATTAAGAGGCACTTTATGAGGTCCAAAGTTCATTATGAATGATGAATTGAGTGATAATTTGGTCATATAAAAATCACATAAAAAACATCAATATAAACATATTTTTATAAAACAAAAAATAAAACATGCAAGTAAGTAAATAAAAAAAAATATAACAATAAAAAAAAAATATCATGGAAAATATTCGGATGCGTGATTTCGAGGAAAACGATGAATTTCGATTGCCATATCGAATCCTATATTAAACATTTCATAATCAATTTTATTTTCATTAGTTAAAAGCCAATAATTTTTTGATACAATAACATCAGCGTTATCTGCTATCTTCATCATTGCCTTTGCTTCATCGAAAGCTTGTCCAAATACTTGAGGCATTGATATAAATTTTGATTTAAAAACGCAAATTTGGCCATTTATATGGACAACTGTTTTTACTTTTAATTTTTTGATCAAATCTAGTAATTTTGCAGCAAAACTAGCATCACAAATCATCACGTAAGAATCTTCTCTTTTTAAAACAGTTTTAAAATCAATTTCAGATTTATTGTTGTCAACATTACCGTTTATATTTGCATTTGGCATTTCAATGTCATTAATGCACTCTTCGCCATTTGTTGTATCTTCCAAATCTGAAGAATCTGGATGTGAATGATTTGTTTTGGAGAAAGAGGAATCAAAAATAGGCAGATTAGGTAAAATTAACATGCCATTGCTTCCTTCTGTATCGGTTATTTTAATATTTGAAAGGTTAATTTCACACAATATAATTATACAATTATCATAAATTATTTTTTGCTGCTGCTGATTTTGCTGACTTTGTGGAAATTGAAAAATAAATGGATGCGCCTGCTGCTGTTTTGAATCATTTTGACTACAATTGGCTTTCTCTGATGGGGCTTCTTGCTGAATTGACGGAACTTTTGCGTTCATGATTGCTCTTAACTGCTGATTTCTAAGAAAGTGATGCCCATCATCTTTGATCGTCAAAACATGACCATTGTCAGAAAAAGTTAAAGATATCTCATGAAATGCTTCAAGAGAAATCGAAGCTGTTTGAAATTCACTTTGGCTTGTGTTTTGATTAACATTGCAAATTGTATTATTGGTGTTAATTGAAAAAACTTGATTATTATTATTTGAATGATTTGTTCGCTTATTTTTAAAACTATTGTTATTAAAAAATTCATCAATTAATACACTTGGCTCTTTTGAGTTTTCTTTAATATATGTAACAAGTTGCCACAAAGTTTTTGGTTGGCAATGTAATATGTTAACAACATTACCTATCGTTCTGATAACTTCGCCAGAATCATTGAAAAATAATAAACAGAAAAACCCAGAATTTTCAATTTCTTTGAATGAAATAATCATTTGTTTAAAATGAATAACATCACTTTTTTTAAGGCTTTGGCCTCTCCAAAGAGGAGCAAGAACAGGGCTGGAATCTGCTGCATGCTGCGGGATGAATTTAAGGACAACTTGGACAAATTTATACATCATTATACTGCTTCTAAATTCGATTATAAAAACTACTAAAAAAATTGCAAAGATGATGAATAATACATTCATCATCTGCACATCAATTTTGTTTGTTATGACGATACTTGGCTGAGTATAGCCATCCAAATTGATTTCTGTATAAGAATGTATACAATTACTTTGGTGATGATTAATTCCGAATTCATTAACAGCCAATGCATAATAAATCGATTCAGTTTCACTTGTAATGTTCAAAAATTCAGGTAATGAACGAAATGCCGACGGTTTTGCCGAAAGAATTAAAACCAATTTGAAAAGTGGATAAATAATGGTTGATAAAGCCATCATTATGAGAGAAAGAATGAAAATGCCATAAGTAGATAATACAGTGGCTTCATTTCTTTTTAATCTTTTAGGATGATCATAATTAAATAATTTATTAAATTTTTCTTGAATTTCCGATATAACAACGGCTTGAACTGTTTTTAAAATCAAAAATAGTAGATTTTCTATTGAATTGGTAATCGCAAAGAAAAAAATTATTGAAAATACGTAAACAATAATTATTCCTAAAATCAGAATTATAAATATTCGGGTGAAAACTTTCTTCACTTCTTCTTCTTTTTGCTGTTCAATTATTGTGAAATTTAAATATAAAAATTCACTAAGATCTTCAAGACGATTAACTAATTTATTTAATGTGCTATCAGAAACGGTTTTCATTAAATTTGATATATCACGAGTTGTTATAAAATATTTACAATAATTATGTAATTCTCCAAATTCGTTAGTGAATGAATTATCAGTTAAAATATGAATTTCATTAATTTGATTTTCATATTTGACTAAACTTTGAGTTAAAGATGAAAGATGATCAACAATAAAATAGTAAAAATCAATTGAACTATTCGTAAACGGTTGATAGGTTTCATTAATTATATTCACAAGTAATCGAATATCTAGTGAAGTTGCTGAAAGATGCCACCTAAATTCAATTGTACTTGTAATCAAGTCAAGTCTACCACTGAACAAATTAATCTCTCTACGGAATTCATAATACTTAACTTGAACAAACAACGCCAAAAATATGTATATAATTGTCAAACAAAAGAATGTAATTTTATATATTGATGTTGTCTTATCTGCAAAGGGTAAAATTTTTTGTTTTGCTGTGTTCATCGGTATTGAATATGTTTGGCATAATGCTTCTAAAAAGTCATCATTCAAAGAAACCGCAGGTTGGCAACGAAGAGCAGTATTATGTGATGTTCGGACACTTAAAAAGCTGATGTCATCAGAAGAAGCAAAATTTTTCTCATTTTTTAAAAATAATGATTTTGAACTTTTTGGAAGTAGTGAAGAAAACTGACTAAGCATTTCTGTTGAAACGTATTCTTCACGATTTGTTCTCATCAAAACGGCTCTTCTATAATGCTTTCCACTTTTAATGTAATTTTGTTCGATATCGGAGTAATATAGAGAAGCATGGAGCTGGACCGAAGGTGAAAACTCATACATTCGAAGCAAACTATGGATTAATTTTTTTTGTTCAACTTTTGCTAAATATAAATTTCGAAGTGATGCTCTAAATTCTTTTTCATTATCATTTAAAGCTGATGACCAGAAATTTTGATGCATTTTAGCAAAATAATGAAGAGAAAAGCGATAACGAGAAATATCACGCGAAATTATTTGAGAAAGTTCGACATCTGAATTCTGATTCATGATATAGACAACTTGAAATAATTGAAGAGATGTAAAAACGGAATCTTGTAAACTAAGAACATGAAGAAGTATTCGATAAGCCGATGAACGTTCGCCTTCCCAGTTGACACCAATTAAAAAAGAAATCAGGGATATAAACCACTGACTCTTTCGAAACTTTTTTATACATAAATGTAGAAATTCTTTGTTAATGACTGATTGGTTGCCGAGAATGATTCCTTCTTTAATGGCCCACTGAACAGCTGACTCGCTTTTTACGATTGAGGGTAAAGCAGTTGCCAAAGCATCAACTGAATATTGCTTGAACGAACTATCAATTTGAGATAAAATTTTATGAATGCTTGATCTCTTTTTATCTGCTATGATTTTTACTAAAAATACAAGTAATATATAAACAAGAGGAATTGAAACTGTGATCAGTGTATCCAAATGGACTTTAAAATTAATTTTAATTATAATCAATACAGAATAAAGGCAAAAACATAGCATTTTAGAAATTATAATATCATTTGTAAATAATAAAAAAAAAGGCATTTTTTGAATAATATAAATAGCATAAATAAGAGAAATTAGAGCGCTTATTGCCATAAGAATGATGCTATTGTATTTTGATAAATTAGATGATATTAAGAATGCAATATTAGTAAACGCAATATAAAGAGGATATAGAATATTTGATCCACTAAACCATTCATGATAAAAACTGCTTGGGTGAATAATTGAATTCGTGTAAACAAAATATAAAAAGCTAAAAATTAATAGGTAGCAAACAAATAATATTATAAATATAAATTCATTCAATTCGGTGGGATTTGAAATTGAATATGCAAATGTATGACTAAAAAATGGGAGCAAAACGATATTGATACATGGATTCAATATCCAATGTAAAGAAATGCAAAGCTTTTTATGCCTATAACAGATGATAAAAGTGACTATATAAAATGCTGTTAAAGCAGATGATAGTATTGTCCATGTTTCTTTCGATAAAAGCTTTGGAGTTAAAATATAAGCAAAAGACGTATTTGGATATATCCCATGCCGTTTTGATAAAGAGATTCCATTAACTATGGTAATAATCGAAATAATTAAATCCAAAACAAAGGAAACGAAAGAAAATGAAATATTATCAAAGTAGCAATTTTGAAGCATTGTAGAAAGCAATAATAATGAAAAAGAGATGCTATGTTTCCGATGTGCAACATTGCGAATGGCAAATGAGTCTCTATTGAGATTCATTTTCACATTGATTGCAATGTATTAAAGCCGATATTTGAATGCATATGAAATTTTACGTCATTCAAAAATTCTATTTATTGTTTTCAAAAAAATCAATTCATTGAATTTTCTTATCTATTGAAATAAAAAGATAAATTCAAAAATCCTAATTAATTAACTTATTTAATAACATTAATTTATTATTAATTATCAGAAAAAGTTAATTTTTTTTATCGTAAATCAAAAAGTGAAATAAATTTCTTAATCATTTCATATATTTGAAACATAGTTTTATATCAATAAATATAAAATGAATTTCTTTTATAAGAAATAAAAAAATAATGAAAAAGCATACATAATCCAATATGATATAAAGTATCTCTGTACATTCAATGAATTTTCTGAAACACCAAAATTAAGCACATTTTCAGTTGCTCTTGACTTTTCTTTATTAAGATTATAATCTTAATGAAAGCCAGTCTATAATGAAAATATTGACAACTTTAAACTGGCATTTTATATTTGAATGCCATCAAAAAGGTCATCAAACATCTTTCTGGCACGTCCCTCTTAGAATCAAATATCAACCTTAGCATATTTTTATTAAGACATTAAAGATATAATTTTCAATATTTTTATTAAAATATAAACAAGATGAGTCAAATAATTAGAATTTTTATTAAAACATAAAAGATAAAATTATTTTTTTTTTATTAATTAAAGTGCTGTGATAATAATATTTGATTGAATTTAGAGATATTTAAGATTTATTGATGATGGAATAAATATTTGTTTTAATGATGAACAATAAACTAAAAGCTTATTTTCCAATTGTTTTTACTGATGCTGGAATTAAGATTTATTCTAGTGATGAACATTTTCTGAAAGCAGAATTTCCTATTTTAGTTAATGATGATGAAAATATGATTTGTTCTAGAGCATTGATAGAAAACAGGTGCTTTGATCTCAGTTACAGATAATAGAAGTGAAATTTGTTTTAGTGATGTACATACACTGAATGCATATGATCAAATAAAAGCTACAGAAGAAGGAATTCTGAGTTCTGTTAACGATACACAATTATAGAAAGCATAAAATCCAATGAAAGTTATAGATGATGGAATTGTGAATGTGATTTGTGCCATTGATGCACAAGAACTGAAAGCTTCCAATTGATATTACAGATGATGGAAATGTGATTTCTGTTAGTGATTCACAATGATAGAAAGCATAATATTCAACTAAAGTTACAGATGATGGAATTAGTATTTGTGTTAATAATGATAGAAAGCATTAGATTCAATTGAAGTTCTGAATTTTTAGAATGAATAAAGCCACAATGATGGTGCTAATTCAATATTATTCATCATCAAGTATTGAAAAATTCATTGAATAATCAATGAGTGCCGCATTCCTATTTTTAATTAAAAATAAGTTCGTCTCAAAAATTGATGGCGTGATTTCACTTGATAACGAAATAATGGCTCAATTTGTATAAGAAACGAACTCTTCAAATGAATCATTTCGAATCAGATAACAAATGTATGAATCCTTTAATGCATTTCATTTTTTCTTCTCCTTTGAATTTCTCAAGTTCTAGATAGAAAAAAGTGACATTAACGGTTACTGTAAGGCTCAATTTTGTTTTTAATTTCATTAAAAATAGAGTAATTATTTTGTTGCTTTCAAATATGCCAAATATTTCATCATTTTCTCTTTATTATATTGAATGATTTTCTTGATCTTTTGAATAAAATCGTCATCACGGTGATGATGATCACAGATGCTTTGAAATATTAATTGAAAATGCGTAATTTCGCTTTTATCTTCTTCAATATGATAATTCCTCATATTTTCACAGAATTTAATTAAAATATATTTATTTCATCAGAAAAAAAGAAGTAACAATATTAAAAACAAAAATTTCATATCTCGTTTCATGATTGGAATTATAAAAAGTTGATGGATATAATATATTAAAAATTAATTTTCAATTGAGTTACTTGTTTTAGGCCCTCAGCAATTTGGAAATTTTAATACCATCAATTATATTTAAAAAAATGATAAATATATTATCGTTTTTAATTCAATAAATGAATAATTGAGAAGACTAAAACTTTGATTTGAGAGCATTAAAAATCACTACCGATCATTTTTTTTTTTCTCATGGAGATATTTGCAGATGTTATCAATACACTTTTTTCACATCCAATTTGGAACTTTCTTACTTTTATTTCATGCTTCAGTATATTTGTACTGAGCATATTATTCACAATGATGGGATGCCTAAGACTTCGTGGCCTCAAACCAACTTCTGAGGAAAACAAACTTACAGAATATCCGAAAGTTTCTGTAGTTATGTGCTGCAAAGGAATTCACGATCAGTCAAAATCCAATTTTATACGTAATATGAAAATGCAATACCCAGGTCCTGCAGAATTTATTTTTGTTGTTGAAAGTGAGAATGATCCTGCAGCTGCATGCGCACGAGAAGCAATTGCTGAAACACCATTTAATCCAAATTTAGACAGAGATGCCACTGTTGTTGTTGCTGGATTATCATACCACAATGCTCAAAAAATTCATAATATGTTGATTGGCGTGACAGCTTGCTCAGAAGATTCAGAATTCGTTTTATTTGCTGACGATGATGTGTTTTTTTATCCAGGACTTCTTGAAGAATTAGTTTCACCTTTAGTATTAGAATCAAATAAAGTTCTTTTATCCACCGGATATGAATTTATTGCACCACAACCGGGCGCCAGCATTTGGAATTATTGCATGATGACATATCGTCTTCACAACTTATTCTCTTTCATAACAGATAGACCCATTTTGTGCTGGGGAGGATGTTGGATGGCACCGCTTTGGATTTTTCGAAAAAATTTTGCACATCTTGTTGATTGCTATTTAGATGGAGGGTATTCAGATGATACTATCGTTTCCTGTCTGGCTCAACAAAAAGGATATGTATGTGCACATCCTTATAAAGCGATATTTCCGAGTGTACCATCGAAAAATCTTCCATTTATCAAATATTGGGATTTTCTTACTCGACAATTTTTTGTTACAGACACTTACTCAACTAATTATAACAAACGTGTTGTACACTCACTTGCATATCTTATTATTACATCCATATGGCTCTTAGTTACTTGGATATCAATATCACCAATTATTGGCGTTTTATCAATTCTGGCTTATTTCACTTCTACAGCATTTGTATGGAATTATGTTTCCACCTTTTCAACTATATCGTTCTTTATGTGGTTTGCACTTACAAAATCTATTAAGTTTGCTACTAATGCAATGAATGACGTTTCAAATAGCACAAGAACACCTGACCAGCAAACAAATGTGAAATTGAGCTCGTTAAAAATATTCATTGGTTTAAATACTCATTGCTTTTTCATGCCAATTGCAGTAATCTATATATTAATTTCTAAATCTATCATTTGGTCTGGGGTTAAATACTATAAAGAAAATGGGAAAATATGGAAAGTTGAAAGGAAAGATGAAAACGGAAACGTGGTGACTGAATTATTTGCTTCTTCTATTTCGAAAGTATTAACGCAAACCAAAATCAAAAAGCTTCTTAACGGATTTCAAAATAACCAATTCTTGTAATTTTGTTATTATTAATAAAATAAATAGTTTTAGTAATCATTTTCTTAGACTATCGAATTTTTTTTTATTCTCTCTTTTTGATGTTTGATTTTTTCAATGATAGTTTTTGATGCATAAAAAATCTTTTGTCAACAAATTAAAAGATTAATCATTCAAAGAATTAATACGGAAATCTAGTAATTTTAGTAAATCAAATGGGGCTTTAAGTTGGAAAATATATCGCATTAATTACAAACAAACAAAATATATCAGATGTGTATTGACGAGCATCAATGGACAAAACGAAAGGATAAGAGTTCAAAAATAAAATTTTTTAGCTTATCCAATCTCGAATTGTAAAAACAAAGAAATTTGAGCTGCTATATAAAAAAAAATCGATCAGAAATCATTTGATTTAAATTTGCTGATTATGATTCTTCACCAACAATCGCAGAACCAGGTGGAAGTTGAGTAAGCTTGAAACTTTGTTCCGGTCTATGCTCAAACTCATTTACATAATTATTATTTGTAGTATTTGGACTAAATTCATTGCTTTTCAAAAGCGCAGCTTTTTTCTCTTTCCTTATTAATTTTTGTTTCTGTTCAAATTGTTCAAGCTCTTCCATTGCTTCTTTAGATGAAGCTGTGATTGGCCTTTCTACTTCAATTCGATTGTTTAAAGAAGGAGCAGAAACTTTCATCAATGCCCATTCTTGATGACAAGCAAGTCCCAATTGCAGTCTTTCATTCCGTTTTGTATTCAAAAAATCCGCCATCTCTGAATGTAATAATCGAGCTTTTTCTTTCTTTTGCTGAAGATCCAATTCATCATATCTTAATATTTTCTTTGATAATTTCTTTTCTTCAGCTTCTCTCTTATTAGTAACAGTTGGATCAAATGTTTTGAATGTTCCATCATCACGTCTCTCAACTGAACCAACATGAAATTGCTTATTTCCATGAAGATTTGAAATCTTATAATCTAGTGTAATACTGTTTTCAACTATAGAAGTATTATTTTTAAAATTTGAATCGCCATTGAAAGTCACATTTTTAGTTTTTAAGGATTTGGACAAAATCCTGCGAGCTTTACAATGATCAAATTTAGTTGATAAAGACTGGTTTTGAATCGGAGGATTTGAATTAGATTTCAATTTGCTATCTTTTAATTCAGCCTCTTTCATCATTTCATGATATTGCTGTTCTTGACATGAATCAATCCAGTTTTTATAATCATTTTGAATTTTTTGAAGGTATTCTTTTGAAAAAGGCTTTGAATATTTGGGAATTATTCCTATAAGTCCATATAATCCAATATTATTAGATTTTAAATTTAAATCATTTGTCAATTCTCCATCAATTTTGGTTGATCCACTAAGAACAGTTAAATAATGTAATTTTAAATTCTTTTCCATTATTGAGAAAAAAAAAAAACGATTCATATAGACCATATTAAGGTTGAACAAAAGCAGTATATGATATCATATTGTAATATAATAAAATATATGATGACATCAATTTAATTACTAAATATAATGGTAAAATTAACGTAAAATATAAAAATAAATTAATTTTGCTTTTTGAATGAAAATTTTACAATTTGATAAGTTTAGAAAAAAAAATGATGTTTTGTATAAATATCATAGCAAATATGAGGAAAATGCAATTTTAAATATAAGATATATTTTTTAGTTAATTTATTAAATTGAATTAAATTTTTATGAAATATTTGAATCATCAGAAAATTGAGATCAATTCTATGAAATTATTATATACTTCAGAATATTGTGCATTTTTATAAGAAATAATTGTGAGATTGTAAGATATAAACAATTGAATAATTGTGAGAAAATAAAGATTTCTGAAAAGTAAAAATATGTAAAGTATTCAAAGTAAAAATCTATCCAAAATAAAGTCCCCAGCGTCGGAATTTTTGATTTTTTAAAATAATTCTTTTCAAAATCAAAAAATATGTCCAATTTTTCAAATTTTAACTCAGGTTGAAAAGATTAGCTGAGTGATTATTTATGAAATTATCTCTACTTTTAGCAAGATATAGAATAATTTAAATATATTATATAATGATATTATTTTTTTATGAATATTTAATATAAAAAATTAAAATTTATTATGATATTTTTCGCAAAATTTGTATTTTTGTTGTCACTTTTTGAATACTACAAAATTGAATGAATACCTTAATAGGGTCTATTCATATTCAATTTTTATATATTCATTAGGCCAAATATAAATTCATTTTATATTTTTGAAATGAATGAAGAAGTGATAATTGACTCTTATATTCGAGCTTCAAATGAAGCAATCACAAGTAAACAATATGCTCAAGCTCTTTCATATCTTGAATCCGCAGAAAAAATTTTTCGAAAAGTCTCACCACTTTTTCATGCTCGTCAGTATTATGCAAACCTTATCTATTGCGGCCTCGCTCTTGTTCAATCCAAACTTCATATGGTAAATGCAGCTAAGTCAAACTTGATTATAGCTGCAAAATATAAAACAAATTTCAATCTTGCCAAAACCATATTAAAAAGTTTCCCATTATCAGCTGTTCAAGAAATTGCATCAGCTGATACACCGATCGCACCCATTGCCAAATCGATTATCGAAAACATAAAACCTCCTTCCAATATCAAGCCTCCTCCTTTATCAAATTTACGTGGTTTCACAGAATTTGCAGAAAATATTTCACAAGGAAATGCGAATTGCAATCTTTATCTAGATAGAGGTTCAACCTTTTTCAAAATGGCTGATTACAAAAATGCTGCATCAGATTTTCTGATTGCAGCATCTTTATCACCAATGACAGCTAACATTTGGAGAAGGGTTGCACTTTGTTCATTGAAAACCAATCAATTGGATATGGTTTATGAAGCGATCAAGAAACTACAAACTTTAGGATGCACTTATAATCAAGTTAAAGCTGAACTTAGTTTATTATCACAAAAATACAAAGATGCATTTGAATTCTTAAGAATATCGAGAGCGCTCAATGAACCAGCATCGGAAAGAGGACTTGGCCTATTAAAATATGTTTTTGGCGATATTAAAGGAGCATTACGAATTAGTAACGATTTAAATTCACCAGATGATCAATTAATATCGCAATCATTGTCTTTATTAGCAATGCCTGATGGCAAATTACCTTCTCGTATAGTTTGCAAGTCACCTTATACTATTTGCTTGAAATATATATTAAATGGAATTTATCAATCATTGAGCTACTCAATTAGCGATGTTCCAGGAAGCCTTTGGATCTCAGTTGAAGGCAGAAAAACTTGGTATTCATTTTTCCCTCAAGAACAACCTAAAACATCTTTCACATATCCTGATGGATTCAATTTTTCAATGCCAGACCAAATAACGCTTGAAAAAATGTTAAATGTTGGATTTAAATTAGGCTCAAATTTATATCCAAATTCAATTAACTGTAGGGAAAAAACAGCTTGTGGACTTGCATATTTGCAATTAATTCAATCTATTCGTGAATCAACTTCGTATCCACTTTTAAATGCAATTGCTGATGTTATTCATTGGTTAAGATTAGTAGATCCCCTTGCTCCACTATTTTATAGATTTGATATGTATCTAATTTATCTCAAAAAAGAAAGTTTTGTTACTGAACTTTCAGATTATTACCAACAAGTTTTGGAATATGTCAAGTTCGATCTTGCTTCAAAAACGCATGATGCTTTATTAAGAGATAAAATACTAAGTGCAAGTTCAGCTGATGATTTATTCTATCTAAATATGTCAAACTGTTACTCAAGTTTACCAAATGGTGCATCAGCATTTATAATTGATCAGAGCGATCACACAATCTCATTTGGCATTTATGTTCCAATGGATGAAAAGACAATCAACCGATTTTTATCAAAAGCAAGGCCGATTTGGGCTAGAATGATCAATATGATTTCTATGAAAAAAAGCGTTGATGATGAATATGCAGATTTTCTTCTATATGCACTTGAATGGCTTTATGAATATGAGAGAGTTATACCATTAATGTATTATTCTGCCATTGTCGGAATAATAATATTCGCAGCACTTTTATCTGCTTATTTTGAAGACAAAATTATTTCACAAATGCCTGATCCAATGATTATTCAGATGGAAGCATTACTTGCCAAAGACTTTTCATGCTTTTATAAGAAAATGAAACTTGTTCTTGATGTTAAATTTTCAAGTTATAATGAAGGAAATACTAATAATAATAACGATGATAATACTAATTTCGACGATAAGATATCTCAATATTTCGAAACACTTAATATTTTTGATCTTCCTGAAGTTGTTAATGTATTACCAACTTATCATCATAGATTAATGGCATTTCTTTTAATTAAAAAACTTGTTGATAAAGCTCTTCCTTATGAAGATTCCGATGATTCAGCATCCGAAGAAGAAGATCTGCCATTAGAGATAGATTAAAATTATTGTTTTTTTATTAATCCACGAAAAGCAAATTCAAATTATATTTTTACTTATGTATAAATAGATTTATTTGTATTAGTGTTTTTATATTATTTTAGATGATAAATCATATATTCATAAATAATTCTTATTGAACTTTTCAATAACATCAACTTTATATGCTACAGTTTATATAATACTATATAAATAGTAAGCGAAAGAAAAATGAAAGATTTTATATGAAAGAAAAAAAATCCAAAAAAATCTCTTGGGAGGAGTCGAACCGCCATATCAGGCTTCAAGGGCCCATGTGATAAACCGTTACACTACAAGAGATTCTTGTTTATTATGATAAATATTTTTTAAAAGTCAAAATTCGCAACTTAAATCAATGTTTATTTTCAATATAATATTTATTAATAAATATTAATAAAATAACAAATAAAAAACAATTCATAGTTACTCATTTCCCGTCTGGTGACAAAACAATATTGTAAGAAGAGACCTCTCCATTTGCTTGTGAAAAAGTTAAAACGGGTAAAATTGGATGTAATTTCATCTTGCAATCTGATCCAATCGTCTTTGATGTATATAAAACTTGTCCAGTTGGGGAAGTGATGACAACATTTTCATGTGCTTTAGAAAAAGCAAGAATTGGTAAACCAACGTGAACATCAAAATTAGTAATTTCAGCATTCATATTGATACTATTATTAAGTTGTTTAGAAATAGCATTCCAACAGACACATCTTCCATTTTTTGATGCTGCATATATAAATTCTCCACCATTTCGGTTACCGCCAAAATTAACTAATTTGTCAGCAAGAGAAAAGTTCATAATTCTAGAACTTTTCAGACCAGAAGCAACACGAAGATCAATACCAATGATATTGCCACTTACATATCCAGCTAATGCAACATCATTTGAACTTGGAAGATACATGATCTTTGATGCTATATTTTGATCCATTAGCCTCCATTCACCAATTAGCTTCTGTGATTCAATATCCCATAAGGCAATGGCACCATTTCCACGAACAGTAGTAATTTTTGGATGATTTGGTGAAACTGCTGCATATTGTGGTATGTTGTCACACATGAAGTTAGCATCAGCTCGCCATGTACATGATGGATGCTTCTTTCCAGGATTCCAAATTGAAATACAGCCACAGGATGAAGATGCAACAACATAAGGATTGTTTCCAAACTCAAGAACACTTAAATCAGAAATTTCACAATTAGAAGAAGTTGTTGAAGTTGATGATGATGAAGATAATCCTGATGGCGATTGTTTCAATAAAGTTTGATCTGGAAGAAGATAAGCTCTCATATAATGATTCAAATCTTCATCAAAATAGTAAACCTCACCTTTAGAAGTAGATAAGGCAGCTTCGATATGATGAGGATGGAATGCAATATGCGTTGCTTGCTGATTCATTTGATTTGTGGATGCACGAATTTGAAGACGTGCTGCAGGAACGCTAATATTTCCATAATTTTGTGGTTTCATGACTTGAATATCTTGTCTTTTTGGTTGATCCTGGCCCCTTGTTCGAATTATGTTATCGAGAAAGATAGAGAAAATAACAGCAGAATCATTGGCAAAAAGTGTTGGTTTCGAATTTTTGCCACCTTCATCAGATGAATCATCGCGAAGAGGACCGACTCTATTTTTATTATTGTTGTTCATAATTTTGTTTGCATTGTTTGATGCAGCAACAGCTGCTGCAATAGCTGCTGCTTGTGCTTGGGAGATAGGAGGACCAGATTTAGATTTGAGAGCATAATTGGTCGGTTGGGGAGAAGAACTAGGAGAAGTGGTTCCATTTGGAATGTTTATTATAGCTCTATTTCTGCGAACTTCATGGCCACCACTATTGTTTCCGCTGTTGTTTCCACTTCCACTACCACTTCCAACAGGTCCAACAACGCTGCTTGAAGGAGAAAGGCTTCCAAAGGGAGGAGAAATTGAAGGTGTTGATGAAGATGAGCTTAGATCACATTGAATCAACTTTTTGTACATATTCTTAGCCTTTATTGCGCTCGATTTTACAATTGGATGAGGGTCATGAGTGAAATAATCAATTAGATATACAACTAGATCACAAACATGATGTACTGCATCGTCTTTGTGCATTACTGTACTAATTACATTTGAAAATCGAACAAAATCACGTTCTACATCGGGCCATTTCATATTTTGACAAAGCCATTGAGTAATAATTTCGGAAAATGAGAAAGATGTACTGATTTTTTGAGTCTTTTGGAAGTTTTCCATAAATAATTTTTTATGTGTTGATAGAAAACGAACAAGAATGATGAGAAATTGATATCTGACTAAAAAGTGAACATCAACAAACGTTGGAAGGGTAAAAAGAAGAAGACCAATATTGAGTGAAGAATCATTTGGCTGCATAAAACAAGAAACTGCAGAAAGAACAGCTGCCCTACAATTTGCATTGTTATGAAAAACAAGGTTGACAAGTTGAATATGAAATGATTGCTCATAAAATAATTTGGTATCTATTGATTGAGTTTCATATGTTTTCTTAAGAAGGATTAAAAGCCAAACTAAATAGCCAGCACTCAAATTTGGCTCTGAAATAATTTGATTTAATTTCATAAAATGCTCTGGTGAACTTAGTTCATTACGAAGATTTTTGAAAGTCGAAACAAAACAGCATAAAATGGCTGCAATCATAGTCTTTGTTCGAACGTTTAGACGTGTGTCGAAAAGTCGATTTAATAGCATCTTAAAACTGGTTTCTCGTTTAATTTGAAAAACGAAGTTCATATCGAATTGGAAAAGTGATAAAACAAGAAGGCAAAGAGAGTCGAATTCTTTGATTTTAATTGGAACGTTATCAACAAGTTTAGCAAAAAAAGATGCAAATATAACAGAATTAGCAACTTTTGCGCGATTTTCAGAACTTGCAAGAGCATAGTCGGCAATTGCTGTGGTCGCGGTTTGGTTATAACTTGCATTGTCTGTAAATGGAATTTGGCATAAAGTGGTTAATAACGAATTTCGAATCAATTTAGCTTTTCCATTCTTCATCATATTTTTGAATGTATTGATTGACCTTGCGTAAAAATATGAATCAAATGAAGTAACATTTGACAAACTGGATGTGAACCATAGGTCAAGAGCTGAAACCCATTGAACCCACATTGGGTGGTGCGACATATTTGGTAGTTTCGGATTTGATTGTGGATGAATATTATATAGATTAGATAAAAATTGAGCTAGAACAAAATTTCGGAATAGAGAAGCAACCAATTTATCTTTTCGAAAGAGACGGGAATAAAGTTCTGGTTTTAAGTAGTCAGAAACAATAGAGTCAACGATAGTTCGCAATAGTTTTTGAAAATCTTCACGAGGAAAATTCTTTTCTTTGAGAGTCTGCTTGATATATTTAAGTGGAAAATCAGGACCCTTATATGAATCATAATAATATTTTAAAATATGACATAAAAGAGACATATCAATTGGCGATAATAAACACGATGATAAGAAATCGCGCGGAAGATTTCGGTCACTTAAAAGCTTTTCATCGGGGCCAGTGGCACAAAAACAATACCAATCGTCATAATTAAACGGCATTTTATTTTGGGTAGCATCCTTTTTAGCAATATCTTTATAACCATCAGAAATAGCTGAAATAAAACAACCAGCATAATCGCAATCGAAAATATAAAATGATGGTGTTTTCATTAATTTTAAAAGTTTTTTAATCTTGAATTCAACAAATTGTTGAGGTCTTGCATCGCGAATAAAAATGTTTCCATTATTTGAAGTTGGGTATCCGTATCCAACATAATGAAATAGCATCCTTTCTGATGGCAAGTCCTTTCGATTTTGGCCTATTACGTGAAATTTATCAATGGTTGGTGAAACGAGATGAACAAATCGAAGCTGCTTTCTCTGTTCTTGATACATAGATTTATATGAATTATGTACGACTGCATGAAATTCATTTGTTGGTGTGTTTTGAATATCAGTCCATGCTATATATTCAATACAATTTTTGCTATAATCTGATTCAATTTTATCATAATGAAGTGGATGTGCTATATCTATAATAGCAATTTCTGTTGTTTCTTGAATAAATTGATTTTGGGCGAGATTTTGTTCGTTACTTTTAAGAAGAAAGTCTTCATCGCTTAAAAATGAAAGTGCTGGAGTTTGGCTCTGGGCTGCTGCTTGAATGTTAATTTTTTTAAGATGCTGATCGATCGAAATTCGAAATGGAGTATTTGGTGAAACATAAGATGCTGGCTTTGAATCTGCACCTTTTACATCAGGAACATTTTCAAGATCTTCTGAGGTTTCTCCAGATCCTTCAGAATATTCATATTCACCATTACTCATTTTTGTGTTGTTTTTAAATTTCTGAATATGTTATAATTTTTTGTGAAAAAATACTGATGTGTCATATTATCTTTTTGAATAAAAATTCAATCTTCCCAATTGTTATAAAAAAATTCAAAATTTTAATATAGCAAAAATATTGTTTAAAAACAAGATTGCAAAATTAATTATATGTTTTTAATCATATTTTCCTATTTTAATTTTTAATATTGAACAATAAAGAATGATAGGTGTTAAATAAATTCAACATTATTTGACTTTTCGTACAAAGTGCATATAATTCCTTTTTTCTAAAATCAGCATTAATTTCATGATGATTGTTAACAATATAAATATATAACTTTGAGTTAATATGAAATACAAAAAATGTGACAAATACATAAGAGCAATAATGAAATAATATGAGATAAATTATAAATGCTCCTGGTGTTCATTCATGATGATAATTTGGAATTGATATAACTAATAAAAATAAAATCAGATTTGAAAGTTATAACTTTTAAAAATAGTTAAACAATTTAAAAATTATTTCACGCACGATATTACATAAAATTTAACAAATTTTCACTTCATTAATACAATCGATTTCATAATATAATTAATTATTCAAATTTGACTTTATGCGGCTGAGGCATCATTAATTTAGATGAAAATAATAAATATATGCTAATTGGGATACAAAAAGAAAAACAAAATAAAAGACAATAAGGATGAACATATAAACAAATTGAATTAGATATAAGTAATGAAAATGTGATTGGAATCCATCCTGGCTTTCTTTTTATTTTGTTGATTTCAAATATACGTCCAATTGTGGCAACAAGGAAAAAAAACATCAAAGATCCGCAAAATCCAGCAAGAGTGAGAGAAATAGGGGAACTTCTAAAAAAATTTAAAAAAGAAAATATTAATGTTATGAAAAGAAGATCGCAGATCACATAAACGATTATTGACGTCTTTGAATTAACTCTTTGATTCATTAAAAATACTGAATAGTTAACTATATTTTTATGAATGATGAATTAACGTATTATAAATAGTAAACATTTAAAAATATTTTCATTGCATGATATCTTATAGCATACATAATAATTCAAAATGAGATTTAAATATGATATGAATTCTTTTTGATGATCAACTTTGAAAAATTAATACTTTAGAATGATAATTATTTATCATCAAAAAGATTAATTTAAAATAATGAAATATTAATCATTAAAAAACATCTAGCGATTATAATTAATTATGAAACTACTTTTTTTTTTTTAAAAAAAAAAAAAACTGATGAAATGGTTTTTTAATTTTTTTCTTAATCAAGCTGATTATTATGGCATTAATAAAAACAAAACAATAGAGGAAAGTAAATAAATAAATTATTAAGAATAATCATCATTTGAATAGGATTTACTAAAAATATATTTTAAATTATGAAAGAGCTGCTTTAAGTGCATCTTTTGTTGAAGCGGGTTTGAATTCAAATCCCATTCCTTTGTAGAACTTAGATGAAAATTCGACCCACATGAGACGAATTCCATGCAACAAAGCTGAGAAGGCTTCCATACCTAGCAAAATAGCAATTGTCATCAATACATATCCAGCAAATCCAACAGCTATCAAGATGCAATTTCCGGAATTGATTGTGATTATCATTAGTTCTTCATATAACACATGGCTAAGTTGAGAGTGTGCCAAACTGAGAGCCCAAAGACGGAGATATGAAGCAGTGTGGGAAAGTGCACCTAAACAAAATTCGATAACACCAATTAAGTTCATAACGAAAACTTCAAGAAGATTGAAACCAGGTTTACCATGTTTCTTAACAATATCAACAATAGGCCTTAAGAAGAGTAACATTGGGATTGATAAAACAAAAATGTATAAAATTATTTTTTGAACAATCCATTGAGTATCACCGTATAAATCCAAGGTTTCATCTTTAGATCCAAATGAAAGAATAATAGCAATCATTACTTGAATAAGATTAACACCATCTTTCTGCTTGACTTCATCTGGATTTTGGCTAAAATCAGTACACCACTTTTTGATGATAAGAACAACTAAATAGCCAAAGAAAGGAACCAAATACAAAAATTGTGGGATCCATGTAACAAGTATTTCTGTTATATCTCTTCTATGAATGTGATTGATAAGTCCGAGGAAGAGACCGAAGATCATTTGTGTCATGCCCATTACAACAGCAAGTTTCATCTTATAACTATTCATTAGAATAAGTTCATTGTCTTTGAAGAACCAAACTGGATCAATTCCAAAAGGATAGATGGCTGCATCTTTTTTGTTATAATACATTGGATTAGTTTCATTTTGCACATAATGGCTGCCAAAGAAATTAACTGGTAAACCGAACATTTCATCGTAGATAAAGCCACAGTAAAATGCACAAATTGAAGCAAACAAGACTAACCATTTGAAAGAAAACAAAGACCCACCAATATCACCTAAATCAATTTTCTTTCTCTTGATGATTGGATCGAGAATAAATATGGCAATTGCAGCGAGGAAGTAAATGAATGCATGACCCATGTCACCGAACATGATACCAAATAAAAATGGATATGTGCAATAAAATGCACCACCGTTTAACTCATCATAATTTGGTATACCATATGCATCATTAAGACATTGAAAACTATAAGTAAAATCATTGGTTTCGATTAATGTTGGAGGCATTTCATCATCTTCATTTAGTAGAGTAACTGATCTAGAGTGAACATGTATCGGGACTGGATTGACAGAAATTCTGCTTGTCCTATTTAGGAGCTCAGTTAGTTGTGGCATATATCGAGTGGGGCACCATCCTGTATAAACAACAGAACCTTCAGTCTCTTCAAAGTTTCCGCAATCCATGGTGGCAAATGTCAATTTTTCTCGAGCTATATATGAAACCCACCCCCAAATATTAACGGCTACATCCTGAAGAAAACTTAAGTTTCCTCCAAGTGTTTGCTCGTTAACAGCTTTCATCTGGTTGAGGTCTGCTGTTAGTTCGCTTTCAATTTGATCAAGAGTATTATCATCTTGTTGGAATTCGAAAACATTTGTTCCATATGATTCTGCGACTTTTTTTATGCGTTCCATAATAGAAGGTGAAGAAGCAAACAAAGCAAATGGTATTTGACCATCTTGAATTTCTCCACTGTTGACAATGACGTTCCTTCTTGATAAACGAAAAACAGTTGTGACAAAACGTCTTGCCTTCTCTGCTGGGATATAACAAACAACTGATACAATGAACATGTTATCAGTTGATATTGTTTGTAACAAGGTTGCACTGTAAGCTTCAGAATCGGGTGTACCACTGGATGGAGGTACGTTATGTTGGTGTACAACTTCTCTGAAAAATCTGAGGCATGAGAGTTTTTGCTCTCTCATTTCAATTTCGTTTTGAAGATCGTCAAAAATGCGTTTCCTTTCGCGTGCATCATTCGCTGTTGAGTTAATCTGTTCTACAATTTGATTGAAATCGTTATCATTTTCGACTCCTCCTACCTCATCGTAAGATGGAGCTTGAGGAAGTAGTTCGTGTGATTCAAGAATAGTCTTAAGAAAACGAAGAGAACGTTCAGCTTCTTCTGCCTGCATAAAAGGTTCACTATATCGCTTCTGTAGTGACTTTGTTCCTGTATTATGGTCATCAAATTGAACATAGCCAAAATCATTGATAGCTCTCATACATTGATATGTTGATTCAGTTGGGCAAACAATGGTAATGCGGTCCATTGGCTCAGGAAAGAACACAGAAGACTGGGCCGTCATAGAAATATTTAATATTTTTATTGTTTTAACAATTTCACAATTTTTTTAAAAAAATGAGCAAATCAACAAATTTGCAAAATTGTTTTTATTTCCCACAATTATCCCTTTTTTTTGATTAAAAAAAATATAATATTTTTTGTCTCCCAAATTATGTTGAGTGTAATTTTTTATATTTTACAAATTTCTTGTGAAATAATTTATTTGAAATGATATATATTATATATTTATTGTCTTAATTTTATTTTAAATATGAAATATAAATATTATTATAAATTAATGTAAAATCGTTAGTAAAACAATAAAATTATTTTTTTTGTAAATCTATTTTTTTTTCAGTGAGCTTATTCAATATTCAAACTTATGTTATTTTTTCTGATAATGATAAATCATTTCGCATGTTACCAAATCTCTTAATTATATTATTTTATATTCATTAAACAAAATTTGAATTTACAAACAAAACTATATATTCAAAAATTGAACTAAACGATAGTTGAAGTGAGGTTAATTAACAAATTTCAAACATTTTCAATTATAACCATTTTTCCTTTTCAAATAAATCATCGTCTTTCTCTTTTAAAAAAGCTTTCATAATTCACATTTTATTGAGCATTCAAACAGAGTTATTTCATTAAATCTCATAAATGTATTATTGCATTTACCCTCTAAGCAATTTTTCTTGATTGTTATAATTTCAAATGAAACTTCAAAATTTATAATTAAGCAGCACATCAAAATATAATGCATATGCTTTTAGAGTATGTAGAAGTTTGGACACTCATTGTATCATATCATACTTTTGGGTATAATCTACTTATAAAAAGTGAAATTAATAAAAATAAAAAGATATTTCACTTTTTGTGAACAATTATGGCAAACTTGACAGAATATCAATTCAAAAATCAAGTGATTTACAAATAAAATATGATTTCAATTTTTAGCTAAAACAATGAATGTAACTTAATACGCCAATAGATTTTTTTTTATTATATATTGAAAATTATCTCAGAATTTTGAAAATAATCATTGCCATTTTCAATTAAAAATGAAAAATTTCAATCAAATATCTTTTAATCTCTCAATTTTTGAAAACTAATAATGTCATCTGTTTGTGATTTTATATAAATCATTTTATAATTAGATGGGAATAAATAAATTGAATCGATATCAATCTTTCTCCGAGTATCTTAAGTATTTAACAGATTTGCACTATCAACAAATTGAAGAGAAAGATGTTAATTCTTCAGCAACTATATTTTTTTCAGCAATTGAAAAAGATACTCATAAGAAGATATTAATCAAAAGATTTACTAAAGAATTAGATAAGTATCATGAATTTGAAATCGAGTCATATACTTTAGAAAACTTGGATCATGATAATATTATTAAACCAATAGCCATTTTTGAAGATAGTGAATATGGATATATTGTCTTTCCATATGCTGAAGGTGGTGACTTATTTGATTTGATATATTCTAGAAATATACAATTTGATAATGAACAATTGAAAATAATTGCATATTCACTTATTTCAGCATTGGATAAAATACACTCAAAAGGATATATTTATCGTGATATTAAATTTGAAAATATTGTTTTGAGAAGGAATATTAATGATATGCAAAAAGAATTTGACACAGATGATATTGTCTTAATTGATTTTGGATCTTGCTATGTTGATTCTATATCAGAAAACCTTTATGATTTCAGAGGGACATCATTTTATCAAGCTCCTGAATATATTTATCATCGAAAAGTCACAGAAAAATATGACATTTTTTCATTGGGAATATTATTATATTATCTTGTAACATCATATTTACCATTTGATATAAATTATGATTATGATGAATTTGAATTTTCGATGATCTTTTCTGAGAATAACATTAGTGATTTGTTTACTGGAAACGAATGGAGCGGATTTTCATCTGGAATTAAAGAGTTAATTCAATCTATGCTCTTATTTGATGATAGAGCAAGAGCAAGCACACAAGAACTGTTAAAAAACGATTTATTTTCAAACTTGTTGTCTCCATATGATTTAGCTCATGAGTACGAAGATTACTAATTATTATGAAACTTTTATATGAATGCTGGTTTAGTTGTTATATAAAATGTTTTTGTTATTTTCAATCTTGTTTTGTAATTTTTGGAAAGATGAGGCATTTACATTCTAAAAAAAGACTTTATTAAAATCTTGTTTTGTAATTTTTGGAATTAATGGGTTTAAAACGCTATTTTTTTATAAAAAAAATTCATTTTTTTTGTTATAATAAAAAAACTCGCTGGCCGGGAATCGGACCCGGGTCACAGGAACGACAATCCTACATGATACCATTACACTACCAGCGATCTCATATATAAATTGAATTAAATAAATAAAAGGATAAAAATTAAAATCTTTGGTTTTTTTAATTCAAAAACTAGTTTATTTTCATATACACATTTTATATCAATGTCATCAAAGACAACCTCACATTCCGGTTCTCGAAAAAGATTATATAATAACCGTACAAATATAACTCCAAATGAAAAACGTATTAATTCTTCCACTAATCAAAAATATAAATCAGGAAGGCAGAATTTAGCCAAAGATGCCAAAGTTTCAATGTCAAAACAAGAGCTTATTAATCAACATACAGAGCTTCTTGAAAGGCTGCAAAATATGAAAGCACGACTAGAAATGGCTCAAAATGAAAATAAAAAATTAGAGAAAGAACTCAGAAAGCTTAAAGCACAAAATATTGATACAAATGATGGATCAGACTCACGTCGAAAGACATCAAATTCTCAATATTTGGATCAAGAAGATAACGAGTATAGTGACCATGGCTATGGTGGTTATGATAATGATAATGATAACTATGATCGATATGATGAATATGGCTATGACTAATACTCTTTTTATTATATAGAAAATTATTCTTTATTTTAAACATCAACGAAATCGATTTTTTCAATTTATGTTTTTATGTTAATTTCAACTTTTATAATTATATAAGTGATTTATACTATTATTACTGGTATCTCTTAAACATTTATAATAAATCAAATTCGTATTAATGCAACTCGTCAATGAAACCAAAATGATGAAAGCTTTTCTATGTTTTGATAAGATCTTTTTCATTAAAAAAAAAATCTATTGGTCATGAAATATTGCTTTTTCTCTTAAACTTTTATTTCAAAAAAAATTTTTGTGATTGTTTGAATTTATTTCACCTATAAAGAATTATACATGGAATTTTCTTCTAACTTGCTTCCAAAGAACGATGAATTAAAGAAAAAGCTCCGAATTCCACTTTCTTTTTCTATTTCTCCTGCTTCTCTTGAATGCCTTTTTCAAATCAAATGCCAACAACCAAATTTATATTCTTGTACAAAGTGTCATTCATTTTTTTCACCGAACTGTCAGTCAAATGGTGCCATTTGGAAATGTGGAATTTGCGGTACTCAAAATCAAGGAAATAATGATGATTTATTTAAAACTTTTAAAACGTCGCAATCAATTGAAATTGTTCATAGTGCAACAAAGCACATAGGCCAGATATTTGTAATTTATATTTCACTGGATTTTCAACCGCTAGATTTTATTAAAGCAAAAATATCTGCATTTTCAATTTTGAGGCATTTACCAAAAGACTCAAAATGCATTATTATAATTGGAACAGACTCTTCAGATTTTTCAATGCTTGCTCCTCCATCGCCAAAGTTAGATTCAACTGAAATAGATAACCAACGGGCAGCGATTGTTAGATTTCCATCAATACAATCACTAGCAGGACTTGATTTAACCAAATTTTTTTTCACCCATGAAAACTCTATTTCAGCTGAATGTTCTATTGACAGACTTACATATTCCACAAATTCTAATCCATTTCAGAAAACTATCAACTTAGCGCAGATTCTTGCTAACATCATTAATCCCATACATTTTATTTCAATTATTAACGAGATAACTCGAAAGCCGATTGATCTTGATCCAATTCTACAAAAAATGTTACGGATTGATTTTATCGTTGCTAATTTAAATTCGCGCTCAATTGATATATCGAAAAAAATACCAGGAACAATAAATGTATTATCCAAACTTAATCCAGCCTTACAATCTCAATTATTTGTCGAGCAAAAGACTAAATATCAAGTTGTTATTACCTGCCTCACGAGTGAATGTGAAGTGAAGTGGCAAAAACCACTTCGTCCTTATTCAGATATTGCCGATAATTCAATATTTATACCAGTTTCAATAGGCGACGATAACCCGTATGTTATTGATGTAACGCCACATAACGGGAAAGAAACGATACACTTTCAATTTGTCTCAAAATTTTTCTATGTTGAAAATTATGAGAAAAAGTGTGTAACAAGAATTCATAATTTTTCAATTAAAACGACAGATAATTTTGATGCTTATTTATCTTCTGTTAATTGGAATAACGTACTTTGGTTTTGGACTCGAAAAGTGGTTGAATTACAGCGTGATGAAGCAATTGCTGCACTTATGCGAATTGCAGCAACTGTCATTCAACAAATATGTGGAATTTATAATAATGATAAAGCTAGCATTGAAAATATTAGTAGTAAAATCGATCAAGGATTTTTGAGAGGGGTTTGTTCAATCTATTTAGCAAGTGTATTTAGCGATTCTGAGGAAGATTCACTAAATGGAACAAATTTATTAGTACTTACTCCTCCTTCTAAATTGAATGTTATACCAATAATTACAGAATGCGAAGGTAATAAGATATGTCAATCTATCAACGGTATTAGTGAAAGTCGCGGTACAGCAAACGCAATATCTAAATATGCAAGAAATCTTCAAATGAAATTGCCTGTTTTTATTCCAATCAAAACCCCAATTGAAAGAGATTTTTCTAAGATTTCAACATCATATTTAGAAATTTTGAGTAATTTAATTGAAAAGCTATCTTGATTTTATTTATATTATAAATATATGTTTATTTATGTTTTATAAACTAAAAAGTATTAAAAACGAATTCGTTCTTTTCCAAGAGTTCAGCCCTATTTAACCTATATTTGGCCTTAACGGGGTGGATTTTCATTATGATTTTATATCTACTTACGCTTATTAATGCTTTTGAAGAACCAGAAGGATTAGTATCACTGAATAAAGTTTTGTTTCGCCGATATGTTGAAGCAAGAGATCCTTCGCAGCCATGGCTTGTTGCATTCGTTCGAAATGGATCAAAAAAATGTGCAAGATGTATTCCATATTTAGAGCAAGTAGCTTCTAGATCATATGGGTATATGTTTGTTGGAACAATTGACCAAGATAATGAGCCTGTTCTAGTTTCTGATTATCACGTTAAAAAAAATTGGACCATTTTCCTATTCAACAAGGATGGCGCCAAGCAATTGACGTTTCCATGCGATCCACAAAAATATTATCGCCTTCTTCTTGATAGTTTACCAAATAATGTTTTAGAAGCAGATCCATCATGGATAGAATCATCGAAAAAAAAGCCATCCGCAATTTTATTTACATCTAGATTTAAAGTTCCTCATATGTGGAGAGCACTTTCTGGCTGGTTTAAAGATAGATTAAGAATTGGATTATGCACAGAGCAAGAATTTTTTGAAAAATTTAAGATAACTCGCACTCCTACAGTTTTGTATTTAAATAGCAGTGGTCAATACCTAGTTCGAAATGTTCAAGATTATAAAACTTTAAGAAGCTACTTAGAATTATTTAGGAAAAATCAAAACTTACCAATTAAGCCAATGATTCAAAGATTTTTCTTGTCTTCACAGTTCAAGGATGAGTGCAAGCCAGGATTAGTTTGCGTTTTTGATACATCAAGAAGCATTGATTCACGTTTCCAATTACGTGAAACACGCTTTACAGATGAGCGGCTTCGTTTTTTCAGTGGCTCGACAGATCTTCCATATAAATTCATGAAAGATGATGAAATATGGATATTTAATGGAGATAAAACTGGATTAAATCCAGTTACAGATATTCAAGAATTGGATGATATGATAAAATTCACATTAAAAGGTAGTATAAAATGGACGCCAATATCTGAATATGAAAAAGATGAACTTTAAGCATGAATTAAGTCAGATCGATTCATCTTTCTTTAATGATATCATGAAATTAATAGTCTTTTATTCGTTGATGTTTACTTTAAATATATTATTCATGTTTACATATAAAATCTTGATCTTTTATTCAATAAATATATTTAGAATTATTAGTTAACTGTTATATTACTGATATTATTTACATGCAATGAATAAAAGTATATTTAGTAAAATAGTGTTTCCTGAGCGTAAAGGAATTAAAAACAATTAGATATTTTTTATTTTTTTTAGAATTAAAGTATAAAAACAATTGTTGATATAAAAAAAATGATGATGAAAAATACTTATATATTATTTATTTTTCATAGAGAAAAATGTATTTTAAAATAAAAACGTTAGATTCACAAAATGATTTCCAATAAAATAAGGAAGAAAAGAAAAATAAAGAGGATTGATTCATCTGAAGAGTCGGGACAGGAACAATCTTCTAATGTGGATGATTTGCCAGATGATCAAGTTGTAAATTGCTTAAATAATGTTTTGAACCTTGAATCATGGCAAGAGGCTATTTCAATTCTAAATCATTATTTATGTACAAAAAAAATAAAGTTTTATCTTTTTGAAATGGTAGCCGAGTTATTGCAAAATGTTCATAAATCAATTGTTAGTAATTACTTTCAAAATCCGAATCATATCATCTCAATTATAGACTTATTTTATAACATGTCATATGATGATATGGAAATGGTTCATCATCTAATTGATCATAATATTCATGAAATATTTTATCCATTTATTCAACAGGCACCCACATTAAAACTATTTAGGGAGCTTTTATTTTTTGATAAAGCACCAAAAGATCTTAATGATAAAGCAATTACTATTCCAGATCACGATGAGCGCCAAATTGAATACGAGAAAATATGTATCAAAAAAAAATGGAACTCAGTTGCTCATTTTTGTGATAAAGAGCAAATCGCAACCAAATTATTAGAGATACTATCAACAGAAAGGAAAAACAAAGTACTAAGACTAATAGATGTATTTGGTGATTATTATTTCACTTTTGAAGGATTCATTCCTGTTTTTGATCCAATTTTACAAATTATCTATCAAGATCAAGACATTAATACCAGAATTTATGCAATTAATTCAATCTCCTCTTTTGCAGGTTCATCAAAAAGATCCCTGCAATTTTTTTTAGGCATTCCAAAATTTCAGAAATTATTTATTGATTACCCAATTGAATCACAAGATGTTTTAGTATCAATTTTATATTGTGCGAGAAATGTAATGTCTATTTGTGAATATTTAGAAGATAAAATTTGTGTTATTTTTCTTGATTTTGCTGCTCAGTATTTAAATTCAAAAGATCTGGAATTATTAAGTGTATCAGTAAAAATCATTTCAAAAGGAACACTAAAAGGCGAATCATATATTTTATACTGCATGAACAAAGGAATAATTCAGCATCTATTTCAAATATTTGTAGAACAGTCACTTTCTTTCGAGGTTCAAAGTTTAATTTTTATTGCAATTTGCAAATTTTTTGCTTATGCGGATTTAGAATGCTCAAAAAAAATAGCTGAGTTAGGATTTTTTAATATAATATCAGACTATTTTGAGCCAATAGCATCTAGAAATATATATGCAATGGAATCCGCTATAGATGCTCTTTTTAAAGGATTAGAATTTTCTTCTGTAAACCCTGAATTAAGTGAGTGGAAATACTTAATTATTGATGATGATCAAATAATTGATCCAATCAGAAAATTTTGTGATGAATTTGATATGTACCAAGAAGAATCTGTAGAATATTATGCATATTCTTTTTTACAACGTATAGATTCTGAAGAAGATTGAAATTAATCATATTATCTAATATTTGTTTTGATTTCCTAATTAAAAGCAATTATACCTTTATTATTTAATGTTATGAAATAAAAATTCATATCTTGTCTGAATTTATGTTTTGTTTTTTTTTTCGATACAAACTCTTAACCAAAAAGTTAATTTACCTTCAGAAAAATTTAAATGGCCGATAAGAAACTGAATTTATTCAAATTCACATTCAAAAAAAATCAATTCTTTGATAAGGTATTGTTTTTTATTAGATTTTATTTGTGTAGGTTAAAAAAACATTCAAATAATCAATCCATATTTGGCCACTTAATATTTTTATTATCATGTTTAAAATAATTAAATTCTTTCTTTTTGCATGCATTGCTTCAGCAACAGCAGAAGTAGAAATTACAGTTTGTGATGGTGACTGTCCATCAAGTGCAATTGGTGCAACTATTTCATATCATGAAGGTGATGATCTTGATGACTTATTAAAACAATACCTCACCGACAATTCAATTGTTTACTTTTATACAGCCAGTAAAGGTGAAATTGATTTTAAATTATCGCTTTTAACTTTTCAAGGTAGAAAATGTGCTTTCAAACCTTTATCAGGTTCTCTGAATTTTGATATTTATATCAATATCGATAGTGGACAATCAACTGGTCAGCTCACTTTCAATGGTGTTGATGTTGTTTTTACATCTGAGCATGCAACAAATCTACGAATCGACGTCCTTAAATTAATTGAATCGCAAATCGATTTTAAAGGTGTTAATTCAGAGCTTTATGTTGGAGCTTTGACCACAGATGATTCTATTCACTCTTTTTCACAAGTTAATATTGTCAATGCCCAATATGAACATTCGCAATTAACATATGATGTTACCTCTAGTAATGATGTTACTATTGCTGTCAGTGACAAAACAGTCTCAGTTACAATTGATGATCATAAAACTAAATTTGTTTACCAATCTGACGATATGGAAGCATACTTCGAAACTAATTCCGGATCAAAATATTATGTCAATTATACTGGCGGCTCTCAGTCAAGTGTTCCTACTTTAAATTTTGAAAACTTTCAAAATTTAATCTTTTCGGGAGATTGGCCAAAAACATCAATTTTCCCAATTACTGATAAAAGATTTGAAAAGAACATTTCGATTTCATCATATTCTCCTGTACTTCCAATATCAAGAGATGGAACTGCAACAACATTAATCAAACTCAATGATTCCACGATAATAACAGGAAGCATAAATTGTCCAATTGTTTTTTCTCTTCTTCGATCCGTATTTTTAAATGATACTTATGTCAGTATTACAGGAACATATTCTGGCTCATTAATCGACCTCGGAAGCTCTTACATTCGACTCACAATTGATATGTTGCAAACAGATTTTTCAGCTAAGCAATATCCATTTATATTTCGAGTTGGAACAGGTGGAGCTTCTACTGTTTCTTGTTTAAAGACAACCGAATTATCAACAAGAATGAGTCAACTTGCTGTTTACACTGATTTCCAAAAATTTTTGACTGATTTTGAACTCGACAAGCTTTTAAGTCAAGAGTGGAATCTTCTCTATTTAAACATGACCCTTGATGTATCAAAAGTTACCGTTGTCCTTCAATCAGAACCTTTTATTCATGGATTCATACCAAATGACTCTTGCCTCACAGTATTGCGTATGGGACAAACATTTGTTCTTTCAGCAACATCGCCATCAAGCCTGCCATTAAATATTTGTTATGATGGTGATCAAACAACTTGTGATGATGGAACCTATGGAGCTGAAATTCATAATATCGATCAGCTTAATACATATTTTGTTGGAGGAATTAAAGTTTTAAGATTGACGTTAAAAGTTAGTATTGATGAACTCGATTTTTCATCATTTGATGCTTCTGGTGGCTATCAGAACTGCCAAATTTCAGTATATGGTTCATATCAAATTACTGTTAACAAAGTTTCATATGGAATGCAAAAAGGTATAGATTATATGGAATTTAATTACATTAACTTTGATGGAACTTCGACATTTTATATCAATAACGTTCAATTCCTTCATTGTAATGCAAGCACATTATCGCATTTCAATTTCCAAAATAACCAACTTGTTACTGGTGACGATGACTTTGTTCGTACTTTCTTCTCACAAATTACTACAAATCTAAAATCTTTTCAATATAAGATGGATCATTATGATGCTATTTCAGTTGATGATAAGCAATATATTTTCTATGATTTAGATGTCAATGATTACTCTACGCCAATTAGCATTAATTATGAATCAGTTAATAATAAGTTTATTCAAATTATATATGATGTTGGAATGACATCAACAGCAACAGAAAACAATTTGAATATAACAATCAATACAAATTCACCGCCATCATTCAACGTCACATTTGATGTTTTATCATATGATTATAGAAATGAAGCTGAACTTATTCTTTATGATTGGTCAAAAGCTAAAAATGCTGATTTCAAAGTTAATTTTGATCATGGAAATTATCCAGTTAAGATTGTTTTAACAGAACCATATAATCCAACTCAACTTAATGTCTTTGGAGATGGTAAAGTTACATATATTGATCGCTATTCAAATACAACAGAACTTTGTGCCTGTGAAAATGATATTTGCACCGATCTATGTCCAAAGAATTCTTCTCGAATTAAGTATAGTGAGATTGACACCAAACTCGGAGAAGATTATAATAAGTTTATTATATACATTGGTCAATCAAATTTGGCAGCCGAAAAACCTACTGTCAAAATGGAAAGTTTAAATAAGAAGGTTGTCAATTTTATTGGTTTGGGTGGAAAGGATGACAAAGATTTGATCATTATCAATAACGATAACAGCTATGAAGTAGATCAGAAATTAACAACAACATATTTTGATAACTTAAAAGTTCAACCTACAAGTGGAACCCAAAGAATCGCTTTTGGTGAGCTTCGATTTGATGATTGTTCAATTGATTCTGCTTTCAAAAACATTGAAGTTTCAATTGATGATTTTTACTGCAATTTCTCAGATTTCCAGCTTTTCAAGCGAATTACGATATCAGATAGTTGCTTTGTTGGTGGTGCTCTTGCCACCGAAAGTCAAACTGTTCAGTTTCTCGTAGATCAAGATGATGGTGATCTTCAAGCAACAATTAGTGTTGATGCGCCTGTTGAGATGGGAGATGGCTATGTTAAAATTGGGCCAACTCGATTTAATATTCAGCGATCTTTTGTTTATGATGTTGTTCTCAGTATTAACTCTGGCAAAAAGGTTACAATTACGAAAGCAAGCGATGCTGCAGAAAACAAAGTTCCTCTTGTTCTTTTCAAGAATTGCAAAGGATCGATAATTTCAATATGTGATGGTTGGACCAGCCAAGCTGCGTCATCTTACAAATACACATTCCTTCTTGAAGAAGTTGATGAAGTTACTCTTATTTTGAATGGTGAAAACACTCCTCTTGCTGTTTCATCAGATAAAGGAGATATGACGATCATTTCTGCCTCAAAAAGTGTAGGAATCAATGGATTCTTTGAATTCACTCCATCTTTCTCAACAGATCGTAGTTCAATAACAGTTAAGTATAGTGAAGACTCACCGAAGCTTACTGAGTCGACGATCAAATTTGAAAAAGACTTTGACATCGGTTACGGCTGTACAATCAAGTTTTCACAGCCAAACATAGTACTTGCGTTAAGTCGTCTTATTGGAACGGAAAAGAGCCAACTCTCGGTTGAACATTATTCAAATTTAGATGGTGACTCGAAATTAACGGTTGACAAAGCCTTCAAATCGTCGTCTATATCGACTGATTACAAGATTCAATGCAGCATTTCCAAGCCCTTAAACGATGCTGCAGTTGCTAATTACATTAATCACCAACACGTCCTATTCGCTGTCAACACAGCTGACTCCAGTTCGTGCAAGCAAACGTCCCTGACATTCACCGGAACAGCCCCAACGACGCATGGCTTCACGTCGACCAACATGAAGATCACTGTCAACGAAGACACAGGTGAAGTTGTTTTAGGGTTCATTAAGGACCCCAACGAGGTGCCCTGGTCACTCTGCTACAGCACGCGCACCGCCTGTGAGATATCGATAGATGAGTCGACGATCTCCAAGCTCGACACTCTTCTTCCTGGCGGCAAGATGAACATCAACATTTTAATGGGCAAGGCCAATTCAAATGACCTTAATTTGGCCATTGACAATTTCAAAGGGAGCACCTTATCTGTTTCAAGCTCAACTTCAGACACATTTGACCTTAAGGTCAAATATGGTCAATCTATCCTATCGTCCGTTTCATTGACGCGGATGAAGGCAACGACGAGTGAGACTGATTTTTCGGTTTCTCAACTTTTTCTGTACGAAGGATCATCTGCATCGAGCATTGAAAAATTTGGCAATTTGACAGTTGACTTCACATCATGGGAAAATCTTCATCTATCGTCCTATTCAAAAGCAATTGAGATACAGTATCCGAACTCCCAGTTAACGTTCACCTCCGGCGGTTGGAAACTGTCAGACGGTAAAGAAATTGCGAAGGTCAATTTCCCTGACTTAAAGGTCAATTTCTTAAGTAACAGTGTTGAGCTCCTAGCCGATAAGGGACTGACCAAAGTCAACGATCTTAAGTTGATCACGAAATCGAAGAAGATCACCGTTGGCGAGAACTTTGACTCGATTCAATCGCCCGATATCTTCATTGAATCGACGATATCGTCCGACAGTTTGATCGTCACAATGAAGTCATTTCCATTTGTCATCTTCCCTTACTTGATGAGCGCCGGAACCCTCCAGTTCGACAAGTCCGTTCTCCCCTACACAACGAGTCATCCTTTCAAACTTGACGGTTTGAATCCTATCGTCGACTTCTCAAATTCAGACCAGTCTCACCTCGGACGATTGGCAGCATCGAGCATCGAGTTCTCGGGCATCTCGTCACTGTCTGTCAAGTCGGCCGACACTTACTACCCGGTCAGCGTTGAGAGCGTCATTTCTGACAACCTTTCGACGGTTACATTGAATCAGGCAAAAGTGACATCGTCAGTTCGTGCAATCGGCAGCGCCTCTTTGAAAGGAAAGTTCGACGTTCCAAACGCGAATGTTGTCTTTGAATGGCGGCTTGAGTCGATGCCGCAGATTGCATTTAACGAGGCGCCTGAGTCGGCGCCAAAGTCCGTCACTGTCAAATTTGTTGGTCCCGAAACAGAGTCGAATTTGGACGCCTCAAAGTACAACGAATACTTGTACGAAAAGGCTTATTCATTGGCATCTAACGTTGGAACAGGCCAGTGCGATAAGTGGCTCTCTAACCTGATTCTCCAGTCAGAGATCAGATACTTCAACTCTGACGAGTGCGTGTTCGACGTCACTTGCAACAATGGAAACGTTATCCTGGTGGGAAGGCGCTTGATTCCTGACATTGCGCCGCCAACTGGAAGCGACGACGGGCAAAGTGGAAAGAAACTGAAGACTGGCGCAATTGTTGGAATAGCAATTGCAGTGCTGGTTGTCGTTGTCGCTGCTTGCGTATTTGGTTATATGTATTATAAGAAGAGGAGGTCTTCATACGAATCACTCGACTCTGTCAAGTTGGAACTAAACAAGCAACAATATATATAGACCAATTGTGCCTTGAATTCTTAGTAAAATAATATTTCTCTTTATTTATTTTATCTTTCTTTTTTATCAGAATTTTAAAATACAATGAATGATTACATAATAATTTTCAAAATTATTTTTTTTATCAGAATTTTAAAATATAATATTATTATATAATATTTTTTTTTTTTTTTTTTTTTTTAATAATTTTCATGTTGCTGCTTGAGTAGTGGTATTCATAAGAAGAGGAGGGCTGCTTATGAATAACTCGATTTTGTCAAGTCGGTATTCTATTTATAATTATTAAATATACAATGCTTGCTTTAAAATCATTCATTAATTAAGAATTTATTTTGAATTTTTTATTGAAAATTCAGTGGAGAAAAAAGGTGAATGTTTATTTTACCTGGAATAGATTTGTTATGTTCCTTTAGCTAATTCTAATATAAGAAGACACATTGATAATAGCCAATATCAATAAGAATTGAACTATATAAAGAAATCCATAAATATCATGTTTTTTATATTTGGATGCAATGAAATGGAATATGAAAGCAAGAATTGTGTAGAATACTGCCCAAAGTGCGCAAACATGCACTGGCTGGTCATGAAGAGTTGCTATCATTATAATATTATTTTTTTTACATTTTTGAGATATACGATATATGGTGATAATTGACCTCAACCGTTCCGGGTGATTTGGCTTCTAGATCAAATTCACCTTATCAATTTTTAAAGGTGAAAAATAATTTACTCAAAATAAAATAAAAAAGCGTTTCAACTAAAAAAAATACTTTTATCAGTTTTAATGTTGAAATTCAAATAATTTAATATTGTGATAGAAGGTCAACGACTTCTTGATATTTCTTTTCTTTTGCATAATCAAGGGCTGTCTTATAAATATTTTCTACTTTATAAATTCCATGAAAAGCTTTCAATTTTTAAAATCAGATTAAAAAAAACTTCTATTTAAATATAATGAATGTTTGTGAATATAAATGTCTTTCCTGTTGGTATCAATATCATTTTGTGCCAATAATAATCGAACTATTTCTGTTTTTTCTTTAAGAACAGCCATTGTTAATGCTGTGACATTAAACTTTAAATGCAAACTCCACAAAAGTTTTGATTTTTCAATTCCATAAGTAAAATGATAAGCTGAACTATGTAAAAATTTTTGTATTCAAATGTCTTGTATGTTGATATTTATGTCTTTTTGTGATAGTAATTCTTGAACTATTTCTATATATCCATAGCGAGAAGCACAAATCAAGGCTGTCCAATTTAAATGTTCAATATAAAATTCCATGAAAATTTAACATTTTTAAAAATGTTATTTAAAAAAAAATGTGATTTGAATGTGATGAATGATTTTGGTATTCAAATGTTTTGTATGTTAAAGTCAATTCCTTCTTGTGATAATAATTCATGAACAATTTCCGTATGTCCATAGCGAGAAGCACAAATCAAGGCTGTCCAATTTAAATGTTCAATATAAAATTCCATAAAAAATTTTACATTTTTAAAAATGTGATTTAAAAAAATTGTGATTTGAATGTGATGAATGATTTTGGTATTCGAATGTTTTGTATGTTAAAGTCAATTCCTTCATGCGATAATAATTCACGAACAATTTCTGTGTGTCCATAACGTGAAGCACAAATCAAGGCTGTCCAATTACATATACAATTAAAATTCCATAAAAATTTGAAACTTTTCAATTTTATAAAAAAAAACTATGATTTAAATGTTATGAATGATTATGTATTTGAATGTCTTGTATGTTAACATCAATTCCTTTTTGTAATAGTAATACTCGGGCTATTTCAGTACGTCCATAATGAGAAGCACAACTCAATACTGTCCAATTTAAATGATCAATATGAAACTCCATAAAAATTTTTAAACTTTTCAATTTTATACAAAAACAAAGATTTGAAATGCTATTTAAAATATTTGCTATTCGAATGACTTTGAAATTGATATCAATACATTTTTGTAATAAAAATAATCGAACAATTTCTAAATGTCCATTTTTAACAGCATAAATCAAAGGTGTTGCATTTAAAAAAATCAATTTTAATTCCATGAAAAATTAATCAAATGAAATGAAATGAAAAGATGAAAGTTTTGAATTTCATTTGAAAATCATAATGTTTTAATATTTTCATGATTAATATCAACAATTCCTTGTTCTAAGTAAAGTTTAACAATCTTGAAATAATCAAACATGCATGCATAAAAAAGCATGTTTTTATATTTGATATTTTCAGGAAAGAAACAATAATTGTCATATCTAACTGCAGAATAATATAAGTTGTCATTGAAGTTGTTTTTAATACTATAATTGAGATCTTCTTCTTCAATTAAATTGTTGATAATGTAAGTTGAAACGTCATTGTGATGACATTTGATTGATTCTTTAAGGATTGTTTCAAATCTGTCAGAAGAAGAAGGCGAAACTTTTTTGTCTTCCAAATATTGAATCAATTCAGCATTTCGACTATGAATTGCATAATTCCACATGCTTGATGTCGCTTTAATTCCTTCGTTTATTTCGTTATATTTGATGATTTCTAATGATCCAAAAAAAGCAGCATATTCATTCAATGAAATTTTGTTTTGTTCTATCAAAAACTGATTCGTTTCAAAGATTGATTCTTCAATTGAAATGTCAAATGACATGTTTTGTCGGTTCATATAAATTCCATATTCTTTTGCATTATTCGTTCGAATCAGATAACATAAAAAATTATCATTTTCGCCTTCTTTTCTTTTTTCATAAAATTTGTCATTTTTTTCTTTTTTTATTTTTTTTATAAAATTTTCATCTTTTAATTTTGTGTTCTTATCACAATGTTTCTGAATGAATTCATCAGTCAGGAATTCTTTTATTTCTGGTGAAAAGTATTCAGCATAATTTAGTTTGATATAATCATCACTCGTAATCAGTGATGCAATATATTCATCAATTTTCAAGATCTTTTCTTGAAGAAGAAATAAAAGAATTCTTTTATTGTTCCAAAAAAGTTGGAAAATTTCGAAATTTCTAAAATGTTTTAAAATATCATATTCAAAAAATAATAAAATTCTCTCAATTTTGCTGGTAAAGTTATTGGCACGTTGATGATTATTTCCAATTGTATTTATTAAACGTAAAATTAATTTAAATTCATTTTGATCGGCATTAATTTTGTAATCTTTGATGATCTTGATAAAATTTTCATAATTTTCTTCTGCATTAAGATCATCTTTAACATATTCTAAGAGAAAATTTTGAACTCTTTTCATTTTCTCTATTTCTTCCTTAAGACTCATTAAGGGTGCAGTTAAATTTTTGAATTTTTGAGAAAAATCATAAATAACGATCAAAAACAAAACAATTTTTTTTTTTTTTTTTTTTTTTTTCTGTGGATAGTGGTGGTAACAATAGAAAAAAACGACTTTTTTTTTTTAATTTAACCAAAATAAATAAGAAAGAGTTAGTCGTATGTTATAAAGTCGGATTCAAAATGCTTGGGACAATATTCAATTTTTTTCAATGTTTCTCAGAAAAAAAATCATTCAGCTTGGGACAAATTGACCTAAAAGATTTATAAATTTGACCTTATCGTTTTCAAAAAGTTTGTCCCAAGCCTTTTGAATCCGTCTTTATAAAATATATGTTAGAACTTTGGAAAATTCCAAGCATACGACTAACTCATATTTAATTGATATAGACTAGGGCAAAGTCCAGGACAAAAGGACTAAACAAACTTAGTTAATTTAAAAAACATTTTTATCTTTGAATTAAGGACACATATTTTTATTATATTTTTGTTTTAAAAAAATGCGTTAATATAATTTTTGATATTTTTTGTTTAAAATATGCTTTTATTAAAATATTAAAATTTTGTGTATCATTTAATTCTGCCCGAAAGTTTTTAATTCACATTATAACGGATAACTTCATATATAAGTTATAAAATCAGTAAAATATTAAGTGAACAATCTTTTTTTATTTATATATTTATAGATTTTTTAAAAAATCAATATTAAAAGGAAAAGTTGAATATATATTTTTTTTCAATAAAATTTAATATGTCATTTTTTTTCTTAAAAAAAAAAAGGTCCTGACAAAGTCCTAAGTCCTGCGGTTGTCCTTGAAAAGTTTTATTGTCCTGGACTTTGCACAAGTCTAAATTGATATTATTTTTGTTTATATATTATTTTATAACTATTTTTAAAATAATATAGAAGTTTTATAAGTAACGTTTTGAGATATAATAAAACATTTTTAGTAATAATTCTGATAAAAATTGTAAAATTCAATAGTTTATTTTTTTTTTTTTTTTTTTTTTTTTTTTTTTTTTTTTTTTTTTTTTTTTTTTTTTTGATGAAGATTTCGAAGCTAAAAACAAAGGATGTTGGCGAACGGAAATTCCATTCAATTTGTAAATCATTCATACTACGGAGTTCATTAAACTCCAAGGGATCTGGTAATTGATACGAAAATATTGAGAATAAATGATTGATAAATACTGATGTAGATTTCAATTCCAGTTTCTTTTTTCTTTTAAATCATAGTATTCAATAATTTCTTTGCATTTCTTTGTAATTTTCTTGTCGTCATGCTTTTGACTGAATTTTATTTTCAATTGCAAGAAATGAACTCACTAAACTCTTCACTAAAATATATTGATTTTAAAATTTTATGAATAGATTTATTATAAAACTCATCTTGACCCTAGCAAATTTAATAATATTTCTTTATTTTTGATTCGTCTGAATTTGTTAATAAATTAATGATATTCATTTTTATATTAGAATAAAGTTTTGAGAATGGTGATATGTAGTTTACTTTTCTGTTTTGCTAATAATTTAAAATGTAGCTTATTGTCGCATATAAGCCTGATGAGTAATTAGACGCTCCTTGGCGCTCAAGTGAATCGTTGATATTTCAATGAGCCCTTTCGGAGTGATTCGAGTAACCCCCAACATGATAGTCTGTACGTATCCATTGTGCCCATTTGTATACATAATAATTTGAATTCGAATCACCATCAAAGCTAGAAATCATTATTTTCAAATTTCGAAATTTATTCTGAGTAATTTCATCATTTCTATTGAATTGTTCTTTCTATTTACAATAATAATTCCTAGAGGAGACCTGCTATCAGTGTCTCTATAATAGGCCTATAACATATTAATTTGCTTAGATTGTATACTTTACAAAATTGTTCCATTGAAATACCCATATCAGCAAGTACAAATCTGCCTTAAATAAATTCACATCTATTTTATAAAAGCTCATACAATCAATTAGAATATAGTATAACTGAAATTGCTCCAAAGGAAAAACGGAAAACCAAAAGGAATTGACTGGTTGTTGCAATGGGAATTATCATTTTCACTATCAAATAATTATTTTCTGCCAATAGGCAAGTTGTTATCTTTTATCAACTAGCTTTTCGTTTTTTAATATGTAAAATATGAGTATAAAAAAATTAATTTTTTTCATATATATTAAATATGAGTAGCTACTCATGGTATATGTATAAACCGCCAAATAATGGTGAATTTTGACTTACTTTGTTCATTAAATTAACATAAAAAATCGGGAAATTAAAAAATTTAAAAATAATTTTTTTTTTTTATATGGATAATTTTATATTTTTACATAATTTTTCCCGAAGTCTACATACCCCCTAGCGGGCGTCGAGCGAGGACGAGCGAAGCGAGGACGAGTGAGCCCCTGCGGATGGGGGTAAGACTCGGTAAAAATTTGTACCATAAAATTTTTTGTATTTTTTGATTTTTATTTTGAATAATCTCATTGAAAAAATTGAATTCTGGGAAGTGTCCCAGGGGCACAAAATTTCACCCATTATATATTACCTGTTTTTTTTTTTTTTTTTTTTTTTTTTAAATGGCAATTCAAAAATTAAATGAGTAGATAATTTTTTTGAATTAATAATCGTAATTGAATAAAAGATTAATTACTGATTCCAGATGCCGCTTTCAGCCAGGCTGGTATGGTTGAGGGGGGCATCACCAATTAATTACAGCGACAGATGCCGCCTTCGCCAAGCCGGGATGGTTGAGGGCGGCATCGTTGCATGTAATTTCAAGAAAAAGCAAAGTGGGCTTGCGCGCAAACTGCGAGGAGCGCAGGCTTCACCAAAGTGGACTTGCGCTTCAACTGCGAGGAGCGCAAGCTTCACCAAAGTGGACTTGGGCTTCAACTTAGAAAAAACTCAGTTACATTAAACTTCTATTAATAAAAATACGATTCATTTATAGTAGTATATACTAGTCGGTTTCCGCGGGGCATGTCTCCCGACTCGTCAACACAAACTAGTTAAAAAAAAAAAAAAATTAAAAATAAAAAATATTTTTTCTCCATGATGGTTCTCACTACTGCCCACCATCTATGAAACGGCGGAGCAAGTTTCTTGTTTAAAATAATAACCTCCTGTACTTTTTTTTTTTCTTTTTTTTTTTTTTTTGAAAACGAAAAAGGACTTTTCCGGGAATGTTTTTTAACATTTTCAAATAATAATCAGTTTGACAAAACTTTAATTTATATCGTTGAGTCTGATGTGTTGAAATTTAGCAAAAGTGTACTTCAAAAATCAGGACATTGGGCATACGAATTTGAGACATATTGCCCAAACTGGAATAGCATTAATCCAAGTTCATTTCTAGATACAATTCGGATGAAAATCTCATATTCAATGATTCTTGAATTAAACATAAGCTTATTTTCTATAACATCAAAGAAATTTAAATTATCTTTTACAAAAACGTGTATATCATTAAAATCTTTATTTATTTCCACCTTAATTGAATATTGCTCATCTTTAAAGTGCTGCTTAAATGAACTATCAACTTTTTCATTTTTTGGTTTGGCTGTCTGTATTAGATAAATATGAATTTCGGATAAATTGCTGAGGCAGATATTATAAAATCAGTTAAAGAATGAAAATTCTTGTCTTTAGGAAGTATTTCGATTTTATTGAATTGGTGCACATAATTTAGAATTGTTCTCGAAAATTGAGCATTTTTTTTTTCAGTAAAATAAATTTGTTGAGTTTTTGGCATGTCTTAAAACTGAAAAATCATCATGTTGAAGCATTTTCCAAATTTTGAGCTTCATCACACAGGTGACAATTTCATGATATTTGTTGTTTCAATAAAGTACATGACATATTTCACAAAAAGTGAATTGTATTTAATTAAAAAAATAAATGAAGTAGCTTTTTGAAAGGCGCAGCTTTTCAAAAAGCTACTTCAATTATTTTAGTTCTCTGTTTTACAACTTTTTGAGTGTTTTATTAAATCAAAAAGTTGTACCTAAGTAGTGATAGTGGACCGTCTGGGAGGTCAGATAAATTTTAAAGTTAACGGTTGCTACTTTTGAATCTTCATCTTTGAATTTACATCTTTGAACTTGTTTAGTAGTATATATCAGTCGGTTTCCGTCGGGGCTAAAGCCCACCGTCAACACGACTAATGAACAAAAATAACACAACTCAAAAAATCGAACTTTCAAAAATTTTTTATTTTTTTATCAGCAATTTATAATGTCAAACCAAGCCGAAACATTAAGCACTCTCATTAATAGAATCAATAAAAAGCTAAAAGGATGGAGACCCGCTTTAAAATACCTCTACGATAATGATGATGTTGTTGACGGAGTACTAAAAGAGATAAATCACTTTATTGAACAACTAAAGAAATTCAACGGTCCTGCTGAATTAATTGCTGAACTTGAAGAACTCATTTATTAAAAAGATATCTGAAGTGTCTTCAATGACGTTTTTATTTTTGTTTTTTGTTTTTTAATTTCACTCTAAAGATATGTCAACACCAAAAGTTTATGATTACATCAATTCACTTATTGATATGTTGGATGAATCAGAGAAGTTCAAACAATGTGATTTCTCAATTCTGTGTGATAGATATCCAATACCTTGTGGAAAGGCTGCATATAAATCTAAAGTGATATACATATCATTGAAGAACAAAGATAATGAATTCAAACGATTATATTATGATAAGATTGTTGAACTCGGGCTCGAATATATAACATTAACATCAAATGTTAGAAGAAGGATATCAACAACATCTATTGAGTTCTTCGCTGAAGGCTCAAATGAAGAACAATCATTTAAAGAATACAAGTATTATAATTACAGTATCAGGAAAGTTAATGATAAGAAAACAAAGGAACTCATCGAACAGATGAGACAAAAATATAATATCAATACACCACAACTATTTGTTGGTGTTCAACAACAAATCATTTTAGAATAAAGTTAATGAATCTCAATTGTATTTGTTCTCGTATTGACCAAAACGAATTGATGACCTGATAAGTCTTTATATTTTTGCCATAAATGTTCAAACTCAATTGGCATTGGAACTTGATGATATACATAACTTAGCTTTTGCCTTGAATAACCACTAAAGATAAAGAATGATGTCGCGTTATTCTTGTAATCAGTTTTGATTGCTTTGAAGAACTGAATATTAATATATACGATTGAATGTTTATGTCTGAGTTGTGAAACATAATTTGTAAAGTAATCAGTCTTTAAAATTAATGAACGGCTCGCGTCTTCACAAAGAATGATGGTGTTTAACGGTTTATTCGGTTGACCTAGCTTATCGATATGAAGAAACTCAAACATATCGTTTAACTTCTTTTCATTGATTACTATTTTTGGTGTTGATGAATACTTGTCATACAATTCTTTATATAAATCAAGTTGTTTAAGATATTCTTCAGCGTTTGAATCACTAATGACTTTGATCGGAAGTTGTATCAATTCACGTTGAGCAATAAATGTTGCATCATTGATTGTTCCGCTCTTAGATATATAAACGATTAAATGAAAGTCGGAGTTCTTTAATCTTGACATTTGAATGATATCTCTTAAAACGACATGGCTCTTTCCTCTTCCTTGATTTCCGACAAGTATGTTCAATGAATTGTATTGTGCATAGATTCCTTTCGCGATCGGTCTGATTGATTCATTCTTTATTTTTGATTCATTGCGTTGATAAGCTTTGTTCATCTCATCATCAATATTAAATGTCTTTTCATTAACTGTTGGTCTGAATGATTCATATTCAAATGCAAAACTCATTTGGTCATCATCATAATCAGAGCTATTAGAGAATAAAATCTCTTTATAATTAAAGTGCGTCGGTTTCATGAAACGTTTCATTTCTTTAGTTTTCGTTAAAGCTCTTCATGAATACATTTTTGTTCTTATCTCTTCACTGAGTTCTGGTTCTTTGTCAGGAATCATTAAAGATACTTCAACAATCTTCACTAAAAATAAACCTGTTAGTAATGAAACAACTAATATTTCATATATCATTTATTAGTTTTTAAATACATGTTTTCAATGAAATGTTGTGTCTAATGAGTTCGGTATAAATGCTATTATATTTGTATTTCAAGTCATTTGATTCATTATTTTTGTACACCAAAATTCTATCAATTAAAAGATATTTGGAACGAGAAACACAACCATTACAAGAACAATCATCATTGACAATCAATTCAACTTTATCAGCTTGTGTTAGTAATTTGATGAGTTCCATTAATGTATTTGAATGACAAATTAATAAATCATTGACTTTTATTGGGTTTGTTTCATAGATTGACAACAATATCTCAAGAAATTTATTTTTGGTTTCAAGTTCTGTTATATCAGCTCCAATATCACTTATACCCCTTTCTAGTGAAACGTTGTTTGTTGGTTGCGGTGATTGATATACTCCATTCATCTGAGGTATAGTAAAATTTGTGGCTTGAGATGATTGTGGTAATGGTTGAACTGATGGATATTCAACTGGTTGTGGTTGCTTTGGTTTGATGTTTATATTAATACTGGTTGATTGTTCCTGCTTAACTGATGCATCGTTTTCTGATGATAGAATACGTGCTTTATTCATATTTAAGTTATTCGTTTTAGGTAAAAATAAAACAACATTAATGATGAGCCATTCATTGAATCATTTACAAAGTCAACTGTTCAGCTGATTTAATTCTTTCACTGATTTGCTTTAATTGTATTTCAATTGATTTGATATCATTAAATAGTTGTTTATATATCGACAATATGTGAATCATCTTATCAAACTTTCCGTTTAATGTATCATCTTCAGAATTCATACATTCATTGAATATCTTGTCTTTAACTATTCGAAACTGAGCGTGTAAAGCTGATGTATCACAACTCAAACCTTTAATTGCACTATTCATTTTAAACCAAAAATAAACAAATTAATTAAATGATATTTTTATTCTTTGTTGTTCTTAAATGCCAATAATCTATTAATCATATATGATGATACATTTAACTTCAATTTTTCCTTCAATAAGTTTTGTGTATATGAACACCTTTTATGTCCTGGCAACTTATTTATATCATTCATTACTTTATCATCCAAAAATTGTATAACTTTTTCACGTTCATCCTTGTTCAAGAACTTTGATGAATTGAATATTGAACGCGTTCTTTTATGGTTTGCTTCTGTATTTGCTTCTTCATTTGTTTCTTCTTCTTCACTTACTTCTTGTTTTGATTCTAATATCAAAAGTAATTTATGTATTTCTTCAATGTGTTTTATTATTTCTCTTAACTCAGACATTTCAATGAAATAAAAAACTCAAAAAAAATTTATTTTTTGATTTAACATTTTTTCAAAATTCAAATAATTTGATTTTTTAATTATATCATAAATGAGTTCTCGTTATTACTATCAAAAAGATACCAAATCATTTGTTATTGAACAAATCAGGTATATCAATAATGAACTTCAATTAAAACCTCGCTTATCAACATCTAAACCTTCTGACTATGATGTTAAACATTTCAAGTCAATCTTAGAAAACTATCTAACTTCATTCGGTTTTAGAGAACATGAAGGTGATAGAATCAATGACATATCAATATTAGATTTCGTTAATAGAATGAAAAGAGAAGCAGAAGAACAAGAAGAAGAGGAGGAAGAGGAACAATTTGAAGAAGAAGAACAAGATGATGAACAAAAACTAAAACAAAAACAAATCGAGAACAATATTAAAATAGCTCATGATGCACTCAACAAAGCCCTTCAATTAATTAAATCTGAAAATATATTATTGAGACCATTACCGCCAAAGACAAACAAACAACCTCAACGATATGAAGACATTCGATTTAACAATGAAAATGCTGAATTAATTGAATATCTCAAAAAGTTTAGCTATAAAGGTGTTCATTCAAAACATGATTCATATTTCATAATCAACGAACCTGAGAACTTTGATGAAGCAGTTGAAGCATGTAGTCATTTCATTGACCAATTCCCAAATGATAGTGAAAAGGTTGAACGATTAGATGAAGACAGTAAAGAACCGATTAAAATATATTACAAAAACGGAGTTTCATCAATTGAAGACATCAATGAATATTTAACTGAAACAGTATTTAAACAAGAAGTGAAACCGTTCAAAATATATTTTCAATTGACTGGTATATTTGAGATACCGCCCAAGAATGAAAGTGAAAGATATACATATGAGGCAAGTGATATCAAATGGAAGAACTATAAAGCATCAGTACCAATAATTGTCAGAGAGAATAAAGATATTGACAAAGTTAAACTGTATGTTGAATCAAAGATTCATGAATATGAAACCACGGCTTCAAACATTAAATTATGTATCGTTTGGTCTGTTTCATTTACAATCTCTCGTGTAGTTAAGATAACAGGAAAGATTGATGAAGTTTCAGAATTGTTTGGCAAAAATAAATATATCATTATTGATAACGTTGATGATTGTTTGTGTTGGTATCGTTTCCTTGCTTGTTGTTTGTTTCCTGAACTAACAAATCAAAACAAAGATGAAAAGAAAACAAAATATAATACAGCTAACAGAACCAAAGCAGCAAAGAAAATATTATGTGATGAACACGGAATAACTTATTCAACTAAACCTACAAAAGAAGCAAATCAATTAATCAACTCGTTCAAAGGTATCACGATTGAAGAAATGAAAGAATCAGCGAAGAATCATAACATCAATGTCAACATTTATGAATATGACAAAGAGAAACATATTTATGATATTCAAGAACAATGGCATAACACAGACGAATCAAACAAAACGTTTTCAGCTCTCTTGTATTCAAAGGATAAGATAATTCACATAATGTACATCATCAATGCTGAAGCATTAACAAATATTCATATATGTCCTCATTGTGGTTCATACATTCATAAAGGACATGAACATATGGATAGATTCAACAGACATGTAGATAAATGTGAGAAGCTAGGAGGTAAATTCAAAAAGGATTTCATACCTTCACGAGAAGCTTTACCGTACTGCCCGCACATCTTAAACAATCCTGTTTATTTGTATTGTCTTTCATATGAGCTTGAATGGAAGCCAACAAAGCATTATATCACTTATGATTTTGAAACAATGGAGCAAAAGATTGAAAAGAAAGTCAGTGATAAATCAGTTATCAATTCTCGATTGATTCCTTTGAGTGTTTCATCATGTGTGAAACTTGATAAAGGTTTGATAACAAAGAACTTTGACATACGAACAAATGAATTCTTTGCCAAATGGATTGACTGGTTATTTGTTGTTGGCTGTGATGTGTATGTTGATAAATTGAATCATTTAAAATCATTCATTAAAGATAAATCAGAAGATGAACTCAATAAAATAGATACATCATTGAAAACAATAACAGTATTCGGTTTTAATTCATCACGATTTGATTCAAACTTATTCAAAGAGCAATTGATTAAAAATCATTGGTCTATCGATAGCGGAATGATTGGAACAGCTACATCATTGAAACAATTTATATTGAAATCATCAAAGTATCCTATTCGATTACGATTCATTGACGCACAAGCATTTGTTGCTGGAGGAACACTCAAACAGTTTGGAATCGATTTTGGCGGTATATCTAACAGTTCGAAAGGTGTATTTCCTTATGAAGCAATCAACAATGAAAATTATAATGAAGTGTTATCAAAGAGTGAACCATTCAAATATGAAGACTTTTACAGTTATCTCAATCAAAAGAATCCATTAACAAAAGCTGATTATGAAGAGTATTTGATTGATTCAAAGAGGTTTGCAACACGTTGGGATTACTTGTTATCATACAATGACAATGATGTTGAAATGATGATTAATCCTATTGACAACCTTATTCAAATGAATGCTGAATATAAAGTTGATTTGATTAGCAATCTTTCGTTATCAAAGAATGCTTCATGTATCAAATATGCTCTTGCTTACAAAGATTTCAACCCGAAGAACGACTATGAAATCATCAACAAATCAAATACATTCAAACCAACAATGAAATGGTGGTTAAATAAATGTGATAATTATCGAAAGCAAGATGAAAAACATAACCAGACGAAAGAAAATAAAAGGGATTTAACAAAATGTGTTAGTGAAAAGGATTTTGATGCATTCATGAAATTGTATGAATCAAATGAAACAGGTAAATGTCATTTATGTGGTGAACACTTCACATATGAAAACAAACCAACTCTTGACCGAATAGATAACAACAAAGGACATCAGATTGATAACTGTTTACTTGCTTGTGCTGAATGTAATCGTTTGAGACAACGTGATGATGATAAGATAACAAGAACCAAAATACAATTGAAGAAATTCTGCAAGCTCCATCACCTGCCAACACTCATAACTGATGAAAAAGAATACTACAATTTGAGAGAGAACATAACGGGAGGATTATCAAATGTACTTCATCGTGTGAACATCAGAGGTCAAACATTAATCAATAAACTCAAATATGATGCCGTTAATGACAGAATCATTAGCTATGACACTTCAAACATAGTTTCACACGTTGCTGGTATTGATTTCAATTCATTGTATCCCTCATCATTCAGTTCAGTAAAACATTCATTCAATCCTTATCACGGAGGAATCATGTACATGCCTGGTTCATTTATAAAACGATTTGATGTTTATGATGAACAAGGAAACAAGAATGAAAAGGTTCTTAATACTGCAATGAATATCATTCAATCAAAGAAGCGATTTGATGCAAATCCTGAGTTTATATTCAAAGCTGAAGTCAAATTGAGATGTCCAAAGAATAAAATCAACGATTTGATTAATTTCCCTCCTGTGTTTAGAAATATCAATATAATGAATGATGAGCAAACGATTGGAAGCTATATGTATCAGTACATGAAAGACAATAAACTGAATTCAGCCGATAAAGAAACAAGAAAGCTGACAATGTTGCTTGATACATGCGGAACATTTATGACGTTCTCAAATTACCTTTTATGGTTTTTAATTGACCACGGACTTATAGTTGATGACATTAAGAGCTTGAGTTTATACGAGGCTCATGACGGATTCAATCAATTTGTTTGTGAGTTTATGAAGAAGCGTCAAGATATATTGTCGGGAAAGGCACACGGTAATGAAAAGTTCTATAAGATTAGTATGAACGGATCTTACGGATATGACGGAATGAATTCAGAGAACTTCAACAAAGTCAGAATTGTTGATAAAAATAAAGCCTTTCAATTGATTGCATCTGATACTTATCGTAATGGATGTAAATTGTCAAATGATTGTTATTTGATACAATCACAACCACATTCATTCAAATGCACTACATGTCTTCAGGAATCATTTTGGACATTAGACAATGCGAAATATTGGTATTTGACTTTCCTTTATGACTTTCTTTACAAATGCATTGACATGAATAAAATTCATTTCAACTCGGTCGATACAGATAGTCTGTACATGTCTATAGCTGGTGATATGAATAAACCGATTGACCAGTTGTTTGATTACGTCATCAAAGACAAATCATTTTATGATAAACACATTTATAGCTTTATGCCAAATCCTGCAATCAATGATGTATATGATGAGAAAAAGATTCTCGGTTGTTGTGTTGAGAAGTTTGGAGCAAATCAAGTTGCTTTATGTGCCAAGTGTTATACGATTTGGTCAGATGACAAAACAATTTCATTAAAGCTCAAAGGTGTTTCATTGAAGAAGAACAACATCAAATCAAGTGATTACAAAAATGTCATTGAAAAGCAATCAGTAATGAAAGGCAAAAACATAAACCTTCAAATGAATTCACAACTGATGAGTAAAATAACTGTAATCAAAAATGCATTAACAGCAGCACATTCAAAAATGTTGGTATTATCAAATCATTGTTGTTGTCCTTATGTCAATGGTTTCACTGCAAAGGATTATTTCATTGAAAATCATTAAATAATTAATTTAATGATTTTATTTTAAAAAATCAATTTTTTTATTTTTGTTATAAATGAGTCAACCAACTGAACAAACACAAATTGAAAATGCTGAAGCTGAATTTGAACCTTTGAAAGGTTTTGAAAGTGATTATGAAATTCAAACAACTTTCCCTTATAACATCAAGAATAAGAAAACAGGAAAAATAATAGCTGAAGGTGAATACAGACAAAATGTTTATCCGTGTGTAAACCTAAATAACAAAATATATTATAAACATATTCTTGTAGCAAAGCAATTTATTGAAAACCCTAATAATCTACCACAAGTCGACCATAAGAATAGAATCAAAACTGATTATCATCTTGATAATTTACGATTTGTATCAAGTTCAGAGAATAATAAAAATAAATCAAATTATAAAGGTATTCAATATGAATTCATTGATGACATACCTGATGATGCAATTGTTATTGATTTCTATGAAACAAAGACAGAAAGGAAAGAATTTGAAGAAAACACGTATTATTATTACCATGATGATACTAATAATGAAGACATTTTTTATGCAAAGATTACTGATAATATTTATAAAATTCTTCATATCAATACAAATAAATCAGGCAATGAATTTATTTCAATGAACGATATAAATAATCAAAAAGTTAGCGTATATATTAATAGATTCAAACATCAACATGATTTGATTTGATTTGATTTACTCTTTGAATACAGCTAATGTTCTTTCATCAATGATACTTGTAATGATTCCAACAGTCATACGTTTTATTTTTGATGTTATTGCTGTCTCTCCTGAAAGAACTTTCAGCTTATTGTCTTCATTATCGATAAACACCTCATCACCGATTGAATAACATGATGAATCATTAACGTGAACCATATAATCACCATGTGAACTAAATGTGATACATTTATTTTTGTCATCGATTCTCACACATATACCGACATACTCCTTCCATGTTCCTGATGTTTTGACACTACAAATACAATCAGTTGTATCATCTGCTGTTGATGGTTTCCATTCATCACCAACATGTTTGTAAACCTTACCTGTCATATACACTGGAGAACCAACAACGAAATCACTAACAGAGTTCATTGATGATTCAATCGGTGAGTAATGTGTGATTGTATTTGAACCGTTTGATGTTATCTTGCCAGAAACATGTAAATTTGAATCAATTGTTGTATTTCTTGCAGTACCAAACATGCTAAATGATTGAAATCTATGACCATCAACATATATAAATACTTGACCAGTATCAGCAGTTTTTGAAGACCTATACATAAAGACAGTATTATAAGTATCATTATATCCAAATCTAAATAAAGCAAGTGTATTAGAATCAATAGAACTAAAGAAACTTGCAATATTACTTTCGGTACTATTAATCGTTAATGACCCATCATTATTTTTTGATACATAACTCGACAAATCGACAGGTTCAGGAATTTCACTCTTCACTTGGTCAATAGCACGGGTCAATTCTGTTTTCATTGCAAAGTTATCATTCACATATTTCACCGAAGTAATCATATTATCGCTCACAGGTCGGATGCTGATTAATGTGATAGACGCATCATATATATTAGACAATGTATCATCCTCAGCTCTTATTGAGACAATACGTGTAGCTACACGAATATCTATTGACTCACTTGACTCACTACTTACTGATTTGTATATGAGATTTGCACCCTTTCGTCCAGAATATTCGTATTCAGCTTCTTCATATGTCGCATCATCAGCATTTCGTTTGAACTTCACGATAATATTTTTGGTTGTTAATACCCTTCTGGTATAATCATCTGGGATTGCACAACCACTATCATTCTGTATACATTGAATTGTGAATCGTTCTGGACTTTCATCAACAACATTCGAGTCTTTGATAAATGGTGATTCGATTTGTGCTCTAATGAAATTATATGCTATAGGATTATTATTTCTATGTGCTGCAATATACGATACATATACAATTTGTCCATCATCATGACGCCATATTATTCTATCAATGCGTTTGCCATTGCTATCATACCTGTCCATGCTGTCATAAGTGCTAGTAGAACCATTTGGTTTAAATATTACATCAATATGCATTATATCATCATCTTGATTATCTCCCCAATTAACATCAAATACCAAATGAACTCCAGCATTGGCTAGCTTAGGGGTAATATATACACCCTCAGATAATTTTGCTGGATATTCAATATTCAATTCAGTTCCGTATAAAGCGGTACTCAATGCAGATTCATTAACCAAATCAGTTGGAATTGTTGGTATATCTGTTTTCAATGCATACTTATCTAATTCATAAGCCAATTCATCTTCATCAACAAACTTCTCATCAGCTTGTGCACTAGTATAATACGGTGTCAAGTCAACTGGTTCTGGTATATCCGTCTTCAATGCATAAGTATTCGACACATATCTAGCTGAATAAGCGTTTCTGTCTGTTGGTTCGATAGTTTTGGTAATTGAACACGATAAAACTTCTGGTGTATCGCCAGTTCCTGGATTGATTAATTCATGGCTGTCATACAAAAACCAAATACTTGAATCACTTCCTTCGATACGCATTATCTGAGAGGGTTGTTCGTCATCATCGTCATTGTACGAATAGTCTACATGAACATAATGACCTGTATAAAAACTGTTTGATGAAACAATATCCAACCCGTATTGCTCAATCAGTTCATGATATGTGTTGTAATCCAAATCAGGAATTGTATTATTGACGATTTCGAATTGAATCGTTGTTTGTCCCTCAATAATCTCTGGGATTTCACTCTTCATTGCATATTTTCCTTCTGCGACTGTTTTCGTTTCATACTTATCTAATTCATAAGCCAATTCATCCTCATCGACGAACTTCTCATCAGCTTGTGCACTAGTATAATACGGTGTCAAATCAACAGGTTCAGGTATATCACTCTTCAATGCTAATTCATCATTTGTTTCTGCTAATGTTATTGTTATTGGAAGGTATTGATATCTATCATAAATTGCTCCACTAACTTCATCCCACACTAATTCAAAATACTCACCTTCACTTTCAAATCCTTCAGCTTCATGTTGTTTAACGTTATATTCATCATCAGTATATAATTCATTTGTCTTGAATCTGATATCAAAATGGAATATATTACTACTATTGTCTAATTTATAACCAACCAAATGTGTTCCTTCTTTGAACGGTAAAACGTGAGATGTATCCATTCCGTTTTCTTCATATTCTTCTGGTACTGGACCTATATTAGGAAACATATATGTCTTGATTTCAATTGTGTATTCAGTTGATACAGTCAAATTATCTCTCGTGATGTAATTCTTCAAATCATCTTTTGGAACATATCGTTCGGCACAATCATCCAAAGCCGATTGAAAACCTTCATTAACTGCTATACTTGTTAAACACATTGATGCTTGAGCTGATAATGGTTTATCATCTTCAGCCATCAATTTCTGAAACATTTCGTCGGGTAATAGTTCTTTTATGTTCAATTGCAACTCACTATTTTTGAGTACTTCTGGTATATCCGTCTTCAATGCATAATTCGTTATATCAATTGGTTCGGGTATATCAGTTGATAAAGCATAATTGTTGATAACATAATCACGCAATCCGTTAACTGCTTCATTCAATTGTTCCTCAGTGATTCCATTTCCGTTTGGAATCCCTACGTTTCCGTTCGATGAATCGCCTTTGATAACATAATTATCGACATATCTTTTAATGTATTCGTTAATCAATCCGTCAATAGTATTTGTTTTTGTTATGTGTCCGCTCTGCTCAATCGTAAACATTCAATTTATTAGAAACTAAACAATGTCAAAACAAGATAAAAATAATTCATCTGATAGCTTTGAATTAGATTTAAGTAATATTGATGATGAAACTATATTTGATAGTGAGGTATCTAAACCTGATGATGATGAAGAACTAGAGGACCCGATAGATTATTTTAGGAACACATTTCTCAGTACATACAAACTAGAACACCCCAATGATTTAATTAATTTGTTGTATCAAATACAAAACAATGAATATACAGGAAGAAGTGTGGGAAAGATTCGTGAAATGAAAGTCAAGTTTCGTCGATTTGTTTCATTGATGAACAAAATCAATGCAGGTATTAAAAGTAAAGGTAATCGATTCCTTAGTTTAAAAGAGTACACAACAGATAAAAAAAGTCTTGATATCATTATCAATTACTTCAATATTGTTGTCAACGATGATTTGAATTATAGCTCTGATGGTTTTCGTTCATCACCCATCAAACCACCGAGAAAGAGTCAAACACCACAAACCAACAAAGGAAGAAGAAAGAGAACAAGCATACATGAACCAACACTTGATACTAATAAACGAAGAACACCAAGAAGAAAACGCATAACTCCGAGTGATTCTGATGAAAATGACTCGACAATACAATTGCCTAAAGACAGTGAAGATTCATTACTTAATATAACATTAAGCGAATCAGATTCTGAGTCATTAATATTGAAAAACGATGATTTATCTGATTCTTTTATTGAACCATCAAAGGAACACAATAAAAATAATTTTTCAACTAATAAAATGGCAGACGACAACAACAATAATAACGGACCTCTTCAATCATTATATGATGATGAATTAGATGATTGGCATGATGATGATGAAGCAGCAACCGAAGCATACAGATATACAAAAACACCTGCAAAACAACCATACAAATATGATGATGATGAAGAAGAAGCACAAGAAATTAAATCACCTTTTGCAAGGAAATACAAAGGATATGCAGAAGATAACAAAGCAGATGATGAAATACTTGATGAATTAATAAGAAATGCAAAGCAACCCTCAAAGAATACTCGCGGACGTCGTGATAAAAAAGATATGCCTCTTGTTAACTCAACATTAAAGGATTCATTTGACAAGCTTGAAATACCTCGTGTCGGTGGTAATATATCCTATTACAGAGATAAATTTATTGATATGATTATTAACGGAAACTTCAGAATCAAATACATTCCGAATGCAGCTTGTCGTGATACAGCTATTGAATACTGTAAGAATTCAGTTGATAAAGACGGTAAACCAAGATATCGTTTATTACCAGAAAATGCCAAAGACCCGTTAGGAAACTCAATAACAGACTTGAACGGTGATAAAGTTGATGATGTTGTTTTAATTGATAGGAACGGTAATCCTTCAATCATTAACGGATACAAGCTTGTATTTGCTTCTCCTTACAAGAAAGTTTGGAAATCTGTTATTAAAACAAAACAAGAAAGAAAAGAAATGCCGTTCAATAAATGGATTCAATCATTATTTGATAAAGATATCAAGAAAATTGATTGGGATGCTGGTCAATACAAATTAACAAAGGGAAAAGAAATGCAAGAGCTAGAAAATTTTTACGGTCCTATGGGTCTGGGAAAAGCAAGAGTCAGCAAACGTATTACACCAAGTTCTTATTGGTCATCAATCTTTTCTAAAGTCTGGAAAGTGTATTGGAATGACGAACAATTCTTTGTATTATCTCCTTTGAAGAAACTCATCAATTACCTTGCTGTATCAAATATGTTATTTGCTTATCTCTTTGATGCTCCTTTCAAAGAACTAATTCAAGACAATAAGTTCAATGGAAAGATATTAACATATGAACAATGGATATATTGGAAACAACAGAACAATAAAGAATATGTTTCAGTATTAGGAAAGAATGTTCAATCATATGTTGAGAAGATTATTGATAAAGCTATTGATATCACATCAGGAGAATTAAAGGCTGAACCAAGTAATTGGGGTAAACAATTTACTGAATTAATGCATTACATTGATTATGTTGTCTTTGGTGTTGGTTTCAATGTTGATGTAAGTAAGCAAGAAGGATATAACAGGTTGAAACGAAATGCAGAAGGAATTAAAGAAGCATCGCCAGAAGATATTAAGAACGTTAAAGATAATTTCATTAAACGAATCTCTGCAGCAATAGAAAGAGATATATATCCAAATTGTGGATACACAGCATTCAAAGCACAACTTAAAGAAAGCAAATTGCAGAACAAAAATAAATATGATAATTTTGCTGTTAATCTTAAACCATTACATCAAAGAATGAATAATGAATAATTAATTTAAATCAAAACCTCCATTATTGTTATTATTATTATTATTATTTTTGTCATTTGGGTCTGAAACGATTCTAAAACTATAACGTTTTGTTGATTGTGGTTGTTGCTTCTGGTCTTGCTGATTATCAAGTGAAGTTGACAAGTCTTCAAAAGTATCATTATTTATGTTTTGTTGTCGTTCAGAATAATTTGATGTCTTATTAGGATTTGGTGTTTCAAAATAAAAGCCTTGTGATTGATTTTGATTTCTTACATGCCAATCGTCTTCAATTTCCATAGGTTCATAGCTTGTTGGATAATTTGGTTTTGTACTTATGGCTGATGCTGAAAAATGAACTTTGTTATCATTTTCTTTTGATTTATGCTTTCTTGGTGGATTGGGAGTTAATGATTTAATATTTTCTGTTGTTTCATTTGCTGTTGTTTCGTTATCGGGTTTTATATTTGGTTTGAATATAGGATATTCAGTGAATATAGTATCATTTCGAAAACCTAAATGTGCAGGTTTCTTCGGTTTATAATTCGTATTTTGATTTAAATCGTTCATTGTTTGTATTCTAATATCATTGGTGTCAGAACCTGGTTCTGTGTTATCATAGAAATCAATTATCGGTATTAAGTTTGGATTATCATAAACGGTGAATGATATATATGTTTTATTTGCATTAGGATTATAACCTGTATCAGCTGCAGTAATTATATTATTAAATGCATTCATGAATACCTCATAAGTAAAAGCGAAATTTACTCTATTAAAATAAGCTTCACCATCATATTCTACATAATAATTTGTTATATCTTTAGGTGTGTTATCATTTAATAATACAAATACAGGTTCTTGAAATCCTGGTAGTATCTTTCGTATAAATATGTATGACGGACTATAAATTCCATCACCAATTAAATATAACATCCATGCAGGTCTAGTCGTTAATGTTGTACCTTTATAAATACTTTGAACTTGCCTCGGAAATGTAAAAGTTGATGGAAAAATATAAATTGACCTTGATTCAGTAGTCGTAATCATAGCAAATGCAATCGGTGCTACACCATTAATTTTATAATTACTCATATCAGCCAATTGATTCGGATTTAAATAAAATACATGAGAATCCATTTTGAATAGTCATTAATAAATCAAAAGACAACTGAATATAAATGATTCAGGTTCAATAACGTTTCCTTTCATATCTGTGAACCATAAATGATATTCTTTTTTTGTGTTGTTCAGACACTCATATTTTCTGTATTTGGTTTGTCGTCTGTTAGCAAGCATAATGAAATGGTCGCAGAAAGGCATGAATTCAACTATATCTGAATGAACCATCAAATCACCGACAATATGTTGATTGACAACAGCCCCGCAATACTGAACAACAATATACTTCTTGTTGCGACTATAAACGAAATCATCAGGAAGATTAAAATCTTTTGATTGTGTGTGATAGTATCGTTTTGTGATTGCTTGTTTAGCTTTCATTTTGCGTTTTATAAGTCAAAAAGAATATTTTATAATCATCATTCAAAGCATCTATTGATGAACAAACATATTTTGTGTACATGATAGGAACTGTTATTATTGTTTTATTCTTCAGTGTTTTGTTAGTTTGACGCAAAGGATTTAATGGTTTACATTTAACGTTTCCAGACTCATAACAAATGAATTCAGCAAGTTCATTGAACACTCTTCTTCGCTTTTCATGTTTCTTTTCTGTTTTTCCGTAATCGGTGTGAATGAGTATTATATTTTTGGGTTTATATGACAGAAGACCTTTAAATCGTTGTTTTTGTTGAATCTCTTTCAATTGCATTGATTTGGCTCTAATGTATTGCCATTCAAGGTCGCGGTCATCTTGCATCTGTTGAGGTGTTAGATAAATGTATTTTGATTGTCGTTTGTCAAGGTATTCATCAACATCTTCGTCAAATGACGTGTATAAAGGATTCAATAAGCGAAGAGATGAATGAGGAGTGTTATTGTACCATTCAACCGTTTGTTGTATCAATACATTGTTTGTCATTCGTTGTTGTGATTCACCGAAAGCATTTCGTAATGTTCTGATTACGGCATCAACACATTTATGTGCATTCGTGAAAGGTGAATCATCAATGATTAACTTTATTTTGTTTGGTGCTTTGACTTTAATTGACGGTTTGTTTGTTTGATATAGCTCTTCACCGTTGCAATAGTCTTTGAATGTATTTGATATAAAAGCCTTTTCACCATCACATTTAATTGTTTCAATTCTGATATTCCTTTTATTGACTAGTTTATCAATTACTTTGATTACATAAAACACAGATTTGTAATCAATTGGTTCAACAATTAAGTATTTGGTGTTTATATTGATAAGAACAAGATAAGCTTTGTTTAATGCAAACATTATATCCATTTCCCAACAATGAGGCTCAAATGAAAAATCAGGTTTTGATAGTTTCTTTACTGTTTTCAATTGATAATCCTTAATATAGGGCTCGGTTTTAATGCCCGTGTCTTTGATGTACTTGTATTTAGATTTGAAAGGATAGTTGATTGATTCATTCATTTGAATCGCAAAAATAAAGCATTAATTTATGAAGGAACTCTGTTCCCTTTTGCAAAGCAAAATGATTATTTAATGAAATCATTATTTTTATTCATTTGCTTGGCTTCCTTTTGGTGTTTCATCATCAACATATTCCAATCCTTCCAAAGAAAGTTTGAAATATGTATCCCTAGTTATCCATAATTGAGTTGGTGGTGGTCTGGTGATGGTTCCATCTGGCTCAACAACATTGTAATATGTATCATCAGCTCCTGTATAGATAGGCATTCCATTGACTTGTATCTGAACGTTTCCAAAACCTCCATCAAGTCCGTCATAACAATATCCTGCACTTGCTCGTTCTGTTTGAATGTTGAATACAAATGATGTTGCATCACTAATTGTATTCTTGTATCTCTTTCCGTTCGCGTCATTCTTTGGCATTGTCATTGAGTCTTCAAATTCCTTTGTGCATGAAAGAGTGATTGCGTCTAAATCACCAGCCGTTAATTGATTTTCAAAGAATCGTGCACCAATAGTTGAAACGTTTTCGTCTGGAAAGTTCTTTCCACCAATATTCAAGAAACAATTTTGATAAACTGGATTTTCAAAGACTGTTAAATCATTATGATGCTTTGGAAACATGATTGATAAATTAGTTGCATTGATTAATGGAATATTCAATGTTGACTTGATTCCGTTAGCTGCTGGAGCTATTGGGAAAGCATGATAATCAACTTTCTGTGAAGGAATGATTAAACCTTGTCTTAAAATGTCTTCAATTCCTTGTCTTGTAGCTTCACAAACTCCAAAGCCTTGCATATTAGATTTACAAGCTGTGATGGTCATTCGATTAACTGTTAATGTTGCTGTTTGAGCAGAATAAGTTTCTTTCAATAATTGAGCTCTTGCATCATGATATTCATTAACAACTCTGAGAGCTGATTTAGCAACTGTTTTCTCAATTTGCCAAACATAATACTTTCCATCGTTGTGTGTCAATGGTGGTTTTGTGTAATCTGGATTTGCTAAACAAATTTCTTCATCAGTTGCTGTTGGTTTGAGGTCTAATTTTGCGAACTCTTCTGCTGTATAACTGAAATACATTGAAAGGTCTGTTGCAATATCATCATAAGTATATGAACCATCGCTTCCAAAGTTATATTGCTCACCAATTCTATAAGTGAGTTTATATTTGATTGGTGCAGGTGTTGGTTCAGGTGATGGTGATGGTTCTGGTTTATCTTCTTCTTCTGGTGATGGGTCAGGTGTTGGTGATGGTGATGGTGGTACAGGTGTTGGTGTTGGTGATGGGTCTGGTGACGGAGTTCCTGGACCTGGAATCACTGCTTGATTACCGATTTGTGTGAATTGATGACGAAGATGTCCACGGGCTTTGATTTCCTTTAATCTATCGAGTTCATCCATCGATATTGAATCATTATCTTCAAGAAATACTTTCGCTTCTGCAACTGTGAAAGGGTCTAATACTGCCCAAACAAGACCAGCTGGACTAACTTGAAAACGAATTGATAAATCACCAATGATTCCGTTAGGGAATAAATCAAATGCCTGTAATGCAAGCAAATCATCAAAAGGAACATTCAAATCAAATTCGACTTCGCTTCTTCCTGTGTTCTTAAATGAATTCAAATTAACATAAGCTCCTGCATGTGTCTGTGAATAGTTGCTGACGTTTTCCCACAATGAATGAACGAATCTACGGCGTTTCTTCTCGGCTTCTGGTTTAACTGATGAATACAAGAAGCCTTCACGAATGCATTCATTCTGTTGGTATCCGACATTGACATTATTATGAAGAATCTCTAACCTGTCAAACAACTGATTTGAAGATTTGAAACCAACAAACAGCTTGTACAAGTTGTTGGGGTCATCAATGGCGTTTAATTTACTCATATCTGTGTTCAATGATAAATCTAATTTAACGTGAAATGTTAAGAAACCTTTATCAATATCACTTACGAAATGGTCAGGATGTGTTAAACTGATTTGCGAATATTGACCAGCTGTAAACGGAGCTGGTTGGTCATGACAGTCAACTGTTCTGAATGAAAATGAACGTGTACCGTCATTGACATTAATCATGTTTCTCATCTCTTCAAATGCATGAAGAACGTTTCCTGTTTCAGTGCGAAGGTTATGAGCTCTTTCGTTTCGGTATAACATTTATGATTGAATAAAAAGGAAATAAATCACTTTTATCATTAATTAAATTATGGGCGTAGGTATATTCAACAAAATCAAGAACGCATTTAAATCAATTGGCGGTAAAGTTAAATCATTTGCTCAGAAAGCAGTTAAAGCAATTCCAAAAGTTGTTGATGTTGGAAAGCAAATCATGGACAGAGTTAAACCGATTACACAATTCATTCCTGGTGTTGGTCAGGTTGTTGACGCAATTGATACAGGTTTAAATGTTGCTGACAGAGTTGGGAGATTTGGTAAATCAATATTGAATGAAGTTAAATGAAAAACAATGAATTATAATGATTTAATATAATTATAAATGAATGAAAACATTAATGAACTTAAAGTAATAAACGAAACCATTAATGAATCAAAAGTGTTTAAATCAGTTGAAGAGTTCAATTTGTTCTATCAAAAGAATATCGAGCAAATGAAATCACAAACGACTAACTATTTGAACAAGATTTATAAAATCATCACTAATGACGGTAATGAATACAAAATCACTAAACGTAATTGTACAGACGGTAAACGATGTGGTGGCGACATTTATTTGAAGAAAGTTGGGAACACAATCACTAAAACACTTGAAAACGACAACATCAAAGCTGATATATCACTAATGAAAGAATCATTAAATGAATTCACTGAACAAATCAATCAATTAAACAACAAAAATAAAATACTTGAAGAACATATCAATAAGCTTTCAAATGTTGTTGACCAACAATCAAAAGTCATTAATGAATATGTATTAAATGTTGTTGCTCCTGACAACCACCGAATGATTAAGTGAATCATGATGATTTAATGATTTAGTCGTTTTTGGTGGTGGTTCATGAAATACATTACCTTTTTCATTATAACATTTCACTGTCGGTGCTGAGTTTATTTTTGTTCTCTTCTTTTGCATCGTTAATTGTAATCTATCAAAATAGTTTTTGTGTTTATCATCATGAACGGTTCTCATTTGATTAATAGCAGACATTTAATTGTTATTAAATGAGTGAACTAACAGAATACAAGAAAGAAATACCAGAATTAAAACGTATCAAACGAGGATTGAAAGAAAAGTGTTATGATTATAAACAATGTCTAAACAATATCAAATCAGGAATGTTAGGTTCTGACGGTCTTGCTGTTCGTGAATCTCTTATTGAAGACATCAACAGCCTCAAAAATAAAGTTCATCAACTTGAGAACGAATTAAATGAATTGTCTAATAAATGAGTTCTTCAAGTTCAGCAATTAATTCAGCAGGACCGTTGAATTTCTTTAGTTGTTCAATAAAGTGATTTATCTCTTTTAGTACTCCGTCAACAACATCATCATTATCGTAGAGGTATTTTAAAGCGGGTCTCCATCCTTTTAGCTTTTTATTGATTCTATTAATGAGAGTGCTTAATGTTTCGGCTTGGTTTGACATTATAAATTGCTGATAAAAAAATAAAAAATTTTTGAAAGTTCGATTTTTTGAGTTGTGTTATTTTTGTTCATTAGTCGTGTTGACGGTGGGCTTTAGCCCCGACGGAAACCGACTGATATATACTACTAAACAAGTTCAAAGATGTAAATTCAAAGATGAAGATTCAAAAGTAGCAACCGTTAACTTTAAAATTTATCTGACCTCCCAGACGGTCCACTATCACTACTTACCTAGAGAATTAAAAAATAAATGAAGTAGCTTTTTGAAGGCTACGCCTTTCAAAAAGCTACTTCAATTTATGTTTGATTATCTGTTTTATAACTTTTTGAGTATTTTACAAAACTTAAAAAGTGATACCTAGATAATTCAAACTAAAGTAAACAAAAAAACCAGTTCCTTCAAAAAAAAGCCAGTTCCTAAAATTTTGGTTAATTGAATTTTCTGAAGGACTATTCAATTTTTAATAAAAATTTGAGATAAAAAATAATTATTTTATACGTTTGAAAAACCAAAGGCGAAATTGAAGGTAAAAGCAAAAAATGAATCAAAAAACCTAAAAGAATGAGTTTATGCTTGATATTTTCTTTGATTCAGCTATAAAAGTGCATATTATGCCTATTGATGCCTTTTTTTTATTTTTTTTTAAATATGGAAAATATATTTTTCCGAAAACTTTTGAAATAGATCGTAATGATTGCTTTAAAAATGATTTATTAATCGAATTAAATGCGGCCATCCTCGTTTTACAAAGATTTATTTTGGTTAATTATTTTTTCCAATATAAACCAATTTGCTCGAATTTTAAGTTAGAAATTCTATTCGATTTTACTTTTTTCGATTAATATATCATTAGCCTGAGGTAAATTTACATTTTTTCTAACTAATGCAGAAATTTTGAACATATAATTTTCAAATAGAGAAAATTTTAATAAAACATTTTGTAAAAGTTTTATTTAAAAAGTTAACTAGCTTATTCTTTATATCTAAAATGTATTTTTGAAAAAAAATTGAATGAATAACATTTAAGATGATAAAAGTTTTTTATTCAAAAATCAATTCTAAAGGTTTCTAAAGAATAATCAGTACCTGGTATTTTGTAAAATCTTGAAAATTCTTTTTTGACAATACATTTCGGCATGTAATTATTAAATTGAATATTTTCTCCTCTGGAATAATTATGAAATATGCCAGCAGATTCAAAGGCTGCTATTATATTTTCGCTCGTACTTGCCTCCTGTATTCCTTTGATTATTGATCTTATTTGATCAGATTGTGGCGACAATTTAACTCTGACACTTTTTTTGATTGAAAATAATTTCTGTAACGAAAAAGTTACCAGGTCAAGAGGCTGGGTGAGATGACTCGAATGTGGGACGAGATATAAAATTGTCAAATGGTGTGATCTTAAATCAAAAGTATTTAATGCTGCGGCATGAGCAGCAAGACCGTCTAAAATAAGAACTGCATTTCCTGTAAAGCCTGATCTCTGATTTTCTTCTATCCATTTTTGATCTAAAAAAGGAAAAAAAATTTGAGAGAGCCAAAATTTCATTAAATCTGTATTAGTATAACCTTTTGTCTGAAATTTTATAAAAACATTTTGACATGTTAACTTTTTGAGTAAAATTGAATCTAATGTTTTTCTGGGTATTATTAACAAAGGTTTTGTATATGTGCCATCATTGCATATGCAATGTACTAGAGTGGACCTTTTAATCTGTCTTCGAACAGGAATTTTTATAGTTGGTTTTGTATATGATGCATCCACAATTACTTTCATTGAATGTGTGTCAACATATTCGTCTTGCCCTGCCTCATCCATATTAAATACAAGAGAGGCAGGGACGCCGTTGACACACATTCCTAAATTATTGTAATATCTATCAAGATCATTTTCCGAAACATTAACACGATCTTCATCTTGAGGCACACCATCTATGATTTTAAAGAGATCAGAATCAATTACAATATTTCTTAATGTATCGATAGATATAATTTTTTGAAAAAGCTGAATTGTTATCTGTTGAACATCGTACAGAGTTGGATGATTTTTACTTGCTATTAATGCATGTATTTTATTAATTAAAATCTGCTTTTCCTCATCATCCAACAATGGTGGTCTACCATTTTCATTGGATTCCAATGGTAGCGACAGTTGCTTTTCCAGAGCTTTATGGTCAACGCCAAAAAGCTTGGCTGTTTTGCATTTCGACTAACCAAAGTTACTTAAAATTCTATATGCATTATGACATTGTGACCGATAATCATTAGAATTTTGGTATTCTTCTGATGACATCATCAGCTCAACGCAGATCTGATCAAAGCAGTTTCTTATCCATGAAGTAACTAGTTGTCTTGGAGGGAGTCGATCAATTGAGTACATTGGACACTTTGTAATATATGATCGACCATGACCAATTCAAAAATTTATCGTTCAAAAATTTTTGAAAAAATTTTTCGGAACTGCTTTTAATTTGATAAAAAATAAATCATTCAATTTTAATATACCTTTTCAAAAAGTTTAAAATAAATCATTGAAATTAAAAATAGGAACTAGTTTTAAGCGGTTAGGAACTGGTTTTTTTGTTTACTTGAAAATTCAGAATTCATTCAAATTTATATAATCTATAAATTTCATTTTAGATGCAGGCTTGTAGTGATACAGATTTTACACTTAGCTTTGATCCAATCAAAGAAATACCTTTCGGAAATTATTAGAAAGATTTCACATTTGTTGTAAATGGGAAAAAATATTTAACAAATCGTTTTAATGCAGATTTTTTATCACCATTAATTCGCAAACTTCATTTTACTGATGAAACAATTAACAATTTCTATATTAATACTCATGTTAATTCAAATTGTGACTTTTTTGAAATTCTATCTCTAACTTTATTTCAACCTAAAAAAATTAAAAGAGAAAATCTTGAATATTTCATTAATATATTTTTTGCTCTTGGAAACAAAAAAGAATTTTTAAATTTACTTCCAAAATGCAAAGAAGGTATTACAATAACTAATGCCTTTGAAATGATTAACATCAAACAAGAATATTTTCATTTATTTAGTTTAAATGCTCATAAAAATTATCAATTAAAAAATGAGGATAAGCATTTTTCAGCATTGATTAATGAAAATGAATTAATCAACGGAGAAATAGATTTTATCTCAAGTCATTTCTACGAAATAGATCTTGAAAAAGTTAAAATGCTTGATCCTTATCTTATTGAAATCATTATTAATCATCCAAAATTAAAGCTTGCTGATGAAGATTCTCTATTTCGATTTATCATGGTGTTGTATTCAAAAAACAAAGAATTTGGGCTTTTATTTGAATATATTCATTTTATGAGTATGAGTAAGGAAGAAATATCACGTTTCTCAGACATTTTTGAAATAGAAGATTTAAATGGTAGAATTTGGAGATCTCTTATTGAAAGAACAGTTAAATCAAAGGTATTTTCACAATATTCGAAAACTACTTGAAAGAATTGTAGGAGATATACTCATCAAATTAAAGATGCAACATTTTTATATGCTGAAAAAGGAGAATTCAACGGAATATTTAAATATTTGACTGATGAAACAGGTGGCAACATTCATGATAATGAAACGATTGAAGTCTATTCTGATTCAGTTTACTCTAATTTCCATCCTAAGTATCTTCTTGACTTTAATAGTAATTCATTTTATGAAGCAAATGGCAAAAATGCTTGTATTTGTTTTGATTTAAAAAAATATGAAAGTCCAAATAACGAATTATTCAATTGAATCTTTTAGCAGCGGTGTTAATTCTCATCATCTGAAAAAATTGGGTTGTTGAAGTATCAAATGACGAACTTAATTGGGAGATGATTGACCAAAGGTATAATTGCTCGGCTTTGAATGGGGACCGTCTCGTTGGAACTTTCGATGTAAAACCAAATAACTTTACGCGTTTTGTTAGGATTAGGCAAATAGGAGAATTATGGGGTGGAGGAAATATGCAGCTTCAAGCTGTTGAATTTTATGGCTCATTGAAAACTCAATAAATAAAACTTGATGTTCTTGTTATTATTGAATATGTTAATTTTCCTTTTATTTTCTTTAAATTTGATTATAATATTTTTGTAAATACAATTACCCTTGTTAAAAAAAAAGTAAATCAAAAAGATTATACGGTATAAAATTATTTTTATATCTGATTTTATTATGCTTATATTAAAATAAAATACCTCAAATTGTGATTTCAAATTCAACTAAAAGAGTGTAATTGCAATGTAAAATAGGCATTTAATCATTTACTGAAATCACCTATGATTATTTAACAAGATTAAATTATATTTCATCTTATTTAAACAATTTAATTTTTCTCAACTAAAAATATAATGAATATGTAATAAAAATAGAAATGATTATACAAAATAAGCAGTATATACATATTTACAAAATGATTTTCCAGAGAATCAACATTTGAAAATAGCAATATAACTAATAATTCGAGAAAAAGTCATCTTTATGCCCTGTGACTTTAACACCCATTCCCTTCACTTTCTTTCCCTTCTTCTTCTTATTTTTAGGTTTAACTAAAGGCGTTTGAGATATCTCTCCCAAATCCCAGATTTTGATGAATTGATCGAATCCCCAAGTCATCAAAGTTGTTCCTTGAAGAGTTCCACCAATTATGTCTCCTTTATGCGCTTGAAATGCAATTACTGAACGATTTGGAGATATTTCTGCAATGCAGACTGAACCGTCTCCTTGTGCCATTGCAACTCTATTTTGTGCTGAATCAATCGAACGTATAAATACAATTGGCGATTTTGAATTTCCTGGAGATTCACAAACAAAATCAAGAGATGGATATTTTGTCACATATATTTTTGGCCTAGATGATCCAATTACTATAAAATTCAAATATTTAGAATATGTAACAGTCGTAAAATCATCGTCTTCTTGAACATAATATTGCTTTCTTTTGTTCATGTTAGAATTGAAAACTGAACAACTTCCAATGCCATTGGTTGTAACAAAGTTTGTGTCATTGATTGTGACAATATCAGAAATGTAGTCTTGATCTGGACGATAAGTCTGGACTGCTTTCTGGGTTCTTAGATCCCAAATTTTAATGTGGCCACCATAATCACCGACAACGATCACTGATTCTGTGAGAAATCTCATACATTCAATTGATTCATGATGTGCATGCCTTATTTGAGTAGGTTTTTCTAGTGAATTTAAATTTGCTACAAAAATATTACCCAAATTATCTGCTGTAATAAAATTTTCTCCTGTATGATCAAATTCGATTGATCTTACAGAACCTGTTGAAAAACGTAAATTATTTGGTTTTTCTTCTCCTTTTTTAAATAGAAAAATATCACCTTCTATTGTCCCTGCAGCCCAAACATCAAGATTGGGAGCGATAGATCCAGAAAAAAATTGCTTTGTATGCTCATATGAAAAAATAGGATCCATCCTTTTTTATATTTTAAATTGGTATTTGGCTGACCAATACAAAACTGAAAAAAAAAATTGTGAAAATTTCAATGAATTTAAAGATTTAAATTCACTAAATCTTTTGTATTGACAATTTTTTAAAAAAAGACAATTTTGTGAAATCAACAAAATAAAATAATGATCAGATTAATGATAAATTAACGTTTACTTAGAGATTTAATGTTCCTTTTCCGACTTCTTGAGCTTTATCTGCTCCGACTAATTTTTCAATTAAAGCAAGAGCAAATTTGTAAGCTGTTCCTGGACCACGTGAAGTAATAATGTTTCCATCAACTGTGACTGGATTTTCATTTTTATGTCCACCGTTTTCTGTGATTTTTTCGTCTGATCCTGGATATCCGCAAGCATTCTTTCCTTTGAGAAGTTGAGCTGCTTCAGCAAGAACAAATCCTGGTGCAGCACAAATTGCAGCAACAACTTTTCCTGCTTTTTCGTGTGCATGAAGGGCATCAATAACTTCTTTTGTTTTGGCAAGGTTCTTTGTTCCTGGCATTCCACCTGGGCAAACAATGGCATCGAAAAGTTGTGTATGAACGTCAGTGAACTTGACATCAGCTTTGATTGTAACATCATGAGCACCTTTAACGTTCAAGTCATTGTGACCAACAGATGCTGTTGTAACTTCTGCTCCAGCACGACGTAAATAATCGATAGGTGTGATGGCTTCGATTTCTTCGAATCCTGGTGCAAGTAAAATAAGAACTTTTACCATATGAAATGATGTGACCATCTATTCATTAAAAAACTCATTAAATAAAAGTGACAGCTTTTTGTCTCAAAAAAATTGTTTAGGTGAAATTTTTCGGCCATCATACTTTTTTTTCTTGTTTTCAATAAGATGGGTCTTTTCTTCAGCGATCTTTGGAAGAAGTGGTTCGGAAACCGCGAAACAAGATGCCTCATGCTTGGTCTTGATGCTGCAGGTAAAACAACAATTTTATACAAACTCAAGCTTGGTGAACATGTGACCACAATCCCTACAATCGGTTTCAATGTCGAGACCATCGAATATAAAGGATTCAACATGAACGTTTGGGATGTCGGAGGTCAAGACCGTATTCGTGCACTCTGGCGTCACTATTTCCACAACACAAATGGTCTCATTTTCGTTGTTGATTCAAACGATATTGGACGTATCGATGAAGCACGTGATGAACTTCATAAGCTTCTCGAGGAAGATGAACTCAGAGACTCCATTCTCCTCGTTTATGCTAATAAACAAGATCTTCCAAACGCAATTAAGCCACAAGAGCTCGGAAACCGCCTCCGCCTTAACACAATCACAAATCGTGCATGGCAGATTCAAGGCGCTTGTGCCACAACTGGTGATGGACTTTATGAAGGACTTGATTGGCTTGGTGAACAAATTAACAAAAAATTCAAGTAAATTCTCAACATCAATATCTAAAAGCTCAAATTAGTCTAAACGCAATTATAATTATTACTCTTGATTCTATTTTTTCAATCAGACATTTTTTTTTTCATTTTGAATTAAAAATTATCGTTAATCTGAGCGTTTTTTGTTGAATTTTTTTTTATTTTGTTTTTTGGTAGTTAAACTTATACGAGTTTCTAATAGATTATTATGCACATAAAATCAACATTTTAAATTTGAAAGATCAATTTAAAAATTCAATGCTTTATTATCAATTGATGATCTGATATGATATGATAAAATATCATAAATGACTCGACTTAATTCAAATGTCCGTCTTTATAATTCACAGAGAATTAAAATAGCTTATCTTTCAGTTTCTGTTCGCACGCCTCCAAATCTTCTTCCATTTTCAAAAAAGCCACCATCAAGCGTATATATTTTTTCGATTGACAAAGAAACAGGCGGAATGTATCATGGTGGATTCCCCAATATTGATATTTTCCCAAATGAAAATGCATTTTTTAATTTTCTTAAAAGTATGTATGCCGAAATATTTGATATTGAAGATCTTGGCACTCATCTTATTGGTGCAACTGTTTCTGGCAATCAATTCATTATTGTAAGCGTCAAAGAAAAAGAAGAAGTTGCAAGAATTTTTAATCAACCGATTTACAAAATTACAAATGTTAATTATAAGTATATACCATTATGGAACACTAAGCAGCCCACAAATACGATTCTCCAAAATTTTAATATATGCTATAATCACTTTTTCTGTCCAACACTTGATATTTCATCAAGATTCCCTTATCCAAAATATACTATATCAAATAAAGCTTTTTGCTGGAATAAACGTTTTCTTATACCATTTGAAGAAAATCATGCATTAAATGCATGCATTATTGTTTTACAAGGTGCGGTATTCTCAATGTCAAAAGAGTATTCTTCTGGATTTAATATTTTTTATGTTGTTAAAAGATCTGCGATGTTTCCTGGAACAAGATATAATGCACGTGGTCTTAACTCTACTATTGATCCCGCCAATGAATGCGAATGCGATTTGATTTTTTTGGAAGATAATAAATATTATGCTCAATCATGGAGGAGAGGGAGCCCACCAGTTTTATGGGAAACTGAAATAAAAAATTTAGTGATGGCAAATCATGTTGTCAAAGAAAATGCAAATAACGATACTCCGATGTATTTTCTTGATTCAATAATTCAAAGATTTGAAACAGAAAAAATTTGTGTGATTTCGCTTTTACAAAAAAATGGCCAAGAGAAAAGAATAGATGAAGTTTATTCAGAAGGGGTTGAAACGCTTTCGAATGTATTTCCACATGTAACTCTTAAATACACAAATTTCGATATTAATGCACTTTTAAAGGAAAAAGGTATAGATAATATGGTAAGTGAATTCTATTCATTGATAAGTAATGACATCAACGAATCAAATTTTACTGTTGTCGATAGTAAAACTGGTGATTATCATATATCTAATAAAGATAATCATCAAAAGCGTCAGAAAACCGTTTTTCGTTTTAACTGCGCAGATTCCCTTGACAGAACAAACGTAGCTACATTCTTTTATTCACTTGTCTTAACAGCCAAATTCATAATGAAAAGTGGCTGTGAAGAATTTAAAAAACCGGATTTCAAAGGTGAAATTCAACTCACACATCCAATTGATTCATTAAACAAGAAAGTAATTGATTTCCTTGGCGAATGCTTTATTATTTCTGGGAATATAATATCTTTGATGTACACTAATACAGATGCTATTAAAACTCATATAATACGCCATTTCATGACTCCAACAAAAGAAGGAACAAAAGATAGTGATAAAGTTGTTTCTGTTTATAGAAGATTTCAGAATTGCATATATGATGGAACCAGACAAGCAATTATAGAAGAGTGGACTTCGACAATGGTCAAAAATTCACAATTTACTCTAGATGAACAACATATTTCACTTCTCTCGCGTATCGTTTATGAAAAAACCTCAATTGTGCATCAGATTTTAGAATCTCCAATTCAAAAATTTACACTTTTGCCAAAAGGCGATAACATAGTTGTTGTAATGTTTCCTGAACCATTTTTACTATGTTCTATATCAATATTTGTTGTTCCCAATTTACTTTCCAGTTTATGTAATATTACATTAACAGTTGATAGCGATTTAGATTCACATTCACTCTTCTTTCATAACATAACACTTCCTCTTTTTTCTGAATACCGAACAGTTAGTTTAGTTGATACAGCAATCGATGGCCAAGATAAAGATGTTAAAGGCGTTTGGGTAACTTATGATATTAGGAAAATGGCAAAGCTATCAAACTATTATCCTATTGATCCACTGTGTCTACAACCAACTTCATTTGTTTCTGTTAAATTCTCAGCTTTTTGTAAGAAAATGAATTTGGGAAATATTCGTTTCAGAGTGAAACGGCCAAATAATCCCAGAAAATGTTATTATATTACAGGAAAGCCTCCCTTTATCCAAGGAAAGACTGCCTATGAACACCTTACTGAGATCTATAAAAATTTAGATTATAGGCATCAAACTTTAAGCGAATTAAGATCAATCGAATTAACAAGAATTGAATTTGGTATCAACGATTATTACCGAAATAACTATTTGGTTAGACTAAAGAGAAACCCTTGGGTTTACGATCTTCGTTCATATTCCCTGCGCAAGAACAAAGATTTGTTATGTATTAATTGTGGAGAAAAAGCAAATGATTATGATAAGTCGCCACCGTTTTTTATTCCTGATTCAATGTATCCAATCACGTGCGTCAAGACTGATAAATTAGATGAATCGAACAAGAAATCAGCTATTGTACTTTGCAAAGATTGTAAAACAATATTCGATGAACAAATGCAAATTCAACTTTACATTCTCAAAAATGTGAGTAGTAAGGCTTTAATTGATGTAAACGAATACGTAGGATTTTATTCCACCACATTTTCTCATTACGAAGGCAAGCCTGTTGAATTAAATCATATGGCAAAAGTTTTTTTATCAACTTTACTAGATGCAGATGATAAGAAACTAAGGAAACTATTAACTGGCGGTGATGCGGAAATTGAAATTGTTGAATCTTCTGATCAAAAAATTATTTTGTGCTATCCTATTGGCGTTTGCTTAGATACCATAACAGTCAATTTCATGAAGCCTGTCTCACCAGATTTGTTTAACATGGTATTAACAATTTATGACGATGAAGGCCTCAAAAAAGCCACTTTAACTTCTCTTGATATAAAACAAGTTGAAACAGTTACTACGAAAAATGATAATAATAATAATATTAACGAAGACCAAAAAGATGATAGCAATAGTAGTAGTGATGATGATGAAGAAAGTGATGATAGCAGTGATAGTAATAGTAGAAATAATGAGAATGCCAACTTGCCTAAATCAACATACAAATTCAAAATAAGCGATATACCTCCATGCGTTCAATCAATTAAAATATCTTTTGATAAGAATCCAATTGCAGTGGAAAGAATCAAAAAAGAAAACGAAAATGATGAAAACGCTGAAAATTCAAATTATCCAGACCTTGACATTATTTTGAATTCTCTTTATATAACAGGGATATTTAAATATGTGAGCACTCGTACAACAATAATTCAATCATCTCCTCAATTAAAATTAAAGTTTGATCAAGAAGAGCAAATTCAAGAATCTACCGAAAAATCAAAGAAAAAGAAACCTAAAAAGAAAGAAGAAGACGAAGAAGAAAATGCACTTCCTCGATTTAGTGAAACGAGATGCAAAGAATGGAATCCCACTTTTAGAACCCAAGAATTTAGATATAAAAAAAAGAGTATACTTGGTTATGCTATAAAACCACCACAAAATAGAGAAAATAGGGCACATTCGCTCATTCTTGGATTTTTCAACAATAATAAATACATATCGCATGAGTCAATCATTATTCCAACGGAAATTGATAATGATGGAATAATGTACTTCCCAGTATCAAGTCGTCCCTCAGATTTCAATAGTATAATAGTTTTCTATCTCGATAGAATTGGTTTTGTTGAGCCTTATAAATTCATGTTCTTTGATTGAATATGAATTTTTTTTTTATTTTTTGGCACAATATAATTTTTCATACGATTTAACTTTTATTTGAATTGTTATTCAGTTAGATATATATATATACCATTTAGTTTGTTTGAAGTTTTTTAAAAACAAGATTAAATATTTTTTTTTTTTTTAAATCGACAGTCACATACCGAATTTCAAGAATCCATGAGATAAACAGTTGCACCACAAGTGATTCTGCATCTAAAAAAAAAAAAAAAAAAAAAAAAATAATATGAAATTAATTAATCAACCGTTGAATTTATTAATAATAGAATTGAATCAAATTACCATTAAAAAAACCACAAAGGAAGAGTTCTAAACACTTCCAAAACAAATAAAACAAAACAATTTTATTTTAGCGATGCTTTCATAGTCTGTCTTTTGTTCCTCCTTTTTTGCACCGCTGGCCTGACAATTTTTTTCTCGCTTGCCTGATTGATCAATGACCTCGGAGTTGCCTGCGGCTCTGTTGTCAACTGTTCGATTGACTCACGAAGCTCTGGCTTCCATTTTTCCTTCATTTCTTCCAATTCTTTAATTCTCCTTCTCAGTTCCGCGTTTGAGCTCGCGATTTCCTGGTTCAGCAGTCGCATCTTTGAAACCTTGTCCAATTCTGGTTCCTCGCAATTTGCTTCCTCTTCATTTTTGCTTATTTTCATTGAATTTCCATTAATTTCAAACTTTTTCAGATCAACTTTTTTATTTGAACTTTCTTCATCGTCTTCGTTTTCGTTGTCGTCTTCATCCCCGTCCTCGTCTTCATTTTGATATGAGTTTGTGTAATCATCATCGTTTTCAAGAAGCTTTTCCAACTCCAATTCTTCCATTTCTTTTTCAATATCTTCTTCGTCTTTATTTTTTTTATTTACTTTCAGTTTAAATCTTGAATTTTCATTAAAAGAATCAACTTCATCATCGTCATCATTTTCAGTTTTATTTATTTCCAGTTTAAATTTGGAAGTTTCACCTTTTTCTTCGTCATCATTTTCAGTTTTATTTAATTTTAGTTTAAATCTCGAATTTTCACTTTTATCATCAACAATGTCTTCTTCGTCATCATTTTCAGTTTTATTTAATTTTAGTTTAAATTTCGAAGTTTCACCTTTTTCTTCATCTTCATTTTCAGTTTTATTTAATTTTAGTTTAAATCTCGAAGTTTCACCTTTTTCTTCATCTTCATTTTCAGTTTTATTTAATTTTAGTTTAAATTTCGAAGTTTCACCTTTATCGTCAACATTTTCTTCGTCTTCATTTTCAGTTTTATTTAATTTCAGTTTAAATTTGGAAGTTTCACCTTTATCGTCAACATTTTCTTCGTCTTCATCATTTTCAACTTTTTCTTCATCATCTTCGTTGCCGAGTCTTCCTTGGTTTGCTCTGTAACGTAGTTTGGCGGTTTCACACTTAGTTTGCTGGATTTTCCGCCTGTAGTAGTCAATTGCTGCCATCGGCTCTCTTATCTCTCTCTCCAGCTCCTGCTCGAAGGCGTCCGTCTCGACTGTCAGTCTTTCCAGTTCAGCGCGCGACTCCTCGATTCTCTTGATGAGCGTCAGCACGTCGACATCTGGCGAACTGCCGCTGTTGAACTCTTTGAGCTGCGACTGAATCCTGTCGCACATTTGGAGGTTCACCTGCTTCCAGTGAAGCAGCTGCAGCGTCTGCTTCTTTCTCTTCTCTATCTTCGCCTTCGTCGCTTCGATTTCTGCCTCGTAATCGGCGAGCTCGCTGTAGAAGCCGTCGATTTTCCGCGTCATTGACATCACAAACTCGTCGAAATTTCGCTTCGAGTTCCAGAAGATCGAGTTGATCTCGCGGTACTCTTGCGTTGCCGTTGTGATCTTTGCTGTGAAACTCTTCTCCATCGCGAAGATGTTCATTGCGTGAACAACGCGAATTCGAAGAATTTCTTTCTTTAATTGGTCGATCTCATCTTCCACTTTTTCAGAGCGCCGTGGATTCATGTAGCTTCCAAAAATCGCCTTGTGAACGCTGCGGCGCTTCAGAGGAGTGGTCTCTCTCGGACACGCCGAGTTGGGTGGCGATGGAAAGCCGTTTTGGCGGTTATTTTGGCGGTTTGTTGTTACCGGTGATTGCGGGACTCTTGGAAGACTTTCGCCGGCAATCAAAAGACCAGCTGTGCTGCTCGGCGGGCGGCTACGTCGACACTCGAGGTTGCCGTCTTCATCGTCGTTGCTGAGGAAGTCTTCGGAGCGGTTTAAACGACGACTCGAGTCTGGCGAAAATTCAACATGATGGTCAAATTTGAGCTCGTTTTCATCGTCCCCGTCTTTCCGATTCGCCTGAAGCTTCGGAAAGTCGCTCGCACTGTCATTTGTGTCACTTTTCTGTACATCAAACTTTGGGAACAAACAGCTGTCACTTTTATCTTTCACTAACTTATCGAAATCACAGTTATTCAAATTACTGTCACTTTTGTTTTTAACTAGCTTAGGGAACTCGTCTTGGCTGTCACTTTTATCTTTCTTTAACTTATCGAAATCACAGTTATTCAAATTACTGTCACTTTTGTTTTTAGCTAGTTTAGGAAACTCGTCTTGGCCGCTGTTTTGGCCTTGAATTAGGCTGTGTGATTCATTATTGGGCTCATTATCTGCATTTTGGCTGTGCGACTCTCTGTGCTGGCTTTGGTCTTGCTTTTGCATTCGCATTGCCTTGTCGATTTCGTCGTCGCTGGGGAGGCAGCTTTGTATTGACTCCTTCACGCCGTTGCGCAGCCTGTCTCTGTAACGGCTGAACTTTATCCTCTCCTGGACGATGAGCTCGTCGATGTCGTCGAGCAGCTTCTGGTACTCGGCGCGGATTCCCTCTCTTATTCTATCGTCCTCCTCCCTCTGCTCGTTATTTCTCTCCCCCACTTTCTCTCTCAGCTCGTTCAGCTCCATGAATCTCTTGCTGTTTTCTGCGGCGCACTTTGTCTGCCACTGCGATCGCTGGTCGTTCTTGAAGCATCGCTCGATCTGAGCGAGCAGCTCTGCTTCCTCGTTGCTCTTCTTGAGCTCGTTTGCGGCGTTTCTCAAGTAACCGCTGTAAGTCTGACAAAACCGTTGGATATCGGTTTGTTTTCGTGCATCTATCGGCTTTTTATTCTTGTATCGAATTGAGAACGATAGGCTGTCATCTATTGAAATGTAACAATTGACGGTTTTACACAAATCCGTCAGTTTTTCTTTGGTCAAATTCTGTGTCCTCAGAAATTCTCTCAATTTTGAAATAAGCTTGAAAAAGCGGAAGTTCATTTCAAGGTTCACCTGACGAGAGACGTCTTCCGGCGTTGGAATGTAGAACTCGTGTTTCAGCAAGTTCTTCTTATCGTTGTAAAATTCAGGCTTTGCGAGAGTAGTTGTTGCATTTTTTGACAGTTTTGAGGTCAATAATTCGCTAATTTCATTGACCTCTTTAATTTGTTTTTCAACGATCATGTTTTGAATGGTTTCGTCAGAAACACGTTTGAATGAGAAACTTCTTAAACTAGGTATCGAACTTTTTGAATGAGAGTGCTCATTTAAATCTGCCTTTGTCACTTTTCTAACCGCTTCTTCAATGCTGCAATTTTCGAGTTTCTCCTCCGAATGAAGAATCGAGCAGGCCAAGACAGAGACCATCTTTGAGAGCTCGTTGTGGAGGATCTCGTGCGACTTGAGGTTTGGGTAGCTGATCAAGTTATCGGCCAAAACTGTGTTTACAATCGATAATTGGCCAATTAGAAGATTTTTTGCCTTATCAAAAAAATTAGGCAAAAAAATGTCAACCCACTTTGGCCTGTATCTATCAATTGTCAGGGTGTCACCGATGTCACTTTTTAATTTTCTGTTCTGGCTGATTTCGATCCATGTTTCCTTGATGTTTCTGACCATCTCAGCGTCGCTGTCAGCCGACTGGACTGCGTTGAAAAGGGTCGATAAGAACGCAATGTTAAACCGACAAAACAAGACATAGTCGAAGGCTTCATACGCGCCGCTCTTGTTGATGAACGGATGGTTCTCTATCTCAGAGAGGAGGTGCGCAAGGAGGTCGCCGTTCCACTGCAGCTTTCCGTTGGAAAGCGCATTGAATGTCTGCGCGATTGGCGCCTGAATGACAGACTCAAAACGGACCAAATGGCAGATTCGAATTCGATGCGAAATGATCGAGTAAGCGTCCTCGATTTTGCTCTCAGGAAGAGTCAGGCACTGCGAAACGGTTGGTATCACAAAAGGCGAAATTGAATTCGTTTCGTAGTCAAAGAAATTCTCTGAAAAATGGAAATACTCTCTGACCGGATTGTAGTGAAAAAAGGCGGTTTCTAACTGGCCCATGAACGCGAGCTCATAGAGGCTCAAGTACGTCAAGTAGGAAGGATTCGTTGAAAGGTCGCAAAGCGGCTTGTCAACGTTGAAATCATCAAGAGAATAAAACATTGAAAAAGCAACAAATTCATTCAAATTATTTCGAATGTTCTCTTCATAAGAAAGAGTTGATAAGTCTCTCTTTAGCTTCTTCAAATCAAAGTTGTTTCGCATGTAAAGAGAGTCGCTTTGATAGTTGTTGAATCTGACAGCGGTTAAAAGAATCGTTGTAAAACGATGCTGCTCTTCATAAACTTTTTCTATTATCGCGTCAAATTTCGAATCAAGAAGAAACTCAGGTGTCAGATTTGGTAATTCAAAACTTGGTGAGGTGAGGTGAACATTCAATTGTTTGTTATAAATAGGAATCAGAAAATGTTGAAGATTATAAAAATTCTGAAGTTTTGAAAGACATTTATTCAAACGAACATAATTTCTCTCAAAAGTTGCAACTTTTTCTGTGTCATTCAATTCATTGAAAAATTTTTCAATTTTTTCAGAATTATTGAATATTTCATTTGAAAAAAGATGATACGAATCTTCACTTAAATAAGGAATTTGGTTCCTTTCATAAGGTAACGGGCAATGATTAGTAAACTCTTTAATTTCTTCTAAAAGGCACGACCAAATAGACAGTGAAAAATAAAGATTAAAACGAAGATAATTAATTGAAAGGGACTCACAAATTTCTTCAGCCATTAAAGGAGCTTTAGTATAAAATTTAATGACAGAAAGAACATTCGGAAACACTTCAAACCGTGAAATAGGAACAGAGTCATTAGAAAGCAAATAAACGTCTTTATTTTTCTGTTGAAAAGAAGAAGAATAAAATTGTTCATTTAAAATTGACAAATTGACCATTAACCACAAACATTGGCCTATAACGTCAAGTACATCAACATTTAATTCAAATTGCTTTTCATAGGATTTCAATGGATCATAGAATAATAACGGTTTTTTATCAATTAATTCAATTATTATTGAATTAATGGATTCATCATTTGTATGGTCAAAAACCGTTAATAAAGCATTGATAACTTTTCCTTTACTTTGCTCATAACGAAGTTGAAGTGAAAGGGCAGTTTCTATAATTGAATGATTATCCAATTCACCAAAAGTTTTATTTATTAACTTAGATGCAAAAGAAAAAATTAAACGTAAATTTTGTTTGAAAAGTAACTTCACTTCATCTTCACTATTTTTTTGATTTAAAATTTTCGATTTTAACGAAATAAAAGTTTTGCAATTATTATATAATGAAATTAATGTTTTCTTGTTCTTGACAAATCTTATTTTCATAAATGAAAGGAGGTGATCTCTATTAATTTCTTTTTGAAGATTGAATTTAAAAAGCTCATCGTTGAAAAATTTCGTCATTTCATCAAACGTGCCAGTGAATAATGACTTTAAAGACTTAATGAGCCCTTTATCTATAAGAGTAACATTTATTATTGAATTGTTAATCAATGAAACTGGATCGTTTTCCTTCGAATATTCAACTTTTGTTATATCAAAAAAATCAATTGGAATGTTAAGCAAAAAAGAATCAGAAAAAGCTTTCTCGCAATGATAAAAAAATTTTTGACCATCATTCGAATGAAGGTCAAATGGAATTCCACAAAGCAAAGAAATTCTTTTCAATTCTTTTTCTAAATTTTCATTTGTCTTAGGAATCGAAATTGAAGAGCAAAAAAGTAAATCAGATCGGAACCGATCAATTGCTTTTGTAAGAATTTCTTCTCTTTTTGTAACAGTATAATATTTAAACAACTTGTATAGATAATTAAGAGGAAATTGAAGAGTGTTTTTTAATGATATTAATTTGATAAATGATAAAAAAGTTTCTTGCGATAGATTTGATGAATAAGAAAGTTGAAAGTAAAAATTTTGACATTTCTGTATTAATTGCATATTGGATTCTATAAAATTTGTAAAAGAAACAAGGTACATTGAATGAGAAGAACATGAAGATATTCGTCTTGATACAATTTTTTCTTTTTCTTTCAATTGTTCAACTATATTTTTGTAAAAATTCTGCATAAAAAATGATAAATTTTCATATTTAAAAAATTGTGTCTTTGTTTTCTTGTCTTTTATAAAACTAGGCATAAAAATCGGATTATATTCTGTAAATTCATTAAATACATTGGTGCGATTTTTATCAAATTCTTCTTTAGATTGAAATGAAGGAAAATTATTAGCAGTATTTAAGGAAATGTTATTATTTAGTTGAGAAATTAAATCGCTTAGATCACAATTAAGATTATTGATTGATTCATCTAGTTTGCTTTCAAGAAATTTTAGTGATTTTTCTCGCATTCACATAAAGATTTATAAAAAAAAAACGAATTTTTTTCCTATCGTTCTATTTGATTTTGGTTGCCATATAAAAATTTTTATGACAACTTTTTTCAAAAAAAATTATGTGTGAATTTAAAGGTATTATTCCTGCCGCGCCACCATCCGCTAACTTTACTTATTCACATCCTTATCCAAAGCCAAAATACAATCTCATGAACCTTAAAATTAATTACAATGATTTTCCCATTGAAGAAAAAAATGATCAAAATAATCAAAGTAGTGATCAGATACGTAAAAAAAAGCTTGAGCTTGAACAAAAAATTTCTAAAATAAAAGAACTTACTAAATTGAAGTCAACAGAAAAATTACTTAAAGATGGTAAAAAAATTTTAAATGAAAGAGAAAAAATAGATAAATCTATAGATACAATAAGCCAATCATTTGCAAATATTGCAGGTTATGCTGCATCCTTATCTGAACATCTTCTTCGATATGATAAAAACCAATCAAATAAGCTTTTCGAAGATTTAATACAAATATTAAGTGAAAAAGATGTAACACTAACCGGCGATAATAACAATTTAAGATGTGAAAAAATTAATCAAATTTTTAATTCTTTACAATAATAATAATTGAATTGCTGATTCTTTTCTACTCTCTTATTTTACTTTATAATGATTTCCTTAAAATAATAAAGCGAAAATCTTTTTTTTTTTTTTTTTTTTCAATTTAAAAATTTTCCAAGAAAAAGTTCTGTAATTTTAATGTTTTCTTTTGTAGATAAAATTCCTGAACTTCCACAAGGCAAAAATACTAATTACTCACATCCATATCAAAAGCCAAAGTATAGTCTTTCTGGATTTGAAATTGATTTTAAAGTTTTTCCTATTGAAAATAATGAAGAAAATAAATTTGAAGAAATGCGCCACCTGGAAGAAAAAATAGCAAAAATCAAAGAACTTAATGAATTAAAAAAGGTTGAAACTGAAAATAAGAAGAAATTTAAAGCATCAATTCATAAAATACAGAAAGGAGTTCAAAATGATTCAGAAAATAAAAAAGAAATAGAAAATATAAATGAATTAATTAATAATCTTGAAAATATAGCCGGAGACTTGACTCGTTATTTTTTCAATTATCGTTCACAAAAGCAAAATCTATTATACAGTAAATTGAATGATCTGATTCATAGTGATGATTTAAAATTATATGGTGAAGACGAATACACAAGGAGTGAACTTATTTCTAATGAATTTAAATCTCTAAAAGTAAATCCAAGAAAATCCAAACGCAAAGATCCCAAATAAAGCCTGTTTCTGCATTATTTATATTATTATCTACATATGGATTTTATCACGCCATATCCTCATATAAGTATTCAATTTTTTCCGAAATTTAAAAAAAGTTATTAACTTTTTTTCGAGTCAGAGTATAAACTAATATGTTAGCGATGATTTTAAGGTTTTCTTTTCCTTTTTTTTTTTTTTTTTTTAAAAAAAAAAAAAAAAAAAAACTATATTCCTACATCACATTTGTATTTATGATTATGAGAAAAAGGACTAAATCATTAAATCGTACGCGAATAGCGCTTGGTGTTGTATTGAATGTGAAAAAAAATAATTATTTTTTTTTTTTTTTTTTTGCTTTAATATTAAAATAGAAAAAGTATATATTGTTCTTATTCATTCGTTCTTTTTGTTTTCTAATTTGTTATTTATAACAACATCCATTAAAGATTTGGTCACTTGATTTTCATCATATGCACAGGATTCATCCGTTGCTTCTTCTTCCTCTTCTTCTTCTTCTTCAGATAAACATAAATAATTTCCAGTGATATAAACATCATTTGGACCAGCGGCTTCTATGGTTACTGTATCTAAAGGTGTGTATTGTTGAGTAACTGAGATCTGTTCAATTTTATTTGGAGTCAAAGCGCCAATCAAGATTGAATTAGTTATTGTAGGCGCTTCATTTGTTGCTTCGTTATATTTTTCAAGTTGAATTGATTCAACGGTGGCTTTAACCAAAGTTTGTGCATCACCTGAAATTTCACCAAGAGAAACATTTTTTACGATTGTATACAAGTTATCTTTAATTGGAATTTTTGTTTTCTCGCCATGGCAAACTTTAATTCCCCATAATCCAGATTCCATTTCGTTATATAAAATGGCCAAATAAATATTGAAAATGATAAACTCTTTCAATTTGAAACGAATTAATCTATTTATATAAACGCTGGTTTAAATAAAATAAAATAAAATAAAAAACATTTTTATTGCTCATCAATATTAACTATAACATAAGAAAACAATTTTTGATTAAATGCCTCATAAATATCACAATTAAAGTCAACTATGTCATCATTGTCGTTATAAAACAAGAACCAAACACTGCGACTTAATTTGAGGTAACGTCGAATTTCATTTGCTAAAATATTTTGGGGAATATTTGGTCTTACTTCATATAAAAAATAATCATTGTCATAGATGAACAGGACGTTATCTTTTCTTGGCTGAGGTTGCTGAAGCCGTACATTCTTACTTAGAGAAAGCTTTAATATATTTTCGCGTAAATCAAACGGAATAATTTTATGTTCTTCATCTATATATTGATAAATAACTGGGTTATATGAAGTAGAATAACATTTCTTGAAATTTGAAGTTATTTGGTAGCATGAATCATCTATATTAAAAAGATCAGAAAACATCATTTTTTTGTCAAAGGTTGGTTGTATTAAGTATACAGGAATTTGAATTGAATATATATCTTTTTCTAATTGCTTATCTTTAAAAATCACAAATTGTATATTTTTATTGGCAATCGGTCTTTTAGCATCTCTATTCGAATGATTAATCAATTCTTTAATATCTTTAATTTTCTTTTCAAAAGAAACTTTATAATATCTTTTTTCAAAATAAAGATAAGCAGAAAAATTGGGATACCTGTATTCTCCTATTTGGTGCATATAAATATTAATATACTCCATTATGTCTTTATATGTTTGTTCAACAACAAATGATCCGTGGAAATATGGTACTGGTGCATAATTTCGGTTTTCAAAAAATAAAAATGAAATTTTGCAAATTTCACAATTTCGAATTTCGTCGATATTGAAATTTGGCATATTCTTAAGTTCAAAAATTACAACTTTATCCGGTTCATCTGATTGATGTCTACTTAAAGTGTCATATAATTGGCCCTTCCTTGAATGAGAAAAAAAATGGGCTTTGTTTTCAATTGAATATTTTGTTTGAATTGAATCAATATTATCAATTCTATCTCGTAACTCTCTAATTTGATCTTTTCTTATATGATTTGGAATTTCAAAATTGCCAATTTTATTGATAAATTTCATTCTGCTGGCATCAAAAAAAATAACATGATAATCATCATCATCATCATCTGTTGAGTCTGATATGTCATTGTATTTTTGCTTTCTCTTCTGATAAGGATCTGAGTTTATAAGTAGAATTTTGCGCTTTTGATTGCGAGGGCGCTGGGTATTAAAGGATGGCAATTCAGTGATTTCATCGCTAGTATCATTATCTGAACTCTGATTTCTTTTCATTTGGATGTTTTCTTTTTTATCATCGCTAAGATAATCATTATTTGTAATTTGGATAATTGGTGATAAATTTACATAATCATCGTTAATAATTTCTTGAATATTTGTTGAGCTATTATGAGATTCTAATCCATAATTATCAAAATTACTATTATGGTCAAATTCATTATTATCAAAAATTTTGTTATTAGAGGTATTTTCATAATATTCTATGGGAGTAAATTTGCTTTGTAAAGAAGCTGGCCTCCTTATAATCTCAGAATCGTGAATGTCTTTAATATAAATTAGAATTTCAATAGGAGTAAATAAACTATGAAGAGAATTTAAGAATTGTGCTTGATTGATTTCTGTGACTGCTGTATCATTAAATCTAACCCAACCTGTTTCATCGCGTATTGTAACAAAATAATGGTTGTGTGAAGTTGTAGAAATTATAACCTGAACAACTGCATATAGAGTAAAATGAAAATCAAAAATTGAAATATCCTGATTTACATTAAATGTATTGTAGTTATTTGGTTTTATATGAACATATAAAAAATTACCTGAAAAATCATATTGAAAATCACTAGAAAATTGAATATTTAAAAGTATTTGATCTTGAATTGATGTCTTACACTCTTCAATCTCAAATTTTATCATATTAAAAGGAATTAAATCATTAAAAATTAAAACAAAATCATCAATCGTTTTGCCCAATTTTGGGTCAATACTCATTGCACTTATAATTGGATCAGTAGAAACAGGCTTGTCTGTGCTTTTTAATTTATTAATAAGGTTTTGTAAACATATTATAAGGGAGTAATTTTCGTTTCCTTTAATAGGATTTTCAGAACAGATATGATCAACAAAAGGACGAAAATGAAGTAAAATCTGCAAAGTAGAATTTATATAGCTTGTCGAGTTTAAATTTTTTAATCCTCCAGCAAGTAAAGCATAATTCATAATTGTTTCATTCTTATTCTCAATTTTAAGGGAGCAAAATTTGTAAACCTTTTAAATAAAAAAAAAAATCGTTTGAAAAATTTAGCACAAAAGTAAAAACATTTATATAAGGATGCAAATACGAGAAGTTGGAGCGCAATTAACAAGGTTTTGTTGATATGGATCTTCATTTGTCCAAACAAATACATCAAATAATTGTTTGGAAACGTTTGGGTAAGTGACAAGATGTCTATCTTGATCTGGAGAACAGCTTTCAAAAAGATTGATTATATCTTGTTCAGTTAAATATGGATCAACAATTTTTGCAATTGATGTAAATTCGTTAAAATCAATTTTTCCGTCTCTATCTGTATCAACTCCTCTAAATAAAATAAGTGAACAAATTTTAGTTTTAAAACCATTTTTTTCTGTTTTTGGTTTCATTAGTTTCTTGGATAAAGGAATAAATTCATTAGTTAATGCGGTTTTTGGTGTAGGAGCAGAAGAAAATCTTTCGAATTTCAGTAATTCATCGCCATTACTAGTTGTATTCAAACTTGATTGAAGTTGAGAATCAGAAGCTGTATTAGAATTATTATAGAGTCCATTTGATCTTTCAGATCCAGTTTCGCTTTCTTTCAAAGATATATTATTATTAAAGTTTTCTTTTTTGTTATTGCTGTTTTGTGAATTTTCTGATTCTCTTTGTTGATTGTCTTCAAGACTGGCACTAAGGTCAAGCTTTTGAGATTGAACTGAAACATTTGATGACCTGCGTGATTCTCTGCTTTTAGAAGCTTGATTGCTATCAAGGCTCGCACTAATGTCAAGTTTTTGAGATTGAACTGAAACATGTGATGACCTGCGTGATTCTCTGCTTTTAGAAGCTTGATTGCTTCCAAGACTCGCACTAATGTCAAGTTTTTGAGATTGAACTGAAGCATTTGAAGACCGGCATGATACCCTGCTTTTAGAAGCTTGAGGAGTTGATTTTACAGATTTCGACCCAAATGCTTCGCAAATAACTCTTGCCATTTCAAATGTTATCCCTAGAGGAGAGCTACACTGTAAAAAAGATAATCCATCTTCATTTGCGTCATTGCTATTTTTCATGTTTGAAGATTTGAATTTGCTTTTAAGTTTTGGGATTTCATCTCCATCAGAAATTTGTGGCTTTGTTTCAAAAACAAAAGCTCTAAAAGTTATTTCTTCAAATTCTTCTGTCTGATAAATTTTCATGTCATGTAAAAATTTTTTGTATTGACTCTTTGTAAGATATCCGCAGCATTTTTTATCGTATCTTCTAAAAGTTTCAATCATTTTTGCGTAGTTGATTGATTCATCACTAGTGTCTATTGAATCAGCAGAAGAAGCTAGCGATTCTATTCCGCTTTTAATCATTATGTGATTAAAATAATAACAATTTTTTAATCGGGCTCTGAAATTTGAATAAATCTAGATTTATTATTTAATCTCCGAAATTTTTGTAATATTGAAAATGGAGATGAACTGTGTTGATAATAGTTTTGTGTCATTTCCTCATTGGTATATTAAAAATATGAATTTTGATGTATATAATTATGACATTATTGAAGTTTTTTAATCTTTTCTCAAATTGTGAAAAGCATTCTAAAAATATACAATAACTTTCAAATTTCAATTATATTTTTTATGTTTTCTGAAATAATATATGAGGGCAAAATATCATTAATTTAACGAGTATTTCCGAAACTTTCATCATATTTACAAAATGTATATTAGGAATATATGTGGCTTTTATTTATTTCCTTTTAGTATTTTTTAAATAAAAGGCAAAAAAAATTAGTCATTTTATTCAAATTCAAAATATAAAATTTCTGTCCATAAACAAGTATTGTTCATGTTAAAAACCTTATTTTAAAATTTTTTAAAAAATCGAATTTCTGTATCTATTGTTCTCAAATTAAAATTGAGGATCAAATGATGTACAAACAGCTAAAATAACGTGTTTTTAAATATTTTGTTTTAACTTTTTCACATGATTAAAAGATTAATTTGAAAAATTATTTATATAATAATAAATAGTAACAATTATAGTTTTAATTTAATTAATTTTTCAGAGTAAAATCTCTAGAGAAAAATTATTTTTTGATATACTAGATATTCCAACATTTTGTTCTCAAAAAGTGAATTTTATTAAAGGTCATAGAAAATATTGAATAAATCGCTCTTTTTTTATTCAAATTATTTTATTTTACAAATTCCACGTAGCACTTTTTGAGAGCTCGGCTCTCAAAAAGTGCGGGGCGGAATTTGTAAATCTCTGAATTGCTTTCACTTTTTGAGTTTTCTCCCTCAAAAAGTGAACCATTCAAGAGATTTTTACATATTTTTTCCGCAGTCTACATACCCCTAGCGGGCGTCGAGCTACGACTAACGACGACGACCAGAGGGAGGAGTCCTTCGGAGGAGTCGAGACCCCGCGATTTGGGGTAAGACTCGGTAAAAATATGTAACCCAAATATTTTCATATGAATTGTTAAAATACTTTCAAAAAAATTTGAAAAAACTAATTTTTCATTAGTAAATTGCATTTTTTGAAGTGAAAATATTTATAATATCAAAAGTAACATGTATATTATAAATATTATAATCAAATATTGATTATGTCTAAGCTTGTAAAATATACCCAAATGTAAAAAAAAGACCTGGTCTTGGTGATTATTTTTGGTATTTTGGCGATTTTAATAAATCTTTTAAAAAGTTATTTCTTATGAAAAAAGGGTTCGACCTTTGGCGGTTATCAAATTCTAAAATTATAAAAAATTATTAATAAATAATATTGGCATTATCAATAACATGATGCATTTTTAAATATGAAGCCGATTCTATTAGCCAAAATAGAGATATTTCACTAAAAAAAATAAAAACAGAAAAAGTTTAACTTTTGAAAGGGGAAAATATTTTTGAGTTCTTATCTAATTTCCACCATTCAAAGAGATTTTGGGAATTTGTAAATATCCAAATATATAAATATTTTGTAACATTTATGTCATATATTCTTTTTTTATAATTTATTTTACATCTTTTAAATTAATTAAAAAGTAATTAATTAAATATCATGTAAGATAAATTTATTTATGAAAAATAAAATTGAATTAATACGTTATTATAATTAATTCTCAATTGTGATATACATATAAACTGAGTAAAAATGTAAATTAATATTTTATAATAATATATATATAATTTATATTATATATAATAAATATATTATCATTAATATGATGATATAAATAATATATTATCCAAATAATAAGTATTTGTTAATAAATATAATATATTTTCAAAATTCAGATATTATCAAAATAATTTTTTCAAAAACTAGCATTTTATTCAATTATTAATTCAAAATTTTTATTTATAAAAAACAATAATTTCTTGAATATCAATAATATAATTTGTTATAAATTATTATTATATTTCAAGTTATATATAAATAATGTAAATAATAAATCATTTAAGAAAAAGCCTCAAATATCATAATAAAAACACTTATTTTAATGATTAATAGAATAAATAGCAAATATTTTGTTTTATAAGATATATTAAATTAATATAGATTTTATCAGATATTGGTTTAAGAATTTATTAAATAGAAAGAATATTTAAATTTTAAGATATTATTATTTTTCAATCAAAAAAAATTTGAGAGAGTCGACCCCTTTTCTTATGAATTATTAAATAAAATTTTTAAATGATATTTGATTAAATAATAATTCAATTTACGAATCAACATTCAATAAATTCAATGAATTTATTTAATTACTCGGCTATATATATTCATAAAAATATAAATATTATTAATATTTCAATGCATTATTTCAATGCATTATTTATTATTCGGCTATATATATTCATAAAATTATAAATACTATTAATATTTTAAATACATTTTATATCGGTATATATTTAAAATATAAATGAAAAAAATTTATTTTCAATTGAAAAAATGCTTTTATTGATTTTTTTATATATTTATATCTTAGTTTTTTTTTTTTTATTTTATAAATGATATTTTGAAAGCTTTACAAATCACCATCGCCAAAAAAACCGTTTTGGTGATCTCCAAAATATATGTAAACTATTCAAAATTGAATGCTGTCGCCAAAAGCCCAAGACCTGGGCTTTTGGTGAAATCGGTTATTTGGCTTTTCATCGTCAATATAAATGAGCTTTTTATTATTATTTTATATGATATATTATACAAATCATACAATTATTTTGTAATATTCAAAAAATAACATTTTTTTACTGAGAAAATCTTATCGATTATTAATATGACTTTTGATAAAACTCATTTAATTCCTCTTTCAAATAATTCAATAGTTTATGACAATAATAAAAATTTATTTGACAATAATATGGTTACATTTGGCGATTTTTAAAACCCAAAAAACGTTTATTTCACCAAATTTACAAGCTTATTATGTCTAAAAATATTAGTGTTTTTTGAATATAAATTAAAACCAAGTTTTGTAAGAATTTTTAAAAAGAAGTGCGAGAACTAAAAATAACGTATTTTTTAATTTAAAAAAGTGGATTTTTTCACTAAATTGTTAATCAAATCAATGCTATTTTTAATATAATATAATGCATACCTAATGCTATACATCATATTTAATTATTAGGTCGTTTTAATGTTTGCAGAAGTAAGTGGAAAAAAATGGTATTTTGGAAATTTCTAATTAGTTCTGATATATTGTTGATTTTAATATTATTTATTTATATATAAATTAAATTATATATATAGTTTTAATATAATATATAAAATAGTTTTTTAATTTATAGAGATATTAGTATTTAAAAAAATAATAAATATAATATAAAAATATACGGAGCTCTGGTGAATTTCATAGGGATAACTATTTGTATTTTTATTATAATCAACATGTATATATACATATTTTCTTATTAATCTGAATCGCTCGCCGGGGGTAATTTTATTTTTATTTTTAAAATTCTGAAGAAAAAATACGTTATAATTAATTCCCCTCAATTTCAAATTTTCATAAAAAAATGCAAAAAAATATGGTTTCTTATTGTTGAATCTTAATGAAAATAATGTGAATTAAAATATATACTATGATAAATATAAAAAACTATTATTTCCCGATTTTATGCAACTTTGCCTAATTATTAAAATCAAGATATTTCAACCATCTTTTATTAAAATGTATGCTTATCCAACTCTTATTATGCACACTTGATAACTGATTTTAATTCCTCTATATATCTTTTGTTTTGTTTGAATTTAAACAAAAAAAATGATATTTAAAAATCTAAGCATTCCTAGAAAAATTGGCCCTATAAATTTAATTGAAATCAATATTATAATATTAATACATATTATAATTCTTATGTATATTTTTTATTTTAAATTTAACCTATTTAATTTTAAGATATTTATAAAGAAATATAACGACTATTGCGAATTTAAATTTTAAATGATTAATCAAATTTTTCATTCTGTTCTCACAAATTAATTTTTTATGCAAAAAATCATTTTTTTATATATTTTTATGCTCGAAACAATAACTATAAGCGATTTACATATAAATAAATTAAAAATTAGCTCTTTTTTTAGTAAGTTAAAAATTCTGAAGAAAAAAAACACGTTGTAATTATCTCCCCTCAATTTATAATTTTAAACAAAAAATATAAAAAAATGTGGTTCAAAGTTAAAAAAATTTAATAAAAATTATATGAGATAATACATATATAGCGGTAATTATAAAAATATGATTAATGACTTGTTTTCAGCAACTTAGTCAAAAAATTAAAATCAAGAAATCTTGAGATAGTATGAGTAAAATTTGTCCCTGATGTAGTATATTCATTAATATCTTTGGATAATTTTATTTTCATCCAAAAATTCAGATATTGTCCAGAATTTGATAAAAAAAAAATCAATTTAATTTTCTGAAAGCTCCTAGAAAAAATGGCCCTATAGTTTGGTTTACTAATGGTATTTATTAATATATAGGAAATATAATGTCGATATCAAAATTTATAGAGATTTTAACCTATTTGTTTTCAAGATATTTATTTAAATTTTATATTTGGTCAGATATTTTCGAAAATTTTGTATATCATTTTATAGCAAAAATGGCTCAAATCGTATTATTCTGAATCTTATCTTTCCAAAGAAAGAACTATTATTGTACATCAGACTTTTCAATCTCTTTCAGCTGTATCACATCATTGGGATTATAACAATTTGAGTCATCATCTCAATAATTCCAGTCAATGTTCAGCTCATCACTTTTTATCTTGATTTTTTGGTTTTTTTTTGGTTGAGATTCCCAACTTGGGAAAAATTAAATCTATTTTTTTTTTATTATTGAATTATTTTTAATAAAATAAAAATAACAATGTAATTTACATATATATAAATATTTATTTGTGTTCTAAAAGAGAGAAAATGTAATTTCTCTCCAACATTTATAAAATTTTATAATTGAATGGTTTATTTTTTATTTTATTAAAATTTTAAAACACAAATATTTTTACTCCTAGTGACTAATATAATTTAAAATCCTATCATAATAGAGAAGGATATATATATATATATATTATTTTATAATTTAATAAAAATGAAATCAACCAGCTCTCGCACCTCTTTTTAAAAAGAAATATTTAATAACTTTAATATTTATGATAACATTACATGTCAATAATAAATATATATAGATAAATTTATACGATGACACTTGTTCCGCGAGAAAAGCACACAAAATAAATTTTTAATCATCTTCCCAAAAATGACAAATATAATATATTATTGAATGATAATATCATATTCATATTTATATTTGAATATTATTCATTTCTACAAAAAATCAGATCAATTTAATTCTTTGATAGAAAAAAATAAAGTAGATTAATTTTGATTCTTCATCTTTTCAACCAAGTGACCTATAAATGATTTGCCAGATTTGACTGTGTGAAAACATATAGATACCAATATTATATATATTTTATAATTGTTATACGAAAATTCCATACACATTATGTATAATCAATGATATTTTTAACTAAAGTTGCAATTTAATTTCTAACATGAGGAAGTAATTTACAGAGAATTTATTATTAAAATCTGATAATATATAATATATAGATATAAATTATATTAGTAGAAAATTTGGTTGATAAATCTATCATAGTGAAATTTAAGTTGATAAAAAAAGTAATAAAAAAAAATATTAAAAACAATTTATCTTATTATCAAAGGACTTTTTCAGTAATTTTATTTTATCAATAAAGTATTAGCAGGATATCATTAAACAATAATATGTTTTAATGAAATGAAAATGCGTTTTTAAAAAGCCATTTTCCTATATAAAAACTGAAATGTGATATAAAAAGAATTATAGTGGTGAAGTGAATATTAAAAAATCGGTAAATATTTTTTTTTGAACTTTTTAGATTTTTTCCCCTCAATTTTTTTCTTTGTATATTTGTTCACAAATAGTTGAACTTTTTAGATTTTTTCCTCTCAATTTGGATTTTTTTAAAAAAGCAAAAAAGCATGAAAATAAGTAAATAAAATACTAAAAGAAGAAACTATAAATATTTTAATATACATAAATAGAATTTATTAAGATTTTTCTGTTGAGAAAAAAAAATCATGAAATAATAATTAGCATTTCTTTGGGTGAGAAAATTTAGATGCATTAAAATATGCAGTATTTCATCTAGTATAAACTATGAGTATATGCATTGAATAAGAAAAGCAATTATTTGTGTTTAATGAGCAAAAAAATATATCGTTTTGCACCAATTTTGTGATAAAATACAATAATTAGGTTTATTAGTTAAGAGTGAAAGCGCATTGGACGTATTTGTGTTCTTTTTGTGAGAATTGTGATCATATATATCTTCAAAATTTGAAGCTAAATATTGGTTTCTTTTTCATCTTTTGCTCTCAATTTTTTTTATTGGATCGGTAATACCAGCATTATGCTCTTAAAAGCAGGAAATAAGGGAAATTTAGACAACGATTTTAATAAAAATTGGAAATTGCAAATAGAAGTTTATTTTTCTTCTTCTTTATTGAACATATAATGCCTGTAATGCTGTGAAATGGTGTTTATTGGTATAAAAACCTCGAATACTTACTTCTTAAATAGTAAAATTATAAAGATATTATGACAAATAAGCATTCAAAAAAATTGAGAGTAAAAAATCCAAAAAGTTCAAAAATAAAGATTTACCAAAAAATCTTTTAAAAATCGATTTTTTTTCCTTACTGAACAACATTTGTTAAAAAATATTTTATCCATTTTATAGTATATCCAAGCGATAATTTAAAAATTAGGAAATATTAAAAAAATGTTCATGTTATAAAATAATTTTTATTATAATATTATCAAAGTTTAAGTTCAATAAAATTGATAAAAACCTGTATATAGATTTGTATTAATATGAAATGTGATTATATATAACTTTTATTAAAAAATATTGAATATTCATCGAGAAAACATAGTTTTGTCCTCAAAACGCAGTTTTTTCCACCAACTATATATTAAGGTTCTCCTTTCAAATTCAAAAGATTAAATTCAATTAGACTTCACAAATAAAATATGCATAAATATCGCCTTTAAAAACGAATTAAAATATAATATTTGCGCAGATATATATTTTAAATTATTAAATAAAAACATTTTCATGAAATCTTATCGATTTTATTTTTTTACAGATTGAAATCATAAAATTAAAAAATCAATAAAAATTTGAAAAAAAAAATAAGATTTAATCGTTAAGGTCTATTTTAACTAAAATTTTTTCCGAAAAATGCTCTATTGAATCATATATTCTATGAGTTAATTCAATATTGAATAATTTACATTTTTTTAGGGAAGGAGAACCTTAAAAAGACTTCAATTTTAGACATTGAGAAATTATTTTCATTATTTTAATAATTCTTCTATACTTACCTAATATTTATTGATTAATTGCTATTTTTAATGCTATTATAATAGAAAAAATAAAAAAGTGAAATTTGTATATTTCTTAGAAAAACCTGAAATCTTGATGGGCAAAAATGATTTTTAGAGGATTAATAATATATTTCATTGTATGTGTTATCAAATAATGTAAATCTGAAATCATATCAATTATGCATGAGTGATTTATGAATGATTTTGAATGAAAAAAAGAAAAATGAATTTTTTCCAAGATTGATTCTTTTTCAACCATATTATTATATTTAATATATTATATGCATCATATAGATGATTAATACTGCATCTAATTTGAAATAAAATAAACTCATTTTTCAAAATTAGTAATTTTGTATAATTGTTTTTTGTGGACAATCGTTTTTTTCTACGCCACTTTTTGAATGGTTTTTCTATCCATGAGTAGCTATTCATGGAAAGTAAAAAACCGCCATCTTAAGGTGAAATTTAACTTACTCTGTTAAGAAAATTAACCAAAAAAATCGTAAATTTAAATTTTCTCTTAAAATTATAACTATTTGCTTTTTTTGATATAATTTTTTTTTATTTTTACATAATTTTTCAGGAATATACGCACCAGTGATCACCATAGGGCTGCGTGAAGCCGAATCAGGCTCCTTGAATTGCTGGATGAATCGGGAAGCCATTTGAACTAAATATTTATGCATTATTTAGCAAAAATTGAATAAAAAATGTATAAAAAAGTATTCAAAAAGTTTAAAAGTTTTCAAAAAGTGGCGTAGAAAAATAAGATTCCCCGTTTTTTGTCATATTTTGAAAACACTTTTTCTTTTTATATAATAATTATTTCAATAATTTTTTTTCTAAAATATAATATATACATTATATTCTAAAATAATAACTATGTTAGAGCAAATTAAAACAACCTTTTTTTTATGGTAAAAGCATGAAATGTGATATGAAATGAGTTTTATGAGTAGTGAAATGAAAATGAAACCATTTTTTCTAATTATCTATTTTATTTCAATAAATAATGATGATACATTTTAATTATAGATAAAAAGTAAATTATAATTTTTTTCAAATAATAAAAAAATATTCAGAAATTAAGGGACCACTATCAAATTCTATGTTAAAAATTCTATGAGTTATCACAAAATTAATTGACTTAAAAAAAATTATTTCTTGAGTATTTTTGCTATATTTTGGTATATATAAATTATATAAATTACATATCATTTATTTCTATTCTTCTTTTAAGCCTATTCCCTTTTTTCAATAAAAATTTAAAAGTTGAAAGGAGTAAAAATTTTACAAAAATGATCGGAATGGTGAAATTTTAAAGTTTTAAACTTTTTCCGAGATAACAACTATTGAATTTTCTTTTCTATGAGTTTTCTCAATATTGAAATGTTTACAAAAAAATATGATAGTGGTCCCTTAAAAATTCGATATCATTTTTATGATCAAATTTAGTTTGATAAAAGTGAATGAAAATCGGGGAATAGAATGTATTCAATATGATATTAATTGTTCTACAATTGTTTTTTTAAAAGTCCAATTTAAAGCCTAGTATATTTTTTTTTTATTATAGGTGGAGAAATTGAAAAAAAAAAAAAAAAAAAAAAAAAAAAAAAAAAAAAAAGATTCGACGAAAATCGAACAAGCAGCTTTTATTATTTCATAAAATTTACGGGCAGGAAAGAAAATGATGAACGGGCAATCAATTTAACAATCAAATGGGCAAGAACGAGAAAAAACGGGCAATGTAAAAAAGACGTTTGTGCCCATTCTTGCCCGGTGATATGACCAATCTGACATTGCTCGGGCACGTTTCGGGCGCCCGTTTCCCATCCCTAGTCAAATTTGATGTTCTATTTTCTTACTCACATATCTTTTGTTAATGCTAACGATACCAAAATAAAATAATAAGAATAAAAATAAAAATAAAATCCGCACATTTTTTATGAACTTATATGGAAAAAAAATAAATAATAAATATAATAATAAATATTAGCTTCGATTAATAGTAAAAGCTGAATGATTGAGGGAAATCTTTCCAAAGATCAGAAAATATTTCTTCATTACTTGGTGAATTTTTCTTTTTCTTCATTTTTTGATTTTTCATATCGAATAATTGAACATTAATAGCATTTTTTTTTCCTTTTTTCTTATTTTCAATTTCTTGTATTAAATTGTCGATATAGAGCTCTTCTTTCTCCTTACATTCAATCAAGGACTTAATCTTTCTGTCTTCGTTGATTGCTGTAGCACGAACAAGTTCACCAAGAGACCGTTTAGGAACAATATTATCACCAAATAAAGGCCCAGGAATCATTTTTGTTAATTCGTCCAATCTTACTGCTGCATTTGGAAAGGTTTCTAAGTATTGATTTAGGTATTGACTTTGTTGTTGGCTTTTTACTTGCTGATGATTAAAATGCTCGATTACTGTAACTCTGAATAGATTATTTCTAATAGGAGAAACGACAATAAAAGCTCTCATTAGGTTGTTACTGTTAGATCCACTTCGATCAGTATTATTGAAGTAATCGTTAATCCTGAAATTTGTATTATCTTCATTCCAAATAATTAAGACATGACATGATTTAAATATTCTCCAAAAATTATTCTTAATTTCTTGTGAAGCTTTTGATTGTTCACTTTTTGAATTAGGTACTTCACTTTTGGATTTTGATACTTCACTCTTAGAATTTTGAAAAGAACGAAGCCCTAAGAAAGAGCTTAATAAAAAGATAGCATCTGAGTGAAAATCTACATAATGAACGTTAATGCATTCATCTTGGATGTCTGTCTGACTGTCAGTTTCATTAACTTTTTGTTTCTTACTTCCAGCCTTAACTCTTTTTTGGAAAGACCCCAACGAGCTCAAAAATTCTTTAAAAAGCATTGATGTTTTATTCCAGGGAGCTTGAGTAATGAAAGACAGCTTGTCTTCTAAGTTGTTGTCAATAATTCCATTCTCTCCCTCATCCAAGGAATCATTTCTATTTTTATTAGTTTCATCAGAATTATTTTCATTACCGCTCTCATTATCTTCCGCATTGTTACATGTATTTTTGTCAGTGCTGAAAAAGTCGCTTCTAAGACAATAATTGGCATTAAGGTTAAGAATTTGGCCTTTCTCCATATATAGGATGCCAATAATCTGTTGCATCCTCTGGCTCCTTTTATATATTTTTTTCATATAATTTCCTATGTTTTGATCAGTTATACTCCATTTTTGAAGGGCAATATTATTCATACTTTTACTCCTAAAAGTCGACTTTTCATCATATCTAGGAATTGCGCAATCATTGGTATTATTGTTATTGTTACTTGGCTCACTAACAAGAAGTTTGGTGGGCTTTGGTACTGTACTAAAAGAATTTTGAACATTAATGGTCGAACTATCAATTTCTTTCAAATTAGTTGATAATGAATTTCGGCCTCCATTTTTCAATGTTGTAGAAAATTTCAAAGTGGACTGGGAAAAATGAGAAAGAACTTTGAATAGAAGAGCTGAAGAAGGAATCTGTGAAAACATGAATGATGATTCCACATTTGGTATAAAATAAGGCAAATTTTTAGACTTATCAGAGAAATTATTATTTAATTTGCTTTTTTGAGGAACTGTTAAAAAGATACTAGGAGTTATCTTATACCTAGAAGATCCAAGAGGAAGAGAACTTTCAATAATGAAATACCTATAATTATTTTTATTATCATCAAAGGAAGAAAGGTCATTGGTTGTTCCTGTTCCTCCAGAATTATTTTCTTCTTCTTTTGTATAGTTTTTAACACAATAAAAAGCCCCATTTTGTGAAATTCCATAATATGAATGTTTTTGTTTGTTTGATGTTTCATTTAATTTTGTGTTTAGATCGTCATCGTTGTAATTATTGATGTTGATGTCGATAATGCCATTTGGTTTGTTGAAATTTGCAATTAAAAATTTAGTCCTTTCGAAAAGAATCTTTTGGTTCTCATCTGGAACAGTTTCAATTGTTATAAAAGCAAGTGTTTTATTGAATATTGGGCCATTCTGCAAAGTGAGAATGATATCAACAAGACATTGTGATAAATTTTCGTAGATTTCAGTAGATTTTACTTCAAGCTTTAAAAGAACATTGAAAGGAACTTCAATTAAACGGTCAAATAGGTATTTTTTACACTTCTTAATTACTAAGTCAAGATGAGTTGGAAGAAGGCCGATAAGAAGCCTTGAAAATGTTAATGATGGCTTCTTTTCGAACTGAGATAAACGTGAAAAGACAAGAGTTTCAATCAAATCAAAAACAGTCTCATCAGATGAGTAAAGTTCATCAATGAAAAGTGAAAAGGCTGCAGCGTCAATATTTTCTGAAACACCTTCAAATGTTTCGAATGCATGTGTTAAAACAGCCAAAGTGTCAGCTCTAATATCAACAAAATTGCATTTAGTATCTTCATTATTTCTATTAGGAGCATTTTTGAATTTTTGATTTGCTTTTGCTGTATTGATAGAAAATGAAATTTTATCTTTTTCAATCGTTTTCTTGATCATGGTACAAACTGAAACAAGATATGCGATTATCTTTATTTTTTCGTGATCTTGGAAAGATGCAAAGTTTAAATTACAAAAAGTTTGAGAGAGGACTGGTATAAGTGAAAATGACATAGGGTAAGCATTTAATATAGAATCAATGATTGCGAGAACAACTTCGTTGGCTGGCGCTTCTTTTAGAACTTTATTGTAATAATTTAAGTACATAATAAGAATTCTACACCAATCTCTTGCTAGATTGTCTGTTAAAAGATTGCATTCAAATGCTAATTTAACAATTTTGAAAATTAATTTGAAGCAAATGATTTGCATTCGTTTCTTTGTTTCATTTCGTAACTTTTGTTCTTGTTCTTGTCCTGACTTTTTCTCTTTATCAGTTTCTTGAAGAAAAATTTTTAAATCTGGTTTAGAAAAATCTTTTCCTTGCCATGACATGAAATAATTCAAATTTTTATTGATTTCATCGGGTGTTTCTTTATTATTGGCATCTAAGGTTTTTGCTAATGATTTCATTAAATATGGTAAAAGAAAACTGAAAAGGTAGCTTAGATCCAAATCCTTTAAAAAAACTACATTATTGATGTAAAATGAATTATCAATAGCTATTTCAGGAATATTCTGATAATTGTCATCCTCATATTTTTGATTATTAATATTATTTGAAGTTGGCTTTGCTCTTGCATTATCATTACTAGAATTACTTGACGTTAAAGGTGATAATGGTCCTAATGAAATATTTTCTCCTGAATTTGATGAACAATTACCATCTTCACTATTTATTAAGTCGGTATTTAAACTGATTACTGGATTGGAATTCCGAGTCGTTTCTGTTGATGAAGATTCTTCATTAATGACAGTTGGTAATATCAACGAAGATGATATTTTTTTATATTCAGTTGAAAAACGAATATTAGAAAACTTTATTTGTTGAAAATCATGAGATTTTGGTCTATTTTTTCTCCTTCGCAAATTTAATTTTAGATTCGCGTTTAAAATATGTTGCTGCCAAGATTGTTGCTCATGTAGTTGTTCGTTCATTTTATCTTTTTCTTTCTTTTTGTACCAATCTATAATGGCTAGAATTGCTCCAGCTGTTGCCATTGAAATGTAATTGTTAAACAAAGGATCAAATGAAAAAATCATATTTGTTAAAAAATCTTTGGCTAATTTCATTGAAAATTCATTTGGTATAAATGGAAAGAAAAAGTATAATGTATCAGAAGAAAATTTTCCGATTTCTACTAAAACCTCGTTAACAATTTCTTTATCGTCAAATAAAATTGCGTTTGGTTGAATTTCTCGTGATATATTTTCTGGAAGGTTGAGGATAAATGTTGATAATGCTACCGAGATTTGAGAAGATATTCGAGCAAATAAATTGGGCATATAACTCATATTATAATTAAAGTTCATTAATAGTAAAATACAATCGCGTTCTTCTTTTATATCAATATATCGTCGGTCAAAAAGAATAGAAAAAAAAACTGTTACTAAAAAGGGATACATTTCTTTTTTGGGGAAATTAAAAAATGACGAGACTATACTTGAAAAAGTTTGTGAATCAATTGGTGATTTGATTACAACTTGTATTAAAGATCTTAATCTCATGACGTGAGAAAATAAATCAGCAATAAGTTTGATCGTACTTGTATTTGTTGGAGAGTTTATAAAAGCACGATATGTCTGATCTATTGCCTTCAAATTATTTGTGTTATTATTGTTGCTATCAGCATTATTATTGGAACCTCCAATTATAGTACTATTTAAATTTTCGTTGATATTTTTAATCTTTAATTGAATATTGGCAAGAAGAGGATAAATTAATTTTATCATAATAAGAATTGAATTAATTATAACTACTGGATAATTTTTGCAATTTTGTGACATATCTTTTAGTAATGCTATAACTTCGTCAGAAGGAATAACGTCAAAGCAGCAAAGAAGAAGAGGATTGATCGTAAATTTGGGTTTGTTTGATGTAAATCGATAATTTTGGGTATTTGATCCACTATTATTATTATTACTTGTATTGTTATTATTGTTGTTAATGCTGTTGTTGTTCATGGATAAAAAAAGGTAATTTCTGTTTATAGTTGGTGTAATTCTTTCAGTTATTTGCTGATTTTTTTTGCACTCATAAAAATTTGAATTTTGATCTATAGTAAAAATTTGGCATGGAAAAGTTGATTTACAAAATTTATACAAAAGATTAAACGAGTTTTCAGCATGAGATTCATCGTTAGAAAGATCATCAACTCGAATAAGTACATCAAGAAGATAATGAATCATTTTGGGACCACCGATTTCACTATTAAAAAATGAAAATTTGAAAGTTTTTTGGCAAATATTAATGCATTGAAGTATTTGTAAGCAAAGTTGGTTAAGTGTCTTTCTATTATCTATAGATGTGCTGAAAACATGAGGAAATATTAATTCTGAAATCAGTTCCCAGTGATAAATAACCTTCTTCTTAATATTGGTAGAATCATGTGCTATGTTAGGATTATTCGTACACATAGATGTAATAAAATCAAGGTAGTTTATTAGAAGTAAACTATTTGATTCATACGAATATGTTGATGGTGTCCCTGAATTAAAATTTGGATCTCTTTCTTTTGTAGAAAACGCTGAATCTATTAAATAAGTCCAACTATTATATGAAACAAAAACAGTTTTTGAATCAATTAATAATATAGAATACTTCCAAACCATATCTCTAATATCTTTATCTGTTTGAGGATGAATTAAAATTGCTAATATTTTAAGAAGTGTTGGAATTAAATTGACAAACACTTCCAAATTAATGTCTTTAAGCAGTGGAATCGACATCATGAAAAATTTTTGCACTTGCCCTTTTGGAAGTGGACGTGTCTTATTAAATCCTGAATTAAGCCATATTAAAAATTCATTAAAAAAGCTTAATATATCGTTATTAATCAGATTCCCGTCTGATTTTGCCAATTTTTTCGAGAGTTCTTTCATTTTACTACTCATTTTTTTTTGATTTTGATTTAAAAAAGCAAACTTTTTCAATTGGCTTATAGAATTCTCTCATCTTGAAGATAAAAGCAGTTTCATTTATTTTAATTATTTCATGAAATGAAAAAAGCAAAATTCGAACTCAATTTGCCAAATGTTATAGGACCTGTGTTATATAGTCATACTATTCCGGATAAACTTGGTTCAATGTATGTAAATGATTTTATTCGTTTTTTCATTCCAATCGATTCTTTTAAATCATCAGCTGAAACTCATCCATCAAACATGTTTGGAACAGATGTTTATCCTATTGGTTCACCTCTTCCAGCAGTTTGTGTTCATCAAGGTATTATTATCAAAGTAAGTTCAAAGCCAGAAGAATCGTTTTTAGGAGCTCGAGTACTCAATGTATTTGATGATGATTATAATCTAAAACGTAGTGAGCGTATTGAACTGAAAAATGTCACTGATCACGTTGTTGGTGTTGATTTAATTATTCAAATTACAGATTTGAGGTCTAATTATGAAGGAACAAAAAAATATGAATTTAAAACGAAAAGTTCGAACTCAATTTCATCATATGGCTTTGCTGTAATATTTGGCCAAACGGTTTATTCAAGTCAAGTATCGCAACCAAATAACATATATGAATCGCCTTTTGACATGGACTTATTAAGTATTTTAAAAACTTCAGAAGCAAAAGAAAACCTTCAATTTTTTGATGATCGAAAGTGGTTGCGCTTCAGTTTGACAGGAGAGCCAGCCTACTGTTATGACGTTCTTGATTTTTGTGATGAAGGGCTCCCATCTCACCAATGGATTTCTCAGCGCCTTCGTACATCAACACTCTATTTCGACACAAATACTGATCGATATGAAATTGCAATGACGCAAAATGGAGATAAATTTATATTAAAGATGGCAAGACTCAATCAGCCGATTCTTAGCCTTTCACAAATCAGAAGCGATGGAACGCCTATTAGGCAAGCAAGTAAGACAATTATCTATGAGCAAATTGAATGGGAAAATATTATATTTGGCGAACAAGGAATAACTGTTAACGAACAATTAATTGAGCCTGTAATGTGTTACTTTTGGGCCAAAAGAAAACGCCCACTTCAATAAGTATCAATTTTTGATTTTTATAAATGTTATTTAATTGTCTTGATATTTTGTTGTTTTTTCCTATCAATAACATTTAAGTATCTAAAAAATGTTGTATTATTTGATGTTAATGATGAAAATAAAAAAAAATGATTTCATAAATTAATTAAGCAAAGCATCATGTAAAGATAGTCATTATGTTTTAATTGAGTTTCATATAATAATGGTGTATAAACAAATTATAATTGATAAAAATTGATATTCAATTTATGACCAAATTGTCTCAGATATTTTGCAGTTTTGAATTTATACCAGAAGCAAGCTTACAATAATATGAAATATGAAGAATTAAAAAAAAAAAACGATAGATATGTTATGCCAATAGTATTTTTTTAAAGGAAATGAATTCTATGAAAGAACTAAATATAGATTTTGATAATAAAGAATAAAGGGCATGATTTTTATTGGTAAAAAACAACTTTTTAAAAAAGAAAATTTGGAGAATAAAATATCAGAATTATTAACAAAAAGTTGATATCCTTAATTTTTTTTTTAATAATTCTATTTATACCATTTTATCTTGAAATAAAAAGCATAAATTAATATTTTTTTCTAATATAATGAATAAATATAAATTAATAAAAAAATATTATTTATTGTTTAAATGATATTTTATGAACAAAACGGAAAATTGTCTTTTTTGTATTAACATTATCACCTCACTCATCAATAATACTGTAATTTGAAGTATTTAGAAGGTCAAATTAGGTAAATTTCTTTTTATGAAAAAATGATATAACTCATAGAAATTATAATCTCTCTGGTCAAATTATTCAAAAATTTTAAATTGTGTTTGATAGAACTTTTTACATCATAAATAATTTAAAATGAGTAAGACTGAAAAACCAAATGAGCAAGAAAAAGGAAATAAAATAATGTGTCCGATATGCAGGCAAAGAGTTAATCAGCTTTATCCATTTGAATGCTGCGAGCAATGCAAAAATTCTTTAAAAATAACCCGTAATTATGATCTTGATGTAGTTCAGCATGAAACTGCTGAACCTCTTGTACCTTCATCGGTTCTTGAGCAAGCTTCTATTGCAATTGCCAATTCAGCCCCTGATGAAGTTGGATGTCATCTTAAAAGAAAACAAAAAGCTATGAACAATTACTATACTTCGTTAAACAGCTGGATAGATACAATGTCTGATTTAAACGAGCAATTAAATGATGATTCTTTTCTTGAACCAGATAAGAATGAAGCAAATTTTGGTATTCGTTGCGCCACCTACTGTTCATTCGGAATCAATTTTCTATTGCTTGTTGGAAAAGCGGTTGCATTATCAAGTTCTACCTCGTATACTTTAATATCTTCTCTCGCCGATTCATGCTTAGATTTAATTGCAGGAACAATTATTTCTTGTACCGCAGCCCATTCGAAATTTACTGCAGATGATCTTGGAAAATATCCTGTTGGGAAGTCGCGTGTTTCAACAGTTGGTATTCTTGTTTTCTCTGTTCTTATGAGCTGTTGCGCTTTATATATCATAATTCAATGTGTTATGTCACTTTTAAGTCATGAAATTCCAGAGAGAGCTACAATTACGGGTATTATTATCATGTCATGTACGATTGCTATTAAATTAATAATGGCAATTGTCTATTACTGTCTAGGTCATCCAATTACAAGAGCCCTTGCTGAAGATCATCGTAATGATGTACTAACAAATGCTCTTGGTCTCTTTATGTACTGGGGAGCAACTAAATTAGGATGGTGGATGGATTCAACAGGTGGAATTTTATTATCACTTTTTGTTTTGGTTTCCTGGGTAATGAATGCTGTTGAAAATGCTAAAATGCTACTTGGTGCATCAGCTCCACCAGAAATTATTCGTGAATTGACTTATGTTGCTGCTCACCATCATCCATTAATCATCGGTGTCGAACAAGTCATTGCTTTTCAAGTAGGTCCTCAATACTTTGCTGAGCTTCATATTGTTGTTCCTGGCCACATCCCGCTCGAAGTTGCTCATTGGATTGGTGAATCACTTCAATTAAAAGTTGAAAGAATTCCTGATATTGAACGTGCTTGGGTTCATGTTGATTGTGAAACGCATAATGTTAACGAACATGTCTTGTTTATGAGAGCAACTGGAAAACTTGATCAAAACAAATCAAAATCAAATTTGGAGAGTGAAGCTGAAAATACAAATAACAATGATCTCAGTATTAATGATAATAATAACAACAACAATAATAATAATACAGCTACAAATGATTCTATACCAGAACAAAGGTATTTATCATCTGGTGATGATCCAGAATTACCTTAATTCTTATTTCTTATTAATATTGTTATGTTTATCAAAGTTAATAAAAAAGCATATTCCATTTCTATATATTATTTGATAATATATTTGATAATATATTTGTTATTGTAATTAGCCGAAACATAATTGATGATTGAATTATTTTTATTAATTAACAACATATAAATAACAAAATTTTACATATTATGATTGGGAAGCTGTTCTGAAACCAAATTTTCATGCTCTTCATCTGGAATAGTGAAAAACAAAGATTTCCCATAAAAAGCTAGTACACCAAGCATCATTGCCGTTAAGAGAGTAAGAAGAAAAGGAAGAGCATCAATAATTTCTTGCATATTTCCTGTATTGTCAATATTTATTTCAATTTGGTTTTTTGACCAACTATACGAATCATAAGAAATTGATAAATTGGCATCACCTTTAATGGTTTTTGGAATTTGACATTGTATCTCAGTTCTCGTAAAATGCTTAGCTTTTAAAATTAAATTATCAATTTGGCAAAAAAACCTCTTAGCGCGAAATTGATGAACAACTTTTAACTCTTCATCTTGATATCCAATCGTTAAAAGTGTTTCTCCATTGCTTAGAAGCTGTTTTGTTAAAAGCTTTTGTATAATGGGAACAGGCCGGCGGCAAAATGTTACACCATCACCTACAAATTCATCATTACATTGGCAATCATCTTGAAAAGCGCATGTTGCAAATGGATGGCATTTTATACTACATTTCCAGCATCCTTTAGAATTAAAATGATCGTCTGTAATAAATCCTGGTTTACATTGACATTTCCCATTATGTCCTTCTTCAGTATTTGGTAATGTGCACTTTCCTTGTGATTGAACAAAGGAAACAATGAAAAATAAGATAGATAAATGGACTAAATTCGTTTTAATGCAAACGATTAAAATCTATTTAAAAAATTGATTCAATTCTCTTTAAGGGCAAAGTTGGCTCTAGAACTTATTCAATTAATAAAATTACAAAATGATTTATGCGCTAGTTTTTGAGAAAATTCGATTTTATTAAAAAAATTATTTTTTTCAATGTTTATGAGCTATTTAAAACCGTAAAATATCATATAAAAAAATTGAAAGAAAAATGTTCCAAAATGCTACCATAATTTAATTAAAAATTTTGAATATTTTTGTAATTATGTGTACGTTAAAAAACGTTTATTTTTTATTTTGAGAAAAATAAATGAATCATATTTTCCAAAAAATTGGCCGCTTAAAATCATTAATGCTTCTAGCAATAAAATCTCATGGCCAATATAATCATTATATTAAAGTTGTAGAATCATATAAAGACAATTTTTGAAGTTATCATCTATTTTTAATGAAAAATGCTTTTTAGGTTTGAAAGTATGAAGAATCTGCAGATTTTGCAGTTTCTGAATTAGGAAATAATTAGAGTTTTTCATTTATTGTGACAATACTTTAGAATAATGAAGATATCCAAAATACATTCGATGTTATAAATGAAAAGATATAATTATATTGTTAACAAAAATATTCTTTTTTCTTCAATTTAATATTCAAATCATCATTTAAACATTTTATAGATTATTTTGATGATAAAAAGAAATAAAAATAATCTGTATTTAGCTCAAAAAATTAAAAATACATTTTAAAGAAGAAAAATGACCGTTAAGTCACTTAAGTTGAATACCTCTTAACTTCATTTTTAAAAACATTGAAAAAGTTTTAAAAAGTATTGAAAAAGTGGATTTTAAATGAAGCACAACTCTGTGTAGAAGCAAAATTAACATATAAAACCTATATAATTTTGAATCTATATATTGTGAAGTTTAATGTAACAGAAAGCTTTTTTTTGACCCTCTCCCTTATATAAATCATATGAAGAACATTTTATGAGAATTCAACTTTTTGATAGGATAATGTACAATTATTTTCTATCAAAATATTACCATAACAAAATTAATATATCAATATCTTTTTTTTTTTCAAAGCATTACAATTCAAATAACAAAATAATTGGGAATAAATACATATAAATTCCAAATAGAACATTTTTACTTTTTTGTATAGGAATAAATAGTTGCAGAATTAAATAGACAAATATTGACATTTGATTATTTAATTCACTCATAAAAAATAAAACTTTGAATTTTGTGTAGTTTCATAATACGACTCTTTTTTAAAAATGACTGAGATTTCCACAACTTATATGATCACTACTCTTATCCCAAAAATAATATCGCAATTAAAGCCGATATTATCAAAATTTGCACGCGATTTTGAACAGCATACGGAAAAAAAAGGAAAATTAAAAGTTTATGCAACGCCAGCTAACCAAGCGCTTTTGTCAAACTTTCCACATCAATATCAATCATATGCAGCATGCGTTAACTCATTTGTAGACATTGCCAAAAATTCTCCGGAATCAGCTATCGCAGTTTTGCTTAAAATATTGCCAGAACGTCGTGATAATACTTTATATAATAGTTTTTCATCACAATTAATGCAGAGTTCAACTGACCTTCTACCAAATTTACTTGATTTGATAATTATTTTATTTTTTGCAGATTGTGTTGCCCAAATACTCACTATTGATCCAGATACAGCTTTTTCAGATCAACTTTTTGAGCTTGCCTATCAAAATATATCTCCATTCACTGAAGAATACGAATCGCCACTTCGCTTTACAATAGTAAAGCAATTCTCAGTTATTTTTTCAACTCTTTCAATACGTCATTTACAACAAATTCTTTCGGAATTTTCATCAGTTTCAAAGGTGTCCGACCTTTCATTATTTTTCATTCTTTATCGATTTATTCATTTATCAATTAATGACCGTAATTCATACGATCAACTGCATTCATTTTTAAATGATTTCCTTAAACTGAACCCACTCCAAAAATTTAATAATAAATCATCACCTGCATCAAACAGCTGGGCACTTGCAATGAGCCCACTTATATCTCAGGTTAATGCAAAAGGGAACAAAAATTTAACAGAAATATTTGAAAATGTTTACAAAAATTCGATTTCTAAAGCAATGGGCAAAAAACCACATTTAAATCACACCATTCTTTGCTCAAATATTATTGTTCGTCTTGAATCAATTGGAGGCAAAACTTGCGATGATTTTCTCAAAGAAGTATTATTCAGGAATAAAGATCCCCACTTTCTTGAACAAAGTTTGAAAGGTTTTTTAGTTATTATTCGCGGCAGTTATGTATCTGAATTTTGGGAATGGGGAGCTTTCAATTCAAATGGAAATCCAGGAATTGAACTAACCTACCTCAATGATCCGGATCAAGATCAGTCATTACCAAATTCATTTACCAATCAATTCTTAAACCATTTCACTTCACTTCCCATTGAGCAATACCCTGAGACTGTTAGTGATATTCTTCTCAATTTTGCAGCACGTGATTTTAGCTTCTTTATTAGATCAACTATTCCTAATTTAAGATCAGCACTTGGTGATGAGAAGCTTGTTGTTTGCCTTCAATACTGTTTACGAACAATCATTGATCCTTATCTTCACTTTACTGAATGGGCTCAAGAAAATATTCGCAACAGCTCAATCAGAATTGATCAGTCATATTCACTTTTATTCAATCCACTTAAGCAGGTAATATTCAACGATTTAATGAAGTACAAACCAGATAATCAATTAGAAGAATCATTTTTCTTTTGTTTGACAGATTCACAAGATAAACCTCATTTTGAACTTCCATTCAAAACTGAACCATACTCAAAAGTTCAAAAAGAAAGAATGCTAAATGCCGAACGTTCTGTTGAAAATGTCTTCTATGAATGGGGAATACAAAACAAAACCCAATCTTCTTGGATGAACATCAAATCCATGAGTGTTCAACAAACAACTGATAATGAAATGAAAGTGATTAGAATTCTTGAACTAATTCCGCATATTGTGAATGCAAATGATTTAATTGCAAATGAGTTCGGACTATTTTTAATTGGAATGATTTTATCTGATTCATTAGCAATTTCTTCTTTTTCAATTCGTGTCATTAACCAAATTTTTGCTGCAAATGAAGATACTCGAATTATTATTTACGATTGCATCATTCAAAAAATAAAATCAGTTAGGAATGTTCATCATACCTTTATGTTACTTCAATTACTCGTAAAACTTCTTGATTTATCTCTCACCATAAATTGCAAACCAGAAAAAATTCAACAATTTGTTAATAACTGCCAACCAATCATTCTTTACTTTTTAACTTATCCATTTCCTGATTTTCGTGATTACGTTGTCATTTTAATTGAAAGAATGAAAAACTTTTGTACGATATTTAATGCTCATTTGGCAGTTGATGAAATTTTATACAAATATAATCCGATAATATCAGCTGTGGTTCGCTATAAAATTTATAGATCACTCGGAAAAGATATTTCATTTGATACACCAACCTCATATATTTCATTTCGTGAAGCCTGCTTATCAAGTGACGTTATTTTATATCGTTACTTTTTGGCTGAAATTGCTACAATTTATATTCAATTAGTTGATATTCAAACGCTATCCAAAACATTAAAGCTGATTCTTTCACTTATTGGTGAACAGCCAACTGATATAACTTCATCCGAACATCTTCATTATTCAAATACAATAACAGTTTTAACACATTTAATACCAACATATACAGATGATGAAAAAGTTCAAAAATCATTACAATCAATGAAATCCGAATTTTATCGATTTCCTTCTCATATTCATAATCTTGACAAACAAATCATTACAGATATACGAAATTCAACAAGTAAAATTGTTTCATTACTTAAAAAATCACTCAACATGATTTCAGCAGATCAGCCACCAGAAATGAACAAATCAAACGTTGATCTTCTTTGTTTTGTGAATGGGCCAACAATTAGTGTTTTTATGCCAATATTAACAGAATGGTTAACATCAACGCCATCTCAAAAATTACACACAATTATTCCAATTGCGTCAGAAATATGGAAAAATGTTGTCCAAACCTCAGATCTTGTCTTTTCTCTTATTGTCAACGAAACAGGAAAATCTGAAATAGTTCATTTTATTAGAATATTACATAAATATATTCAAGACATGAAACTTGACATACAGATCCCATCATTTAACGAATCTCGCCAAGACACGACTGTTGCAATCAATTATTGCATTATTATTCAGAATTTTATTGATGCTCTTGCATTGAATTACCAACCATTAAATATCGGCCCTATTTTTGATCGAAGGACTGACAAATGGATCAATTTTTCATGGCCAATTGAAATTAGACGAGAAACATTATTCATCTTATTTAATTATTCTAATCTCACAAGTAATTCTGGAAAAATTCCTCTGCTTAGGAAACAAGCAATAGAATCTTTTGGTTCTTTTATTCAAACATCGGAATTATTCAGCCAAAATTTCACTTTTTCTAGAAATTTGAGAGATTTTGTTATTGAATGCCTCGAGAAGAAGGGTGAACGTGTTCTACCTTCTATTCTTGCAAATAATGAAGATCTTCTATATGATGATTTTGTTAATTTAATGTTTACTGAGAATAGTGATATCTCTCTTTATTATTTCATTGCTGTTTGCTCATTATATTATATGGATAATACAGATGAATCATCAGAAGAGCAATTTGTATTTCATATCAAAAATTCTGGTAATTTGAGTCTGAATGAAGATTCATCGTCAGAATTATTCAATTTCAAAACTGATGAGCTTGAGGAACCAACAGAAAGTATCAATCGCTTTACGAGTATATTACCAAAAATTGAAACAAAGGTATTATCTGAAAAAGATATTGCTTTAAACAAAAAACTAATGAAGTACTCACCAAAGATTTTGCTTGCTTCATTTATTTATTTATTAAGTACAGATCATTACATTCAAAAACTTGCATACAATGTAATATTAAGAATTGTTCCTAATATAATGACAATTATCAATCCAAATAATCCAACTCTTACATTAGAAGCCATGAAAGAATTTGATAAAATGTCACCTTTATTTAATTCAGAGTTACCTTCAATCACTCTTGGCGCTATTCAACGAGTTTGCGCAATTTTTGCAAATAAGATTCCTTTCTTAACTGATGTATTACTCAATGAAGCTTTCCAACTCATGAATGAAGCTAAAGCTGGCTCTCATTTATCACCATCAACAAATGGACTCCTTTTATATTTAATAATGCCACTGATTGAAAAAGAAGCATCTTATATTTTATCAAATATATCAAAAGAAGATGATTATCCATCATCTTTGATCATCATGTCTCCTTTATCATTCATAGATGGGCTCGTTAGTATCATTCCTAATCTTGAGAGAAGAGATTTTGGCTTTTACATGTCCATTTGGGACAAGCTTGCTAAAGATGAAGAAATATTCGACTTAGTCTTAAATCATTTCCTAGACATAAGATTACAAAATGAAAATGGAAATAATGATGAAAATGATAATAATTATTTCTTTGTAGCTGATACAAGAATGTATAAATATATAAGAATCATATTCTCGCGATTAGTTAAAATTAACAGTGAAAAAGTTATTCTTGCTTTAACTGATCGCCTGACGTTTGCATATTGGTATTCAATTACAATTCAAGGAAATGTTGAATCTGATACAAAACCTCAACTACCAAATAATGATTCATTTAATTACATCTATATCCTTCTTTCAGAAATGATCAAACCATTCTTTAATCAAATATTACCTAGAATGCATTTAATTATCAACTTCATCCTTCTTCATTATGATCAGAAAAATACCTATTTAACTAATTTAATGCATATTATTCTGAAATGCTTCAGAAATTGTCCAGAATCTTTGTCAAAGATATTCTCTCTACCAACGTCGCTTATTTGGCCTTTCGAATTGCAAGGTAATGAATGCCTTATTGACGGAAATAAAGAATTTTCTGAAGCAGATATCACTCTTCAACTATTTGCGAAAGATTCAGTTTTTGTTGATTCATTTGTCAAAGATTTTATTAAATTTTTATGCTCATGCAATGATCAGAAGAATGAGAAAGCTAATGAATTGGAATCGAAAACTGCAGACGAGGCAGCCCAAACAGAAAGTGACATTAAAACTGAAAAAGAACAACCAATAAAAGATAAAGAAGAAAATGCCAACGAAAGTGAAGAAGAAGAAGTAAAAGAAACTCCTATCAAATCAGAACCAACTAAACAATCAACATCAGAATCATCAGCATTATTCTTCACCGCCAGCAGACAGAACTCAATGATTAATGGATCATCTACCTTTAATCCACAAGATCAAGATCAGAAGCCACCAATAAACAACCAAGATTTGATCGATAATTGGGGAAAAGAACTTGTTGAATGGATCTGCGGCTGTGGTGATCTTCTTCTTGCATCACGTGCCTCGTACATTTTCACTGCTATCTTACGTCCAATGTCAGAAGATATCATTAAATGCATTCTTAGATCATTTTGCATTGTCGTTAAAACCGTCAATAAAGAAAATTCACTTGAGCCACTAGTTAAAACTCCAAGTAAGAGTCACACTCCTCCACCACAGCAGCAGCAGCAACAACAAAATAATGAGCCACAATCCCAACCACCATCATCGCAGATGAAAAATATCAAATCTGACTCAAACCTCACTCCACAAAGCAATAAAGTTATTGTTCCAACTAAATTTTCAATTAGAACACAAGCATTCACAAACTTTTTCACTGAAAAAGGTAGAAATCTTTTTAAGACAAAAGCTACACAATTAGTTTCTTCAAGTCCACCAACACCAAAACGAAAATCAATTCGTCTCAATCCTGGCGATAACTCAAAGCCAAATTCGAATACAATATCGAATCATACATTATCTTACATTGTTTCAGTATTGAATCTTTTATCGAATTATATGAACATTTTCAAGACTAACGATAATTATGAAACTGTTTTTGTCCCTGTTTATAGAATTGCATATTCATTCTTGCTCGTCAGTAACAAGAATAAAAATTGGTCACATGACATTTGTGATGCTGTTCTTCCAATCATTACAAAATTCATCATAACTTCTAATTCGAATACATCCAAGTTGAAATTAAATAAACTAATGCTTTTGCTAACTTCATTAACGGCAACTTTGAGAAATCGTGACCAAGTTTATGCTGTGTTCTTGGCAATCTTTAAGCATGAGTTGGCTAATGAAGATTCTGAATTAGCAAAATCTGCTTTAATTTGCTTCTTCACTTTCATCTATATAGCAATGGGTGCATATCATAACATTCCTCCTTTCTCATCTGAAATGTCAAGTTCTGAAATTTCAAAGGTGTTCGAATGCATTCCATTAATTTCTACAGGAAATTTCGTGCCAAATGAACTGACGATCGTTTTCAATTCAATTTTTTCAGATCCAGCTTCTAACGAACCTGATGAGTTTATCATAAAAGCTTGCGCATTAGTATCTAGTGAACCTCATGATACGTTCATTGCAGCTGCTCCATACTTGAACAAGATGCTGTCGGAGTGCGATCCTAATTCTTCATTACAAGTTGCAATATTTGCAACTGTTGCTAGCTTGTTTAAGGCTGCAGGAAATTGCATTGATGATGAATTCATTGAAAGCTTCTCACCAATCGTTTTGGTAGCAGCTAGTGGTATGAATATGAATTCTCCACAAGCAAGAGAACTTATTCAATGCTTTTTGCAATGCACCCATCAAACAACAGAGGTTCCTAATACAATTCCACGCTTAAATTCATCAATCGACTCAGTAACGTCGAATCCGCTATTGAAAGATAAAGAAGATGAACCAAAATTATTCGAAAAATGGGGAAGTGTGATTAGAAAGGTTGAAAGATATACCAATTCTATTGCTCCAATAAGTGAAAACATTGATACTTTCATTAATCAACCACTTTTAATTGTTCCTCTCAATTGTTGGAATTCAGACATTTCTAAAGAAATTAGAAATTTGTTGAAAATAGTACAGTTTTATGGACCCGAATTAAAAATACGCGATAAATTTATTCAAGAAGAACATGATATTCAAGAAAGATGCGATTCATTGTCCTTAGATAGTTTTGAGCCACCAACTAATCTGGAAGCATACACAGCTTATATTACGGTTTGAAATCTTATGTAATTGAAAATGATTATTTTAAATAAATTAAAAAAAAGGTATTATTTTTTTTACTTTAATCTATCATGAAAAATTCAACAATATTGCTCAAAAAGTTATCTCAATATATGATATCTGATTTTATTTGGAAGGCTGAAAGTAGAACCTTAAAAATGAATATGAATAATATGATTATGGGATTTTCCACACCGAACATGCCTTCCTTCCAGAGGGGCAATAATAATATTTTTTTTTTTTTTTTTTTTTTTTTTTTTTTATTTTATTCAATAATGTGCAGAATTAAATATAAAAGCAAATAAAAAAAAAAAAAAAAAAAAAAAAAAAATTGTTTTATTTTTTTCCAATGCGCTAAAAATTGAAAAATTGGTATTGTCCTCAAAGAAATTTTATGAGAGTAATTTATCTATAAAATATCATTATATGCAATATTTGCAAAGATTTTATTATTAATTTAATATTTTTTAAGACATAAACTTTATTATTTATATGCAAATAAGATAATATTGATGCTATACCAAAAAAGGGATAATATATTAACTAAATCATTAAAAATATAATTGAAACGAAATACAAAAATTCAATGGCCATTTTATAAATGTCTAAAATTGTTAATGGACGCATTGTTACCCCTAAAGGAATTCTCGAAGGACATTCTTTAATCATAAAAGATGGGAAAATTGCTGAAATAATTCAAGGAAATGGGCCAGATGGATTAACAGTAATAGATGCCCATGGAAATTACGTTGCTCCAGGCTGTATTGATATGCACATTCACGGTGGTGATACAGCTGATTTTACAGATGGAACTCCAGAGGCTTTTTATAAGATTGCTCGTGTTCACGCAATTCATGGAACAACATCAATGTATGCCACGTTAGCTGCTTCGGCACGCGAAGTTATTGATAAATGTCTTAAGGTTTGTGAAAATGTTATGAAGGATCCAAAAGAAGGAGCTAATATTCTCGGTATTCACATTGAAGGTAACTACTTGAGTCCTAAAATGGTTGGCTCTCAAGATGCTCGTTATATTACAAAACCAGATCCAACAGAATATCATTCGATTGCAGATTCTACAACTGTATTAAAGAGATGGAGTGCAGCACCAGAAATTGAAGGCGCAATTGATTTCGGTAAATTTGCTACAAGCCGTGGAATTGTTGTTGCTTTAGCTCATACACAAGCTGAATACGAAGATGTTAAGAAGGGCTTTGAAGAAGGTGGCTTCATTCTTGCAACTCATTTTTATAATGCAATGACATCTGTTCATAAAAATCGAGAATTCAAGAAAGAAGGAACAGTTGAGGCATGCTATTTAATTGATGGAATGAATATTGAAGTTATTAGCGATGGAATTCATGTACCACCAGCAATTCTCAAACTTATTTATAAAATCAAAGGTGTTGAAAGAACAGCATTATGCACAGATGCCCAACGCCCAACTGGTTGTAATAATACAAGTAACCTTGACAAAAGATTTATTATTGAAGATGGTGTTGTGAAACTTGCTGATAGATCCGCTCTTGCAGGATCAATTGCCACAACAGATAGACTTGTAAGAACAATGATTCAGCAGGCAGGAGTCCCTATTCAAGATGCCTTAAGAATGGCTTCTGAAACTCCAGCTAGAATCATGAAAATCATTGATAGAAAAGGAACTCTTGAAAAAGGAAAAGATGCTGATATTATCATTGTAAATGAAAATATTGATGTACAATATACAATTGTCGGTGGAAAGGTTATATACCAAAAATAATTTTCCAAAATAAATTAATTTTAAACCTGTTTTAAAAAAACTCATCTTTATTACTTTAGAAGAACCTAGGAAACTAAATACGTTATTTCCGTTAAAATATAAAATCGAATTTTTTAATTGATATAAATAAATTCAAATGACGGCATTCATATGATATAATTTTTATGGTGTTTAAAAGTTGTTGAAAATAGTAAACTTCATATTTGTTGGTTGCATTTGTAAAAAAATTAAAATTGGTAATTGAAAAGTTTACGTTAAAATTCAAAACTTATCGTTTTTTTTACTCAGAAAATAAAATGAAGCTGTAGAAAAGAATTTCTCTGATTTTCTTGTCATAGTACTTCTCTCAGTTAAAATATGATGCCTTAAAATTATATATAAATAAAAAAATTTAAATTTCCAGCGTAACGTTTTTTTATATTTTAGTTTTTATTTTTTTCTATTTTCTTATCAAAATTTCCTCTTTATTCCTAATGGTGCAAAATGGTATTTATATCGACCTTAACAGACCTTTTGTCAATTGTAATAATAATCTATAATAAATACCAATTTATAAATTATTCAAGATAAGAGCTAATCTACTCTCTCGATTCCGCAAATAATTCTTGCATTCGCAGTTGCATCAAAATGGGATAATGGTCTCGTTGACCATAATTATTTTTATTTTTAGAAATAATTTCGTTTTATGTCCAATAAATTCGTATATCTACAAATTTAAGAATAATAAATAAGAATTTTTGCTTAGAAAAATCAAAAAGAACGTACATTTATAAAATATTAATTGATAATTGATTAATTGATCAATTAAAATGCTTTTATTTTTTTAATATTACTTTAACCAGGCTATGCCCTCTTTATAATTCCTACTAAAAAATTATAATCAAAATCTTTTTATGATATATTTAAATATTTTTTTTGTTTTCAAAACCTTAAATTTCATAATCACTGAGTCTGCTAGCTGTTTTTTGCATGCAGATTATCCCGTGGATGAAATAAATCTTCTTACCTTTTGTTTTTGAAAATAAACCATTCAATTATTTGTATTAATTAATACAATTTCAGATGAAAAATAAAACATTTATATCTTAAAACGTTACGCCGAATTTTTTTATTTTATTTTATTTATAATAACAAAATATATGATAAAACAATATATCATGCTTTTATTAATTTTTAATCATATTCATGAGAGTTTCCTAGGTTCTACTTTAGACATTATCAGAAATTTAATTTTTTTGAGATAAACATCAAAAAAGCAAAGAGCTATTTATAATACATCAAATATCTTTATATAATATATTATTTAATCAGAAATTTTTTCCATCTTAATATAATGAACACCTTGCCTTGCGGCTCGAATCTTTGGGAGCCATCGTCCTAACCGCAACTCCTGTGATATCTGTACTGCTAAATATTCACCTTTCTCGGTAAAATGCATATCGTTTACATATCCTTCTATTTCATATTCATACAAAAATTCAATTTTATTATTATCTGTAACTTTCCAAAATCTGATTTTTCCGTCGTGCGATCCACTAGCGAAAAACTTGTGGAACTTTAGCGCACAAATTGATGTAATCCACTTTCTTTCACCATGTGCATCAGGCACAACAGATATGGGCTTTTTTTTAGACAAGTTCCATAAACAGATTCTACCGTCCTGTGAGCCTGTCACACAAAAGCCCATATTGAATAAAGAAACGCAATCAATAGAACCTTTTGAACCTCCACCATGAAAAACAAGCTGCTTTTCCAGCTCATATTTCCATTCTCTTAAAGTTTGATCTGCACCAACTGTAACAGCATTGCCAAGATAATCAATTGAAATAATCTCCATTTGATGTCCGTAAAAAGTTTTTAAACAATTGCCATTTTCACAATCCCAAACACAAACTGTTCTATCGTATGAACATGAAAAGAGTAATAATGCATTTGTAACTGAGCGGATATTAGCTGTTTTATTTTGAAAAATTACACCTGTAACTGGGCCTTTGTGCCCTTTCATCTCAAGTAAAATACCACCATTCTCTGCATCCCACATTGTTACAACACCTTTAGAGTCACCAGTTGCTAGTTTCCCATTAGAGGCATCATAAGCAATGCAAAATACGGAAACGTCAGATGGAGGCGAAATATCTGTTTTTGCTCGAGGATTAAGTTGATAACGAACTATGGAACCATCTTTTGCTGCTGAAAAAAATATACCTTTGCCAAGAGCAAATGCAGTTGGCCTTCCTTGATCATGTGCGCGAAATCTTTCACTTGATACTGGTTTCAGATTGATTGAAGCAAACCTTTTCCCGATTTGCTCTTCATATTCGTTTGTAAGACGTTCACCAATAGCATCTTCATCGTCTTCTTCTTTTTTAAGATTTGCGATATGCTCATTGGCAATACGTAATTTGCGCTCTTCTGGTGTTTCTGTAAATAATTCGTCTAAATTCGCATCTGAATCGTCAGAATATCCGCCATCATCAGTTGGTTGATCTGGAAGTGCGTCAGAATCGATTGAGTCGTCGTCGTCCTTCAGCACTCTTTTCATGAATGCAAGGAGATCTTAACAGACCTTCTCAATTGCATTGGTCGAATAAAATCTTCTAGCAAACTTTTTGAAAAATGCTTTTTTTTTTGTTTCAACTTTTTGAAATGGATCAGAATTTTCTTACAAATGCGATTTTATGAAAACTATGAGCTTACTGACAGTATGATATCATTAATACTCACTGTCAGATACAGATAATTTTATATAATTTAACATTCATTTATATTGAAAAATTCCATTGATAATATTTAATATTAAATATCAAAAAAAAAAAATATATATGGTTAATGAAGATTCTATTTTAAGACACTTTTGAAATAAATTAAGTCCGTTAAACATGAAAATAAATTGCCAATTTGAAGATAATGAAAATCATTTTCAAATCAACAAAAAATTCATAAAACAAAAATAAATGCTGAAACAAACCAAATAAAAAAACATCGACTATCACACATTATTAATAATGTGTGAACAATCGAATTATAATTCATAAGGCTGAAAGTCATAATCAATCATTTTGCTTAATAACATTGAAATCTGCCGTACAGTTGATTGAAAAATATCAGGAGCTCCAGAGTTTAACTGTATTGAAAGTTCCATGTGACCTTCATCCTCATAATCCCCTATTATTGTAAGTGCAATATTTGACTGCGTATTTCGGGCAACAAGCTGTTCATAATCAGGATGGAAAAAATCGAAATACCTGCTGAGTAAAAATTTCTGTAAAATTGTCATTAATTCTAAAGCATTAGTGCTAATGTGATGAATAACATGCTTATCACAAATATCAAGTTGTGGCGAAAGATTTCCACCAAGCCATACTTCGGCGTTTTCAAATGATTTGCAGAAAGACGCAGAAGGAAATGTTCCTTGTGCAAACTCAAGCATTCGATCGTTTGAATTTGATAAAATACCATCGTCTAGTCCATGATCATAAATGCCCATTTCTAATGAATTATTATTCATTTGGTTCATCATTATCAAAGTATCAGGAGTTGAGCTTATTGATACGTTTGCAAGAGGAGAAGAAAAATCGGGCAATAATGATTGTGACAAATTGTCGTTGCCATTTCCATTGGAGTTACTTGTTGACTGTAAACCAACAAGAGCTGGTGATGCATACCCTGAATTACGATTAAAAACAGTGTCCTGAGAATGTAAGTCCCATGGGATACTATCAATGTTCTTTCTTTCTGTCAACATAAAGTAGAAAACCTTTGCCATACTTGGTGTATTTGAAGTTAACATCTTTTTGAGTTCATCAATATCACTAAAGCCAATTTGTTGGAGACATTGAACATAATATTCTTCGTTAGGACCTATTTCAATTGGGTTTGAGAGCTGAGGAAGTGGAAAAGGTGCAGGAAGGACATATTCAGGAGGAACATCCATACGAAAGGCAGGATGAGCTTTGATTTGTTCTATTGTAATACGCTTTCGGGGATCGACAACAAAAATGCGTCTAATAAGATCTTGAAAATCAGGATCAACTGAATTTGGAATAGTATAAATGCCTTTCTTAATTCTTTGAGTTGTGATTCTAACTGATTCTGCATTAAATGGAAGAGTTTTCTGTGTGTTAGGATGTAAAAAAAATAATTATATTATATAATATTTATAAATATTCAATCAAAAATAAAATAAAATAATATAACGAACAGACGAACTCGCTTCAAGCCTCACCAAATAAATAAGAAAAAAGCTGAAAGCATGATTCAATCGATTCAAATAATTATTTTTTTTTTTTTTTTGTTGAATAAATATAAATATAATATATATATAAAAATGTACATACTGTAAGCATCGCATATAAAATGACTCCGGCACTCCAAACATCAGCCATTCTGCCATTGTAAGGAATTCCTTTAATTACTTCTGGTGCTGCATAAAGCGGTGAGCCGCAGGACGTATTTGCAACATTATTGGGCATCCAACAAGCAAAACCAAAATCGGCTATCCAAAGTTGATTAGCATAATCTAAGAGTATATTTTCTGGTTTTAAATCGCGATGAGCGATTCCATGATTATGGAGATATTCTAGTCCAAATATAATCTGTCTGAAAAAAGTAATTGCCATCGAGCGTGGCAAAGATTGAATAACATCGTAGAGAGATCCATGTTCAGCATATCCTTCAACAATGAATATATGGTGTTCACTTTCAAGAACATCAAGAAGCGTGAGGATATTTGGATGATTAAGGAGACGCATTAAAGCAATTTCGCGTTGTACCTTGGGTAAAAGTGTTGGATGATCTTTAAAAATTTCTTTTTTGATGATTTTAATAGCAACTTGAGTACCCGTATCTTTGTGACGCGCGAGTTTGACTTTCCCTGTTGCACCAGACCCAATTGATTTGTCAAGTATATAATCACCGATACAAAATTGGTGACTCATTCTTTATATGGAGAGCTAAGAAAACCTGTTCAAGATCGGAACTTTAAAATGTCACTTTTTATAAATGTATTTGGTCTATTAATTTTATTTCTCTTTGATCTTACTATAAGAAATCCTCTCAAAAGTAATTATTGGTCATTGAAAATAAAATAAGCCTTATTATATAAACTTCTTAATTTTTCTGGGGTTATATTGAAAAATTATTAACGATTATAAAATAACTAAAATATTGCGATTCTTATTCAAAATTACATGCATATTATTTATAGATGAATTCATAGAATATTTCATGATTTTTTTTGTTAAAAGCCACTTTTACGGTAATTTTTTTACATATAAATCATATTAATACTATCATAAACATGCCTAATTCACCAAATTATTATCTACAAACTTTTTTCAAAAGTTTTGGCTTTAAAATATATATAACATCTAGATTTCATAAGAAAGCATAAATTTCATAAGAATTCCAATTATAAATAATGGATATTTGTATCCGTTTATTAAATAACATAATAACAAAATCTAAACTAATTTCAAAATAAAATAAAAAAACAAAACAAAACAATTTTTTTTTTTTTTTTTTGAATCTTCTCATGATGACCAACCAAGCCGAGACTGATTTTTATTCCTTTTCTGCATTACAGCTTGACTATTCTGTCCTCTCTTTGCCTGCAACCGACTCTTGGCAGCACGCTTGGCACCGAGTCCCTTTGGAGTCAGGGTTGGATTGAGCGTCCTTTGAAGCCTGAGCTCGTTCTCTCTCGCCTGCTGCTGCGCGAGAGTGAGGCCGTCAGTTATGTTTCCGCGAGGAGCTGTCAAATCATTAAAAGTGTCATTCAGATTGATCGTCTTGGCGGTTACTGGCGCTTTGATGCGCTTTTTCGGCTCCGATTCGGCTGCCTCCGCTTTTGGCTTGGACGAAGGAATCGGACTCAAAGACGAGTGCGCGAGCCTCGGCTGCTGATGAAGAGATGCGTAGCGGTGATGAGGACATGGCGCTGCCGGCTGCTGCTCGATGTATGATTCAAGCGAGCAAAGCTCATCGATGAGCGAGTCAAGCCGCGAGTGGTGCCCGCTTTCTGCTGCTGGCGATGAAGAAGCCGCCTCTGCTGATGCATCAGAAGGAGAAGCCGCAGATATTGATGCAGAAACAAATGGCGAACAACCTGCTGCCGGTGGAAGATTAGACGAAAGCGATGGCGGACTGGCAGGCAAAGCCAGAAAAGATGACGGCGAAGGTGAATTATCTGTTGGTGATGGCGAATCAGACGACACTGAAGGCGAATTATCTGTTGGTGATGGCGAATCAGACGACAGCGATGGCGGACTGGCAGGCAAAGCCAGAAAAGATGACGGTGAAGGCGAATTACCAGTTGGTGATGGCGAATCAGACGACACTGAAGGCGAATTATCTGTTGGTGATGGCGAATCAGACGACAGCGATGGCGGACTGGCAGGCAAAGCCAGAAAAGAAGATGGTGAATTATTTGAGAACAAAGGCGATTTAGATGACTGTGAAGGCGAATTATCTGATAATGATGGCGAATCAGACGACACTGAAGGCGAATTATCTGATAATGATGGCGAATCAGACGACACTAAAGGTGAGTTATTAATTGGCGATGGCGGACTGGCAGGCAAAGCTAAAAAAGATGACGGTGAATTATTTGATAACAAAGGACACTTAGATGACAGTGATGATTGATCAGCAAGTGAAGCCGGCGACACTGATGGAAGCGAATTATCCGATAACAATGGTGAATTGTCTGCTAATGATGGTGAATTATCTGACAGTGGCGGCTGATCAGCAAGAGAATCTAGCAGAATTGATGATGAATTTGAAGGCAGTGATGGGGAAGGCCTGATTAGCTGCTTCGGTGCGGCAATCTGCGAAAGCTGCGTCAATGATGATCTGGGCGGAATTGAAGATGCCGAATTTGCAGCAGCCACTGTTGCAGGAGACAGAATCGATGGCGATTGCGATGAAGACGGCCTGGCAATCACAGGCGAGCTTGTCTTCGGTGGGCTCTGCAAGAGACTTCCCCCAAAATTTGACACAGTAGGACTGCTGCTGCTGGCCTCATTCTTCTCTTGAGGGACGGCTTCCTGGATGGCAGGCAGAAAATTTTTCTGTATCGACTCGACTTGGCTCAATGAAGCAGAAGTCGGAATCTGAATCTGCACAATTGGCTCTGAAGCAGCCAGGGAAACTGATGTTGGTGATTCAGCTCTGTGTACGACTCGTTGTGCTATTTTTGGCTTTGCTGTGACAACGACTCTTGATCGCTTCTGATGATCATCAGAAATCGAAGTTGGTGACTCGCTCCTACCACTATCATTATCATTATTAACAACAGCAACATTGTTGTTATTATTGTTATCGTTGCTATTGTCATCTGTGCTTCTGTTCAGGAGAGATCTGGCCTGACCTCGTCGCGTTGACTCATTTATTGAAGCCGAGTCAATCATTCGAGGAAGCTGCTTTGGTTGTTGCTGCTGTGATGCTGTTGTGGTTGCTGTGAGCGGGTCAAAAATTGGAACTCTGACTTTGAGGACTGGTTCGACGTTCCTGCCTCGGCTGTCTTTGAGACCACTTCTTGCACGAGCTCCGGCTTTGATTTGGGCTTCGATTGAGGCCTGTACGCGCCTTTGATGCTCCTTGAGTCGGGCCATTTCATTATTGAGTTCAGTACGAGCTGCGGTGAGAAATTCATCAATTTCAGAGATTTGAGCTTGAAGTGAAGACATTTGCATTGTTTCATCATCATCATTATTTCTATTATTGTTGATGATATTGTTATGAATTTGCGAATTAAGCCTTTTATGATTTTCAATTTGCTGCTGAAGTCTAGCATGCGACTGAGAACTTGATTCTAATTCCCTCCTTAACATTGCTAAGTAACTATCGCCATCTTCATTATTATTTCTAGTATTTTCATTACTATTCAGATTATTATTGTTGTTATCATTGTTATCGCTGCTATTATTACGATTATTATTAATACTGGCGTTATTATTAATATAATTGAAATTATTATTGTTGTTGCTATTATTATTCGTATCTTCGTTTCGTTGCGCAAGTGATTCGAAATATTTTGTAACATTTGATGATGCACACGTATCATTGGAATGAAGCAAATTATTATTATTGCTTGGCGTTTCATTTGGTTGATTTTGTTTTTGCAAAAGTTGTTGTTGATGAAATTTGTCGAATTCTTTTTGATTCGGAGCGACCGAAGTGTCTGGATCATCCATTTGAATTCTACATAGTGGACATGACCCAGGCTTTCCATCTGCATTTTGTGAATAAATCCATTCTTGAACACATTTAACATGGAAATTTCCACCGCATCCATAAGAACACCAAGCAACTTCTTCAGGAGGACAATCAAAAAGCGAGTCATAACATATTGGACAAAGATCATTTTCTGATATATTTAATCTGTTGACTTTTTTTTGTGGAGGTTGATAAGCTGGAACATAAACAGAAGTAGGAACATTATGCTGATGATTTTGATGATTATTGTTTTGAGAATGATTTCTGTTCGGGGAGCTTTGCCTATTTTCTTGTTGATAATGCATTCTAGCACGCCTAATATATCGTCGTTCAAGAAGTGAATTAACTTCTCTATCGGAAAGCGAACGTTGATATAATAATTCACTATTTTTCGGTACACCAAAATATCGTATCATAACATATAAAATATGAATACATATTTCACGTGAACCGCATGTGCATAATTGTGCAGCCCCAATAGAAACTGTATAAACCGTACCTGAACGTGATGTAGCTGGATAAATTTGTTTAACATGAAATTTTGTTGGACCACAAGGTTCGATAATAAAGCGAATTTCTTGTCGATGAATTTTTCCAATGTTTCGAATAATATCTGCTGTTGGACGAGATAAAAGAGAGATACCTCGCATCCTTTAAAATAAAAAATTGAAAATTAGTGGATATATCTCAATTTCAACGAATTTTTTTCTGATAACTTTCTAAAAAAGTTGATTTTAATTGAAAAAATTGAAAAAGGAAATTATGTTGATATTGAAAAAAACTGAAAATAAAATCTCCAATTTGAATAAAAAGGTATCAACATTAAAATCGATGCAACTAGATTAAGCAATGAAAAGTTGAACCAAATACATAAATCTAAAATGTAAGAAAAAAAAAAAATACCCGTTAAACAAATATTTATATAAAATCAGACAAAAAAATACTTTTCTCTTTCAACTTGAAATTCAAGTAAAAAAACAATTTCTTTTTTTATAACAAAATTTCTCATAAAAAAGTTCAATCGTCGATTTGGTAATATTGCTGGTTATTTGGGCAATAATAGCATTTAAGAGCTTCAACATATACGAGTTCAAGCTCTTCTTCTTCATTTTCAGGTAATCCATTTTGAACGTTAATATCTTCATTTGTTATTACTGGTTCAGATCCAATAAAAGCATCATCGTCTGAATCTTCTTCTTCGTCATCAAATGCTTTATTTTTACTAGGAAGACTATTTTCAAATTTGGTTTCTGGAGTTCTCGAACTACTTTTTTCATTTGAAGCAGCAGTTTTAGGCCTTTTTTGTTTCAGAGGAGACTTTGTTTGCTTAGTTACTAAGCCTTGAGATCGGCCTGGATTACGTGGCTTTGATGTTTTCGGTACATTTTCTGCATAAAGAACAGTTTGAGACTTTAGACCTTGAAATCGGGTTTTATTAGGCAAATCTATGCCATTATTTTCTGGGCGAAGTGGAGTTGGAACAGTAAAAACAAAGCGAATTAGACAAGTTGGATTGATTTCAAAGTTTGTTAGAGATACAAAAGCCGAATCAGGTAAATTTTTAATCACAGTATACTCTAAATCAATGCAAACATTAACCCATTCATCTGGTGGAACAGTAGCGAGTTTAACATTGACCATGTTTGAGGAAGATCGTTGTTGAGTAGCACGGTTACTTGTTGAAAAAGAAAAAATTGTTTCTTCACTTTCTTTAGCTGTTTTCATTGTAAGATTTATTGTAACAGGATCACCTGCTTTATGGAAAATTTGGACAACAAAGTAACGCATCTGAAGATTGAGCGGTTCTGACGAATGTTCTGAATATATAAAATTATTACCTCTAGATATTTTGTATGCTGTGGTGCGTGCATTTGCAATGTGTTCAAATTTCGTGGTTTTCAAAGAACGATTCGGACCCAAAATTACAATAAGTTTTTGCTCCATTTCGAAAGCAAAAAATTATAAAAAAAATTGAAAACAAAATTGAATGATATCATAATTTCGCTTATGGAGAGAAAGTTTTTCTGAATGAGCAATTATATTTCTTGGACAATATTTTATGAGTTTCGAGTAAAATGATAAGAGAAAAAATATATGAATAATAATCTTTTTTTCAATACATTTCATCAGATTTTGTTTTTGGCCTTAAGGCCAATTCCCAAAAAAAATGAATGTAGCTACAACAATTGGTTTTTTTACTTCAACTATAATTATTCTTGCGCTTTTCTTCTATTTCAAAAAACATGGTTTTGAATTCTTTTGTCGATTTATAAAAATCGAACGTCCAGCTAAAGTACAAGACCAAGAGACTTCGATTTGGATCAATACTCTCCTCTCACGCTTTTTCACTCACATCAGGGATCCAAAAGTTGCAAAACAAATTAGTCAAGAATTTACATTCATACCATACACAAAATCGTTTAATATTGTTTCTGTTGGATCTGATATCGAATTCGGAAAAATCTCTAATATTCCCGCAAGTACAAATTCTCCACAATTAATCCAAGTTCCAATGAAGTGGGCAGGCTTTTCTTTTGATTTCCAAACTACAGACGGATATATGAAATTTGAAATAGACGTTAGGCAATTTGAATCTATTCTTTCACTTTCTATACTTGAAGATGGCATTCATTTTCGCTTTGTTGGAGATCAAAAATGCGATTTTGATTTATCTGTGATAGTATGGAAGAAATATACACTAACTAAATGCCCAATTGTTGGTGATATGATAAGAGCTTTACTAATATATTATACACAGAAAAAAGATCTCGTATTTCCGTTTTCACCTTTGCAAAAAGCTGATACTGCACCCATATCACAGCAAATCGTTGTTTAGTTAATTTTTCCCTATTCTTCCTTTTTGTAAACATGTTTTTTTTTTATTGACATTACTTATCTCAATGTTTTCACATACTTCATCGAATTTCTATAATAGAAAAAAAAAAATGTATCAATCTACCCAACTCAATATTATTATTAAAACTAGAATTATAATTTCAAAATAAGTATAAAATTTTCTTTCGTCACATGTAAATTTTATTAAACTAAAATAATATATTAAATACAAATAATCATTGAACTTGTTACTGCTATTTTTGCTTTTTTATCATGCTTGATAGCATATATTCAAAATCGTAATCGATTTTCTGACCTTCTAATAGCAGCTGAAAAGTTGACTGTGCTCTTTTGAATATGTCAGAAACTTTTGGGCTATTTACTGCATAAGCTTCTTGCATAATTCGCATGAAAGAATCATATAGATCAATGAAATAGTCTTCTTCATCAGGATACTTGTCAATTAATCTTTTCAATAAAATTTCAATTTCAGGAAATTCAAGATTATATTTTTTAATTTTCTTTTTTTCTGTGTCATTTCTTTTCTTCTCTTGTGAGTTTTGATTCACTTCAGCATCAGAGACAACTTGTTGAGAATTATCCGCTTGCTCTTCCTCTTCTTGATCATTCTGATCTTCTTCGATTTGCTCCTGATCATCAGCATTCTCAGCCTTTTCACTATTTTTAGTCTTACACTTTTTGTTTTGTGCTTTTTTATGATTTTTAACATGCTTTTTATCATGATTATTATTATTATAAAGACTTTTGTCTTTATTAGGCGGTTTTATATCTGCTTTTAGTGGTGGTAGAGGTGTTTGCTCGATGGCAGGTCTGACTATCTTTGGCTGAGTTTTGGCGCGATTATTCAAATTTGGCTTAAATAATTCAACATGATTAATATGAAAGTTGTGGTTATTTTGACTGCTTTTAATATCGTTAATTATTGGCTTTTTTGTAAATGTACAAACAGAAAGAGCTTGTGGCCTAGCTATTTGATAATTATGAATCGTAAGTGGCTGATGGCGAGGAACATATGATACTTGGCGAGATATTTCAGCTTTAACGAAATTTTTGGCACCTTCTCGTGTAGCATAAAATAAATCTGAAATAAAGAGTAAAAAAAGACGTTCATCACAAGGATATTCATCAATCATAAATGCATGAAGTTCACTTAAAATACAATTTGAAAGACTTTTATTGAATTGAATTTCTTCTTCACTTATTCCATCTTTGATTTCATTTTTGTTTATTTGTTTGGGGAAAATACGAGCTAGGCAGGCTGCAACTTTTGAATACTTCGATGTATCAATTTGAAGACAATAATTTTTCTCATTTAAATGCAATTTATATTGCTTTATCAGTTTTTGACTATCATTTTCATATTTAGAGTTTCCTATTTTGGCTTCTTTTGTAAAAAAAGGATTACAATGGAATTTTGAAAGCCAAAGTGAAACAGCATCTTCAATATGATCAATATGCATATTGCGTTGAAATACAAAAAATGATCGAGGAAGACGACGAAGATCAGATATTAATAAGTCTGCCCTTAGAGAATGGTCTACAATATAAAATTCAATAGACTTACACAAATTGACATGATGCTCTATATTTTTATCATTTAAACCAGATGGATCGCATGGCTTTTTAGGGCGGTATCCTTTGTTTGAAAGATTATTAAGAATTGAATCAAAACTATTATCTATTTCTTTTTCGGTTACAGTTAAATTACTTCGCTTTGCTTGATCTTCATTGAGCAATTCATAAACTTTTGCTAAATTTGGATTAGATTTTGTCTTCTTATTTGAAGAAAGGACGTAAAGAATAATTCCATACAATTTTCCATCGGCGAGATCATCAACTGTTATTGGGAAATTGGGTCTTTTAAATTGCGAAAAGTTTGGTATATTATCATGGTCGCCCAAAAAAGATAAAGATAAGAGTGGAAGCTGCTTTCCTGGGTCCTTGGCACAAATTATTCGGTCTGCAATAATTCCAATCCAACGAAAATGAGCGTCTGCGTCTTCATTGCTCATTTATACACTGTAAATCATGAATTTTGTAACGTTTTTTACCTGTTATTTATTGAATGAATTTTATAAAAAAAGGTCAAATAATTTTTCAGAAAATGAATTGAATTCATAATTGAAAAAAATTTTTTATTTCAATTTATTGAGGAATTTATACAAATCAAAATTTGTGCAAAACGCCTGCGCAATTTCCATGCTCGCAAAGTCGCCTTCTGAGGCGTACAGATGGTGGAACACATCAATAAACCCTTCAAATAACAGTGATGCTCCTCCCAAGTGTATTCTTCCAAAAGAAGCCTCACTAATATGGAAAAAACTTTTTCCAATTTTACTATTTTTAGGGCAAGACACTCTTCCTTTAAATCAATATTGGGGACAAATTGTAAAAATCGTATCTCCTCTTTGCAAATCAAAAGATATTCCAGATCCAATTTCATCATTTCCAGATTTTGTTGTTCTTTTATACAAACTCAGACAATATATTTCACCGCAAAATGTCAACCAATGTATCCAGCTTATGATTATATACAATAACAGTAATTTTGAAGTGTTTTTTCTATATAATATGCCTCTATATGTTTTTGAGCCAATCCTTTTATTTAGATCTGTTTTAGAAGTTTGTGATAAAAATAATCCAATCTGGTCACAATTTACATCGCATCACTCTATTGCCGACGCCTTTTTTGACCTACATTTAAGCTTTTTACAACCAATTTCTGCACCAAACAACTCTAATAAATGGACACATCACTTAATTCTTGGTGAAATTCTTTATAGACAGATATCATTAACATTACGTTCAAATCAAAATTCGATATTAAAAAGTAATAAGTTTTCGGATGCTCTACTTCGATTGATTTCATCATCACCTTCATTTGTTCGTATGACAGCAGCAAGGTGGCTCTTATCATTAATGAAATTGACTCTTAAAAAGAATGAAAAAAATGTTCTCAAAGAGAGAATTACTCAGTATTTATCAATTCTGACCAATTCAAATGATATTTTTATTTATTCTGTTAATTTTATCAAAAATCATCTCATCTCACTTATTAGACCAACAAAATTGATCAATTCCATAATGGTCAATTCTCTATCCAACATCGACCTTATTTTATCATTCACAGAAAAAGTTGGTCCAATGATACCGATTACTAGATTAGCAAAAGGTTCTGTAACCTCAAAAATATGGCATCGTGCCGCATTCAGTGCAATGATTGAGATAATTACCAAATATGGCGAAAATAATGAATTAAAAGACTGGCTTATGGTTTATATCAGAAGAGTCCTTATATTTGTTTCTTTATCACATATTTCACAAAAATATAAAGCACGAGCTCTTCTCATAATTGAATCCATTTCTCGCTTGGCTTCAGTTCGCGTCAAATGGATTAAGCAATTCATTTTAAATGTTGCTTTTACTTTAACAGTAACGAAATCAATTCCATATTACTTTTCTGCTTTTTTTTTTCCGTCATGCCCCAATGCACAATCAATAACTATTTCATTTAACATGTCACATGCATCAAATGATGAAGCAACTTTATCTGAATTTGATGCTTTTACACGTTGCCAAGCACTTTTAAACCTGAAAACATTTCCATTTGATGGTAAAAAGTCTACTTTTATTCCTCCTCCTCAAATTGAAAGTAATCGGAATAATGCGAAAAATATTAATACTACTGGTTCCAGTATAAATATTGTTAATGGAAGTATAAATCCAATGTTGCCTCTTTTACCAGGTCAAAGGAGTCGTCTTATGATGCAACAAAGAATGCAATCAAATCTTCAAGTGAAATCTCAGCGACAACAATCTCCTATGAAGTCCACTAAAAAAAAGCAATCAAGAAAATCCTCAAGGAAAAAATCGACTCCTCCAATTAAAAAGCCTCACCCTATATTGATTAAGCATAGCCAACAAGCTAAGTAATAACCATATTATTTATTATTATATATTTGTTATTTTAATAAATATTGTTAATTATCTGTTTAAATTTTATATATTTGGTACCAAATATATTAAAATATATTTTTATTTTATAATCATTTATTTTGATAAATAGGAAAGAATAGTTTCTTCATTGCTTGTCTTCAGTTGGTGTATTTTGATAACACTTGTTGTTTTTTCACTGTTTGATTTATAAGACTCATAATATACCTCAGCAAACATGATAACAGGATCATCATTCTGCAGATTTCTAATTCTATTTTTAGCTTTTTCCACATCAATATTCAACTCGTTGAGAGGATCAAAAAACGCGTCAAAAAAATTCAATTCAACCATTTCATCAAAAATTTGACAGGCGTCATTTCGGGTCAAAAAAGCTTTTAACATCTGGCTAGAACAAACACTTCTTGGTGCCTTCTTGATAAATCTATCCCTCAACTTTGGAATAGCCAGACGTAATTTCTCATCCATTTTGAAAGGAAAATTAACAGAAAACCGAAATGCACGAACAATTCGAGGCAATTCAAAAGATAATCCTTGAATCGAATCAACGCCAGTTCGAAGGATTCCTTTCTTAATATCATTAATACCATTTGCAAAATCCTCAACTTTCATTGTATTCAAATTCAGAAATAATGAATTGATCGTAAAATCACGACCAACAGAGTCTTCATACGGAGTTCCTTGTCTCTCACTCGGTGGAAGGTCTGGTATTTCTTCTGTTCGAAGACGACAAACATCAATATCGAAATCATCAAATATAACAGCTTTCGCTACCCATAAAACTGAAGGTTGACCTTCATATTCTATAATTGTCTGATATTTAGACATATTTTGTGGAAAATGTGATTGTAACTGCTTGCCAAATTCATCACCAGTTACATTTTCAACAGCTAAATCGATATCTTGTGAGTTTATACCAAGTATTTTGTCCCTGACCCAGCCTCCAACAATTCTGACGGTGACATTTGAACCAAGCTCCGATGCTGTTTGAAGAATTATGGATATTGCATCTTTCTCTATTTGTGTAATCGTTATACCTTTCTCAAGAGCAGCAATGTTTTTGTCTATCTGTTCTGGTGAAGGTATTTTTCTCATGCTTTGAAATTTGAAATGTATGTGGACAAATAACTATTTAATAATTCAATTCCAATAGAAAAAGAGCCATTATGCAAAATTACTTTTATATGACTTGATATTTGTACAAGAATCTCAACTTTTATGTAAATCACATTCTTTTTTTCGAATATTAATACAGCTCGGAATTACTACTGCAGGCCCATTCAATTTTTTGTCTTCTTATGACTGCGATTTGGGATTTTGCTCTTCTTAACTACAGTAATAACGGCTGCTTTTTCACCTATTTATGGTAAATTTGAATTGAATACCTTATTACTGTTAACCGCTAACTGCAGTAATGGAAACTTTTTGGCCTTTTTAAAGTCAAATATTTTTGACCTTCAGATCGTTTATATTTGTATAACAATGAATGATAATTAAATCGAACTTTTTGAGAATAATATTTTTATAAATGAATAAATCCAAGTTTTATTTTATCATAATTAAGAGAATGATACGATTTTCAACTAAAGAACACAATTAAAAAAATATTAAAATTTTAATTTTTAAATTTTTAAAAATTTTTGAAAATTTTCAAATTGTTCCTTTATTTGCTTATTACTGTAAAATAACGCAACAGTAATAATTCCGAGCTGTATTATTAAATATTAAATTATTTGATATAAAATAAACTTAATTAAAAAAACTTTACCTCTAAGCCTTGGTTTTTGTATTTACAATTGTATACAACTTGTCCGTTTAAAAATTACAATTGTAATTACAATTGTAAATACGTTATTTTCTCGATATTAGTTTTTTATTTTTATCTTGATCTACAATTATTTTTTTATATTAAAAATGTTTTAAATAATTTAAAAATAAAAAGATAAAATAGTATAATGTTTTTCAAATTAAATAATATTATTTTTGATTCTTCATAAAATAAAAAAAAATTTATTCGCATTCAAAAAGTTTCATTAATACTACAAATCAAAAAATCGTTATTTTACGAAAAAATACGTTAAAGAGACGTTTATAGTATTTGTGATGTAAAAAAAATAAGGCCTATTTACCTCCCTTCAATTTTGAAAGATCTTAATTAAAAAGTAAAAAAACGATATAAATTTGAATCGATTCTAATCTTTACTTTTTGTATATACAATGTAATTACACAGGACGATAGAAATTACATATGTAAATACATATGTAATTTTCCGTTAATTTTTTTATTTGAGAAATACTTTTATCTTCAAAAATTTAATCAATTAAAATAAAAAAAGCATGAATATAAAGCAGAAATAATTTTTATTCAGTTATTATTGCTAATAAATTACTAAAACTTTGATATTTCTTTGATCATTCTTTTGATGGTGTAAAATGGCACTTTATATTTATTATAAAATTCTGATTTTATTTGGACTTATTATGATTGACTAAATCGTTTTGATTTATTTATTCGATGCATTTGAATTATTTTATAATAGTACCGACGTACAAAACCTTTTTTTCTATGATATTTTGCTTCTAATTATATCTATCAGATAGAATCATCTGCGATAACATGGTTTTTTGATCAAAATTAGCAAGAGTTAATGAAAAATAGTTTTTATCTTTAGATTATGAATAAAAATATTGTTTTAAACATAAATAACTGATTTACATCAAAATTTTTGATTTTATATAAAAGTTACGTTAAAATGTTACGTTAATAAAAATGTGATGTAAAAAAAGTAAAGATTAATCGATTCTTTGAAATAAATTTGAATACTATCTTTCAATATTGAAATTTTCAATGCCAATGACGGTTAGAAAAATTTTAATAAAATTTTATTTATTTTTGTCATGGAAGGCCAAAAAGAATGGAATTCTCTTACAGAAAGCGAAAGATTAGAAATCATCAAGCTAGCGGCATTAACCAACAACCATTGGAAACGAATTGGAGAAACAATAGGAAGAAACCCAGAAACATGCAAAAAATTTTTTTATTCATATAAAAAATACAATACCATCTTTCCAAAGCAGGGGAAGCCCAAAAAAGTTGATGATGAAACAGAACAAAACATTGTAAATTCAATGAGAAATAATCCACTCCAAACTCTTAGAGATGTGGCAGAAGAAAACAATGTATCAAAACCAACAGCCAAGACAGTATTAAACGATAATAAAATTAAGTATTATAGGATGACCTCAGTAGCACCCCTCGACCAATCTCACAAAAATAGCAAGCTTTCAATGTGCGATATCATTTTGTCATACCAATACTCACAACTACCTCCAATAATCTTCACAGACGAATCCACCGTCTGTGAAGATTTGAATAAAGGAGGCATTTGGAGGGAATGGGGCCATCACCCCCCAGAATCATTCTATATAAAGGATCAGCGCCCTCTTTCTTTGATGATCTGGGGGGAATTAGCCCTAGAGGTTTTCGTACACCGCTCTTCTTTTTCGATAAACATGTTAATTCTCAGACTTATATGAAATGCCTACTCGACAATCATGTTTTCGAGGAAATTGAAAAGATATTTGGTCGGTCCTATGTGTGGCAACAAGACAACGCGCCATCACATAGGTCCAAATATACTCAAGGTTTCCTCAGCAAAATCATACCAGAATACTTACCTTGGCCACCCAAAAGCCCAGACTTGTCCCCCATAGAACAAGTCTGGGCTTATATCAAAAAATGAAATATATCAAAAAAAATTGATTTGAACTTTTTAATGCAATAGTAAATATCTGGGATAATATCCCAAACGAAAAGCTCCATAGTTATTACTCATCATTTTGGGCTCGTTGCTAAATATGTAAAGAAACTAATGGAGAGAGCCTCAATGGAAAGTGGCATGAAATAAAGGAAATCCACAATCAATACAGAACACAACTTCATTATGTGGTAGATGAAAATACCGGAGAAACTTTCATTTATGAGTATTGAAAAAATAATTATATTTTTAACTTTTTGAATATATTTTATTCTTTGAATTTTTGATAGATATGGTAAATGAGAAAAAAAAAACTTTACCTCGAAAAATTTTTGATTTGATAATGCACATAGAAAAAATTCAAAAAAATGAATTCAATTTTTTTGTGAGCGAAGTAAAGTTTATTTAACTAAGTTTAATAAATAAGAGGAGGGTCAACTAATTGAATGGCCAATTTTTTCTCATTGTTTGCATTTTTTTGCGTTTTGTAATTAATAAATTCAAAATTTTATTTCATTTATAAATAATATAATAATAATTATATATAAATATTACTTTTATGATTGGATTAAAGACAATCGATGAAAATTGGAGATTCTCAATTTCAAATAATTCAAGATAGGTCAAATGGTGATTTAAAAGTATTTGCTAATATGATAAGAATAAACCAGCCGAGATTCAATATTTTTACAAAATGGCTGAGATGTAATCAGTTTTTTGAAACTATTACTGATGCTATTAAATCAAATATTGTCCCAAATTCAACACACCAAATGATTCGAAAACAATATATTAGATATATATGCGTATAATAAATCTATTTATTCAACTAAATTTCATATTCCAACAGATGGGTTCCGACTCAATATGCTGGGACTTTTTGGGACTTAATAGGTTTTTTATTTAATCATATTATGATATGTTTAATTATATAAGATTATATTTAATTACACCGATACGATTATTATATATTTATTTATATTTAAAGATAATCATATTTTAATCTTAAAATAAACTCTGAACAAAAAATATCACCTACTTATCGTTCTGTTTTGATAAGAGACTAAGAATTATTCAGGGGAATCTATTCAAAAAAAATTGAGAAGTAGGTGATATTTTTTGAACAAAGTTTATAAAATTGAAAGGAATATCATTCAAAATTTTGAGAGAAATTTGGTATTTATCATTCTATTTGAAACTTCTGAAAACTCATTTAAAACTAATTAACAATATTATAGTTGCTCTAATTGTCTGGAAATAAATGGATTTTGAGAATTTTTTTCAAAACATCGAAATGAATTATTATATATAGTCCTTTTCCCTTAAATTTTCAACATTAATTATGAAAATTAAAAAAAATTGGTATTGATATTTTATTATTATGCATTTTTAATGTGAAATCTTCTTTATTTTTTGGAGGTTTTCGTTTATAATAAACTTAAAAATTAACTTTTTGAGAATATTATTTTCAAAAAAAAGTTATGTTTATATCTTAAAATTAAATCGCTAAAATTTAGAATAGATTAATTAATTATATTATATTAAAGAATTAAATACTTTTAAAATGCTTAAACATATAAATATATCCAAGATTCAAAGAGAAAAAACAAAAACTAATTTCTCCCATTTTTTGATATATTATACATTTATCTCGGTTAATAAACAATATTTCGAAAATTTAATAAAATAATAAGTTGTTTAATTTATATATTATTTTATATTATGAATATAATCTGAAAATGATGAATATTTAAATGAATAGAAAAATGTATTAGATCTTTCTTTTTACATAAATGATCGATTAAAATATAAAGAAATATATAACTATTTTATTCTTTAAATATGTTTATTAAAAAAATGAAAATATAATAAGATAGATTTATTTTAAAATGAAAAAAATACGTTATTTCAAGTCGGAACCCATCTATTCCAACTACCAATTTTTTATTAGAGTCATGATAAATTACACTCAATCATTAGTTTTATACATTCTCGCAAGCAAATATATGAATTGATTAAAAATATCATATGAGTAATTATTTTTTAAATCTATATCCATGATTAAATATGTAAGAATATTTAAAAAATATTAATAACCCATCAAGAAAAATTTGTAAAACTAAAAAACTTAAATTTGAAAAGAAAAAATTGAGAGAAAAAAATATTTGAATACGCATTTAAATTAGATTAATTTTGAATAAAACATTTTTATCTCAAAAATATAAATAAATTATAGAGATATTATAGATAGAAAAACTATTATATATTATATTAAATATTATATGTACTTATGAAAAATCCAAACCAATTATACTATGAGTTTTTGTGTTAAAAATAAGTTGACCTTCCTCTAATAAATATTAATATCCTGGAGTGATTTTTATAAAATTGAAAAGGGTTCGACTTTTGGCGGTTATCATATTCTAAAATAGACTTGTGCAAAGTCCTGGACCAAAGGACTAAACAAACTTAGTTAATTTAAAAAAAATTTTTTATCTTTGAATTAAGGACGCATACTTGATATTTTTCTTTTAAAAAAATGCGTTAATAGAATTTTTGATATTTTTTGTTTAAAATATGCTTTTATTAAAATATTAAAAAAATTATATGTTGATCATTTAATTTTGCCCGAAAGTTTTTAATTCTCAATATAACGGATAACTTCATATATAAGTTATAAAATCAGTAAAATATTAAGTGAACAATCTTTTTTTATTTATATATTTATAGATTTTTAAAAAATCCATATTAAAAGGAAAAGTTGAATATATAATTTTTTTCAATAAAATTTAAATATGTCATTTTTTTTCTTTAAAAAAAAATGGTCCTGACTTAGGCTGGTTAATAAAAATTGAAAAGCTCTATGAATTCATTCAATTTTTGAAGCAAATCTTACAAATTTAAATGGAAAACTTTTTTAAAGACCAGAATTCAATATCACTAACTTTTTTAAAGACGACGATCATTTTTATTCAATCAGATATAAATCCTTTATTTTATATAGATGAAGATATATGATTTTTGCAAAATAAAATTTTATAACAATTAAAATATTTATTTCCTTTTGCAACATTACTAGTTGAAAATGTTTCTTTACAGTTATAACAAACTTATAAGACAAAATACTTTCTTTTATCATTGGTTAATTCGTTATTAAGGGACTAGTTTCCAATATTTGTGTAAAGTTTTCAATTTTGAAATAACTCATAGAATACAACTTTGAAAGATAGCTTTTTGGAAAAAGTTAAGGTCAATATCAATGATATTTGGCCTAAACGATCAACGATATTAAAAAAAATTTTATGGAAAATTTTTCAAATATCTCTTTTTTTATTAAAAAAATAATATAAGTGAATAATAATAATAATAATAAAATATATTTAATTATTACAATTAAATAAACCTAATTTTTAATTAAAATAATGATTTCTTTTGATACTTTTTTGAATTTGATAAAAAAAACAAAATTTTATGCAAAAATAAATATGCGATTTATTAGTATATTTATACCTGATTCTATATTTATCAAAATATTTGAAAAATAAAAAAAATATTATTATATATGAATTTCACTTTTTTCAAAAAAAATATGAAACTAATTCATATATATCTGCGATTAATGCAATATTTATTAATATAAAGCAATAAATTGTTTTATTTTTAGCTCAAAAGTCTTTTTTCAATAAATTTTTTTTGAAAGAACTCATTGAATCTTTTTATTCAATTTTGAAACCAGTCCCTTAAAAATATAATTATTAAATATGTATTTATCTTCTGCCATTACTGTTTTCATTTTAGAAAAATGGTATTCTAATATTTGTAAATATATTCTATTTTTCAATTGTAGATATTTTTTTTTTTTTTTTTTTTTGAGAAGAAAAATTTGATAAAACTCATAGAAACGGCCAGCCTAGTCCTGACAAAGTCCTAAGTCCTGCAGTTGCCCTTGAAAAGTTTTAAACTAAGTTTTTTAATTTGTCCCTTCTTATCGTCCTCTCAAATTTGAATAAAGCTAAATATTTTTTTTTAAGTTATAATGGCATGATTACTTTCATTCATCTCAGGTTGAGGCTCCCGCTATTACCTTAACCAATTGGGCTTAGCCCTCAAAGGCTCCCAAAGCTATTTAAAAGGTATTTTTCCTGAATAAATAACTTTTTTATATTCTTTTTTTTTATTTTCATCTTCTCAAAACTGAAAGATATGGTATTTTTAAAAAAATAATTTGTCCCTACTTATCGTTCTACTTTCTGAAGACTCATAGAAAATTTGGATTAAAAACTCTCAATTTTTTTTGAATAAAGTAATAATTAAAAAACTTAGTTTATTGTCCTGGACTTTGCACAAGTCTATTCAAAAATTATAAAAAAATAATAATAAATAATAATATAGCATCTTGTTAAGGTTAAGTTTTTATTTTTCTAAAGTACAAATATAGCAGTAATCAAGTGATGTGAAAAACATTGAATTAAAAACAAGTTAAATCGAAAATTTATCCTTTTTTCGACAAACGTTAACAATAATAATATATGTTTTTCTTGATGTGAATAATAATTTTCTTTATTATTTTAAAACAAATCAATATTTTAATTAGTTTTATGAATTATATTAAAAAATAATGTATGTTTAGCCAAAAACGATTGAGAAAAGTTGAATTTTTATATAAAAAATTTTGTCGAAAAAAGTATAAATTTTCGATCTACCAATAGACTTGTTATTTTGAGAATCGATATCAAAAACGTAACTTTTTTGCATCTGATACTCGATTATCAGTTTTAAAATCTGATATCGAGATTATCGATTATCAAGATATCAGATATTAAATGTGATATAAAAATAATTGTAAACTTGATGTCAATTACCGAGATCTCGAGATCTCAAACAGATTTATCTTCTTTTATAATTGGTATTGGTGATTTTATAATATTTAAAAATAAATAATATAATGCATTGATGTTTATTTTAAGATTAAAATCAAAAAATACATTCTTTTTTATGAAATATTTGAGAATGAATTACGATCATATATTTATCAAAAAGTTTAATTGAAAATTCTGATATCAAAAGCTGAGAAAAAAAATTCTCGATCTCTGAAATCGATCTCGAGAATCTGTGTATATTTATGTATCGATATCAAAAAGTCAATCAATTATCGATCTCGAGAATCGGAGAATAACAAGTCTATCTACCAAAAACAAAAATTTATAACTTTTTCATAAAAAAGCATAGAAATATTTTGTATTTAAATAGCAGTTTTTTTCACTTCATTTAATTTCTCACAAAAAGTGGGTTTAAAAGAAAAACGACCACCTAAATTACCAAAAAAATGGCTTTAATTTCGGTAATTTTGGGAAGTCACATCTCTTTTAAATTCATTCTTTGAGTGAACTAGGATGCATTCTTGGTGTTTGAGGCGTAAAACTATCTCCAATGCAAGCAAACTAAGAAATTCCAAGTAGCATTTTGTTGATTACATTTTAAAATTTTATTTTACCTTAAGGTGAATATTATCTATCAAAAAAAGTTTCACATCATGTGATTTCGGCTATATACAATTTTGTTTGTAAAATTAAATGGGAACTTTTTTCATTCAATTTTATTGGCATTTTTTTTTTAACAAAAAAAATTGTATTTTTCTCTCAAATCAAAGAAAATTTTAAAATAACAATTTAAAACCAAATTATTATTAAAAAAAAAAAAGGTCAAATATTGATCGTATTCAACTCAAATCTAAAAAGTGACATTTGGGCTTAAGCGCAACTAAATGGACTTAAAGATGACCGTTTACTTGCAATCAAGTATTCAATAATCGATCGTATTGCTCTGAATTCAAATAAAAGTGCTTTTTAGACTTAAGGATTTATACTCAAAACAGTAAAAAATATTTATTTAATTCCTCAGATTAATCATGTATATTAGGGATGGGAAACGGGCGCCCGAAACGTGCCCGGGCAATGTCAGATTGGTCATATCACCGGGCAAGAATGGGCACAAACGTCTTTTTTACATTGCCCGTTTTTTCTCGTTCTTGCCCATTTGATTGTTAAATTGATTGCCCGTTCATCATTTTCTTTCCTGCCCGTAAATTTTATGAAATAGTAAAAGCTGCTTGTTCGATTTTCGTCGAATCTTTTTTTTTTTTTTTTTTTTTTTTTTTCAATTTCTCCACCTAAATTCCATGTTGAAAATATTTATTCATATCATCATGATTGCTATTTATTTTTCATTTTTTATAAACAATAAGAAAATGATTTTTTTATAAACTTGCTTAAATGATAATATTATCACTTTTTTTTACTCTTTTTTTGGCTTATATAAAAAATTTTGATTCTTTGTTATTCTTAAAATGCATAATTTTTTATTCCCACGAGTATTTCATTAACTGTATAGTTTATTTTCAATATCTCAAAATCTAATTTGTTCCAAAAAGTTTTATTTATGAACTTATAGTTAGAATAGCATATATATTATTATACTGTTGTGTTAAACTTGCTTTTTTATGTTAATGACATAATATCTAAATGAAATTTTTGAGTGATCAGATAAGTAAATGTGATTTTTTTAATTTAATTATATTTAAAATATTAAATACAATATATTCATGCATTTTTTTAAACAAAAATCATTCATAAACTTTATTTTGTCAATGCTTTTTTCTAAAAAAAAAAAAAAAAAAGTTCGGAAAATATTCGAACCAAATTCTTTTTTATGAAAATGGGCAGCCCCGGGCAATTGCCCAAAAAAGTGGAAACGGGCACTGCTTCGCCCGAAAAAACGTAAATAACCGTTTTGCCCGGGCATGCCCGGGCAGTACGTTTATTTCGGGCCCATTGCCCGCCCGGTGCCCGTTTCCCATCCCTAATGTATATATATTATAATATAAAATTTGTTTTAAATTCATTAATGGAGTAAATGTTCAAACAAATATATTCAAAATTGAAAAATTTTAAAACCATTTTTTAATCCAAAGAATATTAATATATTTCATTATGAATATATCAATTTTGCTTGTTTTTTTAAATTTTATTTATAAAGCAAATCGCACAAATTTATTTATATTTTGAACTTAAATTGAAATATAATGAGTAAATCATTTGATAAATATTGATCTAAAAAACTATGAAAAATGGCTAAACCAAATGCGAAGTACATTCATCACATCACTCTTTTTTTATAAAAGCACAAACATTTTGATCAAAAGTAGAAGACGACTCAGATGACCCAATTGATTTTGGACCTGTCAAACTCAAGAATGGTAATAAAAGATGGAGATGTAAGATTGTTAGATTCAACGTGTTCCATAATGAATATAGAAGATTCTCTGTAACATGTAAAAAAAAAAAAGATTGTAAAAGACATTTTTGTATATTTGATATACCAAAAGATCAAGATATCCATTTTGATATACCAGTAAAACATTTTCGTACAACCCAATCACGAAATGAAGTGCAAAATCAAATTAATTATTCTGTAGCCCAATTTGTAGCTGCTTCCTCAATATCAGCTAACGTAGCATGCTCTCCAGCAATGACTGTAATGATACAAGAAGTATGTAAAATAGCAGTTGATATGTATAGAAATATGCGCAACAAATCAAATTGTGTTTTTACTGAAATAATAGATAAATTTAATACATATGAAATAAAAGAATGTATTGAAAAAGTTGGTGATGAATCATTTGAAATTTTATGCAAAGAGTTAAGACAAATCGGTAAAGTAAATATAATGATCGACGCCGCGACAATTTTAAATAAGAAAGTTGTTCATAGTACAATTAATAATCCATTTTCTGGAATGACTCCTGTTCCATTTCGCACAATAGAAAAAACAGATTGGGGAGAAGAAGAATACGAAAATGAAATACTGGAAAGATTAAAATTTTGTTATGAATTAGGTTTAACGCCAGTTGCAATCTGCCATGACCGGCTACCAGCTCAAGCTATTGCTGTCAAAAGAGCAATAGAAATGGCAGAAACTATAGACAAAAAGTTTAGTCTTGTTGTAGATGTTCCATGTATGAATCTCATACTTCATAATTGTCTTATTAACTCTATTAAAAAATCTCAAGATTTGCGTTTTATGATTAATGAAATAGACGAAATTGCTAAATATTTACGAAATAATAATGTAATACAAATACTGAAAAAAAAATGCCTTTGTACCCTCAGACAAGATGGCTTTACATTGTTGAAATCATTTCATTTATTAGAAGAAATCAGGCATTAATAAATTCACTAAGAGCTGAAGATTGGGAATTGAATAACTCTCCATTTGAAAGTGAAGAACAAGGAGAATATTTATTAAGAGCAGAAATAGAATCATCCCTTCCTGATTATATTGAAGATTTGTATGTGATTTTTAGACCTTTAAAAGCTGCTTCTTTATGCTTTGAATGCGAACAAAGTAGACTTTCTGATATTATTTTCGATATGCATGAGCTCTACACGCTTTATAGAAGAGTTGCTAAAGAATATACATTTAAAAATAAGAAGTGTATAGAAATATTTCATGTAGTATTGGCTCAATTTACAGCAAGGATAACTATATTAATTCCAGATGAAGCTTTTCTTAGTTGTGCATTTACAAGATCAGGCAGATACTACCTTCGCCAATGGAATAAAACGGCTGATCTTGTAGTTGGACCAACGTTAGACATTCCGGAACAATTTATTAATAATGATGTTTCCGATGATTTAAAAAGTCAATTATCATCAATAACGTTAACTGGGAAATTCAATAATTTTGTCAAAAACTGGGAAATTCAATAATAACGTTTTTTTTTTTTTAAAATAAAAAAATGTACGTTAAAAAAAATCAAACGTTTAAATCCACAATTAAACATAAATATTCATTTCATTTTTAAATAGATGAATAGTATACCTCATCATCTCTTATTATCAGCAGAAATTCGTTCTCTACAGTCACCCGAAGATAAAGCTGCTCATATCAAAAAATTATGCGTAAAACTTCCTTTAAGCAAGATCTGCGAGGAGTTACAAGCTAATTATCAAAAATCTTTAAGAAGATATCATGCACTAGTGAATGGAATTGAATTCACAGGAATTGGCAGACCTCCTTTAGTTGTTATAAAGATGTTGGTAATTTACACGATTTTATCCAAAAGCAGTTTCTCAAAGGAGATTCTGCTGATTATACTGATATTTCAGGTTTTATTGATAATGGATATAGAGAAAAAATTGCTAATATGACACCAGAACAAAGAGAAAAATATCCTGAAAATTTAAGAAAAAATTATAAATATGAAGTAGCCTCGAGATTAAAACTCAATGTAAAAACACCAATAGCTGCTGAGAAGAGCAGAAATGATTGCGCCACGACTGGAACTATTGAATATTTTTTCGATAATACATATTCTGATGAAATGCTCCAAGGAGTGCCGAAGCAGCTCTGTTTCAACGCCGATGAAACAAGCGTAGAAATTAGTCTACCACGAAAAATCATTATACCACAAGGCGAGAAAGAAGGCCGTAAAATTGAAAAATTTAATATTTCATGTCACATTTCAGCAATGGTAACTTTAAATGCAAATGGAGACGATTTTGCACCATATATTATTGTTCCTTTAAAAAATTTGCCAAAAGATCTAGCACCATTGATAGCAGGTGGGAAAATTAATATCGGAGGATCACCAAATGGTTGGATGAATGATGAGTGCTTTTCAAATTGGTCAAAAACTTTTATTCAACGAGTGAAGGAAATCCGAAAAATGTATAATTTTGATCTAAGTCAAAAAGCAATTCTGTTCTTAGATGGCCACGGTTCTAGAAATAATGCAGAATTGATGAGTCTTTTTAAATCAGAAAATATTGAAGTGATCATGTTTCCTCCTCATCTAACTCATATCATCCAACCGTTTGATAGAGTTAGGGCACGTCCGTTAAAAGATTCACTATCACGAATTACAGCACATCTCATCACTGAAATTGATGAAAACGAGCAAGAAAAGATTCCGGTATTAAGATCAGCTGAAATAAGAGGATTCATTGATGCTCATAGGATATCAACCACATCTCACAATTGTGAAACTGCTTTTGATGCTTGCGGTTTATTTCCAAGAAATCCTCAAAAAGTCTTAAGTCACAAATTAGTGAAAGTTTCAAAAAAAAATTTCATCCAAACAGAGCTTATTCCTGGTGATACTGTTAAAATATCAGGTTTATGCATTACTTCAGACGATGTTCGACCTTTCCTTAGAAATAAAAAATCTGATAAAAAAGGAAGTAAAAAATAATAATATAAAATAAATTAATTTTAATAAAAATTTTTCTGACAAAATTATTGAATTTCCCAGTTAACGTTACTTGATAATAACAAAAATGAAGAAGAAGATATAAACGATGAATTCTTTGATGTAAATTCATTATTGCTTGATATTCCAAGGCTGAAACCATTAGAAACAGAAGAGGATGAAATGGAAATTCCTAATGAAAGCATCGAAGTTCCGAAAAAAGAAGTCCAAAAAGAATTAATAATTATACGAAATGCAGATAATGAATCTGAAATTAATGAAGGCCTTCAAAATCTTGAAGCAATTAGTAAAGATCCAAATGTATCTGAAAAAGATAGAGAAATGGCAGAATCGGAGTTATCTATTCAAAAACAAATCAATGCTTTAATAGATAAACAAATGGGATTAAATATTTCTGATCAAACTAATTATGACATTAGATCTGACACTTATAGAAAATGTTTACCGATAATCTCAAAATACATTAATATACTTGGCGATGTAAATGGAAGTGATGCACAGATTCAATTTGATCAAACGCTTTTTGCCGGTATTGATGATTTTGAAAACATCCTAAAAGTAGAAAGTGATCTTGAAATGTGGAGAGAGGTTCATAAAAGATATCATTTTTTATTTTAGGTTATAAATTTTTTACCGATTCTTACCGCCAGCCGCGGGGTCTCGACTCGGCTTCGCTTCGCTCAGCCTCGCTCGACGCCCGCTAGGCGGTATGTAGTCTCGGTAAAAATTATGTAAAAATATAAAAAGATTTAATTTTTTTAGCATTTTTATTTAATTATTTTTTCTGAAGAATTCCACTTTTTGAAGGCTCTTTCAATTGTACAACTATTTTAGAATCGATCCGATGAAACTCATTATTTAAAAGAATAGTAAAAATTTAGCATTTTTGTTATATAAATATATAGATATATATTTTTATTTATGTACAATTTAATAAATATAAAATTTATTGATTTTATCTGCACATTCACAAATGGTAAAGCGTTTAAGTTACCATGACATGCTATATGAAATTTATTTTAAGGCGAAAAAACTTAAAATACAAAAGTGCTTGCCTTTTTTGAATGTATAGATGAATTTCAAAATAAATTATTTTAATTAATACCTTATAAAATGAGGAGTAATTACAGCATATTATTTTTAAACAATTCCATATTTTTATTTTTCTGACATTTTTTATAGCATTTAATCCCCTAATTTCTAGACCGCTAACGAACGAATATTCTTTTGATCTGTATAAATTTATAGCATATTCTTATAAGAAAAATATATGTCAATCTCACGAATTTTTATTTTTTTTGACACATAAACCACCTATAATCCCCTATAAAGTAAAGTTCAAAACCCCCTAACGATAAAAAAACCCCCTAACTTTTTTAAAATTTGAGAGAAAACTTTTTATAGATCAATAAATATTCATTCATTTTAATATATTTAATAATGTATTCAATATTATTTATGCATTATAATTTAGAAGCCCTGATTTTAACTTTACAAAACCCCCTAACTTTTTTCCATAATTAGACTTGTTATTTTGAGAATCGATATCAAAAACGTCACTTTTTTTCATCTGATACTCGATTATCAGTTTAAAAATCTGATATCGAGATTATCGATTATCAAGATATCAGATATGAAATGTGATATAAAAATAATTGTAAACTTGATATCAATTACCGAGATCTCGAGATCTCAAACAGATTTATCTTTTTTTATAATTGGTATTTGTGATTTTATAATATTTAAAAATAAATAATATAATGCATTGATGTTTATTCTAAGATTAAAATCAAAAAATACATTTTTTTTTATGAAATATTTGAGAATGAATTACGATCATATATTTATCAAAAAGTTTAATTGAAAATTCTGATATCAAAAGCTGAGAAACAAAATTCTCGATCTCTGAAATCGATCTCGAGAATCTGTGCATATTTATGTATCGATATCAAAAAGTCAATCAATTATCGATCTCGAGAATCGGAGAATAACAAGTCTATCCATAATTCAATTTAAATTCAAAAGAAAGTACTTTTTGCCATCAAAAAAGGCTAATTTGAGAGGGAAAAATGGTCAAAAAAAGTTAGGGGGTTTATTCCTTTTCTTTATTTTAATTCAAAATTATTTTTTGAAAAATTTTATCGGTCTTAAAAAATAATGTTTTTTTGATCGTTTAGGACAAATATCATCATTTTTGACCTGAACTTTTTCATAATATGGAAGTATTGAAAGATATATTCTATGAGTTTATTCAATATTGACAAGTTTACAACATTTATGGGACGAACGCCCTTAATTATATATATTTTTTTAATTCATATACAAGAATTTATGAAGAAAATCATCAACAATTGATACTTTTGTAAATATCACTAATTGATTAAAATATGGCAAATAATTATATAACGGTTGATATCATTCATATCTTTTCTATTGTTAGAAACAATTTGCATTAGAAAATTGATAGAAAAATTTATAAAATTTTTAAAAAATTTTGTTGAAGAAAATATGAAGAATAGTTGATAGGTTAAGGATAGATAGTTTAGTAAAATAAAAATATAATAACAAGAATGAGGATTCGGTTAAAATAAAAAAATATATTTAAGCGCCAATATCAGCAAGTTCTGTCTTTTCTTGAGAGTCGTCAAATAAATTATACATCGGTGGTAAAATATAATGATAAGCCTCGAAAAATAATAATAAAATTGGCGTTGATAAAAAAGATCCGATTTCATATAATATAAAGAGTACTGTTCTGTTCAAGTAGCTTTTAAACATGAAAGCTAGAGAAATAGTTGTAATTCCGGAAAAAGCAAATAGGATATATAATATAAAATGGTGGAAAGTTTTTTTACCTTTTTGAATTGGCGGAATGATATCGGTCGATTCGTTCATTGATGATTTCCTTCGAATTTTGGGCATTTCCTGATCAGAACATTCGAGATCTGTCTGTAAAATTAGAGGAGAACCCTGAGGTTCCTCAACCATATTCATGTTTCGATTTAAAATAATATTAACAATAAATTGAAAATTTTTATTTCAAATTTCCTATTAAATCAATTTTTGAATGTATTGAATAAAAGTAAAAATGCAGTTTTATTTCATTTACTGTAAATATCATACATTATTATGATTAAAAAAATTATTGATTATTTGAAGAAAAATAATATTTTGAAAAATTGATTAGACGATATTTAGCGTTTGAATATTATTAATTCAATATTTTTTATATGATTGAAAGCATTAGAGTTTGAGCCTATATCATGTTTACTATTAAAAAATCATAAAAATCCGATATAAAAGTTTTATGTACCATAGAATTACGATCATTATTTCAATTTAAACAAATTCAAAAAAAGACGTTAATATATCGTTTTATCTATATGATCAAAATCAATAGTGAAAATAATAAACAGATTCTTATTCAAAAAATTGAATATTTTTCAAAACTCGCCAAGTTTTATGCAAGAATTAAAGTTGACTACATTTTTTACTTGTGATAATAATTATATTTTATAAATTAAAACAAAATGTAAAATACATAAAATTATGGTGGATAAAAATTCAGGAAGATCATTGAAAATTAAGGAAGTTCAAAATTCACTTTTCATTGGAAAAGTTCTACTTTTTCTGGGCAATAATAAAAATCCCTATTGAAAAAAAGAGGTTTCTTATCAAATTTTTGATCTTTCGTTCTAAACGATAAATACATCAATCTTAAGAGAAAAAATTTATATTATGAATTAAAAGCTTTTTTTTTTTTTTTACTCTAAAAATATAATAATAATAAAAATTATTAATAATTATAAAGATACATTCGAATAAAATTACAAAATACATATCAACTCACTAACATATAGAAAAAAGCTATTTTTGAACAGGCTGAACGATTTTTGGCATTTTCTTTTTCTTTGGATCGGCATTTTGGGTTTGCTCACCAAATTTGACTTGAATATCAGCCAAAACTCTCGCTAAATTCATATTATTATCTCTCCGTGCCGCCATTCTTGCGATCATTGCCCAATTTCTGTGCTTAGGAGGCTGCGAAACCGAAGCAATCGATGCTGAACCATTATTTGTCGATGATGTCTTTTCAACCATAGCGTTTGAAGTTTGCTGCTGTGAAAGTTCATCAAAAACAAATGGATCGTAATCATGCATTGAAGTGAGCACTTCAAGTGCTTGATTACGTGCTTGAGGATTCCAATGATTTTTCATTACGTTTTGGATGCTTTGAAAAACAATCGGGAAAATAAGAGCCGTATTATCCATTATCATTGGAATAATTTTAACATCTGACCAAATACGTAAAGAAGCTTGAACAATTTTTGCGTGCGACGATTTTGCAACTTTGGAGTAAAGACCAAAAACAATAGGGATTGCAGTCTTGAAATCATCTGGCGTTAATTTCCCTGTAACATTGTTAATAAATGTTATGAAAACTTGCTGTTTTGATGGGCAACTTTGTGGCCATGCAGCAACTAATTTTTTAATTATTTTAATTGCATAATTACTATCTGCATCAATAAATAAATCAAATATTTCTGTCATTATTCCACTATAAGTTAATATATGCTGAGCTGAGATTAGCGGAACAATTGCATTATCTAAAAAGCGAGTATAAAGTTCATAATTTTGAGATGAGTTTGGCTCTTTGAGTAAACCTAAGAAAAAATTAAGAATTGGCATTATTGGAAAAGGCGTTATTGATCGATCAACATAGTCTCTAACAATTGCTTCAAAGTGATGAAGAATTTTTGGAATTTGATCAGGATATGCTTTACTATATTCTTTCAAAAAATCAAGAACACAACTTCTTTCAGATATATCAGGAGCTTCAAGTAATGTGTACACTTTTTGCAAGAAATCATAATTTATATGGCTGTCTTTAGGTTTAGCCTTTTGAAACTTTAGGAGAATAGAATAAATATATTGCAAGTGAGGCCAAGTAGACTCTACAATTGGTGGCTCACTATCATAAATTAAATATTTTGGATCAGTTGACGGAATACCTCGAAAAAGATTTACTGATATCATATCGAAAAGTTCTTGTGCAGCTTGGGAATTTGATGCAACAGTGTTTATGTTTTTTTCATCGTTAAACAAATTCTCTATTTCTTGAAGATTCGATGTTTTAGCTCTTTTTGCAGATACATCAACATCAGGGTCTGCAAAATCGCATATGGTAGAGCATAACTTGAATTTTTTTATTAATAAATCAATTTCGTTATTAAGATTTTTGATCGCAGGAAGGCTTGGAAGCACAAGATCTTCATGATGCTTATAATGTATTTGAGGAATTGTTGTGATTGCTGCCATGACTCCAACATCATCAATCGGATCTTCAGATTTTTCATCAGTTAATTGTGTGAGAGGTTTTAATGCTTTAGGCTGATTTATTAAGTACGAAATTTTTGAAAGAGACGTTTGGCTATTACTTCGCTTATAAAGTGTAAAGATTGACGGTCCGTGACCCTTGTAACGGGTCAGCATTCTGTAATATTAAAAAAACAAAAAATGACTTTTTCTATACTAAAAACGAATCAATATTGAATTTGAGCTACATTATATTACATTTATGCGGTATATAAATTATTTTATTAATTTCATTATTTAATTACTAATTCATGTGTTTAAAGTATTTCATATAGAATATAATGAATAAAACATATATAACTTAAGATAAAAATATATATTTTTTTGAAATAATCAAATTTAATATGGTATTATATCTTGATCAATATATATTTCCAAAATAAAATAATAAACATTTATAAATTAGTATAAATTTTTATCTATATTATTATTTTGTTTTTGATCATATAAAACTATATTTTAAGATAAAACATACAAAATGAATTGAAATTAAATTTTCAATTGATTATTTAATAATTGACCTAATTATATTTGCAAGTGATTCAATTTTTTTTTTTTTATATCATAAAAGACGAATATCAACCATAATTTTTATCACAAAAAGTTATTAAAATAATAAACAAAAATACAATTATATCTTTTTGTAAATTCATTCAATTATGATAATAATAATATAATTATTAATAATGCTTTGTAATATAAATATTAATATTGTTTATATTTGATTACATTGAGTATTATTCTTGAAACAAGATTATTCCAAAATATTTTTTGATAAAGCAAACATATATAATCTTTTTATTTATTCAATAATTTAAAAATCACTTATTAGATCAGTATTATAAGTTTCATAGTTATGATTCTATGGGATGAAAAATATTTCATGAAAAAGTTGAAAGAGTTTCTGCATATTTTATTTTTTTTTCTCATTTCTAAATAAAATAACGCATTCCAATTGTTTTTCCCTTGTTAATATTTTTAAAAAATCTATATTTTATGAAGATTAACTAATCTTTTTTTGAAATATTTTGAATAGATAATCATTTATAAATTGAAATTTGTGAGAATAAATAAAATTTTTTATATAAAAAATATAATATAATAATTAATTATAATGAAATAATAAAACATAATTTTATATGATTATTTAATACTGAGACTCTTACACGATTTCAATACTCCCAATTGAGAGTCTCAATTGAGACCATAGCACGATTTCTATATGATCATTGAAAAAAATTCAATTAGATTATCTATAGAAAAAAACAAATTTGAGGAAAAACTCGAAACTCAACAGAAGAAACGAATCAGATTTGGTATGATTTTATTAATGGATGCTTTAATAATCTAAATCCTAAATTATGAGTTTCGCTTATTGTTCATTCTTGGTTGACATGCCTCTATCATAAATATAATCGTATGTACTATTTAAAGAAAAAAAAAATAAGTGAAAATAATAGTATAGTATTTTGGTTTAATTAATTTGCTATATTATAAAAGTTAAATATCAATAGCCTGTGAAAATGTTAACCTTCCATCTTTATCATCATCTTTTGATGCAATTTGGTTACGAACTTCTTCATCACTCATATCACAGCTAGCAAGTCTGTAAAATTGAACTAAATTATCATAATCAAGCGATCCAACATGTTCTTTATCTAGGGCATAAAAAATTTTTTCAAAGAATTTTTGTTCATCTGCAGTTAATGCGACAAGCATATTGCAAAATTCAATATATTCATCAAAACTGATTGTTCCAGATTTATCAAAATCACATAGTAAGAATACACGATCAGCAACAATTGCAGCCTGCTCTGGATCTTGGTCACCAACAAAATGTTGAAGTTCTTCTCGATCTAGCTCTCCATTTCCATCTTTATCAAGCCTATTAAACTCCTGGCGGAGATTTTCGATTTCTTCATTTGAATATTGGCGAGGAGCATATGAAGTATAAGATGCTGTTGGGTCTAAACAAGAACGATAAATATCATCAAAATTGACACCTTGACTATGGCCAGATAGTTTGATTAATGCTCTTGCTTCTTCTGGTGTGATATCGATTTGAACAAGGGCTGCAAATTCAACAAACTCGGGTAAAATTAGATAACCATCATTGTTAGAATCAAGAGCATCGAAAAGCATATGATATGCAGGTAGAGGATTACTTGATTTTAGAGATGAAAGTTTACCAAAAAATTGCTTAAATTCGTCAAAATCAATTGATCCATTGTTATCAGAATCACAAATTCGAAAAGCAAGTGGAACCATTTTTAATGGAAGTGGAAAAACTTTGACAAAGAATTGTGTCAATTCATCTGGCTCTAATTGGCCATTTCCATTTGTGTCAATTATATTAAATAAAGATCTGAATTTTTCAATATCTTCATCCTGCTCAATGGCTTTTGATAATTCACCTTTATAAGAATCACCATAAATTTTTCCGAAAAATTCTATCTTTTGTAGGAAAAGCTGGCGATGACCTGACCAATTTTTGCCAATCATTGTTAATTGGATATATCTGTATGGTTCTTGACATTTAATTGGTTCTGAAACAAAAACATTTTGCTTTCCATTTAACTGGGAACTATTTTCTTGTTTATCTAGTAAAACAAAATTTTTGCCATCATTTGATCCTTCGAGTTTCCAGCTCTTCAAGTGATCAATGTTCTTTGGCTTTGGTCCTGTTCTAACTGAGTATCGAGATATATCGATCTTACGGGATTTAAAATCAAAACGAATATGGTGATCATTTTTTGATCCTGTTATTAAAAAATCATTCCATGTTGGATCTACAATTCCTGGTAATGCATTTTTTATTGATGAGGATGTTGATGAAAGTTTGATAAATGATCTTCTAGCAACATTACCTCCAACAATTTCAGTCATTTTCCCAAAGAGACCACTCAATGGATTGTCTGCATATTCAACTTCAAGAGCTAAGTCACTCATTTTTTTAAAATTCACTTAATATTGAATTTTAAATTTTCCATATTTCTTTTTTACTATTTTAATTTTTATATTATAAATTATAATTATAACTTTATATCAATGTTTATTAATAAAATATATTAATATTTAATCATTATTTTATTTAATGAATGATATTTATCTATTTTAAAAGGGGCCAATTCATTTCAATATTACTCTTAAAAAATCATTGCCAAAAATAAAACTAAAAATGGATTCATTACACTAAAGTTTATTGTTTTTTAATTTTACAAAAAATGAAAGTTTTTTTTTTTTTACATTGAATGTATCTTTTTTTTTAGAATTATTTTACTTTTTTTGCGTCGTTTAATTATTTTATTCGAATTTAAATTGTATTTTTAGTTTATAATAATCAAAATATAAACAAATAATATTTCAATTGTTTGTTTTACAAAAGATAAATACAAATTGATTATCAAACCTTCACATAATAAGATTTGATTTAAAAATATAGATACTCTCTTTTGTATAATATGAAATATCAATTATAATAATAACTTTTTTCAATAAACATGGAGATATAATCATCATAAAAAAATATTTTATAAAATATATTCAATGGAAAAAACGATTTAAATTGAATTTATTTCAAAATAAATTGATGTATATTCGGTTATTATTGTTATATGATCAATACCAAATTTGTCATTCATCCTGAAGTAATTGCATAAATATTGATCATTCTAATGCAGCTCTTCTTCTTCATTCAACTTTTAATATGTTTTATGTTTCTTTATTCAATAAGATTTCGATGATGGTGACTCATTATTCGACTACAAAAAACATGCAGTTGATAAATTACCTTTGAAAAACGCATTATAAAATTTATTTTTAGATGATGAATGCTTTATTGAGATAATTCTTTAGGAGTAAATTCTTTGGACATGGTAAAGGCAGCAATTTTTTGTGATTAGAAAATCATCAAGTAATATTCTTCCTGTTTTGATATTGTTTGAATTGAATTCAATTAATTTTAAAAACTTTTTTTTTTCATTCTTCTCTAAATTAATTTTAAACAGCTTTATTTCTTACTTTTCGTCAAAATTCAAGAGAATGTTGCAACTAATTTTTTTTTACGTAATTTGAATTTTTATCAAGTGTGCTACAATTCAATGCTTTTCATAATTATTCAATATCTTGAATTCAATTTTTGTAATCTTGCTCATTAACCAGTTCTGAGATGAAATCGTGTCTCAATAAGTTCTTGGTAACCATCTGAAATATGAATTGTGAATTCGAATCTTTTTTTTTTTTTTACTGTAGAAAAATTCTTCATGAAATTGCTTTGTATTTTTATAATTAGCAAGTTGATTTCAGCCATTCATTATTCATATTTAAGAGCATCAAATGATTACACATCAATTGCTTTAAAAGTAGATGATTTAATGATAATTTCAAGCTTTTCATAAAGCAATGTTCTAGTTATATCACTCTTGTTTTAAAACATCATTCAAAATAATATTGTTTGGTTTTATATCAAGTGGATGTAATATTTCATTATAATCAAAAGGTTCTTTTCCTTCTTATCAAGTGATTTAATCGTGCAAAGCTCGGGAATAATGCGCACTTTTGGCCTCTTTATATCTACAAGACAGAATCAAGTGAATTTGATAATTGCTGGATGCTGCAATTTTGAAAAAGAAGAAACTTCTTTTTGTTTATATTTTTAGATACCAATTTCATTGTTTTGGATGATGCAGACTTCTTCAAATCCATTGTTTTCATTTTCATTTGCTTTCAAAATGAAAGATTTCCTCGAATGGCAGTCATTCTTGTGAATTAAATGATCAAAACTTCTTAATGAGTTTTTTATAGCATTTTGGAGAAGTTTTGATTATCATATTTTTTCATTAAGTTAATGAGGATTGCAAATTGAATTCTATTAGCCATTATATCGTAGACAATCTAAATGGTAACATAAAAACGCCATTAGACTTTCTAGAAATAGAAAGTATGTAGAAGTTTATATATATATTTATAAACTTCTCATACAAAATATGTAGATCTACATAATTCAATTCAATTGAAGTTTTAGGTATGTAAAAGTCATCCAATTGAACATTTCAAATATCTATGAAGAATGTCATTCTTGTGCAATTATTGCATTTTAAAAGTAATTTTGGAAACAAAGATGAGTTTTTGTGCTTCGCCAAATTTACATTTTTTCATAAGCAATCACACACAAAAGAATAAATATCAATATCTTTACAATATTTTCTATTGAGTTAAATTTCATGAACTAGATGGTTTTTTCTATCAATAACTATAATAATAATTCATTAGGTTTTATAATATGAAATATGTTTAAATCGAATGCTTTGTGGTATTAACTCAACAATAATCAAGATATTATATGAATATAATGTGGAAAATGCAGTAATTCGCTGTTTGAAAGATCATCGTTTTTTTCTAAAGAAATGCATAATGAATATTTGGTATTAATATCAGAAATTTCAAAGAATTAACTTGCAGTATGAAGAAAATAAAAATAAAAAACAATAAATTACCAAAACTGATCACCATCAATTATTTTGGTTCTTTTGGTTGTACTAATTGATCTATATTTAATTGATATACATTTTATACTGATTTATAGAGCTGCTCAATGAAATTGAATATCAAATTTTTCTTGAATAAGACAAAAACAGTTTTTTATTGATAATTGATATTTAATATTATGATATATTTCTTTTAATGGAGAATACTTTTGACTATACTTGTTTTCAATTTTCAAAAAAATATATATTTAGTTTTTTCAATTATTAATATCATTATATTATAAACCAAAAATTATACTATAAGATATATAATACAAGAAAAGAAAATTCGATAAATTATTCGATACTTAAAAATTTCATACATTTAATATACAAAAAAAAATTAACAAACAGAACAACAACCTTCATCTGATGACTCAATTAAATCCAAATCTAGTACTTGTTCCAGAGTATAGTTCATTTTTAAAATCTCATCAATAATTCTAGATTTGTAATCTTCATAATCGGGCTGAGTTCTGAAATTTAGTAAGCAAATTTTGTCAAATATATCATTAAAAGGTGGAATTTTCGAAAGTTGCTGTTTTGCAATTGGTCTCTTTTTATGATTCATTTCTGATTCATCAAGATTTTCCCATAATTCGATATCTGGATCACCTTTTTTGTATAAAAATAAGAGAGAATAAATCCATGATTCCATATCATCACGTCTTGAACAAATATAACCTTTGTGCGATCGGGCACTTTGATATAAAGGAGTCCCAGCAACTTCACCAATACCATCGTCAATATGTCTTCCATTAATTTTGTAATGCATTGATAAACCAAAATCAATTAGGCATATGGATTTATTTTGTCTAATTAAAAAGTTTGCAGGTTTAATATCTCGATGAACAATATCGTGATCATGAAGAGATTTAATGCATTCAAGAGTTTTCAATGAGACGGAATAAATTTTGAGTAAGCGAAGATCTCTTATATCAGGAATTTTAATTTTATCAAGAGAAAAAGAAATATATTCCATTGCAATATAATAAAATGAAGCGCAACAAGCATGATGGACAATTTCTGGAAAAAGAGGCCAATCATCTTTGATTTCATGAAGAATATTTTTTTCATTTTCTAATGATTTTGCTCCTGAGTTTGGAACAACTTTAATTGCATAATATTGATTTTTAGGATTGCCTTCAATGGTGCATTTGTAAACTCTACCATATCCACCTTTTGCAATTAAATCACCAAAAATAAAGTGCGAAATTTGATCACCCTTTCTAATTCTAGACATAAAACTATTATGAACTCTGTATAAAAATAATTATAAAAAGACTTGCCAAATATTTTCTCAAATTCGAATTCATTCTGAAAGTAATAAAAAAAAAATAAACATACAAAATTTTATGAGTAATATCAATTATATTCTGAATTATATGAACGTCATTTTATAAATTCATTTAAATATAATGATTGTAAAAACAGTTATACTTTTTTTAAGCAATTAAATATTAGAAAATTATATTATATATTTTTAATATTCTAATATTTAAAGAAATATTTAAATAATTATTAAGATATTAATGCATTAATATTTCTTTGGTATCAAAATTGTGAAGGAGTTGGTAAAGTTTCCAGAAATTTTTTTTACTCCTCTTTCCTTTAGACGCACCAAGAAGTCAAGGAAAAGCATAAAAAAAACTAGACAACACCTTTGCCATTGTTTTTTTAAGATAAATAATGCATGCAAACTATCAATTCGTTATTTTATTCAAAAAAAAAAAAAATTAGCATATAGAACAACACAAAACATTAATATTATTATTATCCCAACTATATATCATTTCTTCTTGCGTGAATTCACTGAGAGCCTTGTCAATAAGATCGACATACTTTTGATAATGGGGCTCTTCTTCAAATTTTAACTTCATAACATCTTCATATATTTCATAAAAAGGCTCCCAATCTTTAATAAGACCGTTGATGGTTTGCCTCTTTTTTAAAGGAATTGCAGAATTATCAGGAATCATCCATGGCAAAGTTTTATCACGAAGATATAAAAGAGTATAGATCCATGATTCCAAATCATCTTTCCTCGATAAAGTATAGTTGCTATGAGATGCAAGACTTTGAAAATAAAGTGTTCCAACCTCCTTCATTGAACCAAATGGTATATGTCTATCATTTACAACATAATGAGTTGAAAGACCAAAATCTGTTAAACATATTGAATTATCATTATTTCTTAGCAAAAAGTTTGAAGGCTTAATATCACGATGAATTATTCCATATGAATGTAAATCTTGAATACACTGAAGTGTTTTCGATGCTACATACATTATTGTGAAAGCATTAAATTTTTTTTCATTTAAACTTAGCTTTATATCATCAAGCGATGGTCCCAAGTATTCCATTGCTATATAATAAAATGAAGAACATCTAGCAGCATCATAAAAGCGGGGAAAAAGAGGATAGCTCTCTTGTATTTCTTCAAGAATGTTTTTTTCGTTTTCAATTGTTTGCGATTTTTGGTGAGAAACCACTTTCAATGCTGCAAATTTTTTCATTTGTGTGCCTTCAATACTGCATTTGTAAACAGACCCAAAACCGCCTTTTCCGATCCTTTCTACAAATATAAATCGGGAAATTTGGTCTCCAGGTTGAATGTTACACATAAATTTTTAGTTTTACTAACAATTATTTTCAATCACTCAAAAAAACGATGAAATTCAATTTTAATTGAAAAATTCTAGGATTTTTGAATGAATCCCTCAAAAATAATATTTAAAAACTCTTTCGTGACAAATTTTATATTTATAAAACCATGATTATTTATTGAATAAACTCTAAAGCATCAATATTTCGGTAATGATATTTTTGTGAAGAATTTTATGAAAGCGGTTATTAAACAAAAATTGAAAGTATAAGAAAAGCTTTTCAAATGAAAATTAGGCCATCTCAAATTCGTTCCAAATGTAAAAACTCTATTATCTCCTTAACCTTTATTAAAAATATATTTAGCATAGCTCAGGAAGCGTAAATTTTATGTTTTTTTTTTTTGACACAACAATTATTTTTTGATCAAATATAATATAAATATTATTATTATTATTACCATACAAACACAAATTTGAAAAACTATCTATTTGATAAGTAAATTAAATTTTTTTTTTGAAAAATATCAGAATTGATAAAAATCAAATATATTATAAATACTTTTAGTTTGAGAATTTCATTATTAATGTTGTAAGGATTTGAGTTTTATAATAACATTATTTCATTTTTAAACTATAAAAAAAAATCAATGAATTTGTTAAAAAAAAGTATTAATTATATAATAAACCAACCTTCTTCCCTCATTTATTTAAAAGAATATATATGTTATTTCGCTGATAAATTTTACAAAATTTTGATATTTGTCACAAATAATTATTTGTGGAAATTTTGTGACACATGTTAAATGTTATTGCAATTATGATTTATCCATACTATAATAGTAATGCAATAAAATGAAGTATTAGTATAACGTATTCATTTCTAAATTTATTTTTTGTATCAAAAATATCAAAATCATCTCTTAAAGAGATTTGTTTTTAATATTCTGATAATTTAAAAAAAAAACAAAATGCCTACAAATTTTATCATAGATATCAATCATAAGGAGAAAATGTAGAAAAAAAAATAAAGAGGTTTTGTCACTTTTTTGTTCGTTATTTTGCGTTTGTTATTTTAAAATCTTTAATATGGAGATATCAGATGAATGGATGTACGAAGTTAATAAGAAAATTGCAACGCTCACAAAGACTGTTTTTCGGCTTCATGCTGAAACATTAGATCGGAAAGATGAAGTTTCAAAATTAAAAGCGAAATATGAAGACGAACTTTCTGCTGCTACCGCAGCTTCTCAACGTAGTATCGATAGTGCGCAAAAATCAGTTCAAAGTTATCGAGAAAATGTTGATGCAACAGTTAGACGCGCTTATGAATCTGAATTTAATCGAATAAAGAAGCAATTTGATGAAGTTAAAGGAAATCTTGTATCTCAGTCAAAACGAATTATTGATATGTCAAATAATCAACTTAATTCTCTAAAGCAGCAAGTCGACGAACTAAAGAAGAAAGCAGATTCGCAAATAGCTTTATTTCAAAATGCTCAAAACGAAATGCAAAAAATTTCTAACGACACTATTGCAAAAATTGAAGCTAAGCATAAAGCACAACTTGCTTCTCATGTTACTGAAGCTAATAAAAAATATAATGCTCTTGTGATGTCAACTGCTCAAAAAGAAGAAGAATTAAAAAAGAAATTTGAAGATGAAATTAATGATTTGAGAAAATCTCTTGCTGCGGGACAAAAATCTAAGGCAGATGCCTTAGCTTCGAAACAAAAAGAAATTGAATCAAAGCTAGAAGAGCTTGAAAACGAAAAAAATTCATTAATTAAAATGGTTGAAAACTTAAAGGCAGATATGATTAATCAGCAAAACGAAGCTGAAAAATATTTACAAATTCTTCAATTCAGAAAAGCTGAAATGGCAGCTAAGCACGCCAAATCAATTGAAGAGTTAAATCAAAAGCTTGAAGAAAGAAAAAAACAGCATGATGAAGAAATGTTAAGATTAAAAACAGAAATGGAGAAAATCGAAGCTGATCATTTAAAATCAGTTGATGAACTAAACAAAAAAATTCAAGAGGAAAAAGAAAATCATGCTCATCATCTTCTTGAACTCGAAGAATCCAACAAATCAGCAAGTTTAGAAGCAGATCAAAGAAAATCACAATTACTTTCAGAGCACCAAAAGATGCTTGATGAGCTCAACAAGAAGCATCAGCAATTCCTCGATGAAACTGCGAAAAAAGAAAAAGATCTTCGTGAAAAACTAGAAGAAGCGAAAAAGAAACATGAGAGTCAAATTCAGAAATTAAATGCTGAAATTTCTGCTGAGAATCAAAATCATCAAAAACTTATGGATGAAATGAAAATAAATCATCAAGTAGAAATGGAACGTTTAAAGAAAGAGCATGAATTAGAATTACAGAAATTGACAGATGAACTTAACAGCTCTTCTTCTGCTTCATCAGCTACACTTCAGCAATTACTTCAAGAAATTGAAAATATAAAAGAAGAAATAGCTAAGTTAAAACTCAATAGTGAAAATGAAATGAATGAAAGAAAAAAATTAAAAGAAGATACATTAGCTAAGATGAAAAGCGAACATGAAGAAAAATTAAAAAATATTAGAGAAAGTTATGCTGAAAAAAGAAGGTTAATTGAAGAAGAAACTAAGAAAAAAATCGAAAATATGAATAAAGAGCATGACGAAGAATTAAAAATTATTGAGAAAGAGGCCAAAGAAAAATTGGAGAAAGATGCGAATAAATTAAGAGAAGGTCTGGAAAGGCAGAGACAAAAAGATATTGATGAACTAAAAGGATCATGGGAAAAAAAGCTTGATGATATTAAAGCAAAGATTGAAAATCGGCAGAAGGCAAAGAAGGATGCTGAAAATTTTTTAAAGGAAGAAACGGCTAAGAGGCAAAGTCAAATTGATCAAATTAAAAATGAAATTATTGAGATTGATAATCAATGGTCAAATGAAAAGGCTAAAATCAACGAAGAATGGTCGGCTAAATTAGATGCATTAAAAAAGCAACATGCTGAAATTGAAAGGAAAAGTGAAGAAGTAAAGAGGCAAAAAGATGAAGAATATGCTCGATCAGTTGAACAGCTTCGGAGTGAATTAGAAAAAGAAGAAAAAGCAAAAACGAAATTTATTGAAGAACTCGAAAAGCAGATTGAAGAACAAAGAAGAAGAAATGAAGAAGAAACAAACCGTCAAAATGCTGAGATAGTTCAGATTCGCCAAAAAAGAACAGCTATTATCGACGATTTACAAAATCAAATTGACAAACTCAAAGCTGACACAGCAAAACGCCTTGAAGAAATACAAAATGAAAAAGATAAAGAGTTGCATATATTGAATGAACAATTAAATCAAATTAAGGGAAAAGGTGAAGCTGAACTTAATGAATTAAAGAAAAATTATGAAGAGACAAAAAGAAGTCAAGACGAGCAACTTCAAGATCTCAAAAATAAAATACAAAACGAAGAAAATGAAGCAACGCGACGATTGAACGAACTTAAATTGCAAAATGAGGAATCAATAAAAGAGCTCGAGGAATCGCAGAAAAAAGAAATTGAAGATCTAAATAATGAGCTTTCCAAACTAAAAGCTGAAAATGAAAATCAAAAAAAGGCCCACTTAGAGCTTTTAGCAAAGCAACAAAAAGATTATGAAGATAAGATGAATGAAATAAAAGAAAAATTTGAAAAAGAAAGACAGCAAATAAATAAAGAAATGCAAGAAATTGAAAGATCAAAAAGAAAAGAAATTGCGGATCTTGAAGCTGAAGCAAAAGAGTGGGAAGAAAAATATAATAGTAGAGGTGCCAGACCAGAAGATCTCGAAAAAATTAAGAAGCTTGAAGAATTAATTAAAGAAAGAACTGAAGCAATCGAAAAAGTTCAAAAAGAGTTAAAACATTATCAATCAGAATTGTTAAATAAAGAAACAACATATAATAAAGTTTTCAATAATAAACCACAAGTTGGTGTTTTGAATGCTCTCGAACGAAAAGTTAAAAGAGATCAAATGATAGCGCAAGTTGGATCATCAACCAAGCTTCCTCCTCTACCAGATAGCTCTGACTCGTCAAGAAAAAGCACCAGGCCTCCTTCATGAATAATGGTGCTAGTATTATTTTATTTTTATTCAATTTTAAATTGTTTTTTGTTTTTATTAAATAATAGTTTGTATGAAAGTATTGCATTACTTTTATCAAAGATATTTACCCTTTATATATATATTTTTATATATTTAATTAGAATTTTCCACATGAACAATAAAATACAAGTATTTTGTCATTGGCTTTATCGCTATACATATGTATATGAACAAAAAGATTTCATCCTTTTTTATAATGTTCAGAATTTACTTTTTGATAACAATCAATATAAAATAAAAATAATAAAGCAATAAATAAAATATGTGCATGTAAATTAGTATTTTTAAATAATAATATAGCAATATTTTATTATTTCTATATAATTTAATGAGATATATACATATCAGTTTTAGAGTATATTTTAATTTAAAAATTAAATTTATACAGGAAAAAAAAATGTTATTTTAAAAATAAAATGGATATAATGATGTTTTGACTTTTCTAATCTTATAATATTCATTTGCAAAAATATGAATCAATTAAAATATGAGATATTATTAAAATAGGATAATTTTTTTTGTTTTATTTTTATAATTATAATTGTTTTATAATATTAATATTTTAAAACGTGTTATTCATTTTTAAAGAGAGGTTTGTAATGCTTATGGCTTAAGTTTTTAATTTAATTCAATCTTTTTTATCAAATTTTTATGAGCATCAGAAAAAGTTGATGGTAAATATTATCAAAAAAAAATGAAGAGAGAAAAGCTGAAACCAAGGAATTTCAATAATGTTTTGGTATCGAAAAAAACGATTGAATCAAGCAATAAAGGCAATTCAAATCCTGAAGTAACAATATCAAATAAATTTTCATACAACCAAAAAATTAAAGTTAATATTCATCACAGGCTCATAAACTTTCTAATATTTATTTATCCTCTTGTAGTTGCATTTGTTTCTTTACTGCTTTATTTGATGGAGGATCGTTGGTCAGGCTACTTGCCTACAATTTCTGAAACAGGAACTGAATACCCAAATAACGATTTTTTTGCTATTGCAATGGGAATTGGCTCTTTTAGTACTGGATTTGGTTTGTTTCTGAGAGTAGTCTATATTCACCAATGTGTGACAAGTTCAAAACTCATAATTGTTACACTATACATTCTAGCATCTATTGCTTCTACAGGAATAGTAGGTCTTGGTTTTTTTTCAATCAATGAAGATCATAAGCATCATTTTATATTTGCGTCAGTTGGTTTTGTTTCTATTCTTATTTTTGAATTTGTTGAAATAATATCACAGAAATATGTTGCTCTTTTAATGAAAAAGAAAAGAATTTTATCTTTGACTCTTGCGGTAATAGGTTTAATTTTATTTGGCGGAATAGATTTTATTTTAACTGATAGAAATATCATAACCATTAATGCATGTGGTGAGTATATTATGCTATACTTCATGATGTATATAATATATACATATTATTACGAGTTGAATTCTGTTAACATTGATATTGTTTTCCTATAATAAATAAAAAATAATATTTTTTCTTTATATATTATATAAAAAAAAAATATCTATTAATAGCTTTTGCCACACTGCTCTTCGAATTATAATAAGATTCAATTTATTATGATTTTTGATTACCATATTGATAGCATTTTAATGATAATCTCATTTTAATTAGTATTAAAAAAAGAGATGTATTATGATGCATTTATTTTTTCAAAGCAATATTAATGTTTTTAAAGGTAGCAAGTGGACATCACATAACTTTTTGATCATATCTACTATAATAAATTTGTTTTTGCTGAATAAGATATTATTAAAGATTCATCAAATAAATAAATAAAAAAATAAATAAAAATACGAAATTTGAGTTTTAATATTCTGAACATTATTAATTAAGGTTGCATTTAACTCCAAAGTATTTTTTCAAAGATAACAGTATCAAAAAAATTGATTCTAGTATAAGGTAGAACCTTTTTACTCCAATTTTGTAATCGTATTTTTTTAATTCGTCAGGAGGTTTTATTTTAGAAAAATCAACTGAGAAAAATGCAAAAAAGAAAAGAAGCAAAAAGAAAAGTAAAATATAATCAACAAAATCCAATTCATAAAGAAATTTTGAATGTATTTGAGTTTTTCCTTGAGTTTTCGGAGTTTGTCTTCTTGATGGATGCTTTGAACTATGCTTAGTGACTGGTGTAGGACTTCTTGAAGAGCGACGAGAGTAATCACTTGGGGTTGGCGATCTTGAACTCATATAGAACTAAATGGCGGGGAAACGATTAAAATATATTCAAAAAGCAATTTGATTTCAAATGTTCACATGTGAATGATCAACTTTTTGAATAATATTTCATCCCAAAAATTGATTGTTTCATGTCAAATATTTTTGTTTTTATTCTCGCAAATGAACATTTATGCTAATAAATTTGCTTTTTCTTCTCGCAGCAGAATGTTTTAAAGATATAGTTTTTATGAATAATTTAAATTTCTTCTCTCGGCAGAATGTTTTAAAATTTCATTTATTAAGAATAAAAATATCTATTTTAATTTTAAATTAATTGATTAATTTATTTTTTTTTAAAGTTATATCTTGTTGATTATAATCAAAAACAAAATATAAAAAGAAAAAATTATTTTTTCTATACCAAAAATTTTGAATATAGCAATTGAATCATGCTAAAAAAATTCGTTTTGAAAAAGTTAGAAAAAATCATTTATTCGATTATAATTATTTTGAAAATTTATTAGTATATGATTTATTTTAAAATATTATTTACTTTTATATGTATGTATTTAATATTATAATAAATATATATTATGTTTATTTCTATTTAAATCGCTATATTTATAATTATTATTAAAACTTAGTTTTTTTTGAAATTTTCAAAATTCAAATAAATATAAAATACTATATATTTTGATTATCTTTGCTTTTTAAATTTACATTAAAATATCACATTTATATATATTTTTAATATATATTCCTATTAAGAAATAATAATATTAATATAGATAAATTAAATTTTAAATTAAGATATTGCTTTTTCTAAAAAACGCAAAATTTCAATAAGGGAAAATATAGGAAATATAATTGAAATTTTGCGATTATTATATAAATATAATTGAATTTTAATGAAACTTTTTGAAGTGGAAACTTTTTTCTCTTTTCAATTTGTCATGAAATAAGTTTATCATTCAATTTTGAATGGTTTACATAGACAAGTCTTGTCTAATTCGTAATATTGGTAAATACACTTATTTTTATTTAATAATTACAAAACAATGTAATATATAATACTTTTAAGCAATTTTCTTTCATATTTTTAACACCCACTTTTTGAGTATGAGACAAAAGAGATGAGGGTCAACTAATTGAATGGGTTATTTTTTCTCATTGTTTGCCTTTTTTTGCGTTATGTAATTAATAAATTCTAAATTTTATTTTATTTATAAATAATATAAAAATAATAATATATAAATATTACTTTTATGATTTGATTAAGGGCAATTGATGAAAATTGGAGAATATAAATTTCAAATAATTCAAGATAGATCAAATGATGATTTGAAAGTATCCGCTAATATAATTAGAATAAACCATACGAGATTCAATATTTTTACAAAATGGCTGAGATATAATCAGTTTTTTGAAAAAATTACTGATGCTATTAAATCAAACATTACCCCAAATTCAACACACCAAATCATTCGAAAACAATATATTAGATATATATGCGTATAATAAATCTATTTATTAGACTAAATCACAAATCCCAACTACCAAATTTTATTAGAGTCATAATAAATTACACTCGATAATTAGTATTATACATTCTCGCAAGCAAATATATAAATTGATTTAAAATACCGTATGAGTTATTATTTTTTATATCTATATATATATGATTAAATATGCAAGAATATTTAAAAAATATTAATATTCAATCAAGAAAAATTTGTAAAATTATACAACTTAAATTTGAAAAGAAAAAATTGAGAGAAAAAATATTTGAATACTCATTCAAATTAGATTTTTATTGAATAAAACATTTTTATCTCAATAATATAAATAAATTATAGAGATATTTTAGATAGAAAAACTATTATATATTATATTAAATATTATATGTACTTATGAAAAATCCAAACCAATTATACTATGAGTTTTTGTGTTAAAAATAAGTTGAATCTCCTCTGACAAAAGTTGATTTCATTATTGTACCTTAGAGACAAATGAAAATTCTATATTATATGGAATTATAAATTATAATTTAAAAATATAATCAACCTCATATTATGAATTCAAATTTTTCTGATTAAAAAAAAAAAATCAGAAATTCTCTTTCAAAATTTTGTTTAGCTTTCACAATTAGTATGAGGCCGATAAATATAAAATATGAGGCTTGTCCAATGATGGTAATAACAAATAATTGAACTTAAATATTTTTTAACTAATTATTTGGATGATATAATTATTTAATCGTCTTTTTAGCGGCATATGTGATTTGAATTTTATTTCCTATTTGAATTATATTATTTCAAAAACCAAAAAAAATTAATTTTATATTAAATTCAATTTTGTGATTTTCATATGAAAAAGTTAAACTTTAACATTTGTGGGGAAACTTATACTTTCTCAAAATTGGCTCCTGAATTTTTGATGAAATTAATATTTTTAATAAATAAAATCATTATATATCATAATATATTAATAACTAAGCATTTTCAACCTACAATATAAAGATAAATGAATTTAAAAATTATTTTTAAAAAAATTCAATAGAAAAGTGAATATTTTATTTTACATTCGTTGTTATTATATTTATAATAAAATATATTAGCTATATTTAATATTTATATTCAGATATCTATTTTGTGTTTGAAAATATTTCCAAATATCTAATTTTTTTATTTACATTTCACATGGTTTTTTTAATAGAAAATCTAAAAGATAATTATGTGGTGTGAAATGAATAATTGAATATAATATCATAATGTATCTCATGATTTTTATTATAAATTTCTAATATTTTTATTATAATAATTATCCAATATTAGATTGTAATTATGTGCAAATTCATTTTTTATAACATATGAAATCTACCAAGTTATATATCAAATAATTTTTCCAAGTCGATTTTCTAAAAATTATAGGTTCCAATTCTAGCAGTATCGGACTATATTAATTTATGAAGTATGCATATTTGATAGCCTGAAATTTGTAGAAAAAGCTAGTGCCAATCTTATCACAATTCAATTTAAAATTTTGTAATTATTTTCTTAATTTTGTTTGTTTTTATACAGCTAATATATTTTATTTCACGTATAAAACAAATATATTGATCTAATTTAAACTCTATAAATTTTATTGTTGAAGAAAGGAGAAAAATATTATTCCAAACTCTTAAAAATAAATGAAAATATTATTTTTATATAATTAAGATATTGCACAATAATATATATGAATATTGTTCACCCAAAATTAATATTTATTGAAATATCATAAAAATTATTTTTTTCAAAATACGTTATTTTGAGTTTCCCCACACATCTATAACTTTATATTTTCACAAATGTCAAAAATTTAGATAAAATAAGTGAAGAGTTATTCACAATTTTCTCATTTATGAATTTTATTTGAAAAAAGTATTTCTAAAACTAGGTAGTTCAAAACTATTTTGTTTTCAACAAGTAAAGAGATTAATCTTTTATTTGAGGTGCATAAAACATTTCAAAAAAATATTAATATAAATAGAAAGTATAAATTACTTTACTATAATTAGTAAATCGCTGAAGATAATATAAGTTTTTAAATAAAATGATAATAATTTATGATTAAAAAAAATTTAAATAAATAAATAAAGAAGCAAGGTCCGTTTCGTCATATTTATTATATATAAAAATGAAAATTAAAACTCATACATTGGCCAAAGAGAGTCGAATAAAATTGAGCTATTTTGATCGCTAAAAGTAAAAAATTCAATATTTAATGGGAGTGATTCTTCAATTCCAATTGAGATATCATCCACATTATTTTGAACTGGAAATGATTTTGGATATGCATTTTCAGTCAAATTGTTAGAATTATATTGATTTGGAGAATTTCTTTTAATACTAAGGTCATTTATATTTTCATTGAATGGTCCTTGGGAAACATTGTTCATTAAGCAAACTTGAACTTTAGGTAGTTGGGAAATTAAATGTGGACTTTGATTTTGTATTGGATTTGGTTGAATTGCTGACAAAGAAACTTCTGGGATTGGGCTAGGTGAGGGAGATTGTGTTGGAGATGACTCGTATGACAATTGTGGTGAAGAATTTATATTTCCAAACGTCTGTGAAGTTGATGATAATTGCTGGTTTTGGAAGCCGTAATGATGAGAATCTGTATTGGATGTGCTATCATTAGATGACAGAGAGTTAGATTTATGATGGTCAGATATAGAACGTGAATTTGGTTCTGGGAAATCAAAGTTGGTTTCTTTTTTACTATCTTTTTGCAATTGTAAATAATGATATCTACATTGAACATCACTTCTATTTCCGAGTTCTGAAGCAACCTTAATCCAACTTTTATCACCATATATTTCTATAAGTTCCAGCAACTTTTTTTCTTCTTCTTTTGACCAGTGCTGCCTAGAAATGCGAGGATCAAGTCCTCTGAACCATCTTTGAGAGCATTGGCTTCGCGTTCTATTGTTTCCAACAAATGATGCTACAAGAGACCAATTATCAGAGCCATATTTATGAAGCCCCGCAATTAATCTGGTGTCTTCCATTTTGCTCCATTGCTGGGTCTTCTTTCTTAATCCCGAATCGTCGTTTACTTCTTTTGTTGGTAAGGGTTCATTTGGAACCTTAAGAATCTCGTGAATTCTTTCTACAGGTGCTGTACTTCCTGTTTTTTCTTTAAGATATTGTGAACATGTCTGAAAATCAATCTTCTCAGTGATAAATTGAGAAAACATGTCACGGATGGTATTCTTTTCTTCATCTGAAAGGCGTGCTGAAATTTCTTGTGTGTACATCATTGCGATGTCGAGGAGTGGATCTTGATTGTTTTTCATTCGAATATTTGAGCTAAAAAAAAATCAAATATATAAAATATATAATTGAAAGCATTCAAATGTTTAAAACAAAAAATAAATATCCCTTTCAAAAATTATCACAATTTTGGAGTTTTTAATATGCTCATTCAAAAATGATTGTAAATATTAATATTGGTATTCAAAAATTCTGAAGTTTGAAATATTTGTATATTTTGTGAAGTAAACAGACAAGATATCATTTTAATTATATCTTATAAAAAAATGTATAACCACTATTTTATATATATATATTAATAAACATAATTAGTAAATACGTATGAATTTCCTATATATAACGAAATATAGTCCAATATAGAAAAATTATAATTCCTCAATTATTTTGGACCGTTTATTTTGAGGAAAATCTTGATGCTCAGAATCAATAATATAAATGTCTTTTATAGTTTTATTAATGTTTCATCCTTTTATTTATAAAAAACAATATTTTTTTTTGATATCCATCAAATATAAAACGGAATTTTCAATAAAAATAGGCAATCTGTGGACCAATATGATAGAAAAACTATGTTATTATATATAATATCATATAAAAATAAACGAAAAAGTGAAAAAAATTAAATAGTTTTGGTAAAATTTTAGAACTACCATTTTAGCTTTTTATTTACAACAAAATGAAAAGCATTGATAATGTTTTTTTGGTTATTTAAAAGCATTGAATCAATTTTGATTTGAGATGAGTTTAATACGTTTAATCTTTTTATGAACGTTCAATTCATTGATTTTCAATTTTGAAAAAAACTATAATTGAATTTTATAAACTCAAAAAAGTAAATAAAAATTAAAAAATAATAAATTTATGATGTAAGAAATTAGTTTACATCATTACATTCATTTCACTTTGCAACTTTTTCAATTATTTATAAAGTCTTTTTATTAAATTTTGAATAACTTTTTATTTTTAGTTCTATTTGGGTCTTAATATTGCATATAAATAATATTTCTTTAAAAAATTAATTTTTAGAAATAATTTCAGAATTACATAAAATAAATTTTTTTTGATAGTCATCCAATTTTATATTTGAATTTGTTTCAATTTTTTGAATTTATAAAATGAAAATAATTATAAATTGTGTGATTTTTATTTGGTCTAAATTTATACATTCAAACTTGTAATTAGACATGTTCAAAATTCACTTTTCCATTGGAAAAGCTCGACTTTTTCTGAAAAACTAGTGTGGGTTTAACAAGTCTACTTGTAATGTTATGATTTGAGTTTTAACTTTTAACTATCAATATTTTTTAAGAATCGATATTAATATATGCATATTATCATTATCCTAATAATAAACTTATGTTGTAGAAATTTGAAATTTTTATACAAACTTGTATTACAAGTCATAATAAAAGTTATCCCATTTAAGAATAACTTCAGGAAATATAATATGAATGAAAAAATAATTTTTTTTGGGAAATTGTAATCAAAATTAGTGATTATTTAATTATTATTGTTTTTCGTTAACCTTTCTTCTGAAGCAGTGGAAAAATAAATAAATTAAAGGCTTGATTAATGATCAAATAATCTACAGATCAAAAGTAGCGAATATGCCAAAAAAATTCTTTTTACTAACTTCTTTTGATAAAAACGATAAACTTATAAAGTATATTCGATTGATTATAAAAAATTGACTGTTTGCTGAAAGCTCAAAATAATTTACAAGTTATGATTAAATTTTCCAAATAATAAAACACCTGTAAAGACCAATATAGAATACACATATACATACATAAATGTCGTTATTTTTGTTTTGATCAAAAATTATGCTCTTCGTTGCTGCAGAATTAATTCAATAATTCCTCGGTATTGTTTTGGAACAAAATAAACCCATATTTTCTTGCTTCGTATATGAAATCCAATTGCTATGTATTTTTGTTCATATCCGGGAATTGCTTGAATTCCAAAACTCAAAATTTCGTGATAAAAAAGTCTATGGGTATTGTTTTCAGAATTTATAACTAGATCATCGCTCCTAAATGATAAAGTTGCAATATCGCCAACATTATCACGAATAACGAATGGTTCGTTTGGTAAAGTTTCCATTTGAAAGTTACCTCCATCCATTGCATTTTCAGGGACACCTTTTCTAATAACATCTGAGTGAGGTGGAGCTGTAAGATATTCATCTCTTAGGATTCTTGGTGATCGCATTGAAAAATCAATGATTGGTGTAGGAGTGGGGTTTGATGGTGGTTCAGGTGCCGTTACAGAACCTACTAGTAATATTTTAGAATTATTTGTGATGTTATATGCGCTTAAAAGAGATGCTGGATCAGACAAATTTTTTCCTTTAAAAATCAACTTTTGATTGCCAGTGGGAATTCCTATTAATGATGCAATCTTTTCCATTAATGTTGCCACAGTTGAATCATCAGGAAGTTCAACTTGATGTGAAGTGCTTTTATAATGCACGGAAATTTTCATTTTTCAAATAGTTTTAAACGGTCGTCAATATCGAAACTGCGCCAAATGAAAAATTTTATGGTATAATAAAAACATTTTTTTCATAATATTAATGATGGAAAATGTGCAATATTAAATTGAAAATTATGCAAATGGTTATTTAAATTTTTATATTTATAGATAATTTGCAATATTCTTTTTATAATGGTGAAATAAAAATATTTTTAATATCATGAATCATTAGAACTTAAATGAAATTCAATCAAATATATTTTTTTGCATATCTTGTTAAATAATTTAAAAAAATTAGATTTACTGCCAAAAAAATAATAATTATGAAGATTAAAATTATTTTTTATGCTTAAAAAAGAATAATTCTAAATAATATAGATTCCTAAATATTAGACTTGTTATTCTCCGATTCTCGAGATCGATAATTGATTGACTTTTTGATATCGATACATAAATATATACAGATTCTCGAGATCGATTTCAGAGATCGAGAATTTTTTTTCTCAGCTTTTGATATCAGAATTTTCAATTAAACTTTTTGATAAATATATGATCGTAATTCATTCTCAAATATTTCATAAAAAAGAATGTATTTTTTTGATTTTAATCTTAAAATAAACATCAATACATTCTATTATTTATTTTTAGATATAATAAAATCACAAATACCAATTATAAAAAAAGATAAGTCTGCTTGAGATCTCGAGATCTCGGTAATTGATATCAGGTTTACAATTATTTTCATATCACATTTCATATCTGATATCTTGAAATTCGATAATCTCGATATCAGATTTGTAAACTGATAATCGAGTATCAGATGTAAAAAAATGACGTTTTTGATATCGATTCTCAAAATAAAAAGTCTACTAAATATCAAATAAATTCAAAAAAATTCTATATAATAAAAAGTTTAACTTTTTAAGTTTACTAATAAAATTACGAAATTAATAATTAAATGCGCTCAACCACTGTAAATCTAAACAACAATTATCCGCCTGCAACCCAAGAAATCATTCTTCAACTATTTCAAAAAATTCGAAGTACAAATAATGAGGAAATACATGAAGCTTCAAGACAGCTTGTTTTTTATCAAGAAAATTTTCCTGGAGAACTTCTTGAAATTACTTCCAAATTTCTATTAAATGATGAACTTGAAAATTTTGTTTTTCAAATTTCCTCAATTTGTATTAACAATATTCTTTCACCAACACTTTATGTTAGGTCGATATCCAATAATATTGCATTTTGGAGGAACCTAGACAAAAATGTTCAAAGCACTATTATGCAAGGTACATTTCGTGGACTAATGTTTCCAGATTCAACTGTTCGAAACTTATGTGCAAAATCTGTTTCGTTGATAGCAAGGCTTGAATTGCCACTTTCTGATAGCATAGATATATTTGATAAAATATTTCAAATTATTATTGATGACAAATATGGTGATTGGTCAAAACTCGGTGGAATTCAAGCAATAACAGAATTGCTAACAATACACACTGATAAAAATCCTGTAATACCGAAGAATGCTAATCTTGGTGTAATTGGATCTACAATTTTTCAGATCACAATCTCAGTTTTGCAAAATCAACAAGCTTCGAATGATTTTAAAAAGATGGCTGCAGAATGCCTGACTGTTTCCATACCTTACTTTGCCGAGAGTATCGAAGATCAGCTTGAGACACTTCTTAAAGTTATTATATCGAATTTGCAAATTGGAATGCCTGCTTACAAATTATTACGTAAATTTTGTAAGTTTTTCTATAATAAATTAGTTCCAGATCCAATAAAATTGATTTTTGATGCTTTATCAACAGATATATCATCAAATGATACCGATCGATTATTTTTAATTGTTGACTTCTGGTATAGATTTTCCAAATTTGAATTTAAAAAGTTAAATGGTACTATTCCCGGAGAAGTTTTTTACAACATTTCAAACCAATTATCTTCTTTGCTTTGCCAACCTTTTTTACAAATTTTGCCAACAACAATTAATGAATATGATATAAAAATTTCTGAAATGTTTAATACAGATGAACTTTCTGATTTAATTGTTCGCTGTATCGGGCAATTTGCAAAAATTCCGCAAAATCAAGAAATAGTTGCTAATTTTATTATGAGTTTTTTTCAGCAATTTCGTTTAGATGATAATGCTCTCATTCGTTATTCTTCTGTCCTTTCCATGTTTTCCATTGTTTCCATCGAAAATCCTCAAATAACAAATTTCTTGATTTCAAGTATCCAAACGCTTAGTGAAATGATTTCAACTGATAAATCTATCATTGTTCGGTGTATTTCAATTATTATATTTGGTAAGATTGTAGTTCATCAGCAAAAGTATATGACAGATGATATTTTTCCAAAAACTATTGAATTATCAGCACAACTTCTTGTAAATAACGATATTCACATATCATCAGCAGCATGCTCGATGCTATCTACGATTTTTAAACATTCTAATCCTGCTTTTATTTTACAAATATTTGATACAATATGTCCGTTAATTGTTCAATTATTAGACCGTTCTGATATATTTGATGATCAATTCTTTATACCCATCAATCAAGCCATTACTTCTCTGTTTAATGCTGCTCCAGACTCAACTCTTGCTTATTTAAATTCCTATATAAATGTATACAATAATGTTGGTCCCAAACTCGAAAATGCAATTAAAGCAACATTTCCAAATCAAGATTGTCAACAAAAAATTATTATAGCTTATTGTTCAATTATTAGACTTAATTGCTTAAAAATCAAATCAATCCCTGCAAATGCAAGCGAAATATATTTCAATATTATGTCTAATATTTTTGATATTCTTATTTATTTGATTAATTCATTTACTGATTCACTTCAAAGCGAAGCTCTCTATTCTATTGCTGCTATGATTGTGGTAGATCCTGCTGAACTTATTAAAGTCAGAATCAATGAAATTGCACCAATCATTGTTAATATTTATACTTCGTCAGATTCTCCTGAATTAATCAAAGTCGCTGGGAACATTTTGCGAGATCTCATTTTTTTATACCCTTCATATTTCTCTCAAGAGCTTGCGGTTCATCTTTTTAATGTCACAATGAAAATTTTCAAAACAATTTTATATGTTCCTGTTCAAGTTTGGATTTTCAGCATCATTGGCGAAATTCTACCAATTATAAACGATCCTGAACATATTTATACTACTGATGTATTAGATGGCTTACTCTACTTGAAAAATTTGGTGATTCCAAAAAATTACAGAGAATCGAATCTTATCAAATTGCAATCAATGTTATATACTTCAATGAAATTGATCTCAAATTTTAATAATTTTGATCCTTCTTTTTACCTGAGTAAAAGAGGAATACTTTTTGCAGCTGCACTGGAAATAGCCAAAAATAGATATGATGATATTCCTTTGTTACAATATTATTTGCGCTTCATTGAACAAATAGTTGATCTCCCAAATAATTACTTCGGTCCATTTGCTAACTATATTAGAAGGGAAGATATCTTGAACTCATTAAAACTGAATCCTCCTTTAACAAATAAAGGAAAGATCTTGTTAGTCAAGATTATGAAAAGAACCAAATAAACTTGTTATATATATATAAATGTTATTATTTATATTAGATTTTGGTATTTTTTTTCAATTAATGATTGTGAACTTAACTAACAGTTTCAATATTTCTTAAAATTCAAATAAAACTGATGTTTAATGGTCTTTTCTTATTATCATATTGGGTGAATCAACTAAAAATTGATCATTTGCAAGATCCAAACAAATTGATTTGATTTGTATAAAAAAAAAAAAATGTAATAGAGCATCTTGTTTGATAATAGTAATAATCTTTAAAGATAAATAAAGAAGAGGAAATACTGAAAGGTTGATTTATTATAAATTACATTTAAAATGATATATTGTTCTTATCATGATAGTCTATGTATGTGGTGATTATTTAATGCATCTAAATCAGTAATATCTCAAAATTAAGGAATAAATTATTGTCCTTTGAGTTTTTTTTTTTTTTTTTTTTTGCTTTTTTTTGTCTGGGTGTGGGTGCGTGTTGATTCTATGATATTCAAATCTTATTCGTCATTATCGGAATCATCATTTGGATCTTGAGTTGGTATCTCTGGTTCATTCTCAGGAAAGATTCCTTTTGCATGTAGATCATTTATTACAAGTTTATGATATTTGTAAGCGACTTCATTCATAATAACAGATGACTGCATCATTTCCATACTTAATTTTTCTCCAGTCATTGGGTGAACAGGTGAATTTGAAGCTTTGATCCATCTTTTGATGCATTTGGAGCAAAAGAAGAATCCGAGGCTTTCTTTTGTATCTTGAAGTAAATCTTGACAAATTGGGCATTCAAGAGGCTTTGGAACATTAAAATCTAAAGGAAGAGGAGGCAATTTTTTGTGGCATTTTGAAGTAACAAATTGAACCGCAGATTCAAAAAAGGTTTCAATTGTTTCTGAGAACCCAAGGGATTCAACATGGTGAAGAAAGATAGCGAAAGGATAAGCAATAATATTTCCTATTATTTCTGAAGGAACTCTAGGTACATATTTATTAATGAATTTGACAATCATATTTATTGAATAAGCAGTTCCAGCAACCAGCATTGTGTTTGAAAGAATTGTAAATAAATTGAGCTTAAATTGATTATTTTGATTATTTTCGCCATTTGGAGTGCGTTGCCGCGAATTATAAAATTGCACATCGGACTTCATAGAAAGCTGGGTGCCGACAACATGAGCAAGAGAGTATAAAAGATTAACTGAATGATGTAAGTATCTATTTGGAACGCCAAGCTGCAAAAGAACGCTTTCAACACTGCTTGTAATTGAAAATGTGTTGAGAAAGAGTGATGTAATAGTTCTAACCTTTGTGAGGTGAGAACCATCGTTGGTAGCAAATGTCGGAATGATTGGGAAGAATATTAGATCAATTGTATCAGTAACATGGCGATATCCATAAGTATTTGAAACAATAGATTGAAGATCAAGAATTGAGAGAAACGACAATTGATCAAGTTCTATTATTTTTCCTCTATTTTTTCGTGTTTTTTGTTTGTAATATTCACCAATGTCAGTCGCTAAATTTGCAAGTTCATCTGTTGTTTTAGCTAGGTAAAGACGTGAATATAGCTTAAGCATTTAAAAACTGTGCCAATAACGAAAATAATCTTTGAAAAATTTTTTCTTTCAATTTTTTTTTACAAAATATTGATATATATTGACTATTTTTAATCGAATAAAAAAACAATTCATATTGTATATTTTATTATTTAACATATTAATATTTTAAATTAATATTAAGAACAAATTTATACTTAAAATGATTATTTTAAGATATTGTTTGTCAAACTTCATATTTGATTGTCATAGGAATGAATTCGAACTCAAATGATACAATTTGTTCGATGAATTCATCAAGTTTTAAATTTCTTTTTTAAAAAGGTATAAATATGAATACTATATTAGCTGGCATAAGTGATATTTATTAAAACTATTGTAATCATATAGTTCAAACGTCATCCTAAAAAATAAAATAATTATTTTAATCATTATTTTTCATCAAGTTCAAAAAATCACAAATAAAATTGATTCATATACCTTTATTTTTTCCAAACAAATACATTATTATTCTTTTTCTTTTCTAGCCAATTCAATCATTTCATTTAATTTATTTATATATTGACTTATTTTTCCATATTTTCTAAACATTTCCATTAAATCATCGAAATTTGGTTTATCATATTTTTTCATACTATATTTCACCAAGAAAAGCAGAGAAAAGTAATGTCCGCCCAAAAAGCAATCAAATGCTAATTTGGTCAATTCTTTTTTACCAATATTTTGAAAATGAGGGGCCAAATATTCAGCACAAGAAACATATCCTGAGTTTAAAGCCAAATTAAAAGCATTATCGTTAAAAATCGGATGATTGTAAGTAATATCAATATTAGGATGATTGCAAAGATCTTCAATTATCTTCATATCAGACATCAACGCACACGCCAGACAAAGAGGAGTGTAATCTGTGAGTATCAGAGTGTTGGCATCAAGCTTCGGATTCTTCAATAATTCAGAAACTAAAATTGAATTGCTGAAGCCAATCGCACCACTCAAAACGGTCGCCGAATCAGGCGAGCCGTAGTTCACATCGATGCCTGGATACTTCATGAGCTCGACCGTGAAGTACGGATAGTTGCAGTTGATGCTGGCTAGGATAATTTCATAGATGTGCCGCTTCACAAAGCGGTTGTGGCTCCTGAGAAACGGGAGAAGAACCTTCTTGAAGAACCGAAAATTGAACGAATAAAAAGTCTCATCAATGATCTCAATGATCTCCGCTTTGTGCGGATTCTCGCTCGCATCATCAAGATTAATATCATCCTGATTTTGAATATCAGGATCATTAGAATTTTCAATTTGATTTGAATTTTCAATTTGATTTGAATTTTCAATTTGATTTAAATTTTCAATTTGATTTGAATTTTCAATTTGATTTAAATTTTCAATTTGATTTGAATTTTCAATTTGATTTAAATTTTCAATTTGATTTGAATTTTCAATTTGATTTGAATTTTCAATTTGATTTAAATTTTCTATTTGATTTGAATTTTCAATTTGATTTAAATTTTCAATTTGATTTGAATTTTCAATTTGATTTGAATTTTCAATTTGATTTGAATTTTCAATTTGATTTGAATTTTCTATTTGATTTGAATTTTCAATTTGATTTGAATTTTCAATTTGATTTGAATTTTCTATTTGATTTGAATTTTCAATTTGATTTGAATTTTCAATTTGATTTGAATTTTCAATTTGATTTGAATTTTCTATTTGATTTGAATTTTCAATTTGATTTGAATTTTCTATTTGATTTGAATTTTCTATTTGATTTGAATTTTCAATTTGATTTGAATTTTCAATTTGATTTGAATTTTCTATTTGATTAGAATTTTCAATTTGATTAGAATTTTCAATTTGATTTGAATTTTCTTGTTGGCTTTCTTCGTAGTCGAATAGGAAGCTGTAGTCGTAGTTTTCGAGTATGTAGTTGCTCACGTTGTAATTCCAAAAGAAAATTGACTCTTTGAGCGCCGCCTTTTTGAATATCTCTGGCTCCTTCGACTCCACGATGTGGATTATGTCGTAGTTCTGCCTGCAGACTGACGATATCGCGAGTTCCTCGTTTATCGCCGCGTCATTCAAAATCAAGAAGTTGAAGATGTTCACTGCGTTGAATTCAGCTGCGTACGAGATGAGGTGGTACTTGTACTCTGTTCTCTGGAAGTACTCGATGAGTGACTCCGATATTTTTGAATTGACAGAAATATTTGACTGAGAAAGAATCCTCTGAAAAGTTGAGATGTCATCAAGTTTGATAGCTAACCGTAACGGATTCGTTTCAATTTCTTTGTAAACTGGATTGAAAAAGTCGCCAGATTCGCGAATCCATTTGAAATGCTTCATTCGCAACCCTTTGAATTTTTCTATCTTTTCCTCTGAAAAAGTGGAAGGGTCTGAAAAAGTGGAAAATTTATGCTTAATTTCATGCTCAAAATAAACGGGCGCTTTCTCCAGAATTTCAGGCAGAAAATACTCGGCGATAAATGAAGTCTCACACAAAACTGAGGCCTGTAAAATTGTCTGGATGTTGATCAGTCCTTCCTCGTAAAACCACCGTTTTAGATACAAAATTCCACCTAAAATTGACCAGAAAAATGCAGACTCGTTTGTGAGGATTTTCTTGATTTTTTCAATGATCCTTTCAAATAATTTGATAGTGATTCGGCCCATATAAACATGATTCCGTGCAAAATTTCCAATTAATTGGCATATCATAAAGAGATTATCTCGATCTGTTAGATAATTAGGTGGAAGTAGTTCAAATACTTTATCAACGTCTGCATCTGTTGAATTTGTGGTTAAGTTGCATAATAGTTTTTGAAATTTGGCACACAAATTGATCTTTGCTTCATCTTTAAATAAATTTTTCATTGGATATGGCTATAAAAAACGGTTGCCATTCAATTTTAAATTATAAAAAAACTCAATTATCTTATTTAATTTAAAATTATAATGATATATTTTGCAGGTTAACTAATTATTAAAATTATGTTTTATAAATAATAATGTTTTCAATCTAAAAAAAATATTAAAAAGTCAATCATATAAATCAAAAAAAAGAAAAGAAAAGATAATAAATGAAAGCAAACAAATTTAAAAATGAAGAGAAAGAATGCAAAATGAAGAGAAAGAATGCAAAGTGAAGAGAAAGAATGCAAAGTGAAGAGAAAGAATGCAAAAAAAAAAAAAAAAAATATTTCTGCACTGACATCTGGCAATCAAAAGTTCCAAAGAGCAGAATGGAATTTCATATTTGAGTAAAAAATAAATAAAAAAAAGATAAAATAATTAAAAGTCCTTTTTTTTTTTAACATGAAGAATCAATCAAACAAGAAATAATATACAACAGATAAAGCATCATGAAGATGATGGAGGCTGAATTTGCTGTGGCGTGTCTTCAACGTTGATGATCTTTTTCACGTTTAGAGGCAGCCCGTCGACTCTCCATCGCCTGAACTTCCTCAGTATCACCTTGCAGTCCTCCTTGAGCTTCGGCAGCACGACGCACATCAGTTTGCCAGACTCTGACGCAGACTCAAAGATGTCTATGTCTGCATCCTTGTCCATCAGGATGTTCGTGCGGATCTTCTTCTCGCTGGCGAGCTCGTCTGGCAGCGGGTCGATGATGATCGAGATTGGCGAGTGAACAGCAGCACCGCCACCAGCGCCAACAACAACGCCGCTGCTAAGTGCGTCCTCGCGGCTCATTATAACTGGGTGAAGCACATCTCCATCATTTGCATCATCGCTCACGTCATCGTCATTAGAAACACTGCCAGACACAGTCAAGCCGCCATCGCCATCACCATCATTCTCTTCCTCTTCATCATCAGAAATTTCCTCGTCCACAAAGTTAGCTGAAGATTCTGTATTGGATTTTTCTTCAGAACAAGAATTCTTATCAATTTTAACTTTTTCTTCAGAACAAGAATTCTTATCAATTTTAACTTTTTCTTCAGAACAAGAATTCTTATCAATTTTAACTTTTTCTTCAGAACAAGAATTCTTATCAATTTTAACTTTTTCTTCAGAACAAGAATTCTTATCAATTTTAACTTTTTCTTTAGAACAAGAATTCTTTTCTGAACTAGAATTCTTTTCTGAACTAGAATTCTTTTCTGAACTAGAATTCTTTTCTGAACTAAGATTCTTTTCTGAACTAGAATTTCTTTGTGATGTAAGATTTTTTTCTGGACTAGAATTCTCGTCGTGTTTTGTGCATCTTTGGTTTCGAATGAGAGCAAAGATCTTTTTTGTCATCTTCATTCCGTCTACGAAGATGACTGCCTTTCTGCAGTGGGCTGGATCGATGCTAGAGCGGGTGACTGCGAGTGTGTAGAAGCACTTTGGGCACTGCTTCTTGAGCCACTGCTGCGTGAATCCTGGTGGAATCGGGTCGATGACGATAGCGAGCTGCTGTGCCTCGTTCACTGTGTTCTTGAAGGGGACGAAAGTCTCGGTCTGAAGAGCCAGTCTGTTCCATCTTACATCGCTTGCAAACTCCCGTAATGAAGGATACCTTAATGTGAAACTTTTTGAAGGAGGATGATCATTTTCCTCTGAATTGTTGTAATAGTCAATTGCAGCCTCTGATGATCTTGGGTCGTTGAACATGATCATTGTCTTTGAACTTGGATTATTCTCATCTGGACTATTGTGTTGAAAATCATCGTCTGCTTTTTCAATTTTTTTTTCTTTGATTAGATTTGATCTCCTACCAAAAACCTCGTAATCAATGATTGTCCCGAATTTTTCGAAGGTTTCAAAGGATTCTTTCTCATCTAAGGCAATTCCGTCAATAACAATCCACTGGTAGCGCTGTTCCATCTTCCACATTGGTACTTCGCAGCCAGCGCCTCTGAAAACGGAAACAACAATCGGTATGTTATCGATACGCCTATTATCAAGCTCTTTCTTTGCTTTTAATGCGTCTGAAACGTCGTTATAGGTCACTTCGACAATTTGGTAACGGAACTTTGGAATGATCAGACGGACGACAAAGTTGATAACGCGCCCATACATCTCGCACATACGAATTATTTCATCTTGAGGCATAGAACAAGAAACATCTCTGACAATTATTGCTGATCCTTCGGGAGGGAAGAAAACGTCAAATTTTTTCATAACATCAAAATCAACATCAAATTTTTTTTCATATTCAATTGTTTTAGAATCTTTATTGCTTTCTGTTTCACTCCGATTGAAATAATCTAAGGCATTATAAGCGCTACTTTTTTGGAAGAATTGTACATGGCCAATAATAAGGCGTTTATCAAAATAAGCTTGATGAATTTCTCCAAACTGGGAGAAAATTGACCTAATTTTTTTACTACTAATAAATTCGCTCCCAATTGGATGTGGATGTTGCATATAAACATCTTTCAGACTAATTGCTAGTTCAAAACCACGAAGAGTCCTCATGTGTTGTTCTTCAGCAAACCGTGAAACAAGAATTTCATTCCCTTCAATTTCAATATAATTAATTGCTTTAATTGCTAATTCGCATGGATCGTTAATTTCATTATTACTGTCATTTTTAGTATTGTAAAAGGATCGATTTGAATAGGCTTCGTTTTGAATGGTATAAGATATTACAAATTGATTATTATCTTCCTCAGATCGACGAATTAAAGTACGAATCGAGCTAATTTGGCCAAATTTTGAAAACATATTTCTACAGTCGTCTTCATTAAAGGTTGGAGGGAAGTTGCTAGCGATGATTGAATTTAAAAAAAAAGGAAATGTAAATAATTTCAAACTTTTTCCATCAATTGTAATAAATGGTACAAAACATTTCAAATTATAAGATGAGGATGCACAGCATACTTCTATTTTCGCATATAAAAACGTATTGTTTTCATTTTCTTCAGTATCTTTGCAAAATTGCTTAGAATCTTTAATTTCAATGATTGTAATCCTGTGATCAATTTCAAAACAGTGAAGAAAACGGTCCAAACTCGATTTTTCTGACAGATTTTTTGGAAGATTATAAATATAAAGAAAATCACCATCTGATGATTCTTCTGGATTAACAAATGGCAATTTTAAAACTTGAGAGCTTTTTGGAAAGATTTCAATCAGTTTTTTAATGTCTACCTCATTAAATAATGAAATAAAGATCGTGAAAGAATTATTTTTTGGATAAGATATCACGTCTGAATCGTCGTTCGAAATAGAATTATATTTATTTAAAATTATATTTTCAAATTCTTTATATTTTTCTTTTTTCAGCCTTTCTTTGATTTGTTTTTGAATATCTGTTTTCTTCTGGCTTTGGCTTGATTTTGGATAAATGCTGACGAAATTTATGTTCTCTTCATCTATAATAGTGCATAATATATCATAAAGATCGCTGTATAAAGATGAGCCAATATAATTTGTTATCATATAGCAAAATGCTGAGCGGATATTATTTTTTTTCATAGTAATTTTAATTTTCTCATTATTATCATCTAAAGCGCTTGATTTGTTATTATTTATGATTTTTGAGGTTTTTTGTCTCTTTTTATTTGGATTTAGATTTTTTTGTTTAGGAGTTTTAAGTTGTTTTTGAGGTTTTGTCAATATCTTTGGAGGAGGAAAGTTTGGATAGCATTGATATATTGCAACAACATCAAAAGCAGCATAGAGAATTTGTCTCATCGTTAAATACTTTTGAGACCAATTTGATGTTGTGATTCTAATATCTTTAAAATCAGCTGTAGGCTTCCCAGCAAATTGGTAAGTCATCTGCATAAAATTTTCCGAAAATCCATAAGGAACTAATCTTGTCTGTGCGATATCTTCTATATTTTGATGAAAATCTTGTCCAAATTTTAATTTAAGTTGCTTTTTATCATTTGAAGCGCCTTTGGCAAAAAAATGATGAGCTGATAAAAATTTTTGTAGAATTTCATTTCCCGGACCATTTGGATGGCGGACAATCAAAACTCTCTTCGATGAACAAAACTGAAATAAGCATAGTTCGTCTTCCCATTCAAGGTCTAATGCGATTTCAGTTGTATTGCATTGATCATTTAATTCATTTTGTACAGATACTTCTTCAAGTTCATGTAAATAATCTTCAAATTCAGGTATTTCTGTAGAAATTAAGGTAACTGGGAAGAAAACATTTGGAAAAAACTCAACAACTCTTGTTTCTTTGAGTTTCCATGTAAGCTGTTCATAATCATTTAATTGTAAATCACCTTCATTAAAATGAATTTCTGAAAGTAGAAATTCATCCATTTCCTCATAAAATTTTCGAAAATTTTTACCAAACTTTTTTTATATAAAAAATTCTTAAGCCAAAATTTGAATAGTTCTTATTATTTAACTATATCTTGATAAAGAAAAATTTATTACTCAAAAAAATAAAATATTGAGGTTTTAAAATAATATTTGTTTTATATTTATTAGCTATTCAAAATTTTTCAAAAAAACAATTTATTATTTTTAAAATTCTTGCGAATCTCCTTAAAATATAGATTTTTTAAAAATATTAACAAGGGGAAAACAATTGGAATGCTTTATTTTATTTAGAAATGAGAAAAAAAGAAAATATGCAGAAATTCTTTCAACTTTTTCATGAAATATTTTTCATCCCATAGAATCATAACTATGAAACTTATAATACTGATCTAATAAGTGATTTTAAAAATATTGAATAAATAAAAAATTATAAATGTTTGCATTATCAAAAAATATTTTGGCATAATCTTGTATCAAGAATAATACTCAATGTAATCAAATATAAATAATATTAATATTTATATAACAAAGTATTATTAATAATTATATTATTATTATCATAATTGAATAAATTTACAAAAAGATATAATTATATTTTTGATCATTTTTAATAACTTTTTGTGATAAATATTTTGTTTGATATGACTCTTTTCTGGTTCAATTTTTAAAAATAATTAAAGATTGAAGTCAAATATACAAGTTATTCTTTTTTGACACCATATCTATGATATAACTGATATATTGAGAGAGAGATATCTTTGAAGAAATTATTTTTTTATTATTTCAATTGGATATATATCTTATTTCTTAGAGTAATTAAAAAAAGCCTTTAGTCACTAAACCTTAGTGCCTATACATTCATGTAAATGATAACATGCAAAAGTTTTTATCATTAAAAAGCACAATTTTTATTTTTTCTATTTTCAGTTCATTTTTTTCTAAAAAAGTTTATTTTTTCAGAGAAGTTCACCATGAACCGCCATCCTATTGATTGTAAATAATCTCCAAAAATTAAAAAATAAAGCAGGATTTTTTTACATATTATTAATACACATAATAATATAATAAAAAATAAAAGCAAGCATTATGATATTAGAATTTTTGATAAAGATATATTTGATTTATTAAATGGTTGATATGTTTTCAATCATTAACTTATTATTCAATAATATTTATTGGTCCTCTCAATAATATATAATTTATTTTAGTTTAAAAATGGTAATTACTGATGATGTATATAATGATTATTTTATAAGAGAAAAAAGTTAAAAAAATTAATTGTTAGAGCTAATTTAAAATTTGACATAAAGCATTATTTCCATTCAATTGTTGCAATTTTTGAAATTGAAGTTAATTATTGTTTATATTTTGAATATATATTGAAAAAGGTAAAAGAATTTCAAAGAATATTCGTTAAAAATTGATAAGATCAGATGGAAATATCATGTGATTTCAAGAACTTTTTGAGGTCAATATACCGTCTTTTTAAAAACCTTATCCTCTTCTCAATTAACCTTAGACTCTATTGAGTACCTTCAGAAAATCTTTCAATAATTGATAATGTTGAAAATAATAATAAGAAAAAGTTCAAAAAATAATCATACGTTAAAAAACGATAATTTTTGGTCGTTATTTATGAAAACTTTTTCATATATTTTTATTTATGTTTTGAGAGAATTTCTGAGAGTACTCAATAAAGTCTAAGGTTAATTGAGAAGACTATATAGAATTTCAACTTACTGTAAATCTGCCAAAACAAAAGTAAAATGCTTAAAGAATAAAGTAAAGGGAATAACGAAATGATATTTATAAAAAGGAATAGAATTTGATAAAAGAAACTAACTATAACTATTTGTACAAAACAAAAAAAAAAATAATTAATTAAGAACAAACTGTAAGTATGAAGATGTTGATTTTGGACCGGCAATAATTGGAGGAGGTTGAATTGATGGAATATTCAATAAATTGATAGGATCAAAGCGATTACGATTGAAAGTAGTATGATCAATGGAATTAACGTTGACCACTACTTTATCTTCGTCATCTGTTTCATGGCATATTCTTCCAATGAATATGTCATTATGATTTTCAAAAGTCTGATTATCATTCATTGGTTGGCTTGGTGATGAGGTGGGTGAAGCCACAACATTCATTATCTGTGTATTGGATGAAAGAGGAGGCAAAATAGGAATTTTTCCAGGGTAAAGTAGGTATTCTAAAGAATTAGAACCAGATGAAATTGTTTGAGAAGGTGGGTTTAATGGCGCAAGAGGTGCTGTGATAGGTTCTGATGAGTTATTTCTAGACAAATTAGCACTGGAACTCAATTTAATAGAACCTATTGAATAATTGGTATTTTCTTCACCAAATGGCCTCCATGATGGTGGAGATGTAGATGTAGAAGAATTATTTGAAACTTGTTGAGAAGATGATGAAATCTGTGAAGGATTTATTCCATGATTTTGGCTTTGGTATTGATTTAGCATTGGAAATGTTTTAATAATATGTTTGTGCCATCTATTCTTAACATCATTCCCGGTTCGGCCATCAAGAGATTTTGCTATCATTACCCATTTTGGTCCAAGTTTTCGGTACATTGCAATAATCAAACTATCTTCACGATCAGACCATGGTGATGGTTTATATGAATCGTTAAGATAGTTTGTATATCTATGTCTGCATTGCCTGGCGTTTCGCTGAGGTATATGTTGAGCGATTCGATTCCAGTCGTTGGCTCCGAATTGTTTAACAAGCCTCTTTAAGATTATATCTTCTTGTTCTGTGAATCTCTTCCTTTGGGGGTGTGGGGTTTGTATCTGTTGTTGAGATGACATTTAATGAAGAGAAAATATTGTAAAATATTTTCAATGCTATGGTTAGTATTTTTAAAAAAAATTGTCACAACAACTCTCAATTTATCATCGTTTAGGTTTTTTTTTCGCGAAAAACAATGACGGTTGTCATTACTTTTTGAGTTTCTTATTTTCAGAGTTTATATTTTGAAGGAAATTTTCAGAGAAGAAAAATCAAAAAAACAATTTTCATTAAAACAAAAAAAAGGAAAATAGTAATAGTAGTAATAATTGTTTCATTTTCGCCAAATATGAAATTATTGTTTTTATTTATATTATTTGAAAAATTAAATCAATGAATTTTGAGAGAAAGATACAATTTTTGAGAATATCTTTTTTTTCATTTTTTTATTCAATAGATTTCTATAGATAATAATAATTGAATAAAATAGGTCTTAATTTTTCAATGATAAAAAAAAAACTTACATTGTGACATAATGTTTGTATAAACTCAATAAGTAATATTGCTATTAAAATAATTTCATTTTTGAATATTATGAACCGCATTTTGTGAAAATGTGGTTCATGATAACAAGAATGTAAAATTTTATTATTGAAAAAATAATCAGAAAACCGTCAAATTTAATTATTGAAAAAATAATCAGAAAACCGTCAAATTTAATTGAAATTTTAAAAAAATAATCACTCTGTTTTTTAGAATTTCTAATATTAAAATTGATCGGATTGTTAATTCGGTATTTTCAAAGCTAGTACATACTTAAACTTCAAAGAAATCATTTATTGGAAACATTTTATTTGAAATATTGAAAAAAAAATTCATGCAAGTCTATAATTTATTACACTAAGTCACTAATTATTTGTTATTTACTTATATTATGTTTTGAATCAAATAAAATACCTACCAATAAATTTAAATTAAGTTTAATCAGTTACGCATTTAAAACAATTATTATATATATTTATAATAATACTAATATTTTATATTTTGAAATATATATTTGTTTTATTTATTACAAATAAGATATTGAAGATATTATCATTTTTTGCTTCAAACTTTTTCAATGATGAAGAATGGATCAAACTTTTCATTAGGGTTTTTAATAACCGATTTTTAATTGAAAATATAATTTGTAAAATATACAAAATCAATTTTATATATTATTGAATATTTTAATTTGTACTAGTTTATTAGATTTAAAAATAAATTATTAATATTAGTAATATAATATTATAAATAATTTGAAAATATTATGGAAAATTATATCAATTGAACAAATTATGCAAAAGTTAATTCTTATCTGAATTAAATATTAATATTTATTTTATAGTTATTATATTTCGACAAAACATATGAGTTGATAAATCTGTGCTAAAATTTAAAAATCTCTTTTTTAATAGAAGTAATCGACAAAATAAGAAGCATTTCTTATTTTTACTATAATTTAATGTATAATAAGATTTTTAACTCGCCTATATCATATATGTGTACTCATTATATAGTAATAAAACTGTTTTTTACATAAAATATCAAACTTGGAATAAATTAAAGAATTAAATAATTATAATAAAAGCTAAAAATTTGAAGCAAATATGTAAAATGAATAAAAATGGTGTTAATATATCATTATTTTGAGGTTGATTAGAAAAATATAGGTTAGTGAAAATTAATATAATAATCTTAATAATAGCCATATTTCTTTTTTTTCACTCAAAAAGATATTATATATCATTTCCACTTTGGAGTGAATAATATAATGGTAATAATGATATTATCTTAATTATTTACTGGAACGTTTTAGAAGGCATTTACATTCCCCTCTCAAATAATTGAGTTTAATTTGAAAGGGGGATTCAAATTTCAGAATTTTTGAGCGGTTTCTCAAAACCTTACTTTTCATCTTTAAAAATAGAGTTTATCAAAATTGTCGATTAGTTTTCAAATTTGAATGCTTCTTTTCAATTTTTTGAGGCAAACTTGCATGGTAGTCGTTTCTAGTGCACTGAATGATTTCAGAATTTCTAACCTATAAATGCGTATTCCTATGCAAGCTCAGAATACGATTTTATATTCAGTTTTTTTGTTTTCTAATTAAAAAAAGATATCCATCTGATATAACCAATACTCATTGCCAACCTAAATATCAGAACTTGATATATGTATTCAAAGATTGGTTATGAAATTCACTTTTCGAAAAACAATTCATATATTTTCTACTATGGATATTTAAAAAAATTAATTTTTTTTATTTAAAACTTTTTGAAAAGAAAATAATCGTTTAAAATAATTAAAATATTTTTTGTTAGGGGAACTTTTTTTAGCCCCCAAAAATTGAAAGGAAAAATGGGGGAAAAAATGTAAAAAAGTGTTTTTTAGCCCCCACTTTTTTGATAACTTTTTCAATTGAAAATAATCGTAAATTTAATTTAAAAAAAGAGCAAAAAAAGCATATTAAAATAAAATAAATGCAAAAAAAAGGAAGTTATGTGTTAAAAAACATATAAAGATAAAAATAAAACGAAAAATTCTAAAAAACATCAATAATTCTTGATGATTACTCTATTAAGATAAACTATTTAATGATAGATAGAATAAAAAGGGAAAGAATCATTAACTCATACTGGAAATTATATATTATCTCAAAAAAAGCCATAAAGCTTGTGTTGACATTCGAATAGTCATTTCAGCATCAATCAGGTCGTCTTCATTTTATTGGATGAGGGATCAATCATAAATGATAAACCTCCAAACAGGCACTCAACTGGGGACTCGCTATAAGGAATTGATAATATTCTACGGACGATATCAGTTAAACAATTCCTTTTATAGAGCCAGTAATAAAATAGATCAGCTATTATTTGATCACCATGCAATAAATGTTCAACAAAACAATCATACATCTCAATTTGGACTGGTATATCTGATGAAAGGCAAAAGTAGACTATACCAATCCATCCTGTAGATAAAAAAAAATTGTCTATACCTATCAGAACACTTTTTCATCCAAAAATTGAAGCCTTCTCTTGTTAACAGAAAAGCTGATAATGGAACTACTAAATTGGCGTTTTTAGTATAAGTATCTATCAACTATTCGTCTATAATGGATGCAATTTGAGTACCTTGATTTTTAAGTAAATTAAAAGTTTTAAATAATTCCATGAAAACAAATTTTATTCTTACTTTCCATATCAATTAGATAAGAAGTATGAATATTTGTGGCTTGATTCAATGAAAACTAGTCTATCGTCAATAAACCTACATGCAATTGAGCTTTATTTTTTCTTTTATTCAAAATTTTTTCTTTCATATAATTGTAGTTTGTGTATATAAAATATGTGCATTGTGAAATGGATTACCACTTTATATGTAAAAAAAATGTAGATTTCAAACTTTTTAATAAACTTAAAGCTAATTGAATTTGCTTTGCTAAGAAAAAATACGCTTTTCCATTTGAAAATAAATTTGAAAGAGCTAAAGCTACTGAATGACAATTACAGTATTTGAGACATAATTGGTTTTTAAATTTTTAATTTTAACAAGCAAAATTGAATTAGCATATTGAAATATAATTTTTCTTAATTCTTTAGTTTCTGGTATTTTAAAATTTGGATCAAGTAAACAACAAAAAAATTTGAAAAAAGGTTGTTCAATTGAATTTAAAAATATCATTTTCATACAAATCCAATTTATCAAATATAAAAAAGCTAAAGTGATACTCCACGGCTCACTTATATTGCAAAAATGATTACAGGAAGTAAAAAATTGAGCCGCAAAAAGAGCTTTTAGATAAAAAATATATAGGCTGGTCTTTTTTGATTTGAATCTCTTTGTAAAGCATCTTTGACTCCATATCTATTGCGATATGACTTCAATGGCGTGTTGAGACATGTTTGAAAAAATTGCTTTTCTTCTTGAGGATTTGATATTTTGGCTATAAAGAAAAAAATTAAGAAATTGAATAGTTTATAAATATTTAAATAATATTGAATAGTTTATTTTTTATATTTTTCTGTGTAAAAAACGGGTAGGAAAACTCTATTTAAAAGATAAAAAAACGACCGTTTATTTTCAAATTTTTCACTTTTTGAATGAAAAATTTAGATATTTCTTAATAATAATTATACTATTATAATCTTTAAATGAATTAAAATAAGGAAATAATAATATAATGAACAAATATTCAGAAAATAAAAAAATCTTTTTGATAATATCAAAATTGACCTTTTTTGAAATATAATGGTCAAAATTGATCAACTTCTTGTCAAAATCTCATGCAAGAATCCATACAAAAAAGTTGAAATATTACTATATTTTAAAAAAAATTGGTTTAACAGAGATTGCTTCATGATTTCTTTTTTTTTCAAAATTGGTTTTTTAAACTCATTTTTCATTTTGATGAATGCAAATCAACCATCTGGAAGTGTTAGTATACCATACATTAAAGAAATCCAAAGTCTGGAAGTACAATTAGAAAATCAGTAAAGGTATTTACGATTGCAAGAGAAAAGGCGTAAAATCAAAATACAGTTTGTAAAAAGCATAATTGCAGAAATGCAAAAAAAAAAACAGTTCATAAGTTTGAAGAGTTAAATTAATCTCAAAAAAATGATTATGATCAAGTTAAAGATCCAAGAAAGTTTATCTCTCAAGAATTTATTGTGGAAGTATCAAATAATCTAAAATGGTCTAAAAAGAGAAGAAGATATACAGATGTATTTTATAATTTGGCAATGCTTCTGTATTTACAGAGTCCTAAGTCTTACCGTACGTTGAGGCAAATGTTTCCATATCCTTATGAAAATTGCCTGATGGATTAGTATTCTGCAGCAATTTCTCAGATATCAATATCAATTGTTGATCTTAAGTATTCATTTTTCTTCTAAAAGAGCTAGATATAAGAGTTGAATGTACTTTGGCTATTGATGCCTTTTGTTTTAGAAGCTTTTCAGGAACATTTCTTGTTTTGAATTATACTCAAAAAGTTGGGATTACTGATACAACAGAAGATACTGAAGAAGAATTTGAAAACAATTCAGTTCAATTTTTTGAAATTTACATCAATTTACATAGTGTTAATACCGAAGTAATGTATTCAAATTGAATTTTTTTATCAATAACAATTTCGATACTTTAATTTTTATTGCCAATATTGCATCATCTAATCAAAAATAATCTATCCCTATATCTGATCCTTTACTCCTTTTTGAGAATTTTCGTGTAAAGTTAATAGACTATAAAATTCAGTTATTCCCTGAATGTGGCTTAATTGATTGTACTGAAATAAATAATGCACTTCACATTGGAATTGTTTTAGAATATAAAAGTTCCTTATCAAGTCTGATAGATTTTCAAATATTTGAATGCATTTGATGTGAAATACATTTCATTTTTTTAGTGAGAGCTAAATCAAAAAAATAAATGATCTTCCAAGATGTACGGAAGTGCCAAACAAGATGATCCCACCAAAAAGCATTACCGATACTCCAAACTAGGAGGATCAGCTGGAATGGAACTTCAAAAATGCTCTTATGAAGACAGAAGTGCAAGATAAGCTAATCACATAGCAAAAAGGAACCATATATTTAACATTACATGAAAAAATGATCATCTTTTTCCTCAAAAAAATAATAATAAAATTGAAACTTATGATCAAATTCAGTAGATTATAATCTACTGATTTTGAACGTCAGAAGTGAAAACCAAAATTCTGAATAAATTATATCATTATATAAGTTCATTAATTCTTATCATATTTCATCAACCAACAAAAATGTCTTTTGTTAATTATTCATAAAAATAATTACATAAAGTTGCAAAAAAAAGCATTAATTTTAAGAACTCAGAAAAACGTTAGTATCAAACCATTGATATCCATATTTCTGTCTTCTAGCATTTAATTCAAGAATAAATTTTGTCAGCTCAGCATGAAAAACTCCTTGAATTAATAAAACCTTTTTTTTTTTTTTTTGATAAATAATCAAAACATTTTGTTTACCATAGCCATTAGCAATCAATTCTTTTTCGCTTCTTTTACTAGATAATGCAATGCATGGTCTTAATTCTGCTCCATCTAATGAAATCGCACCGACCATTGTTGCACGTTTAGAATTGTGCTCTGCTGATTTTACTGTTCGGTCGGGAGCATCAATAGGAACAACTACTATTTCGTCTCTCATGTCGACGAAATCCATAAATTTTATTTGTTAGTTCTTACTTTTTATCGCCAAAAGGAAGAGCTTATATATGCTTTTGAAAAGAAGAAATCGTAATAGAAAAATATAACACAAATGAAGATACTTGGAAAATTAATTCAAACAGATTAGGTATTAGATATTAGGATCTCTATAACAGAATACATGTGCATATAACAAGACACTCTAACCTCCCTCAATATTTCACCATCTTGCCTATAAGAGAAACTTCCTGATTATCGGAAATAGGAAGTAGTTACTTCCTATTTAAAATCAAAGGATAGAAAAAAAAAAGTCAAAAATTTGATCATATGATTATTTAAAAAATAACGAGGTTTTCTAAACATAATTCTTCCTTCACCTCTATATCTATATGATGAATTATTATTTTTTCTATATTTATTATCGATTCATCAAACAACGAATTTCATAATTAGGTATGTTTATATTTTTATGGGTGGGACACTCTTTTTTTGACCTCAAATAGTTTCAAAATCTCTTCGAATTTTAGGTTTTATTTGGTGATTTTAATAAATTTTCTTACCCATTTAATAATCTTTAAATTGGTCATTGAAACCAATCAAAAAACTTAATATTCATCGAGTTTTTTTTGACTTCACATACTAATAGATCTCTCTTCGTAAGAGATATCCTTCAAAACTACTAATACTATTTGATTTTATACATATGCATTATACATTATAAAACATAAATATTTACAATTACTTTGTAGTTAGTCCAAAAAAGTTAATATAATAATTATTTTTAAGTTTTTTCGATACATGATCTTTTCTAACTTTATATTTTGTAATATTCGATTTCTTCTTTTAATGCTCAATAAAATGATATATTTTGTTTGAACATAACTTCAAAGATAAAGTTTAGTTTGAAAAATGAGTTCAAAAAGTTGAATTAATAAACGGAATGATTCAATTTTCGGCGGTTAGAAAATTAATTTTAAACGATCAAACTCAATATTTTTGCTTTAAAATATATTATAAGAATAGGGAATATTATTTAAAATGAGGTTCCGCCATTTATAAAATCAAAAAATTCAAAATGACCATTTTTTACCCAAATTATTTTTTATGGAAAATAAAATGCGATTATCTAATTCACCTTTGATGATTTTGATTTTTTAAATAGTAAATTATATGTAGCTATTAAAAATCTATCTAAATATAAAATAACTGGAAAAAGTCTTGGATAGCTTACACATATTTTTTTTTTTTTTTTTTTTTTTTTTTTTTTTGTTAATTGCATTAATGTTAACTGAGAATTTTTTAACGTTTAATTTATTTTAATTTGTTTTGCATATATTACAATAACAATTTGTATATGAAGTATTAAATTTATAATTAATGCAATAGTAAAACATGCATCTATTTAAAGAAGGATTTTTTTAATAATTCCTTTTTCATAAAGATTTCAATCTTTTTTTTTTCCTAATAATAGAGCAAATAACAAAATATGCAATTATTTATTAATTTTAGTTAGTATGAAAATATTTTTTGAATGGAAACATATTTTTAGTTTGGGGAATGTTAAGAATTTCAAAAAAAAGATTTTGTCTACTCTCTTAATTTTTCTGAAAACTCATATAAAAAGTTTTGGAAAAATCATTTATTTATTCTTAAAAGATTCTTTTTGCATTTTTGTGAATTGTCTTTAATATATACAAACAAATAGATAAAAGAATTCTCTATTTTAATACTTTTTTATTCAAATATTTCCTAATATTTTCTTCTTACGCTTTATTCATCAACAACTTCTTCTTCTTCATCTTCATAAACAAATCCAATTAATTGCAAAATATCAATTACATTACTATTGTTCTGTTTTGGTATTCCTGTTTCTTCTTGAAGAGTTGATAATGTATAATCTAATCCTTTCTCTTCAAGATATTGATATACTGATTGTAGCCCAGCACGTTCTTCAACACTTTCAGGACTGATAATCTGAAGTTCAAGACTACTTTTAGCTTCTGGATTTCTTAACTCATGAATAGCTGCTGTCATTCCAACTTTAATTTTTCTTGAAATTTGTTTTAAGGCGCCACTATTTCGAAGTTTCGTTGCTACTTTTTCTTTAATTTCCTGAGGAACTTCAAAAGGTTCGGTATCCATATATTTTTAGTATAATAAACTTTATAAAGTTTGCAGGACGTTAATTTTTTATCTATTGAAAAATTTACTCTTTAAAAATTTATAAACGGCCAAATGCCATTTATTTTTTTTCTCATTTTTTTGAGGCAAAATATTTTACCTCAAAAATATTGACATATAAAAATAAAAATAATACATTTGAAATATAAAATATTAACATAAATTATGCTTGAATATATTTCAATAAATTATAGGTTTTATCTGAGACAAAACATTATATGTTTATTTTATTAATGAATGAGATTATTTAATCATCAACAGAAGAGTTAGTTTGAAATGCTATCCATTTCATACATTTTCAATTTTTTCCTATTTTTTGAGTGAATTCTGTTTATATTTTAAATAATAGATTCATAATTTGAAATTTAATATTTTGAGAATTTGGGAAAAAAGAATTATATATCATATATTCTTTGATAATTACCATTTATACAGACTTATATTGTAAAATAACCATCAATAAGTAGATATTCAATGAAATTTTTTATTAATAAAACTTAACAAATTTACGGCCATTTATATTCACAATTATACAAATTCAATTTTTATTCTTGTCTCTGATAAAACAAAATATAAGCTTCACGAGTATGAATTCTTTCACGTTCAATCTTTGTCACATATGAATCCGAAAAGAAATACCAACATTTTGATAATGGATCGATTGCAGCTGATGTATAGTGACCGCCACCAGTTCCACCGCTATGGAACACCACGCCAATCAAATTAAATCTCCCTCTGTCATTTGACGCGAATGATTCAATATTGAGCACATCAGGATAATCGACATTCGTGTTAATCTTCGACATAAATTGGCCATCGCCAGAGAATCTTTTCAAGTAAATAATGAGCACTTTCCCGCACTTTTCAACGCCAATTTGCTTATCGGCGCAAACTAATTGATGGCAACGATCACACCTCCATTCGTTGCCATTATCAAGGGCTTCTCTCTTGGAGAAATTGACAAGACAATCGTGAAGTGTGACCGTTGAAAATTTCCTCGGAATTGGAATTGAGAGGAAAATAAATGGATCATAAACTTTTTCAATAAAACCGCAATCTGGACATATGACACTCCCATAAAGAGCACCGTTAAATATGTCAACAATCGGGCTCGAATTATGACTGATGTAGGAATCCCAACCGTTCGATTCATTCAATTTTTCAGGTGGTGAATTGCGACCGTTAACATAGAAACTTTGGTTCATGTCTTCGTGCAGCCCGTCAAGGAGAGAAAGAAGAAGCTCTTGACTGTCATGCTGGGCGTGATTTGAGAATCTATTGTACTTTTGAATAACCGCTTCCCTAAGGTCATTTAGATCAGCAGACCCATTGCAGAGGTCTTCAAGAAAGCGCCGATAGGAGAGCGCAATTTGACCTTGCGATGAGTTCGGGTTGTTTCTGTTGATTTGATATTGGAACTGGTCTGAAAGAATGAAGCTGGTCAACGGCATGACTCTCGCTAGAACTTGGACAGCTGCATTAAAGAAACAGGTGTTGCCGAGGTCGTGAAGACCAACTGGCTTCGGTACCATCAAATTTGATGCACTTGCTGATTGATTCTGCGGAGTGAAATTTTGGCTGCAGACTGATGCTGGATCTTGCGGCTGATTTGGAATAAAAGGCGGCGCACTTTGTTGGATATTCAGTGGCATTTCATTAAGTTCACTTTGCTGGCTCGAGACGAATGGATCGTTTGACTGATTTGACGCAAATTGCTGATTTGAAGCGAATGGATCGTTTGATTGGTTTGATGCGAATGGATCGTTTGATTGCGCGAACGTTGCTTTTTGATCACTCGATAGATTTGATGCAAACAGATCATTTTGCATAGTTTTAAAATCATTTTGCTGATTTGAGTTTGGCATTTCATTTGATTGATTCGAAGCAAATGGATCATTCAACTGATTCGAAGCAAATGGATCATCTGGCAGATTTTGCATAGTTTTAAAATCATTTTGTTGATTTTGCATAAACAATCCATTTGATTGATTTGAATTAAATTGACCGTTTGGCTGAGAAATAATATTTTTCTGTTCATTCGATTGATTTGAAGCAAACGGATCACTTGGCAGATTTGACATTGCTTTAAGATCATTTTGCTGATTTGACTTGAACAATTCATTTGATTGATTTGAAGCAAATGGATCACTTGGCAGATTTGACATTGCTTTAAGATCATTTTGCTGATTTGATGTAAACAGTTCATTTGATTGATTTGAAGCAAACGGATCACTTGGCATATTTGACATTGCTTTAAGATCATTTTGCTGATTTGACGCGAACATTTCATTTGATTGATTTGAAGCAAACGAGTTACCTTGCTGGCTTGAATCTAAAGGACCATTCAAAAGGTCATTTGATTGGCCTGAGGCAAACGGATCACTCGGCCGATTTGACATTGTTTTAAGATCATTTTGCTGACTCGACATGAACATTTCACTTGACTGACTCGAAGAGAAAGAGCTACTTGAAGCAAAAGGATCACTTGACTGATTAAGAGCGCTTTTAGTGTTAATCATCCTCTTTGTAAAGAACGGATTAATTGGCTGACCAGATATAACTTGCTTACTACACATTGCACTTGATTCGTTGCACTTGAATGTCGATACATTTTCTTGGCTTTCAATAGAAACGGGCTCATTTGGCTGACTACACAATTGCTCTTTGTCATTTGCCTTGCTGCACAAGGCCTTTGGCTCACTTGGCTGATGAGAAGCGTAGCCAGGCATGAATGACTGATTTGCAATGTTAGATTCAGATTGCTCAACTTTTGATGATTCTTCACATGCTTGCTTTATATTCACACTCACTGCTTCTTTGTATTCTTTTGAAGCATGCGAGCTTTTGTTAGGATTTCGATGCATTTTCATACTTGAAAATTTTTTTTCATTATTGTATGGATTTAGTGGAATGCTCGATGAAAGCATATCTTGTCTTAAATCTAGTTCTTTGCCATAAAGCATTAATACTTGACTCATTTTGTAATTTTCATTTATAGGCGAAATTATGTTATGACATGTGAAGTGAAATATATCGACATTGAGGTTATAATATAGACAGATTTTTCGTCGAATGTCTTCAAGCATCCATTCAGACTGGCAGCAATATTCAATAGGATCAGGCAATAAAGTGTAAGAATCCGAGAAGGGACGTTTAATTGGCAAATAAAAGTTAAATAATATACTTTCTAAATATGGGAATAAAAGCATTTCTTCACCACTATTTGGATTTTTAATAAAATATGCTCCAATTTTTGGAAAATACCCGTACTTTTTTGTTATTTTGCTCCATAGCTTATCATCAATAATTTCATAATCAACTCCTCGTTTCATTTTTGTAGAAATTTGGTTGACTGTTAAATGGCATGATTTTTGTAAATCTTTGATAACTTTCTTTTCTTTTTTTTTATCTAAATTAATCAAATCATCATAAAATTTTTTACTAATAATTACTACCTTTGCTGGCATATCTGTTGCTTTAATATTATTAATTGGACCTATATCAATTGATTCATTATTGGATTTTTTTTTGGGTTTAATCTTTCCTAATTTCATTGTTAAAAATGATGATTATATTAAATTGAAAAGAATTTTCATATAATTATTTATTTCTTATATTTATCTCAATAAATATTCCATATTTCTCTTCAAAATACTTATAATTATTTATTTAATATAATTTTTTATTTATATTAAAATATTTGTTATGATTAATAAATAATATAATGAAATTTTTTATTAATTTTGATTTCTGTGATTTGGAATTTTTTCAATAAAATAAAAATGATAATGATTGAATTTTTTTTTTTTTGCGGTTGATTTTAGTCATACTATCTTTTGGTAACAAAGATTATTAAGTAAAATATTTATACTTTTAGTATTATATACATATAAATTAATAATTAATAGAATATTTAAATCTTTTACTGATTCATTTTGATTAAGCGCTAAGAAATGAAAAAAAAACCATTTTCTTTTTCCAATATAATATTATAATATATAGTAATTAAATTTGATATATATATTTTTTAATGTGAAATATCATGAAAATATTGTAATAAAAACCCCAATACATCGTTTTGATTTGGGATGAAGTATTGAAAATTGAAAGGATTTCGTTACGGTTTAAGTGAATTTTAAGGGATTTATTTTGGTTATTTTTCTAATTGAGAAGGAAAATGTATATTCAATTTCAAAAAATCATTATATCTGTGAAATTAATGTATTTTTCTGATAAAATAAATTCTATTTCGTTTTAATATAATATATAACATTATTTTAATTTTTCACAAATTATATATTAAATATTTTTAGTTTCATTTTCATGTTTTATTATTTTGTGAGAGAAATATCATCAAAATGAAAATCCAGCAATTTTATTTAGAAATTCTTTATATTATAAAATATTTATTATTTACAATATGTATTAAACATCATTATTAATATTTATTATATAATATATAATAAATAATCAAAATTAATTAAGATATTCTGAATTTATAAAATTGAATTTACATTTTCCTTCTCTCAATTAGAAAAAATAACCAAAATAAATCCCTTAAAATTCACTTAAACCGTAACAAAATCATTTCAATTTTCAATACTTCTTCCAAAATCAAAAAACGATGTATCAAAATTTAAAAATTGAAATACGTGTTTCAAAAAATAAAAAATTTTATTTGACAATTTTTGTTGTCAAAAAAAATATTAAAACATACCAAAAGTGAAAAACATAAAATTTGAATACTAAACTATGACATATTTAAAATAAACTATTTTTCACTAATAATTCAAATAATAATGTATTATTTTTAGTACCAAATAATCAGTGCTAACTAACATAATCATGCATATATATATATATATATATGTTGAATTTAAACAACAAAAATGCATATATATACATAGATATCTTTCATAAATTGCTAAACAAAAGAAGATTTGCCATAAAATTTCACCTTTAACTTCAATTAAAGATTTGCCATAAAATTTCAACTTTATTATCTAAATATGGAGTCAGCAAAGGATGCAATAGATAAAGAAAACAATTTTAACTTATCAGTGCTACCTACTTTGGAAGGTTATTTAATGACAGGTATCACTTTAAACGTCAAAGATGATTTCCCACCTTATTCTGACATGACTTTAGTTCAATATGCTATCGCAAAGAGGAAGCCAAAATGCTTAAAAGTATTGTTGACAAATTTAAAAGATAAGATAAAGATGAATTATGACAAAATAATGTTTCCAGATACATCTAATACAAGATGCAACTTATTAAAACTAGCAATTAATTTTGGGTCAAAATGCCAATATTATGATACAGAAGATAATAGATGTCTTCAAACTCTTATTGATTTTGGAAAAGAATATAACAAAAATAGCGACAATCATATTTTCGATGTTGATTTAGGAAAAAAAACATCGGAAACACCATTAATTAAAGCAATTCAATATAAAAATCAAGAAGCAATTAAATTACTAATGAAAAATGGTGCAAACATTTTCCATCCACTTAAAGAATTTGGAGAAACCATTCAGTTATCTCAAGTTTTATCGATGCCCATTATGACTCTATTTAAGCTTCACAACAACGCAGATGAATTGGATGAATTATTTAAATTATTTGAAAATACTCTAGGAAAAATATATACTAGCGAAATTTTATCCAGACTAGAAAATCTGAAAGTTGCTGATGGCAACAATCATATAAACTTTATTTCAATACTAGAAAATCGTCGCCTATTAAATGTTAAAGAATTTTTAATATCACGTTCTAAAAATTATAAGGTTGGTATAATTATAACACCAGGAGAAGAAGAAGGACCACAACCAGATCCAGAACAGCCAAATGCCAATCCAGAACGCATATGTTCTTACGAAGGATGCAATAATGATGGTAACAATTATTGCGATTCGTGCACACAATATTTTTGTGACGAGCATATCCATGTACATGGTTGCGCTTAATTTTAAAACTTTATTTTATTTTTTCTTACATGTTAGTTTTATTAAATTTTTATTTTTAAATGGTTAACAAAAAAATTTAAAAATTTCATTAACCAATTTATAAATAAATAAGAAGTGCGAGAACTTAAATAACATATTTTTGTATAATTTAGTATGTTCATTATCTTTGTATCTTATCAAGAATACTTTAATATTATTTTCATTTGAATATTAAGGTTCTCCTTCCCAAAAAAAATGTAAATCATTCAATATTGAATTAACTCATAGAATAAATAATTAAATAGAGCATTTTTCGAAAAAGTTTTGGTGAAAACTAAAAAAAATATGGCCTCAACGATAGGGGATACAACGATAGGATTTTGGCAGAAAATTGAATGAAAAATAAAATCTCATAGTTATTTTTTTGGAAGGACTTTTTTGTGAAATCTTTTTTTTATTTTTTGAATGTTCATCATATGAAACACTTGATTAAATAAAAACATTGAAATCAATTGTTTCAGCACTTTTAAACAAAATTTTCAAATAAAAATTAATGATAAATAGTTCTATTTTGTATTTTATAAAAGTTTTTTATTAATAATTTGTAGTAATATATGATAAATACAATTATTTCTTCCCAATATTTTATAATAAATGATTTTTCATTATTTATATTATGAAATAAATTTTAGTTATTTGGAAATAATGAAAAATTGTATTTGAATATTCTTACGTAAAATAATAGAAAAAAATTAAATGCATTTAAAAGTGGGACGTAAAATGAAAGAATTTTTTTGAAAAGATAGAATTTTGTTAAAAAAATTCAATTTTCAATAAACTTTTTGAGGTAAATTTAACGTATAATTCTTACGTAATTACGTAAATCATATTCAATTCTGACGTAACGTACCACTTTTTCAGAAGTTTATTTACCTTTTTGATAAAAAAAGTGCCAGCTGACGTAACAAAAAAGTCCTTCCAAAAAAATAAATTAATATCGTTTATACTTAATACTAAATATAAATTATTACTCAGTTTTTTAAAATATCTATCAGCAGTGGAAATATCACTTTTGAATTTTCACAAGGTTCGTTCGATTTTTTTGAAACGCTAGGCTTTTGTATCCAGTGAACTGAGTGTCCGTTTTCGACTTTTTGTAAAAAGCTGTCACTTTTTGTGGACACAAAACTGCTTTTTTATTTAGTATTTTATTCAAAGATTTGTGTTGAAGTATCCCAAAAATTTTTTATTGGATACTTTATTTTTACTTTAATAAACTCATTAATATCAGAAAAAAAGCAAAAATAAATGACTTAAACACCGACTATTCTGAATTTTGAAAAAACCTCTCAAATATGAATTATAAACTTTTCAAATTCACTAAGAATGATTTTGACCAAGAAGATCAACATTTGAAATAAAAAATAAAATTCAATGTAAATTTGGAGCGATATAATTGGTCAAACGAAATATACATTCAAAATAATCAATGAAAATTGAAAGGTGTATCCAAGATTGAATTAAAGTGTCCATTTTGGCTATTTTGGATACTCAAATTCTCTCAAAAAATAACGAACAAAAATGAGTATCCATTGGATACTTTTTGAATACAAACTCGTTTGGACACAAAAGCCTAGTTGAAACGAAATATCAAACAAAAAATTTGTGAAATTTGAATTAAAAATATCTCTATTTTTGATCAATTTTGGTCAAAAATAATGTTTTATAAATAAATAATATATAAAATAAATAATAAAAATACCAGAAAATCTTATATTTTTACTTTTTTCGAAAGGTTCATAATCGAACGAACCTTGTCAGAGGTTTCTTTTTCATCTTTTGCTCTCAATTTATTTTATTGGATAATATTAAAGTATTCTTGATAATATTAAAGTATTCTTGATAATATTAAAGTATTCTTGATAAGATAAGAAATTTTTAAAGTTTTTGACATATTAAAAAAAATCCTTGAAAAAGATTCATGCCAATTTTTTTTTTCATTCAAAAATTTAAAATTTTTTTTAAAAAATTAAAGGTTAAAACGCAGCTACGCCTGACGAGTCGTTTTTTATTTTCATATATTTATTGTGATATATATATTAATTATCCTATAAATTGATATATAGTTATCCCTTGAGAATTAAACAACCATTCCAAAAAATGAGTTATAAAATACATTTTTTTTTAAATTTTATTTTTTTTCATGAAAAAAATTGTTTTATTTTATACAAATAATTATTAAATATTAATATTATATTTATTAGTTAAATATACGATAATTATGAATTAAAAATATTTTTTCATTAAGATATTTATATATATTTAACGATTTTTGGCAATTATGTAACTTCTTTCCCTTTGAATAAATAATCAAAACAATAAGTATTTCATATAATACAATAAATGTTTAAAATAAAAATATAATAAAATTATTGAGATATAAAATATTAAAGGAAATAAAAGCAAAATATTAAATAGACAAAATACGTTATTTTTGTCCCTGCACTTCTAAAGTGGTTTCAAAAACGATAATCCACTTAGCAACGAGTTTTCATTGAAATGTTTTCAAAAAGTTAAACTTTTTATAAGAGGTGGATTATCTTTTTTGGAAGCACTTTACCTTGTGAAAATTCAAAAGTGATATTTCCACTGCTGATAGATATTTCTTAAAAATAAATATATGGAAATAACAAGTATTATTTTTGTAATATATTTATATGTTTTTTGTAAAGATAGGTTAAAGAAAAAAAATCGTCTTTTTTTTCTATCGTTGCAACCCCTATCCTCAACGATTAAATCTTATTTCATTCAAAATTTTACTGATTTTTTAAGGGACCACTATCAAATTCTATGTTAAAAATTCTATGAGTTATCACAAAATTAATTGAATAAAAAAAAATTATTTCTTGAGTATTTTTGCTATATTTTGGTATATATAAATTATATAAATTACATATCATTAAAGGTGTGGAAACTTTTTTCTCTCTTACACTTTCATTTATTACTTTTATATTATATATAATTTCTCATAAAAATCATGAACATAAAAAATAATATAATATTTGCTGAAAAAAAATCAAGATATAATCGCATATTTAAATTGAAATGTTTATGTTATTTATTTTTCATATAACATATCAATATCATGCTTTTATCATCATTCAAAAAAAGCTGTAAATGAACAATTTTTATATTTTATTTAGCTTTTCAGTGTATAATATTGAAATATTTGATGCAATATCTAAAATATTTGAAGTTTGGGATATATCTTTCGGGAATTATTTAATATTGATCATGAGGTGTCTTTAAAGAATAACTTTTTTTTGCCATATATGGAACTTTTAAGAATATTATATAGAGATTACAATGTATCTTGTGCTTTAAAGTTTGGAGCTCTAGAGATATTAAATCTCAGATCTTCCTTAATTGATCTGATCATTCAAAAAAATAGTAAATATACGTAAAACACTTTTTTATATATCCCTACTTTATCTGATGTTAGTTTATAGTTTCCATTAAAATGATTATATGTGCATTAATCTAAGTATTTTTTTTATTTTTTGCTATTTAATTATTTTCGAACATATTCTATATTTTTTTCACAAAATTGCAATTTCATTTAATTTTAAATCATATATTTATATTTTGTTCTTTTTTAAAAATAAACTTTTTGAATGTCTTAAGTCTTATACGTTATTTTTTCAATCAACTTTTTGAAGGTCTGAAGTATTATACGTTATTTTGGATCAACTTTTTGAAGGTCTGAAGTATTATACGTTAATTTATTTGGTAAACTTTTTGAATAATTTTGAGAGGAATTTCATATCTCTTTATCTAGCCAGACAATTGATATTTTAAGTGATGCTAATCGAAAATATAGACCATTATGAAATATATATTTTGATTTTTTATAATTCTGTAAGAGAATTTCAAAGAAATTTGAAATTTTTTTAAATTTTGCACATATTTTTTTATTATCTAACTTTATAGCGGTCCATTCTTTGTAATTTTAACTTAAAATATAGGACAATACATTTTATACCTTTTGATCTTATATTGTCCCGTAACAATTCATGCATATTTAGAAAATTAGTAATTTTGATCATTTTTGATATCTCCATACCAGTAAATTTAATCTGGCCCAAATCATGCCTACCATAATTAATTCATATACTAATCATGTTAGAATGAATTTTATCCGAATATATGAAATATTCACGATTTTTTCTCTCAAAAAAAATTCAATACTTCAGAGTTTCCACACCTTTATATCATTTATTTCTATTCTTCTTTTAAGCCTATTCCCTTTTTTCAATAAAAATTAAAAAGTTGAAAGGAGGTAAAATTTTACAAAAATGATCGGAATGGTGAAATTTTAAAGTTTTAAACTTTTTCCGAGATAACAACTATTGAATTTTCTTTTCTATGAGTTTTCTCAATATTGAAATGTTTACAAAAAAATATGATAGTGGTCCCTTAATTCTATGATTTCTATCTGTAAAAAAACAAAATCGATAAGATTCCATAAAAATATTTTTATTCAATCATTTGAAATATATATCTATATAAATTTCATATTTTAATTCATTTTTAAAAACGATATTTATGTATATTTTATTTGTGAAATCTCATTGAATTTAATCTTTTGAATTTGAAAGGAGAACCTTAAAAAACTTCTTAATATTCCATTTATTGGTATAAAATGAAATATAGATTAATTATTCATCAAAATACTGATCATTTAAAAAACTGAAATTTGTTGTGTTATCTCGATATCTGATAAACATATTAATATTATTTTTATATTTATATGATTTATTTAATATCATATATAATATATGTTGGTCATAAAGAAAAATAACTTTTTTAAATAATAATATTTGCATTTTATAAAATATTTGTTTTATTTGAGCTTATTTTGAGGGATAGATTGAATTTCTAGGGGATAACTATTATTATATATTTATATATATAAATATATTATATCATATTAAAATGTAAAAAAATATCACTCGACAGGCGTAGTTCTATTTTTAACTTTTATAAAACTTATTTTTTTTCTGGGGAAAACGTTATTTTTAAATTTTTGATAATTTTCGGTTCACTTTTTGATAATCTTCGAATGACTTTTTGATAACTTTTGGCTTATTTTTTGTTTATTTTCGGTTCACTTTTTGTTAAATTTCGGTTCACTTTTTGTTAAATTTCGATTGACTTTTTAAGAAGTATCTACTTTTTAGGTAATTCAATTTTATTTATGTTTTGTTTCTTTATTTTATTTATTTTAAAGTAATTTATGCGAAATTTCAAGAAATAAAAGACATATAACACTTCCTAAATACTTATTCAAGTATATTCTATAAATATGAAAAGAAAATTTAATATGATTTTTCCATAAAAGAAGTTTTCATCAAAATTTATTGAAAAAAATTATAATCTACTTAAGTAAAGTATTTTCCATAAGCTAATCACTTTTTTTTCTAAAAGAAAGTATATTTCTCAATATTAATTGAAGATTTTTTTTGATTTTTTTGATATATTACCCAAATAAACTTTATATTTACATAAAATAACCTGTATTTATAATCATTTTCATTCTTTTTTCTTATTCCTATTTGATCAACGAGATAATAATTATATCTTAATTAATGTAAAATAATATAAAGAACATTTAATACACTGATATTAGATTTAAAATAACTTCTATTTATGTTAAAAAGTCAGTTACAGTTATCTATTTGATCCAAATATATTATCTTTATTATTTCCATATTCAATAGTTTACAATTAAAAACTAAAAAGTTTATAAAACTACACCTGTCGAATAAATAATTTTAATTTTATGTTTTTTATATTCTATATAGAGTAAATAATATAATATTAAAAAATAAAGGATATTGGAGACTTTTTATAGTTCCCGGACTTCTAATAAATAGATAGATTTGCTTCTAAAAAAAAGTTTAACTTTTTCTGTGAATACCGTTTATATATAAAAAAACTATTTTATCATTTATTTACTCAGTGCGAGATTACAGTTTTTGTAAGCATTTGTGACTTTATACTTTCGGTATAATATCTTTACACACATTATACGTGATCTGATGATCAAACTTCCCAAAAGCAAGCAAGATTAATGATATCTCAACTCTTATGATTCAAAATGAGGCAAAAAACTTGTAATATGACATTGCAACATTCCTTACTTATGCAATTTAGCACTCAAAATTGATATTATGATTGGATGATCATTTTAATTTACTGATTTTTACAAGAAAAAAAGATAATTCTTACGTTTTATAAACTAACTATTAATATTATAAGCTTTTTATTATTAGATTTTTATTATATAGTGCAAAATAGAATACTAAAAAATGGACAAAAAGTGGAAGTGGTCATATAACTTTTTAAAATTTGGACAAAAAGTGGAAGCAGGGAAATCTATCAATAAATAAAATATAAGTAATGATTAACTGACAATTTTAAATAAATATAATATAATTTATAATATGTAAATATACATCTTTTTTTTTTTTTTATTTATATAAAAATTTTAAAAATCAAACAAAAACAATTAATAATAATAATAATTAATAAAGAAGATCTTAATATGGAGTTTCAAGTAATAGTGCAGTTCCTCTTAATGTCCATTTATCAGGAGCTTCTTTAGAAGGGATATTCAAAGCAACAACGAAGTTAGTTGAGTGACCCGTTGTATTCAAAACGCCAGCTCTCTCAGGCGTTCGATAAACAGGGCATTTATACTCGTCTTTTGGATGGACGAAGTCAGCCTTTGGAATTATCTGAACCACGGGACAATCAGAATAGACAGTATTAGAATCAGAATCAGTCAAGCAAAAGTTTTCTTTGTCCCATCTTGCGCCATCGAAATACATCCCGTGAATATAGGCACCGTCTGGCGCTTGATGAGACAACTGATCGACGGACTCAGTCATAACTTTCGCCTCGAAACTCAGCTTATCAATTGGAACCTGATGCTTTCTTGAATGATTTTGAAGAACAGCAGTCAAGAAACTTTGAGGGAAGAAGAAACCAGGGAACCAAAAGACATTTGGTTCACCTTTACGAAGCCAATTTGTGATGAAGTTGACTTTCTCAACAAGATCGGCACACCAAGAAGCCAATGGACGAACAGAAGGATAAGCTGAATCTTTCCATTGTTTAGGAACTTGTCGATCCAACAAACTTCGATAAACTTCGGCAATATCAATTGACATCACCACTTCACCTTTGATTGCTTTTTCAACATCGGAAAGCGAGTTGTGGATGATGTTGATAAGCTTGTTAAACCGTTCAATCTCTTGCATTAAAACAACAGTTAACGAGTTAGGTCGATCACCGAAGTTCGACTCGAAAAGACTCTGGTTTGCGTGCTTTGTTGAGATGGGAAGAGGGATTTGACCGGATAAATCATGAACAATATTCAATACAATTTCATCGTCTTTAGAAGCAGCTGTTCCACCGGCATCTCTCGGTTGAACGCCGAGGACCCATTCTATGATTTTATTGGATTGATTCAAATGTAGTGCATTCAGCGCACTCGGATGGAAGCCGAAAATCGAAGGCGAATCTTCAGTTGGAAAAGCAGAAATTGTCGGAAAAACTTGCTCAAATGGACCTAATGAAATGGTTGGATAAAGACTCTCACTATCGAAGAAAATATCATCATTTAACGCGTCTTTACATAAGAATTTGTCTAAGATTGCATTCATGCATCTTCGATCCCAATCATCAGTGACTCTTCCTCCATAGACAACTTCGCCGATCATTTGACGAAGGGCATCCCAAGGGACCTGATCTTGCTGTGTCAAATACGAATAGAGCATCTTCACAGCTATCGAGAAATCGCTCGTGTTCCATTCATAAATCTTATTGAATCCCAATGCTCCATAACGTTTCCTCTCAGAAATTGTGGCATGAAAAACAGCAATGCTGAAAAGAAGCTTCTTCCAAGGACGAGTTTTAGAGCAACTTTCCCATCTTTCAGGACTAAGTGTATTCATTAAAAGTGACACATTCGGTTGAATTCCACTTGGTGGCTCGCTTGTTACTTTTACGGAGTTTCTAAGAACAGAAATCGGGAAAATTTCAGTTGGCATTGATGACAAAATTAGCCGAAATTGATCATGCATTTTGTTTGCTTTTCGAACCATTTTTTGCGTCATTTGTTCAAGCGTTGGCAAGAATGTTGGACACAAATGACAGTTCTGAAGGAAGACCCAATGACCGTTCTTTTTGGCTTGCTTCACATAATCAGAGGCTGTTTTTCCTCTTCCTTGACCAAGTGACAAAATCTTTAGCTTGCTTGCGAATCCTTTCTTTTCCGCAAGCTTCTCAAGTGACTCACGCGGATCAGCACCTTGTGACAGGATGAAGAGAAGAGGAGTGTCATTTGAAGTATCTGCAAACGGTGCCGATAAATCAACGTCAGCTTGCTGTATGAATTGATCTCCAAGGACATCTTTGACAAGAAGACGAACAAGACTGACAACTTTCCTTCTGGCAATGCAAGATGCAATAATCAGCTTATGAAACAGAGATACAGTATCATATGGCTTTGGAAAATCAATCGATGATTCTTCAATCAATCCTTTCCAATCATCGTAGTTTTTATTGATGATTGAAGGAAGCTCTGCAAACATCGACATCGCCTTCGATAGTGAACAACATTTGCTCCATATTCGTGGCTCTATTTGATCATTTGGATCTTCAAATTTGGAGACGTCAACATCAACAGGTCCTCTTAAGAAAAGCTTCCACATATCGTCTGTCACTTCACCAGATGAACGAAGCAAACTCATCGCTATCAAGAACGATAGAACTTCTCTGTGATTTGCAAACAGACCTCGTGAAACATTTGAAAAGACAGCATAGGTTAATCTTTCAATGAAAATAGAACATTTCGTTGGAATGTCATCAACTCCTTCGGTTGCACTGTTATCCAAAACAGACTTGAAAATCCTCTTGAAGAATTCTAAGGAGTATTGGTACATCGAGTCAATTCCAGGAAGTTCTAAAACAACAAAATAGAGAATTGAACCACGAGTTGCAACGCTTCGATAAACTTCACGCTTCTCTGTGATTTCTTTCTCTGTTTTCTCGGATTCAACGAGACGTTCAGCAACTTGCGTTGATGTTTGTTTAGCATCGTGAAGGGTCGTAATGAGTGTCTCGTTATCAAGAATGTTTCCTTTGGAAGTGAACAAAAGATGAAGAATCTTTGTCATCAAATCAGAGAGTTGTTTTTGATCCTTCGAAATTGCACTGATGAGCTCAACTCTTTGCTTTTCTAATTCAGGCATTTCATGCAAAACAACGTCGCTAAGGAGCTGCTCTTCTAGACCTTCGAGAGTGACTGAGAAGTTGATCACGGAAAGGTAAATGAAGACATCAGGAAGGAACTGTGGATTGCTCAATTTAGTCGTCAAATATAACCGAAATTGAGGATCAAAAGGAATCCATTTGTCACCGATTGAAATCATCAACTGACCACTTTGTTTCTGCAATTTTGGTGACAAAATGAATTGAAGACCAGGGTCAAGAATTTCACCGACATCTTCAACAAGGATTGGCGATCCGACTTTGATAGCGTTTTCAATTTGAAGCGCCATGTTTGAATCATCACAACGAACAATTCTAATTCCGCTGTTTTCAATGAGCCACTTCCTTCCTTGTCCTTGAGGATCGATCAAAAGAGGCCATCGATGGGACATCGTCACGAGGACACCGTTCTGCTTTGACAATGCATCTTGTGGGAGGCCGTTTACTTGCCACTCTCTCAACGTGACTGGATCTGCGGCGATATTTTCAAGCAAGAAATCTTTCGACAATTGAATTTTTTCATCTTCACATTTCTTGATCAATTGTTGAATAACCGTCGAACGATAGGCATATGAAAAAGGTCCTATATACGCCACATGAAGTGCAATCATTAAAGTGTCTCCAAGCAAGTTCTTTTCAGCTTCTGCCAATTCTTCCAAATTCTGTGTCCATCGAACTTTTTCTGAGTCCAAGGCAGTAGTCAATTGAGAAGCGTTTTTAAGACGATATTCGCATTGTTCAATCTTTTGTTGAAGCTCTTTTTGTTGGTTGATTGAATCTTCATATTGAAGCTGTAATGTTGCAAGCTGAGTTGAAATTACTTGAAGTTCATCTTGCTTTGATTTCAGCTTCTCTTCTGCTTCTTGAAGTGTTGCTTGAGCTTCATCTCTTCTCTTCTGTTTTGGTGCAATTCTTTGCGATTCAGTGACGTACTTCTCAATTGCAGTGACCCACTTAAACAGGCATGCAGCACTCTCACTGACTCCCATAACTTTCTTGAGCTCAAATCGAGGATCAGCCTCCATCTGGCGAATTCGAGCAAGAGTTGCTTCAGGGATTGGATTGTTGTGGACTTCAAGAAGACGGTTGAAGAAGTCTGTTTGCGCAAGCAACGCTTTGGCGGACGCCCAATCTGGCTTGTGATTATTAAGGAGACAAACAGCCTCCATCACTTCAACGACGAGTTGTGGCGGTTTGACAAACGTTTTGACAACAGCGAGATCCGATTTTCTGTTCTTTAAGTCTTCAACTGCTGCCTTTGCGGCATTCAAAAGTGGCATTGCACGATCGAGATCATCTTGAGCTTCAGCTGCAAGGACCATTGCTTCCGCGCGCACTTTTTTAACGGTCTCTTCTTCTGCTGATATAAGTTTGTGTGCTTCGTTTACTTTCTCTCGATCGACCTTTAATTTGGCCATGAGTGCGTCGGTTTCAACCGCTTTCTTTTGAAGTTGCGGACGAAGATTTTGAAGCTCAACTTCCATTTCTTGAACTTTTTGATTAGTTTCAGCCAACTTCTCAACACCACGATTCAGCTGCTGCTTCTTCAGCTCGTGCTCGTTTGATCTCTTCGTGAGCATTGAGCTGAACAAGGAGAAGAACTCAATGTAAACAGCAGGCGTGACGTAATAGACGCGATTCAATTCATTCTTGAATTGATGTGCTGCATCTGCAATGATTGAATGCGCAAAAGTTGCAATGTTTGCAAGTTTCTCACGAACATCGCCAAACTTGTCAAGATCCATCTTGCTGATGAACTCATGTGCGACGGTTTCTAAAGCACTCGTTGGCCACGGCTCGTACCAGTCGATTGTGCAGCAGTTGACGAGTGCTGGGAAGATTCTACAACGATCACGGAACCTTCCTCCAACCGGCGAAAGAGCAAGAACAACGTGAAGATTCTTCATGATGTTCGAAGTGAATTTTCGACACAACGAGTCATAAGCAAGACTCTCTCCGGCTTTCTTCATCATCGGGACAAGCTCGTTGACCATTTGATCGTATTCTTCGGTCTCGAAAAGACCAGGAACTTCGCCCGTGTTGAGGACATTGTTGATATCTTCAAGGAAGGACTCTTCAACAATTTGTTCATCAGTCATTAAGAACATAACCGGCCGGTTTTGGGCTCCTGCAAGTTTGAACAGACCTCTCAAATCATTCCTAAAATCAGCAATTCGATACTCTTTGGCCGGTTGTGGCTGGAAAACTTCCATTTCTGCAACAAAAGCTGCAAATTTGGCCGCTGTCCGCTTCCCTGTGCCGCCCATCCCAACAAGAAGCATGTGGCCCGACGGTTGCCTCATAACTCTGACAATTCGCAATATGTGCTCGATTGCTTCTTTGAAAAGGACAACTTGCGACTTGTACATGTCGGTAAAAGTACGAAGGGCAGCTGTAATTTGCACCATTGAGGTGGCCTCTTGGTAGGATCGTCCTGAACTGTCGGTTCCGTAACCTTTTAAGATATCTGTCCATACTAATGGTTGATCATAAAAGATGGCTGACATTTCTTCTTTCACTTTTAAGACATTCTTGGCAATTTCATAAATTGTTTGTATCATATGGGTCCTATCGCCATCGTTAATCAAACGATCTCCAAATACTCTCATATTTTCATGCAAGAAAAGCTTAATAAACGTTTGTGGATCAGAAAGTGAATTGAAATTAGTTAAAAGAATACCTTGGAATACTCGTGACAAATCTCTCAGGTTGAATGTATAATGTGATCTTGATGGTGTTGGAAGGAGTTCAGCTTTAATCTTTCTATAAGCCATGACAGATGCTTTAACAATCAATCCTTCCATTTGTACCACAGAATCAGCGAAACCTTCCAAGAACGAGTGTAAAATAGTTTCGAAAATTTGTGTTAATACTTGGTCGCTTGGTGCAGGAAGAGACAAAATAGTGAATCGACTAGTGAATCTAGATGTAACGAATCCTTGTTGCATACCAGCTGTAACTATTGTTAAATCTTCGATATTATACCAATAAAGTTCGTCACGGTTATACAAACCTTTACAATTAATAATTGTTCTCAAAATTTCAATTGGCGGTTGTGATCCATAAGTATCAGGCCTTGGCAAATTAAAGTCATCGATGACCAATACAGAAGATTTTCCTTCAGGTGGTCCATATAACGTCTTTCTCTTTTGGAGAAGTTTGGCTTCAATCAAGTCTTGAATTTGGTCATGAGAAGTTCGAGCAGACAAAGTGAACAAAATTGTTGAAATCTTCGACATTTGTGCATTTAATGTATTTTGGATAATTGAGGTCTTTCCGCATCCACTTTCACCGAGGAATAAAACAGGCCTCTTTTGCTTAATAAGAGACAAAAGAATACTTGAAAAACGAACAGTGTCGCTTGTTGGAACGATTCCTGATTTTGAAATCTGACCGGATTCTTTTTCTTTTTCAGCTTGTTGTTCAGTTATCTCGTGCCATGATATGAATTGAGTTCCTTTAATATCCAAGGAATAATCAAACAAAGTTCTTCTAGCGGGATAATTAATTTTTCTTTCAAACATTTCTCTGAGAAAAGTGTCAAAATCACCTCGCGTTTCATCCGTAATTATTCCTCCAAATGACCAAGCCATTGCGTAAGCGAATACGTGTGTGATGTACTTCTCAATTTGATCAGGTGGAGCTTCTTGTAGAACAATTTCTTGATCACAAATCATTGCATCAATAATGTAACACAATGAAGATGCAATATTCCATATCAAAGGAGTCACAACAGTCTTACAAGTATCACGGAGAGTTGTGACAGCTTGATCAAATGTTGTCTCAAAAAGTGAAGAATACAATTCACGACTAATTTCAGGCTGTTTTTCAATCCATGAATTAACAAGTGGCCTCCATCCAAGATCTTCTGGTTGATAGTAAACCATACCACAACGAGAAACAGTAGCAGGTGATGCTTGTGCAAGATCTCCGACTTCGAAAAGAAGGTGCATTTGATCGGTCATTTTAATACGATCACTGTTTGCCAATGAAAGAAGCTTGTTATCATCGAGAACGGTGTTCATGTTTTCAATCCAAAGAGCATCAACAGGTCCATCAAAAATGATCCATTGTTGAGTGGATTGATCAGCTTCAGCCATTTCACTGAACATTTTACCAACTAAACCGTTCTTCCAATCACCAGTTGATAAGTCGTAAGCACCATAAAGATCTGTTAATGAAACTGCTTTTGGATTAATTTCGTATTGTTCAACAGGAGTTCCAAGGATTCCGAGAGAATCAGCCAAAATGTTCCTGGATGTAGTTTTACCTCCTCCTGTTGGACCGACAAGCATGACACCATGACGAATGAAAATTGTTTGATAAAGTTGAATTGTTTTCGTTGTCATGAAATCTGATTTTTGAAGACTTTTTTCAAGTAATGCTTTATCAATTGCTGCTGAAAGTTCTTCAAACGTTTCTTTCTCAAATTCAACACCAGGGAACAAGTCACCAATGATTGCATCAAAGAGTTTCGAATCATCAATCAAAAGCTTTGATATGTTTGAATCTCTCATAGCACGAATTAAAATAATATCTTCATCAAGTGAAGGCTGCCTTCTTTTAGAAGTTCCAGCCATGACTAAAACAGACTTCAAAGCACGCATACCGAAATCATAGTGACTTTGTTGACTCAACATTTCAGAGCTCAATTTGTAAAGTTGTGTAACTTTTTGAGCCAAAGGTTTAGCATTTGTAAAACCTTCTGAATAAAGAATAACTTCTGCAATCATTGCATAACCTGGAACCATCATTGAAATTGGCCTAAATAATGATTTAAGGTTATCTGGAAGTTCTGTACGTCCTGCATAACCAGGGTTCATTGTAATAAAGACACCACAACGAGGATTAAGTTCAATTTGTTGCCCACAAAACATGAATGATTTCAATTTGGCAGCAACAGCAGATTGAACTGAATAAACTTGTTCTGCAATAACAGATAAAACTTCAGAATTAATTCTGTTGAATTCATCAAAACATGCCCAGGCACCTGCTTGAGCAAGACCAGAAAAGAACGACTCCATTTGAATAACGGTAACTGCATCAGAACAGTTGAAAACAACACAAAAGTTTCCAACAGCTTTTGCTAAATCTTTGACGGTTTCTGTCTTACCTGTTCCTGCCGGACCTGCTGGCGATCCTCCCAAATAGTTATTCATTGCACTAGTCAGTGTCAAATAACATCTTTCAGTAAGAGGAGTGACGACAAGACGTGATGTTGCTCCCAAATATTCATAACCGTATTCAATAACAGCTCCAGCTTGATGAATATGAACGCGGTTAGATTCAACATCCCAAATGTAACGAAGTCTCTTTGTCCATTCAAAATCATCAACAGAAGAAACTTCAGATTGAATTAGTTCTGAAACTATATCACGTGAATGAACATCGAGTGTGATTAAAGCAACAATTCCTGATCTCATTGCTCTTGGTAATTGTAAACGAACAACATCAGCCAATGATGAAAGATTTTCTTCCATTGAGTTTCGTAATTTAGTGAGACCTTCAATTGAGTCTTCTTCAGAAATTGCATCATTAACTGATTTACTGAAATAAATTTGAGAGACAACAGAAATGACTTGAGCTGGATGTTTTTGAATCCATTCAACACGTGGCATCATTTCATACTCATCTCGACCAGTTTTGAATATTTTATGCAATGACATTCTCATTCCTTTCTCAACGTTAGAAAGCCATGCTTCAATAGCACCAACAGTTTGACATCTAATTAACGGTATTTTTTCACCTTCAATTGAACACATTGCAAGAATATCTTGGCCTTGTGATGCAAATTCTAATGTGTGAATTCCATCGAATAACTTCGGTAAGAATGGTTGAACAGCTTTTGGATTCCTTGCTTCTGCGAAAATTTTGAGTAAATTTTCGTTTGATAAGAAATAAAAACGTGGAAAAGAAGTTCTTTTCTTCTGAAGAAATGATTCCAATTCTTTCTGAATATCATCAGTTTGTGCAATCCAACCTTCAAACATTGTAACAGCTTTTGCAGTTGAACAAAGTTTGAAAACTTTAAGAATATCACGTGCATTTCTTCCCCAGTTTTTGTATTCTCTTTCAAGCACGTTCATTTGCGTAGTTTGTGCTGCTAAATAATGCTGAATATCAGGGGAAGTGAAAACTTTATATAATGAATTGAAAGCAACTTGGAATTGAGTGATGTAATCAAGACATTTCGCAAGCTGATTCATTGATTTACTGATATCGTCAACTTCAGATTTAATGGCACCAACATATCTAGAACTTCTGATTGTTGAAAGTTGAACTTGTGTCTCATCGAGTTGTGCAATAACATCTTCCATGTCGCCAATAAGATAGAAGTCTTTGATATCTTTGTGTGGAATGACATTGAACTCGACTTTGTCCCATGTGTTTTGGATGTCTTGAAGCATCTTTCTGAGTCCAGATTCGTTTGCTGCATCATTTGCAATGGATTCAATCAAGTCAACAAAGTCTGCAATTCGTTTTTCTATCAAGAATGAAAGTGGATAATTGCTTTCTTCAAGCTTTGGAATTCCAGTAACATGTTCAATTTTTGCCCAATGAGAAGACAACAAACTTGGATTCGTAAGTGCGACAATAACTGGCAAAATTTCATTAAATGTATTGACAGAATTCTTATAAATTGGAACTAATGGATGATCACTTAAACCAGAATTAACTTGAATTGCAATCCTTGCAAATCGTTGCAAATCATTTTGGAAATCTTCAACGTTGATTGATTTGAATGGTGTTGGTGTCCATTCGGCGGTTTTTTCTTTCCATTCCTTCCAAGTTTGCCAAAGAAGAAGCTTCACATTTAGATCAGTTGAAGTAGTTGTCAATTCATCAATTGGTGAAACTTTTAATTGCAAAACACGTTGATATTTTTGAATTTGTTCTGATCGTTCATTTAATTCATTGACATCTTTTTGACAACGTTGCAAATAAGCAATGACTTGATCAGGATTAGAATCAGCAGACATGACTTTCTCATCTGCTGTTTTGTAATGAACATCGAGAAGTTCTTTTCGAACTTGAACGAGAAGATTTTGTAAAGGTTGTGTCCACTTTTTGATTTTACTATCTTCTTCTTCATTCATTGAAATCATTAAAGATTCAAGTTGAGTTATAATTGAACCTAAAGAACGGAAAGAACCAACAGCATCTTCACTTGTTTTGATTCTATTCTTATCAATCAACGTGTAATATTCAGTTGCATCTTTGTAATCGTTTCGAATTATATCGAAATCTTTCCATTGTTTCTTTAAGAATTCCAACTGAGTAACGAACACGTGAATGTTTTGAGGATCATTATGAAGAATAGCGAGAGCATCTGAGACCCGTTGTGTTAAATCATTAACTTTACCTTCTGCAATAGAAGGAATAAGATAATTTAATTGCTCAAGACAACGACGTGGAGTTGGCTTAATTTTATCAACAAATCCTTTCAGTTTAATAAGAAGCATGTGAACTTGCAATGATTGTGCAAGTGAGTCCATCTTTGTTATCTCTTTTCGATAATTATCAAGAGAATCAGAATAATATTGAGCATCATGATTTTCACTTCGAATTTGATTGATATTAAATTTGATGTTTCGAAGATATGCATTCAAATCTGGAATGAAAACTTCGATTGCTTTCGACGACATCGAATAAGCAGTGTTCAATCTATTTATCATTTCTTCGGTCAATTGACGATAAGCGAAATCATTTTGAATGATTCTTGTTAAAGGAACAACAGGCTCACTCCAGTTATAAGAAACTGAATACTGAGATAATGATTGATGTGTAGAAAAAGTTGGAATTAAATATACGTTTGACAATAAATGAATCCAAATTGATTGAATTTCTTCTTCCATTTCAGAAAGTGATGGCGAAAACGAAAGAGAATCATCTTTAATTATCACTTCAGTTGACAATCGTGTGATGTCACCGCCACCAGAAGCTCCGTGCTCGCGTGGCTGGAGGAAATCAACAAGTTGACGAAGTGATTCAATCACAAATTCGTACAAAGTGTGAATAAGCATATAATCACAAAGACGTATAAATCGTGACAGACGTTTATAACAAAACTTTTGAGTGGCCAATTGTGTATAAACCATCATGTCAGATGATGCAATGATTTTCTTCTTCTTTTCTTGCGTTTTGTGCTTGTGGCTTGCTGCGTTTCCTTTCGTTGCTTTGTGAAGAGCTGCATTTCCACTCGATGGAGTTGGATCAAATAAGGGCGCCCTTGTTCTTGTCCTTCTGCCATCTCTTGACATGGCAGTTCGTGGACGATTGTATGAAGTTGCTTGCTGTTCGATTTTTTGCTTCTTTTTCTCTTTCGCTTCGGCAGCAGCGGCAGCAGCTTTTTCTAAACGTTCGTTTTCTTTTTTAGCAGCTTTTGCAGCTTCATGTGCTGATCCTGTAGACTCATAAGTAAGATCACATGCATGAACGATAGAGATACGTGCTTCTTCGAGTAATTCTTTAATATGAACAGTAACTTCTTCTTCATGCTTATATTGCCTTTCTATAAATTGCGATAATGTTAACGTTTGACTGCTTTTCACATCAACTAGAGAATATTTACGTAGACGGTAACAACAACTTTGAAGATCTAACACGGCTTTTCGTAAAATGGCATCAACATTAAAATATGTGGTGGTAATGGCTGTATTGGCAGCTGTAATAAGTTGACATTTCGTAATTGTATGTAAAAGGGTAAATGATCGCCATTGCTCGTATAAATGGAAAAATGATATTTGTTTCATTTTGATATATATTACACATTCGCGGATCCATTGATCAATTGGAGTAAATTCACCTTTACTTTTAGTATATGAGGTAATACCATCGGCACTAAGTGTATAATAATTATCCCAATTTACATCTTGCGGTGATACAACAACTAAAAAATAAACATTTTCGGGTTCACGATAAGTAGGCGGTTGCGATTGAAAATATAAAAATTCTTCGTTTAATTTTTTCTGTCGAATTAATCTAATATAATAAAAAACTAAATTTGGATCATTCCACAAATCATCGGATATATCACGAGTATAAAGCGGATCTTTTTTGAATTGTTCATATTCTTCAGGTATTTGTGCGGCAATGTTTGACTTCTTAAGCCTGAAAATTGGATCAACAATTTCACCATTATCATTTAATCTTGATGATGCAAAGTTGCTTGTATGTTGACCAGACATCGAAGTTCCTGCTCTTTCACCATATCTACTATCGGCAATTGCTGTACTAGGTCGCACCTCAATTGGCACTATTGTTGGTGGACGAGCTCGAGAAATAGCTTTTTTCATTGGATTTGGAGGAGGAACAGCAAGTGCTGTTTGCGGTCTTTTCTTTTGCTCAGGAGGAGAAGCTGGAAGTTTTCCTGTGTTTGGAATAAACCTTCGAACTGAAATAGGGGGCCTACCAACACCTACAGTAATTTCTGCTAAAGCTGTATGTGGACGTGAATTTGGAACGTCTGTAGGAATTGCTATTTGTGGCACATTTTGAGAATCAATCTGTTTTTGACTTGAATTTGATCTAGGAGTTGTAAGAGTTGGAGCGATATGACCTGGATTTTTTGGTCGAAGAAAATGTACATTCTTTTGTTGAATTTTTTTTGAATAAAGGCGGTCAATCAATAAGTCTTTGTCCGCCATTAAAAATAATTTTCTTTTTAAATAACGATTTTATCGATGCCGTTTATTAATTGAAATTTTTAAAAAACTTTTACGAGTTCTCCAATATTAAACATTCTTTTGTATTCATATGAATCTAAATCGGTATTAATTTTGCATTTTTTATTATTTTTCATTAAATTTTAATTAATTAACTTTATTCAGGTTTGATTTTAAATACTTAATTTCATATATCATTTAAAAATTCTTCTACAATCATTAATAATTGATGTTATTATCATCAATTTGATTTGTTTAAGATATTTTTCTCATAATAAAAAATAAATAAGATATTCAAATAATTCATATCTCCATTTTATCATGTTCAAATTAACAAAAAATGCTTATGTACAAAATAAAGCTAATAAATTTAATGATAAAATATCAATGATATTAAAAGTTTGAATGATAATAATTAATTTTTGGAAAATACAAAAAAACGTTTAAAATCATTTATTTCTAATTAATAATTAATTTTGATATAATAATTACCAGGTACATGCTTAATACGAATATATAACATTGGATAGAATTATGGAAATATAATTTTTTTTTAAATAATTGTTTTTGTTATATTAATCATAATTTATTTATGTTATAAATATGATAAAACTTTGATAATAATTTCTGGAATTGGAGATAAAAGACTGTTTTTTTTAAACGTTTGCCTTCTTTTTTTATAAAAACCAATATTGAAAATAAAAATGGTTATGAGGAAAAGATTTCACCATAAAAACTATTTCAATTTTGCAGATATTTACATGGATTTATGGGATTTAATTCTGAAAGATTCTGATTCTAAATCAATCAAATCTGATTCAGCTCACATTAAAATATGGAATCGAATCAATTCATTTGAAGGCTTACCGAAAATAGAAACACTTTCAATTCTCGACATTAGTGGAAGCCAAATAAATTCTTTTTATGGTGCTTGTGAACAGCCATCATTACGAAAGTTTCGTTGTACAAAAACTCCACTTGGTGAAAATAAAAATATTTCATTGATGGCATTTATTGTTTTTGGTGACAAATTAACGCATGTAAATGGCCAAGAAGTTGATTATCAAACTCGCAATCTTGCACTTAGCTATCAAAAAGAACTTCTCCCTCTTTTAACTCAAGATAAATGGCTAGTAACGTCTGTTTCACCATTAAAATTAATTCATGTAGTCACTCGTAAAATCAAAAGAATATTTATCGAAAGACCTACAGATTCAGATAAAGACAAAAAAATCTCGGATCCAGAAGATTCTTCTGATGACGATATTCTTTCTACAGAAAGTTCAGAAGATCATGAAAAATTAGATGCTCCTATTCCTGAGCCATCACCCAAACCAGTTTCCGATAAAAAATCACAATATTCCATTGCTAAAAGTAGTGGTTCTGCTGCAAGATCTCAATATGCACAATCATACTACATTCTCTACGCAGACGCAGATCAAGACAATATTCAAGATGAAGCAAGTCTTGACCTTTCGGAAGAAGATATTGAAAAAAAACTCAAAGAGAAATTACATGAAATCTTAATAAGACAAGTTGACAATAGAAAAAAAGAACGAGAAGTTTTTGCAAAAAAACATCTTACCAATTCAAACGATGATTTTTCAAAATATGGCTCTCCATCTTCATCTATAAACAGCCCTGGTGCAAACTCAACTTATGCTAAAAGCTTCGTATCACCAAGTAATCTTGGGTATAACTACGGAGATAATTTTTCGGTTTCTTCTGCACCAACACAAACTAAAAGCAATAAAACGCAAAGCGTTGCATCGCCAACTCAATCTTTCGATCAAGAACAAAAACAAAGCCCTGCCCGTAAAAACAAACCTAAATTTAAAGTTAGGGAATTCTCAAGGCATATCGAAAATAGCAAAATTGATTCAGAAAACGAAGATATCAAATCAATTCTTGACATGTCAACAAATGTAATCCTTTCAGAAACAGAAAGTTCTGATCAAGGAAAAGATGATTCTGATGATAATGATAAAAGGAGCCATAAAAGTAACAAAAGCAATAAGAGCCATCACACAGACAGTAATAGCCGTAAGTCATCGAAACAAACAAAACAACAAAAAGTTGATCAAAAACCAATCGATGATGATCACGATTATTCAGAAGATGATTACAATTATTACACTGACAACGAGAGCCGTGCTTCAGCAAAGAAGAAGCAAAGCCAACCAATAGATAATCTCGATCAACAAGATTATTCTGACTACAGCCAACCAGAATTAAAGAAAGCGCAACCAAAGGCTCCACTCCCAGAAAATAATGACGATTATGAATATTATTCTACAACTGGAGCTGAGAGTCAAAAATCATCACATTCTAAAAAGAGTCATGGTTCATCTAAGAAAGTACAATCAAAAGCTGCTCTACCAGAAAATAATGATGATTACGAATATTATTCTACAACTGGAGCTGAGAGTCAAAAGTCATCACATTCCAAAAAGAGTCATGGATCATCTAAGAAAGTGCAACCAAAGGCTCCACTCCCAGAAAATAATGACGATTATGAATATTATTCTACCACTGGAGCTGAAAGTCAAAAATCATCACATTCTAAAAAGAGTCATGGATCATCAAAGAAAGCGCAACCAAAGGCTCCACTCCCAGAAAATAATGACGATTATGAATATTATTCTACCACTGGAGCTGAAAGTCAAAAATCATCACATTCCAAAAAGAGTCATGGATCATCAAAGAAAGTACAACAGCAACAAAGGACAGCTCCAAAAGACAATGGCTATGAAGATTACGACTATTATTCTACAACAGGGGCTGAAAGCCAAAAATCATCACATTCTAAGAAAAGCCACAGATCTTCAAAGAATCCACCACAACAAACACCGAAAGCTGCTGATGAAGGCGATTATGAATACTATTCTGATATTCAAAGTCAGAAATCATCTCATTCGAGAAAGAGCAATGGCTCATCTAAGAAAGCACAACAACAAAAACCAGCTACAAAAGGCAATTACGATGAATATGATTATTATTCAACAACTGACGCGGAAAGTCATAAATCATCACATTCTAAGAAAAGCCACGGATCTTCAAAGAATCCACCGCAACAAGCACAGAAAGCTGCTAATGAAGGTGATTATGAATACTATTCTGATACCCAAAGTCAGAAATCATCGCATTCAAAGAAAAACCAAGGATCTTCTAAACAACAACAACCACAGCAAAAAGCTGCTCCTAATGGCAATAATTTTGATGAATATGATTATTATTCTGATGCACCAAGCCAAAAAGCACCTCCTACTAAATTGGATGCAGCTCCCACAAATAAGCCACAAAAGAAGCCCTCAAATGTAAACAATTACGATTCTGAAGGATATGAATATTATTCTGATGCACCAAGCCAAAAATCTTCTCATTCTAAAAAGTCTTCTACAAAGAAACAAGCACCACCTCCACAAAAGCCTGCTAATGGTCCAGATGGCGGATATGATTACTATTCAGAACCTGAACAACCACCAAAAGCTAGTAATAACAATGAATATGATTACTATTCTGACTCACAAGCTTAAAATATTTATTTAATTTTGTACTTATGAACCAATACTATGATGATTTGGTATTCTATAGAATCAAATTAATTAATATTAATTATATTCTTGAGTCATGATTTGTGATGTTAATTTATTATTATTATTTTAAATATTCCCTAGATATTTACTTTCGATCTTTCTTTTTTTTTTTTAATCTATTATAAAATCTGCTTCTTTCTTTAAATGTTTTATACATCAATAAAAACGATGAATTTGTATTCAATTTGGGATGTTTTAGTGTTTTGCAAAATCTCTAGTTTAAGAATGCTTTAAAGCTTATAATGCCAACAAAATTTGTATTGAAAAAAAGGTTTCATTTCAAAAATAATCGTTTTTATATAAGAAAAAGTTATTCAAAATTGAATCTCTCCTTTCAAAAATAATTGAAAATTTTGAGAGAGTCATTTAAATCATAAAAGTAAATTGTTGAAAAAATAAGAAAAAACAATATTGCAAAAGCCTGAAGAATGAATATGCAATATCACTAAATACAATACTAAAGTGTTCTCATCTCTTTTTTTTTTTTTTTTTTCCTCCAATTGTGCTATTCAACATCTGATGGAAATTCTAATATAGAATATATACATTCTGATATTTATAGAATGAATATTAAAAGAATGAATTTATTTAATTATTCGACATAATCTCTATAGTTAGTATAGAAATCAAACTTTTGGAAAAAATGATGCAAAAAAGATTTTGGATTTGAATAATAATAAAGTGAGTGATCATTTTCACGATTAAGACTCAATGAAATCCATCTATTTACATCATATCCCAAATGATTCAATTGATCATGTTTATCACCTCTAAATTTACAAATGTTATCTGAGTTATATATTGCTGTTTTTTCATCCATCCAAGCACAGTTAATTTTTTGACCATTCAATCTTCCACAATAACAGTCCATTGTTTCATTTAATTGAAGATTTGTTAATCCTTTAATGCTGTCAAGAGTAAAATAAACAAGTGTGAAACTACAGTCAGGTGCAGCACTCGGAGTAAAATCAAATCTTGGCTGAGCAGTAACTCCACCCCATGAATTTTTACATATTAAACAATCTTTAATAAAATCGTATCCTTCAATTAAAGCAGCATGATAGTATTTTATTTTTACACATTCTTTAAGTTTAATCACTTTTTGCAGTCAGGAACTAAAATTGATAAATTTGAACTCAGTAACAGAGTAGTAAAAGAGTGATTTTGCTTATCTTTTTATTTTGCAAAAGTAAAAATAAAGAAGAACAATTTCAAACTATTCAAGTTTTGCTATTCAATTTGAATAACTATTCAATTTTATAAACTTTTTCTGAGATATCCATTCAAATATTTCAAAAGATTGAATGAACTTGAAATTTGAAAATCATTGATGTTCAATAATTTATATCAATAATTTATATGTATCAATCAAGATACAGAGTTGATATATAAAATAATAAGTTATTGATACTTACTTTCCAAAATATTAAACGAAGTTATCTTTTTCGGAACTGTTATTTACCAATTATCTCAGATTTATGCATTCAGAAAACATTAATTTTCAAATATAAGTTACTGATCTGGTTGCACGCTATATGTTGGAATAATAAATACTAAAATGGTCAAAAAAAAAAAAAAAAAAAAAAAAAAAAAAAGGTTTTGTTACTCGAAAAAGATTTTTTATTTAGTACCATTATCAGTGTCTGTATTGTTATCATTTTTACTGGATGTTTCTAATAAAAGTTGATAAATAGTATTATTAACATCTTTTGCAACACTTAGTGGAGTAACATAAAAATATATAATTATGAATGTGATTAAAATAGTTAAAATGAAATATGATAAAAACAAATGAATTTGAAATTTTATCCAAAATTCATTTTAGAACAGAATTAAAAAAAAATTGCTTTAAACTCTCTGATCAAAATATAAAAGGAACTTTCAGATTCTGGTTTGGATTTACATATCCTGAATTTATAAGTAATTTAACAATATCGAAATAATCGTATTCGAACAAGAATAAGAAAAGATAACCATAATCAAGATCTTGGAGAAAGAATCCAAAATCATAATAACGAAAACCTATTGTGTAGTAGTCTTCCTGCTTTTTTGTTGTTAATTGTTCAATAATATACGATGCGACATTATTGTCATGACATTTAATGGCTTCTTCAATACATTCTCTAAACGTTTCATCTTTTGGCTTAGTATGAAGTCCTTCAATTTCATGAATCAGTTCTGGATTATTAGAATGAACTGCTGCAATCCATAAAAATGATGTTAATTCGGCATTATTTAATTTCAAATATTTGAAAATTTGAAGTGAGCCAAAAAATGCTGCATATTCAATTAAACTAACAGTCCTTTCAGATAAAATAGGATTCGTTTCAAATTTCGATGGTTGAATATAAGTATCAACTCCAACATTTTGTTGGGTGGTATAAATGATAAATTCATCAATTGCATCTTCTCGAATTATGGAAGCGATATATGTTTCGTTTTGGTAATTGTCGGTTTTATAATTGAAATTATTAATAAAATTAATATCCTTTTTTTTTTTGATCCTTTTTTTAAATTGGCTATCGATAATTTGTTTATCAAGAAGATATGGAAGTGCTCTTAAATTATATGAAAATATATTGAAAAGTTTCTTTGGAGATAATTTTTTAAAACTAGATGGATCAAATATAGAAATAATTGCATCGAATTTTTCATAGAATTTTGATCCAACATGATGATATGCAGTTATATTAGATAACAAATTAAAAATAATTTTTAATTTGGATTTGTTTTGTTCAACTTTCCATTTAATAATATAATCTTTAATTTGATATAATATGCTTTCATTAATTCCATCATTTTCAAAAAATTCTTGGAGCTGCATATCTAGTTCATTTAGTTGTGGGAAAAAACCTGTCGGCTTCATTTGATGAGATGTAGTTATAAAAAAATTTTATAATAGGTGGTTTTCTCTTCTCAATTTTTTCATGTTAATAAAAATGATATTAAACCAGAAATTTATCTCATATAAACTATTTTAGCATAATTTATTTAGATTGGAAAACGATTCGTTCGTTAGCGGCCGAGAAATCAATTTTCTCACAATTTTTTTAATAAGTTCAGAAATTTTTTTTTATAAAAGAATTTTGGTTAAACTTTTTCAGATAAAATGTATTCAATTTTATGCATTTTTAATTTCTAGACCGCTAACGAACGAATATTCTTTTAATCTGTGTAAATTTATAGTATATACTTATAAGAAAAATATATATCAATCTCACGAATTTTTATTTTTTTTATTCCTATAAAATATTTTATAGGAATACAAAAAGTTGAATATTTTTTATTTTTCTTTCAATTTTGTTTGGTGGTTACATTTTTTGTACGTTAAAAAAAAAACATGGGAAACACTTTGGATTTTTCTAAGTCTTTCTTTGCTTTTATCAAATTTCCTCTAGAATACATTATCAGAACTAATGCCTTTATGCGTATAATTATATACCATATAATATAACTATTGTCATATGGCATTTGATATACTCCACTTTTAATCGAAAAATGGAATAATTGAATTCTATTAAAATTAAATTAATTCAAGTTTTTTTGTTTAAATTCCTAAACTTACAAAGGAAAAAATAATCAAATTTAAATTTATGAATGTAAGCAGAAAGTCTTTGCATCAAAAAAAAAAAAGCTCTCAATATTTTATTTATAGAAATCCATTTAATTTTGTAATATTTCATTTATTAATAAATAAAGAAGGTTGTTTGGACCGAGCGGCCAAAGGCACTGGACTTAAAATCTGGTTTGACGTGGGTTCGACTCCCACAACAACCATTTTTTTATTTAAATTTTATTTATTTGTCATTAAATTGAATGAATCCAACAATCCAACTCAAATTGGAATCAATAATGCACATACCAATGGACAAATATGATCAGGACTTCACATTTATCGTTAATGGAGAAGAATATCGCACTAGTCGAATTTTTGCAGACCTCTTATCACGAAAGATTTCAAAGTTACATTTTACAGATCCAACGAACGACAAGATATACATTAATACGGGAACCAAAGGAGATTTCAAACGATTTCTTTCCATTCTAAATTTCCAAATCAACGACCTGAGGAATGAAGATATCAAATTTATCAGAGAAATATCAGAACAACTGGAGACCACAGATATTGAAATCAAAGTTAACCGTCCCGAGATAACGATTGAGAATGCTCTTGATCGACTTTTTGAAGACGAACGATTTTCAAATTTCTATTCATCAGAAATCGAGAAAGACATTGAATTTGTCTCAGCGAATTTCAGCGAAATCAAAACGGTGCAAAAAGACAACTTCAAGAAACTTGAAATTTTCACTCTTGAGCGAATTTTTTGCAACGATAACTTTAAAATTGATAGTGAAGACGATTTACTTGAATTTGTGAATGAACTTTTTAAGGACGACGATAAGTATTCAAAATTGTATTCACATGTTTACTTTGAAAATGTTGGAGTTGATAAGATGAATGAATTCATTGACATTTTCTCGATTGAGTATCTGACACCAGGCACGTGGGAATCGCTTTCAAATCGCCTGAAACAAAAAGTTTGCATTAGTACAGAAAAATTTTCAGAGCGCTACAAAGGAGGAACATCAGTGAAACGTGATGACAGCTGCAAACGAAGTGTCGAATACAATAACGACCACTATAGTGGAATAATTGACTACTTCAGGAAAGAATCAAATATTAATGAAGAAGTGAAAATAACCGCTTCTTCTATCGCTCAATTTGATCTGCAGAAAGTTCTTCAGAAAGATTTTCCAAATAACTATTTTGCAACAGAAAATGTTTCTGGTTCATGGATCTGCGTTGAGTTCAAGAATCATCAAGTGATTCCAACGCACTACACAATTAGATCAAACAACTGCGGTTCTAACGGTCCACATCCGCGAAATTGGGTTATTGAAGGATCGTCAGACTCATCGAATTGGGAACAGATTGATGAACAAAAAGGAAATTCAATTTTGAATGGAGCAAACCAAGTCTTCACATTCCCAATTCAACCCAGTAATCAACATAAATTCAAATTTATCAGAATTCGGCAGACAGGAGTCAACTTGCAAAATAACAACCATCTTTATATGAATTACATTGAATTCTTTGGAAAAATTTATTGAATAAAAAGAATTACTTTATAAAATAAAATAAAATTAAATATGAGACTATCAGCACACTTGAATGATATATAATAATGAATTTGTCAACTATACCATCTTTTTAATGAAAATCTTTACATATAAATATGATGACAAAGCTAATTCATAAAATTATTTGATATTTGACTCTATAAAGTTCTGATTCAGATCTCCTATGATTACAAACCTAAATTTATTTATATCTTAATAATTAATTAGCATTATATTTGATTATTAAGAAACATTTTTTTTAAATGAATTATCAAAGTTGATAATTTTCTTTTGATTTTGAAAAAGTGACATTGAAAATAATAATAAAAAGAATTATCATTTGTTGATTAATATCAAAATATATCATTACAGTTCACAAAACTCTATAATAATTAAATATAATTTAGATTTATTAATATCAAACTTTATTGTTTACCAAAATTAAAAATTTATTTATGACTTAACGTTCTTTTGATCAAGATATTCGCATTATGATATTTATATATACACTAAAGGCCTCATGTGCATAACATGTGGCACCTATTTGTTCATAAGCACGAGAAAGTTTTGTGTTTCTTATATATTCACTCAAAAATGTCTGAACCCAAAACCCAAAATGGTGTTTCTTTGTTTTTTTTTATGTGTTTGAGGTATATTTGTGATCTTCACTTTTGTGCCGTCTTGGCACAACAACAAACACAAAAAAACATTAAGTACATTTTTCAAATTTAGAGAATAATATTAGCCAAAAAAAATTGTTATTTTTTAGATATTTTATGTTTACTAAATAGAAAATTATATATTAATAATATATTAATAGTTTTTTTAATATTTAACTTACTAGTTTTCACAAAACCCAATAATTTTTTGTTTTAATTATTGCTTTTTTTGTTTTTTTGGGTTTGGTATTGTACAACTTATAAAAAATGTGTTTGCTTCGTCTTTATATTGTTTAATTATTCCATATATTATTTTTCTGTTTTGTTGTCTTCTAAATAATAAATTTATTGAAATATAAATATTTTAATAAATCTAAATAATAAATTGAATTAAATTCAAATACTTTTTCGTGTTTTATATTTAATCATTATTTATCCCATTTAATAATTTTATAATCATATATAAAATAAATATATTGTATTATATTAATAAATATTATTACAAATAAAACATTTAATATTTTACATATCAATTAGCAAATGAGTAATTTGATCAATGAATAAAATTTGAAATAAACCTTGTTCAAAAAACATTACCTCCCTCTCAATTTAAAATAACCATATCTTTATATTTTAAATATGAATTACTTTTTTATAATTTAATTAATAATATGCTAATTATCTAATATATTATTACTGAAGAATAATGCAATTAAATTGTTTGATAAAAAAGATAAAATGATATAAAATATGAAATGGAGGTAAAGTTTATTTTTTTCATTCAAAGAAAAATTGAATATTATGAATGAAATTCAAAGAAAGTATTCGTTATATTTCAAATATTCTGAAATCTTGTTGAGAAAGTATATGAAAAATAAAACTACCATTTAATTTTTCTTAATATATCATATTTTTTATAAAATTTACTTTTCGCACTTAAAATAAATAATATTCTATTAAGATTGGATTTTAAATAAAAGATCTTTTTTATTCAAAATAATTGATATAATGGTAATAATCTATAATAGCTATGCTGCCACTTTTACATAATTAATAATATAATTATTATATTATAGATATATTATAAATTATAAATAAATAAAATATCATGGATAATAATCATAAATAGTAAAGATATTTTAGTTTTATATTTTTTTAATTTATTTTTTTTATTTGAATCGATGAGCTTTAATTTTAAAAATTAAATAAAAAATAGATAATTGTGAATATATCAATAAATGTATTTTATCTTGATAATAAATGATACAGAATTCCTTAAAATATGTATTATAATTTATATAATATATATATATATATAATTGTCACAATTAAACAAAAAATAACAGCTTTGAATAGTTATAACGCATCTATTTTATAATTATAAAAAAATTCTATTTGAACTTTTTCTGTATGATGTGTTTCACTCAAAATAAATTAAGTTTGTTTGGGTTTATCCCAAAATTTAATAAAGTTTGTTTGGGTTCAATTTTTTTTTGAGAAGGTTTGTTTGTGTTTGGACGATCATTTTCAAACCCAATTTTTTTTTATATGATTTTGTGTTCATACATTTTTGAGTGATTGTGATTTTTTGAATGATTATTATGTAAAAATTGAATTGTTTTTTGGCCATATCCCCAAGAATTTTTAAAGGTATTTGCACTCTTTTTCTTTGAATTTTGTGAATGCTTATCATTATGGAGAATAACAATTCCTTCCTCTGTCACCAAAATTGGCACAAGTGCTTTCGGCTTGTGCAGGTCACTCGAATGTGTAAAGTTTGAACGTCCCTTATCCGAAATTGAATTTGGAATTAATGTTTTTCCATCCTATACAGCATTACTAGTTGATTCAGCAACTTAATTCATTCTTGGTTTTAATCAACAAAATATCTGAAAAAAGTAATTACTAGTTGATTCAGCAACTTAATTCATTCTTGATTTTAATCAACAAAATATCTGAAATAATTCTTGAATATTTTTACCACTGCATTAACTGAAATATTAATTACTTTTTTTCAGAAGCAAAAAAGCAAGAGGTATAATTATATCAATTTGGGAATAACAATCTGAGATTAGTAGTCTTCGAAAATAAACCTAATAAAAACTATCTGGTATTAGAAAGCTTAACTTGAATATAACATACAAAAACAAAAACGGTTTATGATTGAAAAAATTCATAAGAGTTTTTATTTTGTTTTTTATAAAATAGTATCTCTTATTAAAATAATTTATTAATCTTTACTCTATGTCATATATTTATGCGCTTTCATTTTCAATCAAGATCTATTTTAAGAAGTATTAAATAAAATTCCAATTTATTATACAGCAAAATTTAATATTTTAAAATAAATAATACTAAATATTTAACTTATAATTAAGATATAAATATTATTGTACATAAATAATATTAAGATATTTTTATTTTATGTAAAAATTTTAATTTTATTCAATTATGTTGAGTATTTAACTTTTTGTGAATATATTCACAATAAAATTGAAAACGTTAAAATTTTAAACTTTTTCAAATAAATAATAAAAATTACTTTTTTTTCCCCTCTGCAAATAATGGAAAGCTATATCGCTGATAAGAAAAAGCTTTACACTACCATTCTCGAATTTCTTGAAAATTCAGATGAGAATTTCGACGACACAACGGATGACGAGTATTTTGAAAGATTCTCTCCAAATCTCAAACAGGAAGACAAAGCTGGATCTTTTGAAAATATTGAAGAGTTTTTGCGAATCATCAAAAATATCAGTGACGAACACCACCGTGATACAAGTTTCATGACCAGAATCAAACAACTTCTTCTTCACTATAAACGCCAAATCAAACAGACCTTGTCAAATGAAGAAATCTTCTATATTTTTGAAGACAACAAATTACTCGTTCATTTTCTATTGAGGAATGATGTCATAAGACTAACAGACGATATTTGTGAATCGATGCTGACTAAATACGAACCTAACGGTAACCGTTACTGTCACTTTTTCTATCCAGAGCTCGAAGAATTTTTAGGAGCAGAGAAAATGAAATCTGTTAAAAACGAACTTTTAAATGAGTCATCAAATATTTTTGACAACTATGACATGAAACGCGAAGAAGGCGAGAATGACTCACACATTTGCTCAATGATACGGAAGGATTCAGTTGAAGAATTCATTTCATATGTGACTCGGAGTAACTATTCACTTTCAAGCCAAATTGCACCATCAATTTTTGAGACCAATTCATTCTTACTGGAAGGAAAAGATACGACTCTGATTGAATATTCAGCTTTCTTTGGATCGATTCAAATTTTTCAATATTTGATGATGAGTGAAGTTGAATTGAGAGCATCGCTGTGGCTTTATGCGATTCATTCGAAAAAAGCAGAACTGATTCATATTCTTGAAACGAAGAATGTTTTTCCACCAAAATTCGATAACAAAAATGAATTAGAATTCAACGATTCAAATAACGAATATTTGAGATGCCTTATTGAATCAATTAAATGCCATCACAATGATTTTGCTGAGTACATTCAAAATACTTTCCTGTTTCAAGAAGAAAAAGATTCAAAACGAAAAGAAGCGATTATATCTAATTGCATAAAACATCATAATTACTATTATTTTGAAACAGAAACTATCAAAGAACATGGATTCTTCTATTTGCACCTCTATAAATATAACGAACTTTTCAACCTTTTATTGAAAGAGAAAGAAGAAGAAATCAAAATGAAAATTATTCTAATCACAAATATTTTGATGAAGAACTAATTTCAGGGACCACAATTCAATAAGATAACTTCATAAAATATTTTAAATCAGTTCGATAAATGAATATTTAATGATATTTCAAATATTGAATATTTTTATGACATTCACCAACATCGATTTTTTTCAATGTTTCATCATTTTTTTATATAACAGCATTACAAAAAGCAACAAACAAAAAAGAGGTTGAAGTTATTTATTTTTTATTATTAAAAGAAAATGAAATATCTGTTACATTTTTCAGTAGAAATACAAATTTAACACAAATATCAATTCCATCATCTGTAACTTCAATTGAAAATGATGCTTTCTATGGATGTTCATCATTAAGACAAATATCAATTCCATCATCTGTAACTTCAATTGGAAGTTATGCTTTCTTTAGATGTTCATCATTAACACAAATATCAATTCCATCATCTGTAACTTCAATTGGTGAAGCTGCTTTCTTTAGATGTTCATCATTAACACAAATATCAATTCCATCATCTGTAACTTTAATTGGAAAAAATTCTTTCAGCGAATGCTCATCATTAACACAAATATCAATTCCATCATCAGTAACTTCAATTGGAGAAGCTGCTTTCAGCGAATGCTCATCATTAACACAAATATCAATTCCATCATCTGTAACTTTAATTGAAGGTAATCCTTTTGCAGGATGTGAAAAGTTAAATCAAATCACAATTGTTCAGTACAGTGAATCATATATTGAATTTTTCGAAGATAAATATCTTCTATATAAAAGCAGATCAAATAACAATGTTTTTGATACAATTATTTGGTCCAAACCAACACTGGATACAATAATTATTCCACCATTCATTAAAACAATTGGAAATTGCGCTTTCTGTGGATGTTCATCATTAAAACAAATATCAATTCCATCATCAGTAACTTCAATTAGAGAAGCTGCTTTTTATAGATGTTCATCATTAACACAAATATCAATTCCATCATCTGTAACTTCAATTGGAGAAGCTGCTTTCAGCGAATGTTCATCATTAACACAAATATCGATTCCATCATCTGTAACTTCAATTGGAGAAGCTGCTTTCATAGAATGTTCATCATTAACACAAATATCAATTCCATCATCAGTAACTTCAATTGGAGAAGCTGCTTTCTATAGATGTTCATCATTAACACAAATATCAATTCCATCATCTGTAACTTCAATTGGAAAAAATTCTTTCAGCGAATGTTCATCATTAACTCAAATATCAATTCCATCATCTGTAACTTCAATTGGAGAAGCTGCTTTCTTTAGATGTTCATCATTAACACAAATATCAATTCCATCATCTGTAACTTCAATTGGAGAAGCTGCTTTCTTTAGATGTTCATCATTAACACAAATATCAATTCCATCATCTGTAACTTCAATTGGAGAAGCTGCTTTCTATAGATGTTCATCATTAACACAAATATCAATTCCATCATTTATTGATCCAGAGAGTCTCTCATTACCATCAACAGTAAAAATCACGACATATTAATTGAGGAAAATATTATTTTATATTTATTTCTGATTAGTTTTGTCAAAGAGTGTGTAAACTCCCTTGTTTTAATTAATGGCCGAATGAAATATCTTTATACTGTATAAATATTTTTTTGTAGATTTATACAATGTTATTTTATCATTTTATTTTGGGATTTACCATCACTCGAAAAACGAATTTTTTTTTTCAAGAATTTTCCAAAAATGACGCGAAAAAGATAGTATAGCAAGAGTTCAAAGATATCGTGAAAATATATTATATATATTGTTAAAACAATTTCCAAAAATTGAGAGGAAATCCCATTCAATTTTATTGTAACTTGAAACAAACTTTTTTCAAAATTGTGGCGTTGGAATTTTTTAAAATTCTGATATATTATAATACAGATAATAAACTATTAATTAATAAAATTTTTACTGAATGCCTGTAGGTGTACGCATTTATTATGTCAGCTTTTTTTAAAAAAATCGTAAAATCATCGAAAAACCACAAAAATCGACGTATCTCCGGATGCAATGGTTATGCTCCGATTTTTTTGTGATAATTATATTTATCACTCTATGATAATTATTTTTATATGGTTATTATCTTAAAATGTCACTTTTTGACTAGTGTAAAGGAAAACCCAATTTTCTTCCGAAAAAATTTTCTAAATACGATTTTCTTATAGAACAAGTTTTCAAATCTGATTTTTTGCTATAACATATATAAGAATATAAAACTTTTTTTTACATATCATACGCACTTAGTTACCTTTCACTTTGTCATTTTTTTTCTAATATACTAAAGTGCAAATTAACAAGCACCATGCATAGCTTTGTTTCATACATATCTCTATACAAGCCATGAATAAGTAAATATTTAATAGATAATATATGATTAACTATACATCCTATATAATATATTTTCACGATATCTTTGAACTCTTGCTATACCATCTTTTTCGCGTCATTTTCGAAAAAACGTATTTTCCGAAAAACCCAACGCCACGATTTTGCTCAAAATTTATATTTGATAATATTTACTCCCAATAATTATAATATATCAATTTTGAATCATATCTCCAAAATTCGAAAGTTTCCTACGTTCTACCTATAATTATTACTTGAAATTCATCTAAAAATTGAATTTTTTATCACCACAAATGAGATATTTGAAACAAGATTTCATCGAATGCTACTTATTTATCATTATAACAGTTGTTAATGATGCCTATTTCCAATATTAAAATTCTTTTGGTTCAAAAAAAAAAAAAAAAAAAAAAAAAATATTATAGATCTATCATAAGAAAATTTGATGAATGTCGAGTTCATCTACTCTAAAAGTTCTCTTTTAAATAATGAATATCTTATTATTTGATTAAATTTCACAATCAACAATATATTTGAAATTTCTTTTCAAATCGGCAACTTCACTTTTTTGTTTCAAATTGTGTTAAATTGAAAATTTTATTTGAAAATGACTTCCTCCTTTCAACATGCCATTTTCATCATTTTTTTGAAATGAGCATTAGAATACCAAATTCATGCATTAAACATTTACCATCAGACTTTGAAAAACAAGATCTTTCATTGTTATTCTCATTCTATGGAAAAATAAAAAGTTTCTAAAGTTATGTTTGACCTCAAAACTGGAAAATCAAAAGAATTTGGATTTGTTTGCTTTGAATCACATTTATCAGCAGCATATGCAAAAGACAAATTAAATGGAAAATGGATTTCCAAAAAAAATCGTCACCGCTTGTCTGTCCTTCAAGAGGCTCCTGCATGTTGTAACCAAATGTCTCGCAAATTCATGGGTGGCGGACAGATTGCAATGTGCAGATCTCTTTCATGGTGTTCTGAAGAGTTTTGAATGAGTTATCGTCATCCGTTTCTTTGATGACTTTCTTGCAAATAACTTCACCAGTGCGATTGTCAACAACTTTGAAAACTTCGCTTGTTGCACCTTCACCAATTGTCTTCACAACTTCTTGGAATTCTTCATCTTCTGGACCAACAAAAGCGTGCTCGTTGGAAACTTCTTCTCCTTTTTCATTGCCTGTTTTATTATCAATATCAATATCGATGTCTCCTTTATTCAGTTTCTCGACGAAGTCGTTGTACGAGATGACATCTTCGTACTTCGACAGATGCCTTTGCAGGTATGAAACAAACTTTTTCAGGTTTTTGTTCTCCTCATTGAATAATTTATCAGAGATTACTCCATGTCTCTTTGAAACTTTTCCAGTTGCCGCTTCTGTTGAAGAGGCATCTTCTTCACTTTCTATTGGTGCTTTTTCTTCAGTTCTACTTGCTGTCACTGTGTGAGACTCGATGTAGCTGATTTCGTTCTGACAGTCATGCAGGCCTTCACCAGAAAGTCTTGAGCCAGGCTTGACAAGAATCTTTGCTGATTTCGGTGCGTATTTCATTGCATTATCATCAAAAATGACCTCTTCAGCATTCGGGAAAGTGATACCTTCGAAATTTTGAGACGAATCAAAGCTGTTTCTTTTAATTGTAACTGATATACCAAGGAATTCAATCCATTTCGCTTTTTTGATGTATGCAAATGAATAACATTCTGCCTCTTTCAGTGAGGGAGGGAGGATGAATCTTTGTGAGCCAAGAATTTTATCAAATGCATGTTTTTTGATTGACTCGAGTGATGAGTTTAATTCAAATGTGACATTTTTTAAGTGTTTTCATGAATAAAAAGCATAATCATCGATGACTTTGATGCTTGGAAGGATGCTGACACTCTCGATGTCACGTCTTGCAAAGATGATGACATCGAAAACGCCACTTCCAGGCTGGCTCTCTTTAACAACATACTTGCCATCTATCAACTTGAATCTCTTTTTTTCCGGTGAAATCTCTCTTTCTCTGAGATTAGAAGTACTTGAAAAGCAACATTCATCAATCTATTCGACACTCGCAGGCAGCGACAGACTCTCGATGCTTCTCTCATAAAACGCGTAATGGCCAATTTGTATGAGTTCTGCGTTTGGTGAAAATTTCACTGATTTCAGATTCTTATGGCGAAAAAATGAGCGTGTTTTTATGACGCTGATTTGAGGTGGTATTATTGCTTTTTCGATGTGTGAAAGTGCGAAGTGGAGAATGTCAAATTTGTCAATCGATTCAAGGCTCTTGCCAAGAAGGAACTGATTGTTATAAAAAATGAAGTGACGATTATTTGGCGAGATTTCAATTTGTGTCAAATCGTAGAGACTAGCGCACCATCCATTCTGCAGGTTCTTGAGGCTCGCTGGAATTCCGAGTTTCTTGATATGTACATCACAAAAACAATTACTTTTAAATGTTATAACTTCTGAGTCTTCTGCAAATGTTAATGATTCAATATTACAGCTGTCAAAAGCAAATCCATCTATTGAGATTATTTTTTAATTTTTTATTTTTATATTTAGCAAAATGAGGAATGAAAACATGTCCAACGGCTTTAGGAGATCTAATAATGGAAGCAGTGTTGCTTATTTGATCGATTTTGATTCGAAGATTACCTTTTATTTCGATTTCCATCAAAAAATAAAAATAGAAATTGTATGTCACATTTCACTTAATATTAATATGTTTTTGAATCCATCAAAACAATTCCAAGAAGCATTTATTATCATTTCAATTTGAAGCCAACCAAAATATTTTTTGATAAATAAAATTTTGATATTTTTTTAAATTCTTAATCATTAGTATATTTAACTGCACATATAAAAATAATTTTACTTTTTGTTTTATAAATTTATTTGTAATTGTAAAGATATTAATAAACATATTTTTTCAAAGAAACCGTTAATTATTATCACCAAAATTCTGAAATGAATTTATCTTATTGAATATTTTATAAAATAATTTATCAAATGGTATTTTATATTTAAAATAAATTTTATTAAATAAGTACCAAAATATTCATGATTTACAATATTAAATTATATGAGCATTAGTATATTTTGTAGAAAATTTTTAAATTGAAAATGTTTGTTTGAATTAAACTTTTTTTGATAATTTGATAAGGGATTTCATTAAACCATAATGAGTAAAAAAGAATTTCCACAAAATTCTTTAGAGATTTGTATTTCATTAAGCAAGAAACCAAAATATTTTGTTTTTCATGATAAGAAATATCCATTTGATTATGAATTAATTAAAAGCAACTCTTCTTTCTTTTTTAGATATCAAAATCAATATGATAATATCGATTTTATCAATCTTTTTCAAGATAACGAAATTGAACAATTTAATGATATGAAAGAAACTGCAATAACTAGCTTTATCTCGCTTTGTCAAAATAAAGAATGCAAAATAAACAAATCAGATATATTTTATATTCAATATTTAGCTAAAAAATACGAAGTTAGTGAATTACTAAATATCATCACGAGTATTATTTCAGCCAACCATAAAGAATTGGTATTTGATATGTTTTCGTTTCAATACAAAAATTTATATCAAGAAAATGAAACGTTTGATACATTTGAAGAGAAGGATGCTGAAATTATCGCATTAAAATTAATTGAATATATAAAAGACGATAGAATATTCAATTTTCCCATACCAGCTCTTTATCAAATTTTAAGCCAATATTTTAAAAGAAATAATAATCTTTCAGATGAAGAAGAGAAATCATTTGCTGACTTTTTATTTAAATGTCTTGATAAATACAAAAGTGAAGCTTCAATTTTATTCACTTTTATTGATTTTAATAAAAATGAAGTCATTGAAAGGCTATCAACTCATTATTTGAATGTATTTGATTTTAACATGGTTGGATCCAAACTTATTAAATATGCACTTCAGGTAGAAAAAAGAAATTCTTTATTAGAACAAAAATTTTCGTTTTTTGTTTTGGAAATTACAAATTGTTTTGAAATCCCAGAAATTCAAAAAAAATCATATGAAATTATAAGAGGCGTTGATAATAATAAAGATGATGATGAAACTAAAAGATTGATCTTTTTAACCCATGAAAATGATGATATTCAAAGTGCTTTGGCTCCTTTATTAAACTTTTCTCAGACAACAATTGTTGAAATTCTTTTAAATGAAGAAGATGAAGATTTTGAACTGGAAACATTTTATTTTCCGGAAGGAATTAAAAGAATTAATGATTATGCTTATGCTAAGAATGCATCAATAACACGAGTATTTATTCCTTCTTCTGTGAAATCCATTGGTTTTTATTCTTTTTATAAATGTTCATTATTAACACAAGTCACAATTCCATTATCATGCTCATTTATTTGTGATTTTGCTTTCTCTCAATGTTCTTCACTTACAAGAATTGCGATTCCTTCTTCTATTCACTCAATTGGACATAATGCTTTCAATGGCTGTAAAAAAATCCTAGAAGTTGAAATTGATCCTTATATCACAAATTTTGAGCAGGATACTTTTTCTGATTGTCCTATGTTGAGCCATTTTACATTTGGATCATCAGTAAGAACAATAAAACAATTTAATTTTTCACTTTTTGGGAATATTACACATGTGACAATTCCTCCATCAGTAGTTTCAATTGAAGATTTCGCTTTTAAAAAGATTTTGTCACTTGATAAAATTTTGATTCCTTCAACAATTACAATGATTCCTAAAAATTCATTTTTTGAATGCTCAAATATTAATGAAATTGTCATTGATCCATATCAAACATTATTTGATGGAGCCCATTTTTCTTGTTATCCCGATTTTAATCGTTTATTGATCGATCCTTCTTTCTCAATCATTCGCCAAGTTTCAAAATATAAATCAATTTTACAGAATAATTTGTTTTCCAAGTTTAAAGAAATTATTATTCCTGAATCAGTATCGTCTATTGAAAGTAAAGCTTTTATGAATTGTTCAAAGCTAGAAAGAATCGAAATTCCATCTTCAGTTACAATTATTCATTCCGAAGCATTTTCTGGTTGTTCATCATTGAAAGAAATACATCTGCCTTTGATAAATATCATTGAAAATTCTGTTTTCAGTGGTTGCTGTTCAATTAAAGAAATTATAATTCCATCATCTGTGATATTGATCGAATCAAAAGCATTTTACAAATGTAAATCGCTTACAAAAATTTCAATTCCATCTTCTGTTGTAAGAATTGGAAAATATGCTTTTTATGGCATAGGAACGCTTGTTATATCAGGGAATATTCAAAGAATTCCTGACAATGCATTTGAAAATTGTTCTACTCTAGTTAGTGTAACTTTCCCTCATTCTGTTAAATCAATTGGCGATTTTGTTTTTAGTGAATGCTCTAATTTAACTAATGTTTTAATTCCTTCCGCAACTTCGATTGGTAAATATTCATTCAGCCAATGCTCATCTCTGAAAGAAATAACAATTCCATCATCAGTCACTTCAATTGAATCCCATGCTTTTGCCAATTGTTCAGAATTGGATGAAATAATTATTCCTTCATCGATCAAGGAAATAAAATCATACACTTTCAGTGGATGCCAAAAATTGAAACAAATTTCAATTCCTTCCTCCGTTGTTTCAATTGGTGAGTATTCCTTCAGTAAATGCTCTTCCTTAGCAAAAATTTCTCTTCCTTCTTCTGTCAAATCAATCGGAGATTCTTGTTTCAATGAATGTTCATTATTGGAAGACATATTGATTCCTTCTTCAGTTGCTGATATTGGATCAAATTCTTTCAGAAATTGCTCAAATTTAACTGAAATAATAATTTCTTCTTCAATTAAAGAAATAAAATCATACACTTTTTGTGGATGTGTAAAATTGAAACAAATTTCCATTCCTTCCTCCGTAGTATCTATTGGTGAATATTGCTTCAGTAAATGCTCTTTGTTGGCAGAAATTTCTCTTCCTTCTTCTGTTACATCCATAGGAGACTTTTGCTTTGATCAGTGTGTCTTATTGACAAAAATTTCAATTCCGCCTTCGATTTCTTATATTGGATCAAATTCCTTTAAGAACTGTGCCAAGTTAATAGACATATCAATTCCTTCTTCTATTACAGAGATTAAATCATGTGCTTTCAGTGGGTGTTCATCTTTAACATTCATTGAAATTCCGCCTTCAATTACGTCAATTGAATCAAATGCTTTTCAGAACTGTTCAAATTTAAAAGAAATTAAAATTCCAAGTTCTGTCATTGAGATAAAGTCTTATGCATTTAGTGGATGTTCATCATTAATGGAAGTGTCACTTCCTTCTTCTATTACTGTGATTGAAGAAGGCCTTTTCAGCCAATGTTCATCATTGGAACAAATACAAATTCCAGTATCTGTGACAGCGATTAAAGATCATGCTTTTGATGGCTGTTCATCATTGACGCAGGCATCAATCCATGATTCAGTAAATATGATTGGATCTCATGCTTTCAATAAATGCTCGCTGCTGAAAGAAATCACTCTTCCGAGCTCAATTACAGAAATCAATTCCTACGTTTTTAGTGAATGTTCATCATTAGTACAAATCACAATTCCTCCATCAGTGGTAAAAATTGATGATTTTGCTTTTAACGAATGCGAGTCCATTAAGGAAATAGTCGTGCCTTCATTGGTTACTTCAATTGGTAAAAACGCATTTTGTGGATGTTCTTCATTGAATCAAGTGACGATCCTCTCAAAATTAGAACAAATCCCTGACAATGCATTCAAGGAATGCTCATCTCTAGAACAAATAGCGCTTCCATCTTCCATACAATCTATTGGTGAGTATTCATTCATGAGATGTTCTAAACTAAAAGAGATAACGCTCCCTAATTCACTTGAAAAAATCAGCATTGGTGCTTTTAGCCATTGTTCTTCATTAAAAAATATTGAAATTCCTGCATCTGTAACATCAATTGAAGATAGAGCTTTTGAATATTGCTTAAAACTATCAGATGCAAAAATTCCATCATCGGTAAAAATAATTGGTAATGCAATTTTTCAAGGGTGTCGAAAAATGAATTTAAATTCATATATAAATGTGAGAAACATTAGAAAGAGATTTCCACACTAATGTTCGCAATATCACATCAAAGTTTATTAAAACAAATAAAAGATGTTAAAAGAACTTGTTTTAAGATTTTTTTGCAATTAATATCATCCAGGTAAAAAAATGAACAAAGCATGAATAATAATGTTTTGGTATTAAATAATCAATATAACTTTTTGTATTATGCAAGTATTTGGTTTCTTTTAGGAATAGGTCGTATTATCAACGATAAGCAAATGTTAAATTGATTATTTGGGATAAATTCGATAGATATATAGCGTCGTTGCATTATTATTTGATTTAGCGATGTTTATAAAAGCATTTCTTCATATTATTGTCTATCTTCTTGGTGAAAATTGGACTATTTTGAAAATAAGAATATAGATAAACGTTCTCCAATTTAAACAATTGAACTATTGACTTTGAAATTAAAAACTCATTATTTTAAATGGATAAATATGATTAAAACATTTATTTATATTTAAAAAACTTAAAATGATTCAAAAAACATGTATTTATTTTTTTATTTTCTTTACTTTATTATTTTTTTATGCATTTTAATGTTTCTACGAAAACGAAAAAATGAAAATTTAAAACTCAGAAATGATCAAATTTCTCATTAAAAATATATATTGGAATGCTCATTAAGATATGCAAATAATGTATGAAAATGAAGAATAAAACTCGGTTTTTGAAAGAGTTTATATTTATTGGTAGACAGGTTTTTTAAAGGAAGACCGGTTTTTTAATTGACTTTAAATATGAAAACTGTATGTTATTTATTGAATGTCGAGCAAAAAAAAATTTTAGAATATGCTTTGTGTAATCACAAAACAAATATATAAATAGCCAAACTTGTTCTTAATGTGTCAAAATGACTCTTTATTCAATGATCAAAATGCTTTTTTAATTTCAAAGTGACTTTTTTATTTTTCTTACAAACAACTATTCAAAAAAAAAAATAGAAGATAACATGAACTTTTTAAATATATTATAATGGTTCTCAATTTCAATGGTTAAAATGCTCTCAAAAACCAATAAATTCTATTGTAAATGATAGTTGAATATATCCGTTTTCCATTTTTTCAAAATGATATTTTCATTTATCATCTTCATTACATTCTGGATTTTTTCAAAATGCAGCACTAAAAACATTTGTTTGGCAACAGATGGGTCAAAATTTAATGAATGTGAAAGTTATTATACAAGAAATAATCTTCTTTCAACTGCAAATTTTACCAAAATCTTAGAAGATTACGTGAAAACAATAAGTGAAAGGAATATTACAATTTGGCTGAAAGGAAGTTTTTTACTTGATGTTAGACTAAAAATATTTAACAATAGAATTGTTAATTTCATAGATCTTTATATGGTCAGAGGAAGCTTCACTCTTCATGATATTCGGAACATTACTTTGACAATTAGTATGATTGAAGTTACTTTCAATGGAAATTTTTATGATAACCAAACTTCGCTTAATATATCTTCTCCAGAAATCAAAAGTTCAAGCAAAGTTGCATATTTAAAGTCTTTAACTTCAAGGATTACAAATATCCCTTTTACACAAGTATATACAGATTTATTAATTTTTCATAAATTATATGCAGGAAATATTACTCTTAATGACAACAACATAATTAGTATATCAGATCATTTATTGGAGTTTCCTAGTAATAATTTAAATATAATAATCGAATCGTGTGAAAATTTAAATTTAACAAATAATATGACAGAAAATACATTTATATCAAATGTTTTGATTAACAATACTAAAATTATCAGATTACAAGGAAATGAGTTTATTAATATTATTCCATTAATAATTCATAATTGTATTTCATTGATTACAGGAATTAAATATTTATCGCCTTTGTCCTTCACATTTTCTGAAAATGTGAATTATAACTTGATATTACAAAAATCTGTTATAATTCGTGGAGGAATGCATCTTCCATTTGGCTCAAATATTTCAATTGATACAAGTGAAAATGATCTTACTACGAGAGTTTCAGCTGATATTGATTCTATTTCATTAAATAATGGAACAATAAATTTTGAATCTTCATGGATTGATTTAATTGTTTATTCTTTCACATTTCATACAGTTCAAATTCCAATAATTCCTTGCGTTGGATCAGGAGGAATATCAACAATAATTGCAAATAATATTTTGTATGCTGGAAACGATTCCTTAGTGTTTGATACATTGATTGTACAGTTTGACGTTTCAGGTATCCTATCTGATAAAAAATTATCCATATTAATGAGTCAAGAATGGAATTTGCTTTCTTTCAAATCTTTCTCAGAAAAAGTTCCATCCTCTAATTCAATTTCAAAAGTTAAATTTCTTAAAGATATCTATGGATTTGGAGGTGAATACAATATTTTTAATGTTAAATCAGAAATAACTGATGATTTCACTATTATAGCGAATGTTTCATCATATTATACGATACCTTTGCTTCTCGAAATATTCTATGAAACAAAAATATCAGAATTAATTCCACCAGAAACAAAAAAAGTTAATTTGACATTGAATCAGTGCACAAAAATTGATCTAACATGTCTTCAAACGCATAATTTAATAATAACATTTAACAACCGCTCTACTCTAGATGAGTTAAAAATGGATGATTATAATGAAAACAATCCAAGTGTTCACCACATTATTTTTGACAATACATACTTCCGAGATGGCAATTATATAATGAATGCTAAAAAATTAACTTTTACTGATGAAATAGTTATTGGTCGAAACGATAAAATTAAATTGAATATTCCTCCAAATTGCGAAATACATGCTAATTTTTATCATATGGGAAACATCATCCCTCTTGTAAATGGAGACATTCCATATGCACATATATATAGAGAGGGAAGTCGTTTGCTAGATATACAAAAAGATTATTATTATTTTGGAACTTATGATATGATTAGTCATGCCAAATTGCCAAACGTCGTTTTTCATATGGATATGTCAACATATAAAAAAGAGGACGAATTAGTTTTTAACCTTAAAACATCAAATTCCGATATCAACAATGTTTGTCTAATTTTTGAATCAGATTACTATGACCAGAATATAACTGTTTCTTTAGTTCAATTAAGTGAAGTAAAAACTGCTGGAAATATAGAAGTTGATTTCGGTAACTTTACAAAATACAATGTTATTGATTATAATAGCAATCCAAAAAGGCCTTTTCTTTCATTCAAAGGAACAATTTCAGATATAATAAATGTGAATGTGACAAATGGCAGTAAGTTTTGTGCTTGCAGTGGTCAGTCATGTGATTATTGTGAAGAAAATACAAACAAAGTAAGTTATGAAGAAATGGATGAAAAAATAAAAACTTTTTCTGAATATAATCAAGTTTACATTTATGTAGTTGGAAATGAAGATGGAAAATCTCCTAGGCTTTCTTTTGATTCAATTGAGAATAAAGATGCCACTATTTTTGGAATTGGAAACAACCCGAAAATAAGAATTGATTGTTCAAAAAATCAGTATGACCATGCCAATACTGTTATCAAATTTAGAAATATAACTGTTGTGCATGATAGTGGAGACAAATTTGAAGTTTCTAATTTGGAATTCGATGAAAATTGCATAATTGATCAATCATTTAAAGATATTCCTTTGATTTCAAATATAATTAATTGTTCTGTTACTCAACTTGACTTTAAATCAATATTTGCATATAATAGTTTTACTATAAATGGAGATCTCTCTTCAGTAAGCTTTGAAGCATATGTTTCTTTTGCTAAATCATGTCGATTTTATTGCAAATTGCCAAGTTTAGCTACATTTCAAGGAGCAAATTTGGTGATAGGAAAACTCAAATTTAATTTAGCGAATTCTATTCCTTATTTTATTTGTGCCGATTGTACTTTAACAGGTGATCATGGTTGTCTTGATGATTTATATACAAATGCCACAATTAATTTATTAAATTGTAAGACACTTAGATTTAATGGAACTTGGGAAAAAGTTAGAATTCCTAACTACTTTTCAATTGACGTCATAATTGAAGGCTTGACTTTGTTTTTGGATTCTGAAAATATTCCATTAGGTTTTAAAGATATGTATGATTTCAAAATTTTCTTAGGGAGCCAAAAAGTTAGTATTTTTGGTGAATTGGCATCTTATTCTGGTAGTAACTTTACAATTGACACATCAATTAAAGATAGAGTAAATTTTCATGTTGAACAGATTAACATTTTGTACAATTCAAATTACCTAGATATTATACTCAAATCATCCAACATTGATTTAATAATTGATACTTTTGTTCATTTTTACTCTCTTAAAACAATTAATACCTATTTCAACATTCTTGTTGATCTTGATGGTTACAATACAATTCGGATAAATAATCCATGTTTGGATGCTTCATCAGATCCTATATGTTTTACTATACATATGAATTTCTATGGTTTCCCTGATGACCAAAGAATATATAATTATTTTGGTCAGAATATTACATTTTTTGAGTGAAATACGAGCTATTATTATTCTCATATATATCCGCATTCATTTAAATATAACACGAATTTAAAAACCGCATTTCACTCTGGTGTTTTCTTTTGCGATTTTCAAGATGATAAAGGTTCTATTTTCAGTAATGTATTAGATCCTTTTGAAGAAGGAATTACATTAACAGTTGGTGATAATGGAGCTAATTACAACTACATAGAACTGCCAAAGTCCCATTTTAATATGTTTGAAAGATATGTTCCAAAACATAATTCAAATGTTACTATTATTTTTTATGAAGATATGGACTATGATTCCTTTATTGATTTGGATAAAGAAAAATTAACCATACCTTCATTAACACTGGATGCACCTTCGTATATAGCTTATAAATGCAGTTTTAAATTTGGAAATTCAGTTGGAGATCTTAATGTTAATACTGTAAAATTGAATTTCATTGAATCTGAATATCACATGCAAAAAGGAACTTTTGAAATATTATCCTCTATTTCAGGGCATTATGATTTATGTAATTTTACCTCGTTATATCTTGACTATGAATTATTTTTAAGTGGAAATATCAAAGAATATCAAAATGATATCGAAATTAATTGTGATTCGAGTAATTATCAAATTAAATTCACATCATTAGGAATTGATGTAATTGATGATAAGAGCAAAAAAATTTTGTTTCAAATCGATGTTGAAAAGTTTCCAAAATGTACAGTCATTTTTAAATATAATCCAATTTTTGAAATTGAGGATGGTTTAGTTGAGACCAAACCGATTTACCTAATGAGATTTCGGTTTATAAAATACTTTATTCTTCCTGCAAGTTGGGAAAAAGTTACTTTTACCAACCATGTCAATTTTGAGGTTATTGATAGTTTCAATTTATATATTATATCAAGTACATATAACTTTGATTGTTGGGACATTATGAATAAATATCCAATACAATTAGACCAAAAAATGTCATCATTTGATATTTTTGGTACCAAAACATTGTACAACAACAATATAACAATGAAAATGTATTATTCTGATGCATATAGAAATTATTTTTATGATATTGACATTGTGACTTTGGATATGACAGGAAATTCATCATTTAATACATTAAAAGATTATGTTTATGCTGATCAAGGTAATGTATTAATCTTCAATCTAAGAGTACTAAATGGTGTTTCCAATATTGGAGTTGTTGAAGTTCGTACAATTCAGGTTTATCCTGGAAGTAGATTAAATTGTCTATATAATTTATCTGCATTTAGTAACATTTCTTATATTTCTCTTTATTGGGATTTAAATCAACCTCCTGTTTTATTTTCTAGATTGATCCAAAATTTGAATGATTGTCCTATTTATATACAATATAAAGGATCATCAATAAGGAAAAGAAAGAAACTTTTTGATAACTTTTTGGCAAATGGAACTCTAATTATGACTAATATTGCCAATGTTACAAAAGAGCGAATCAATTTTGTTTCAGATAATATTACTGAATTCAATGATGGTGACGATTTGGCTCTTGAAATCAGATATATAAATAATGATATTTATATGTTTTCAACTCGTCAATTATATAATGAATCAGAAGTATTTGAGACAGATACACCTTCTCAATCTCCATCTGAATCGAATTTGCCATCTCCTACACCTTCTGATACTGCAACAGCTTCATTTTCACCTGAACAAACAAATCCTCCAACTGAAGAATTGATATCAAGCTCACTGATTGAAATATCAAGAACTCAGAAGCCATCTTTTACTGAGCCAATAATTGAAAATTACCAATCAAATAATGAAACAATTATATTTGAATCAAACGGTTATCGTGATGGTGATGATTTTGTCCCTGTTAAAAATGATGATGAAATTGCTTTAATTAATTCAAATCAACAAAATTTATTCTTGAAAATAAACGAAAATGGGCAAACAAACAATGCTTTATTCTTATCACCTCAAAATGCAGAAACAACAATCACAATAGCAAAACCACCTGAAGGCAGAAATGACTATGGAGAAGGTGAATTTGGTGTTCATGCTAATTCAAACAATCCAGTAATCAATTTGCCACAGGCGAAAGTTCCTTTGAATTTGTTCAATAACCAAAAGAGTGAAATTAATTTAAATGTAGATGATGATACAAACAACATATCATTAAATAAACTAACAATTATTGATGGAAATCTTAAGATAAGCATGATAAACAATGTTAAAACTGTTGAATTTGAAGAAATTGAATCATTTTCAAGCGGAAAAATGGAAATATTTGCTAATCAAATTCCAATTGAAGCCAAAATAAAGTCATTGAAAATGAATTCAGGTTCAACATTGACATTGTCGAATATTAATTTCGATAAAAATATCAAAGTTGGCACCAATTCTAATATTTATGTTCTGGATGCTGCAAAATTCAATGATCAAACCGAAATTGAATTGACTGATTCATCATTAATAGAATTTGGGGAATCATTGATTGATGGAACATGTAAGCAAATCAAAATAACTGAAAAAACTCAAAATAAAAATGCATTTTTATTAAATGACCAAATTGTTGCAAAAATGATTTGTGGAGCGAAATTCAATTGTTCTTCGTGGATTGGAAAATACCAGACTGATGAATTCTACAAATATCCAAGATGCATTGATGATCATGCAGAAAAATGCTTGGCAGCCAGCAATAAAAATGAAGAAACTGATGATCCTGGAAATGATGATAATAATACCAAAAAACCGCTATCGAAGGGTATTATCATTGCCATTGTGGTTGTTGTAGTTGTTGTCATCATTGCAATAATAGTTGGAATTATCATTTATAAGAAAAAGAATTCAAGAATGAATAAAAGTGAAGATGAAAATAATGAGAATGAACTTGATCTTTAATTTCATTGGATCAATAAAAATTTATTTAGCCAAAATTATTGTTTATCATTCATATTTTATTACCATTCTTTCATATTCATTGTTAAAAATATTTTTATCAACTGAAAAATCTATAAAAATGTATAAACGAACAATTATTCTATTGCTTTTTTAAGATTATATAAAGGAAAAATTCTTGGTAAATAGCATTATATTGATTGTATATAATGTAAAACTCTTTTTTTCCTATAAACTCATTTTTCTTTTAATTTACTCTGAGGAAAAAACTTGGGATCATCAGTAATAAATTTTTTATAATAATGAAATATAAAAAGATAAATGAAAAAAGATGAATTTTTATTATTTAAGTATTTGTTACGTTAGCTAATGATATAATGCCAAGAGATTCTCTATCATAATATCTTGGGATTGAGATTTCTCTTAGTGATGAACATCCTTGAAAAGCTTTATCTCCAATTTCAGTTACAGATTTTGGAATGAATACTTTCCTCAGTAATGAACAACCAAAGAAAGCATGAGATCCAATTGTTGTTACTGATGATGGAATTTTGATTTGAGCTAATGATAAACATTGAGAGAAAGCGTCATCACCGATTTTGGTCACAGATGATGGACTTACAAATGTAATTTGTGCTAATGAATTACATTGAGCAAAAGCAGAATCACCAATTATCTTTACTGATGAAGGAATTGCGATTTGTGTAATTAATAAACATCCACAAAAAGATTTTGGTCCAATTGAAGTTACATTTGATGGTATTATGATTTGTGCCAAAAATGAACATCCATAGAAAGTACTATTTTCAATCGAAGTTACAGAAGAAGGAATTGCGATTTGTGTCAATGCTGAACATTGAGAGAAAGCACCAATACCAATTTTCTTTACAGATGAAGGAATTGCAATCTGCGCTAATGATTCACATCCAGCAAAACTAAAATTTCCAATAACAGTCACCGAAGAAGGAATTAATACCTGCGTTAATGATGTACAATTTCCAAAAGAACTTTTTCCAATTGAAGTTACAGAAGAAGGAATTGTGATTGGAGTTAATGATGGACATCCATAGAAGGCATAACTACCAATTGAAGTTACAGATGATGGAATTGTGATTTGAGCTAGTAATTGACATCCACAGAAAGTACCATCTCCGATTCTTTTTACAGATGATGGAATTACAATCTCCTTTAATGATGAACATAAATAAAAAGTATATGATCCAATTGATTTTACAGATGATGGAATTTTGAGATGTATTAATGAAGAGCAAAAATAGAAAACGTTACTTCCAATTAAAGTTATTGATGATGGAATTGAAATTTTTTTTAACGATGAACAACTTTCAAAAACACCATCTTCAATATCAGTTACAGATGATGGAATAAAAATTTTTGTTAGTGATGAACATCCTTTGAAAGCATTATTACCGATTTTGGTTACAGATGATGGAATTGCAATCATTGTTAATGATGAACATCCTGAAAAAGCATATGATTTAATTTCAGTAATTGATTGTGGAATTGCAATTTGATTCATCGTTTGATTATTAACAAACATTTCATCATTTATTGTTCGTAATTTTGATAGTAAGTAATAAACAAGTTCAATGTCATTATTCTCGGATGCTTTTCGAATAGCAATTTCATAAATAATAAAATGATAAAACGACAAAAATATATTTATGAAGATTAATTTTATTAGAAATATTAAAATATATGAGAATTTTATATATATGTAATAAAATATTATTTTTTCAAAAAAAAGATTATTTTAAAATATTATACAAAACATTATAATTTTCAAAATTATTCTCTTTTCAATTTCTTTTTCTTTCATTAAAATATCAACAATTTTATAATAATTATAAAAACACAAAAAGAGTAATCCTTGTTCTTTAATTTGATCTGTTTGGAAATAGAAATAATTATGATATTTCAAACTTTTCATAAGAAGTAATTCTTTTGTTTGTTTTGATTCGGTTTCTTGTTGAGACATCAAACTATCTTGAATGTAAACTGAAAAATCATTGTGATGGCATTTAATCGATTCAATTAAACATGTTGAATATATGCCATATTTTGATTCAGGTAGAGCAATTCTATTTGATTCAATAAGATGAATAAGATCTGCATTTTTCGAATGAATTGAATAAAGCCATAATGATGGTTTCAATTCAACTTGATTCATTAACAAAAATCGAAAAATTTGAATCGAACCAAAAAATGCTGAATATTCAATAAGTGATGTACTTTTGTTATTATTTAAAAATGAATTTGTTTCAAAAATTGATGATGGAATTTGACTTGATGGTGAAATACTTTTCTTAATTATATATGTAATGAAATCTTCAACTGAATCATTGCGAATCAATGAACAAATATATGAATCGTTTTCGCCTTCTTGACGCTTCTCTTCAAAATTTTCGAATATTGTTGGACTGAGAGATAAAAGATCTTTTTTAACCTCTTTCATTTTTTCTTCACCTTTGAATCGTTCAAGTTCTGGATAGAAAAAGTGACAATAACAGTTACCATTAGGTTCTGTTTCGTTAACCATATAATTGTATATATTTTCTGAAATACAGATGATGTCGTTCGTTAATAGAAAATGAAGAATTAACTTGTTGCTTTCGAATATGTGGAATATTTTGTCATTTGATAAGGTCTGTTTGATTTGCTCTTTATAATGCTGAAGAATTTGTCTTAACTTTTGGATGAAATGAGCATTTCTGTGATGATGGTCACTAATGCTTTTGATTGTTAATAGAAATTGAGTCATTTCTTCTCTATCTTCTTCAACGCGACAATTTCTCAGATTTGTACATAATTTTTCAAATTGCTGACTTTTTTCCTCGGATTCCTCTAAAAACTCCAGAATAACATCATAAAGTTTTTTCTTACATTCTATATAGCTTTCCATTGCTTCGAGATGTAAATAAAATAGTAAGTAAAAATTTTAAATTTTTAAACTTTTTAAGTGAGTTATCTTAACGGTCATTTTTTAATTATAAATTATCTCCAGAAGGGGCAGCACTCTACAAATCTCTATAGGATTTTTCTAAAATTATAATATTTATTTTATTAATGGACAGATAATTGGTTTTTATTATTTTTAATCTATTCCATATGGCCAATTTTGAAATATTACATATGATCATTTTGAAAAGGACATGTGAGATGAAATTTGTTTTGAAGAAGAAAAATATGAGCAATTTAACACAAAAAAGATGTATAAAAGAGTCAAAAAAAACCACATACAAATATTAGATGGAATTGTTTATTATTGAATAAAAATAAATGGGAATGCAGTTATTTCAAATGCATTTATACAAATCTTTCCGATAAAAATTAACATATTGGAATAATTCAGTTTATTTAGATATTTATTAATAATTGCATATTTAAATTAAATCTTTTGATTAAAAATAGTAGATATTTGATAGAGAATTCGTAATTTTGTAAAAGGGCAATAGATAAAAGCCGCCGAGTAAAATAATACCGTTATTATTAACGCTTGCTCTATAAATGATAAAAATTCAAGAGATATCTAAGAATCTTATTTTTAATTGATAATAACTAGACAAAAAAATGCTATTCTTTGAAAGCAAAACATTGTCGGTATTTTTTTAAAAAAGACTTAGTGGCTCTATTTAAAAATAAAGGCGGAGAACAGTAAAGCTTTGATAGAGATAATCATCATTTCATCTAACATGTCATATTCAAAAAAAAAAAATTCTGATATCAGAAATTTTATAAAAATTGAAAACATAAATATACAAAAATTGGCCATATGATTTGGAAGAATATTTTGGATATAATATCTTCAATCGATATTACAATATATAAAAAACCTGATATAAAATCGTATAGAAATCTAAGTCACTATCAAGATGTTAATTTTCTGAAGAAAAAGCAGTTTTTCTCTCAAAAATAAAATAACTAAACATATATATATTCATAAATATTAAATATTTTTTTTACGAAATTAGTATTATTATTATTAAATATATGTAATAGTATATAAATATAATTATCAACTCTCAAATTCTCGTATTTAATGGAAAAGCGGATTTGACACCTGAGTGAAACCCCTTCTTTATCTCCATAAAATAAAAATATTTTACATATGTAAAATATTAAATCATGCATAATTATTTTTATATATTAATTTAATACAATTGAAAATCATTCAATTAAAAAAAAAAAAAAAAAAGAATTACAAATTGGAATCTTGGATGATATTGAAAAAAAAAAAAACTCTTTGAATCAATTCATATCATATTAAAGTTAATTATGCTTTCGCATGAAGCTCATATCTCAGAACTTTCTTTGATTCTATTCATTTAAAATTTTTTTCTCTAAAAAACGTTAATTGTTTATGTGTTAAAGTAATGATTTAAATCTCGTTAACTTGTCGCATAACTCGAAATCTATTATACTTAAGAGTACATATAACTTTGATTGTTAGGACATTATGAATAAATATCCAATACAACTAGACCAAAAAATGTCATCGTTTAAATAAATGAAAAAAGTTTGTAATTCGTTTTGCTCAGGTTTTTGCAAGAACAAATCGATAATTAATGACGATACATCAGCCGATGTATGTCATGAATCATCGCATGGTATTATTGATAGTCTTTATATGACATTGATTAATAATTATTTAAATTTACCTAATGGATAATAAATAAGCCTTTTGTTGTCACCATGATTTTACACTTTTATTTATTAATATATATTTATATCAAATAATTTAATTTTATCTCTTTCGCCTTTACATTTTCATATCATAATTGGAATTAACGGTTATTATTAACCTAATTTTTTCACAAAAAAGTGTGTTTGAATTGTTTAACATTTATATTTTATTTACAATAATTTCATTTTTCAATGTTTTATAAATAAATTGATGTGAAAATACTCATAAAATATGAATAAATTTTTAAGATAAAACTATTTATATATTTTAGTTAGCATTGAATTTATTGAGAATATAAAATATACAAAAACTTAGTAATTTGTTTTTAATAAAAAAAAAAAAAAAAAAAAAAAAAGCATAATTTATATATATGGAAAAAGAAGAAATCATCAGGAATCAAGATATGTTCCCTTTTACACATTATTTCGTTTACAAAGGAAAGAAATATCCACTGAAGTCAGCATATTTTTATCTTTCGTCCGAATTTTTCCAAACAAATCGGCAGGAGCTTGAAAGAACCGAGAACATCGATATCAATGAAATGGACGATATAAATATCAGAGACGAAGACATCAACACATTTATTTGTTATGTGCAGCAAGAAGATACTAAATTGAACAACGGAAACGTCATTGCGCTTGAGCAACTGAGCCGAAAATATGGAATCAAGAGTCTCGAGGAGCACGCAACTCGATTCATCCAACGACACCAAGCAGAACTTGTCATCAAAATTCTTCATCAACATCAGCACGATTCGAATTTTGATAGTCGAACATATGAAGGCATCATTGGTTCAAATTTTGATAAGTACATCGACGACGAAGAACTTTTCGAACTTGATTTTCCAATTATTTATCGTCTTCTGAAAATCGATCAAGGTCGATTTAAAACTCACGATAAAAATCGACGAATTGATTTTTATATGAAATGTCTTGATAAATACGGGAAGGTTGCATCCATTCTCTTCGAAGGCCTCGAAACAGAAAATGCGATGAACGACGGAATTGACAAGTGCATCGATCTTTTGATGACAAAATATTATGATATATTTGATTTCCAATTCATTGGCAAAAGTATTATCCAACGAATATATTCGAGAAATCGAGCACTTGTTGACCAAAACAACTCACAACAAGAACTCATCAAAACACAAGAAAAACGGATCAGAGAACTTGAAAAAACAAACATTTCACTATCAGAAGATAAAGCACGAATTATTTTCAGCAAAGAAAAAGAACTTGAGACGCAACGAACACGATATGAAACTCTTCTTGAAGAGCAACAAAAAGCTAATGAAAGAAAAATTAACAAAGAACATGAAAAGAATGAAGAAGAACGAGCAAAACTTATCGAAAATATCAAAATACTCCAAGACGAAATTAACAAATTAAAGCCACTTGAAATTGCTGAAACAGATTTGGGTGGCAATGGAATCATTCATTATCTTGATGATATTGCATCGAAGTCTCAGGATAATCATATTATCAGAGTATTTAATAGCATTATGTATAATCGTTCGAATTATAATTCAAATTTCAATGATTGGTTAGCAAAGTCCGAATATTATTCAATCAATAATGGTTGTAAAAATTATATTTGTTTTGATTTCATAAATCGAGAAATTGAAATATCAAGCTATTCGATTAAATCATCTGAATATAGAAAAGATTGCACACACATCAAGAACTGGTGCATTGAAATATCGAACGATGGACAGAACTGGGAAACCATCGATAGTCATTCGAATTACAATGGACTAAACGGTCCACACATTGTTCAAACATTTCAAGTTAAACCTAATCATTTTTCACGATATTGTCGTTTATGCAGCACAGGCGATTTTTTTGGTGAAGGAAATTGGCGTTTAGAGATTGACCATATTGAATTCTATGGTCGAATAAAAACATTTCCACATTAACATACATAAATTTAATATATACCTTTTGTATATATTAAATAAAATGTAAAGATATATAAATTTATATATCTTTAGTCATTCTTTCATATTCATTATTAGATATATCATAGTCAGCAGAGAAATATATAAAAATGTATAAGCCAAAAAGCAATTTTACTGCTTTTTTAAGAGATGTATTGTTTTGTGAGAGAATAAACTAAGTTTTTTAATTTGTCCCTTCTTATCGTCCTCTCAAATTTGAATAAAGCTAAATATTTTTTTTAAGTTATAAAGGCATGAATACTTTCATTCATCTCAGGTTGAGGCTCCCGCAATTACCTTAACCAATTGGGCTTAGCCCTCAAAGGCTCCCAAAGCTATTTAAAATGTATTTTTCCTGAATAAAAAACTTTTTTATATTCTTTTTTTTTATTATTTTCATCTTCTCAAAATTGAAAGATATGGTATTTTAAAAAAATTGTAAAACACTTATGCTAATTAAGGTGAAAAATATATACTTAATGATTCACAAAATATATTTGATTAGGTATAATTAGTTAACAGCAAAAAAAATCCAAATAACTACAATTATGATTTCATTTAAATGAAAATGTAGTTTAATGTAAAAATATTAGAAACACCATTTAGTACTCTTAGATTGAAGATTAATACATTACCTTGATCAGCATAAACATAATCTTTTAATGTATTAAATGATGAATTTCCTGTCATATCCAAAGTCACAATGTCAATATCATAAAAATAATTTCTATATGCATCAGAATAATACATTTTCATTGTTATATTGTTGTTGTACAATGTTTTGGTACCAAAAATATCAAATGATGACATTTTTTGGTCTAGTTGTATTGGATATTTATTCATAATGTCCCAACAATCAAAGTTATATGTACTCTTAAGTATAATAGATTTCGAGTTATGCGACAAGTTAACGAGATTTAAATCATTACTTTAACACATAAACAATTAACGTTTTTTAGAGAAAAAAATTTAAAATGAATAGAATCAAAGAAAGTTCTGAGATATGAGCTTCATGCGAAAGCATAATTAACTTTAATATGATATAAATTGATTCAAAGAGTTTTTTTTTTTTCAATATCATCCAAGATTCCAATTTGTAATTCTTTTTTTTTTTTTTTTTTTAATTGAATGATTTTCAATTGTATTAAATTAATATATAAAAATAATTATGCATGATTTAATATTTTACATATGTAAAATATTTTTATTTTATGGAGATAATTTAAAATTAAAAAATGACCGTTAAGATAACTCACTTAAAAAGTTTAAAAATTTAAAATTTTTACTTACTATTTTATTTACATCTCGAAGCAATGGAAAGCTATATAGAATGTAAGAAAAAACTTTATGATGTTATTCTGGAGTTTTTAGAGGAATCCGAGGAAAAAAGTCAGCAATTTGAAAAATTATGTACAAATCTGAGAAATTGTCGCGTTGAAGAAGATAGAGAAGAAATGACTCAATTTCTATTAACAATCAAAAGCATTAGTGACCATCATCACAGAAATGCTCATTTCATCCAAAAGTTAAGACAAATTCTTCAGCATTATAAAGAGCAAATCAAACAGACCTTATCAAATGACAAAATATTCCACATATTCGAAAGCAACAAGTTAATTCTTCATTTTCTATTAACGAACGACATCATCTGTATTTCAGAAAATATATACAATTATATGGTTAACGAAACAGAACCTAATGGTAACTGTTATTGTCACTTTTTCTATCCAGAACTTGAACGATTCAAAGGTGAAGAAAAAATGAAAGAGGTTAAAAAAGATCTTTTATCTCTCAGTCCAACAATATTCGAAAATTTTGAAGAGAAGCGTCAAGAAGGCGAAAACGATTCATATATTTGTTCATTGATTCGCAATGATTCAGTTGAAGATTTCATTACATATATAATTAAGAAAAGTATTTCACCATCAAGTCAAATTCCATCATCAATTTTTGAAACAAATTCATTTTTAAATAATAACAAAAGTACATCACTTATTGAATATTCAGCATTTTTTGGTTCGATTCAAATTTTTCGATTTTTGTTAATGAATCAAGTTGAATTGAAACCATCATTATGGCTTTATTCAATTCATTCGAAAAATGCAGATCTTATTCATCTTATTGAATCAAATAGAATTGCTCTACCTGAATCAAAATATGGCATATATTCAACATGTTTAATTGAATCGATTAAATGCCATCACAATGATTTTTCAGTTTACATTCAAGATAGTTTGATGTCTCAACAAGAAACCGAATCAAAACAAACAAAAGAATTACTTCTTATGAAAAGTTTGAAATATCATAATTATTTCTATTTCCAAACAGATCAAATTAAAGAACAAGGATTACTCTCTTTGTGTTTTTATAATTATTATAAAATTGTTGATTTTTTAATGAAAGAAAAAGAAAAAGAAATTGAAAAGAGAATAATTTTGAAAATTATAGTGTTTTGTATAATATTTTAAAATAATCTTTTTTTTGAAAAAATAATATTTTATTACATATATATAAAATTCTCAAATATTTTAATATTTCTAATAAAATTAATCTTCATAAATATATTTTTGTCGTTTTATCATTTTATTATTTATGAAATTGCTATTCGAAAAGCATCCGAGAATAATGACATTGAACTTGTTTATTACTTACTATCAAAATTACGAACAATAAATGATGAAATGTTTGTTAATAATCAAACGATGAATCAAATTGCAATTCCACAATCAATTACTGAAATTAAATCATATGCTTTTTCAGGATGTTCATCATTAACAATGATTGCAATTCCATCATCTGTAACCAAAATCGGTAATAATGCTTTCAAAGGATGTTCATCACTAACAAAAATTTTTATTCCATCATCTGTAACTGATATTGAAGATGGTGTTTTTGAAAGTTGTTCATCGTTAAAAAAAATTTCAATTCCATCATCAATAACTTTAATTGGAAGTAACGTTTTCTATTTTTGCTCTTCATTAATACATCTCAAAATTCCATCATCTGTAAAATCAATTGGATCATATACTTTTTATTTATGTTCATCATTAAAGGAGATTGTAATTCCATCATCTGTAAAAAGAATCGGAGATGGTACTTTCTGTGGGTGTCAATTACTAGCTCAAATCACAATTCCATCATCTGTAACTTCAATTGGAAAAAGTTCTTTTAGAAATTGTACATCATTAACGCAGGTATTAATTCCTTCTTCGGTGACTGTTATTGGAAATTTTAGTTTTGCTGAATGTGAATCATTAGCGCAGATTGCAATTCCTTCATCTGTAAAGGAAATTGGTATTGGTGCTTTCTCTCAATGTTCAGCATTGACACAAATCGCAATTCCTTCTTCTGTAACTTCGATTGAAAATATTACTTTCTATGGATGTTCATTTTTGGCACAAATCATAATACCATCAAATGTAACTTCAATTGGACCAAAATCTTTTTGTGGATGTTTATTAATTACACAAATCGCAATTCCTTCATCAGTAAAGATAATTGGTGATTCTGCTTTTGCTCAATGTAATTCATTAGCACAAATTACATTTGTAAGTCCATCATCTGTGACCAAAATCGGTGATGACGCTTTCTCTCAATGTTTATCATTAGCTCAAATCAAAATTCCATCATCAGTAACAACAATTGGATCTCATGCTTTCTTTGGTTGTTCATTACTGAGGAAAGTATTCATTCCAAAATCTGTAACTGAAATTGGAGATAAAGCTTTTCAAGGATGTTCATCACTAAGAGAAATCTCAATCCCAAGATATTATGATAGAGAATCTCTTGGCATTATATCATTAGCTAACGTAACAAATACTTAAATAATAAAAATTCATCTTTTTTCATTTATCTTTTTATATTTCATTATTATAAAAAATTTATTACTGATGATCCCAAGTTTTTTCCTCAGAGTAAATTAAAAGAAAAATGAGTTTATAGGAAAAAAAGAGTTTTACATTATATACAATCAATATAATGCTATTTACCAAGCATTTTGATCACAATTGAAGAAGGCTCAATTGTTATTTGAAGTTGAAAATAATGGAATTGAAGCTTTTTTAAATAACTGATAATTCCTAAAATATTGTGCTCTCTGCAGCATAATACCATATCTTAAGCTTGAACTTCAAGATTATGAAATTCACTGTTAAAGAATTCCATAATACATGATTGTAGTTATTTGCTGACTTTTGATTTGATTTGCATCAAATTGGTAGGTACAGATACAATAAAAAAAAAAATAATTTATAATAATCAAAATCATAATATAAATAAAACAAATCAAAAATATATGGTAAAGCTGTAGAAATTAAAGATATTATATTAATTTACCAGATAGAAATGCTTGATTGAAAAGCATTAATATTTGAAATTTTTGTCGTCTTTTTCTCTCATTTTTCACAACTCGAAGAATTTCTCAGAATTTTTTGAATATTTTTACATTAAAGATTGAATACTTGAAAAAAAAGAAGATCAATACTGCTTCATTTTCAAATGATTCATTTATTATTTTGTTTAGAAATAACAAATCATCCATTGATCTTAATTCCTGGTTCATTTGGTAGCCGTCTTACCGTTTCATCAATTTCAGAAAAAAATGCAACTAAATGTTCAAAATCCCTTTCCTTTTTCCCGTTTTGGATTTCATATAAAATGCTATTACCATCCAATTTACGTTGTTTCTTTCACTGGTTAACTCTTGACTATGATGATGACAAAAAAGAGATTGTTGATCAGCCTAATATTGACATTGTTCCATTTGATTTTGGTGGAATTGAAGGAGTTCGAGGAGTTGGGGGTAAAATGTTTGGCAAAATAATACGACCTTACTATGAGCCCATAATTCAAGAATTAATCAAACATAACTTTTCAATAGGTGAGACGATATTTGGTGCCCCATATGATTGGAGGCTTGGTGTTCTTCAACGAGATAATTTTTACAACAATTTGACCAATTTAGTGGAACATTCGTACAAACTAACAGGAAAAAAAGTGAACTTCCTCACACACTCTTTTGGCGCCAATGTTTTACATCATTATTTAATTTATCATACTTCTCCAGAATGGCGCCAAAAGTATATAAATTGTGTTGTTTTTGCTGCTCCTTCTTTCTCTGGCTCTGGGAAGTCGATTGTTGTCTATTATCGCCGAAGTCTTCCATCAATACTCAAGCACATTCACATAAAGCAGCTTGATGAGATGCTAGGTAATTTCCCCATATTATTTTCGCATTTTCCAAACCATATTATATTTGAGAACGAAACCGTTTTTATTTCACCTGAAGGTGAAAATATAACTGCACCAAAAGTGATTGATTTTCTTAAAAAAGTGAATAAAATTAACTCGAAACAATTAAAAATTGCTCATGATCATATCATTTATACTTCTCATTTTCATGAAGCACTAGACGTGCCTGTTAGAATTATTTATAACAGCGGAATGCCAACTCCGTTTGGCTTGAAATTGAATGACTTAAACGGTGATGGTGAGGTCATTTACAATGACGGCGATGGTACGATAATGTCAAAGGGAATCGACATGGTATGTGAAAAGTGGAAATTGAATGGTACTGACATTCAATGTCGTAATTACAACACGAGCGATATAAGAGGAAAGCATCAATCTTTCATTTCTAGGAAAGAATCAATCGATACTTTGTTGGAATGGCTTGCTGACACTCGAAATATGAATAATAAAGAAGAAGAACTTTAAATAAATATTTTTATTATTATTACAACAAAGGAGGAATGAATTAAAATCAAATTTTTTTTTCGGTTTCAAAATGTGATTGTTTTTATGTTTAACATTTCGTTTTTCTCTCTCTCTTTGTGAAAGAATTTTGTTCAGTTTAAAAGCATAAAGACACTAAATTTAAAGCATTTCAATTTTGATTGTGTTAATCACTTTTGAATGTATTTAAGAGATAATCTCTTATTTTTCATCATCTTTGAAATGTCTCTCCCAATAATTTCTTCAAACTAAAGCAATATTAGAATCAAAATTTTTGCAAGAGAGATTGTGCCTCAGCTTTTTGAGAGAACTAATTGAAAGAAAAAATAGGAGAAAAATGGAGAATATTATTTTGAGTAATCTTTATGTAAATAAAAAAATTGATGCATCTTTTTATATTTTTACATAATTTTTACCGAGACTTACATCAAAAGGAAGGATCGGTAAAAATATTGTAACATAAAAAAATGCTTTTTTTTTTAACATGAATAGTCTCAATAAATTATTCTACATTTTCTTCTTATTTTTTTCTATTAGTTCTCTCAAAAAGCTGAGGCACAATCTCTCTTGAAATAATATTAGAATCAAAAAGAGGTATTCCGACTCTTTTAATAAACGGTTTTTTTATTTATTTCTGTTATATCTCAATATAAAGTTATTATTTTTTTTTTATTTTTATAAAAATCAAAATAAACAATTTAAACGTTTAATAAAAATCTCCATATTATCATATTCAAGAGGAATCTAATGATATCGAAACTTTACTAATTCGTTGTAGATATTAATAAAAAAAATGTGGTTATATTTATTTTCATTTCATTAAAATATAAGTACATTTATACCATATGTAAAATATAAATTTAATAAGATAAAAATGTTTTTTAATTTTTATTTATCTATTTTATTTTAACATCTATCAACTCAGGTGTCAGGGATATTAATATTTTCACTTATTTTATAATTATTTATATAATCATTAAAATCTAATTACAATAAAAAATAAATTTTTTACAGGTTTATTTTTAAGATATAATAATTCTTTGTTTTTTTTGTAAACTTCACAAAAAAAAATAAAATTTTTATTTATTTTATAACGTCAATAAAAAAACTAGGAAGTGGATTCAATAAGATGGAAGTGGATTCTGAGAAGCTTTCAAAAAAAAATAAAATTATATCAAAATGAAATAAAATCTTTTGAAATATCTCAAAGTATTGAAATTACTTCCTAGTTATTTCAATGCATTTTTTTGAATGAACTCATAGAAATTTTCTATGTGTTGTTTGAAATTTTAGATGGTTGGCCGTGTAACTTTATTTTTTTTCGTTTGATCATCCAACAAATTGCCAGACTTCTTTTTTTGTGACTGGAATTTCCCCTTATAATCTCCAAAAAGTTTTGTCAGACCAACAAATGAACATGATATTTGGCAGCAAGATAGAGGAATTTCAATAAACCCTCAGATAATAACTTCCAATGATTTTTACCTAGTACCTATTGAAGATATTAATTATATTCCTCAATATAAGTGTAAAACAATAGAAGAGTATTTGACTAATGAACGCGGTGTTGTTTTTCAAGAATTTCCACCAATTTATACAGAACTACTTCCTGGCATTATAATTAGAGAGTAAAACATCTTTCCTATTATTTATTATTATATATCTGCTTTTATATATATATATATATTGTTTTCATGATTATAATCCTTATTAATGTTTAATTTCAATCAAATATCATTGAAATTAAAAAATGATTTTTTTTTATTTATTTATTTAAAATAATAATAATTATATTTTACAATATAAATATATTCAAATCAATGAAATATATCTTTTTTTTAATAAGATAAAATAGTTTTTGTAAAAAATATTTGAATACTTTATTCTCTCAATTTCACTACCTAGATAATTGAGAGACTCACTTGTTTTTATACATACGTTAAATATTCCACTCAAAAATAAATATCAAACCCAAATTAATGATTTAAAAGCTTATATAAAAGTACTATAGTACTAATATTATATGTATAAGATGAAATTTATAATTGATAGGGATACAAATGTGCAAAAAAAAAAAAAATTAAAATTTTGAAATCTGAATTCAGAAAATTAATTTAAACTGAGATCTTAAAAAATTAAAATAAAAATCAAAACATTTTTTTAAGATATAAAGTTTTCATTATATATCAAAAATTATCATTTTATTTTAAAAAAACAATAGATTTGAAGAGAGTTACTTTATTTTATTCAAATAAGTTATTTTATTAATGAAAAAATATTATTTTTCATTCGAAAAAACAATTATTTATTTAATAAAATTTCAAAAGATTATTGAATTTTTTAATTCAATTTGTAAAAATGTTTTTATCTTATAATCAAAATAAATATTTTAAAATCCATCCTGTTAAAAAAAAGTAATATAAATATAAATTAATATATTAAAATATAAATTCCCAAATGTTATCAGAAATATCAAAAAGGCTGACAACAAGGAGTCGGATCCCCTTTAATCAAAATAAAATCTTCTAGCCATTCGAATTCTCTCTAGCCAAATGGTTCTTTGATATCTCTATTCCAATAATCTTCAACATATATTCTAGTATCATGTATATGTTTAAAATTATAAAAAAAAGATTTTATCGCAATCTGTTTATAGATATACTTGCAATTTAAGTTTTTTTTATTTTTTTACTTATTGTTTTTGATTTTTCACTCTTTAATTGATGTTATGGGGTAATATAAATGCACAAATGTGAAATCATCAAAATCGATATTAAAATTAATATATCTTGCTCTTAAAAAATTGCTGAAAAGACATAATTATATGAAAATTTAGATTATAATACTAATTTTAATTGCGAAATAAGTGATTATATTTGCTTGATCAAAAATAAATAAAACTAAAAAAATCAATCTTTTTCTTAAATAATTAACTAAAACCTATTATAAATGAAATTTAATGCATTTCCATCATTCAAATATCTCTAATCACTTTGTCTGATTTGAAATATAAAAAGCATTTTAATGATACAAAAAAAATAAGAAAATTGAATAAGAAAATTGTTTTTATTCACAAATCTTCTCAATAAATTTGAAATAAAAACAATATTTTGAATAAAAATAATGTGATAATCTTTTCAATCCACTGGCCACATAAATAAAAAAATACAATTATTCAATGAGTTCAAAAGAAGAATGCTCAACGGTTTCAGTCAATGTTCTTATGCCACCATTAAAGCCAATTAAAATGGAAGTTATTCCACCAACACCTCAAACAATTAATTTATTATTTCGAATTCATCCAGACCTCGTTTTTCTAACTAATTACGATCTTAATACAAAATTAGGATCTATTTTTAACGAAAATTTTGACATGCAAAAAGAGGTTGACTCAAAAACTGGTGAACTCACAATACAAGTTCAGCATTTACCATATACTGAGCAACTAGCCCTTGAGCACGCACAAAACTTTGCGCGAATATGCTTTTCACACTCAGCACATCGACAAATAACTGACTGCACTCAATCAGTTGTTGGATGGATTTCAAGAAACTATGAAATCGACACGTACCCATCATTAAACTTAGAAGTTAATGATTTGGAAGGGATCTTCCCAGAAAAGTATCAAAATTCGAGCTTACCTTATATAATCAATTATCTTGATATATCTAACTCTCCTCTCACACCAAAGGAACTCCTTCAAGGATGCCTTTTAAAGCTAACAGTGACAACTATTGAAAAAGAAACATTTACTGTTTATGCAAGCAAGGAAGGGTGGTTTTCAGAAAAGAAGAACGTTTTTCCAACTTTGCATCTTCTTATCTGCTCACTTTCGAAATTTTACTCAGATAACTACTTCTTAATTTCAGAAAAATGGTGTAAACTCCGCTCAGCCGAACGACAGCCATATTATTCTACTCATGAAAATAATTCCAGAATATTTGTCGAAAGAATTACTAATGACAAAGAACAAATTACTGAATATAGTAAACTTCGTTTATTCAATAAAAAAGTCGATACAAGTTCGTTATCAAATATGACTCTAGACGATTTAATCGATGAAGCCAGAGCATCAGGTGAGAATGAATCATTTATAAATCAACTTGAGCAGCAATATGTTACAAAATCACTAGATGCTGTATCTGCTATTGAACGTGGGTCTCTTGTTCCTTTCTGCGGTTCATCTTCTTATTTATATCAAGACTTATTCATTTCTCGAATTGAAGTTTTGGCTGAAGCAAATAAAGATCGAGGAGGCTTTGACACTGCTAATCGAACTATCAATAACGAAATTCAAGTTTATTCGCAAATTTTGGGTTTGAAACAACCGTCGCCAGCGGATTCTGAGTCCCCCATGCCATCATTTCGCTTTGTTCGTCCAATCCGTGTTGATTTCTTTACAAACAGATTTATTGGCCAAACATGTATTCCAGGTCTTGTTGCGCATCGCTCTCCTATTGTTTATGGTTACGTTCCTGGAGAAGATGCCAAACAAAAAGAATTCAACAATGACCCAGAAGTTGTCCAAATTATCAAAGATGATATGATGAAACTCGGTATTGGAGCCTCATCAATTCATGGATGCAAAGAACCGATATTTACAAGTTCAGAAACAACAGCTGTATCTTCTACTGATGGCTTCTTGTATATTAGTGATTATAAACGAATCACACCACGAGATGCAAACTATCCAGATCCACAGAAGCATCACGGATGCGTTATTCGTCAAGAAGCTGTTACTTCATTCGCAAATTATTCAGCACTTGAAAAGCATTCTAAAGAACTAATCGACCTTGGTGGAGACAAAGAAAATCTATATCATTACAATAGCAAATCATCAGATGGCGACAATCAAGAAAAGGCACAAAAACTTGAACAAAGAAGAAGACAAATAATTGAAGAAGCATCGCGACCATTGTTTGATATTAATGCATTAACATCTGATTCAGAAAAAGATTCTTCTTTGAATTCTAAAAGCTTTCCCCAAAATGTTAAAGACATTGCAAAATTTGTTGTTGATTGTCTTATTCCAAAGTTTATTCGTGAATATGTTGAACAATCTTCATTCATTGTCGATGGAAAAACAATTGTTCATGAAATGCACTCTAGAGGAATTAACGCCAGATATCTTGGCAGAATACTTAATCTTATTCAAAACGATAAAAGTACTTCAGATTCAATAATCAAGAAATATTTCTGTCTTTCTCTTGAAGCTGAAATAATTTCTCGTTCATTTAAGTACATAAAACGAAGTGAAAACGCAAGTATTGAATCGCTTCTTAATGACTTAAATACTCTTGTTGGACTCGCTAAAAATTCCGAATCAACTTTTTCAGAACTTTTTGATCGTGTTACAAAAGTTGCCTCTGAAAAGTTTGGAACAAAGCAATTAAATAAGCCAAATTCAAGCCAAAGATTCTTAATTATTAGAAGTATTCTTTCTTCTTTTGGAGTTTCTCTATATGCTTGGAAAGATATCGAATCTCATCCTATTGGCATTGAAGATGTTTGCGAAATTACTCCACTTGTTAAATTCCCATTCACACGAAATGTCAGATTTACAGCTGCTGTTGAAATTGCAACTTCAATTTTCAGCAGGGATGGAGCAACATCACAAGCTCTTTCAATGTTCAATGTTGCTTTACAAATTGCTAATGCTGATTCAATAGATCCTTTCGATGCTGGAATTTCACTTTGTTACTTCTACATGAGCCTCATCTATGATCAGCAAGGAGATTATGGAAATGCATATAATGCATGCCTTACATCTACCATCATTCAAGAACGTCATAGTGATCAGCTTTCCCCAGAAATCATTATTCGTTATTCATTGCTTGCTCGTTATTCCAAATTAATTGATAGAAAGAAATTAGCTTTCGCATTTGCCGATAGAGCAGCCAATTTGGGACGAATTATTGCTCCACTGCATCCTTGGGTTGGTGTTGAATATACTGTTGCAGTTGATCTTGCAGCAGAATATTCACCTGAATTAGCAATCAACTATGCTGAGTTGAAATTGAAATATTTCTCAACTCTTATTGAAAACGGTGGTGATAAAGACGTCGTTAACAAACAGATGTCAAAGATTTATTTGACCATGTCTAAAGCTTTGTTAAAAGTCAAAAAGATTAGCGAAGCTCTAGAAAATGTTCAAAAAGCGCTTGAATTAGATCCAGAAAATGCTGAGGTTAAAGATTCATTTGAGCTCATTAAATCTCAGCTCAAATGAGATATAAAAATAGACAAATCTAAATAATGCTCTTTTCAATATTAATTTATTTGAATTTATTATATTAAAAAAAGAAGGAATTTGATCATGTGATTGCATTAATACTAAAAAATTGTTTAGTTGTTAGTTATTATTCGAAAGTAGAAACGTTTTAAAATAATTGAATTGAAATATTTAATTTTTTGTTAAAAGTCATTGAAAAAGTTTCTATTAAAAAAAATTTTTATTTACAAACAAACAAAAATAAAAACTTAAATTAATATAATATTAACACTGTATCTCATTTGTATTCAGATCTGGAACGGGGCTTCATTTTGGCCATTAGAGCAATTCCGGATGTACTTTTTGCAGATTTCTGAGGTGATGCATGAGAAGATAAAACCGATGTACTTTTTTGATTACTCTTAGGAATGACAAGTGTTGGCAATTCCGTACAATGAGTGCCTTTCCTCTTCATACTAATCGGCGGAAGTGGATTACTACACGCAGATTGCGCCTTTGCATATGATGTAGTTTGACAAATTTTTATTCCGGCCATTTTGTGGATGTCACGATGCGATACAAGCTTCATTGTATCGTTTTCTGGCTGGCTTCTTGCGCTGCTTACTTTATACTGGCTACGGAGGCCGTTTATTGGCGATTTCGGCAGTTGCGGAATGGGCGAATTTTTTGTCATATACGACCGTTTATAACCGCCAAAACCGTCAATACTTCTAGCCGAAGCGTTGCCCGAGTGACTCTCGTAGTTTCTGCCAGAGTTGACTGTGATTGGAATCGGCTTCCGTAAGTAATCAAGTGGATAAAAACGAAAGACGTCGCATCGTTGCAAAATAGAAGTAGATTTTCCTTTCCCTTCTGATTGATAATCTTCTTCCGACTTGACGTGAAGAACAGATGAATAATTTCTGACAAAACCGCAATAATTTGATGCACTAAAAACCGTTATTAGGCGACCGTTAAACATTTCTTCACAACCAGCCATTACGCATTCGTGCGCTCGAACTAAAACTTCGAGGTTGCTGTAATGGAGAAATTCATCAAGAGCTGGGGCTCCGAATATGAATCCTGTCCCTCGACTTGATGGTTCAAAAAGTTTACCTGTATCATTATTATTTAAATTCGAATCTGGCTTGTTTTCAATAAATGCTGAAAATAAAGGATTTATTAATGGCTCTGAAAAGGAAATTGACGGATTTGTTGAGTTTGGTGGTGGTATTTGTGGTGATATTTTGGTTTGTATTATTTCCGGTCGATTTCCAAGATCAGGTTTATCAGATGGATCGCTCCATAAAAGACTATCAGCTACATCATTAACGCCAAATTCGGTAATAGGGCGTTGAATTTGAGAAATGCTTTTGGCACTGAAAACTTGTGGACCAATCCCTCCATGGACGCATAGCATTTTGTCATCCACACGGATTCCAAAAGGAATATAAGAAAATGTAGACAAAAAGGCTGAATATACTTCTAAGCCAGATGTTGGTTCTGGATTTTGTGCTGACCATAATTCACCATGTCCTCCTGATCCTTCCCTAGCAGTTGGAACATCATATTCATTAAAAGTATTATATACTTGTTCCAAAAAACCGCATTGCTTGGCAAGAAAGTCAAATTCATGGTTACCACGGATAAGATAAACATTTGATGGAAAAAGAACTTTTAAAAGAAGAACAACTGTAATCGTTTCAACTGAAAATTCGCCTCTATCAATTATATCGCCTAAAAAGACATATTTGTTATTGATTAATAGTTTTCTGTTTTCTCCTAATTCGAAATTTGTGTCATCTTTAAATTTTGGATTTAAATAATCATCATTTGGAATACCACAGTACTTTAATATACGAAAAAGATCAAGGACATGACCATGTAGATCACCTATAATTAAGCAAGGTGATTTTATATCGATAAGGGATGGTTCTGAACGAAAAATGGATTCTGATTCGTGGCATAAATCAATAATTATGCTTTTAGAAATTTTTGGTAGGATTAATTTTTCTTTCTTTTGTGCATAATGTTCAATATTACCATTAACTGCGTGAATAAATTGATAGAATAAACTCTTAAAACTGTTCAATGGCAAAGAAGGCGTATTTTGGCTAATATTACAATGCATATAAAAATTTTATTATTAATTTGAAAAAGTTGAAGAAATTTTATTTTTTCAATAATCATAGGTAAAATTCTCATTCAAATAAAGTTTTCATTTTTCTTTGAAATCATTGATCAAAAAAATCTGTAGGTGCTTTTTACCACCATAAAAGGTCAAAAATAGGTGAATATAAATGGTAATGGTCTTTTCATTGATAGGGAGTTTTTCAGTAAACTATATATACCAACTCTCTTGTCTGTCTCATTATTAAAATATCATATCGTCTCAAGATGGTTGGCGATAGCTCGCCTGTCAAAGCCCCTCCCATACTGGAGGTACCTTACTGATGGTATTGCAGGACTAGGACCAGATAGGATAGTACTATTTGATATCCAATACTACTAAATTCATATATGTATTCACTTATTTTATATTTCTCGAACTAGGAGCTGGTGTCATATCAAGTATTCATATGTGATTTCCTATTGTGAAAACATCTGGCACGCTTAAAAATTAAATCGTTAATGAATTAACATAATTCTTTATCAGGTTATAAATCTGGTTGAGGGAATGCAAAAACTAATATGAAAATTCAAGTATTTTCCAAAATAATGATGCTATTGCCAAAAGTGCACAACTCAATTATCTCAAAAAACTCATTTTCAAGAAATATCCTCAATGGAAATGTCTAGCACTCGAACATTACAACAATGACGACAAACTCCCAAAACTAGAATAAAAACTGGAATTACTTCGTACAAACATCACAAATGGGGCAATTTATAGTCATGAGGAGTTCTATTTGGGTAGAATAACAATGCTATTGAAAATACTTGAATTTTCATCTGAGTTTTTGCATTTGCGGCTCAAAAATAAGACACCAAGGAAAAAAATTTCTGGTAATCACTATATGATATCATTTTAAATTTAAATGAAAAAAAAAAAACAAACAATAAATGAACAGATTAAGCACAATTTTAGTTATGAAAAACGAAGGACAATAGAAAAGTTAAGAATTTATAATGAGAGAATGAATCAGGAAATTATTTCCTATTCAATCACTGCTGATTATTGTAATTGCTCAAAAAACAAAGTTCTTTCATCACTCTACAATATAGATTTTCCATGTATCCATAGATTAAATCTAGGCGTTTCCTTTTCTTAATTCCCAAATATAATATTTCTATTAATAAATCTATAAAAGAACTCAAGATAGAAGAAGAATATTTAAACGACGATATAGAACAAATAAACGTATCGATTGAAAGTCAAGATAAAAGATATGTCATAGATATTATAAGAAAATTTGGAAAATTTACAAATACAAAGAAAATAGAAGAATATGTAGACTTTAAATATTATACAAGATAAAATGAAACCTTTTCAAATTGCAGATAAAATGTAAGTATATATTAGGAAAGTGGGCGAAATTTGAGAATAAAAAATTGAACACAGACAAAATAGATTTTATTCTAATAAAAATCTTCTGACCATATATGCTGGTGTTTCTTATAAAATTTAAATTGTCTCTGGATATATGAGCAATGTTCAACTATGCTGATTGAATTAAATCTTGTATGACTACATTGACGCTTTGTATGGCAATCATTTTTAATATAAGTGTGGTCGAAATCAGGAGATTTAATCGAATAAGTTGTATACATATATGATATGATCGATAAGTTATATCCGCATATGATGTATCTGTATATGATATATCCGAATATGATGTATCTGTATATGATGTATCCGCATATGATGTACTCGATAAGATGTATCTGTATATGATGTACTCTCATATGTTGTATCTGTATATGATGTAATCGACAAGATGTATCCGCATGTGATGTACTCGATAATGTTTACTCGACCAGATATATTCGACCAGATGTATCCGATAAGATGTATCCGATAATGATGTATCTGTATATGATGTATCTGTATATGATGTATCTGTATATGATGTATCTGTATATGATGTATCTGTATATGATGTATCTGTATATGATGTATCTGTATATGATGTATCTGTATATGATGTATCTGTATATGATGTATCTGTATATGATGTATCTGTATATGATGTATCTGCATATGATGTTGTATTCGATAATGTGTATTCACATATGTTGTATCTGTATATGATGAACCATCCACTTATATTTGTATTCGATTCGACTGTTACCGATCAAAAATAGATATGTTACCAATGGAGTGATTCACTTAGTATTTGGATTGTATTCTAGTGACATACTTAAACGATTTGGTGTGTGGATCATAGTATCTGGACTTGTATGTGTATGTGTCACTCTCTTCTGGTTTGGTAGTACTCTGTCGTGGAACTGTTCGTGATACATTACAGAGTTTGCCATTACGTTTGGTGAATCGTTTTGTCGATTGTGGTATATCTTCATTAAGTGTTCTACTGTCGAACTTACTAGCATTTGGATTACGACGAAACAGGGTGTTGAGGGTCTTATAATCTTGTTTGGTTGTTAACTCGGTGATAGCTCGTTTAAGTACTGATAAGTCATCGGTAGTGTATAACTCTTCGAGAGTTGGTTGTCCATTGTATGGAGTTTGCTTTGCAAATGATGGATTCTTGGTCTTACTCATTTCGATGGAATTAAACTTACACGTTTATCACACAAAAACAATACTATATTCACATTATAACACGAACGATACTAGCTTTCGTTTAGCAACTGGATGTCTCTTTTCGATACCGGTAACACATTTAAACACACTCTCCCGATCTTTCAATATATCATCCATCCACTTGTTGGACTTGCATTCGACGATATTATCATTAATTCGACATTTAAGTAAGTGTGTACATTTCCAATCGTAACAATCTAGTACTTCAACTACATCACCTTCTTTAACTATCTCATCGATCTTCTGGAGTTTATTACTGTTAATGTACTTGTGTTTAAAGAACTCGTCATAATGATATTCTTTCGCCATCGATCGACTATATTCTGCATCTAAAGTAGAGTTGTCATAGACTTTATCGTCGCCTTCATCTTCTTTTCGATCGTGATCGAATACATCTACGATATCCATTACTGGTTGTAGATTCTTGGTCTTTTTGTATGCGGTTCCATGCATTTCGATAATGAAACACCATAATCCAGTATCTCTACCACAGATCTTATTGGTCTCATCTATCATATACCATTCGCCATATAGTGAAGAAGATCGATCTACACCTCCGTTATTATAGATGAAGTCTTTCAGTTCTCGAACTGCTGGGTATAACAATAATGGAGTCGATGTTGTTAATCTATTATCTGGACTAACTGCTAGTAGATATCGTGTCCGACACTTGGTAGATATATCTCTAAACCCATACACGTACATCTTAACGTTATCTTCCATATCCAACAATCTCTTGTGATACGTTTTCGGTTTCATTAACTCGGTTACTAAGTAATTACGTAGATGCATACGCAACTGTTTAGACGCTTGTATCTCTTCTTGTAACTTGTCATAACTATCGTTAATGGTTTTCACTACGGAATCTACTTTATCGTTATCTGCTTTAACAGACTTAATCGTATCATCATGTTTCTTCATAAACATCTTCTCATCTTCTAACTCTTTCAAATATTGTTGTTCTATAGTGTTTCTCATTTCGGTGAGAATAAAATAGACTGTGGAGTCGATAAACTTAATTGGTACGTTATCGGGTTAAAGTGTCGATATGTTCTTGGTGTTAATAACTCTAAATTTCGTTATCGAATTATCTTCTAAGTTAGGTGCATTAACCAGATCTAGCTTGTATATTGGAGCGAATCGTTTATTCCCATTCGTTAAGTATGTTACGAGCTCATCCAATTCGAATCGTTTAGTGATATTCGGTACGAGAACCTTCTCATAACAGCGTTCTCTTATTATTAACTCTTCCCCATCACGCTTACATGTAACTATTAGTATTGGAAGATTAAAACTAAACAGTTTAAGTACATTGTTTACGTAATTATCGGTGATGTTGTACATGTAGAATCCATTTACCTTGCCAGTAATGTCGTTAACGAAGTATGAGAACAGTGCTATTTTGTTATCTAAATCGACGACGAGTAAGTTATATGATAGTTTGTTTAACACAGACTTCCATTGGTTGTTGATGGGATTGTGATAGATTAACTCTTGTGGAAGTAGTTCGGTGAGATAGTTAAGATGGTTGTGGATATACTCTTCACTAACAGCATTGTTGTTTATATAGAACGTTATCTCCAATCGCAACAAACCTGTATCCAAACTATCGTTAACGCTGTTCTTTAACTGTTCATCTGGATTGTATAACCAATCCGCTATATGTGATCCGATCTTACCTCTAACGGATGGACTCTCAATAGATTGGACGAACTTGTTATAGAATTTGTATCTAACTTTACCATGTTCTGTGTTATGGATGAAGGTAAGACAGTTCTTACCAACTAGTTTGTCGTTGTCCATAATTACGTAGTCTCCATCATTATTGGAACCTTCCATAACATAGTCGTTATTGTCTATAAGATACTGGATCACTTCTTCTTTGTTAATAACTCCAGCGAAGTCTTGTGTAAAGTCGATATCGTTAATGTAGATACCTTCATTGTTAAAGGATTTAATAGCTTCTTCGCTAGTAATTGAAGCGAATACATCGTTAACTGGAATCGCTGGTAATGCAACTTTAATGTACTGTTTATAGTATTCACCTTCTTTGCTACTATACGTTGGTTTAATATATCGTTTGTTAACGTTAATATCATGGGACTGTAATATTCGTTTAATCTTAGACGTGTGTTCTGCGAGGTACTTCGATAGATAATCGTTCTTGTTCTTGTTATGCGGATCTATTGGAACCATGTAATAGAAGATAATGTTGTCGCAGAATCTATCACTTAATGGATTAAGTTTATGGTTGTTAGTAGATCTTTCTGTGAAATCTATATCGGATATATCGTTCCAGTTAATCGTTTTCGTGAGATTATACAACATCGTTTCTGGTTTAACGTTCTTGCGCTGTACATGCTTTAACGGAATCGTTATCGAATACGAACTAATATCGTTTATAGTAATCTCTTTACGAGTGTGGAAGTCGAGTTCGAATAATCTGGCTTCTTCTTCGTGGTTCATGTTTCATTTAAAGTAAAATGTTACATGCGGAGATGATCTTGTGCTAGTTTAATGCAGTAGTAAGAATAAAAAAGTTAAATTAAAATTGGTTTAGAATAGCTGGATCGTTTATGATAACTTCGTTAGTGATATACATTTATGATAAGTTCGTTAGTGATATACATTTATGATAAGTTCGTTAGTGATATGCATTTATGATCGATTCTTAACGGTACAAACCAAAAATAATAGACCTACTGCGCATATGATCCTACGCAAGTGACCATTCGATGGGTCTTATGAATCGAAAGTGAGTCAGTTTACATCAATAGCGTGGTCGTTGACGAACTTTGGTGTCGAACTACGTAAATGACTGATCAGAGGTGGGTGATTCGCCGTGTTAGGGGCGTGCAGAGCTCATCGAAAGTGAGCACCCCCTAACTATACTACTAACGGTAGGAATAAATGTAGTAATTTCTGATTTAAATTCTTTGAATGCACCATCTTTCATACATACTTTAATCATATCATCAACATCATTAGGATATTTGTTATTTAATGCAACATATAATTTACTATAGAATTCCTTTGCAATATTAATTGTAGGTGCATCAACAATAAATTTATTATTTGGGACAGTACTGTAAATACATTTCCTTATCGCAGTACTTTTTCCTGTTCCGATTGGAGATTGACATATAAATTTCTTGAATAATTTCTCTTCACTTATTTGAGATTTCTTTATGATAGGGAAAAAAAAGATTTTTTTTATAATAAAACAAACTTTTTCTATAAATCATTTTCTCATAAATCGATCTTAATAATTAAATAAAATTTTATATATTCCAAAAATAATAAAATAAGAGCATTAATAAAATGTATATACCTTTAATATTTGGAGATATCAATATTTGAAAATCTCAAAAAATTGAGAGAAATATTGTGAAAAAGTTAAAAATTTTAATTTTAACGTATAAAGGGTCTGGAAAAAAACGTATTTATCGGAAAAAACTGTATACGTTTACTTTTTCACCGAAAATAATCATCTCACATCATTAAAATAATAATAACGTACATAAATACGATGAAAAATAATTCAAAATAATACAAAATATTAATTACATTTTTCTTTAAAATTAGAGTATAAAGTAACTTATTTACATAATAAAATTTATTTAAATATTTATTATTATTATATTGTACAATTAGTATATAATTATTTCGTAAATCAATTGAGAAAAGAGGCATATCAACCAAAAAAAAGCTCTCAAAAAGTGAAGGTAGATAATAAGGTAAGTCCAATTATAAAAGATTAATATAAAAAAGAAGAATGTATTTATGATCTTTGGAATCCAATTATTTAGTTTGTATAATAAAAATTAATAGTTTTTAAGTAAAAAACGTCAATTTTGATTATTCATTTTATCCACTCTATAGAAATATAAGATCCAAGATCCTTTACATTTATTACTTAATAATATTAACAAATTACTAATAGTTTTTATGATTACTCTATACATTCTTTAAATATCTAAACATAAAACGTCTTATTTTCAAATAACTATGATACTAATCATAATTTATTTTTTAATCAATATAAAACAACCATTTTAATAATTATATTGGGATTTTCTTTTATACATTTCAATATATATAAATATTATACTTTCAATTCAATTGATAGTTCATTGAAAAAATAAAATATAATTAGTGCTCAAAATATGATTTTTAGAGGATTTATAGAACTTATGATAAATTCATTTCATTTTACTATAAAATTATATAAAAAAATTTTGAAATAAATCATTTTTACCGATCGAACTTTTTCAAATAATTATATTTCAAATAAATATTTGAGAATATTAGAACAGAAATCTATTTTTTTGATTAATAAAAATTATATACTTCTTTATTATGAATCAAATAATGATTTTACCTACTTTGTAAAAACACAATAAAATATTTTTAAATATTTATTTTAAATTTTTTGTGACAGGATAATATAATTACCTTTAGAAATTCATAATTAATTTCTAAGTATATTTATATCATAAAATAAGTTTTTGTTAATTAAATTTTCAAGTTATAAATTAGACTTATTTATTCTTCTCAAATTGAAAGAACATTCAATTAACAATCTCTCAAATTGAAAAGCTATTCAATAAAGATTCTCTCAAATTGAAATGGTATTCAATCATGATCTTATCAAAAATGAAAGAGAATTCATTTTTCAATATAACAAATTTGAATACATCTACTTTTTGAATTGAAGAAATTGAGTTAAAAATGATGATTTGAATGAAAACTAAAAACTGTATAGAAGTTTTCGTTTGCTCAAGAGGAAAAGTTTTAATATACATCATTTAAATCTTATATTATCATTTTCAAAAAAATTTATCGAGTAGAATTTTGGTTGACATGCCTCTTTGAGAAATAAGTCATTTTCTTAATTTTTTTTATGTAAATTTGTGTTTAAATCTATATATGGCTAGTAATTTGGAAATAAAACAGATAATATATTTTATAAATTAAATTCAAAAATATTATTATTGATTTGTAATTCATAAATATTTTATTTGACTCGAGATATAAACGAAATATCATTTTTTAAATGGTTTTTAAATTCTCAACATTCATTAAAACCAATTATGGCAAATGCCAGTATTGAATATATAGAAGTAAATAATCTTAATATTTTTTCATAAGATAAAATATTCATTCAATTAAACTAAAAATAAAAAAATCAAATAACGAGTTTTCACTTCACATGAATACCTCTTATAAAGGGGAACCGATTTGAGCTTGTTATCAAATTTGGATTTGTGATTTTTAAATATGATAAATAATTTTAATTTTCAATTCTGATAAAATGTTAATTAGTAATAAAAACAATTTATCGTAGCAAAAAAAAGATATGATAAAAAAGATGTTTTTTATTCAAAAATTTAAACTTTTTGATACAAATCCTAATTTTTTATTCAATTTTTATTTTTTATTCTCAAATGAATTCGAATAATATGTTTATATCTTTTTATTAAATAGAGTAATTAAAAAAATATCATATAATAATACTTATATATATACTCAATTTATATATAATAATTATTTTGATAAAATATTAAACCTAAAATAAGATATGCATTAAATTAATAGTATCTGCATTTTAAGAAAAAAACGTTATTTAATGAGTAGATAACGTATTTCTTGTTTATTTAATAATCATTATTTTGATAAACAAAAAATATTTGTTAAAAAAAGAATAAGTAATTCAATTAAATATGCGTTTAAAACAATTATTTATTATTCGTTTACATTAAAATTTAATATTTCAAATAAATAATAATTAATTTTTTCAATTTTTGATTTTTAATTTGCAAATTTATTGTCCTTTGAGTTGTATAAGATGATATTGAATCTTTTAAATGCGGAAATAAGTGGATTTTGAAAAAGAATTATGCATATTTTAAATAACAATTCAATACTAAAGTTGTTTCGGAAATATTCAATTTTTTGGATAATAAAAAAGTAATAATTGAAAAAGTTTAGAAATAAAAATTATTGGCTTTCAAAAAAAGGGAGGCCAACGAAATTGAATGAATTTAAAATTTTCTATTATTTTCCATTTATCTCATTAAAATAAGTACATTTACAAATAACAACTATTTATTTAATATTTGAATTAAATATTGTTAATAATATTTTGTTTTATTTTGGTCAATGCATCAATATCCATAATATCCGATCTGCTAAAAAGAGATATATCCTGAATTAAATATGAGTTTCAATTACTTGGTATATAAATATGCAATATTTAAGCAATCATTTTTTAAATAATTTTGTTTTTCGTTGAGATACCTTTGATACAAAAAATTTTGTAAGAGCATTTTAAAAAGAAAATATCTAAAAATTGGCACATCCTTTTATAAATTAATTCTTTATTTATATTATTTTAATAAAAATAAAACTAATAAAATAATTAATATTTAAATCCTAACTCAAATTATTGAGAAATATGTATTTTATTTCAATAATGGCAAAAAAAAGCCGATCTATAAAACAAAAAAGGCCTTGATTCTTTCAAAAAAAGATTTATTTTGTAAATAAATTCTATATATGCAACATACATGATTTAAATATATTGATTTCTAAAAGTAACGTTGAAATAATTACATTATGGAGAGATTCATATCATTAGTTCCATCAAATTAAAATATTTCATTCCATAATTAGAGGTGAAATATTATATACTTATAGTATATTTATAATTAAAAATCAAAATCATGATTCGTTTGACTGTTATCATAATGCGATTTATATAGCTTTACATTTAAATTAAAATCGCAAACAAATTACAATAATTGATTATATATATCAATTATACTCCATTAATGCTTTAAACATATTTGATTTTTCCCGTCTTATGATTATTTCAACCAATTAAGAAAATTTTTATTTATTTGTTTTTTGCTTTTCAAAATACAAAAAATTGTTTTATTATAAACATTCAGATCTTATTCCGTAAAAAAGTTATTTAATTTAAGATGATTTACTATGTTAATAAAAATAATCCAATGATTTTTATTCTTAATATAATTGTTTATTTTATGAATGAATATATAAAAATATTTTTTGATTTTAAATTTATAATATTTGAAGATTATTGAGAAATAAGAAAAATATTATTTTTATATTTCATTCAAATTAATTCAATTTTTAAAAAATAATAATATCTAATTATTTAAAATAAAATAAAAGTAATCATGAGATGCATTAATAATTAAATTTAATATATATATTAATATTAGAATATATAATTTCCAATATAACTGTACTTTGAGTTAGATGTGAAAGCTTTCGTTGGCCTCCCTTTTTTCAAAACATAAAGATTTTATATCAAAAAGTTATTTGGAAATAGTTCAAATTTTTTTTTGAATAAACTTACTCAGAAATATTATATATTGAATTATCTTTTTATTCCTACGATGAGTATTCTTTATTTATTCTCTTTGAAATTAATATACTTATTTTTATAACTATATTAATTATGGATTACAGAATGTATTTATATGTGTCAAAAAACACTTAATTGTATAAAAAATCTTGAAATAAAAGATTATTAATATATATTTTATTCTATATATATTTTATGTTCCATTATATAATTTATGTTGTATAAATGTATTTTAAAATATTTTATATTTATTTGTATATCTTCATTTTTTTTAACAAAAAAAATTGAGGCAAAATTCAATGACATTCAATTATATTCTTTAGAAATAAAAAACGGAAAATGAATCAACGTGACGAATTTGGGAATCAAAGATCAGCTCGTGATACAATCGATATATCTCAAGCGAATGCAGCATCACTTCCAACTATTGCACGACCTGGCGTTGTTCTTCGCTTAAATGCATCTCACAATAAAATATCAAATTTGCCGAATATGGAAATATTCACTCGTTTAAGATACCTTGATTTGTCGCAAAACGATTTACAAGACTTAAGCCCTCTTTCTTCTCTAGTATCTCTTCTTGAACTTGATATAAGTTTTAATCATGTTATTAATATAGATTTTATTCGCAATTTAACTTCTCTTGAAATTTTTCGTGCATCTACCAATGAAATAAATGAAGTGAATAATATTCTTCCAGAGCGTTTAATAGAATTAGATTTATCAAACAATATGCTTAGTTCTCTCGATTTCTTAGATTCACCAAATGATCCTAATGAACCATTTCCTTTTGGTATCGAAAAGCTTATTTTGAATGGAAATAATATTAATCAAATTATTAATTTAAAATACATTACAGTTTTTCCTCAACTAAGAGAGCTCGAAATTGGTTTTCTTGATCAAGAGAACAATCGAAATCTACAATTACTTTCATTTGTGAAGAGCCTTTGCCCTTCTCTTCAGATATTTGATGGTGCAGATATGGGAATTGTTGACGAATTAGCTGTTAACCCAGATGACCTAATTCAAGTGTTGACTAGAGGTTCAGAACAAGCATTACGATCTTTCATTTCTGGTGTTGAAGTTGGAATCAGATGGGATGAACCTACATTTATTGACTTTGATGATGATACTCCATCAACACCACTTAAAAACCTTGAAACGAGACTGAGATCTATAGAAGAAAAATTTGGCGAAGATAACTTTTCGACCCCTGTTAAAAACAATAGCAATCAAATTGGCACTTTGTTATCTCCTTATGGTGAACAAGATGAAAATGCTATGATAGCATCAATGCAGCGTGAAATTTCTGAAATGAAACAGCAAGTTTCACAGATCGCTAAAATTTTATATGTTCATGACTGCGCTTTACGGCAGCTTTGGGAACAATGATACCTTTTCTTTTTCTCTTTTTTTTGTATATTAAAAATATGTTTTAGAATAATTATTTCTTTATTTGTTTTCTATAATATTTAGTTAAAAACACTCAAGTGATGATAAAAAAATATCGACACTTTCATTTTTGCTTGAAATAAAATTTTATTTATATATTAATGTATTATATATAAAATCTTTTCATATTCATTACAGAAAAAAACTTTTCAAATGGCAGGAGGCATCTAAATATTGAAAGAGGCAATACACAAGCTTGAATGTCATGAATACCACATTTTGATCGATCTCCTCATTAAGCTCAATAGAGGAGGGTGAACAGAGGAGGGTGAACCAAAAAAATTTATTGAAAAAGTTTATTTTAAAAATAATGATATCTTCTTAAATAAAGAATAATAACTTTATTTTCTTAATCATTGAATTGTATTTAATTGTATTATAAATATAGTATTTATTTAAATTTCTTAAATAAGATATTTTCTAAAATCTTTAAAAATATAATATTTTGAATGAAGTTAAAACGTCAGCAATCATCAATTATTATATGAAATGTATTTGTTTATGGCTTCTTTATGCGATTCTGAAAACATTTTTATACTTTTTCTAACCATTTAGGAAAAAATATGATTTTTGTTATAAAAATTCAAAATAATTAGAATTTTTGATCCAAAAATCATAAATAAAGCATATATTTAGGCAATGAATTAAAATATGAAACCATATTATACAATTCTCAATAAAAAAATAAACTTATATTTTATTTTATCAAAGTTTTTTTAGTTGTTTTTATTTTTGAGATTTTATTTACAGATATCTAAATAAATACAAAATATATTTTGATTTTTATTCATAAATTATTGTTTTATAATAGTTATGAATTTAATATAATTGATATAAACTATTTTGTTGCCCTTCGGAGGTTTTAAAAATTACGTTTGGTTTAAACTTTTTCAATAAAATAGACCAAGAAAAAAAATCAATTACGTTTTACGATTACGTCTACGTGAAAAAAATTAGAATACGACTTTTTTAGAAAAAGTTAATATAAAGTTGACTTTGAAAAATTATAATATTGATCTTTAAATTTAAATATTTTGCCCTTTCAAATTTGAGAGCTTTAACTTAGAGGAAAAATTAAAATTGAGGCTAAAGTATTGAGTTCGAAACTAAACCTCTTTGCTTTTTTTTATTTTTAAATAAATTATGTAATTACGTTTCATTTCGGCTATTTTTACATTTTAATACGTCTTTTTATTGAATTTTATAAAATTCCAATTACGTCCGAAGGGTAACTATTTTGTGATTTTGGGAAATATTTTCAATGTGATATACTAATTTTATATAAATCAAATTGATATATAATACAAGCATATATAAAAAATTATATATTAAAATAATTATAAATTATTTTTCAATAAATGTTGGGATATTTATTATTTCCACAAAATCTTTGATATAATAAATTTTGAGAATAGTTTATATCAATTTAGAAATATAAAAAATATTTCAATACTACAAATTGAGAAAAAACACGATTTCAATACTTTTAATTGAGAGAAAACACGATTTCAATACTTATAAATTGAGAGAAAACAAGATTTCAATACTAAAATTTGAAATGGGATTATCCGATTTGAATGAAAACTCCAAAACTTATAGAAGGATTTAATTGCTGAGTAGGCAATTTTATCACACATATGAATATGTTTAAACTCTCTTAATTTGGAAACCAACTAACGAGCAGATCTATGGTTCACCCTCCTCTAGCTCAATATAAAAAATTTCACTTGACCAAATAAAATCAGAAATCAGAAATGGAGGAAGACGCAAATTTAAGCTCTCCTCAAAAAGAAACATCGCCTGCCTTTGATGAAACACAGTTAAAAGCGGCTTTAAAAAAAGCTTTACGCAAAAATGCTCAAATGAAGGCCGAATTTCAAAAATTTGCTGAAAATCAAAAAATTCTTGAAGAGACGATTTCACAACGAGACGAAACAATAAAACAGCTTACGGAGCATTGGAATCAGGCCGAACAAGAAAAAAAATCAATTAACGAAAAATTGAGAGATACAGAAGAAATGCTATCACTAAAAGATGATCAAATTAAGCAAATGAATGAACTTATAATTAATAAAGAGAAAGAAATTAATGAACAAAGCGAATTAAACAATCAATTGATTACAACTTTTAACGAAGAAAGAAAAAAGTTAAATGATCAAATAGAATCATTACAGAAACATATCAAAAAACTTCAAAAAGACCTTAAAAAGACTCATAAAAATAATGAAGAATTATCATCAGATCTTACTGCTGTTATCGAAGAAGCTCAAAAAGAGTCAGAAGACCTAAAAGCGCAAATCAAAGAACTAAAAGAAAAATTAACGCAAAATGACCAAAATCAAAATAACGAAAATAATATAATTAATCCAGATAATCAAAAAGATGATAATTTAATTAATTTTTCCATCTCTAATGATGAAAACAAATCATTACCAAATGAAGATATAGCTGATATTTTATCAAATGATACCAAACCACAAGAAGAACCACAAACAAATCAAATTCAGAAAGAAAACGACTCAAACAAAGATTCTCTTCTTGATTTTGACGATCAAACCAACGATAACTCAACTGAAAATCAAAATAAAAACGCTTCTATTGAACTTGGCGGTTTTACAGTCGAACAACTACTGAAAGAAAAGGAAGATTTCGAGCAAATGAAAAAAGAATTCGAAAAAGAAATGGAATTAAAGAACTCTCAACTCGACTCTGTGTCAAATCTGCTCCTGGAAGAAAAAGAGGAACTCGAAAGGCAGAAGGAAGAATTTGAGAAAGAGAAGAAAGCTCTCCAACTGGCAATTAGCAGCAGCAACAAGAAGGAAGATGAAGCAATTGATGAAAAAGAGAAGCAAGAAGAAAATGCAAAAGAAAACGATCTGGACTCAGTTGATTTGCTGTCGTTGATGAATGAATGCTTTGATAACGATGAAGCAACAACAAACAACAACAACGAAAACAGCAATTTGATCGATAACAACTCCAGCCAAACCATCAACAATGATGATTTAACTAGCACAAGTCTAACAAACAACAACAATGAAAACAGCAATTTGATCGATAACAACTCCAGCCAAACCAACAACAATAATGATGATTTAACTGGCATAAATCTAACAAACGATAACAACAACAATGAAAACAGCAATTTAATTGATAACAACTCCAACCAGAATAATAATAATAATAATGATTTAATTGGTACAAATAATAACGACAACACAAATAACAAAGATTTATTTGATAATAACGACAACAATGACAATTTAGCTGTTAACAGCAATAATAACAATGATTTATTTAACAACGATATTTTATTTGATAACAGCAATTTTGCAGGCAGCACGAACAACGACATGACTAACGAAGGCGAAGCAAAGAAAGGAAACGCAAACGATGCCTTCGGCTTTGATTTCCAGGGCGACAATGCAAGCAATACTGAGGGAAGCACGAATGCCGCACAGAATGATCTTCTCTTTGGCACTACTACAAACGCGCAACAAAGCCAAGAAGAAGGCCAACAAAGCGACAGCTTCATCACATTTGACATTGCCGCAGAGAAGCAGTTTTTGATAGCTGAACGAGAGAAGCTTGAGAAAGAGAAGCTTGAATTTGAGCAACAAAAAGCGCTGTTCAATAACAAGTCAACTTGCAGCAAATTGGAGCCAATTGAAGACAAATCGCAGCTTGAAGATGAGATTCAAATCTTCAAAGCAGAGAAGAATGAATTTGAAAACGAGAAGCAAAAGTTCCAAGAAGAAAAAGCTGCAATGAACAAAGAACTCGATGACCAGCACCGACTGAAAATGGAAGAGTTGGAGCAAATAGCAGATACAATTGATCAAATGAAGGACGAATTGAAGAGTCTACAAGAAGAGAAAGACCAAATAATGAAAGAAACAGATTTGATTTTCCAGAACCAAATTGAACAACAAAAAGCTGAAGTCCAAAAATTCGAACAAGAGAAACAAAAACTTGAAGAACAGATGAATGAATTCCAATCACAAAAATCCTCCTTTGAAAAAGAAATGAACGATAAAAAAGTGTCAATTCAACAACAAGAAGAAAGTTCAATGAAAAACATCTCTGAAAAAGAAGAAGAATTGAATAAATTAATCCTTGAAATGAAGAAAGAAAGACAAGAATTGGACCAAATGAGAAAAGAATTAGAAAACAATAAAAATAATTTAGATCAGAATAGCTTGATTGAATTAAAAGAAAAGGAAGATGAAATCATTGACATTTCGTTCCAAAACGCTGAAAAAGAAAAAGAAGAAATAAAAGATGATTTGATGAATTCGAAAATCATTGAAGATAAATTGAATGAATTGCATAGATTAAGAGAATCTTTTGAAAAGGAAAAGAAATTGTTCGATGATGAAAAATTGAAATTTGAAGAATCAAAAATTGTTACTTTCAATGAATTAAATAATAGTAGAAACCATGAATATTCTAATGTCGAGGATAGCTTGATCATCGAAGAAAGCCTCATTATAGAAGAGGCTGAAAATGCTGATGACGATGAAGAGAATTCAGTTCTTGATAGAAGCATAATTGCCGAAAGCAGCCTGGTTCACATCGAAGAAGAGGAAACCAACGAAGACGGAAATTATAAGGAAAGCTCAATTATTGCATGCAACACAAGCGCTCCAGAAGTCAGCTTCATGCAGATTGAAGAAGAAGAAACAGTTGATGACGAAAACGCTGAAACCAATCAGAAAAACAGTCTCATAAATCTAGATGACGATAACTTAATTGAAAACGCAAATACTGCGAAAGTTAGCACAAATGAACAAGCAGACAACTTGCTGCAGATTGAAGAAGAAGAAACAGTTGATGACGAAAACGCTGAAACCAATCAGAAAAACAGTCTCATAAATCTAGATGACGATAACTTAAATGAAAATGCAAATGCTGCGAAAGTTAGCACAAATGAACAAACAGACAACTTGCTGCAGATTGAAGAAGAAGAGACAGTTGGTGATGATGAAAATTCTAAAGGAAACACTGATATTACAAAGGATAAAAATGTTCAAGCAGAAAACTTGCTGCAGATTGAAGAAGAAGAGACAGTTGATGATGAAAACGCTGAAAATAACCATAAAAACAGTCTCATAAATCTAGATGACGATAACTTAACTGAAAATGCAAATGCTACCAAAGTTAGCACAAATGAACAAACAGACAACTTGCTGCAGATTGAAGAAGAAGAGACAGTTGGTGATGATGAAAATGCCAAAGGAAACACTGATATTATAAAGGATAAAAATGTTCAAGCAGAAAACTTGCTGCAGATTGAAGAAGAAGAGACAGTTGATGATGAAAACGCTGAAAATAACCATAAAAACAGTCTCATAAATCTAGATGACGATAACTTAATTGAAAACGCAAATGCTACCAAAGTTAGCACAAATGAACAAGCAGACAACTTGCTGCAGATTGAAGAAGAAGAGACAGTTGATGATGACGAAAATTCTAAAGAAAACTCTGATAAAAATGAACAAGAAGGACACTTGCTGCAGATTGAAAAGGAAGAAACAGTTGATAATGAAAATGCTAAAGAGGATTCATATATCACAAATGCACAAGCAGACAGCTTCCTGCAGATTGAAGAAGAAGAAGCTCCCGAAGAAGAAACCAATCATACTGAAGGCAGTCCGTCACTTTTGCCTCAAGAAGAAGTTGCAAAATTAAAGGAAGAATACGAAATGAAGCTTTCAGCGCTGAACAATGAAATAAGCGAGAAGCAATCACAGCTTGACTCACTGCTGGAAGAACTGGCAGCTGAGAAAGAGAAGTTCGAGCAATTGCAACAACAAAAAGAGTCAGAATTCAGTGAAAGGCAAAGCCAAATCGACTCTCTGACCGAGAAGCAGGCCCAGGCACAGAAAGAGCTCGATGAGAAGGCGTTGCTGCTCAGCCAGAAAGAGACAGAACTAGCTGAAAAAGAGAATCTTTTGGAGGCGTCACAAAAGCAGTTTGAAGAAATGAAGCAGCAACATGAAAGCGAGAACAACGAGGCTCAAAATGAAAGAGAGAAGCAGCTCGAGAAATTACTTCAAGAGAAGGAACAAATCATCCAAGAGAGAGAAATTAATTTCGATGGTTTTCTGCAGCAAAAAGACCAAGAAAATCAGCAAAACGATCAATTACGCCAAGATAAAATGGATGAACTAAGCCAAGCTGAGAAAGAAATCTCAGAAAAGCAGGCTCAGCTTCAGCAACTTCAGAATGAATTGGAAGAAAAGAGCCAGCAACTCGCACAAGAGAAAGAGTCACTATCATCAAAAGCTGAAGAAAACAGCCAGAAAGAGAAAGAAATCTCAGACAAGCAAGATCAACTACAACAGCTTGAAAGCGAGCTAAATGAAAAGAGCCAGCAACTTATTAGAGATCAAGAGTCACTATCATCAAAAGCAGAAGAAAACAACCAGAAAGAGAAAGAAATCTCAGACAAGCAAGATCAACTCCAACAGCTTGAAAGCGAGCTAAATGAAAAGAGCCAGCAACTCGCACAAGAGAAAGAGTCACTGTCATCAAAAGCTGAAGAAAACAGCCAGAAAGAGGCAGAACTAAATGAGAAGTCAGCTCAACTCGAGCAGAAAGAGAGAGAAATCTCCGAGAGGCAGGACCAGCTGCAGCAACTCGAGAGAGATTTGGATGGCAAAAGCCAGGCAATGCTTGATGAAAAAGCTGAGTCAGACAACCAAAAAGAAACCGACTTGAACAAAAAATCTGCTCAGCTTGATCTTAAAGAGAAGGAAATCACAGGCAAGCAAGACCAACTCAAGCGTCTTGAAGACGAACTAAACGAAAGAAGTCAACAACTCACTCAACAAGTTCAATTAAACAGCGAAAAAGAGTCTGAATTAAATGAGAAATCAATCCAATTTGAGCTCAGAGAGAAAGAAATCACAGACTGGCAGGACCAGCTCCAACAGCATGAAAACGAACTAAATGAAAAGAGCCAGAAACTCACGCAAGACCAAGAATCACTCGCACTGCAAACTGAGTCAAACACGCAGAAAGAAGCAGAACTGAACGAGAAATCATCACAGCTTGATCTCAGAGAGAAAGAAATCACAGACAAGCAAGACCAGCTGCAGCAACTGGAGCAAGAACTGCAAGAAAAGAGCCAGAAACTCGCCAAAGATAAAGAATCACTTATGCAGAAAGAGGCAGACTTGAACGAGAAAGAAAAAAGCTTGAGTGACCAAATATCGCAATTTGAAACGAGCCAGAACGATGGTATTCAAATTGACGAGAAGCGAAGTCTCGTTCAGAAAGAACTCGACGAGCTCAACGCGAAGAAGACTTCATTCGAAACCGAACTCAAGCTCAGAGAGCAGGAACTCGAAATGAAGGAGAAGAAGCAGAAGCAGGACCTCGAAATGCTTGAAGAAACGAAGAAAGAACTCGAAGAGCAACTGACCACGATCAACACAAAGCTCAACGAAGCTGAAGCAAGTCTTTCAGCCAAGCAAGTCGAGCTCAAAGAGCTCGAAGAGAAGTCAGCAGAAATCGAGAAGCTTGTCGAAGAAAACGGAAAAATCGACGAAGAACTGAAAAGTAAAAAATCGCTTCTCGATCAGATTGAAGACGAAATCAGTCAAAAGAAGCAAAGCTTGGAGAACGAACTAAACGAAATCAGAGATGCAAGAACCACTCTTGACAAGGAGAAAGCTGATTTCGAAGCAGAAAAAGTTCAAAACCAAGAAAAGATTTCACTTTTTCAGAAGCAAAAAGACGAATTTGACCAATTGAACAGTGGAATTTTGGCCTCTAGAGACGAGATGTCCAAAGAACAGGAAGAAATAAATCGCAGAAAAGATGAATTACAGCTTGAATACGACAAACTCAACGAAGAAAAGTTGAAATTCAAGAATGAGTCAGACCTTCTAAACGAGAAAATCATTCAATTTCAGTCACAAGTTCAAAAATTGAATGAAAAAACAAACGAAATCAACGAAAAAGCGGCCAAAATCAAAAAGAAGAAATCAGAGATGAAGAAAGAATTCAATCTCATCAGTAAACAAAAGAAACAGCTCCAAGAAGACACAGATCTATTCAATTCACAAAAAAGCGAATACGACCAAATAGTCTCTCAATTTTCACAAGAAAAAGAAGCTTATGAAAAGGCAAAGAACGAGCTTGACCAAGCGCGATCTTCATTTGAAGAAGAGAGAAATAAATTCAATGAAGAATCGGCCGAGTTCAAACAAAAAGTGGAAAATATTGATAACCAAACCGCCGCTAACCGCCAACAAAAAGAAGAGAATGAGAGCCTCCAAGAAAAACTGACAAAAATGAGTCAAGAAATCGAACAGAGTAAGTCAATAATTGAAGAGAAAGAAAAGTTACTTGACCAAAAGCAGAAAGACTTTGAAGACAAAGTCCAAGCTGCGAAGGACCAAACAAAGACTCAAATTGAGTTCATTCAAAGCGAGCTTGAAAATCTGAAGAAAGAAAAAGCAGAGATTGAGACACGAAAAGACTCATTCAAGATCCAAGCAGACACGTACAAAATGATTAAAAATGACATCGACTCACAGAAGGAAGAACTTGAGCATTTGAAAGAAACCGTTGAGAAGGAGAAAAATGACCTTGAAACTCAGAAAATTCAAGTCGAAGAACAATTGAATTCATTGAATTACCAAAAAGAGGAAATTGAGAAGAAAAAGGAAGACATCGAGTGCTCAACGCTTCAGCTGGCAAACCTCGAAGGGAAGTACAAGAACATGAAGACTGAATTCGAGGCAGAAAGGGAGGATTTCAATAAGAAGAAAGACGAGTTCGACCAAATAAGAACTGAATTTGATCAAGAAAAAGAAAAGTTTGAAATTGAGAAGAAAAATGTTCAGGAGCTCTCAATTAAGTTGGAATCTGAAAAAGTGGAATTGTCTCAAAAAGAAGAGGAGCTGAGGCTGAAAGAACAGGAAATGATTTCAGTGAACGATTTGAAAGAAACCATTGAAAATCAAAAGAAAGAAATTGAATTGATTCAGAAAAAGTTGGCTGATTCAGAAACCCAGAATTCTGAAAAAAGTGTGCAGATTGAGCAGCTGATTTCAATCAAGCAAAAACATGAAAAACAAATCAAAAAATTGAAATCTTTGAAAACCGTTAATAATTCGCCTTCATCCTCTCAAAAAGTTGCACTCAAAAAAGATGATCTTCCTTCCCCAAAGAAGCAGACAAGGAGCCAGGCTTCTATGTCCGCTGCTTCAACGCCACTTCGCCCTCATCCACAGCAGCAACTGACAATCGATCCCGGACTCGACATCAATTATCTCAAAAAAGTTTTGCTGCAGTTCTTCTACCAGGATCCGCAAACAAGGGTGTCTCTCGTGCCAATCCTCTTGTCAATTGTCGGATGCGACGAGGACGAAATTAAATTGGCCCAAAGAAAATGGTCAGATGAAAACCAAATTATCTCTGGTGCTTCACGATTTTGGCCTTTTTCTTGAGTTAAAAATAATGTTTATTTATTTATTTATTTATTTATTTATTTATTTATTTATTTATTTATTTATGTATTATGATATGAAATAAAGGTTTTGTTATTTCTTCACAGAACTGGTCTGGTAACGTTTTTTATTTTTATTTTTATTTTTTTTTTTTTTCCCTGAAATCCTCTCAAATAATAAAATGGCAGAGAATTTTTATTGAAAGAAATTGTGATCGAAAGCAATTTAAATAAATCTATAAACTATCCGATAATACATTAAAAAGAATTGTAATCCAGAAAATGAAATATTAAAATATGGAAACCAAAACAAAATCCGTTTTGACATATTTTAACAAAATTGAAGTTTTATGCATTATTAATTATTTTGATTTAATTCATAGACTTCATGATATTAAGGAAAGAAATGTAGAGTTGCACGAAAAATTTTTTTTTTGAATGCACTCAAAAAGTTATATGTGAAATGTGCTTAATCTCCCCATCAATTTTAAACAAATATATCTTTATGAATATCATTTTATTTTAATTATCAAAAATAAATTAATATTAGAATACTCATAAAAGATAATAAAAATATGCATTTTCAAAATTATATTCTTTATAGAAAAAGATAAAATGATTTGAAAAAAATATATTGAGATAAAGTTATTCAAAATTCGTGCCACAAAGCTTTGAGTTTTTTTAAAACTAATACGATTATTTCCAATATCTTCATTTGATTTATAAAGTTGGAATGATTTAAATACGATTTAATTTAATAATCCTTCATGAACAAACAGTAATATTTATTTTTCTTTTTTTTCAATGCGCCATTTAAGACCCTAACTCAACTCTTTAATAAATAATAGTTAAACCTCATAAAATCATATTATACATCTTTAAAGCTTATCAGTCAGAGCGATAATAAATTTTGTCAAAATTATTATAATAAAAATAAAAATTTCTTGTTTTTCTGAATAAAGAACATCAATTATTGAAATAAATGGTTAATGCATTTCATATGAGCATGCATTTATAAAGTATCATAATTAAAACAATTGAAAAAAAATAGGAATTTTGAAAAATTAAAAAACAATAAAACATTTATAAAAATCGAACGTTTATTTTTTACACATTTCTGGAAAAACGTATATTTTTAGCGCATTTCTGGAAATACGTTATATTGAAAAATTGATATATTTTTTATTATGAAAAATGCAATATATTTGAATTGTGAAAGAAAAGTGAATAAAAAATTAATATGGATTTATTATTTCATCATCGGTGCAATTCTCTTTTTCTTCCTCTTCTTCCTCTTCTTCCTCTTCTTCCTCGTCTTCTTCAAATTCTACATATTCTTCTTCATTTTCATTATTTCTTAAATATTCTATGATACTTTCAAGTTCAAATTGGTGGTGAATTGTTCATATGATTCACTTGATTTAAAGCATTCATGCTGCGAATTGGTGGTGAAATTGGAGCTTGATTTAAAGTTGATGACAAATAAATTTGACAAATTTGATTCGATTGTTGTGAATTCTGTATTGATTGATTATCTATGATCTTAATTGTTTGTTTTCGGGATCGAGTAGAATGATCAGATTTATCATAATTATCATCTTGACTTAAGGAATTATAATGAATTTGATTTTGGTTTGCTGAATTGCCTGAGTCCATAATGAAAGTAAACAAAATTTCAATATCATTCAAAATTTAAAAGAAGCTTTGAAAAAATTCTATATATTTAAAAAATTGAGTGGTCCAGTTTTTGGAATTTAGTTTATATTTAAGTATTAAATCATTAATAAACACACCCTTATGCTGAATGTGTAATTTCTACAAATATAGAATTTATTATTGATACATATTTTTTAGGAATCATTTATCTGCTTGACATTTTAAACTTAATCAATATTATATTATTCATTAATTCAATTTTTTTCTTGTGTAGAAGATTTAGCACTCTTTTTCTTTGAGCTGTCAGATGAAAGCCAAATTATCTTTTGTGCTTCACAATTTTATTATATGTAATAAAATTTTTGTTATTTTTATTATTATTATTATTTATTAATATATTCAAATTTTGTGAATTGCATTGAATATTGCATGACAAAATTAATATTTAATCAATAACTAATTTACCATAAAATTCAATTGAATTAATATCAACATAATGACTATTGCTCCATGAAAGATCAGTTTGACGAATTCGAATTGACTTGAATATTTTATCATTTTGCTGACTAATTGGGAAAGTGCAAATTTTTTTAGCTCCATTCAAATGAGAACAATTGCTATGCTCATCAATCTTTATCCACTCGTTATTATCAGGAGATCCTTCAACCACCCAACTTTTGAGATAAGGTCCACGATCAACGGACTTAATCGTGTAATTAGATGGAATCAATCCGTACTTCTTGAATTCAAAGCATATCAATGAATTTGGCACATTTTGTGTACAGTAGTAATTCCCCTGACTTTCAATATCAAGAAGAAGATCAGCACTGCCGTGGTCGTATGAAGATGGCTTCACTTCGACTTCATCTTTAATATTTGAGTGCTCGTTCAAATAGCTAAATATGCCTTTCAAACTATTGCTTAACTTTGGAATTTCAATGGTTTTCTTTGATTCACAATTTTCTTTCTTTTTCACATTCAATTTTTTATATCGGCCGTTGCCTTCCATTTCTTTCTCTTTCGCTTCCATCAGTCTTTCAGCGAGCTGATTCCAGGCGCCATGTGTCAAATAATCAATGTCAAAAATAGAAATGAATTCATTCATCACTTCATTTGAAACATATGTGAAGTGAACGTATTCAAAAAATTGTGAGAATTCTTTATTTTTTGTATATAGTACGTTAACAAATTTTAACAGTTCATCTTCGGTGTTAAGTGACAGTTTTTTGTTACTAATTATCTTTGCAATTGTTTCTTTGTTTAACTCCAGAAGCTTTTTCTTATGACTTTCATCTAATTCATAGAAATGCTCACTCAAAAAGTCGATTTCAAATAAAAGTTGCTTTGAATAGAAAAAAGAACTTTTTTCATGCAAAGATATGCTGTCAAATACATTGTCCAAACTGATTTTGAGGTTGGGATGATTGATATTAATCTTTTCTATTCCAAGATTTTCTATAATTTCAGAAATAAACGGAATTTCTGTTTCATTGATATTTTGGGTATTAAATGATGAAAGATTAAGAATCAATTGAAAATCGCCTTTATGATTTGTAGATATCGAATATTCACCAATCGTTGGATCAGATTGATGAAGTTTTGAGATTACTGGTGATAATAAATCAGCAATAATTTTATTAGTTTGAAATTTCTCACCATTAATTATGAATACGAAGTCTTGCTGATAATTTTGAATTGGAACTTGTAAAATGGAATCTGTTTGAAGCTTGAGAGAGCTCATTTTAATTTGAGATAATTTTTTTTTTTTTTTTGTGACAGAAAAATTTTTTGTCTTAATTTTAATGACATATTTTTTTTCTAGCATAATGCAAAAACATTCAAAAAGTGAAGATTTTTTTGAGGCAAAAACAATCAAAAAACACTTTTTTAAATTGAGAACTGCTCACAAAAACATAACTTTTTGAGATCATTAACTTTTTGAAATCAAAAGCACAGTTATAGCTTTAAATAATTGGCCTATTGGTTTGTTTAAGTGGCGCCATTTTTCTTCTTGGCCTCATGAATTAGAATTCGGAGCTCTTCTGCAGGGAGCAACGTCTAATCTAATTCATGAGGTACCTAGAGTGTGTATCTCACTGCAGATGGCCGCACGATCTAGGTTTCAAGATGATTTTACAATAAAACTTCACTTTTTGAATGCTTTTGCATTATGCCGATATCTTTTACCAGATAATCCAGTTCATTAAAATAGTGAAAGAAAAAAAGTCTTCCTGATATTTGTTAAATTAAAGTATACATAAATTAGCACTAATTACTGAAATTTTAGATAATTTTTTGACTTTAAAAAATTATTGATTTTAAATAAAAATACAAATACAATTATATTTATTATCATATCTAATAGTCTATACAATACATAACATTTGGTTTGAAAGTTTTTGAATAAAGATAACTAATTAATAATTTGAAATAATTGAAAAATATCCATAATTAAATATTAATAATTAGTATATAACTTTGATAAATATTATATTTATTAAATTAAAATCATATAAATGATTTAAATGTTGAGATAAATAAAAAACAAAGAATTAAATATTGAATAGTTTACACGTTACTAATTTAGTTATAAACAAATTATTCTTTATGGAAAAACCCTCATGCAAATTTTGCGGCTGTGAAAATATCAATTGTTTAGCACGCTGTTCTAAAACTGGATTCTTTTTTTGTAATGGAAAAGGCGATACATATCAAAGCCATATTTTATATCATCTTCAAAAAAGTAATTCAAGTGAAATAACATTACCAGAAGAAAACAAATACCACGAAATTCCACTCAGATGCTACATTTGCGAATCAACAAACATATTTAATCTTGGATTTATGTCATACAATAACAACACATCATTATATATTGTATGCAATTCAAAATGCATAGAAGAATTAACACAAAAAGAGGGTATGAATCCAGATTCCGATTTTGAGCCATTAGTATCAGATGGATATATAAATTCTGAAGTTGTTAATATACCAACAGCAGAAGAATATGAAATAATTCCATTTTCTCAAATAATAACTGTTTATCAAGAATCCAGTGAAAACGCCATCTCTGATAAAGAAGAGACTAAAAAACAAGTCCAAGAGATAAATTCAATTAAACTTCAATACCAATCTCGACAAGAATACGTATCAGATCAAACAAATTTTATTAATATAGAACAAGGAGAAGCCAAAAAGTACGAATCCTCTCTTCAATTTCAAACTATACATCTTGAATGGAGTAATAAGTTTCAATGTCGATTTAAATCGCCTCCAACGTTATTTCAAATTGTCAAAAGTGGCGCCTATTTAAATTTCCAGCAAGAAGGAGAAGAAAAAGGAAATCAATATATTGGATACATTATCAAGAAGCACAAGAACTTTTTCATTGACACTACTTTTGATTCATCCCAACTACATCTAATAAATATAAAAGGCAACCAAAAGCTAGTTACAGTAAGTCTCCAATTCAATCAGAAACCTTTTGAAAGGCAGAAAGTTGCTCTCCAAAAATTCTTAACGTACGAAAAGTGCATGAACAGCCTCATCGCAGATATAATACTGGGCAAGACAGGTGAAATAATTCACCATAACCGTTTGAAAGAAACTGTACCATTTACTAATCTCAACTCGCCCTATTTTCCTTCGTTAAGTGCGGCCCAAATAAACCGCCTGAAAACCGCCCTATCGCAACGGTTTTCTATGATTTTGGGACCCCCCGGGACAGGCAAGACGACGATGATTGCCGCGCTGTGCAATTCATTCGTGCGCGCCGGCATCAAGCCCGTCCTCGTCTGCGCGCAGAAGGACGCGGCTGCGAACGTTGCGCTCCTGACGATAGCGCGAACAGGCCTTGATGTTGTCCGGTTTGTATCGTCGTCGGTTGAAACTTTTGACAGTGAAGTGGACAAGTACATAACCGCCCAGATTGCTCTGAATCATTTCAAAAAGTCGTCTGACTCCTCAAACGTCGAGCTCTTGAGCGAGAAGGAGCGAAGGAGAATCGAGCAGTTCGAGCTCAAAATAATCCAGGAGTGCGACGTCCTCTGCACAACTTGCAACGACGCGGGAAGCGAGAAGCTCATGAACTCTCTCCGCGCGCAGTTCTGCACAGTCATCGTCGACGAGTGCTGCCAGGTGACGGACGCCGACTTGCTGATTCCGCTCGTAAAGAACTGCCAGCAGCTCGTTTTGTTCGGTGACCCGAATGGTGAAATAAAACCGTTTTTAAGGTCAAATGTTGCACAGGAATCGAGGTACGACTTGTCCTTGATGGAGCGGTTGATGCTTAACGGACTAAAACCGTCTTTTTTGAAGGCACAGCATAGAATGCACCCCGATCTGACCGAATACCCTTCGAAAAAGTTTTATGGCGGTTTCTTAGAGAACGATAAAAATATAAACATTTCAAATTTTGTGAACATTCCAATTGAGAGGCCAAATAACGGTTTTCCAATGTTTTTCTGGAATGTGAAGTCAGGCGACGATCAAAAATTGAATCACATCTCAGAATTAATTGAGAAGCTTCTGAATCATGGAATTCAGGCAAAGGAAATTGGATTAATTTCACCTTGCATAGGCCAAATTGAATTATTAATAGAAAAATTGCAAAAAATCAGCGACATTGAAATTGGAACAATTGATGATTTCCAAGGAAAAGAGAAAAATTTCATCATTTTGAGCTTGCTGAGTGATGACTCAGATAATGCCATTCTTAACAGTAAAAATAACTTTTGCGTGGCATTAACGAGAGCACGTTTCGGCTTAATCATTGTAGGTTGTGCTGGCACTTTTTTAGAAAATGCAATGTGGAGCGATTTTGTCAACTTTTGCAAGGAGAAAAATGCAATTGTTGAAGGAAGCTTGGATTCATTGAAGGTATCAGAAATTTTATGAAAGAGGGGAAAAAAATTAAGTGAAATAATATAATGTATATTATTATATTTTTAAAAATGTATTGTATGAATGTTGCTTATATAAAATAAAAAAAAAATCATTTTAATTATTTTAGCATTCTGAATATTGAGTGCTCTGATAAGGAATTACTACTTTCTATTAGTATTGATTTATTATTTTATAATAGTTTTTCATATGCATAATTATTGGTTATCGAGATATTTTTATTTATTCTCTTTTTTATTGGCATGAAAATTTTTGAATAAAAATAAAAAGAGAATTAATTTTTGTGTTTAAATATTTGAAAGAAAATATGACATAAATTTAATTTGGAAATTTTAATTTTTGGATTATTTAAATGTCAGTTTATCATATAAAAACAATTAAAAGTTCATTTGATATCGAATGTGATCCAAATAGTACTATCGCTGAAGTCAAAAAATTAATCGTTGAAAAGAATCCAGAATTTGATATTAATCTTATTACTTTACTAGCAAAAAAAGGAAAAACTTTTAATCCAACTAAATGCGAAGACGACAAAACGATTGGATCATACGAAACAGATCAATTTACATTACGTCATCAAAGAGCCGCAAAAAGTACAGCCGCAAAAGCGGCAGCAGCTCCGCCTCCAAAAGCAGCAGTTGCACCACCTCCAAAATCAGCTTCATCACCAACAAAAGCAGCAGCTCCACCACCAGCAAAAGCGGCAGCTCCACCACCAGCAAAAGCAGCAGCTCCACCGCCGGCAAAAGCAGCAGCTCCACCACCAGCAAAAGCGGCAGCTCCACCGCCGGCAAAAGCAGCAGCTCCACCACCAGCAAAAGCAGCAGCTCCACCACCAGCAAAGGTAGCAGCTCCACCACCAGCAAAGGCAGCAGCTCCACCACCAGCAAAGGCAGCAACTCCGCCTCCATCAAACGAAGCAGCTCAAACTCCATCAAGTGAGATAGCTCCTCCACCAAAATCAGAAGAACAACAAAATCAACCAAATATACAAGAGACTCCTATTCAAGAAAAACAACAGACACAAAGTGATCATCCTTCGATAAATCAAGAACAAAAACAAATAGATATTCCATCAGAAGATAGAATTACACCAAATAATGAAGATGTTATCCAGACAATAACGAAGGAACAAATACCACCAGTGACTACATCAATGCCAAACCCGTCGATACCGCCTACAATCACTTCAACACCAACTCCTTTACAACCAAATCAAACAGTTCATTTATCGCAAACTCCAACGCCATCGCCACCTCAATCTCAACCATCTGATAATTTATTAGATGATGATGATGATGAATTTTTCAGTGCCAGAGAATATAATGAACTCGTCGCCAATTTTGGAAAATCCCCAAGTGCTTACGCAGATTTCATACGTTTTGTTGAAAGACAAAATCCAGATGATGCGAAGTTTCTCAAAGAAAACGCACAAGCTCTATATTGCATTCTTCGTATGCCTCAGTTTCCAGATTTATCAAATCTTGACAAAAACCCACCTCAACCTAAACCACAAAACAATCCATCTCAACAATTCACAGGTAGATCAAATAACTTTATGCAAGAACCTACGTTTGGATATCTAAATGCGAATGCTCCAGGAAACTTTGACAATCCATCCAATTCTTTCAATGATAATTTTGGAATACCAGGAAACGGAATGAATCCACCTCCATTCCCAGGAGGAAATCCACCATCATTCCCAGGAAACTCTCCATCATTCCCAGAAAGTAATTCACCATCATTCCCAGGAAATCCACCATCATTCCCAGGAAATCCACCATCATTCCCAGGAAATCCACCATCATTCCCAGGAAATCCACCATCATTCCCAGGAAACTCTCCATCATTCCCAGAAAGTAATTCACCATCATTCCCAGGAAATCCACCATCATTCCCAGGAAATTCACCATCATTCCCAGGAAATAATTCTCCTTCATTTCCAAGCAGTGAAATAAACAATCCTCCATTCCCAGGTGGCGGAGGCTCTGGGGGTGGAATGCCCAACTTTGGAATGCCTGGTCCTGGCTCTGGAATGCCTAGTTTTGGGTCCCCACCACCTCCACCAAGCACTACTTCAGGCCCGCCAACAGCATTCGATTTATCTGATGCTCTTTCACAACTCAGCCAGGATGAAATGGATATATTCATGAAATACACAAATAGTGGGCTTCCTCTGAATGAACTACTTAATATTTTCATTGAAGTTGCTGGTAAAAACGAACAAACTTTTGTTAACATTCTACAAAGTATGAAATAAAATGATATTCTTATTAATAATCTCTTGACCTATTTTTCATTTTATTTTGAAATTTTTATTCTTTCCCCAATTTTCTAGATTTACTTTAAGCTTTTTTTTTAATTACTTCGCAAATGAATCAAACAGTATTAAAATATATTATCTTAATTGATCTTTCAAAATATTCTTTTATCAATTATAATAGATAAAAATTGCTTTACTTCTTAAGTTTTAAATTTGGAAGAGGATTTATATTGCTTTACTTAAAATAATAAAAATGATATCAATAATACAAAAATAAAACAAGTCCGAGTTTGGTTTATTTAATTAATTTGGTTGAATCATATTCTTTACAACTCTGCAACTGGCTTATTTTATTATTACAAATATGTAAATTGTAAATAAATGGTACAAATAAATTTTATTCAATCTTTATGTTTTTTGCTTTTTGTCTCCAGTAGAATTAATTGAAGTAAGAATAGTTTCGTTTCTTCTATCTAATGCAGCTTGAATATTGGCAAAATTTTCTTGAAGTATGGTTTGTATATTTTCAGCTAATTGCTTTTCTTTTTCAAGTTCTTCTTCTTTATTTTTATCTGCAAGAGCAGCTGCTGCAAGCTGTTCTTCCAACTCATTTTTGTTTGATTGTTGCTGCTGCTCCGTATCTGTTGTTTCTTTGGTATCACTTACTGTCGGATGGAAAAGACCCATTCCTTCTGAATCCATTTTTTGAATTTCTTTGTCTGTTAAAACATAATAATATGTCAGCGAAGAAGATTGAATATTTTTTGTGATATAAGTAGTAATCGCATTCAACTCATTGGGTGTAAATGCTTCGTTCTTTGAAATAATTGATAAAGCTTTTTCTGACCATTTCTCAAAAGATTCTGCAGAATTAGAAAACGAAGGAACGCTACATATATAATCATTGAATATTGCAAGTACAATAAGTTCTTTTGGCGGATTATTCAGTTGCTGGGCGAATAAATAAGATGATATTTGGTATTCAATAAATAAATGAACAATTGGATGATCATCTTGAGTCTTATAATTTAAAGGAATCCCAAATATTTTGTAGAGTTCATCTGAAATTTTTTCTGGCGGAGTTGCTTGAAGGTAGTTCAAATTATCAATTGACCATCCAACGCCAAATTGCAATTTAGGCTTAACGACTTCTTTAACTTGTGTTGCTGATAATTTTGAACCTCTTGAGTTTCTCTCTTTTTGATTTGGTGTAACTTTTCCTTTTTTAGCAGGCATCAACGTATTATAAAACGGATTTTTTTGAATGATTCCAAATTTTTACTATCATTTTTTTTAAGGGTATAATCTAATTTAATGCATGAAAAAAATGCAAAAATCCAGTCTTGTATGTAAGATTTGAATATATATCAATGATTGACCATTTATGCTTTGAAAAAAGTTAAAATCTTTTACGAATTCGATATATTTGTTGGAATGAATGAACTATTTCTTCAAGAAGATGAATCGCTTTTTTATTCTAGAAGCGCTGTAGAACCATTTCTTCAAATAAATATTGAAGATTTAATAACGACCGTTCCATCTGATTTTGAAATTCCTCACAATAATGAATTTCCACTACAAATACTGGACGATAATGATGATGATGATTATATAAACAGAAGAAAACCAAATCATTCCTTTACGTTTTTTATGCCATTCAAAATTAGAACAATTTCTCGTCGCTCATTCATTTTTAATCATATTTTTTTAGTACCGCCACATATATTTAAAGAAAACAAAAAATGCTATCATGCAGAAGAAGATGATGAAGATGAAGAATTGATATTTGAAAACAACAAATTAGCAAATTTTCCTGTTATACAATATAACCCAGATTATATTGGAATTCCAGGGAATATTGAAAAATCGATATTGAAAACTCTTAATCCTGAAATCGATGCTTTCATGATATTTGAGTTAAAACATAAGTTAAAACAAATTATCAATTATTTCTTCCCTGAACTTAAAAAGTTCATCTCATAAAAATTGTTGTTACAGATAATAAAATCATGTATCGTACCAATTTTGTTATTAAATTATAATTTTTTATAATTATTATTTTACATTTTTGTTTTAGAAAGTAAATTCCAAATTTATTTTTAAAAACAAAACCAAATAGAAATAAGGATGATAAAAGCTGTAATCCAACGTTTTATTCTCTCAAATTATTTAGATCTATAAATATGATGAAAAAAATTATATTTATGCATATGTTAAAATTATATAAGAAGTTTTATACACAGATATAAACCAAATATTTTTCAACTGAGGTATTTTCAGCAAACTTAACAAGAAAAAGATAACCAATTTAAGAATAGATTTTCATTAAGGAACTAGCTTATTAGATCTAATCAAAGTTTGTTTGAAAGGATATTCAAAAACTAGACAATCCTTTGCTAATACTATTAAAATTATCTCTGTCAATCTTCTTAAAGATACTGATGTTGATGCATTTAGAGAATATGCCAAACAAAATAATCCAGATTTTAAAACCATTAAAATAAGAGTGCAATAAAACTTTGGAACTTAAAAAGAGTCACAAAAAAATTAAAATAGAGAATAGGCAATGAAAGTGAAACAGAATGTGAAAATCAGAATGTTGATTCTGACTTAATAAACATAGAAAATGCAAATAATGACGACGAATATTACGATTCAGCATCTGATACACAGAATATGCTATCAAAAATGCCAATAAAAATCAGAACTGTTCCTATTTCCAAGCATCGAATTAGTGATATTGGCACATTGATAATTCGAGTTGAAAATGTCAGCCCCAGAAAACTTTTTCCAAAATCAATAATATTATGTAAAGAATCAAATGGAGTTAAACAAAATATTCAGAGAGCCATTTAAAAAGTCAAACAAGCAGCACAATACAAGAGAGTAGATGCTTACTATTTCTTTGGTATACACTATTTCAAAGGAACTGATGGCTTTGCAATTAATCTGAAAGATATTTCTAAATGCATTAAATTGGCCGTTGATGAAATCATCCAATTGCACTTTCCTTATTTATTAATCAAAATCAATTCATATTTAAGATACAATAGTAAATAATTATCTGATTAAAAATATTTGGTTGCTAACGTTGATCATAGATTTATAATGTTCATTTCTTAATAAATCAATATTAATAATAAAATTAAAATAAGTAAAAAGTAATAAAAACAAAGAAATTGAAATCGAAATAGAAAAACGTAGAACGTTTATAAAATTAAATTAAATAATTAATTTATTCATTCTTTGGAGGAGGAGCGCCATCAGGAGGTGGACCAGGAGGTGGTGCGCCATCAGGTGGTGGTCCAGGAGGAGGAGCACCATCAGGTGGAGGACCTGGTGGACGTTCTCCCTTTGGTGGTGGACCACGTGGATGTTTTTGTTCTCCCGACATTTAAATAATGATATGATATATAATTTATTTAACATATCACTTAATTTAAATGTGCAATTCAAAAGTCGTTTTTATCCAAACAAATATTTATTTATTTGTTAAAAATCTTTAAAAATGACTTCATTTAAATGTTCCTTGAAGTGATAAACTCATGATACAATTTCTTAAAATCTAAGATGTGATTTCACAAAAACCTATAATATTCAATTTTCAATATCAATTCAAATCATCTTTTTCAATTATCTGCAAATCGTTTAAAATATTCAATATAAGATTCAATTCAATTGAATTCATAATTTTTTTGACATCAACAATATCAACAGATGCATCGTTATCCAATAAAATATTATATTTATATTTTGTAACTACAATAATTTTTCCGATATATAAATTAAAAAAAGGAATAAAAAAATAAGAATTGATATTTCTATTAATTCAGATATCTGAATTGACACTTATTTAAACTTGATAATCAATAATAGGTTTATGAACATGATATCGATTTTATCATGAAATAGATTTTCAAATCTGAAAGTTTTTAATAAAAATATATTATCGATCAAATTAGCTGTCCGATTGTCTTCCCCATTAAAAATTTCGTCATAAATTGCTTGATATTCATTAATCACGAAGCTTTTTACAATTATTTTCATTTCTCTCAAAGTTATCTTACTTTTTACCATACTGAATCCGATAATGTTGATGCCCTGCATGACAGTCGTTTTAACAAGAAGTTTTATTTTCATTTCCTCTTATAAAATGGTCATCAAAATTGCCAAAGAACCATCAAGCCATTTACATAAATGAGAAATTGAAAGATAACGTTCTTGCTAAATGAAAATGCATCATTATAGTAAAACATTTCAAAAATATCTTTTTATCCTGCAATTCTTGGCATTTTCTTTAATCTTTTTAAGATATAATAATTATTTATAATATGATTAAAAATATTTGGTTGCTAACGTTGATCATAGATTTATAATGTTCATTTCTTAATAAATCAATATTAATAATAAAATTAAAATAAGTAAAAAGTAATAAAAACAAAGAAATTGAAATCGAAATAGAAAAACGTAGAACGTTTATAAAATTAAATTAAATAATTAATTTATTCATTCTTTGGAGGAGGAGCGCCATCAGGAGGTGGACCAGGAGGTGGTGCGCCATCAGGTGGTGGTCCAGGAGGAGGAGCACCATCAGGTGGAGGACCTGGTGGACGTTCTCCCTTTGGTGGTGGACCACGTGGATGTTTTTGTTCTCCCGACATTTAAATAATGATATGATATATAATTTATTTAACATATCACTTAATTTAAATGTGCAATTCAATTTCCAGATGAGTTTTTATTCATAAAAATTATCATATTTGTTTAAAAATAGATTCATTTTAATGTTTCCGAAAGTAAAACTCATGATACAATTTCTTAAAATCTACGATGTGATTTCACAAAAACCTATAATATTCAATTTTCAATATCAATTCAAATCATCTTTTTCAATTATCTGCAAATCGTTTAAAATATTCAATATAAAATTCAATTCAATTGAATTCATTCATAATTTTTTTTTGACATCAACAATTTCAACCAAAGCATCGTTATCTAACGAAATATCATATTTATATTTTGTAACTACAATCAATTTACCAAGCGGTATTATGTTTTTTTTTTTTTTTTTTTTTTTTTTTTCATTAGTTCAATGCATAAATAAATAAAAATAGTATTTTTTTTAAAGGAAAGTAATTTAAAAAACATTATCAGCGATTTAAAATCGATCAAATAATATTCAAGTAAAATCAATCAAGTCATTAGTTAAACCATTTTCAGGAACTTTCTGCTCTTGTGACTGCTGCTGTTCTTGTCCTTGTTCCACCTTTTGAACTTGTTGTTGTTCTTCTTCTTTTCCTTGTTCCACTTTTAGAACTTCTTGTTGTTGTTGTTCTTGCTCAACTTTTTGATCTTCTTGTTGTTGTTGTTCTTGCTCAACTTTTTGATCTTCTGGTTGTTCTTGTTTTTGTTCAACTTTTTGATCTTCTTTTTGCTGCTGGCTTGGTTGCTGTGACAATTCGTTTTCGTGCTCCTGTATCAGCATACTTGACTCATCGCAGTCCTTCTCGAAGAGAGCCAGTCTGAGTGCGAGTTCGATATTTCCACAGATCAGGAACAAGATTGCCTTCTTGTGGCAGTCGCTTTTCAAGAACGGCAGGCTTGACTTGATAATATCGGCTGCCCACTGGCACTTTTTGTACTTCAAGTAATACTTTGCAACCACAGGGAAAACCGTGAAGAACCTCGGCGCGCATCGTATGTACTGGCAGGCGATCAGTGCGAAGAAGGACTGACCGTCCATCTTCATTTCGAGTATCTTTGCGAAGTCGAAAGCGAAGAACAGAGTCAAAGGGCCGTCCTTCTTATCGAGGCCAGATAGCCATTCAATCAGCGCATCCATGACCATTGTCTGTCCCTTGTCGTTGTCGGCGACGCAGACGAAGTTGAGCCTCGCAATGAGGCAACAAAGGGCCGTGTTCAGCAGCTTCCTGCTCGTTGGCCTCTCAATTGTTTCCGAGAAGATTGAGAATGATTTCACGCACATCTCGTCGTCTTTGCTTTTCTGCTGAAGAACAGGCGACGAAAGAACAAACGACGCAAAACTGAGGATCGTCTTGTACTCCGGATCCGACTGTCCAATCTTGTCGAAGTACCTCTTCATGTAGCGGAACCTCTCGTGCCAAACGTCCCTCGTTATCGACTTGATGATCATCTTGTTGACGTACGGGATCCTGTGCCAGTATCTGTAGCCGCTCATGACGCTGTGCAGCGTGCTCTTGAACTGCTTGAGCGAGTTGATGATCCTGCAGGCGCTCAAGAACATCGACGGCGAGCAGCAGGCGTCGGCAATGATGTCATCTGACCAATAAATTTCGGGATTCTTCCTCCTGCCGGCACCGCTATTACTATTACTTGTGCTTGCTTGCTTGTCGTTCTTGCTCTTGTTCTTAAAGAAGAGCCCAAATCCTTTGTCATCAACTGCAACGTTGTTGTTGTTGCTGTTTGACTCGCTGTCGTTGTCTGCGTTTCCGCTGAAATTGAGCTGATTCTGAACAATCTCGTCAAAGTCAATGCTCAGGCTCTTGTTGACCGAGATGAGCTCGTCGTAGCGCGTGATGAGTATCGAGCAAAGAAGGCCCGCGTCCTGCATATACTTGCTGCCTGCCATCAGCAGCTTCCTGCAGAAGAAGAGGAAGATCGCGTCAACTTTCTGCAGATTCGCCGTGATCTGCGCGAGCGAGAGCGCGACCTCTCTGTGCGGCAATGAATCGAAGAACGAGTTGATTCTGTTTATGTAAGTCTTCGGAAAGTCAATAGGGATGACAAACCGTTCAAATTTTGGCCTTTTATTGACCTTTGTCTTCAAAGAGTTCAGGTCTGGAACCATCGGCGAGTCAGGAATTGACACCGAAAAAGTGCAGGTCAAACGTGGCTTAAATTGACCTTTCTTGTTTGTCCTGTTTATGACCGATAGAGCATGTGCAAGGAAGAGGTAGGAGCTCCTCATCTTCCTCAGTTTTTCAGCATGAAGGGCGACTCTTGCTGCAAGCTTGAAAAGCTCTGAACTGTCAAAATAAACGTTCGCCATAATAGACGATACGTTTAAAATTGTGTTGTATTTCACTTTTTGTGAGTTGTTCAATTCATTCAAAAGTTGGGCCGAGTTGTCAGGATCACCGTTGATGTAACTGATGACAAGAGGCTTCCATTCTGTTCGGGCTAGATTCAATAATTCTATAAGGAAAGAATTCTGAGGTTGTTTGGTCGCATCCATCAGAATCATTGGACCATTTTGCGGCTGCAAGGGAAGGTTTGAAATCATGCTTTTCAGTGACGAATAGCTGCATCTTGACGAGGCCCATTTTGAGATGTCCCTCATAATATTTGACGGGTAATTAAAGTCAAATAAATTGAAAGGGATGTTCCCTTTGATTGCCGCTTCAATTTGACGAATGACGTCTGCCGAGTTCCCTTTCAAAATGGCACGATTCATGTCTGCTGCGAAGCCTTCTTCATTGATTTTAATTTCAACTTCATCGTCATCTTTTTCCACTTTTTGAGGGGCCAAAAGAAGTAGATCTTCGATGACTTCACTTCGACTTTGACGACCCAAAATTGTGGCGAAAAATGGCGGCATTTTATTCTCAAATAAATTTGCCAATTCTTCCTTAAAAGCGGCTTTTTGATCGTCACTCAAATTTGAGATAAAAATCTCCATGTTTTTCTTGTGCTGCTCAGCGATGCTCACGAAGAGGTATGCTGCGAAAGCGGCCGCTGATTTCATGTCGTTCAAGTTCGGTGTCAATAGTGTAGCACATGTGAAATTCAAAGATTGAATGGTCTTTGAAATTTGAGGGGCATTGAAAATTTGAATGGTTTTCAATGCGATTTTGCACCAAATTGCGATCGTTTCGTCATCTGACACAAATTGGAGCTTCATGAAGAGAGTCTGCATGATGTTCATGCGAAGTGTCTCGTCAATGTTTGTCCAATTTTTAGAATAAAATGACGAACAAAGCTTTGGGAAAAAGGTGAAAATTTTGGATGAAAGGTCAATTGCTTTTCTAACGCCAATCACAAAAATTGGAAGTGAGAAAATAAATTTAACCGTCGCTAAGAAATTGGGATAGAATTGACCATAGTTCTTCTCCTCATTGACAATGTCAAAGTTCATTGAAAGAACGTCTTTCCTAGCAAAATGACAAAAATGCTTGAAATCAATTTTGATATCAGAATTTTTATTGGCTTGATTCTTCCCATTTTCATTGTTTCCATTGGAAATGTTGTAATTGTTCTCAGCTTCGTTGGTATCGCCATAAATAGCGGCTAAATAGGCTTCGCAAAGTGCAATTGCAATTTTGCATGGCCGAACAAGCGAGCTGTCCTTGACAAATGAAAGATCCCTGTTAGCAAGGAAGTTGAAAATGAGAGATAAAGCGGGAACATTGTCCTTATGAAGGTCAATTTCTTCAAGAAGAATTTTTGAGAGAAAATTCAAATATGATTTGTTGGAGGACTTGTCAGAAATGGAAACTAGAGTTGTCAATATCCTTTCAAATATGCTATAATCAAATAAATCTACTTTTTGTGAGAAAAAGTTTTCGATCATTTCTGAATTCTCACTATTTGTTAAGGATTTAATAGTTTCTATAGATTCTTCACTCAATTTGACATTGCCACTCACAAGAAATTCATAGATAAGATTTAACGTGTGAACATTCACTATTTGGAAACTTTTTATTACACGTAATATATCAATTGAATGGAACCATGAAACTGATTTTTTGTAAATGACCATATTTATTAGTTCTGGTGAATTTAATCGTTTTGGCTGGGTGGAAAGACCAAGGATTGCTGCAGATGAACTTTCATCATATGGTAGACTCAAGCTTTTTCTGAAAATTGAGAGAATTTCTGTGATATTATCTTCATTAGCAGATTTTGCTATTGTTTTGAACTTCGATGAAAGCGTCAAAACACTCTCGTTTTCTTTAGGTTGAAGAAGATTAAGTGGAAGAGGAAGAAGGAAAAACGGAGGACGATCTAAATTTTGTTTGGGATCAAGTGTTATTTTGGAATCGCAAAAAGTGATATCTATCAAATTTGGATCTTCTTGCGAAATTGATACTTTTGGAGATAGAGTTGATAATATTTGATATGCACAATCCCTCTCTAATGGAGATGATGATGACGATTGAAGAGTTTTAGTAATTAAATCAACAACGTGAGATATGTTAAATTTCGTATAATCAAATTCAATATTGAGGAAAATATAAGCAAATAATGTTAAAAAGTCGAGATTTAAAATTTGTGGAAGGAATAAAACAGTTGAATGTTTAATAACAGCTCCAATTGCTCGAAATAGGTGTCGATTAGGATCAGTTTTTAGTTGTTCAATTAATTTTTTCAACAAATATTGAAGAAAACCATTTCCAAGTTGGCCCATATTATCAATAATGAAAGCAAAACATGGATCATTAACTTGAAATTGATCAACAATTGGAGTAATGTTAATATATTGAAGAAGAAGTGGTTGCGAAACATGTTTTGACATAAAAGCAAAAGATGCTGGAACAAGTGGCGTTCTGATCTTAAGATCTTCGATAACTTTTGAATAGGACTTTTGAAGTAATTCGTTATAATAAGGAAGTAAGCGGGTAAGGAAAATACTCATTGCTCGTGATGACTCTAATTTTATTGATGTGACTTCGTGAAGAGATAGTCCAAAGAGAATTTGGAAAATGTTCATAAAAATGCTTTGAGTAAAATTATTTCGTAAAACTGAAAAAAGATTGGCACAAACGTTTTGCTCAAAAGAAATCAGCGCTTTATTGATAACAGATTCATCGGCCTTTGAATCTGCGAGAACTTTGAGATTATTGATAAAAACATTAATATCCATTTTTCAATAATGTTTTTAAAAATTTTAAATATTTTATACTTCACAACAACCAAATAACTCATCAATATTTTCAATCCATCAACTTTTTAATAATCAAAATTTAATCGTTTTTGAAAATCAAAAAACTGAATAATTCTTATTGAAAGTTATATATTAATAAATAAATTATATTCATTATAATATATGAAGTTCAGATTAATTTAAAGAATGATTAAAATTGTTTTTTTATAAAAAGTAAATGATGACATAAAAGAAAAAGATGATGAAAAAGTTGATTATTAAATACTATATAAAAGGAAATGAAACTAAATTTCATCTTATAAATAATCTAATCTTTAAATGAATAAAACTTTTATAAATAATCTAATCTTAAAAATGAATATTAAGTTATTTAATATCTTTTGTGAATTCTTTGATCAATTCATCATTCCTTTCCTCTTCCACGTTAATATCGTTTATATCATTTCGACTTAAAAGGAGTTGAACTATATCTTGAGATCTGCCAGCGTAGGCAAATTGCAGAGCTGATCTCTGAATAATCGGTCCGGGATCATTTCTTTCTTCTTCGAATTGCAATTCATCTCTTTCATCAACATCAATAAACACCAATTCATTTCTTTCAGCAACATCATCAGCCTCTACAATTTCAGCTTCCATCGGTTCATCTTCTATATCATCACCAACGTTTTCGTCATCATCAGCAACAACTTCTTCATCACCATCAGCAACAACTTTTTCTTCATCACCAACAACTTCTTCATCTTCAACTTTATCTTCATCTTCATCAGCTTTTTCGTCTTCATCAACTTTTTCTTCATCATCATCAACTTTTTCTTCATCATCATCAACTTTTTCTTCATCATCATCAACTTTTTCTTCACCTTCATCAACTTTTTCTTCACCTTCATCAACTTTTTCGTCTTCTTCTTCATCATCAGCTTTTGTTTCTTCTTTATTGTCGTCATTGTTATCAAAATTGATATCGTCAGGAGCTTGGTTATGATAGTAAGGATCGATTGAATCTCTTTTATGGAGGATGGATGGGATGTTCACGTCGATACCTGGATGCTCTAACAAAAGTTTGACTATCTCGTAACTTTGCTTCTGAATTGCCCTGCAGAGAGCAGATTGCCTGACGCGATCAAAACGATCTTTGAATGAATTCTCATAATTATCGTAAATTTCAATTCTGTTTACGGCAATTTTTGGATGCGACAAGAGAAGCCTGACGACTTCCACATTATTCAGTTCAATTGCCTCATGCAAGGGAGTGTAATAATGATCGAAGTGGTTAGCATAACTCCATCCCAAGAATCCGTAAGTAGTTTCATCGAAATTTGCCACAGCATTTACGTTAATTTTTGGATGATTCAAGAGAAGCTTAACAACAGGAATATCATTCAATACAATTGCTATATGCAAAGCTGTACGATAAGTTGTTCGACCAGATTTTGGCTCAAAAGACAAATTAACGTTGATTGAAGGATGATTAATTAAAAGCTTAATAATATCCATGTTTCTATTGATAATAGCAAGAAACAACGGTGATGTTTGATTCAAATGTTCTTCAACCAAAAGAGTTGGTATGTATCCAATTTTATTAACATCAACGTTAGATTTTTTAGACAACATTAATTTGACAATTTCTGTGTTTTCATTGAAAATTGCCATGAATAACGTATCTTCATCAAATATTATATTATCTTGTCCTTCTAATAAATATTTAGCAATTTCATTATTCGATTTAATAGAAGCATTAATGATCTTGTTCATATTTGAAAATCTTTCATCACAATCGATATTTTTACTCTTAATGAAAACATAAGCAAGCCTTGGAAAATCATGCAAACACAATTTCTCAAGCAACAAAAGAATCTCGTCAGCGAATTCTTTGTAAAAATCATCGAAGAACGTGAAATTGGAGAATTTAAGAGTGGACAAGTAATCAGTCGTCAATTCATAGTTGTTTTTAATGTAATTTGCAATTTCATTATGATGGCATTTAATTGCTGTATCAAAGCAACTTTTATTATTGAATTCATCAAAAAAGTCGAGTTCAGCATAGAAATTACGGTTGTAATAACTAAATTGGTTTTTAACTTCAGGTTTTATATCATTTTCTTCAAGCAAATGAATGATTTCTAATTGATTTCCATAAATTGCATATTTCCACAATTTTTGCTTTTCTTGTAAATCATATTCATTATCTCTTTCAGTTATAGTTCTCATAGCTTGATTATCATATAAAGCGTAATCAACTCCATTTAAATTATTACTATTAGTGATAATAAAATCGTTTTGGTATAAATAATTGAATATTTTAAGTGAGCCATAAAAAGCAGCATATTGAATAAATGTTGAATTCTCTAGAATGGGATTTGTTTCATAGATTGATGGAGGAACAATGAATCGGTTGCCATCAATGTTATCTGTATCATTTGATAGATTATTTTGAATGTAATGAATGAACTCTTCAATCATGTCATTTCGAATTATATCACAAATTTCACTGTCATTTTGGCCGATTTTTCTCTTCTCAAAGAAATCGTCAGGCATTTGTGATTCAGATGAAGAATCTGATTTCATTTGCTTAATTTCTGGCTTTAAATATTCAAGTATGTTGTATTTAGGTTCTTCATGATATCTTCTATTTGATTGATATTGGTTTGATAAGACATTCAAAGCTGATCTGTCAAACTTTATGAAATGATTTTCAATTAAAAATAGAAGAACTTTTTTGTTTTGTTTAAAGATTTGACAAATTTTGTTATTTGGCACTTTTTCTTGGATTTTCTCTTTGCAAATGCTGAGTATTTTCCCAACTTTTTCAATAGAGATACCATGATGATTCATTGAAATTCTGTCAAGAAGATTTAACAGTTCAATTAAACTGAATTCATCTTCTGAAATTTCTTTCAATAATTTCAATAAATGATCGTTAACATCATCTAAATTATCAAGATATTTAAGAACCTCAAAATAAAGTTCTTTTGCTTTTTGAATGCAAATTAGAAACTCATCTTTATTTGCTTCATCATTCAATGATTTTGACTCTGAAAGCAATTTACATTCAGAAAATGCAAAGTCTCCAATTTTTGTTACAGAAGAAGGAATTTCAAGTTGTTCAAGAGAAGAACATCCGCAAAATGAAAGAGATCCAATTTCAGTTACTGATGAAGGAATTGTTACATTTTTAAGTAACTTACATTTATAAAAAGTAAATTCTTTTATTTGTGTTATTGAAGGGGAAATTGTGGCATTCAAGAGAGAAGAACATTCAGCAAAAGAATTGTTTCCTAGTTGTGTAACAGAAGAAGGAATTGAAATTTCAGCGAGTGCTGAGCATTTATAAAAAGAATAGTTGCCAATTGATGCCACTGAAGAAGGAATTGAAATCTGCTTAAGTGAAGAACATTGACTAAAAGTGTAATCTTTTATATTTGTTATTGAAGAAGGAATTGTCACTTGTGTCAATGAGGAACAGTGTTCAAATGATCCTTTTCCAATCTCAGTTACAGATGAAGGAATTGTCACTTTCTTAAGAGACAAACACATTCTAAATGAATAGTCACCAATCTGTGTAACTGAAGATGAAATTGTTAATTCAGTAAGATGGGAACAATATTGAAAACTATAACTATTTATTGACGTTATTGAAGAAGGAAGTGTCAATTGTGTCAATTCAGAACAATTTTCAAAAGAACCTTTTCCTATCGACGTAACGGATGAAGGAATTGTTAGATCGACAAGTGATGAACAATTTCGAAATGCGTAATTTTCAATTGACGTTACAGAAGAAGGAATTGTCAATTGTTTGAGTGATGAGCATTGATCAAAAACACTTATTCCAATTGATGGCAAAGAAGAAGGTGTCTCAAATGCAACTTCAACAAGTGACGAACAATTTTTGAATGATTTATCTCCAATTGAATCAACCAATTTTGGAATTGTTATTCTTTTAAGTGACGAACAGCCAACAAAAGCAGAATTTCCAATCGATGACAATGAAGAAGGACTTAAGAATGTAATTTCAACAAGAGAAGAACAATTCTTGAATGAATCTTCACCAATTGAAACAACCGAAGAAGGAACAGAAAATTGTAAAAGTGACGAACATTCATTAAAGGCAGAATTTTCAATTGATTTCAATGAAGAAGGATTTTCAAAAGAAACTTTTGAGAGTGATGTGCACTTTTTGAATGAGTTGATTCCGATAGAAGTTACAGAAGAAGGAATGATCACTTCATTCAATTTATTGAACCCATAGAAACAAAAATCACATATTTCAGTCACAGAGGAAGGAAGAGTGATTTTTGTGATTGCGAAAAACGATCCGTAAGCATTATCATGATCATGAAATAAAAAATTTTTGGGCAACGGAAACAAAGAATTAAAATCATCAGGTATAAATTCATAATTGTAACTTTTAACACTAGTTGATAAGTTCTCTTTTTGAATCCTTTCATCCATTTCAGAATTATTTTGTTCAATGTAGTCAGCAATGTCGTTATGATGACATCGAATTGCCTCTCTCAAAGCACTAAATGGACTATCGATTGATCTCGCCTGATATGCAATTGGGTTGAAATTTATAATGTTACGTGCATTAAAGACTCGAACCTCCTCAGTTCTGACATTTGTGAACTTTACATTCTCTTCAATTATATGAATCATTTCTGAATTCCGCCCATGAACAGCAAAGTCAAGTAAAGCTGGTCGTAATCCAACTTTATTCATTTGTAAATATTTGAAAATTTGTATCGAGCCAAAAAATGCTGCATATTCAATTAGTCTGGCCTTATAGTTCATCAAAAAGTTGTTCTTCTCAAAAGGAGAAAATGGAATTTTTGAATTTAAACCGCAACTCGTTTCATTGATGTAAGAAATGAATTCATTTAATGAATCTTGACGAATTAATTCGCAGATATGTAAATCATTCTCTCCAATTAGACAAAGTTGTAGAAAAGTGTCAAATTCCATGTGAAATGTTTGAATTATTTTTTGCTTGGTTTCTGCTTGATTTTTGGTATCGTTGTTGGATTCATAATATAAATATAGATATAATAAATCATACGGATCCACTTTTCTTCTGTCATTACGGAATTGTGGACGTATACGGGTCTTTATTGAAGATGCTATTTGATCTGTTAAAAAAATAATTTTATTGTTAATGAAATGTAGTGTAATAGCTGCGTTATTTTGAAATATATTGTAAATTTCTTGGTTTAAAAGAAGAGATTGAATATCAGATAGAAAGAATTTTATTATTTGCGCAATTTTGTTGAAAAAATTAGGACACCTTTGATGATTATTTGCTATTGCTGATAATAAACTTAATAAATCTCGTAAATCAGAAATTTTTTTTGTAAAATTAGTTTCTTCAATGAAATGAGTTAATGATTGAAAATTTTCATCGTCTTCATCATTTTCAATATAACTGATAATAAGTGTTTGAAGTTCTTTTCTTTTTAATATATGTTTTTCTACTTCCATAAAAATTTTGATCTGCCGATCAATCTTTGATTTAGTAATTGAAATTTTAAAAGGATGTTGGAAAAAAGATTGAATATGAAAATTTATAGTTTATTTGATAAATATCTCTTTAATTTAAATATAAATAAGAATACAAACATTAATTATAATTTATATTTATGATATAAAAACTTAAATTTTAATAATTTGTTTATTTTATTTTATTTAAAAATATATCTAACTTAGAAAAATAAAATATAAGAATAACTCATTTATTCAAGTATTATGATTGATTTATTAGTTTATAATGGATAGTTATTATGAATAATAATAAAATATATAATATCAATTCGAAGATAAAAATATATTTATATTTCACTTTTTCAATTAACATATTATCACAAAATTTTAAAAGTAATAAAAGTGAGATAAGATTGGGTACAAAATATATTAATGAAAAAAAGTTCTGGATATAGGAAAATAAAAATAAAAATTAAAAAAAGAGATTACATTTTAAGGTTCTCCTTCCCTAAAAAAATGTAAATTATTCAATATTGAATTAACTCATAGAATATATAATTCAATATAGCATTTTTCGGAAAAAGTTTTGGTGAAAAATAAAAATATTTGGCCTCAACGATTAAATCTTATTTTATTCAAAATTTTATTGATTTTTTAATTTTGTGATTTCTATCAGTAGAAAAATAAAAACAATAATATTCCATGAAAATGTTTTTATACAATTTTTAAAATATATATTTTCATAAATTTTATATTTTAATTCATTTTTACAGATGATATTTATGTATATTTTATTTGTGAAATCTCATTGAATTTAATCTTTTAAATTTGAAAGGAGAACCTTAAATTTAAAATTTTAATAAAATTTATTGAAAAAGTTTAATTCTATTGATTTGAAAATCTGTTTCACTTTTTGAGAGCTTAAAATTTTAAAAAGCAATAGGTATCGTTTTTCAGAAGAATTTTTATATTGAGATTTTTTTCACCAAATCGAATTAAGTTAATATTATATTAATTTAATGATAAAAAAAATTCAATTAATTGAAAAAATTCAAATAATAATAAAGAAATAGATGAGGCTTCTTATTCTCTTGTTTTCTTTTTGTAAAGCTTTTAAGCCCAGGCTTGCCAAAGATAAAAAAATTAATGCACCTTTGCCAACTCCTGAAGCAATTCCTATTTCAATTGGATTAGGACAAATGACGAAATCAGCAGATGTTCAATGCACGGAGAGCACATGCCCAACCAAAGATAAATTAACTGAAGATGATTATGATTTAAACTCTCCTCAATTATACCGATGTGGAATTAAATGTCATACCAGTACAGGAACATTTGATTATAATTTCAAAGGCGTTAAATTTGGTATAATTGGCACAGCCTCGTCAGAATTTTTTTCATTTACAGTTGAACTTGATGGTAATGAAATTGATGTCAACCCATATAGAGAAACTTTAGAAGAATATTCGTTACTTTATGTATCAGATGATCTCGATGATATAGAACATTCAATTAAGATCAAAGGTAAAGGTCAAAAATATGAACTTTATAAACTTGTTTATTGGCCATCATTGACAGCGAAACGATTAAACTCGACTGACTTTGAATTGCATGAAGGAACATGGTACACGCAAAGTGATGGCATTGGAGGTGTTCGCCAATACACAGCCAAAGATTCGACGAAAGATACGATTTCATCAACATTACCATTCTCGAAGATTTGGGTTTATGGAACGAAATGCTCATGGTGCGGCTCATTTGACATGAAAGTTGGTGATTATGAGAAGAATCTCAATTTGAAAGAAGGATCGACAGGTCAACGATTTGATTCGATTTTATTATACGAATCAGAAAACTTTGTTGGTGACAATTATTCGATCAAATTTGAGACAGCAACAGGTGCCACTATAAACTTCATTTATTATATTGAAGAAGAAATATCGACACCGAAACCGACACCAGAAGTCATTCCAATTTCGATTGGACTTAATCAAATGACGAAGTCAGAAGACTTCACATGCTCATCCAACACATGTCCAACATCGGATAGATTAAATGAAGATGATTATGATTTGAATTCACCAGACTTTTATCGATGTGGAATTCACTGTAGCACTAATGATGGGACCATTGAATACAAATTTGAAGGAGTCAAATTTGGTATCATTGGTGATTCTTCACCAGAATCATATTCATTTGATATTGAATTTGATAACAACGCAGCGAAAGAAATCAACACACACAAGATGACCCGAAACAAATATTCACTACTTTATGTATCAGATGATCTTGATTACAAAGAACATTCAATTAAGATCAAAGGTAAAGGTCAAAAATATGAACTTTATAAACTTGTTTATTGGCCATCATTGACAGCGAAACGATTAAACTCGACTGACTTTGAATTGCATGAAGGAACATGGTACACGCAAAGTGATGGCATTGGAGGTGTTCGCCAATACACAGCCAAAGATTCGACGAAAGATACGATTTCATCAACATTACCATTCTCGAAGATTTGGGTTTATGGAACGAAATGCTCATGGTGCGGCTCATTTGACATGAAAGTTGGTGATTATGAGAAGAATCTCAATTTGAAAGAAGGATCGACAGGTCAACGATTTGATTCGATTTTATTATATGAATCAGAAAACTTTGTTGGTGACAATTATTCGATCAAATTTGAGACAGCAACAGGTGCCACTATAAACTTCATTTATTATATTGAAGAAGAAATATCGACACCGAAACCGACACCAGAAGTCATTCCAATTTCGATTGGACTTAATCAAATGACGAAGTCAGACGACTTCACATGCTCATCCAACACATGTCCAACATCGGATAGATTAAATGAAGATGATTATGATTTGAATTCACCAGACTTTTATCGATGTGGAATTCACTGTAGCACTAATGATGGGACCATTGAATACAAATTTGAAGGAGTCAAATTTGGTATCATTGGTGATTCTTCACCAGAATCATATTCATTTGATATTGAATTTGATAACAACGCAGCGAAAGAAATCAACACACACAAGATGACCCGAAACAAATATTCACTACTTTATGTATCAGATGATCTTGATTACAAAGAACATTCAATTAAGATCAAAGGTAAAGGTCAAAAATATGAACTTTATAAACTTGTTTATTGGCCATCATTGACAGCGAAACGATTAAACTCGACTGACTTTGAATTGCATGAAGGAACATGGTACACGCAAAGTGATGGCATTGGAGGTGTTCGCCAATACACAGCCAAAGATTCGACGAAAGATACGATTTCTTCAACATTACCATTCTCGAAGATTTGGGTTTATGGAACGAAATGCTCATGGTGCGGCTCATTTGACATGAAAGTTGGTGATTATGAGAAGAATCTCAATTTGAAAGAAGGATCGACAGGTCAACGATTTGATTCGATTTTATTATACGAATCAGAAAACTTTGTTGGTGACAATTATTCGATCAAATTTGAGACAGCAACAGGTGCCACTATAAACTTCATTTATTATATTGAAGAAGAAATATCGACACCGAAACCGACACCAGAAGTCATTCCAATTTCGATTGGACTTAATCAAATGACGAAGTCAGAAGACTTCACATGCTCATCCAACACATGTCCAACATCGGATAGATTAAATGAAGATGATTATGATTTGAATTCACCAGACTTTTATCGATGTGGAATTCACTGCAGCACTAATGATGGGACCATTGAATACAAATTTGAAGGAGTCAAATTTGGTATCATTGGTGATTCTTCACCAGAATCATATTCATTTGATATTGAATTTGATAACAACGCAGCGAAAGAAATCAACACACACAAGATGACCCGAAACAAATATTCACTACTTTATGTATCAGATGATCTTGATTACAAAGAACATTCAATTAAGATCAAAGGTAAAGGTCAAAAATATGAACTTTATAAACTTGTTTATTGGCCATCATTGACAGCGAAACGATTAAACTCGACTGACTTTGAATTGCATGAAGGAACATGGTACACACAAAGTGATGGTATTGGAGGTGTTCGCCAATACACAGCCAAAGATTCGACGAAAGATACGATTTCATCAACATTACCATTCTCGAAGATTTGGGTTTATGGAACGAAATGCTCATGGTGCGGCTCATTTGACATGAAAGTTGGTGATTATGAGAAGAATCTCAATTTGAAAGAAGGATCGACAGGTCAACGATTTGATTCGATTTTATTATATGAATCAGAAAACTTTGTTGGTGACAATTATTCGATCAAATTTGAGACAGCAACAGGTGCCACTATAAACTTCATTTATTATATTGAAGAAGAAATATCGACACCGAAACCGACACCAGAAGCCATTCCAATTTCGATTGGACTTAATCAAATGACGAAGTCAGAAGACTTCACATGCTCATCCAACACATGTCCAACATCGGATAGATTAAATGAAGATGATTATGATTTGAATTCACCAGACTTTTATCGATGTGGAATTCACTGTAGCACTAATGATGGGACCATTGAATACAAGTTTGAAGGAGTCAAATTTGGTATCATTGGTGATTCTTCACCAGAATCATATTCATTTGATATTGAATTTGATAACAACGCAGCGAAAGAAATCAACACACACAAGATGACCCGAAACAAATATTCACTACTTTATGTATCAGATGATCTTGATTACAAAGAACATTCAATTAAGATCAAAGGTAAAGGTCAAAAATATGAACTTTATAAACTTGTTTATTGGCCATCATTGACAGCGAAACGATTAAACTCGACTGACTTTGAATTGCATGAAGGAACATGGTACACACAAAGTGATGGCATTGGAGGTGTTCGTCAATACACAGCCAAAGATTCGACGAAAGATACGATTTCATCAACAATTTGGGCTTCTCACATCTGGATTTACGGCACCAAATGTCAATGGTGTGGCTCATTTGATCTTTCTATAAATGATTTTGAAACAAATCTCAACCTACAACAAGGAGAAAAAGGCCAACGATTTGACACAATTTTACTCTATGAAAAACGTGACTTAATTACAAATTGGTACAATTTCAGTTTGTCATCTGAAGCAGGTGCCACTTTTAACTTTATCTATTACATTGAACCACAGCCAATTCCAGCTGATGAAATTATCAAAAATGAAAAAGATTGCGATAATAATAAACGTTGCAAACACGAGCAAATAAAAGATGTTCCAGTGAACGTTTACATCAATGTAACAGAATTCAGTAATCTTAACGATGCAGTGAATGGCGCAGCCATTTACATCACCAATGCTGGTCTTCAATGTAATCACTCCAAATTCACAAATTGCATAGCCCAAGAAAGCATTGGTGGTGCAATTTATCTGAAAAATGAATTGAATCATTTATCAAACGTTGCCAATCTTGAAAAACTTGAATTTACTGGCTGTAAAGCCAAATGCGGCGGTGCTGCTTACATTTATTCAAGTTCTGAATTGAATGTCGTAACAATCATAAACTGCATCTTCAAAGAAAATGTAGCTTTGGGCAAGACAACAGACGATCACTTTGGCGGAAGTGCAATTTATCTCATTGCTTTTCGTGGCATTTTGGAAAGAAATTCGTTTAGGAGAAACAGCGGAGTTGGTGGCACAACAAGAATCATCAACATTTTTGAATATAAAGCAAATAACAAATTGATGATTTTGGAGAATGAAAAGCAGCCATCTCTTGTCATTTCTAAATGCTTGTTTGATATTCATTCTGGTTCAGATTGTTCCTTGTTCTATGTCGCAGGAAAGCATGGATCTTTGGTTGAATTGAAGGACTCAACATTCATTGGAGATTTGCCACCTAAGTCTCACTATATCAGTGGAACGATGATTGATAAAGAAGCACCAAAACTTTTGGTAAACAATTGTAAATTTGCTTCCGATTCAAAGAAGTCTATCAATAGTATCAGTATCTTGAATATGAACATGAAGAATCAAGTGTTCAATTACAATATTGATGGAACTAATAAGAACAAAAATGAAAATGCACTTGTTTTATCATTTCTCGTTTCTGTGTGTGCATTAATCGTTCTCGGAATCATTATGTATATTGTGAAAAAGAAAAACATTGAAGAAAAAGAAACTCAATCAGAGCCTCTCGATTCTTCATTACAAAACACTGATCCTTTAATATAATGAAAGAAGTTTTTAATTTATTAATTAATTAATTAATAAAAAAATAGTTCACTCATCTTTTTTATTGTTTTATGCATAGTATTCAATATTTCTGTTCTTATTTCGTCTTTTAATGATTTAAAATCATTGCTATACTATTGAATAAAAAATTCTTTCTGCTTAATTAATTGTTTAATTAATATATAATTAGATATATAGTATATTTATATATATATATTATTGAAACTCTAGTTGTTGTTATTAGTATTATCTAATGAAAACATTTAAAAGAAATTTATAATTGTGTCTTTCAAATTGATTGATAGAATATCGACTGTCTTAATTGCACCAAAAACTTTCGGAAAAATCGAATATTTGAAAAGAAGAGGAAACAAATAATTAGTGAAATGTGAGGAGCAAAAGTTGCAACTAGATTCAGTATGATTAACTATATTATCAAAATTGATTTGTCTAATGCAAAAAAGCAACTTATTTGATTCACTAATTAAAAACACAACGAAAGAAATAGGAATCAATTCAATCAACAGTAATTCGTATGGATTTGATGTTTTTTTAGGAGCAACCGCAGTTGAAGTAATAGATGGATGTGACTTATAATCAGAATGCGTCATTCGTGATGAATGATTAGATCTTTTGTGAGCAGATGATGAATTCAAAATATTTTCAGAACTTCCTGCAAATAATTGCTGATTTGTTTTTTGCTCAATTTTCAAAGTTGCAGGAAGGGAACTTCTAATCAACTTCCACACAAGAACGAGAACGATGCAAAGAGGTGATTGCCGAAAAGAAGGACAAGCTAATGACGAAATTGGTGACACAATCAGCAAAGGCAACGAACCACTCAAAATTTTGTATGCTCCGGACCAAACACGAAAAGTGACGAGAAGAAGAAAAAGGCAGAAATTAGGATCAGTGATCAATGGTGCTACGAATAATGCCAACTTCCCTACAAAAACCCCCAGTATACAATCTGTCAGAAAGTGCATTCCAAGCATGATTCGTGACATGACGATGAGGACAATCCAGATCATTGTGAATGGCAGGAAGAAGGCAACAATCGTGATCGATATCGTGTGTCTGGATGGAAAAGATGAAGTGCCTGCACATGCTGGACTATGAACGCCTTCATAACTGCCGGGTCGCCTCCGGACAATTAAGTATTTGCCAAATGATGAAAATAAGGAAAAGTAAACTAATGAAATGGCTAGGTGCTTGGCTTGATCTTCAAATCCAAGTGAGTAAAATATCATGGGTAATAGTCGTATTTTCGTTGGTGATGCCATTTTGGCAATAAAATTCCAAAATGACGTTGATGAATATGCTTTGAAATGCTTTTGCATAAATATTATAATAGGTAGTTCAATTGAATTAATAAAATCCCAGAATTTATTTTGAGTTCGAAGAAGATGTTGTTGGCGTCGTTTATTAGGTGGAACTGGTTGATTTCCACTCATTAGTTAGTAAACTTTTTCTGAGTATATTTGGTTGTAAATAAAATCTGAGTATTTTCAATGCATATTTCTTAATATTTCATTTAATTTATATCTTTTCCTATTTAAAATTAAATATCAGAAAGAGAAATAAAAATAGATTTAAACTTTAAGAAATTTATAAAATAATCAAACATAAAAACAAGTTTTATTCATAAGGAGAGCCATAAAGTAGTTTGTCTAACCTTTGTTGCTCGAGTCTCTGCTTAATTAATAACTGATCATCTTTCTTTTGATGAGTTACTAATTTAGATTTACCAACGATTGGTCTTCCTGTTCTCTTTTTAATAGGCTTGGTTGCCCTTTCAAGGGTCTGTTTCATTTTCTTTGCTTGTTCAATTTCTTGTTGTTCCTGCTTTTCTCTTCTTTGTTTTTCCCTTCTTTCTTTATCTTTAATAATCTGTTTTTCTTTAATGAAATTAGGATCGACCAAAGTCAATTTAACCTGAAAGTCATGCAATTTAGCTTCTATTTCTTCAAGCATTGAAATTGGGTTATGGTTAAATTCTTTTCTGAGACAATTAACGTACGTTTTTCGAACACAATATATTAATCTTTCTAATTCTCCTTCTACTTCATCTGATTGCTTTTGGGTTTCTTCTGAATTTTCTGGTATTATTTCATAATTTGAATTATCTTTATCGCAAGATTCAATGCTTTCATTTAATTTTTCAATGATATTATTTGTATCAACTAATTCATTTTGCAAAACAGATGTTCCCGAATCCAAATGATTAGAATAATAATGGTAGCCTTGTATCATGTTTAAATTTTTCATTTCGCAATCATTAATATCTTCTATTAAGACAGAAGGATCTTTGAAATAATCAAACATATTTGTATATCTATGAGGAGTTAAACTTTTCAGAAAATCATTATATCTATTATATGATTCAAGCAAATCTTCATTTTTCAATATTTCTGAATTCATTGTTGCAACAGAGTTAGTAACTTGCTTAACTTTTTTAATAAGATCAACTCTACGGCTTGTTGCATCTTCGGCTTTTTTCCTAGCTCGTGCTAATCTTACTTCGCATTTTGTTGTAAGTAGTTTTATATTTTGTGATTCTTGATTTATTTTTTGCTCTCTTCTTATTAACTCAGCTTCTTCTCTTTTCATATGACTTCCAATTCTTTGAATCTCGTCATTTTTTTTATCAATCACCATTTGCATGATATAAATCTCTCGTGTTTGCTGAATAAACTCGGATGTCCTTATATGTTTTTCAAATTGAAGTTGAGATGCCGAACTTGTATTTGATGTTGATAAATAATCTCTATTTCTTGATATTACCGAATTAGATCGAGTTTTTTGAGTAATGCATGGTGGAACTGAAGGCTTGAGAGCGTCTGTTCTTTGCATTAATGTCATTTTTCTCATCCTTTCTCGTTCTTCATGTAAATGTTTTTTATTTTGTTCTTTAAAACCAAAAGAATCGATTGCTGACGGTAGCCTAAATGGATTAGTATTTTGCTTTACATTTTGACTTCTTTGTGCATCATATCGGAGAAATCCTGAAACTGGTACATCAAAATCATCAAGCATAAATATATAACAATCAAATCTCGGTAAATATAACCATATTTAACAAAAAAAAATTATAACGAACTTTCCTTTTATTTGTAACGAACTTTTGAGGATTTAAAATGAAAATTTTATTTCTTAAAGTGATCGTAAATTTGTGTTATTCTATACGTTAAGAGCTTACAAATTTTTCAAAGATTGATAAAAATTGAATAAAGAAACGTATATGAGAGAATTTTATTTTTATCAATTTTTGTGAGGAAAAAAAAGAATAAAAATTTACATCATTTAATCTATCATGAGCCAAACTCCAAAGCGACAGAGGAAAAGTTTATTAAAACCTGGCAAACGCCTTTCTGCAGTTCCTTCTTTAGGCCAGATAGGTTGGATGAATCAAAAGTCAAATGCAACCTCAAATTTAGTAACTAGTGCCCTTCCTAATCTCCAATCAGCAACTTCAGTGGCAAGAAAAATTACTTTCAGCCACAATGAAAATGATAATGGCAATGCAAGTGTTGTTTGTCCTAAATTGCAAACAACAAATAGTGTTCTGAATGGTATTTGCAAAAGGAAAATTAGGCATTCAATGGGACCTAATTTTTTAAATAATCTAAATTCCAATACAAATGCCAAAAACAAGGCAAAGAGATTTGTTAGCTTACCTAAACAATCTAGAAAAATGATTACTATTCATATTGACTCCTTATGGTCCACTGACTCAGAAACAGATGATTCATTTGAAACATATATTGAGCTCGCAATGCTAGCACTCTTAGATGATGATAATCATCCTATACCTATTCTAAATATTGCCACAATACCTGATTCAAATAACATGGAAGATCTCAATAAATTACTAGATATGAATTATGACAAGGGCAATCAAATATTCAGAGGAATCTATAATCAAAAAACGAAATTTTCATTTATTTTATCAATTGAGGACTCTTATAGTCCAAAAACCCTTAGAATTTGGAATCCAGATGCAAAGAATGATTATTCAGTTAAAGATATTTCTGTTTATGAAGGATCTATGTTAGTTGCAAAAGGAACAGTTCCACAGCAATTTGGAATGAATTTACCTTTGATTCAAAATGACTATATCAATCCAGATTTACATCCAAAAATTATGGTTTACTGCGATAAATTCGGAATAATGCCAATTAAACAAATCCAAGAGGTCCAAATTTATTTCACAGAATCATATTGTATGGAAAGTGACTATAAAAAAGAAGTTATAAAGGAGATACAAAGAGAAAAAGAGCAGCAAAGCCTAAAGCCTCCACCAGAAGAAGATGACATTAATGTTACTTTAACACCAACGCCAAATGTATACAAACAAATATCATCAAAACATAATATAGAAATTAAATATAAAAAGTTTAGTAATACTACTTCAGAAGAAATGGAAATACAATATAATTTCCCAGATCGTTTTACTGAAACAGAAAATCAGCATCAAAAACTTGAAAAGATCAACAATAATCCTTTACAAATAGGTCTAAATGGTATAGATTTTGTCAATCTTTCAGGTGAACTTTTGACCGAAAATGATATCAAAGAAGTGACTTATCACGGAATGGTAAATATTAGTAATTTCGACAAACTTTTCCGTGAAAATAAAGAGGTAGACGATTCAGAAGAAATGTTCATTGGCGATGTTCTGGAAGGAAAGATTCCTTGCATTAATATTAAATTCAGAGAGCCTCAATATTTATCAAGGATTTTCATCTGGAATTATAATTCTGATAGAGAACATTTATATTGTGGTATTAAAGCAGCAAAAGTCTACTTCGATGGAAAATTTTTCTGGTATGGAAAAATCCCAATGGGAGTTGGCAATGTTCAAAATATTATTCATTCAATTAGGCAAATCCCTGTTAACCAATCATTAGCTGCAGTTGATATGTATCGCAGAGAGCTGTAATCAAAATACGATGATTTCTTTTTCATTTTAATAGATCTTATAAAATTATTATGTTATCAGATATTTTTTTATTTGTTTTTATTATTATTATAAAATAATAGAACCAAATCCAAATCAATTGGGTTTTCAACATATATAAAATTTCAATTTCAAATGAAATTGCGATGATCTTTACAAACTAGAGAAGAAATTAAACATATTTCCGTAACATATCTCCAACAAGTTTAATACAAAATAACATATATATTGGGCACTTTTAAATTGAAATTATTCTAAATGTGCCCAATATATAACCTTTAGGTTAAGCAAAATTTGGTTTTCATCCTTTAGCATGACTGATAAAATCCAAAAATATTTTGATTTAATGAAAGGTGTTGAAGAAAATCTTCTTGTTTTTATCGATGAAAGCAATCAAGAATATAATATCATCAATTATCTAGATCAATATGAAATTACCCAAAATAAACAGCAATTCAAATCATTTTTATATTTACTATTACATATTTCTAACAACTATCATCCATCTGGAAACTTTTACAGTAAAATTTTTTCAATTCTCTCCAATTCTAAATGTCTAATTCAAAAGCATTTCCAAAATGCTGAAATTTTTCATATTTTCCTAAGCAACAAACGACTTCTTCTCTTTTTAATTAAACAAAATCAAGAAATATTTGATTTTTTTAATCAAACGAATTTTCTCCAGAAATCATATATCGAGTATTTCTTCCCTGAAATTGAGTCATTTCTTCAAGAATCACTCAAAAAAGAATATAAAAGTAAAAAATATAGAATTAATTCAATATTTGTAAAAAATAATAAAATGTTTATTTTATCTATATTTCTTAATATATCATCTAGTTCTCTTTATAATGAACATAATTTGTTGATTCTGGTGAAATGGATTAGCAATAAAATGTGATTAAATCGAAAATTTATTTCATTGAAATTTCAATTATAATTCAATTTTTGTAAGAATTATTAAAATCTTTATTGTTATTTATTTTAAGGAATCTATATGCAAAATCAAACAATTTTAGTCATTTATCAGGGCGAAACTTTTGCTGTAGATTATTTGAAACTTTATGAATCTTCAAATAAATTCCGAGAAATGATGAAAACTTATCTTGATAGCGGCGTTGATCCTCAAATGCTTCAACTAAAGATTCTTTATGATAAATTTACTTCGAGAAATATCAGCAACTTTCTTAAAATGATACAAAATAAAAAAAATGATGTTCATTCCCAAGAAATTGTTGAAATATGCAAGATTGCCAAGCTATTTCAAGCCGAAAAACTTTATGATAAAAGTTTATCATATGTCCATAATCGAATTGATCCAAATTTTACAGTTTCTGAAGATTTTGACGAATTGAATGGTGAAAAGTACTTAGAACTTGAATATGTCAATGATTCAAACACTCAAGATTCATATAATAATGAATTTACTGCGCAAAACGATACAAATCAATCAATTAACGAAACTTCAACGATTAATTATACAAATGATCAAGAAGATATGACACCATCGAAGGAGAAACTTCCTAATATTTGTTACAGGATCCAGATTTTCAATCCTCCTCTGAAGTGTTGCCGTTATTACTTCAAGAAAGAAGGACGAATAATTTTGACAGGGAAGAAGAAATCGAATGAGATTTACATCGGTCACGGGAACGACATCCACATCAGCAGCTCCGAAAAAGAGATCTGCGGGAGAATCATGCAGTGTGACGGACACAATATTGCCTACGTCAACGGTCAAGAAATCAGATTAACGTATGTTCCATATTTTGTGAGGAATCAATTCTCACTGACAACTTCTTTTGTGATTGGAGGAGAGACGGTCACATGGAGTCCTCGAACGATTGATTCAGCATTGAGTGGTGAATTCAATCGACCTTCAATTCAGTCAAAGCGAAACATGATTTTGAAGAATCAGGATGGCGAACCAGTTTTCTTTGTGAGGAAAGTTGAAAATGATGTTTTTGAAGTTGAAAGTCTTCCAACAATCGATCCTTTGATTGTTTTTGTAATAGGCGTCTCACAAATTGTTGGGCCATTCACATAATATTATTTCACCGGTGTTTTATGCATAAATAAAAATAAGAAATATCAAAAAATTTATGATTTTTTTTTAAATATTCATTCAATGATATTAATAAATTGTTTTTAATAATAATAATCGTTTAAATATCAATTCCAAATCCTTCATAAAAAACTGATGTTATTTCTTTGGCTCGAAAATTGTTACGATCTTTTTTAATTTCTTTCCCTACTTCGCTCGATTTTATTGGTTTACTAGAAATATCATATAAAAAATCGATGTTTTTATAATATTGATATAAAGTTTCATAGGATGATTCATTTGGAATTAATCTTGAAATAATCAATGAAATATTTTTGGCTTTTATTTCGTTTTCGTTGAGTCTTTTGATAATTTTGGCTTCATCATTTCCAAATGTTTTGAATAATATGATGCATAACAATTGGATTGATTCATAAAAATCTTCGTTTGATGATCGGATTAATAAGTTAATTGGATCAAATTCTTCTTTAATATGATCATTGTAGAAATACATGTGTGCGAGGTTGTACATCGCAATTTTATCATTCTTTTGATTGATCGCTTCTTTGAAATATTCTTTTGCTAATCCAAGTTTAGGTTGAATTTCATTTTCAAAGCCGTTTTTATAAATGATACCGAGATTGTTTTTTGCATATTGATTGTTAAAAGATGATGCTTCTTTATAATATTTGATCGCATCCATGATATTTTTCTTATAGTATTTACCATCGTGAAACAAAAAACCGACAGCGAAATTTGCTTGTTTATGTCCATTAAATGCAGATCGGCATATATATTTAATACCTTTCCTGATATCTTGTTTTTTCCAAATTCCAAAATAGTACATCACTCCAATCAAATATTGTGCTTGAGGATCATTTTGATTAGCAGCGAGTGAATAATAATGAATCGCTTGATTAATATCTCGTTTGATATATTCACCTCTAGCATATATTAAACCAAGATTAAGTTGTGCTTTTGGATCATTTTGATTAGCAGCGAGTGAATAATAATGAATCGCTTGATTAATATCTCGTTTGATATATTCACCTTCAGCATATATTAAACCAAGATTAAATTGTGCTTGTGGAATGTTTTGATTAGCAGCGAGTGAATAATAATGAATCGCTTGATTAATATCTCGTTTGATATATTCACTTTCAGCATATATGAAACCAAGATTAAATTGTGCTTGTGGATGATTTTGATTAGCAGCGAGTGAAAAATAATGAATCGCTTGATTAATATCTCGTTTGATATATTCACTTTCAGCATATATGAAACCAAGATTAAATTGTGCTTGTGGATCATTTTGATTAGCAGCGAGTGAATAATAATGAATCGCTTGATTAATATCTCGTTTGATATATTCACCTCTAGCATATATTAAACCAAGATTAAATTGTGCTTGTGGATCATTTTGATTAGCAGCGAGTGATAAATAATGAATCGCTTGATTAATATCTCGTTTGATATATTCACCTTCAGCATATATTACACCAAGATTAAATTGTGCTTGTGGAATGTTTTGATTAGCAGCGAGTGAATAATAATGAATCGCTTGATTAATATCTCGTTTGATATATTCACCTTCAGCATATATTACACCAAGATTAAGTTGTGCTTGTGGATCATTTTGATTAGCAGCGAGTGAATAATAATGAATCGCTTGATTAATATCTCGTTTGATATATTCACCTCTAGCATATATTAAACCAAGATTAAATTGTGCTTGTGGATGATTTTGATTAGCAGCGAGTGATAAATAATGAATCGCTTGATTAATATCTCGTTTGATATATTCACCTCTAGCATATATGAAACCAAGATTAAATTGTGCTTGTGGAATGTTTTGATTAGCAGCGAGTGATAAATAATGAATCGCTTGATTAATATCTCGTTTGATATATTCACCTCTAGCATATATGAAACCAAGATTAAATTGTGCTTGTGGATCATTTTGATTAGCAGCGAGTGAATAATAATGAATCGCTTGATTAATATCTCGTTTGATATATTCACCTCTAGCATATATGAAACCAAGATTAAATTGTGCTTGTGGATGATTTTGATTAGCAGCGAGTGAATAATAATGAATCGCTTGATTAATATCTCGTTTGATATATTCACCTTCAGCATATATGAAACCAAGATTAAATTGTGCTTTTGGATGATTTTGATTAGCAGCGAGTGAATAATAATGAATCGCTTGATTAATATCTCGTTTGATATATTCACCTCTAGCATATATGAAACCAAGATTAAATTGTGCTTGTGGATCATTTTGATTAGCAGCGAGTGAATAATAATGAATCGCTTGATTAATATCTCGTTTGATATATTCACCTCTAGCATATATTAAACCAAGATTAAATTGTGCTTGTGGAATGTTTTGATTAGCAGCGAGTGAATAATAATGAATCGCTTGATTAATATCTCGTTTGATATATTCACCTTCAGCATATATGAAACCAAGATTAAATTGTGCTTTTGGATGATTTTGATTAGCAGCGAGTGAATAATAATGAATCGCTTGATTAATATCTCGTTTGATATATTCACCTCTAGCATATATGAAACCAAGATTAAATTGTGCTTGTGGATCATTTTGATTAGCAGCGAGTGAATAATAATGAATCGCTTGATTAATATCTCGTTTGATATATTCACCTCTAGCATATATGAAACCAAGATTAAATTGTGCTTGTGGATGATTTTGATTAGCAGCGAGTGAATAATAATGAATCGCTTGATTAATATCTCGTTTGATATATTCACCTTCAGCATATATTAAACCAAGATTAAATTGTGCTTGTGGAATGTTTTGATTAGCAGCGAGTGAATAATAATGAATCGCTTGATTAATATCTCGTTTGATATATTCACCTTCAGCATATATGAAACCAAGATTAAATTGTGCTTGTGGAATGTTTTGATTAGCAGCGAGTGATAAATAATGAATCGCTTGATTAATATCTCGTTTGATATATTCACCTTCAGCATATATGAAACCAAGATTAAGTTGTGCTTGTGGATGATTTTGATTAGCAGCGAGTGAAAAATAATGAATCGCTTGATTAATATCTCGTTTGATATATTCACCTTCAGCATATATGAAACCAAGATTAAATTGCGCTTTTAGATGATTTTGATTAGCAGCGAGTGAATAATAATGAATCGCTTGATTAATATCTCGTTTGATATATTCACCTTCAGCATATATTAAACCAAGATTAAATTGTGCTTCTGGATCATTTTGATTAGCAGCGAGTGAATAATAATGAATCGCTTGATTAATATCTCGTTTGATATATTCACCTTCAGCATATATTAAACCAAGATTAAATTGTGCTTGTGGATCATTTTGATTAGCAGCGAGTGAAAAATAATGAATCGCTTGATTAATATCTCGTTTGATATATTCACCTCTAGCATATATGAAACCAAGATTAAATTGTGCTTGTGGAATGTTTTGATTAGCAGCGAGTGAATAATAATGAATCGCTTGATTAATATCTCGCTTGATATATTCACCTTCAGCATATATGAAACCAAGATTAAATTGTGCTTCTGGATCATTTTGATTAGCAGCGAGTGAATAATAATGAATCGCTTGATTAATATCTCGTTTGATATATTCACCTTCAGCATATATTAAACCAAGATTAAATTGTGCTTCTGGAATATTTTGATTAGCAGCGAGTGAAAAATAATGAATCGCTTGATTAATATCTCGTTTGATATATTCACCTTCAGCATATATGAAACCAAGATTAAATTGTGCTTCTGGATCATTTTGATTAGCAGCGAGTGAATAATAATGAATCGCTTGATTAATATCTCGTTTGATATATTCACCTCTAGCATATATTACACCAAGATTAAATTGTGCTTTTGGATCATTTTGATTAGCAGCGAGTGAATAATAATGAATCGCTTGATTAATATCTCGTTTGATATATTCACCTCTAGCATATATGAAACCAAGATTAAATTGTGCTTGTGGAATGTTTTGATTAGCAGCGAGTGAATAATAATGAATCGCTTGATTAATATCTCGTTTGATATATTCACCTTCAGCATATATTAAACCAAGATTAAGTTGTGCTTGTGGATGATTTTGATTAGCAGCGAGTGAAAAATAATGAATCGCTTGATTAATATCTCGTTTGATATATTCACCTCTAGCATATATTAAACCAAGATTAAATTGTGCTTCTGGAATATTTTGATTAGCAGCGAGTGAATAATAATGAATCGCTTTGTTCACATCATGTGAATCAAATATTTCTGTTTTAATCAATAATAAAAAACATATAATTAATTCATGTATAGAAGTTCTGTTGTTTGGCGATTTATTTACACATTTTGGATAAATGTAAGAGATTATTTCTAAATATTTATTCTTGTGGATATTTCGGTCAATAATGAATTGCATCATTTTACCAAGTGAGAAAATGTCACTTTTATAGGTTGGAGGTTTCCCTTCTTCTGTAATTTCTGGTGCAACAAATTCTGAAAAAAAGTCTTGGGTACGATTTGGTCCGTCATATGGAAATTTTATCATTCGATCAAAGTCAATGAGAACTATTTGATTATTCTGATCAAGAATAACATTGTTTGGTTTCAAATCGCGGTAAATATAATTATTCTCGTGTAAATATGAAAAAATTATGCAAAGATCAAAAATAATTTTGAAACTTAATTCATCATCTTCATTAAGTTTCGGTATTTCAATTTTGTCTAATGTATGACCATTTATAAATTCAATAACAAGTGATGGTTGATTTTGATTTTGATTCTGATCTTTCATTATGCCATAGAAAGTTGGTATGAATGGATGACTGATATTTTCAAAATTATTCTTTTCTCTTTCTATTAGTTCAGTATCTGATGAGTTGCTCGTTTTGATAACAACAAGTCGTTCTTCTTCGATATGATAAAACAATTCGCACTTCGCTGAACTGTTCGAATAAATCTGTCTCAAATATATGAAATCATCTTTGTCATATATTTCTGTCTTGTTCTGTGTTTCTGTTCTTTTTTTATATTTTTCGTATCGATCTTCGTATGTCTTCATATATCCTTCGCTGATCAAATATCCTGAAATGCTGCTTAAAATTTTATCAAAAGTTATAGATAATCCAAAATAAAATATATCTTCCTTGAAGTTTGATATTTCTTCTTCAAATTTTGGGTGAGTTTGCATTAATTTGTATTGGATATTAATTAGTTGATCGAAAATATCTTTCGTGTTATTTAGAAAACAAATGGTTAAATTTGGATGGATACTCAGTAATTTGTGTATTGTAGATGTAGATGATTGTTTGATGCTGATTAAAGTTTGTCTGAATATTAGAATAAAATACTTATCTTGCTTTTCTTCTTCATATTGATCAATAGTTATTATTGAAGATTTTTTGAGGTTTTCTAATACTTCTTGATTCTTTTCTAAATCAGATTCTTGTGTAAGAAATTGATAATTTCCGATGACTTCGGCCATTTTTGGCTTATTTGTTCTTATTTTATTGCTTCTCAAACGATGAGTAATATCTAAAAAGCTCGATTGTAACAATTTTGAGCTCATTTATTTAAGTATTTGATTATGGAAAAAAAAAAAAAAATTGAATAAAAATTTTCCAAAACCAAATAAGAATTGAAAAATTTGTATATAAAATTCTGTTTCTGAAGATTTTAACGAATCGAAAAGTGAAAAGTGCTTAGAATAATGGTTTTATTTCACAAAACGATACAAATCAATCAATTAACGAAACTTCAACGATTAATTATACAAATGATCAAGAAAATATGACACCTGCGAGGGAGAAACTTCCTAATATTTGTTACAGGATCCAGATTTTCAATCCTCCTCTGAAGTATTGCCGTTATTACTTCAAGAAAGAAGGACGAATAATTTTGACAGGGAAGAAGAAATCGAATGAGATTTACATCGGTCACAGGAACGACATCCACATCAGCAGCTCCGAAAAAGAGATCTGTGGGAGAATCATGCAGTGTGATGGACACAATATTGCATATGTCAACGGTCAAGAAATCAGATTAACGTATGTTCCATATTTTGTGAGGAATCAATTCTCACTGACAACTTCTTTTGTGATTGGAGGAGAGACGGTCACATGGAGTCCTCGAACGATTGATTCAGCATTGAGTGGTGAATTCAATCGACCTTCAATTCAGTCAAATAAATCCATTGAATGCAAAGATAGTTGTGATGAAGTTTATTCACCATTAAGCATTGGAGCAGAAAATACTAAAAATTCATTGAGGAAATTTTATAAAAGTTCTGTTTTAGATTCAACAAAGATCATAAAAAACGCAAAAGAATTTTTTTTTTTAATTGAAATTTAGCACCATTTTTGTTTATTAGAAAGACTGGATTGCATGCTTCAACTGCAGAGAAGTTTGCTTTCTTGGTCTTTGAAGTTTAGACTGTTAGACTAGAACTACTTTTTTTTTTACTAAATTATTTGATATTTGTTTATTTGCTTATGGCTTTTGCAGAACTCATGAAACTTCTTAAATTTTGTTATCATAACAGAAGTTCCGATCGCCGCATCTATTAAAATTTCTTGCGAATAATTATTGTCGCTAATCTAATCCTACATTTATCAGTACAGTAATCAGTTCCATCGCATTTGAATGTTTGTTTACTAATCGTCCATGCTTCATTATTTGCTCTTGCATTATTAAACCACCATGTGATTATTCATCTCTTGATTGATGTTCTTAAATCCTAATTCAACACATGAGGGTCCTTTTTCGATTTCTGCTTTTAGCGCTGGACTGACATTAAAGTTATTGGGAATGACAGGAACAATAACAAGATTTTTGTATGATGGATACATTTTAACTGTCAATCAACCTACACAATTTGGAAAGAACTTTTAAATTCTATAATGTCATGAAATGCAGAAACAGGCATTCTTAACTTCAAATGAATCTTGGCATTAGCGGAAGCCGTTAATGCCGCAACATTAACATATACACCTAGAACTAGTGGGTTCATTTCTTGCATTTTCTTCATCGTAGCATATAAATCAATGCTTTTCTTTGGCTTCCTTTGAAACATTATTATATAGCATAAACCATTCATATCGTACATGATTCTGTGTTTGAATCAAATCATTATTTGATGATATCCTGTACTCGTCAATAACGTCAGCTGAATATTTGTATCGGATGTAATATGTTTGAATAGTATCAACAGCATCATGAGCTGGTATATTAATGATTAAATCTTGCTCAATAGTGATGAAACTATTATCCAATTAAATTACTTTGAATCTATCACATGAAATATTTAAATACGTTGATAAACCTTCAACAAGTCTATTTTACCAAACGCAGTCCATTAGTACTTTCTCTTGAACAATGTTTAACAAGTCTGTTTATTTTGCAACTGCCTTTTGACTCAATTTGCTAACGATATCTTGTTTTTGACACATCTCTCCAAGTGATGTATTAACCATTTTCATTAATTCAATCGTTTGTTATACAGCACTCAGCCCACCAATTAATACTTTCTCTTGAACCTTCCTATCAAACATTGTCTGTTGCATGTGTTCCTTTTCCTTGTTCATCATTCTTGTTTTCAATGCATTGTTCTCATCTCTCAATTGCTTTCCTCTCTTTCTCGTTCTTCTAGATTTGCTTTTTCATGTCTTCATTAATGCGATTATCATTAGTTGTATCAATTTGCTGCGTTGCTCAACTTCCTTTGCATATCAAACATTGCATCATTGCAGACACCCACACTCATCAATACACCACTCAATGCCCTCATCACCAATTGACTCCTTACTCAATTGGGATTAACAGGCTGTTGATTCTGTGGTTGTTGATTAACGACATCTTTATTTGTTATCTTTCTCTGTTTTAAATTTGACCTCAATAACTGTTTGACCTGTTTCTTGTTGTTGTTCTTCTTAACATATTTAAATATCTAAGCTACGACAAATTAAAAAATGATTCGCAATTTTTGGTATGAACCGATGATTTTGATCTTTGATGGAATATTCGCTTCAACTGAGTCGTATTCCCAAAAGATCAGTTTGTCATAGTCTTCTTGTGTGGTGTCTTAATTACTAATAATGAAAAATAGTTTTCATCTTTAGATTATGAATAAAAATATTGTTTTAAACATAAATAACTGATTTACATCAAAACTTTTGAGTTTATAAAAAGTTACGTTAAAATGTTACGTTAAAAAATGTGATGTAAAAAAAATTAAGATTAAATTATTGAAATATCGATTTTTGACTTTCTCTATCTCCACATATTCTTAATTAATTAAATATATTATTTAATCCTGTCGAGCTAGGATAAACCAAAAAATTAAAAGTGCTTTTCTAATAATAATTAGTAATAAACGTTTACAAAATACGCATGGTTATCAATTATAAATAGCATGTTTCTGTGCAAACCACTAGTAGTCAACACGATTTTAATAAGATAACGAATTTTTGGGGTAATAGATTATAATATTTTCCCAAATAATGAGAAATAAACATCTTATATATTTTATAATTAGATAAACTTTATTTGTAATATATAAATCCATAGAATAGAAAGTAATATTTTAATTTTCACAAGATAAAAACACTATCTATAAAAAACATTCAAAACAAAGAAAAAACAATGAAACTTTTTCTGATTTTATTTCATTACTGTGAAAAAGTTGGCACTTCTTTGATAAAATAAAGAATTAGGTATCCATTCAATCGGCAAAATCATCATCATTCTTAGATGATCCACTCAATCAGAATTTAAATTGAAATTTTCTGATATCTTCAGAAAATAAAATAAAAAGGCCCTTTTAAAAAAACATTCAAATTTAAAAATGCCCTATATATTTGAATTAATGTTTGATTTTTTAGGTGTATACTTATGTAAATTCTCAAATGCATTCAAATGAAAGAAATTTCACCAGATTTCTGGAAAAAATAGGAGATTGATTATATAATAAAAAAATGATTAAAAAATTGGATATATAAATATAGATTTGCATTTATACACAATAAAGCTATTAAAAAAATGAATGGATTTTATACATAAAAAAAAAATGCTATTTAGTGAATTTATATTAAATTAACAAGCAGCATTTAGATGAAGAGTTGGGTTCGCTTGTAGGATTGTCACTATTTGGATATTTAGGTTTATACGAAGATTCAGAATCTTCGTAATATATAATTGCTCTTGGCCTGTAACTCTCAACAGTCTTATTTGCAATGGCTCTTATTCTTGCTGAATAAGAATTAATTGGATTAATGTAATTGTTTTGCATCCATGACATTTTAAAAGCCATAATTTGTAAAGTATGAACTTTCTGTCCTCCGATAACAAATTCTTCTGTAATGGCAACAGCTGATTGCATTGCTGATATCTCGTAAAATTCATTTGATGAATTTGGGCATAATCGAGGTTCATTAATCATGATACCTTTTTCAATAAATAAATCTGGACTTAAAAGAACGGCAAGAACCAAAACTTGATTTTCTTCATCAAATGAAAGAGATCTGTAACTTGAATAGTCTCGTAAATTATAAGGTATATTAAAATCAGTTAAACTATTGACTGTACGCAAATAATACATAAGTCTAGCCATTGGATGGTCAGGGATACTTGCTGTTGTTCCCGTTGCTTTAATTCCAACAGAATTTCGTCCAACAGTAATCATTAATTTTTTCTTTTCGTTTTTTGCAATTTTCTATATAACTAAAATTATACTATTGTTTTTTTTTTTTTTTTTAGCGGATTAATTTTTTGATATAAAAATATTTTCTGAAATCTTTTTGTTTAAAAGATATTTTTTATAAATATATAATAAATAATGTGTATATATTATTATATAAAATAAAGGATGAATGTTAATATATTTTCAACAAGATATTTATATAACCAATAAATTGGGCAAATATCCTATTGAAATATTTCAATTGATCAAAGAAAAAAACTGCGGGTCATCTACAATTTACCAAAATGTTTTACTACTTTTAAAATGTAACATATTTCAAAAAAAAAAGTAAAATATTGTCATTTGAAATACTAGAACCATCTTAGTCGGAGGTAGTCCTAATAATTATGCAAAATTTCACTTATTTCTTGTTTTGATCATCTCATAATCAGTTTATTTTATCCATAGTTGGTAAATGCTTAATTGATGTTTATCATTAAAAAAACGTTTCGAATGATGAATATCAACATTTTTCCAAATTAGAAAACAACGGCATTGTTTGCATAAAAGATTCTATCATCATTTCTCCAAATTTTTTTAGTGTTATGAAACAAATTTAGCCAAAATCTTTGGACTTTGGAAATGATATGTTATATTCAATCCGAAATCCAGAGTCTTTCAAAAGAACTAATTTCATAGTCAAGAATAGGTTCAATGAATTTTATTTTCAGTACATGAAATTATCATTGTGCATATATAAACATGTTCCATACATTTTCAATTTTCTAAGATTTTTCCTTATGGTCATTTTTCAAGTTAAACTTTTTTTGTTATTATTGTACATAATTTTTGCCAAGTTTTACCTTATCTTGACGAAAACAGGTACTTTAAAAAGAATAAGATTTCAAAAAGCAAACGAATTTTTCTGAAAAATAATTCAAAAAACTTTACTATTGAATCAATAACTTGTTTTGGTTCGCAATGATGTATTGAATTAATAATCTTGAAAAATACCTAATCTTATAATATTAAATATTGAAATAAATATTACTAAAATGATCATTTATGAATAGAAAATTTGGCAATTTATTTTTTTAAAATAGGTTTTGAGTTAATTTATTATTTCTGAATCGAGAAGGCAATTTTTGTTTTCAATTTTATCAGAAAAGAAAAATTTTGAAAAATTTTCCAAATATTTTTATAGGTCAAATCGAAAGGTCAAATATAAATAAAATTTTATCACCAAACAAAAGCAAGCATAAAAGTTTATTCAGTTCATTTTAATAAAATGGATCGATCTAAATTAGAAATTAATCCCGATATGATTCAAGAAATCTCGCCATGTGTTTATGAAATCCCAATTGGTTTTGTTCCTAATATGAAAGTTCCAGGACGTTTCTTTGCAACACCAGAAATGGCAGAATACAGCTTCCAAGAACTTCGAGAATGGATGGAGAACAGAAACAAAGGACTTCCCTCAATCTTACAAATTGCATTTGTAGCCACCCTCGATGGCATTGTTAAAGGATCATTTGGTATGCCAGACATGCATAGCGGTTATGGGTTCTCAATTGGCGGTGTTGCAGCATTTGACACATCAGATCCACAAGCAATCATATCACCAGGCGGAGTTGGTTATGACATCAACTGTGGCGTTCGCTGTGTTACAACAAATTTGACAGTAGACGAAGTTGCACCGATGAAGAAAGAACTAGTTCAAGCACTTTACGACAACATTCCAGTTGGTGTTGGCGGAAAACGAAAAGGATTCATCCAAATGGAAGACCTTGAAGATGTCCTGTCAAAAGGTGCAACATGGGCGCTTGAGCACGGCTATGCAGATGAAGAAGACATTTCAAACTGTGAAGAAAATGGAAAAATTAGCTACGCTGATCCTTCATTGATCACACAACGTGCAAAAGAAAGAGGATTGGATCAGCTTGGCACGCTTGGTTCAGGCAACCATTATGTTGAAATCCAAGTTGTCGATGAGATATTCGATGGAGAAGTCGCAAACATCATGGGAATTCATAAAGATCAAGTTGTTGTTATGATTCACACAGGCTCGCGTGGTCTTGGCTATCAAGTTGCAGACGACATCATGAAACAAATGAATCAGCAAAAGAACGATAAATTGTATGATAACCAACTTAACTCGCCAGCATTCAACAGCGAACTTGGTCAGCAATATTTGCACGCAATGGGAGCAGCAGCGAACTACGCTTGGTGCAACAGACAAATCATCACGCATTTCGCACGTAAAGCATTCAACAAAGTGTTCGAAGGAAAGAAAGAAATTGAAATGCACTTGATATATGACGTTGCTCACAACATTGCAAAAATAGAAAAGCATGTCATCGATGGCGTTGAACACGAATTGATCGTCCATAGAAAAGGTGCAACACGAGCTTTCGGACCAGGAAGAGAAGAAATCCCAGAGAAATATCGAAGCGTTGGGCAACCTGTGTTGATCGGAGGATCACTCGGAACAGCATCTTACATACTCGCAGGAACAGAAGAAAGTATGGAATTAGCATTCGGTTCAACTTGCCACGGAGCAGGAAGACTGCTTTCTCGACAAAAAGCATTGCGAAACTTGAAAGAAGACGCAATCAAAAATGAACTTGAAACAAAAGGTATCGAATTCAAAGCTGCAACAAAAGGAACAATGATTGAAGAAGCACCAGAAGTATACAAAGACGTCGAGAAAGTCGTAGAAGCATGTCAAACAGTTGGCGCATCTAAGAAAGTTGCTCGCTTGCTTCCAATCGGTGTCATCAAAGGATGAAAACTAAAAAAAGGACTGTATCATATATATAAATAAAAAAAACAATGAATATTTTATTAATTTTATTTAGTCATCATTATTTTAAAAATAATCATCTATAAATATTCATCTTAATTTATGTTTATAATTCTAAATTGACTAGAAATAATAAAAACTTTATAAAATTGAAATAAATATTTTTTTGTCAAAAAAAAAAAGGTTTTCATTTGAATTAAAGTTTATAATGGCATATAATTATTGAATGCATAATGCCACGAATTTTAACTCAAATTTTCAATTCAATATGACATAAAATTTTCAAAATTTTTAGTGAGTTTTTTTTTATTTTTATTTTTATTTTTAATCATTATATATATTGTATAAAATAAAAATGGGTAACACCATCACAACTTCGTACAATCAAATCCAAGAAATTACAGACAAACAAATTATTGAAATTAAAAAAGGAACAATATCTTCTTTTTCTTTTCAGATATTTTTACAAAACTTTTACTTTGTTTCAAGATATCCAGCATTTTACACAGATTTACCTTTAAAGAAAATAGTTTTTATCCTTGAAAATATTGGACCATTAACAAAAGATGAATGTTCAGTATTTGTGGAAAATTATTGTTTGTCATCACTACATGAAGACAATCTTTTTGAAAATCTTTATCAAATTTCGCAAAAAATGATATGTAAAACATATGATGATGCAAGTAATGATGATGTCTATCTTCCTGTTTCACTTGACCAAAAATTATGGACATCAATTATGCAAAAAAAATTCAAAACTGGTTTTGGTTCAATCAAAATAACAAAAAACGTGATAGATTGGTCGAATCCAAGTATTTTAATAGAGAGAGAAAAATTTATTACTGAAAAGCAATTTCATATTCTTTACTGCCCACATTCAAAAGAATTATCAATGTTAATTCAAAACAATCCAATTGATTCACTTTTTGATAAGGAGTTAAAGACTTTGAATGAATCACTGACTAAAGAATCATCTAAACCTTTTTCCTGGGAAACCAATCTTTTCAAAGCATCAATGAATGGAAAATTATCAAGTGTCGAATATAGTCTGTCTCTCATACCTGAAATGATAAATCTCGTTGATAACAATGGAAATACATTAATTCATTATGCAGCACTAGGTAACCAAGCAAATATGCTTCTTTACTTACATCAAATAGGCGCAGATTTGTCTATTCCAAATAATAATGGACTGTGCCCAATCCATCTTATTTCAAAAAAAGCAGTTCTTAAGGCATTAAATAGTATTGGTATAAATATTAACATTAGAAATTTAGATGGAGAGTCACTTCTAGATATAAAAACACGAAATTTTGATAAAACAATGATAGAAACTCTTTTTGCAAAAACAATTAGATGCAGATATTTTTGAACCAAATAAAAATGGAACTTATTGGTTCCAAACAGCAATAAACAAAAAATACATGGGCAAAATGAAAGAAGAAGAATTTAGAGCATTTATTCGAAAATTACTAATTAATAATAAAACTGCTCCGTGGAATGAAAATGAAATTTATAAAGAAATAATCTCCCGATCAGATAAAGACTATATCGAAAAAAATATAGATGACCTTGCAGAATCTGTTAAAAGAAAAGATATATCAAGAATTAAAATTCTTCTTGCATTAGGAACGGAAGCAGATTCAAATAGTGCTGAAACAAATCTTTTATATTGTGCCAAAAATGGAATGACAGATATAGCAACAATATTATTAAATAATTATTGTAATCCAAACAAAACTAATAATCAAAATGAAAATGCTTTTTGGGTGGCTGCATTCAACGAGAATTTTAATACAGCTCTTTTACTTAAAAAATACGGTGCAAAAATAAACACTGTAAATAAAAACAAAGAAACATTAATGCATATTGTTTATCAAAAGAATATGAATAACATTTTTGAATTTTTACTCAAAGAAGGAGCAAGCCCTAATATTAAGAATTGTTTTGGAGAAACTGTAACATTCATAGCCTTTAATAGAAAAGATGATGAAATAGCTGAAATGCTCCAAGATAAATACAATGGAGATATTAATTCTCAGAATAATGATATGAATACTCTAGCTCATTTAGCTTTTGATAGAAAAGACATACAACGTATTGATTATTTTAAAAAACGTAGAATTGATATGAATTTAAAAAATAAAAAAGGACATACTGTTTTGATGCATGCATTCTTCACAGGAACAAATATAGAAAATATGGAATTCCTAATGAATCTTGGATCAAACATTAACACCACTGACAACGATAATAACACTATGCTTCATCTTCTTCTTTTTCAAAATAATCCATCTCAGTCTGTTTTTTCGTTCTTAAAAAATAAAAAAATTAATATTAATATTGAAAACAATGATGGACAGTATCCTATTTCAATTGCAATTGCAAAAGGTCATGATAATATTGGTTTTGATCTACTTAATTCTAATTGTAAAATAAATAATAAAACAAGTGTTCATGAGCCAATTGTTGAAGCTATTAAAAGAGGATCCTCAAAGTGGGTGGAAGCACTCATTTGTCATGGTGCAAATGCACTTAATGAAAAAGTTGGAGTTGCATCTAGATATATCAAATCCAGTTTTTTTAATTTCGACATTTTCAAAAAAATTCAGCAAATGAACATCTTCCTTGAAGCTCCATTTCAAGAAGCAATTTATGCAAAATTAAATAATTGTTCGTTGCATATATGGAACATCGCTAAAAGCATGGATTTATGCACCAAATTGGCAAAAAACAAAGACAAACATAAAAGAATTCCACTCTCAGCAGCAATTATGACTAAAAATGATATGCTTGTGAAAATTCTTCTAAGTAGTTCTTATGAATTGGAATCTTCAGATGAAGATGGTAGAACGCCTTTCATTTATGCATGCATGGTTGATTGTTATCCATGGATGACTGATATATTTTCGAAAATTCTATTATCAAATGCTAATAAAGTAGATAGAAATGACTGTTCTGCACTCAGTTATGCTGCATTTAATAACAACAAAAGTTTCTGCGAAGAACTGTTCATTAGAAACATTGAAGTTGATAATATAAAAACAGATAAATATGGAATCATTGAATCATTCAGAACAACCTTATATAAATATGAGAAAATAAAAAAGTGTTCAAAACAAAATTATAGTGATGCAAGATCAGCTTTAGATCAATTACAAAAACAAAAAAAGCAATTCAAAGAAAGACTTGAAGAGGTAGAATTTCAAATTAAAATATGTGTACAGGATGAATATAGAATTAAGCATAGTGATAGCGTAACTGAAGAGGATATTAAAGATTTCTATTGGCATTTTAATAATTATAAGCGAGAGAAAAATTTTATAGAAGAAAATCTACCAAAAATTAAAGATGAAATTGATAATGCAAGAAAAAATCTCGAATATTACAATAATAAATATCAACTGATTTGTGAAGCAACAAGAAAAGATATGCTTCAAAAACTGCCTTATTTAGAGAAACTTTCAATGAGAGATAAAAAAATAGTCACTCTTGACTTTAAAAAGGATGATTCAGATTGCGTAATATGTTGAAAATGGAACATGAGCATAACAGAAGGCATTAAGTATCGCCAAGAAATATACATGATGTTATTGAATGAGTTTCATCGACAATGTCTTATTTATACGTCGTTCCCTCCTCTTACCATTCGACGTAGTCTCAACATGGCTTCACAAAGTTCATCAATAAAACACAAATAAAAAATAAAATATTTTTTTTTTTTTTTTTTTTTTTTTTTTTTCTTAAACTATTTCTATATACTAAACTTTTTATCACAGGATAAAATCATAGAATTGGGTTCGTGACAAAGCCAAGAGACTGTATCGTTGTCTATATTTTTTAGGTCAATTTTGTGATATGAAATTGTACAGTTATCGATAACAGCTATTGAAAAATTTTGATGCCACCAATTCATACATTTTCCTTCTTTGATTCAAAATTTCTTGAGCTATTTATGTAGAATCAAATGTTTTGTAAGTGTGTTGCTTGTTAAGAAAATATCAATTATAGATTATATATATTCAACTAAGTTTATATTATGTTTATTTTATGTAATAAAATAAAAATACCGATTTTAATGTTTTAAATATTAAATTTATTTAAAAAATATATAATGTATATGAAGATAAATTAATGGCAAATCCTTGTTAGAATTTCTGATATAATTCAAATAATTCAATATTTTATAATAATACTTGAATACTTATTTGTTCATTGATAACTTTTTGAAATAATTAAATAATTTTTTGATTTATGAATCAAGAAAAGATAGTAATAAAGATTGTTGGGCAAGCTAATTCTGGGAAAACTTCAATTTTCAATGTTTTTAATGAAGGAACTTTCCAAATAAATCCAATTTCAACAGTTGGTCCAGATTTTGCAAACAAAGAAATTAATATCAGCAATCATCAAATAACACTCCAAATATGGGATATTCATGGAGGGGAAAATCTAAGAAATATTGTCAAGTGCTACTATCGAGGTTCTAGTGGGTTTTTGATTGTTTTTGATATTACACGAAAAGAATCATTTGAAGACGTTAAATTTTGGATTAACTCAATCCAAGAAACGGACTTTCCACAGCCAGTAACAATTGCGCTTGCAGGAAACAAGAGTGATTTAAAAGAAAATCGACAAGTTACTAAAGAAGAGGCTGAATTATTTGCAGCGCAAAACGATATTCATTATTTTGAAATTTCCGCCAAAAACAACGAAGGAATCAACGACGTTTTCAATTATTTAGCTACCCAATCATTCAATAGAATTTTCTGTTCTAAAGAGGAGCCTGATATTAAAAATGAAGCAAGAGGAACATGTGTAATTTGCTAATTTTAAAAAAAAAAAAAAAAGTATTGAAACATCGATTAAATTTTGTATCAATAGCTTTTCGTTTCAATTGGTATTTGTTGATTTAAACAGACCAAAATATAGAAATCAAGTTTGCATATATGTTAATTTTAAAGAGAGATTCTAACCAAATTCTATACAAAGAATCATGTTTTAAATATGAAACAGAAGTCATTGAGATATCATTTGATCTTGCTGACTGGGCAAGTTATTATGAAAAGGATTCATGTTGGAGATTTGAATCTGGTTCTTATCTTGTTTGAGTTGGAAATTCGATGTAAAAATTTCTGCTCATTAAAAGATGATTTTGAAGAACTTGTTTCAGCATCGCAAATAGAACAAACAGGAAAAGTTGTTAAATTATCTCTTCATATTTATTATTATTAATTATAAATGATAATATTAACTACATGAAGAAATGTATATAATAATTGATTTTCAAATAAAAGAGACGGTTTTGTTATAATTTGAATAGATAATTGGTCTATATTTAATTATTTTATAAAGGTACAAAAATAAATGTATCATTTCATATATTTCGATTCATTCTTAAAATAGTTTTTTTCTTAAAATAATAACTTTTAAAAAGCATCCTATTATTTCAAAATTGTATTTTACATTCAAAGATGGATATATGAATGCTGGATTTCATATATTAATCAAATGTAATACCGAATCCTTCATAAAATAATGAATTGATGTTTTGAGCTTTGAATTCACTTTTATTTTTCTTTTTAAAATTATTTAATTCGCCTAAATAAATTGGATTAAGTTCCAAATCATACAAATAAGTGATTCGACGATTTTCTTCATAAAAAAATTCATAAAATGAAGGATTATAAAGCCTTAACATAATGTATTGTTCATATATTTCAAAACTATGAATTTTTACTTCAATTTTTTGTTTGGAATGCTTTTTAATTTCTTCCTCAATGATTTTATAAGTGATACTATTATATTTATTCTTTAATGCTATAAGAAAAAGATTAATTGAAGGTTGAAAATTTTGCATTATCGATTGAATTATCATTTCAAATAATTCATCTTCATTTATTTTGACATTTTCTTCATAAAGATAAATGTGTGCTAGATTATATTTTGCAACCATGTCATTTTTTTGCCTGATAGATTCTTTAAGTAATTCTATTGGATACCAAAGATTTTTTTTAACTCCGATTCCATATCGATAAAGAAATGAAAGATTAACTTTTGAATATGAAATATTGAAAGATGATGCCTCTTTATAATAATAAATTGCTTTTGATATGTCTTTGGATACATAATCTCCATTCATATACATAAAACCAGCATAAAATTGAGCAGTATGATTATTATTTTTTGCTGATAGATGAAAATAATAAAATGTTTTGTTCATGTCTTTTAAATCATAATAAATTGTACCCAATGCTAATTGAGCCTTTGAATAACCTTTTTGTGCTGATAATGTAAAATATTTAATTGCTTTTTCAATATTATAAGCATTATATTTCTTGTCCCAATAAATATGGCCTAAGTAATATTGTCACTTTTCATCACCAATATCTGAACCGAGTTTTAAATAATGAATTGCTTTATTTATATTTGTTTTCATATATTTTTCATTTAAATAAATTAGTCCAAGAGGAGAATATGCATATTTATGTTTGTTTTCAGCTGCCATTGTGAAATAATGAATTGCTTTATTAATATCTTCAGGTATGTATTCACCTGACATATACAGTAATCCAAGATAAAATTGAGAAAAAGCACAGTTTTTTTCTGCTGAAAGTGTCAAATAATAAAGACCCTTGTTTATATCTTGTTCTACATGATCACCTGTCAAATTAATAACGCCGTAAATAAACATTGCTGCTGGTACATTGTGTTTTAATGGTAAAGATAAATATTGAATCGCTTTATTAAAATCTTTTTGAATATCTTTACCATTATAAAAAATAATGCTAAGATATGTCAGCGCCTATAAATCGTTCTGATATCATGCTAATGTAAAATAATGAATTGCTTTATTAATATTTTTTGGACCAATAGGCCGTCGTAATACAAAAATCCAAGGCAAAATTGAGCTTTTGCGAAATTATTATTTGATGCAAGAGTAAAATAATAAATTGCTTTGTTAATATCTCTTTTAATATATTTCCCTTCACAATAAATAACTGCTAGATTATTTTGTGCCTCTGGATAATTTTGATCTGCTGAAAGTTTATAATAATAAATAGCTTTGTTAATATCAAAACAAGAATAATTGACAGTTTGATATATAACACCAAGCACATATTGTGCCACAGCATTATTTTTATTTGCAGTAAGTGAAAAATAATAAATTGCTGCTTGTATTTTCTGTTTGTATTGTATTCCTTGTAAAAATAAATAGCCAAAATACATAATCGTGCTTATTTGATCATCATTTATTTCTTTTATGTTATTTTTATTGATGTTTTGTGGTAAAAGATTATTATCTAATAATGTTGATTCAGCAAATAGTCATTCAGTTTGATGATCTACTCCAGTAAATGAAGATAAAAGACTAGTTGCCTTTTCAATATCATGTGGTGCATTTTTTCCTCCCATAAAAAATGATAAAAGAGCTTTTTGTGCACCTTCATGATTATTTTTTGCTGCTAAAGAAAAATAAAGCAGAGCTTTATTAATATTCTGACGTTGGTACTCTGGTTTGATGTAAATCATTCCAAGTTCATATTGTGCTTCTGCAAGATTTTGGTTAGCTGCAAGTGACAAAAAATAAATTCTTTTGTCAATGTCGCGTTTAACATATTTACCGAAAATATAAAAATGGCCAAGATCCATTTGTGAATTAATATTGTTTTTATTAGCTGCTTGTGTAAAATATTCAATTGCTTTGTTAATATCCTTTGAAACATGTCTCCCTTGTAAATAGATTAATCCAAGCATAATCATCGATTTTATATAATTTTGATTTGCTGATAATTTAAAATAATGTATTGCTTTTTTAATATCAAAATGCTTCAGATCATAATCTCGAAAATAAATGATGCCAAGACAATGTTGAGATATGGCATTATTTTGATTAGCTGCAAGTGTAAAATAAAAAATGGCTTTGTCGATATGTCCATTAGTTTTTATTTTAGTTAGGTAAATTAAACCTAGATAGAAATGAGCTTTCAAATAATTATCGTTTGATGCTTGTGTAAAATAATACAATGATTTATTAATATGTTCTGAATCGCATTTATTATCAAAATGATATTCACCAAGATAAAATTGTGAATCAACTTGATTTTTATCAGCTGCAAGAGTATAATAATGATGAGCGATTTTTAGGTTATTTTTAAAAATATTTCCTTTTCTATAAAAATCACCAAGTTGATATAATGAATATGGATTTTGTGATTCACAAATGAATACTAAATATTCGATGTAGATATCATTATCAATATTTTTTATATTATTGATCACATCTGTTTCAATTAATTCATTTCTAACTTTGGAAAAGAATTCAACATAAAAGTATTTCAATACTTCAATTATATTTGGACGTTCTTTTGGATTCTCTCTTGTGCACCTCTTGATTAGTTCAAGAATTGGTTGACATTTAGTTTCTTCAATTTTACTAATACTTGGTTCTTTTTCGAAAATTAGATAAAACATAAGCATGCCAAGTGAATATATATCAGTTGAATATGATATCAATTTTCCTTCTTTTAATTCAGGAGATGAATATTGGTGAATGATTATTGTTGTATTTTCTTCATTTTTATTTGCAATTTCATCTTCAGATATCATTCGATCAAGATCAATAAGAATGATTGTTTTGTTTCGATCAAGCATTACATTGTTAGGTTTTAGATCACGATAAACAAAATGATGGTGATGGAAATAGTTAATTATTGCGATGATTTCAAAGATGATTTTATATTTATCTGCTATTGTTAATCTCATCTTTTGAATGTTTTCAAGAGTTTCTCCTTCGATGTATTCAAGAATCAATGTTTCTTGGTTCTCTTCTTCAATTGCTGAATAGAACTGCTATTGAAATGGATGATGAAATTGCATATAATTATAATATTCACGTTGACTTAATTTTGCTCGTTCTATCGTTCGTTTTTTCTTCTTCTTAATATAATATTTGCGCTCTTTGAGATGATAAATCTTTTCTATTATTGATGTGGCAGTCGAATTTATTGTTTTAATGCTGATATATTCATTGTGATTCATTTCTTTTTCTTCTTTCTTTTGAATTATTTTTGTTTTGTTTTCATTACACGATCTATAAATGTGTTTTCATATGCTTCTCCAATTAAAAATCCAGATATGCTTCTCGATATCGTTTTCCAGAAGTCAATTATGTTTCTATTTGTAATTAAAAATTCTTTTTGAAATTTTAAAATTTCTTCTTTTTTAATCGAATCAAATAAGATAAAATTATACTTATTTGGATCATTTGTTCTATCTTGTTCGAATATATTTCTTGATGTTTGATCTTTAAATAGGTATATATTTGAGATTTGGATGATTTTAAAAAAATCAATATTATTTTTAATATCTTTTTCATTCATAGTAATTAATGTTTTCTTAAAACAAATGATATAGTATTTAGCATTAGAATGTTCGTATTCATCAATAATTATTAATCTTTGTTTCTTGAGATTTTCATTAATTTTATCTTCATCAATGAAAAAAAAAAGAGAAATCATAAAATATTTCATTGAAATTAGGATTTAAGGTTTGAATAAGGTGCTTTTCTTTGAGATTTTGAAATAGTTCAAATGAGTTTTTCATCGATTCATAGAACGCAAAAGAATATTTTAAAAATTTGATTTTAAACTTTTTAAAATATCAATATCTTAAAATAAAATAGGTACTTATTTTATTAAAATTGATATATAGATATATTAATGAATTATTAATAATAAAAATTAATATAAATTATTTTGCTATGATATTTATAAAGAAATGATAATTCAATTGATATATTTCCAAGAAGATTCATTTATTAAAAATAGAGAATTTATGCTCATGTCACCTTCGTTGTTGTTGGGAAAATAGTATTATTTTTTATTGCAAAAGAATGAATTGATACTTGTATTAATAACCAACATTCATAGAAAGCAAAAGATTCAATTAATGACAAAGAAAAAGGAATTTGTACATGTGTTAATGATGAACTTTCAGTGAAAGAATAATATAAAATTGGAGTTACAAAGGATTGAGTATAAGCATTTGTCTATGATGAGCATCTACTAAAAGTTTCTCTTTCGATTACAGTTATGGATGACATAATTGATATTTGTTTTAATGATGAGATTTCATCGAAAGTTCTTCTTTCAATTATATAATATTGGATTCTTTATATAATGATAAAAAGATATGGGATAGGGGTAATTATTAATTTATCAAAAAAAAAATTTAAAAAAGGCCTTCACTTTTTTATACCACTTCAAAATGATATTTTTTCATTCAAATTAAAAATGAATGAAATTGGAACAAATTTGAATTAAAATTTTGTGAGAACTCATTGAAAATTCAAATTGAAAATAATTTCATCGATTTGGAAACCAATATGGCAAAAATATATAAAAGGTACAAATGTCATAAGAATTTTATTTTCTGGATGTGGAGATAATTTTGTAATTATTAGTAATTCTTCTACTCATTTGAATCTCATTAAAAATTATTCTATTTATTATATATCAAAGAAAGACAAATGAAATATTGATCGATTATATTAGGCCTAGATAAACATATTTTTGCAGGTATTTTCCAGAAATTTATTAAGTGATCTTCCTTACCTTAAAGACACAGTCAAATTCATAGCAACGTTGTAATTAGGCACAACACTTATGAAAAACACAACAAGTGCAACATTGAATTCTATTCAATGATCACCAGGCAGCATTTACTTTAATATCTCCTTCAAAATTGACATAATCAAAACTCTCAAATTCCTTCAGAAATTTATTTTAAATAACACCTACAGTATTTGTGCTTTTCAAAAATATGAAAATAGCAATTAACATAAATTTACATGTCAGAAAAAAAATTTTTGTGTCATGAAATTAAAAATTTTTCGAATGAGTAAAAATTTTCATCTAATATTGATTTGATAAGGTTTTGTTTATTAAATGTTAAGATTATTTACTGTTATTCATGATAATATTTCTTCATTATTTTTCATTTTTTTTTTTTTTTTTTTTTGTTCAGCTTATTTCTATTTTCGTTAAATTAGAAGGCGCTTAATTCAAATTATACTGAAAGTTAAGATAAGTGGTTTTAAATAAAAAGTGCAAATTTGTCATAATTATATTTTAAATCATTGATTTTGGTCAGATAAAAAAGTTGAAACTTTCTTTCCAATTGAAATTTTTGAATGAATAAATTTTCATTTTGCTCTCAAAAAGTAGGAAAATTTTATAAAAGCTCACTTCATATTTTAAAAAGAATGAATAGCTGTTTCAACAAAAATGAAGTATTAAATGAAAAAGATGGTCGATTTGATCACAGTCAGAGTGAAAGCACAGATTCAGATGGAGAAATTCAATCTTCAAATTTGTTCAAAATTGAGAATAATACTTATGAAAATCATGAAAATCATGAAAATCATGAGAATCATAAAAGGAAAATCAATGGTTTCAGGAAATTGATTAATGTGCTCCCAACTTATGAATATGAAATTCCAAAACATAAAAGAAATCAAAAAAAATTAAGAAGTATTGGAAATATAAGAAATCAAGAAGAAAATGAAGAAATATATTCGATGAATAGGATAGAAACAGATAATAATAGATTTGTTAGTTATTATGATGCGTTTTCTTATGTTGCAAAACATTGTCAAAAATATCATTCAAAGTATACACGTGAGAATTGTCGTCAATATTTGAAAGATTGTTATATCATTGATTTTTCTCATGATGAATTTATCCCAATCATGGCACATCTTTCAAAAAGAGATTTCAACAAATATTTCTCAAAATCTCAACGTGAACTCAAATATTTATAATTTTTTATTTCTTTATTATTGTAATAAATATTATATCTTTCCTCATTCTTTTATCTTACTTTATATATATTCACATATGTACCAATAATAATATATTTTATACTTTAAATGGTTATAAATTAGAGTGGGAAAAAATAAAAAAAAAAAAAAATAATCAAATTTTTGAAAGTCTAAAAATTTTACTAATATATCACATAAACCAAAAATTATTTAAAGTAATTATTTCTTTTTTACATAACTACTAATTTAATAAATTGCATTTATATCATTTATATAAAAAAATATTTTTCTTTGATCGCGATACAATAAAATTTTGACTTTTAAAAACAGGAAAAAACTTTTCACATAACACACAAAAAAAAAAAAAAAGCATAATGCCAGAAAGAAAGAAAATATGGAAAAAAATATCTGGCTAATAAAATAATTGGTTTGATTTCTTTCAAATTTTGTTTATAAGGTCAATTCGTTTATAATTAATTTTTTCTTTTTTCAATGATCATTCAATTAACGAAACAATTGATTTCATGACGTTAAAATGATTTTCAAATTATTATTATCTTTTTCAAATAAAGAAAAATATCTATGATAGAAAAGAAATCAAAAATAATTAGTTGAAGAACTTTTTGATAAGATTATTGAAGATTTGAGAAAAAAAAAAAGAAAATTAAAATTTTATTGATTAATTGTTTATAATTGAATGAATGCTAATAAGCTGACAGTGAATGAACTCCTCGAAGATGAAGAGGAAAGACCAAAAACAAGTAATGCAGGACGAGTGCATAGTACAGATACAGAAGCAGAAGCAGAAGCAGAAGCAGAAAGTGAACAACGACAAGAAAAATTTTCAGGAAGAAGAATGAAAGAAAACAAAAACATTAACATTGAATATGAAGCAAAACAAGAAAATAAAAATGATAAGAAAAACAGGAATGGATTTGAGAGATTAATTTCACGACTTCCAAGTTACGAGTATGAAATTCCAACGAAAACTAAAAATCAACGAAATCAAAAGAACAAAATATCAGATGATAGGTATTATAATATTGATAAACTTAAAACAGACAACAATCGATTTATCAGTTATTTAGACGCGTTTTCATATATTGCAGAACATTGTCAAAAGTATCATGAGAAATACACACGAGATAAATGTCGTCAATATTTGAAAGAATGTTATATCATTGATTTTTCACATGATGAATTCATTCCAATTTTAACACATCTTTCACAAAAAGAATTCAACAAATACTTTTCGAAGACACAACGCGAACTAAAATATATGTAAACAAATATTAGCAGTTTGTTTACATAACAATCATTAAGCAACGTAATTGTTTGATTAAAAAGTAATTCACACCAAAAAAAAAAGTTAAAATTTTATGAATAAAATGGTCAAAATATAAAAATTTTTATATAAAAATCTAACAGCCCAATTTCAATCAGTTTTCTTTTTCATATCTTTTAAAATTCCAATAATCAACTTTTGTTGATTTCATTTAGATGTTAATGTGCATTAAAAGTTGTTTTTAAGCATAAAAATATTTTCATTCAAAAAGTGTAGGAGCATGGAAATAACATGACATTTAAAACAATTATTTTTTTTTTGCAATTGAATAAAATTTTAAATTATTTTATTTAAAATCTAAAGCAATCAACCTAATACTTATTAATAAACGATAGATTAATTTAAAAACTCTTTAAATAATAGGATTGTAATCAATTAAATCTATCCATAAAAATAACGAATGATTTTGCTGATATCAGAAAAACAATTTTTTATATGTTATTTAAATATTATTCGGAGATAATAAAATGATATCTGTATAGTATTACTGCATCTAAATTTAAATCATCTTATAAATATAATTGAAAACATAAGTCTTATATAATTTCATTCAATATTTGATTGCCGTTGAAAAATCATTTTTTTTTACTGATAAACAATATTTTGAAAAAAAATAAAGAAGAGAGAATATAAAATTAAATCTTTAGAGTATAATAAATTTTAAAACTTCATACAAATGTAATGAATATTTTGGAGTGCAAAATTTCTGGTATATCAAAATATTATTCATATCGTAAATGAATGAATATTTTGTAAAAATTCAAAAAAAAAGATAAATTTTTGTTTGAAAAGAAGATTAAATTTAATAAAAATATTATTAATTGTTGCTTGTTTTTTAAATAAAAGTGTTTTTATGTGTTTTTTTAAGATTGGAATTAAGAAATTATATCTTATCATATAAAATTCAAAAAACAAAAGAAGAAATTGATCGGTATCAAATCATATATTGATTTCCATTTAAGATATCATCGAATTATATTATACTAACAATTTTTCCAACATGACATATTAATAACAAATGGATCCGAAAAATAAAGAAAAATCTGTATATAATTATTATATACACGATTGATAATATAAAAATTTTTAATTATCGATAAATATTTCATATTTGATTTGAAAATGATATTTGGTATTCTTTGTTCTTAATGCCTTGTGTAATTTCACGATTTTGAGACAATATATGGTCAAAATTCACAAAAAGTAAGGAGTTCTGATTGATAGGAAAGTTTTATTTAAAATGAAAGAAAAAATACTTTTTTTGTGAAGTTTGAAATCTTCCATAAAAAAGCATCGAATATCTCAAGATTTTAGAAGCTTTTCCAATTTGAAAAATTATTTTCTTAAAGAAATCGTATGAAATGATGATTCACTTTAGTTTAATTCAGCTTGTTTTATAAGTTTTGCCAAGTTTGAAACCTTATAATTGGTATATTAACTTCAATTAAAAAGTTATTGATATGTTATACAAAAATAATCCATTTCTCAAAAAAACAATTGATGGGACTCTTCGGAAAAATTTGAAAAGAAAAAAAGAATGTGATTAGTTTTGTATGCCAAATATTACGGAGAAGATGAAATATTTGAAACACTGTCCGCTGGCTTCATGGGCTTCCAAGAAACCTTCGACTAATTTTATTAGTCATAATATCAAATAGAGTTAATATAGTAGAATTTTATGAGATGTTTTCATTATATTAGACAATTTTTTATTCAAATTTTAGTTGAATTAATATTTATTTTTGTGGTTTTCTTTCTTCTTTCAAGTTTCAACTTTCAATGAGCTACTTGATATATCTTTAATTGAGTTTATTCTTTTTCTTTCTATTGTTAATGTGCTTTTGATATCAGTACTTCTATCTTGTGGATCTTTAAAGATGCAATTTGCCAAACTCTGCAATTTTCAGTATTTTGAAATTATGAAATGTGGCCTTGTAAATTTAATTTCACAAACTTTTGCCAATTCTTTGAGTTGTGAGATAAGCTCCTTTTTGCATTTTGGTTCAAAAAATATTCATTTTCCCTTGTTTGAATATTAGAACTGTTGCTTTTGTTGATAGAAGCCCTGCTTCATTGTGATTGTAAACTTTTGAGAGTCGTATTTGCCGTTTCTAGCTGAATATTCGAAAATACCAAGATCATATCAGAAGCTGAATAAAACAAATGCAGCTGGGTTGCTATCAACAAACTTCATTTTTAAAGGTTTTTGTCAGAATTGTTTTCTTCAGCAAAACATTTTCATGTATCTTTATTATTGGATAAAATCTCTCTGGATTTTTAATATTTGACTTTAAAATAATTGAATTTTAAAAATTTTGAGAAATTCAATAGTTTACAAAAATGAGTATAAAAACGGTTTGAACAAAGGAATTCGTAGTTTTAAAATTCTGTTAATGAATTCGTTTCATTATTAATCATTATTTAAAAATATTTTCTTATGATTTAAACTATTTGGTGCACTTGAATAATCATATTTTTGTGGATTGTTTACTTTTTATTTCTCTTACTCTTTGCATGCTATTCAAAAATGAATTTTTTAAATCATATGAAGAATGGATCATTAGAATGTAATTAGAGGAATTGTGATTTGAATGAACGAATCCATTTTTGCTTTGAATTTATGTTTTTTTCCAATATTATCTTCATGAAGTTAAATTTTAAGCTTAATAGTATAAAATAAAGTGTTTATAAACAATTACTAACTTTATTTTTCCAATATGCAAAAGTTAGTAAGTGTTTATAAACAAGTAGAAAAACTTAAAATTATCAAAAGATTCTTTTATTAATCCAAATAATATCATTAGATTGATAAAAGTCAGGAGTTTAAAGATAAATTTGCTTCTCATATTCAAGATTGATGGCATTGTGTTAATTGCAACTAATGAAGATGAATTCAAAGCAAAGAATAATAAATTTTGCCAAAAAAAATTGAGAGTTGTGAGAATCTTTGAAAATTTTTGGTGATGTGAAATGAAAAATTTTTTCGAAGGTGTAAAAATTTTCATTCTAATATTGATTTGGTATGATTCTGCTTATAAATTCATGATAATATTTCTTGATCTTTAATATAAATTCATGATAATATTTCTTCATAATTTGGATATTATTTTTGATTCAATAGAATTTCGGTCAGCAGCAGTACGCTTGACTCAATTGCACTTTTAAAAAATGCATATGAAAGTATGTGATACGAAGTATGATATAATTAATGATTGGTAGCTTTAAATAAAAAGTATAGATTTGTCATAATATTGTTTTAATTCATGCGATTAATTAAAGTTTTTTTTTCCAATTGAAATTTTTGAATGAATAAATTTTCATTTTGCTCTCAAAAAGTAGGAAAATTTTATAAAAGCTCACTTCATATTTTAAAAAGAATGAATAGCTGTTTCAACACAAATGAAGTATTAAATGAAAAAGATGGTCGATTTGATCACAGTCAGAGTGAAAGCACAGATTCAGATGGAGAAATTCAATCTTCAAATTTGTTCTAAATTGAGAATAATACTTATGAAAATCATGAAAATCATGAAAATCATGAGAATCATAAAAGGAAAATCAATGGTTTCAGGAAATTGATTAATGTGCTCCCAACTTATGAATATGAAATTCCAAAACCTAAAAGAAATCAAAAAAAATTAAGAAGTATTGGAAATATAAGAAGTCAAGAAGAAAATGAAGAAATATATTCGATGAATAGGATAGAAACAGATAATAATAGATTTGTTAGTTATTATGATGCGTTTTCTTATGTTGCAAAACATTGTCAAAAATATCATTCAAAGTATACACGTGAGAATTGTCGTCAATATTTGAAAGATTGTTATATCATTGATTTTTCTCATGATGAATTTATCCCAATCATGGCACATCTTTCAAAAAGAGATTTCAACAAATATTTCTCAAAATCTCAACGTGAACTCAAATATTTATAATTTTTTATTTCTTTATTATTGTAATAAATATTATATCTTTCCTCATTCTTTTATCTTACTTTATATATATTCATATATGTTCCAATAATAATATATTTTATACTTTAAATGGTTATAAATTAGAGTGGGAAAAAATAAAAAAATATAATAAAAATTTTGAAAGTAAAAATATTTTATTAATATATCGTATAAACCAAAAACTATTTCAAGTAACAATTTCTTCATAATATAATAACCATCTATAAAATTATAATTATATCATTTATAAATATAAATATATTTCTTTAAACGAGATAAAATGCATTTATTATTTGAAATTTTGAGAGAAATTATTTAATAAAATAAATCCTTTCTAAAAAATGAATAATAATTAAGTAATTAAGTTTAAAGGAAATAATAAAACTAAAAAATGTTATGTTCATTCATATTTTTGGTTCAAAAGTATACAAAACTTTTCCTTTGGTCAAACCGTTTAATTTTTTTTCAATGATTTATTCAAATAATGAAAACGGTTGATTTAATTACGTTAAGATATTTATGTTCATATGATTAAAAGTAAAATATATATGAAAGAAGAGAAATTAAAATAATTAGTTGAAGAACTTTTTGATATGATTATTGAAAAATTGATAAAATAATATTAACTCAATTTTGTGTTGATTGAAAAATTGAGAAAAGAAAGTTAATTCAAAATTAATTTTATCATTAAAAAAATTAAATGAACACTTATAGGCCCACAGTGAATGAACTCCTCGAAGATGAAGAGGAAAGACCAAAAACAAGTAATGTAGGGCGAGTGCATAGTACAGATACAGAAGCAGAAGCAGAAGCAGAAAGTGAACAACGACAAGAAAAATTTTCAGGAAGAAGAATGAAAGAAAACAAAAACATTAACATTGAATATGAAGCAAAACAAGAAAATAAAAATGATAAGAAAAACAGGAATGGATTTGAGAGATTAATTTCACGACTTCCAAGTTACGAGTATGAAATTCCTCCGAAAACTAAAAATCAACGAAATCAAAAGAACAAAATCTCAGATGATAGGTATTATAATATTGATAAACTTAAAACAGACAACAATCGATTTATCAGTTATTTAGACGCGTTTTCATATATTGCAGAACATTGTCAAAAGTATCATGAGAAATACACACGAGATAAATGTCGTCAATATTTGAAAGAATGTTATATCATTGATTTTTCACATGATGAATTCATTCCAATTTTAACACATCTTTCACAAAAAGAATTCAACAAATACTTTTCGAAGACACAACGCGAACTAAAATATATGTAAACAAATATTAGCAGTTTTTTATATTAATGACGACCTAAAGACTCAATGTTAAATAAATCTACAACAAAAATGTTTTAAAAACACTAATAAAACGGAGCCATTTTTAATATTTTTATTATATAAAAATCTAACCGTTAAATTCAATTCAATTTTCTTTTTTACCTTTTACATTACATTAATTAATCTTCTATATATTTGCTATAATGATCTTATTATACTTTTAAGATTGTTTAACTATTTGGCAAGAAACTTTTATTTCAAAATAATTAGTCATCTAATTCAATGGAATTGAGGCATTTGAGAAAGACGACTTTTTTCATCATCAAACAATTTTAAGCAAATTTTTTTTTATAGTTAATCAACCAACAATTTTGAACTTGATGTATTATCGTTTTTTTGTCACTTAAATGTCTATTTTCATCGGTTTATACATGAAAATGTCGATTTGCATTTGACCAAAAATTTTCAATTTTTCGTTCAACATTGCTTCTTGATTAATTATCGTAATTGTCAAATCAATATCGTTTATTTTTTATTTTTCATTCGTATATGAATGAATGCTAATAAACTTAACTTTTTAAAAAACAGTGAGAATAAAGGGCAGCCAAAGAAGAACAAAAAATTTCATTCATGCATTTCAGTTATTTACAAAGAAATCGGCGTAAAATACAATTTATCATAAATTTAAAAGCAAACTACAGCTATTTTATACATAGGTACCTTTTAGTTTTTCTGATTTTCTATTTTAAACAGAATTTTAAATACAGGGCGAAATAAATATTATTATGTTATCAAAAAAAAAAAAAAAGAAAAGTCAAGTGCATCGAACCAAACTTTAGAATTTAGAGCTATATCTAGAGTCCAAATCAAAATAATACAAACGCAACGTGCAATCAAAGAATTAGAACGATAATATTTTAAAAACTTGAATCTCCAAAAATTTGTTTTTTGATATTTTATAGAATTAAATTGAGTTCATTAAAGCATCGTTTAATGCGCTTTTTATTAAAAATAATTATTTGATAAATAATACGAAAAAATTTAAAAAACAATTTTTGGAAATAAATCATATTCATTTATTTATCAAATTTTTGAAAAATGGAGAAAAAAAGTATTTTTAAAAAATTTTATTTTGAAAATTTTTTCAATATGGAAAAAATTTCAATTTATCACATCATTTTATTTGTATATAGATATACCATGAAATAATAAAAACTAATATTTTTATATGCTTAAATAAAAATAAATATATTTATAAAATTATTAAAATATAATAAAAACACAGAAATAAAATATATTATCCTAATATTCATATTTTATTTATACAATCTTACTTTATTGAAAATTTCTAAGATTGATTTGAGAATTCTTCATTATTTGTTGAGAGGGATTTAAATTTTCAGAAAAATAAAAAAATTAAATTTTCTGAATACAAAAGTTCATAACAAAAATTTTTAAACTATTCTTATTACCAGATTCATCAATTTATTGTCAATAATATTTCAATTTTTAATTTAAATATGAACAAATAAACATGTGAAATTGATCTAGGCTCTAAATTTTCTTTTTAAAAATCAATTAATGAAATTCCAAATGAAAACAAAATTCTATCGAATTATCCATCGTACTCATTATTAATACTACAAATATGCATATATTGGTATTCTCTTTAAATGGTTTGCTTGGAATTATTTGTTATCAAAAAAAAAAAAGCTTGAAACCAAGAATATCCTTTTACATTTTATAAAAATATTGCTTTATAATTTAATCCCATTAATTTCTGTTCAATTTTTTTATATTCTAAAGTTAAATATAAAAATAATATTTTCTTGAGCAAGTTCATTCAGAAATTCTCTTATTTTTGATTTAATTGAGCCTTAATAAAATACCAGTGAATTATAACCTGTTTCTCGAGATAAAAACTTTTTTATTTATTTTTGCTGGTCATTGACTCTCAGTACATATGTGAATATCATGCTATGCTTTAATGATAAAAACATAAAACATATAATTACGTTTTGTTAAACCTATTTAACTTGAATCATTTAAGAGAATTAATCAATTTCTTTTCTTTCTCTCTCCATTTTGAAAATTACTTGCCCGATAAAGAATTTTTATTTGAAATTCACATTGGCGAGTCAATATTGAATGAAACTATCATATAAAGATGACTTCCATCTTATCTTTTTGAAGATGCGAATTAACATGCAAGAACTCTATATTATATATTTTTATTGTATTGAAATAATGTTTATTTGGTAGATATATAATCGCTTTTTTGTTCTCAATAAAAAAAAATGTATGAAAACATTGATTGAAACAATGACTTCCATTCTAATTACACTTAAAGTATTTACAGGCTTTTTAATATTATATTAATGTACAGTTGTACAATCATTAATATGGCTCAAAATTTATTAATAAATATTTTTTTGAATGAGAAAAAATTGAACTTTTATTTGACAGATTTTTTACCTCTTACACTTTTTGAATAAAAAACACAAATAGCTTTTTCAGTTCGCAATCCAAAGTTCAGTGATTCAATTCACATTTCATTGGAATTTAAAAATTAATAAGAATTGATGATTATGAAGATAAAAAGAAAATTGAATGGAATTTAACGGTTAGATTTTTATATAATAAAAATATTAAAAATGGTTGCGTTTTATTAGTGTTTTTAAAACATTTTTGTTGTAGATTTATTTAACATTGAGTCCTTAGGTCGTCATTAATATAAAAAACTGCTAATATTTGTTTACATATATTTTAGTTCGCGTTGTGTCTTCGAAAAGTATTTGTTGAATTCTTTTTGTGAAAGATGTGTTAAAATTGGAATGAATTCATCATGTGAAAAATCAATGATATAGCATTCTTTCAAATATTGACGACATTTATCTCGTGTGTATTTCTCATGATACTTTTGACAATGTTCTGCAATATATGAAAACGCGTCTAAATAACTGATAAATCGATTGTTGTCTGTTTTAAGTTTATCAATATTATAATACCTATCATCTGATATTTTGTTCTTTTGATTTCGTTGATTTTTAGTTTTTGTCGGAATTTCATACTCGTAACTTGGAAGTCGTGAAATTAATCTCTCAAATCCATTCCTGTTTTTCTTATCATTTTTATTTTCTTGTTTTGCTTCATATTCAATGTTAATGTTTTTGTTTTCTTTCATTCTTCTTCCTGAAAATTTTTCTTGTTGTCGTTCACTTTCTGCTTCTGCTTCTGCTTCTGCTTCTGTATCTGTACTATGCACTCGTCCTGCATTACTTGTTTTTGGTCTTTCCTCTTCATCTTCGAGGAGTTCATTCACTGTCAGCTTATTAGCATTCATTCAATTTTTAAACTATGATCGAACAAATTTTGAATCTAATAATTTTCTATTTTATTTCAATTTTTCATTGATTTTTATTTTTTTCGTTTTTGAATTTTTCTAATCACAAGATTTATTTTTTATCAAAAAGTTGTATACTCCATACTATATTTGTTAAATTATGGAGATCAAAAAGGACGTTTTTAAATGTTTATCAAACAAAATTTTTAATGTTATTATAATGCTCTAGTTTTTGATAATTATTTTATCATTAATTTCTTTTTTTCAAGAATATTTTATCTTGAAATATCTGTTATCAGAGAAAAAATACGAACCTTATCAAAAAATAATTTATAATGATAATGAATAAGTAATAAAAAGAAATTTATTTCTTAATAGAGAATTGATATAACGAGATATTTTTAATTTAATGATATAAAACTTTTTCTATTTTATATTTGAATAAGAAATTATTTTGATTTATTTTTATATGTATAATAATTTTTTAGACAAAGGATCATATATTTTTTCACTATCTTACTAAATATATTTTTATCAATTTTGAATATATTTTGAAATTTTTTCTATTAAAAATATCAGTTAATACCATACTAAGCTTTCAAATAATTATTACAATTAAAATTTTATCCATGTTTTTCAATATCACCTATTACTGTTTATTCTTTCATTTTATTTGACCTTTCACAAAATTTCCATCTAAAATAAGCAAATGCATCAGATCTTTGTTCACTTTAATACAATGTAATATTGATATTTGTAAATTTTGACTTGTTTTGATTTAAATGAAGCTCGTCTTGATTTTATATTATAACTCTTGGATGATTTATTATATCAATGAAAATTTGAAATATTACCAGTAATTATCAAAAGATATTTATCTAAAAATATATTTTTGCAAATAACATCTGGGTTTTCAATCAATTAATAGTGCTTTGATGAATTTTAAAAAAGTGTCTTCTTTTTTGAAGATCCTTTTCCAATTTGGCCAATTAAATAAAGAATAAAAAAAAAAATGATTCAAATTTTTTTTAAAAATTTTTAGGATTTCAAAAGAGACAAATATGATTATCATTATGTAATATCTCTGCATATTTATGTTTTAGAAAAGTATGTAATGTGTATTATCTGATTTCAAAAAAAAAAAAAAAAAAACAAGCAATGACTAATGCAAAGTCGGATTAATTGGAAATGCGATCCAGGATGAAAATGTTGATGTGAATTGCAAAAAATTTTTTGTATACTTAAAATAGCTTTGAAAAGAAGCCAAGGTGAAATTATTTTCACTTACTAATAGATAAATTCATAATCAATGCATTGAAATGAAATTAGGAATTGGATAAAAGAAATCATTGAACTTTTTTCATCAATCATTCAAATCGAAGATTGAAAAAATTCATTATTTGATTGATTTTGGCTGACTATGTGATGATGGACTGTGATTATGTTTATCCAATATAAAACAAGCTATTTTAAATCATTTGTCATGTTATATGATTTTCAAACCATCAACTTTTTAAATTGTTTTGGTGGTTATTTTCTCAATATTGAAATTTACATTCAAATATTCAAAAATTTATAAAATTTTTATTCTTATATGGAATATATACTATAAATCGTACAAATAGTTTATTGTGGGCCAACTGGATTCAAAAAAGTTGACTTTTCTGAATTCTATGAGATTGGGAAATATTTTATATTTTTATAAAAATCATAAATCGATCAATGGAATTGAGTTTAATTCATCTAGGATTTGTGGAAAACGTTGATTTCGTATATATTTTTGTTTTTGATTTCTTTTTAAATAAATATTTAAATATCAAAGTAATACTTACGATTTTTGAGCGATTCTATTGATAAAATGCCAATTATATTATCTTTTTATGTAATTTTATTAAAAATGTAACTTGGAATCAATGGATTCATGTTACAAGCCCTCAAATACAACTTTTTGTATATATATTTGTCCAAATAAATAAATTTATATCAAATCAGCCTTGATTTTATAAGATTTACAATTTTTTTGCAATCAATTTTCCGATTTGTATTACTTGATCAAATTATCAAATGGCAACATAATCGAATAGAGTTAAAAGCACGCATCAAACATTGCAAATATAGTTTTCACAGATTTTCATTCAATGATTTAAATTTCAATCTGCAGCTTTTATTAATAGGAATAGTAAAATTAATAAAAGTAGTTAGCATCCAATTATAACATACAAAAGTAAAAAGCTTTCAAAGTCAATGAAATCATTTATTTCAAATGATATGAAAATGAGAACTTTCTTTATCGCCAAAAAAGTTTTCATAAAGATTTTTTTCATAATCCTACTTTTTGAAAATAGATGAAAAAGCCGAAGATGCATCAAATGAAAAATGAATTCAATGCTTGATCAATCCTTTGAATATTTTATGTGATGGAATAACATTTCAATTATATTAAAAAGAAAAAAAAAAACACTGAAATATTAATTTGAAATAAAGGCATTCGCAAATGGCAACTAACAATAGAATGGAAAAATATGATCATTTGACTTTATTGTCCCAAAATTTGAAAAATGAAAAAAAGATATTATAAATCACACAAGGTCAATTTTCAATGTTTTCACCTTGTTATGATCGTAAAAAAATAAAATTGAATTGATATTGAAAAAAAAATTGAATGAATTTTCAAAAAATAATTAAACATGATTTTTTCTCGATAATTTTATTGACTATGAAGAAAACAGGAAAATTGGAGAAAACTCATCCAAAATATGTCAGTTAATTAGAAATGATGAGATCGTTGAATTTATTACATATATGAATAAAAATAGCATATCAATTTCATCAATTATACCATCATCCATTTTTGAAACAAATTCTTTTTTATTGGAAAATAAAGACACAGCGATAATCAAATAATGATCATTACAAATATTTCAATAATTAAGAATAAACAATGCAAAAATGACACCATTTATATGGCTTTACACGATTCATGGACGAAATGCTAATATAATTCACCTTCTTGAAGAAAATCATATTAACCCAAGACATATGTTTGATAATAAAAAAAATTGTAAAAGTTATCATCATTCATATCAACCATGCCTTGAAGAATCAATTAAATGCCATCATAATGAAATTGCTGAATATGTTTTAAATAATAAAATAACCGAAATGAATATTATTAAAAATATTAATGATGATTATTATCGAAACAATATAACATTTTGCTTCCAATATCGTAATTTTTCTGATTTATTTGATAATATTGATGATAATGAATTCATTTTTTATTGCGCATGTCAATTTAATTATATAAAAATCGTTAAACTCTTTATTTATTATGCAAAGTTAGAATATGTTAATAAAAAAAAAGAGTTTATCAGCATTTTGTTTATCATTAGACAATAATAATAAAGTAATTTTTCATTTATTAATGTCAAAAACGAATGAAATAATTCCTTTTTCATTTCACAAAAATGAAACAATTCGAAAGATTACCTCATATGATCATTTTTCTCAACAAATATCTATTCCACCATCAACAGAATCATTTGGAAATAATGCATTCGAAGGATATAATTCCATCTTCAGTAAAAAGAATTGAAAGTTATTGTTTTTCTTCTTGTACATCTCTAATATCAATTATAATCCCATCATCAGTTATATATTTAGGAAAAGGAGTTTTTCAAAGTTGTTCAAAATTAGAACATATAGAAATTCAATATTTAATAACCGAAATACCAGATAAAACATTTCATAATTGTGTCAAATTAAAAAACGTATCAATACCTTTATCTGTAAAAACTATTGGAATATGTGCATTTAACTCATGCATTAATTTGCAAAATATTGAAATACCATCTGTTGAAATCATAAGAGAAGCAGCTTTTATGAGTTGCCGCTTATTGGGAAATATGTATTTCCCAAATGTTAAAATAATAGAATCTCTTGCATTTTATAATTGCTTTAATCTTGAAACAATAAAAGTTCCTCATTTCGTTGATATAGAAAATATTAAATCAGATTTATATATTGGACATTTTGAATATATTGAATACAATTCTACATTTGAAAACAATTATTTATTTGTTTTCTTCTAGTGGTATTTTTTATATTAGAGAACCCCGGAAAAGCATTTCACTTATAGATAAAACTAATATATGTAAATAAATAATTATTTATTTAATATATTTTTCAGACTTATTATGTAAAGATAAATATTGTTATTATAATGAATATGCATTATTTTTTTAGTTTTGACTATAATTATAATTATAATTGAATAAAAAATATTACCTAAAATGAACAGTACTGTTCATATTAGGTAAAATGTTCATTTTAAATGAAAATCTGACAAAAAGACGTTAAGGAAAAAAAACTATTTTATTTGCTTTTTTTCCAGCAATAAATGAATAATTTGATTTTTTAAGTAATAGCAAATTATCAACAAACTAACATGAATTAAAATAACCGATGAAATGAACGTTTATAAATTCATACAAAAAGATATCAGATTTGACGATCAAAAATAAAAGTCAATTAAAACAATTATTTTTATGATTTGCGTGTTTAAAACAGATTAATTTAACAATATTCGGTATTTTTAGCCTATCCTAAATCGCTGGCGATGAGATAATTTGAATAAATAGTTTTTTTTTATACATTAGTGTTTCATAATTCAAAAACGTTGCGAAAATAAAAAATTGACTTTTTAAAAATAGCAATCCAAATAACAATTCAAAAATAAAATAAAATTTCTATTCAAGCATTCAAAAAGTTATCGGGTTATTCAATAAAGGTTTGAAAATAAAAAATCTACTTTTTGAAATAAAACTTCTCAAAATTATTTTTTTTTTCGATTTTTTTTGAAAAAGTTTATATATTTTCAGAAAGATTAAATTCAAAAAGTGGGTTTTTTTAGTTAAAAAACATTTTTCAATTTTGAAACACCACTGTAGTCATTTTTATTTTGATAATATTTACTTAAATATTAATTGTTTCTTTATCCAATTAACTAAAATTTAATCATATAGTAATTATATATTTAAACATACCACCACTTTCCAATTGACAATATTTTGCTTCCAGAAAACTTAAATTTGGAAATTGTGAATTTTGTAAACTATTCAAATTTTCATTCAAAAATAGTTGCGCTAACGTACAATATTTTTCGATATAACGTATTTTTGGTAAAAATGACAACGAAATTTGACCTTTTTATTGACCTATTTTTATTATTAAAATTTTATTTAAAATTTTTATGATGTTAAAGAGAGCATAGTTAGGTATGAAAAATGCAGGATGACTTGAAATATTATTATATAATATAAAATATAAGGAAATAAATATATTCCCTAAATATATAGATTAAATTGACGTTCAATATAAAAAAAAATATAGATTAATTTTTTGAAAAAGAAAAAAAAAATTGATAAGTTTATTTCAAATAAAATTATCAATCCATGATATAAAATTGAATTAATATTCTTTGAAAAAAATTGAAGTCTAAGAAAATTGATAATGATTTTCTGAGTTGTTTGATATTTTTAATTGAAAAAAATTGTGAGAAAAAAAGAGATTTCTGAGGAGTATAAAAAATAAAGTACTCAAAAAATGAAATTAGCAATAAAAAGAAATGCAACGTCACGATTCCAGATTTTTTTATTTATTTCATAATAAGATTTCAAAATAAAACTAGTTGATCAGCCTTTTTTTCCAACTTGTGCCTATTGATCTAATGAATATTCCTTATCATATCTTCATTCATGGAAATATTTAAGAGCAAGCAAACACGAAATATTATAACTTATTGTTTTTTATCAACATTGCTCCAATCAAGATTTTTTTTAATCATGATATTAGTTATAAAACGCTCATTCTTTCATTCACTTTTTGAAAGATTTTAAATTGAATACTTTACCTTATTATGCTCTTGTTAAAGTGAGAGAAATAAAGGGGGTCGATTCAAAAAATAATTAATTTCAAGGGAAAACGATAATAAAAATTTATTTTGAGAAAAAAAATAAACTAAGTTTTTTAATTATTACCTTATTCACAAAAAAATTGAGAGTTTTTAATTCAAATTTTCTATGAGTATTCAGAAAGTAGGACGATAAGTAGGGACAAATTATTTTTTTTAAAATACCATATCTTTCAATTTTGAGAAGATGAAAATAAAAAAAAAAGAATATAAAAAAGATTTTTATTCAGGAAAAATACCTTTTAAATAGCTTTGGGAGCTTTTGAGGGCTAAGCCCAATTGGTTAAGGTAATAGCGGGAGCCTCGACCTGAAATGAATGAAGGTATTCATGCCTTAATAACTTAAAAAAAAATATTTAGCTTTATTCAAATTTGAGAGGACGATAAGAAGGGACAAATTAAAAAACTTAGTTTATTTGAAAAAAAAAATTTTTCTTAAAATTATATTTTCTGAAAAAATATTCAATTTTTTCTTAACTTGATCGTCGATCCCAATTTTATGGAATGAGACCCCTATTATTTGGGGGCACTTTAGGTTTAAAATAAGATTTTTTATCTTAAATTCTGTTTTTGATCTTAATTTTTTCCCTTGATTTTATATAATCCGCAAATTTGCGCCTTTTTCTTGCGAATTTACATGCCTATTATAGTAAATGTTAATTTTTGATAATTAATTTATGAAACTATTTTTTTATTGAAAGAATAAAAAATTAAATCATCGTAATGAATTTAAAAACAAGGTTAAATTCGAATTTTATGAGTTTACCAATGGATTGTTCATATTATAAAACGTTTAACCATTTTGTAAGATTTGGAATATTTGATTTTTTTTTCATTAAGAATAGTATTATCTTCTGAAAATATTTTAAAAGCAAAGATTAAAAGGTGATCAAGCATTTTTTTCTTTATAAATGCTTAAAAAACAATTTTAATTGCTGATGATATAAATAAGCTGACGAATAATTTGAAATAATTGATCTCGCGCTATGTATTTCTGTTTTAAAACAATGAGAGACTTCTATTTGTTCTTTGCAAAAAAGTTCCAATGTTACAAATGAGCTAAAGTTAAAAAAAATACTACTTATCAAATTCTTTCAAATTTGAACTGTAGGAGCCGTTTGACGATCTAACAATTCAGTTAATTTCAGTTGTTATTTATATTGAAAATTTAAATATAAAATTAACTTTACAGAAAACTTTAGAAAAAGTTGAAATTCAAATTATTTTTCTTATATGGTCAAAAAGTTACTTTTTTGATCGAATAATAAATGTCTGGAAACTATAAGTTCATCGTCATAGGTTCAAGTGGCGTTGGAAAGACAGCTATCCTTAAACGTTTAGTTGATGATGTGTTCACTGGAGAATCGCAGTCAACAATCGGTGTTGAATTTCTTGCAACTTCAATCGATGTCGATGGAAACAATGTCAAGCTTCAAATATGGGATACAGCTGGTCAGGAACGTTTTAGATCTATTGCTAAAGCTTATTTTCGCTCTGCAATTGGTGTTATTCTCGTTTTTGATCTTACCGATAGGAAATCTTTCGAAGATTTAGGCCAATGGTTATCTGATGTTCACGCTTTATGCGATCCTAACGCTGTCGTTACATTAATAGGAAATAAAAGCGACTTAGTTGATCAAAGAAACGTATCAAACGTCGAAGCAGAATCTTTTGCGCAACTCCATCAACTTACTTACCTCGAGACATCTGCTTTAGGGGGAGAAAATATTCAAGAAGCTTTCCAGAGAACAGCTGCAGCTGTTTATAGGAGAGCGCTCGCAAGCGGTGAAGCAGGAAATAACGCAAATAATAACAAGCAAATAGATATGTCAAAAACATCAAACAAAGGCTGTGCATGTTAAACATTCTCTTTATTTTCCGAATTTTTTTAGATTTGGAATTTATAATTTTTAATTTACAATTATACTCTTTTATATTATTTTAATATTTTTTATATTTTTTTTTAATTTTACCTTCATAAGTAACTCTAATGATGTCCAAAAAAAAGAAAGTAAATGGATCTTGTTTTTACAATTATTTTAAGGGACCACTATCATATTATTTTGTAAACATTTCAATATTGAAAAAACTCATAGAAAATAAAATTCAATGGTTATTATTTCAGAAAAAGTTTAAAACTTTATAATTTCACCATTCCGATCATTTTTTTAAAACTTTTACATCCTCTCAACTTTTTATTTTTATTGAAAAAAGGGAATAGAATTAAAATAAGAATAGAAATAAATGATATATAATTTATATGATTTATATATACCAAAACATAGCAAAAATACTCAAGAAATAAATTTTTTTAAGACAATTCATTTTGTGATAACTCATAGAATTTTTTAAATACAATTTGATAATTATCCCTTAAATTTTGATGGCGTTGGTTATCAATTCAAATTTATTTGCTGTTAATTTAATTCAATATATGGTTTATCATATAAAGGCTCATCTTTGATTATAAAAAAATATTATTTATTATAAAATGAGGTATCCATTTTCAAAATAAAAATGATCATAGAAAAATTTGTATAAGTTATCACAAATATAAATCTTGATTATGTAAACTATTGATAAATTGATAAAAGAGCATTTTCCCCTACATTTTACGATATTCAAATTTAGGTGAACTTATAGAATTTTTTCTAAGAATAATTCAAATTTGAATGTTGTAAAAGGTAGAGAAAAGTGTCTTTTTTTATGTCTACCAAACTATTTTTTGATTGAATACTTGATGTTGATTTATACATAAATTCATATGAATAACTCTAATTTATACATCGATTTTTAAATGAAAATTCTAAAATAGTTATATGGTATTGAGCTCTATAAGAATGATGAGGAAATGCAAATCTTTTTAAAACTAAAAAACCTCAAATATTTTATTGTAGAGATCTCATTATTAATTTTAAATGAAATCTAATCTTACACATTGTATGAGTAATATGTTTGGTTCAATCAAGCAAAACCCAATTCTCTTGATGAATTATTTCATCGATATTTATGATACATCAAACATGAGGGGAAAAGTAGCAGTAAAAATATCTAAAAAGTCAACTCTTTCATCAATGATTAATTTTTTTGAAGAGATTGCCTTAATCATTAATGTAAATGGAAGAAATTAGGCTTATCCGTTATTCATTTCTGAATATTGTAAATTGTAAAAACATTTATATCAAATAGTCGTAATGGGAGGAAAACATGCTTTTTTGTGTGATTTTTGAATTAATGAATACAAGAAATAGATGAGAAATTTGATATTTCTTGTATCTTTTCTGTATCAATAACTGTGTCACAATTATGCAATAAAACTATGTTATGTAATAAAAGCTTATAACGTCCTCTTTTCAGGACATGATGAAGATCATTTAAATACAATGGTTGATAAACATCCAAAATTTGCTTTGAATCTTCGTTCCATTTATTAATATTCTTTTGAGCTGAAATATTTTAAGTAGTATTTCCATCCCCTAAAGCATCTTTAATCCAAAATGCATGTGGAAGACCAACGATAGTCAGCAAAGAAGATGAAATTTCTCTTCTAAAACATATTGAAGAATATCAATAAGTTCGTAGATGCATACTTATCTTCAAAAAATGTAGCTCTTATTTCATGAACCCATTCAAATATAGATAAACTCACTTTTCCTCATTTTTACTAAAATTATACCTTATTTTTTTTAGAAGGGTGAAAAGAGCCAAATTAAACCTATGCTTAGTTCTGCACAAATTTTCAATAGGTTTGATTTCTCATTCAATCTTTTGAATAATTTTTCTTATAATTTAGAAGAAATTATTAAAAAAATTATTTTTACAGATGAATGCCGAATATGTGGTGGTCCATATTGCTCCAAAAGGTGGTTTCGAATTGATGATTATTCAGATATTACAACGATAGGTACTGAAAAATTTTCAATAAGTGTCATGATGCAGAAATTGGATATGATTACAAATCAGATATATATTTTATTGATGGATGCTTAAATTCAGATAAATATACCAATTTATTAATTCAATCAGGCCTATTCAAAAAGTTGGATTAAAAAATTTGGGAGATATAATTATTTGTATGAACAGGATGGTGTACCTTGTCACACGACTCAAAGATCAATAAATTATATAGAACAAAATGCGAGATTACTGTATGGATGGCCCCCTAATAGTCCCGATTTGTCACCAATCGAAATGCTGTGGTCAATTGTCAAACATAAACTTCAGAAATTAGATCTTATGCCAACAAATAAACAACAATTAAAAGATGCTATCATAGAAATATGGAAAACAATTGAAATAAAAACCGTTAATTCTTTAATTGAGAGTTGCTGGCAAAAGCATATCACACTACCTTTCAAGCAATAAACTCTCTATACCTGAAGAAGATAAGCGCACATACATATTTTTGGATAATAGTCGACAACATCGAAACAGGATTCTCCAGTATTGGATTCGCATACGAAACTCGTTAAAAGTGGTTAAAGATGGTATTGGATAATGTTTTCGTAAATGGATTCGTTAATATTAAGATCGTTAATGGTATTGGATAATGTTTTCGTAAATGGATTCGTTAATATTAAGATCGTTAATGATATTTACTAGTTTCGATGTTGTCGACTATTATCCAAAAATATGTATGTGCGCGATCTGTGTTCTGTGTCGATTTAGTACCTAGCACGAATTCGCGAAGCACTAGCATATGGTTCGATAGGTTTATCTATATACTTAAACGATTTGGTATGTGGATCATAGTATCTGGACTTGTATGTGTATGAGTCACTCTCTTCTGGTTTGGTGGTACTCTGTCGTGGAACTGTTCGTGATACATTGCAGAGCTTACCATTACGTTTGGTGAATCGTTTTGTCGATTGAGGTATATCTTCATTAAGTGTTCTACTGTCGAACTTACTAGCATTTGGATTACGACGAAACAGGGTGTTGAAGGTCTTATAATCTTGTTTGGTTGTTAACTCGGTGATAGCTCGATTAAGTACTGTTAAGTCGTTTGTAGTGTATAACTCTTCGAGAGTTGGTTGTCCATTGTATGGAGTTTGCTTTGCAAATGATGGATTCTTGTTCTTACTCATTTCTATGTAATTAAACTTGCACAGATAACGCATAAATGTTAATTTCGATACTATAATTAGCTAGCTGTGTTGGTATAGTTGTTGGATCATGAAGTGCATCTCCGGACTTCGGTTGCAGGTGCAAGTTCGATTCGCTGCTATACCGATTTTCTGTGTAAATTTGTATCATATTTGTGATAGAACCCTAGCGAACTAAACACCTTGTGGTAAACTATTGCTTGTGGTATAGATAACACAGATGCATTTGTCGACAAATGTAATCCTCGTAATGAACGTGTTAAATCACGTTCCCCAACTATAGTAGATGCATATTGTTTCTCTTTATAAGGGATTGGATGTACGATCCCGGGTTAGTATGTTCATCTCTTATATCGAATGCATGACGCATCTACTGTCGTTGGTTTTTGCCAAAAAAATCATCTTTTTTGGTCTCATCATGTCTTAGTCTTTACGTCGAGGTCTGGTCTCGAACTTCATTACACCTTTTCGTTTAGTGGAGTGTTTATCATCACATGGTATCTCTTCATTAAGTTCACGAGTATTAAATTTCCATGTATTTGGATTACGATGTAACAATGTATTAACTGTCTTATTGTATTTGGATTCGATAAGTCTAGCGAGTTCATGCTTCAACTTGTTCATATCATCACATGCGAATAGTTCTGTTAATGCGGTCATTTAAGTTCGAGAAAAATACAAAGTAATCACATTGTCGATTCACTTCTTCATCAATTTATATACTCGACCTCGTTTACCATTAACTCTGTTATATCTCATATTAACTTCATGCCAATCTGGTATTGTCTTAATATCGATTCCATAATAGTTGTATAGATCTCTTTTGGTAGTAAATTCTATATCAATGTTAGGTTCATTAACGACATGTTCATCAACGATAGGTTCATTAACGACAGTATCATCAACGATGGGTTCATCAACGATAGTTTCATTAACGACATGTTCATCAACGATAGGTTCATTAACAACATGCTCATCAACGATAGGTTCATTAACTGGTTCATCAACGATAGGTTCATCAACAGATTCATCATCATCAACTGGTTCATCCGCGGTAGCGGAGTACGAAGTATCATTCTCTTCGAGAACTTCACTTTGTGAATCGTCATCATCAGTAGATTTACCGAATCGTACACGACCAAACTCATATAATGCGACATTCCAACCTGTTTTACTCATACAATTCCATGCTCTATCACGCAGTTCGTTTAAGTATCTCTCATATCTGTTGTTCGGTATCGAGTACTTTCTCTTGTTCATGTGTTTACCATATCGAACATATACATATACATCCGAATTTCGATTTCGGTTTCGACCTAGAAACTGTTTAACACTGGATACAGTATCGATATATGTTTGGACGAATACAGATAGAATATTCTCTTTAATGGACTGTACATTCTGGATAGATGAGGTAGGTATAACAACATCAACATCTTCATCGAACAAACCATCTTCATTCAACTTAACCTCTTTGTTATCACCTGTATATAAAGCAACCTTGTATCTATCTTTCAACATCTCTTTCAATAAAGTACATTGTTTCTTATCTTCGATCTTAATTAATACTTTATCGTAGTTCATTCGCTTTGTATCGATTAAGTTAACTATCTCAGCTCGTTGTTCATCAGCATCTGGTATCAACTTGTTAACGTATATATTCCGATTGTATCTCTTATCGATACATGGATTAACGATTATGTAATCTCTAAAACACGCGAAGTGTTTAATACCGTCAGCAGTAGCACTTATTAATGCAACCTTATCGAACTCTTTAGTAATCTCAATCAATCCAATATGTTGTAGTAACATATGCGCTTCGTCAATCACTAGAAAGTAATCTAATCGTTGTTCGTTCATGTAATATTCTTCAATTAGATCACCTAAACATTTCGAAGCTGTGTTGTAGGTAGTAATAATCACATTAACTTCATGTTGTACAGCTTTGTGAAACTCTCTAAACGCATTATCGTTAACACACAACCGAATGGAATTAACATCCATATCACTCAACTTGGTATAGAACTCTTCAGCGATATTCACGGTTGGAACTATAACCATAAACCTCTCTGTATTATGCGATGCAATCCTTTTACGAATCGCTGTCGATTTACCAGAACCGATTGGAGCTTCACAGATGAACTTCTTGGTTCGAATTTGTTTAGTGATCTTACATAAATCAGACTTATCATGGTCTATGTAATAACAAGGAGAGTCATCAAAGTCGACATAACCGAGAAAGTTACCATTCTCATCATAACGTTCTATAATATCATCAACACAAAGTTTATGTTCACCATTAGTTAGGTGTTTAATCGATGTTTCATCATCTAATGGATGGCCGTTCTTATCGAAGTAACCTTCACACTGTATAGTGTATAATCGTTCAGGGATCTCATCAAACATCTGCCATCGAATATATGACGGATCATGGACTTCTTCTGGTGTTGGTATTGGTTCGATTTGTTGTTTCAATGGATCTGCGTTAGCGAAAGCATCGTCAGCGTCAGGAACTGGATATCTATAATCATCAACAGACTCATATTTTATATCTTCGTGTACGTAACTGTATAACATAGTGTTCAGTGTCATTGGTTTCAGTTGGATAAAATTTTCATGTAATTCACATATCAAACCCAACGTTTATACATATAGTCATTCATTATATGCTACAATAGTCATTCATTATCTGCCACTATTAGTTCTACTTTATTGGACACAATCTCGATAATGTCGTATATGAGTATAGCTATGGAATTGTTTAGAAACGGTTTCATATTAATATAGCCGATTTCGCCTATTATAATAGTTTATTTAGCCATTATTTTAGGTTATCGCTATTAGAATTGTCATATATAGACATATATCTATAGTCTTGTGCCACAAGTAGCACTAAATTAAATACAAAAACAGCTGATTTTTGGGGGATTTCGTCAATTAAATTAGCTGTCACGCGACTGTGGCGGTTATATATACTAATTTGGTCGAGGATGACAAAAATGACAATTTTTGGTAGACTGAATGAATTAGAGTTAGGGGAGTGAGCGAAGCGAACGTGGGCGTAAGATACGTAGTATCTGTAGCCCCCTAACATTACTACTCTAGTTCATTACGAATCAAATGTAATGAATTGGAAGGCAAAATCAGAGATTACAAGAATCACGAAGACTCGTTCAAAGAAATCCCTCAAGATATTCCTTTAATACTTCAAAGTATAAATCCTGTTGAAACTGCTCAAAATGTATCTCAAGACAGTTCTTCGGATGAAGAAAGTTGTGATTAATTTTATTTTAATTTTCAATTATTTATTTTTTATTTCTTAATAAATAAAATAAATTTCTGAATATTTGCATACGCAAATTTTGGTATGATTCAATTATTTTTTATATTCTCAATTATTGATTTGTTTTATTTTTTTATATCAGAAAAGCATAGAAAAAGAATTGAATCGTAAGAAAATTTGCGTATCAGTTTATTTAATCGTTTTTATTCTCAAATTGAATCATTTTTTATGGTTGGTTTAAATTTTCATGAAATTAAATAGATATGCTTTGTCTTATTATATCATGAACAATAGTTTAAGTAACTTTTTAGCAACAGTTTATTAAGAAGGTCAACTTCTTATAAATCCACTTTGAAATTAAAATTCTAATTATCTTAAATTATGAAGCAAATTTGTAGGATGCGGCATATTTGTCACATTTTTATTTATAATCAAACCAAATCAATTATTTATAAAATCAAAAACTATATCAAACGCATAGTAGTGGGCCAATATTAGCAATAATATTTCATAATCACCTCCCTGAAAAGCAAATCTCTTTTGCATTATTGTTTAATGAAGCAAGCTTAAAAACCTCAATAAGCTCTTCAAATGATTCAATTTATGTGTTTCATGTATTTCCATCCAATGGAAAACTACCTTTATCAGTTGTACATATGACGCCATACAAAAGTGGTCTTTCTTTTTCAGATATCGTTAATTCTTTTGAAGAAATAACCTGTTATTTAAATTATGTTGGCTCCCAAGTTCACTTTTTGAATGTTTTGGCCTTCACGATAGATTATGCAATTCAAATAAGGACGATGAGGAGATACAGCAGTGTCTGTTTCAAAATCTGAATAATAAATTCTAGACCAATTTTTCTTTTTCTTTTAATCTCTATTTGAGTCTATTATTTTGTTTCATAATTCTTCATTATAATCAAGATCAATTTAATCATTTAAGCCATCATATTCAGTTGTATTTAGTATAGATAATTCGCAGCTTCTTATCTCTCTGAACATATTAAGTTCAAACATCTTTCTAAATATCATCATTGAAAGAGTGCCATTTTCTGAATAATAAATCTTTTCCCCTTTGATCATAAAACGATTTTTATCATCTTTGAACTTTTCGTCTAATTATTTTGCGTATTCAAGATAATAGACGGTGCATTTGATTGGTATATAAACCATGTTGTGTTCTTTATATTAAAGAAGCTCCACTGTTCGATCATGACCTTTCTTTCTGGTGTCTATTTTGATTTGCATTTGATGTTTAATTGCTAGTTTTTCATCAATTCTTTTCCCTACAAAATTGCATTTTAATTTATCAGATATCTCTTTTATCCTATTAATTGGCATCTCTTGAGATTGTATATTTTCTTACTTCGAATATTGATCTATTTAATTCTTTTTTTTTTCATCAAGAAAGATAACAGTTTGGTAAATTTTTGGATATTTTTCTTGTATTTTTTCTATCACTTTTACATTAATTTTCTGATTGAATGATTCACAATTCCATAGAGAGTTTGATATTTGAAGTGGTTTTGATTCTTCTTTTACCGCAAGCTTGAATTTTAGTTCTGGGATTTCTTTTTGCATTTTTTTGAGTTTATCTTCATAGGACGAACATTGTTTCACATTCTCTTTTTTGAAATGTCTCCCTATGAATCTTGCTACCGTCCTTCTGTCATTTTCATTTACAGTATTTTTCATATCGTTAAGGGGATCATAAAAGAACATATTATAAAATATTACAATGTGAAGGAGACCTTGGAATTCAATATCATATAAAAAAATATTTATGGACAGAAGATCAAATTGATGCAGCCATTGGAACTATCGAAAAAATAAACCCGCAAGTAACTCTAGAAGAATTAAGAGACATCATGTTTGGCCACTTTAATTTTCTTCAAATAAGTATCTCAACATCATGGAGATATTTGGATGGCCAGTTGATAACCTTGAAGTTGGCCTCATTTCAGAATCAACAAAGATTGCTTTGATTACTAGAATTATGAGAAAAAATTACGCCGCTTTTTTTTGACTCATCAAAACTATAATTATTTCTTTATTGATGAATGTGGATATTCTCTGAATACAACAAGAAGAGTTGCAAGATCTGAGAAAGGTCAAAAAGCGGTAGTACTTGAAGCAAGGAACAAAGGACGAAATACATCAGTGGTTGCTTGCGCTAATAAAGATCTGAGCTTGGTGCCATATGAATATAAAGATGGGAGCATTAATACCAATGATTTCATTTCTTTTTTGAATGTAATGCTCTCGACGGTATATGATTTAAACATCCCAAATCCTGTCATTATTCTTGATATCGCAAGCATTAATCGCAAAGCTGATGTTGACCAATGGTGCAACGAAACAGGATGGGATTATATTTTCTTTCCCTCTATTCCCCAATGCTAAACATCATCGAATAATAATAAATAATTATTTAATAAAATAAATAATTAATGAAATAAATTAAAAAAAATTGTTTATTTATTATTTAGATGATTTCAAGAGCTAAACACTTCGGAAGAAAGCTCATTATGTGTTGCCAAAACGCAGCAACCTTCGGCTGTGTAATTTCAGGCAATGCATCTCGAATTACTCTTTCGAGCAATCTTCTTCTCATTAAATCTTTCTGGCCATAAGAGAGATATGCAATGTTTAATTTCTCTGTGTTATATGGCGCTGCCAACAATCTTTTGACAGCGTATTTAAGTACAGAGTTCTGATGTATCATACAAAATCTAAACAACTTCCGATAACAACTCTATTTTAGAGAAAAAAATGAATATAATTTCATTTTTTTTTCTTATACAAATAATGTAAAATCGAAAAAAATTTAAGAGAAAACTGATTTGCAAAAACGAAATAACCACATATGACAACTCTCTTATATAAAAATTGATAAAAATTTCAGAAAATTCTTCTTTTCACAATTAATTAATAACAAATCAACTTTAAAAAATAAATGATAAGCAAAAACAAAACAAGAGTCTATTATTTCATGTATTGCAAAATATATACCCAATAGATAATCATTATGATCTTCAATATAATATTCGTCACTATATTTCACTATTCCATTTATTATATAAAACTTAACAAAGTCATCCAGTTGATTTGTTTTAAGACCTAGTTTCAAAGTATCAATTGTTCAACTTCTTATTATACTATCAACAGTTGGACTAATGATTTTGTGTTCAACAGATTAGAATATTAATTGAGCCCTGCTCATTGCTTTGGAGTTGTATATATTATTGGAACTGAGGGCATGTAAACGTTTACACTGATATCAGAGATAGATTTCAGAGATCAAAAATTTATCTTCTAAGCTCTTGATATCTGAAATTTCAATTAAACTTTTTGATATCAGATATTTCCTAAAAAATATGCTTTTCATTTTTAATCCTAGAATAAACATCAATATATTATATTATTTATTTCTGAATATTTTAAAATTATAAATATCAATTATAAAAAAAGATAAATCTATTTGAAATCTCTTTACCATTATTTTCATATCACATTTCAGATCTGATATAATGATAATCATCTCGATATCAGATTTCTAAATTGATAATCGAATATCTGAATTAAAAAGTATGACTTTTTAATATCGATTCTCAAAATAACAAGCCTGCTTCTATCTAGACATCAAAATGCTCATAAAATGATTTTATTTTCAAAAAATTGAATTATATACAGGCCGAATCCACATCCAACATGGACATTCCTGTTCATGGAGAGATTTATATTTTTAAAAATTTATAATATATAATTCCAATATCGAAAATTTCATCATCTCAATAATTGAAAGCTTTTGAAATCAAACAGGAATATCTTATTATTTTAACTTTCATATTTAATTTAAAGCACATTTTTAAATTTTATAATAAAAATGTTAAATAGATTTTCTAAAAATATTATTTAATTACAACTAATTAACGAGTTTATCTTCAATTTCATATTTTTTAACACAGTTTTGATACTTCTCTCAAAAATCAATTGCTTTACAAACTTGAATATTTTTATTTGAATTGATTTTATTCTTCGTTTTTAATATCATTATTTCGTGTAAAATGAGTCACAATGCACCAGGACAACCACCAAAAGGTGCAACTACTTGCCCAGAAGCTGGCCCACAAGCAGGACCTATTGATCCTTCCGAAGGAAGAATAATTGACCCAGTTACTCATCAACCTGTTCATCAACAAAATACAGTCAATCCTCCACTTTATGAAATTGATCCAGCCGAACCTGAATGTGATGCAAAACCAATACACGAACAGCGTCAAAATCCTCCACCTGTTTATCCTGCAAATGGAAACCCAGTACCAACAGAAGCCCAACGTAACGCCCCAAGGCCACCATCATTCAATTCCGATTTACAGAAGTTAATAATCATGGGATTTTCTCGTGATAGAGCTGAAAACGCACTTATCGCAGCAGATTTTAATTTAAGTCTTGCATTAAGGAAGCTTCAAGGACGTTAAGTCTATTCTATCCTATAAATTTAAATTTTACCTCAAAATTATAACTATTTGCTTTTTTTGATATAATTTTTTTATTTTTACATAATTTTTCAGGAATATACGCACCAGTGATCACCACAGGGCTGCGCGAAGCCGAATCGGGTTCCTTGAATTGCTGGATGAATCGGGAAGCTATTTAAACAATATAATTATGCATTATTATTTAGCAAAAATTGAATAAAAAAAAGTATAAAAAAGTATTCAAAAAGTGGGGGAGAAAAATACGATTCCCCAAAAAAACGAATAAATACAAATTCAAATTTGAATAAGACACTGAAATAATTACATGTGTTCTCATAAAATTGAATGTTGTAAAAAGAGAAGGAAATTTTAATTATTTTGGCTTTCGTATGGTTTTTTGCTTTGCTTTTTTCAATGAAAGGTTTTGTTTTATATTATAATTGAATTTGATCATATTGATTAATTTACATGAAAACATATAAAACTATTTCAGTATTAAATTTAAACTTTAATTCATACCAAAACATGAAAAACCTTCAAATCAGGAAAACAATTTTTTGGTTTGATCCAAAACTCAACAAATAAATAAATAAAAAAAAAATAATAGAAAATTAACTAAATAAATTTTTTAATCATCGTCTTCATTTTTCTCTTCTTGAGTTTTCTTCTTCTTCTTCTTCTTTTCTTTCTTTTCATCATCATCAGCGTTAGTAGTCTTTTTCTTTTTCTTCTTCTTTTCACCTTCTTTTTCATCAGCATCTGCCTTATCATCACCAGGCTCCTTTGTTTTCTTCTTCTTCTTTGCCTTCTTCTTCTCCTCGTCTTGATCTTTGTTTTCGGCAGCAGCTTCATTTGCATCATTTTTATTATCATCATCATCAGCATCATCTTTCTTCTTTGGTTTCTTCTTCTTTGGCTTCTTTTCAGGCGTTCCTTCTTCTTTATTTTCTTCATCATCGCCAGCTTTCTCGATTTTCTTAGATTTTCTCTTTGATTTCTTGTCAGTTGCGTCACCTTCGCCTTCAGCAACTTCTACAGTGCTTGACTTTCTCTTTAATTTCTTCTCTGATGAAGGCGACTCTCCTCCTTCTGATTCAGCAGCGCTTGACTTTCTCTTTGATTTCTTCTCTTTGACTTCTTCTGCAGGATTCTCTTCAGCGGCTCCTCCTTCTGATTCAGCAGTGCTTGATTTTCGCTTGGATTTGGAAGATTTCTTCTTCTTTTTGTCTTCTTTTTCTCCTTCATCGGCTTCACTGGCTTCCTTCTTCTCTTCAGCGGCTTCTGAATTGTCCAGCTGGGTCGATTTTCGCTTCAGTTTTGAGGATTTTCGTTCTTTCTTCTTCTTTTCTTCGCCTTCTTTGTCTCCATTTTCGTCTTTTTCTTCGGCTCCTTCGTCTTTCTTTGGCTTCTTCTTCTTCTTTTTGTCTTTCTTCTTCTCTTCTTCTTTATCTTCTTCTTTCGGCTTTTCTTCTTCTTTCGGCTTCACTTCTTCTTTGTCTGAACTTTCGGATTTCTCTTCTTCCTTTGGCTTTACTTCTTCTTTCTCTTTTTCTTCATCTGACTTTTCAGATTTCTCAGATTTCTCTTCTTTCTCTGATTTTTCTGATTTCTCAGATTTCTCTTCTTTCTCTGATTTTTCTGATTTCTCAGATTTCTCTTCTTTCTCTGATTTTTCGGACTTTTCTTCTTCTTTCTTGGCTTCTTTCTCTTCTGCTTCGCTATCAGAAGAAGCATTTTCTTGTTTGATAGCAGATGATCTTTCCTTAACTTCTACCTTTGGCTCTTCTTTTTCTTCTTCTTCATCTTTTTCAATTTTCTTTGATTTCCTCTTTTTCTTATCTTTCTTCTTCTTTCCTCCTTCTTCTTTCTCAGATCTGTCAGATTTTTCAGATCTCTCTGACTTTTCAGTCTTTTCAGATTTCTCGGATATTTCTGATCTTTCTGATTTTTCGGTCTTTTCGGATCTTTCTGATTTTTCAGTTCTTTCAGATCTCTCAGATTTTTCGGTTCTTTCTGAATGCTCATCTTTATCATCAATTTTCTTTGATGGTGGTTCTGGAGCAGAAATTCGGTGGAATGTTGATGGTTTGGCCGGTTCAGCCTTATTTGGAAGAGCAGAAGTATATTGAGCGCGGGGAGATGACGCATTACTAGTTCTTGCTGACATTGATCTACGATCTGCCGCAGCTTGAATGGATTTTGCAAAAGTGGATGCATTAAGCATGAGAGGAGCACTAATATTTTGCTGAATCTTTCTGGTTTGTGTACTTTCACTTTGCTCTTGTTCTTGTTCTTCTCCTTGTAATGGAACAGTTGAACTATAAAGAGCATATGAAGTTGATGAAGGAAGTGGCGCATCTGGATCCTTTCCTTTCGGGTTCAGTTCATATCCAAAATCAGGATTAAGAGCGAAAACTTGAAGACGGATTTCGCTTAAAAATGCTTCACGAGCTTTGATGACTTGGCTTCTTATTTCACGTGATTCAGTCATACATAAAAATTGAAGTCTGTCATCAATGCATCTCCATGTTGACTCGGGATAAAAACCAAAAATGGTACGAAGGACACTTATATCTAATTCAAGTCGAGCTCTTCCTGCAGAACTAAGAACATGAAGTGAACATATGGCATGTAAAAGACTTCCTACAATTGATTCAATGATGGGTTGAGAAAGTTCTTCATAAAGCTGTCCCCAATTGCATTTGTATTGGATACATCTATTCAAAACAAAAACAATCCAACCATCTGGTCGAACTTGAAGATTGGGCGAATTCCAATCGATATTCTTCATAAACATTCCGTTATATATAGCTGAATTGAATTCTTTTGTGACTTTTCGAAGAAGCTTTCTTTTCAGCATATTAGAAAGTTCATCACCAACTGTATGAACTGTATCATAATCTCTTTCCGAAATAAATTGCGTATAACTAGCTTCACCATTTGTTTGGAAATGTTCAAAAATTTTATCCATATTCTTTCTGGAGAGTTGATCAAGTGTAGTGACTGCTGAAACTAGGTCAACGCTATCATTAACAAGTGCATTTTCGTGAATATTATCGTAGTAATCATAGATTGGATCAAGAATGATTGATTTGTATGTTTCTTTTGAGAAAATGTTGCTATCACCAAGCATTTGGACGAGAAAGCGGGATAAACGATTGCCTGGTTCTGGGCCATTCAGAATTGAATTACATTGGTCTTTCAAAAATGAAATATACCAATTTTGGAGATCATTCATGAGGTCATTGACGAGAGCTGTTGCCTTGGAGAAAGGCATAATATTTCGTGACCAAATTGCGTAAACTCGACTTACAGAATTATGGAGTTCAGAATTAAAGAATACATTTTGGGGAAGTGGCTTAGACTTTATTTGATCAAGCATATCACGAGCTTGTTTATTGAAATCGTTTAGCAAATTCAATAAAAGTTCATTTATTTGTGTCTGCGATTCTTGATATTGATTAATTTGGGCGGCAGTTCGATTTTCATTTGTTGGGTTGTAATATTCTTCAAAGAAATCGCAAAGAACTTTCCAAAATGGAAGAGATTCTTCCATTGCGGAACAAGCATCATTAAAGTTTTGATCATTTAACTTCTTTCTTATTTTTTCGTTGATTGAGTGCAACATTTTAATAATTGGATTTGCTTCATGTTGACTTGTAATATCAAGAAGAAGCTTACAATCATTCCTATTGAATGTTTTATAATTCATTTGCTGAAGTTTAGTTTGAAGTGAATCTTCAACGTTTCTTAACGACTTTTTGATATTTGATAAAGCTTCCGAAAAGAGAGGAAGATCTTTCAAGTATGGGAAATTGTTTGCTTTTTGCATAACTCTTGCAATTTCTTCGAATTGTGAGTTTGTTCGATAATTATCAATTTCAGAAGGTAAAGTAAAAATAAATGAATAAGTAGAAATCCTGGAGTAAAGTGCTGAAGCATTTTGCGCTTTGACAGATTGAACTCGAATATCTTTGAAAAACTTGTTCATTTTGTCTAAAATCGAAGTAACTTCCTCATATAATTCATCTACATCTTGCTTACCAGGGAAACAATTCTTTTGGAATTGCTCTGCTGTCTTTAAAATATCATCATATGCTTTAACGTAGTTGTGAAGGTTATCTGCAATTTTAGTTTGAATTTCAGCTTCTGATTCCCCTCCTCCTTGAAAATATAAAGTTGCGCCATGAATTTCTTCAATCTTTTTGTGCTTGAAAATTTCATCAATGTATTGGTGAGGATCAAATTCACGTTGTCTTAAAAGCCTTTTTGACTTTTCTTCAAAAATTTCACTCGGCGGTTTGATTTCTTTATATGAATTATTAAGTTTTGTTATCGATATTTGTTGTTCTTCTTTTTCATCATCTGATGCTTCATCATTATCGTTTGATCTTTTGATAATACGGGCTGGATTTCCATACTTATGAATAACATCTTCCCATCGATCGACATTATCGTCTTCCCATGCCTTTCTGAGTTCATCCGGATCATCTATATCGCCACCGGTTAAAAACGAAGAAAAAACATTCTGAGATTTCTTCTTTTTCAGCATTAATTCTAATTTATAAATATTTTTCTTAAAAAGTCAAAACGATAGAAATAGTAAAGTGCAATTTTTTGAATAGTGAAAAAAATAAGATGAAAAATGATTTAAAAAATATTTTTATTTTATTATTTTCTTTTTTTAATTTTAAACCGATAAAATTACTATTTTTTCATGAAATAAAATGAAATAGCATTTCAATCTGATTTAACAACATCTCGTTTGTCTAATCTTTTTTACCCATTTAACCAACCAAACACACTGAATTTGAATTTGCTTTAAAATAACAATTTTAATATTTATTTTTGGATTTTTTTATGTTTTTAATTATTTTTTGAGGAATATCAAAAAGCGAATTATTCAATCAAAAACTGAAATTTTTCTATATTCATATTGAAAATGTATAAAATTTATTCAAACAATAATTAATATTTCTTTTGGTATTTTCGTTTGCTTCCACGATTTGCTTTATCGGGAACAGTTGGAATTTTTTGTGGATTAACTGCTTTGCCAATTACTTCATCTAATGGTATATATTTCTGAGGCCACGGCTGAAGCTCGCAGTTTGGATTGGAAAGAAAGTTTTCAAAAGATTTTGGCGTATCAAATTCATCTCTTGGCTCGTATTTAACCGAAATAAATGAATGAGATGAATCATTATTATTATTATTATTGTTATTATTACTATTCACAGTATTTGCGACAGTTGATTCATAATTATTTTCTTTTGAAGGAGAATTTTGAGAACTTGTTGATGATTGCTTTGCTATCTTTTTATTTGGACTTTTTGCTTTTGGTATTTTCGATGCCTGCTTCATATTTGCAGCAGCCGTTGCTTTCGATTTTGCAGTTGCTCTGGAAACCTCAAGTTTTACTGCAGTTGGCGATATAATCGAATTTGCTTCACCTGGGTTGATATTTAAGCATGAGCTGATTATATCATACCATTTTTCCATGTTTCCTATTTTAAACTCATCCCATCTGTTTGGAGTTGGAACAGAACTCCAAGGCCCAAAACTATCATCAATCATAAAAGTTATATTTTGAATAAAATTCAAAACGTTATCAAAGTTCTTTGAAAAGTTTGGAACATAACAAGTTTTTTATATGATTTTTTTTGTTTAAGAAATGAAATTAGTTTATGTTTTGGAACAATAATAGTGCTAAATTGTTTTTATTATTCAATTAATTGAAAACAATTTTTCAAAATTATAGATGAAAGTTGATCGTTATTTTCAAACTCTTTTCTCCAAAAGATCAGCTGAATCTAGTAATATTCTCTTTACTTTTTATTAACCCGAATCCTATTATATTAGTTCCCGGTGCTTTTCGAACCCGTTTAGCTGTTTCAGTAACATCACAAAACAATTTACCAAAATGCCCACAAAATCAAACATATTTTCCATTTTGGATTTCTTCTAAAATGCTTCTCAAGGGGAAAATTAACTGTTTAATTAATTGGCTCACTCTTGATTATGATGATAAAAAACAAATAATTACAGACCAAAAAAACATCACTGTTACCCCAATTGATTTTGGTGGAATTGAAGGTATTAGGGGAACTGGTGATAGAATATTCGGCAAAAGTCAACCAACTTATTATGAAAAAATTATTTCGATTTTAAAAAAAAAGAATTATACAGTTGGTGAAAATATTTTTGGCGCTCCATATGACTGGAGGTATGGAGTTGCTCAACCACCTATTTTTTGGGAGAATCTAACTAATCTTGTTGAAATCGCATACAACAAAACACACAAAAAAGTAAAATTCTTAACACATTCATGCGGAGGATGCATTATTCACAAATTTTTAACAAACATAACCACTCCAGAATGGCGACAAAAATATATCGATTCTGTCATTATGAGCGCTCCCTCATTTTCTGGTTCTGGCGAGTCTCTTATTTCTCTTTATCGACAAAGAATTCCTTTTATCAAATTCATTCGTAATGATCAGGTTAAGGAAATGGTTGGATCATTAGGCGCGTTTCATGTTCATATACCAAATTTTATAATATTTGAAAACACAACGGTTTTTTTGACCCCAGAAGGTGAAATAATAAAAGGCAAAAATCTTCTTAAATTTTTAATAAAACAATCAAAATTAACAGAAAAACAACTTAAAATTGCCAAACAAAATATTCATTATATTTCTTCATTTCCTACTTCACTTGATGTCCCTGTTAAAATTCTCTATAACAGCGCTATTAAAACTCCATTTGGCCTTGAATTGAAAGATTGGGAAAATGAAGGAAAAGTAATCTATAGAAATGGCGATGGCATTGTTATGTCTGAAGGAATTGAAATGGCTTGCGAAAAGTGGAAATTGAATGGCACTGATATCCAATGCAAAGATATAAACAGTAGCAGTTTATTTGCTAGACATCCTTTCTTGATTTTAAAAGACAAATTCATTAACATTTTACTTGATTGGCTGATTGAACCATCAAACAAAACAAATTCAGAAGACCAAGAATTGTAAAACATGGAAATTTTGAATTGAGATTCAAAATATCTATCTGACAAGGATGATTCACTTCTCGAAATCATTGTATTTCTGAAATATAGATCTATATGTTTGTTATACTCTCATTTAACTTGAAATTTTCAAATATATTTCACTTCACTTCCCTTTAAAAAAATGAACCATTTTGAATAAATAATATTTTTTTTAATCAAAATTATAAATATAAAGGATAAATATCAATTTATTTTAGTGAGGCTAACTTGGCTATAGCTTCTTTATTGCCTTGGTCTGCAGCAAGTTTATAATAAACCTTAGCCTTTTCAAGATCTGCATGAACTCCATTTCCAGTTTCAAGCATCGTAGCATAATTATATTGAGCAACAGGATCATTTTTCTTAGCAGCTTTCTTTAAGTAACGTGCAGCAATCTTTTGCCTTGAGTGCTTCAATAATTTGTTCAAATGGATCAATCCGAGTTCTCTCATTGCATCAACATTTCCAACAGAGTCAGCTAATTCCAGAAATATTTCAGCAGCTCTTTTCACATCAGGCTTCTTATCACGAGTTCCTTTTCCATCTTTAAGCAATAATGCAAATTGATATGATGCATCTGTATCACCATATTCAGAAGCTTCTCGGAAAGCTTTTAATGCACTCTTATATTTTCCTTTATCAAGGTAGTATAAGCCTGCTTGGTAGCCAGCTCTAATAAATCCACTTTGAGCAGCAGATTCTAAGTAAAGAACAGCAGTTGAAAAATCTTTCTTCACTCCTAATCCTTCTTTGTATATTCTTGCAAGAGCATAAAATGAGTCTAAATTATTCTTAGCTGAGCTTTTTTGGAGATAATTACGAGCTGCTTTGTAATCTTGCTTAACACCAATTCCATTTAATAAGCACATTCCAAGCTCATATTGCGCTTCTGGACAATCTAGATCGGCAGATTCACGTATAAGTTCGATTCCTTTTTTCTCATCTTTTGGAAAAGAATTCTTTCCTTCCATGAGAAGTTTGCCAAGAATACAAAGAGCGAGAGGATCTTTATTTGCAACTGATTCGTTAATAAGCGATTGAGCTTTTGTTTTGTCATGTTGAACACCTGGGATTGATTCATCAGCAAGAATTCGTGCATAATTAGCTCTACCATTAGGTGAACCTTTCTCCATAGCCTGTTGGTAAGCATTAAGTGCCTTATTGTATTCGGCCATCTCTTCATAAGTTTTTCCTAGCCATAATAGTGAATCATTTGCAACAGAATTATCTTGAGCTGATTGTGAGGCAAGCTTGAAGTAATATGCTGATTGTAATAGTGATCGTTTGACTCCATTTCCCATATAGAGAAGTCGGCCATAGTTAAATTGTCCACGCGGATCACCAGCTTTGGCAGCATCACGGTAGCAGTGGGCTGCATCTTTCATCTTGTTTTCCTCTTCGAAATCTTTTCCTTGCTGAAGAAGTGCATCAGTATCACAATAAAGTATTGATTGCATAATTTCTGATATTTCTGAATCGGTGAATTTTTCTGCTGGACTTCGTCTCATATATTCTTTCATAACAGTTTCCATATTTTCATGCTTTTGTTGACTGACAAAGTTATTAAGTCGATTGACATATTCTTCATATCTTGAAACATCAATTCCATTGAGATAATTCTTAGGATCACTAAGAAATTCAACAACTTTTTTGAATGAAGGCCGTAAACCAGAAGATTGATCCCAACATTCTTGAATCAAAATCTTATATTCTTTGGGAACTTCACTTGGAATCTTGTCTCTTAATCCGTTTCCAACTTGTGAAAGAAGTTTGATAATATCTGACTTTTCAAAAGGATGCTTTCCTGTTAATAAGTAGTATAAAATGACACCAAAACTGTAAACATCGACTTTTTCATTATAATCAAGGTCTGCAAGTTTTTCAGGAGCTGTGTAAAACGGAACTTTTAATGATAAACAATTATCAAAGCCTCTAACTATCGTTTTTGCAAATTTTTCGAGGCTGAAGTCTATAATGATTGGCTCATAATTACTATCAAGAAGTATATTTTCAGGCATCAAATTTCGATGGATGACATTATTTTCATGACAATATTCCATACCTTTTGCAATTCCATATAATGTTATCATTTTTGAAGTAATATCCCACTCAGTAGGAGCTTCTTTGTTTATCTCTTTCTGAATAATTTGTTCCAAATTTCCATTTTCTATATACCTAGAACAGATAAGAGCTGGCTTCGTATCATCTTGATATGGAAATCCAAACCATTTGATTCCAATTACGGATGGAAAATCGAGCTGAGTTATACTTCTCATTTCGATAAGAAAATCTTTTTTATTGTAATTGTCAATTTGTTTTAGAGTATATTCGTCTGATTTATCTTTAACAAGAAAAACCTTTGAGAATTCCCCAGAACCTATTTCTTTAACTATTTCAAAATCAGGCTCATTTTCAACTACAAGTTGTTTTTGAGACGGTGACTCAAGATTACTTTCTGGTACTGAGCAGGATGAATAGGTTTCATTGAGGTTAATGCTTTCTAAGTTTGATTCATCAGATTCTTCATCTTGACCAGGAACGTAGTTTTCAAGACGATTTATATATTCAGTATATTGTTCTGCATCAAAACCTTCAATATCTTCAAAAATGCTTGGATCTGATATGATAGAGATAATTTTTTCAAATGTAGGACGATTATCTGGTTCTTGATCCCAACAAACCTCGATTATTGTTCGAATCATTTCGGGAAGCTCAGCAAGTGGCTCGTCATCTCTAAGACCAGTAGTAACATTGCAAATCGTATTATATCCTTTTTCATTTTGAAAAGGCGCTCTTCCTAAAAACATGAAATACACTATAATAGCAAAACTATATACATCAACTTTTTGATCATATTGATTTCCTTCCATAACTTCGGGTGCTTCATATAAAATTGTTCCAACTTGAGTGGTATGAAATAGAATTTGGTCGACGTTTGCAAATTTTGATAATCCAAAATCTGCTATTTTTGGCTCATAGTGTGCATCAAGTAAAATATTTTCTGGCTTCAAATCACGGTGGAGAACGTTGTTACTATGACAATACCACATGCCTTTTGCAATTCCATAAATAACAATTAATTTCTTTGTAATTGTCCATTCTTTCGAAATTTTAGCTTTGGTTTTTGGGTTAAATTCTCTTTTAATTATTTTTGATAAATCACCATTGGGTATGTATTCAGTAATAATATAAGCTAATCCATCTTTTGGAAAAGTAAAGCCTCTAAAACCAAGGACAGATGGAAAATCCAAAACTGCTAAAATACCAACTTCACGATCAAAGTCTTTCATTTCAACATCTTTTAGTTCTTTAAGCGCATATTTTTTAGATTTTCCTTCTTCTTCAACAAGAAAAACATCTCCAAAATGACCATTACCAAGTTTTTTGATTCGTTGGAAAATTGATATATCATCAATAACTTTAGCTTTGACTTGCTCAGAATCTATATAATTCTCAGTCATCAAAAAATTAGAACAGTTTTTAACAATTTTTTATATACCGATACATAAACTAAGTTTTTTAATTATTACCTTATTCACAAAAAAATTGTGAGTTTTTAATTCAAATTTTCTATGAGTCTTCAGAAAGTAGAACGATAAGTAGGGACAAATTATTATTTTTAAAATACCATATCTTTCAATTTTGAGAAGATGAAAATAAAAAAAAAGAATATAAAAAAGTTATTTATTCAGGAAAAATACATTTCAAATAGCTTTGGGAGCTTTTGAGGGCTAAGTCCAATTGGTTAAGGTAATAGCGGGAGCCTCAACCTGAGATGAATGAAAGTATTCATGCCTTTATAACTTAAAAAAAAATATTTAGCTTTATTCAAATTTGAGAGGACGATAAGAAGGGACAAATTAAAAAACTTAGTTTATAAAAAGTCGAAAACCTAATTGAAAATTGATAGAATTATCAAAATTCAATATCTCAATTTTTTGACAAATTATTTTATTTTGCTTCAATCTTGTATGACCACTTTTTAATTCAAAGGGTTGCTTTAAATAAAAATTTAAGTTTTTCTTAATAAATTATTAAACTTTCTTAAATAATTTAGCATACATAATCTTTAATTAAGATTTATTTAATAATTATTCATGTTAGGGTATAGTAACTTATATCAATTCGTCTTTTTCGTTAATAATAAAAAATTTGATATGTTTTTTAAGGTAATTGATTCAGATCCTGCTATAACTTTTTGCAGGAGGACTTTTTTAGATCATTTATTCAAAACATTATATCGAAAGTTTTTAATAATTTCAACAAAAACAAATCTAAATAATAGACACAGTTTTTATGGAAATTGTATATATTTTTTTTTTTTAAATCTTTTCTGTGCTGATTAAAGTGAATCATTTCATTCAGATAAATGTAGAAATTGTTTATATAAGATATTTTTAAGATCTTTTATTTGTTTAAAAGAAAAATAAGCATAATACATTTATAACAAAACTTTAATGAATAAAATAGTATTTAAAACAAGGTTTAGGATCTCTAGCATATATATATGCCTAATGCTAAGTATATTTTTTTTTATCCATTCAATTTGTTGAAAAAGATTGTTTTTATTTCGTAAACATAATAAATGTTGGCCTACTGTAACATATAAAACGAATAGATGCATTAAAAATAAATAAAAATCATGCTCATATTAAAATTATAAAGAAATTCATATGATAAAAATTTCTAATTCAATTTTATTGACATTGAAATTCTAATAACGTTTATATCACTTCCATTCAAATTTTATATTGAAATTCAATTCAATGTAAGAAGTATTTCCACTTTTTGTAATATTTTTATTTTTAAGATGGATGATGATGATCCTGATTCCCAATTCTTCATTACTGATCTTGAATCGGATCTGTATAATGTAATACAAGAAATTCGCAATGACGAACCACCACTTGAAATTCGAAAAGATTTATACACAACTGCACAAAAGCATGCACTAAATTGCTATAAAAAGCTTCATCGCAACGTAAAAGAAGGTTTTGAATCACGAAGAAATTTATTTAGAAATGCCAAACGTTATATGGAAATTAATTTTGTTACAAAACCTCTTGAATCAGATCCAATTTCTTTTATTTCTAACATTCTCAAAAGCCATTATATATCACGAATTCAATCACAAATAAACTCAATTGGTCCAGTTACAATGAAACTTAAATCAAATAAATATGTTGTAGTAATATTAGCTGCTTATTTTGCACCAATATTTTCAGTTAGACAATTTTTTGTATATTTCCCAAAAATTAGAGAAATGGAACAACCATCTAATGACCTTGATGCGTTAATTGATTTAATGAATCATTTTAGGAAAATGCATAACTTTAAACCTTTTACAAGTGGGGCTACACCACCAAAAGCAGGCTCTTATAAAAATATGTTAACTAAGACAGTATCTTATGAATCAAAAAAGGCTTCTGACTTATTTTGTAGGCTATTTACTGACCAAACTTTTATTGATTTAATCGGAGAGATGTGGACCGATTTTTCATATTCTATTGAAAAAGGAAATTCAAATTCTCTTTTGAAAATGAAATTATATCGTGATGATGAAGAATACATATATACTATTGATGTTAAACATCCTATATATAAAAACCAATTAGATAAAATATACTCAAAATACATGAATTCCAAAGATAATGACAAAATTAACAATAATAATGATATACACTTGCATGAAAATCCTTTTGGAAGAGATAATATTATTAACGAAAAAACTTATGAGATCCAACCAAGAAATATAACAAATGAATCACCTGAAATAGATGCAAAAGACAATAACTTATCTGGAGAAGTAGAAGAAGCCATACATATTCTTAATGATAATACTACTGAGAAAATACCAGAAATTGAAAGTGAAATTAATTCTCCTTTAAATTCAAAAAGATCTGCGTGGCATAAATACGAACCCACAGGCTCAACAGTTCCTCAGACAGTATTATTAGCACAGAAAAAAGAGGCAACCCCAACTAATGTTGAACCAAAACGACACAACTCAACATCATCTCTTCTTTTTTCAAAAAAAATCGCTCAATTTGACTCAGGAAAAATCAATTTATCACCTAAAAAAACTGCGTGGGGTAACTTAAAACCATCCTTAAATAATCTCCCATCTATAATTAAGACTGATGAAAACTTGCATCAACAGGAACAAGATAGCCAAAATGGTGATAGTAAAAATGACGAATCACATGATGAAGAAACAATATCAGAAAAAGATTATAATGAAAACAATAAAGAAAAAGAATTAGAATCATATCAAGATAATAATCCAAATTATATGTCTGATTCGTCTGAAGTATTACTTCTTCAACCTAAACAAAGAAGTAATTCTCAAACCATATCTCTTCTTGATACTGTAAAATCCCCATGGAGGAGTATTCCAATGACTGGTAGCGATGAACCATTTGAAACAAAAGAAATAAGGAATATTCCGACAGGACTGCGAAATTCACAAATTAAAATGCTAGCAGATAGGCCATCTTCAGGAATTCCTGTTCCATCAAAGATTAACACTCCATTAAGCGCCCGCCCATTATCTAAAGGTTGGCCCAGTCTAAAAATTGGCAAACCTCCAATTTCTAACTCAGTAAAGAAACAACAGCAGCAAATTTTATCACCTCCAAAAATTGAAGCTGATCAAAATGAAATGTCACATCCTCAGAAACAAATTATTAAACATTCATCAAACGCATGGTCTCGAATCAATCCTGAAATAAGTCAAAAAGATTTGTCAAATCACCAAATAGACTTAAATTCAGAAGGAGATATCATAGACAATAATAATTTCGACGAAAACGAAAAAAATAACGATAGTGAAAATACAAATTACAGCGAGGGTGAAATGCTAGTTTCTATTCCATCATCTTCTGAAACTGAAAGTGACAAAGAGAGAAAATTTAATTCAGAAGAAGAAAATGTTAATAAAAATGCTAATAAAAAGCCATTGATTTTGAAAGGTACTCACAAAGCTAAAATGTCAACATTGGGACAATCTTTTAAGAAAACTTCTCCAGTTACTGTAAAGAAGAAGCAACCTATCAAAACTATTACAGGTACAACAAATATTCATGATTTATCACCAACAAAGGCAAGTGAAAACAAATAAAATGAAAATTACTTGAGAGAAGGAAGTAATTTCTTTCTTAATTAACAAAATCCTATTATTAATTAATTTACAGATTGAATTTAAATATTCAATTATATAAATAATCCATTTTGCGTATTTTTTATTTTTTCTTGATATAACATTAACAAAGGCCTTATTCTTTCCAACTTTGGACGCAATTACTCTTCATCAAAAAAAAGCTCCAATTGAAAATGTTATGAATTTTTAAACAGATTTTAATATATGAGCAGTAAGAAAGAAAAGAAGTCAAACAAAAAAGTAAAGAAAGAAAGTGAAGAAGAAAGTTCATCAGGATCTGAAACGCTTCCAATGGTTCCCATTTCACCAAGTCAATCCAATCAATCAAGTAAAATTCGCAGATCAATTTCAAGTACAGGCAATCGACAAACACAAAACCAATCGTATTGCTGCTCAATCTCATAGCGATAATTTTCAACTCAGTATATGTTATATTTTAAGAATCCAAATCTATTTTGTTTTAATATATTATGATAGTTCGTGAATGTTTTTATAAAACAACGTAAAGACAATTTCTTCTCAATTTTATTTGATTTAATATAACATAATCTAATGTTCATATTTATTCTTTTATTTTGATAATTCACATACCCGTTATTATATAAATTTAGTTGAAAAATTAATATCCTTTAAAATACCGCAAAAATTCTGTAGTAGATTCAAAAAGGAACGCTTAAGTTTCTTAAAACCTATCAGTGTGCTCCTTTTTTCATGAAATAAAAAAATTGCTAGAAACATTCATTTATTTGTTGGTTGCTTTTACATAATATTCACCACATATTCAGCAGTAATTGAATATAAAGAAATTTTCTTTTATATCCAAAATATTATTTAATTGAATGATGAAATTCTATTTATATATATAATTGATATTATAATCTTTTAAAATATGGAAAAATGAAACAGATACCATTTTACATAATGAATATTAAAATTCAAGAAAAAAAAAAAAAGATTCAACATACAAATGCTACTTGCTTTATTGAAATCTATACATCGGAGGAGTTGATAATGCTTCATTTTTCAACCATACAAGTTTAGCAACAAAACTAATAATAACGTACAATGCTACAAGACCTCGTGAATGCCATGGATTTTTTAAAGAACCAGTAATTAAACCAATTGCTAACATTATTTGGATCTTGCAAAAGTGTATTTTTCTAGGAATTGTATCACCATTGGTTTGGATTGGGGCGAAAAGTGTAATAATAAATCCAAATAGCAAACCAAAGAAAGGAATTAACATATCATGATGAAAATCAAGGAAAATCAGAGCGATTAAAGATATTAATGCAATGAGCAGAATGGAAATAGATTCTGTCTTTTTAATTTCTTCTGAAAGAAGGCCAAAATCAATAATTTCAAATCGGTATGGCGTTGATATTATATTTTGATCAATGTATAAGAGACTGTAAAAGAAAATGATTGAAGGAACAAATAATAAAAGGAAATTTGAAATGAACTTCCAAATTCTTTTTAAAAATGTCGATTTTTTTGAATTTTTGTTCCTGGGTTGGAATACAACTTCATAAATCGAATATATTAAAAGTTGAAAACTTATGGAAACAAGGACACCAATACAGTCAAAATTGAATAAGAGAGCAAAATATATGGATGGCCACATTATAAATAACGATAAAAACCATACTAGGTTATAAGGCACATAATAAATGACACGATGAGCGCAGGTTAGAGACAGTAGTACAAGAATACTTTGCAAAGATGATGATGATGTTAATGTTATGTTTGACATCATACTAACATCAAGAAGTATAATTAATGCAAAAAAAGTACCTGAATAAAAATCAATTGGCGCATAATAAAAATATATACTGAAAAATCCTAAGAAAACTGCCGAAAGAATTGTTGGAGACACAGGAAGATACTTTTCAACAACTACTGAAAAAGGCTGGTCAACCATTAATGGCGGGTTATAAACTTGGGTTAAAAAACGAGGTATATATGAAACAATTATAGTATACAAAAAAAGTACAGAGAAGGAAATAAGTGGAAGAACTATATCTCCTCTGATTTCTTTCTCATACCACTTTTCTTTCTTAGGCATTTTGAATATTTGAATAGTTTATTAGCAAAAGTTTCAAAAAGAATTCGTATGGTTGAAAAATAATTAAAATCGCATTTTTTAAAAAAATGAATTAAATGCATTTAAGAATTTTTAATATAAAAAATAATAATTTTTTTGTAATGGACCAAATTATCCCGAGATAATAAAAAAATCAAATCTCTTATAATTCAATTCTAATAATCAAAATTTGAATATTAAATTTTGATTGATTTTTTTTAAATATTGTTACATATTTTAAAATTTTCTTAATATTCGATCATATTTTCAATGTATCTAATTTATCCAATATTTCACAAACATATCGACTTCAAAGCTATTTTTATTGATTATAATTTTTGATTTTTAAAATAACTATTAATTGTTATAAATTAAAATATTTTTTAGGACAAAAACTGTCTAAATAATAATATTTAAATCATTCTTCTTCATTTTCTGTTTCAATTTCTCTTCTGACTTTTTGCATTTTCTTTTCGTTTTCGATTAAAAGAGGTGCGCGTGATTTCAAAAAAGCATTGTATCTTTGATTTGCATTCTTCGCTGATTTTTCAATTAATTCGTCTGCATCACCATTATCATTAATAATTCGTTCTTTAATACGTTTAGAATCTGGTGTTCTGTGTGGAGAATAAGGAGTTGGACTATCATTTTGCTCTTCATTAATGATGTCATTAAGAAGACTATCATTATTATTATCTTGAACATCTTCTTCTTCTTCTTCAAGATTATTTTCATCATCTTCTCCTTGTGTGAACAAAATTGAAATATGAATTTGTCCACCTTTCTGTTTTGGATTTTCTGGAACAAGATCAATCCATTGATCAATTTGGGAGCCATCACTGATGTCAGTTAATGTAAAATTGACATATGAAATTGTATTGCTGTTATTTAAAACAGTAAGCGTAATTTGAACTTCTTTTTGACTTACTTTCTCAAAAGTAAATGATTCATTCCATTCTGGACTTGTGGCATTTTTAACAGCTTGTGTTTGAAAAGATTGGTTAATTCCTTCAATTTGAATAAGGCATGATGGAGATTGACGCGAACGTTGGCTGATTCTAGGGAGTCCTCTTGCTGCAAAAATTTGTATATCGAGTTTCATTTAAAAAAGTTATCTTTAATGTTTATATATTTTCTTCAGCCGTTTAGAAAATTTAAATAAAAACATCGACCATTTAGTAATTGAAAACATATAAATAAAGATTTAACATTATCTAAAAATTGAAGTTGAACAACAAAAATAAAGCGAGGTTACAATGAATTTGATGAATGCATGAGAATTTTTATTAATATTTCTAATTATTTTCTTCTTTCAAATAATCATTAATTGATATTTGAAAAACAATAAAATACAATTTGTCTTTAATATCTAATTATTACAAATTTCAAATAGTGCTTTAACTAAATAAAAACACAATTATAATATAAAATTATGTGAATTAGGCATTTTGCTGTGGAAATTGTTGAAATGGTTGAAATTGCTGATTTTGTGGAAATTGTTGGGCTTGTGGCTGCTGAGCTTGCTGTTGCATTTGTTGAACTTGTTGCATTTGTTGAACTTGTTGCATTTGTTGAACTTGTTGCATTTGCTGAGCTTGTTGCATTTGTTGTGCTTGTTGCGCCTGCTGAGCTTGTTGTGCTTGCATTTGAAAGTAAACTTTCGATTTTTGCCTGATAATATTCTTGAAATCATTAATTGTCGCTCTCGGATTATTCTTCAAAAATTGATATAACTCACTTTTCATCTGCTTATTTTTACGATCAATTGCTGTAATTGAAAACAATTTTTGAAGTTCATTATTCGAAATTCTCAACCTTTTGTCATTTAAAAATTGAACAACATTTGATTCTTTGATTATTTTGTAAAGCTCAGGGCATTTTTCTGGGGGAGTAAGAGCGATCGCTTCTCTCCAAACATCAGTAGCTGCAATGAAAACCCATTCATCTATAGAGGTATAATCAGCATCAATTTCCGAGAAAGCTTCACAAATATGTGAACAATTAAATACAATATCTGAGGGAAGCCCCATTCGTCCAATAAAAAGCCACGCAATCAAAGGACAACGATCAAAACTAACCTTATGAACCGTCAATTTACTCATATCATTGAACTCTTTAGAAAAATTTACTTTTGCCATAAATTGTTCAACATTTTTATTTTTTTTACTGTATGAATAAAGTGGCATAGCTATTGTAGCTAATCGAACAGATGCCAAACTCAAAGGTTCAAAATTGCCGACTGTATCAATATTAGATTCAAGATTTTTAAAAATTTCTATTGACTGTGATAATTGACCTTTTTCAAACCAAGGAAATAAATCAACATACAAAATTTGATCTAAAAATTGCTCTAAAATAATATCTGCAGGAAAATTAATATTATATAACGAGCTTAAGAGAAAATTTCTCATTAAGCGCGCACCATACGTAAGCATCATTTTTCCATTGGGAACTTCATTAGGAAATCTAAAGAGTTGAGAATTTCTATTTGTTCCACACAAAATATCTTTATCAATATTTGTTGGAATTTGATCTAAATGAAATCCAGGAAGATAAGTAACAATATTTAATGTTCTCCAAAAATAAGATAAATCTTCACTCAAATCATGATCGAGAGGAATCGTTTTGGTTTCAATAAATTTTGCAAATGTTTCTGGCGAATCGACTTCTCTAGTTCTTACATCTGCTCGAATGAGTTCAATTTCAGATACAACTGTTTGACTATATGCTTGTGCGAGAAAAAGATAGCATGGACGACCAAATAAATTACAAAGAACTGTATTGCTATAAGGAGGGGATTGTAAAACACTATACTCATTGTTTAAAAATGAAACCAATATTTGTTTTAAATGCATATCTTCTTGTACCAATACATATTCAACTGAAGGAGGAGGAGCTTTACAAAGACGAGTTAAAACTGAAAGACCAGCAATTTGCATAGGAAATAAATTCTCACGAGAATATTGTTGAAGATTTGAAATAAATTGATCATTTCCCAATTCCCAATTCATCAAATGCTAATTCCTCTTAAAACTTTTTCAATCAAAAAGGATCGTTTTTCCAGAATAAAAATCAAAAAAAAATTAATAAAATACAAACATTTATTTATAATACACCATATTTTTCTTGCCAATCTTCGTATACCTTTGGATTGTAAGCTTCGCTTGCCTTTGTTCTTGATAAGGCCAATTCCACATCTTCGTTCGTAATCAAATCAAGTTCAAGTTGATCTTCACTAACAGCATCTAAGTAAGAATCACCATATTTTTCTTGTAATTCATTCATTAATCTTCTTAATGGCTGCATTGCGGCTTCTTTACATACAAGATGAATATCACTTCCACTGTAACCTTTGGTTTTCTCTGCATACAATTCAAAAGGCATATTTTGTACATCAGCAATATCTTCAGTAAGCATCATTCTAAACATTTCAGCACGATCGCTCTCTTCTGGCAAAGGAACAAGAATTCTCTTTTCAAGTCTTCTTAATAACGCTGGATCAAGATCGAATGGAAAGTTTGAAGCGGCAAGAACAAATACTTGAGCATCACTTTGAACAAGTCCGTCCATTTGAACAAGAAGTTCCGTCTTCATTCTTCGTGATGCTTCATGTTCATCATGTGTTGATCGACGTGACATAACAGAATCCATTTCATCCATGAAAATTGTAGATGGTGCATGATATCTAGCTAATTCAAATAATACACGGATCAGTTTTTCTGAGTCTCCTCGCCATTTGGAAACAATTGTTGATGCTGAGACGTTGAAAAATGTTGTACCTTCACTTGCAACAGCTTTGGCTAAAAGCGTCTTTCCTGTACCTGGCGGACCATGAAGAAGAACACCACGCCATGGCCGAAGAAGTTTTTTGTTAGCAAATAATTTGGGGAATTTGAGTGGCATTACTACTGCTTCTTTCAAAACTCGTTTACATCCATCTAGACCAACGATATCTTCCCAAGTTACGCCAGTATTATCAGTAAAAATATCTCTTGCAATAATTGATGTTAAATCACCAAAATCAGCACGTAATTGAGGTGGAACTTTTTCCATTAATTTATATCCTGCTGGTTCTGGAAATGGCGTGTCATCAAGACTATTGGCATTATTGCCATTATTATTATTATTGTTGTTATTGTTATTGCCATTGTTATTATTATTATTGTTGTTTCCACCTTTTGTAGGTTTTTTAGAAACTTGATCTTTTGGAGGCGCTGTAATAGGAGTAGCATTGATTGCTAAGCCGTTTCCAAGCGAAAGATCAATTGAACTATTATCATTATCTTTGCTTTCTTTTTTGGGGTTTGCTGGCGAGTCGTTTTGACTTGCTTTTTTTGAGACTCCTCTTCGTCTAGCAACATGAGGAGGTCTGCCTGCTTCTCTGTCTTGAATGTGTGCTTGCTTCGTTGAAAAGTTTGGCAGGCCGAGTGATGAACTGTCTGCTGAGCCATCGTTAGTTTGAAATGAAGTGATTCCTGTTTGCAAATTTGAACCATACCCAGATACACCTGATTTTGGACCTGGCTTATTTGCACCTTTTGGAACTGGTTTAGCAAATTTACACTTGAATCCATATTTTTTCTCAAAAAATTGCTCGTAATCGACAATAATTCGCATTAAACTCATGTTGTCGCATAATTCAAATCGATCTGATCCAATTCCTGCTTCTTGCGCGAGCCTTTCCGCTGATTGAACATATCCAAGTGTGTTCATGTGATGCATACAAAGTACTAATGAATCACGAAGACGACGTTTTCGTTCTTCATCACAAAAATCTTTCGTTTGTGTTTTGCATCTCTCTTGAGAAAGAGATATTTCAGATTGTGTTTGCATAAAAATTTAGGTTTCACCTTATTAGGGACTATATCAAAATTTCCACTTTTTCTCTGGCCAGTATCAAAATTTTCAATTAAAAAAAAATAAGTATCATTTTTTAATAGAAAAAAAAATTCTAGTATCATATTTTAATAGAAAAACATTTCATGAGTATCATTTTTTTTTATCAATTTTTTTATCTTTTGCAACAAGTACACAGGAAAAATCTAAAAAAAATATATCTCGAATCAGCTACAGGAGAACGTTCAAATGATAGTATTTTTATGCAAAAGTAAACAACTCGCTCGACATATTAAAATTTAATTCACCAAGAATCATTCGAAAAAAAGTATTTAACGCTGGTTTATTGTAGAAAAACAAGTTTAACTTAATTTTTCTCAGCAACATGAGCTAAAAACCAGTTTTTCAAATCGATGTCTAATTACGAATAATCAATTTTTTTACGGGTCTACTTATGTACCAAGTTTTACTGCTTCAATTAATATTCTTTATCATTTTTTACATATATTCATGACTACAAATACTATGTAATTCGCTTTCTATTTTTGAAAATTCTCACGAATATTCAAAAAATTATTCAAAAAACAGAGACAAAAATATGTTATATCTACACTATATATAGTATAACTTTAAAATATAGTAGTATTGTTTCTTTATTTTCTTTTTTATGTCTAAAAACTTAATAATTTTGCAAAATTGTAAACGAATAATAAACGTTCTTCTTTTTCATTTATTTTTCTTTTCATCAAATTATAAATTTTTTGAGCTTTTTTCTAATGAAAAATTTAACATTTTAAAAATATTTAGAAATAAATTATTGTAATTTAATGAAAATGATTAAATATTATAATCTAATGAAAATTATCCAATTAATATGATTGAATGAACTTGATTGTTTATAATAATTCGATATTTATAAAAAATGCAATTGTTTGAATGTGATTATTTAGAAGATTTAATTTGATTAGAAGAATGTGATTGATTAAAAAATTTATTTGAATCAATTATATTCAATTATCCCTAGGTAATCACTTTCATTCTTTCATTCGCTTTAATTCAATCACTTTTACTCATTCAATCATTTTCATTCATTCAATCATTTTCATTCATTCAATCATTTCATTCATTCAATTACTTTCATTCATTCAATCATTTCATTCATTCAATTACTTTCATTCATTCAATCACTTTCATTCATTCAATCATTTCATTCATTCAATCACTTTTACTCATTCAATCACTTTCATTCATTCAATCATTTCATTCATTCAATCATTTCATTCATTCAATCACTTTCATTCATTCAATCATTTCATTCATTCAATCATTTCATTCATTCAATCACTTTTACTCATTCAATCACTTTCATTCATTCAATCACTTTCATTCATTCAATCATTTCATTCATTCAATCACTTTCATTCATTCAATCATTTCATTCATTCAATCACTTTCATTCATTCAATCACTTTCATTCATTCAATCATTTCATTCATTCAATCACTTTTACTCATTCAATCATTTCATTCATTCAATCATTTCATTCACTCAATCACTTTCATTCATTTAATTACTTTCATTCATTCAATCATTTCATTCATTCAATCATTTCATTCATTCAATTACTTTCATTCATTCAATCATTTCATTCATTCAATCATTTCATTCATTCAATCACTTTCATTCATTCAATCACTTTCATTCATTCAATTACTTTCATTCATTCAATCATTTCATTCATTCAATCATTTCATTCATTCAATCACTTTTACTCATTCAATCATTTCATTCATTCAATCATTTCATTCATTCAATCATTTCATTCATTCAATCATTTCATTCACTCAATCACTTTCATTCATTCAATCACTTTCATTCATTCAATCACTTTCATTCATTCAATCATTTCATTCATTCAATCACTTTCATTCATTCAATCACTTTTACTCATTCAATCATTTCATTCATTCAATCATTTCATTCATTCAATCATTTCATTCATTCAATCACTTTTACTCATTCAATCATTTCATTCATTCAATCACTTTCATTCATTCAATCATTTCATTCATTCAATCATTTCATTCATTCAATCACTTTTACTCATTCAATCATTTCATTCATTCAATCACTTTTACTCATTCAATCATTTCATTCATTCAATCATTTCATTCATTCAATCACTTTTACTCATTCAATCATTTCATTCATTCAATCATTTCATTCATTCAATTACTTTCATTCATTCAATCATTTCATTCATTCAATCACTTTCATTCATTCAATCATTTCATTCATTCAATCACTTTCATTCATTCAATCACTTTTACTCATTCAATCATTTCATTCATTCAATCATTTCATTCATTCAATCACTTTTACTCATTCAATCATTTCATTCATTCAATCATTTCATTCATTCAATCATTTCATTCATTCAATCATTTTCATTCATTCAATCACTTTCATTCATTCAATCACTTTTACTCATTCAATCACTTTCATTCATTCAATCATTTCATTCATTCAATCACTTTTACTCATTCAATCACTTTCATTCATTCAATCATTTCATTCATTCAATTACTTTCATTCATTCAATCATTTCATTCATTCAATCATTTTAATTCTTTCTTTCGTTTTAATTCAATAAATCGCTTTAAGATGGTTCTCCATAACCGACATTTTTAGAATGCATTAATCTCAACGAATACTAAATCTCATAGAACCAAACTCAATACATAAAGCATACAATTATATATATATATTTTTAAAGTTCACAGACATACAAAATCTAATATTAATTTTTTGATGAATACAGCGGTTTTGGAAATAGATTAGTATTTTTTGGAAATAAAATAGCATGATTTAAATGTGTTTATAAGACCGCTAAAAATTCCTTCGAAATAAAATAGATAATGATTATTTTCCATTCAATTTTCCATTTTTTTGTTGAGGAAAAATATAAAATCTTAGCAATCTTTTACCAATTTATAGTGTTTTAAAACACTATAAAATTTCTTTAATCTATCTCTTAAAACTGTTTTTAAGTATGATTAAATTGAATAGAAAATGTTCGTTCCTATTTTGTGTCCAAAAAATTCTAATCTATTTCCAAAACAGCTGTACTCATTTTAAAAATCAGCGAGCTTTATAAAGTAATAATAATATATTAAAATAAAAGGATTTATGGAATATACTCATGAAAAAGTTATTAAGGGCGTACATTCCAAAAATACCATTTTATCGTTGAGGTTACTAAACAGGATAGATATCGAGGTAGATCTAACCTTTTCACGTGTCGATTTAGTACCTAGCACAATTTCTTGAAGTACTAGTATATTATTCGATAAGTTTATCTATATATTTAAATGATTTCGTATTTGGATCGTAATATCTAGATTTATATGTATCACTCTTTTCTGGTTCGATATTCTTACGTGGTACTGTTCAAGATATATTACAGAGCTTACCATTGCGTTTCGTGAATCGTTTATTCTTTTAGGGTAAATATTCATTAAAGGATCTAGCATTGAATTTACTAGCATAAAGATTAAGACATAACTGAATATTAAAGGTTTTATGGTCGCATTTGGCAGTTAACTCCGTAATCGCTCTTTTCAGTAATGGTAAATCATCTATAGTATACAACTCTTCTAGACTTGGCTCTGTTGTATTCTTGTTCTTACTATTCGTAGAAGATATTTCTCTGAAACTCATTTCAGTAGTCATATTTTATTTATGAATATTGGATTAAAAATTCTTTTAAATTCGTGTTTGGGGTTATTTATAGAGATATCGTAAACAGGATTTCAGTGTAGTTTTATCGGTTACTAGAACTTTACTGAGGAACTATCTCATGTATATCATTAACTCACTAAAGTTCGATCTATCGTTTAAAAACTCGTTGGAAAGCTATATATATGGAAGGTCCATAAGTGTTCTCGGAGGTCTTAGAAGGTTTTAAAAGCGTGCAGAGTGAGGATACATCGCATCCCTTAATCTTACTACTCATGCTGAAAATGATAGAATTGAATTCCATTCGCCCGAGCACGTTATATATCTGCAACACTTGCTATAAGCAAAGGAAAAATTATTGATATTCTGGATCATATTTTTCATAATCACAATTAATAAACCCCTGTAGTTCTAGATGATGAAATAACCAAACCTTGAAATTTTTGTTTTGATCTCTTCATAAATTGGACGAAATTTTTTTTTCCGAAAGCAAAATCATTAAATATTTTAACATTAAATTATTTTCAAGTCTTTTGATGTTACATTTATCTTTACAATGGCGTTTTTTGCTGATTTTTTGGTTATATAAAATGATTTACATAATGAGCATATAAAAATTAGAAACAAATCATGTGCATTGTATTTGGTAATTTTTTTAACAAAGCTAAAAGTAACATCAAATTGATTTATAAACCAGTCACTCATATTAATTGAAATTTAAAAAAATATCAGAATAAAAAATAAACTATTGAATTTTCAAAGCTATAAAAAAATTCTGAGCTTTGAAACTTTTTGTATATACCCTCAGTTTTGATAAAGCAAAACGTAATGGATTGTAAGAAATATATACAGAAAATGAGAATGGTTCAAGCCAATATTCTCTCCTTTATAAAAGAAGATAAAAATACAGAAGAATACTTTCAAATTTTAACCAATTTATTTGATGATCAAAATTATAATAATGATAAGCAAAAACTAAGAATCATTCTGAATATGATTGCAAATATTGTTAATAATTATCATCGGGTATCCGATTTCTTCTGAAAAATAGAGAAAATTTTAATGTTTCTAAAGGATGATATCATTAATATCTATTCTAATTGAATGAATGAAAGTAATTGAATGAATGAAAGCAATTGAATGAATGAAATGATTGAATGAATGAAATGATTGAATGAGTAAAAGTAATTGAATGAATGAAAGTGATTGAATGAATGAAAGTGATTGAATGAATGAAAGTGATTGAATGAATGAAAGTGATTGAATGAATGAAATGATTGAATGAATGAAATGATTGAATGAATGAAAGTGATTGAATGAATGAAAGTGATTGAATGAATGAAAGTGATTGAATGAGTAAAAGTGATTGAATGAATGAAAGTGATTGAATGAATGAAAGTGATTGAATGAATGAAATGATTGAATGAATGAAAGTAATTGAATGAATGAAATGATTGAATGAATGAAAGTAATTGAATGAATGAAAGTGATTGAGTGAATGAAATGATTGAATGAATGAAATGATTGAATGAGTAAAAGTGATTGAATGAATGAAAGTAATTGAATGAATGAAAGTGATTGAGTGAATGAAATGATTGAATGAATGAAAGTGATTGAATGAATGAAAGTAATTGAATGAATGAAAGCAATTGAATGAATGAAATGATTGAATGAATGAAATGATTGAATGAGTAAAAGTAATTGAATGAATGAAAGTGATTGAATGAATGAAAGTGATTGAATGAATGAAAGTAATTGAATGAATGAAAGTGATTGAATGAATGAAATGATTGAATGAATGAAATGATTGAATGAGTAAAAGTAATTGAATGAATGAAAGTGATTGAATGAATGAAAGTGATTGAATGAATGAAAGTGATTGAATGAATGAAAGTGATTGAATGAATGAAATGATTGAATGAATGAAATGATTGAATGAATGAAAGTGATTGAATGAATGAAAGTGATTGAATGAATGAAAGTGATTGAATGAGTAAAAGTGATTGAATGAATGAAAGTGATTGAATGAATGAAAGTGATTGAATGAATGAAATGATTGAATGAATGAAAGTAATTGAATGAATGAAATGATTGAATGAATGAAAGTAATTGAATGAATGAAAGTGATTGAGTGAATGAAATGATTGAATGAATGAAATGATTGAATGAGTAAAAGTGATTGAATGAATGAAATGATTGAATGAATGAAAGTAATTGAATGAATGAAAGTGATTGAGTGAATGAAATGATTGAATGAATGAAATGATTGAGTGAATGAAAGTGATTGAATGAATGAAAGTAATTGAATGAATGAAAGCAATTGAATGAATGAAATGATTGAATGAATGAAATGATTGAATGAGTAAAAGTAATTGAATGAATGAAAGTGATTGAATGAATGAAAGTGATTGAATGAATGAAAGTGATTGAATGAATGAAAGTGATTGAATGAATGAAATGATTGAATGAATGAAATGATTGAATGAATGAAAGTGATTGAATGAATGAAAGTGATTGAATGAATGAAAGTGATTGAATGAGTAAAAGTGATTGAATGAATGAAAGTGATTGAATGAATGAAAGTGATTGAATGAATGAAATGATTGAATGAATGAAAGTAATTGAATGAATGAAATGATTGAATGAATGAAAGTAATTGAATGAATGAAATGATTGAATGAATGAAAGTGATTGAATGAGTAAAAGTGATTGAATGAATGAAAGCAATTGAATGAATGAAATGATTGAATGAATGAAATGATTGAATGAGTAAAAGTAATTGAATGAATGAAAGCAATTGAATGAATGAAAGTGATTGAATGAATGAAAGTGATTGAATGAATGAAAGTAATTGAATGAATGAAAGCAATTGAATGAATGAAATGATTGAATGAATGAAATGATTGAATGAGTAAAAGTAATTGAATGAATGAAAGTGATTGAATGAATGAAAGTGATTGAATGAATGAAAGTGATTGAATGAATGAAAGTGATTGAATGAATGAAATGATTGAATGAATGAAATGATTGAATGAATGAAAGTGATTGAATGAATGAAAGTGATTGAATGAATGAAAGTGATTGAATGAGTAAAAGTGATTGAATGAATGAAAGTGATTGAATGAATGAAAGTGATTGAATGAATGAAATGATTGAATGAATGAAAGTAATTGAATGAATGAAATGATTGAATGAATGAAAGTAATTGAATGAATGAAATGATTGAATGAATGAAAGTGATTGAATGAGTAAAAGTGATTGAATGAATGAAAGTGATTGAATGAGTAAAAGTGATTGAATGAATGAAAGTGATTGAATGAATGAAAGTGATTGAATGAATGAAATGATTGAATGAATGAAAGTAATTGAATGAATGAAATGATTGAATGAATGAAAGTAATTGAATGAATGAAAGTGATTGAGTGAATGAAATGATTGAATGAGTAAAAGTAATTGAATGAATGAAAGTGATTGAATGAATGAAATGATTGAATGAATGAAATGATTGAATGAGTAAAAGTAATTGAATGAATGAAAGTGATTGAATGAATGAAAGTGATTGAATGAATGAAAGTGATTGAATGAATGAAAGTGATTGAATGAATGAAAGTGATTGAATGAATGAAAGTGATTGAATGAATGAAAGTGATTGAATGAATGAAAGTGATTGAATGAATGAAAGTGATTGAATGAGTAAAAGTGATTGAATGAATGAAAGTGATTGAATGAATGAAAGTGATTGAATGAATGAAATGATTGAATGAATGAAAGTAATTGAATGAATGAAATGATTGAATGAATGAAAGTAATTGAATGAATGAAAGTGATTGAGTGAATGAAATGATTGAATGAATGAAATGATTGAATGAGTAAAAGTGATTGAATGAATGAAATGATTGAATGAATGAAAGTAATTGAATGAATGAAAGTGATTGAATGAATGAAATGATTGAATGAATGAAAGTGATTGAATGAATGAAAATGATTGAATGAATGAAAGTGATTGAATGAATGAAATGATTGAATGAATGAAAGTAATTGAATGAATGAAAGTGATTGAGTGAATGAAATGATTGAATGAATGAAAGTGATTGAATGAATGAAAGTGATTGAATGAATGAAATGATTGAATGAATGAAAGTGATTGAATGAATGAAAATGATTGAATGAGTAAAAGTGATTGAATGAATGAAATGATTGAATGAATGAAAGTAATTGAATGAATGAAAGTGATTGAGTGAATGAAATGATTGAATGAATGAAAGTGATTGAATGAATGAAAGTAATTGAATGAATGAAAGCAATTGAATGAATGAAATGATTGAATGAATGAAATGATTGAATGAGTAAAAGTAATTGAATGAATGAAAGTGATTGAATGAATGAAAGTGATTGAATGAATGAAAGTAATTGAATGAATGAAAGTGATTGAATGAATGAAATGATTGAATGAATGAAATGATTGAATGAGTAAAAGTAATTGAATGAATGAAAGTGATTGAATGAATGAAAGTGATTGAATGAATGAAATGATTGAATGAATGAAATGATTGAATGAGTAAAAGTAATTGAATGAATGAAAGTGATTGAATGAATGAAAGTGATTGAATGAATGAAAGTGATTGAATGAATGAAAGTGATTGAATGAATGAAATGATTGAATGAATGAAATGATTGAATGAATGAAAGTGATTGAATGAATGAAAGTGATTGAATGAATGAAAGTGATTGAATGAGTAAAAGTGATTGAATGAATGAAAGTGATTGAATGAATGAAAGTGATTGAATGAATGAAATGATTGAATGAATGAAAGTAATTGAATGAATGAAATGATTGAATGAATGAAAGTAATTGAATGAATGAAAGTGATTGAGTGAATGAAATGATTGAATGAATGAAAGTAATTGAATGAATGAAAGTGATTGAATGAATGAAAGTGATTGAATGAATGAAATGATTGAATGAATGAAATGATTGAATGAATGAAAGTGATTGAATGAATGAAATGATTGAATGAATGAAAGTGATTGAATGAATGAAATGATTGAATGAATGAAAGTAATTGAATGAATGAAAGTGATTGAGTGAATGAAAGTGATTGAATGAATGAAATGATTGAATGAATGAAATGATTGAATGAATGAAAGTGATTGAATGAATGAAAATGATTGAATGAATGAAAGTGATTGAATGAATGAAATGATTGAATGAATGAAAGTAATTGAATGAATGAAAGTGATTGAGTGAATGAAATGATTGAATGAATGAAAGTGATTGAATGAATGAAAGTGATTGAATGAATGAAATGATTGAATGAATGAAAGTGATTGAATGAATGAAAATGATTGAATGAGTAAAAGTGATTGAATGAATGAAATGATTGAATGAATGAAAGTAATTGAATGAATGAAAGTGATTGAGTGAATGAAATGATTGAATGAATGAAAGTGATTGAATGAATGAAAGTAATTGAATGAATGAAAGCAATTGAATGAATGAAATGATTGAATGAATGAAATGATTGAATGAGTAAAAGTAATTGAATGAATGAAAGTGATTGAATGAATGAAAGTGATTGAATGAATGAAAGTAATTGAATGAATGAAAGTGATTGAATGAATGAAATGATTGAATGAATGAAATGATTGAATGAGTAAAAGTAATTGAATGAATGAAAGTGATTGAATGAATGAAAGTGATTGAATGAATGAAAGTGATTGAATGAATGAAAGTGATTGAATGAATGAAATGATTGAATGAATGAAATGATTGAATGAATGAAAGTGATTGAATGAATGAAAGTGATTGAATGAATGAAAGTGATTGAATGAGTAAAAGTGATTGAATGAATGAAAGTGATTGAATGAATGAAAGTGATTGAATGAATGAAATGATTGAATGAATGAAAGTAATTGAATGAATGAAATGATTGAATGAATGAAAGTAATTGAATGAATGAAAGTGATTGAGTGAATGAAATGATTGAATGAATGAAATGATTGAATGAGTAAAAGTGATTGAATGAATGAAATGATTGAATGAATGAAAGTAATTGAATGAATGAAAGTGATTGAGTGAATGAAATGATTGAATGAATGAAAGTGATTGAATGAATGAAAGTAATTGAATGAATGAAAGCAATTGAATGAATGAAATGATTGAATGAATGAAATGATTGAATGAGTAAAAGTAATTGAATGAATGAAAGTGATTGAATGAATGAAAGTGATTGAATGAATGAAAGTAATTGAATGAATGAAAGCAATTGAATGAATGAAATGATTGAATGAATGAAATGATTGAATGAGTAAAAGTAATTGAATGAATGAAAGTGATTGAATGAATGAAAGTGATTGAATGAATGAAAGTGATTGAATGAATGAAAGTGATTGAATGAATGAAATGATTGAATGAATGAAATGATTGAATGAATGAAAGTGATTGAATGAATGAAAGTGATTGAATGAATGAAAGTGATTGAATGAGTAAAAGTGATTGAATGAATGAAAGTGATTGAATGAATGAAAGTGATTGAATGAATGAAATGATTGAATGAATGAAAGTAATTGAATGAATGAAATGATTGAATGAATGAAAGTAATTGAATGAATGAAAGTGATTGAGTGAATGAAATGATTGAATGAATGAAATGATTGAATGAATGAAAGTAATTGAATGAATGAAAGTGATTGAATGAATGAAATGATTGAATGAATGAAAGTGATTGAATGAATGAAAATGATTGAATGAATGAAAGTGATTGAATGAATGAAAGTGATTGAATGAATGAAAGTGATTGAATGAATGAAAGTGATTGAATGAATGAAAGTGATTGAATGAATGAAATGATTGAATGAATGAAATGATTGAATGAATGAAAATGATTGAATGAATGAAAATGATTGAATGAGTAAAAGTGATTGAATTAAAGCGAATGAAAGAATGAAAGTGATTACCTAGGGATAATTGAATATAATTGATTCAAATAAATTTTTTAATCAATCACATTCTTCTAATCAAATTAAATCTTCTAAATAATCACATTCAAACAATTGCATTTTTTATAAATATCGAATTATTATAAACAATCAAGTTCATTCAATCATATTAATTGGATAATTTTCATTAGATTATAATATTTAATCATTTTCATTAAATTACAATAATTTATTTCTAAATATTTTTAAAATGTTAAATTTTTCATTAGAAAAAAGCTCAAAAAATTTATAATTTGATGAAAAGAAAAATAAATGAAAAAGAAGAACGTTTATTATTCGTTTACAATTTTGCAAAATTATTAAGTTTTTAGACATAAAAAAGAAAATAAAGAAACAATACTACTATATTTTAAAGTTATACTATATATAGTGTAGATATAACATATTTTTGTCTCTGTTTTTTGAATAATTTTTTGAATATTCGTGAGAATTTTCAAAAATAGAAAGCGAATTACATAGTATTTGTAGTCATGAATATATGTAAAAAATGATAAAGAATATTAATTGAAGCAGTAAAACTTGGTACATAAGTAGACCCGTAAAAAAATTGATTATTCGTAATTAGACATCGATTTGAAAAACTGGTTTTTAGCTCATGTTGCTGAGAAAAATTAAGTTAAACTTGTTTTTCTACAATAAACCAGCGTTAAATACTTTTTTTCGAATGATTCTTGGTGAATTAAATTTTAATATGTCGAGCGAGTTGTTTACTTTTGCATAAAAATACTATCATTTGAACGTTCTCCTGTAGCTGATTCGAGATATATTTTTTTTAGATTTTTCCTGTGTACTTGTTGCAAAAGAGGTGAGGCTGCGAAAATTTTTGGTATTTTTTAATAATATTAATACATATTATTTTATTCCAGAATTAAATGCTATTTATGATAATTTCACTAATATTTTTTTCAGATTTTTAGCTATAAATCTATTTTTAAAATTGAATAGCATCTATCTTATTATAATTTCAATTTTATCTTAATAAAAAAATTCTATTTACTCAAAATAATAAATAATTTAATTATCAATATTTAATATATAGATGTGAATATAATATTAAAATCTTCGACTAAGAATTATAAATCAAAATAATGATTTTTTATGACTTAACTAACTATCATCTAATTATAAGCATGATTTTTTTGGTAAATTATTGATAAATATTAAAATAAATACTTATTGTGAGGTTGATACCAAAATAAAAACAAATGAAATTATTTAGATATTTGTGAAGTTTACATCATTAACGTATATAGAATTATATTCAATATTAAACCTCAATCCTAGCTAAAATTGTAAAAAATTTTTTAAAAATATTTTGATATGTTTGCCAGCACCAGATAAGTTAAGAGATAAACTATAGTTATCCCTTTGGTCTTTAATATAGAAGAAAATTTCTCTTTAAATTGAAAAATATTTTTTTGAATTTTGACCAAAAACGCATTCATTGAATAGCTTTCTTATTAAAAAATAGATATCATCTATATACAAATGAAATTTAATGGTTGAAAAGAAAAAATAATGACGAATATATGAATTATGACATTTTGAAATATCAATACAATTTCAATTTTTTTTGATTAAATCTGAAAAAAAGTATATGATATGAAAAGGTAACAAAACCATAATACTATATTTTTAATTTATTTTTAATTTTGTTGATTATTATTCCTAAAAAAGTTCATTTAAAATTTCGCAGTCTCACCTCTGTTGCAAAAGATAAAAAAATTGATAAAAAAAAATGATACTCATGAAATGTTTTTCTATTAAAATATGATACTAGAATTTTTTTTTCTATTAAAAAATGATACTTATTTTTTTTTAATTGAAAATTTTGATACTGGCCAGAAAAAAAGTGGAAATTTTGATATAGTCCCACCTTATTAAGATCGTTTGAAATTATTTTTTCAAAGACCAAATAACGATTATTTTATACATAAAGTAAGATTCCAAAATCCAAATTAAATTTCTTAATTATATCTAGCATGAGATCATTTAATCAGCATTCCTTCATCCTAAGGTCATATAATTACTTGAATAAAGAATTTATCAGACATATTTTATGAAATTGACATAAAATTTGCTTTTTCTTCTATTTGAAAGCAAATAAAAGTATTAAATTATCAATGTAAACAGATTAATTAAAGAAAAAAAGGTGGAATTTTTTGACAATTACAGAGGTCAATTTAATATAAATTTTATATTACTGAATTTAAATTTTTCTTCTCAAAATGTTTCAATTACTTCACAAATTTTAATTAAAAAAATTCAAAAAATTTGAAAAATCTGCTCAATTTATATGAATGAATATCAAAAGCAGATTGATCTTATAAACAGCAAAATAGCAACAGTTAGTTATGCAAATCCACCACCATATATTCATTGCTCAAAAATTAATTGCTTTCTTCGACAAATCAAAGAATTATCATCGAAAGTTTTAACTTTAAAAATAGAAAATTATAAAAAAATGTCAAATACAATGCGAAACAATTTTTCAAATTTAATGAATGCACTTACACATTTTCAACAGCTTCATTCACAATGTTGCGGTGAAGTTTGCGCTCAATTTGCTCTAACAACGTCAATACGCTGCGTTAAAGCTGAAATAGCATCTATCAGAAAAGATTGCATTAAATATCTTGAAAATTTAGGTATTAAAACAGCATCGACATATTTACACCTCGACGACTCTGAACTAGAATCCCAAGATCGGGTTGATATCAAGCGAATTGCCGTAATTATAAACCATCTACAAATGCGTCCTGAGATTGCGAAAAGAGAGGAAGTTGCTCCTCATCTCAAAAAGCGATTAAATTCTCTTGATTCTCTTGGAATCCCATTACAATCAGATGAATGCCGTTTAGAAACAATTTCATTTTCTGATTTACCAACATCATTAAGCTATATAGTAAAATTTGAAGATATTGAATTTGGCCCTTTAATTGGAGAAGGCGAGGCAGGAAAAGTTTACCGAGGATCAGTTAAGACACGTGATAAGAGTAATGTTGAGTGTGCCATCAAAATTTTACATTGTAGATCACTTACAGCATATGACCTGGAAATGTATCGCCGCGAAATTTTTACAATGTCAAATCTACGCCATCCTTCGCTTTTAAAATTTTGTGGCTACACTACTGAACCACCTTTTTGTGTTTTAACAGAATATATGGAAAATGGATCTTTATATGATTATTTACTCCAACATCCAAAAGATATTACTCCTACAGATAAAACGCTCATTGCATTAGATATAGCCCGTGGACTTGAATTTCTTCATTGTAGAGGAATTATACATCGCGATCTCAAAAGTTTAAATATTCTATTAGATTCCCGAAAAAGGGCAAAAATAGCTGACTTTGGTCTTACTCGAATGAAGTCGAAAGATCCAATGACAGGACTTGTTGGTACTTCTCATTGGATGGCTCCAGAAGTATTGATGTCTTCTCCTTATTATGATGAAAAAGTTGATATATACAGCTTTGGCATTCTCATGTGGGAACTTCTCACATCAGAATGCCCATATCAAAATGAATCACTTGATCCTGCCACACTTACTCTCCAAATTATGGAACAAAATAAACGTCCCACAATTCCACCAGGAACTCCACCTAATCTAAAAGCACTGATTGAGAGTTGTTGGAATAAAGATCCCAAAAGCCGACCTTCTTGCCATGAGATCATATCAGATCTTTCCAATCCTTCTTTTCAATTTCCAGGCAGCGAACTTGTCTTAATGATGCAAGAAACTCGTCTTTTACGTTCCAACAACGAGCAGCGCTCATCATCTCCATTATCACGATATATGAATCACAATCTGATCCGAAATGATTCAGCTATCAACTTCCCAATCGGTTTTAATATGAATGAAATGGACCGAATTGAAGCATCTTTGAAATTAGTTACAGATACTCTTGAAATAGGCCACATTGAGCACTTCGAAAACGCAATTTCTCAATTGAAAGCATCATTGAAAATTTCAAAGATAGATTTTCACAAGCTTGTCAAGAAATACCTTGACATAATCATCACAACAAATGAAAGCAGCTCAAAGACATCTCCTGTTTTCATGATAAAGCTTGTTAACGTATTTTTTGAACTTTTGAATGATTGCAAATGCAACGACCAAATATGCATTGAATCTTGCATGAAAGAATGTTCGATTTCTGACATCATTCGATCAAATAATACCGATCTAGTTGAGCTCATGATGACTCATATATTAGCTCAACCATTCAAAATATTTTTCAATGATAATTCAATAGAAACTCTGTTTGAATTTGCTTCGAATTCTAATCAAAAAGTTCGCATCAAAGGTCTTCTTCTCTTACTTCACTCTGTTGATTTTCGGTTTGACGATATAATCAATGAAAAAATTCCGAACTTCATTGAAAAAATTCTGAACTTTACAAAACGGAAAATTCCAAACAAAGTTCTCAAAATTTTCTATAAGAAGCTTCTTAAAATTTTCAAAGAGATTCAGGATATTCAAAAAGTTTCCATTCGACGAATCCCAGACATCATGCTTGCCACGCCGAAGGAACTGAGAACGAATCTCAGCGCGTGCATTGAGACTCTTCTTATTCGGTTTCCGGTTATGCGAACATGGTCAATATTATTCACCAATGCAATTGAGGACTACGAGTCTTACGGGGCACTTTTTCAGGCGGTTTTCATGTCAGACGAGACGCAAGAGCCGACCGCCGAGATGCTGAAAGCATTGGCCACTGCCTCTGAAGAGAATGACGATGCCTTTTCAAATCTAATTGACTTCACTTCACGTTTTGATTCCTCATATGAGCTGACCGTTTCAAACCTCCTGCCAATCAACAGCAAGAACGAGAAGCTCCTCGCTTCTTTCTACGGCCAGATCATCACGAAGAGCAGCACCTTCACGCTGAACAAGAAGAAGCGAAACGCGAGCTTTCATACAAACAAGGAATCGCTTGATCACATCAGTCACAATTTCCAACGGTCGCACAGTAGAACAAAAAGCAGCATCCCGATCATTAATTTTTCTGAAATTGTGAACAATAACGGCGGTTTAATTGAAAAACCAAAAAAAATTGAAATTGTCAATTTTTCATCGTCACCAAGATTGATCGATGACGATGCCGATAACATCGAAATAACTAGGCCACATAAATCTTGCCATTTCGCTTCTTCTTTCGGTAGCTTAATTAACGAAATTCACACTTTCAATTTTGAGAGCGATTCAAAAAGTTCCAGTTTTAACAGAAATGCAAATTATTTGGGATTTCCAAATGATAACTTGCTGAAATATGCTGAGTTTTATAAGGCTGCTTCTACTTTGTTGGATTCCCCTTCATATACTAGAGTGGTGTCGTCTTTGTTGACAAGTAAAAATGCTGATCCTGCAAAAATTCAAGATTCTGGAATATGCGAAGTTATCACTCGTTCTGTGATAAACGAGACTCGTGAGAGCGAGTTTTTGAATTTAATGTTTAATTTGAGCTGTAAATCATTCTTTAAACAGTTCATTGTTGCCGTTCCAAAACTTTTTTCTAATATGAGAAATTCAATGGATAAAGAAATCGTACGTTTATCTTTTATTTGCTTAGCTGTAATCGCAAAAAATTACACAGACGAATTCGACTTCTATTTACTGTTAAGACACGCTGCAAAGGCTGTAAATACACAAACAGGTTTCGCTCAGACAGCATCTTCTTTCGTATTTCAAAAATTCGTGACAAAAGAAACTGATTCATCATTTATTCAAGAAATTACAGAAATATTCCTGGACTCATATACTACTCCTTCGAAACCTGCTTCAATTGTGGCAAAAGTCCTTGTTGACTTTATAACACTCGATAATGACCATTTTATTAGAGATGAATTTTGCCGAAGATTGAAGCAAATTGCTAATTTAAGTTAATTATATCATTTTTTGTTTGTTTTTGTTAATTTATTATATACCACTTTTATGACAATGAAATTTTTTTTTTTTAGAAATAAAATATTCATGAATATTCAAATTTTTATTTTTTTATTTACATACAAGATTGCCGCTTTTTGAGCTACGCTCAAAAAGTGTCTTTATCATTTATTTTTTCGCCAACAGGTCTTTATCATTGCAATTGAATGAAATATTTGAATGGATATATCAGAAAAATTGAGAAGACTTGCACCCTGAACGACATGGAAAGGTTGTAATTGTGATTAAAAGATCGAAGTAATTATTTAAATAAAATAATCGATTTTGATCATTTGATAATATTGATAGAAAAACTTGATTTAGAAATTGCATGTGAATCAGGAAAGTTTAACGAAAGATTATAAAATAAAGATTTATAGCTGTCATCTGGGAAATTAGTTTTTTATCTAAAAAAAAAAAAATATATTTTCTTTTATGATTCAATCAATTTATCAATCATCCAAAATTACAATAATAGTAGTATACATTATTTCTTTTTATATAATTATAAAATCAATATCTCCTTTTCGTATCATTATAAAAATATTTTAAAAAATGAATAAATTGAAAAATTTAATTGAAATTTATTTGGAAATTTGAATTAACCAAAAATAATAATACAAAAATTCAATTTTCAAGTAAACACTTAAAAGATAAAATATGAAAAATAAAGTAATTTATAAAAAGGAATGAAATAATGAAGAGAAAATCGGGTCTATAATTTTGTGAGAAATATAAAATTTTTAAAACACTTTTATTTTTATATTGAAATTTTTTTTCTCATAATCAACAGAATATATCTGAGCAAACAATATATTTCAACCCCAAATATAAAATATTATTAGCCAATTAGCGTTTTTTAATATTTTTCAATACTTTACAAATGGACAACCGCTCTATTTATTTTTAATTATATAATAGATATGAACAATTCTATTTCATAACAATTCAACGCATATCTAGTAAATATGGATGCTAGGAAAGCAATCAAAGAAATTTACAATACTTAAATAGAAATCATGAATGATTTTTATCTTCTTCTCCAAAAGAACTATTTGGTAAACAGCACACACCATTAGATTGCTTACAGCCATCACCAAAAAAATCCGATGGATTTTATGAATGGCCTCAAATTTCTACAATAAGTATTTCACCCAAACCTAGTAATAAAATAATTCACAACCGATTCAAAAACAAATACAAAAAAAATAAAATTGATTTTTTTTTAAAACTATATGTAAATATCAATTTTAATCTATGAAAAAAAATTCATTTTGGCAATAAAAATCATCGAGTTCATAAAGATGATCAATAATTTCTGAGAAATTGCTTGAGTGATAATTAGATTCATTTGGCATTTGAAGTACTTTTTTATCACTGGAGCTGCTTTCTTTCTCTGTCATTTTAATTAGTGTGATAAAAAATTGATGAACTATTGAATTCAAATTTTAAATTCATTCAAAATTGTTGAATGATTCAGCGTTCCATTTAAAATTGTGAACCGTTTCGTTTGAAAAAAAATATGCCATCGATATATTGAATTGTCAAAATTTATTATCAAAGTTACAAATTAAATTTTTTAATGAAATGAAAAAAAAAAATAATTATCGTGCCTTCATTTTTCCCTTATCGTTTCATGAAATCAAAAGGTCAAATAAAATTGGCCATAAATAGCTCGCTACGGGTCATATTTTTTTCAAATAACTTTTTGAGGGTAAAAACATTAGATTTTGACATGAAATGCTACGGATTTTTTTTTTTTTTTTTTTTTTTTTTTTGGTGAAAAAATGTTATTTTAAAAATAACTTTTTTTTTATTTTTAAATAAAACAATAAAATAAAACACACAAAAAACAAAATTATATTGGCTTTGGAGCATTAACATGAGGCTGAGTGATCTGTGACTTCCTTCTCGGCGTCACTGGCCTATTTCCCGCAGAAGACTGGCTCCTGAAGCTCTGTTTGGAAGCGTTACTTTTGACACTTCCCTTTGAAACATTTGAAGCGTTTGATACGTTAGAAACTCTCGAACCTTGGCTTGACTGGCTCCTGACGCTTCTCACGCTTCCAGGCCTGCTGTTGTTGCTTCTGTTGCTTCTTGCGCTTCCCGCGTCTTCTGGGAATTCGGCTCCGATGCTGACCACGTTACCAACAACGGCCAAATTTGCGGGTGCCCCTTTTTTCTTCCTAGCGGAAGAAGCGCCAGACACGTTTGACAAGTTTGAAGCATTCGAAGAAGCCTTGGATGCCCCTGAAATTTTTGACGACCCCGAAATTTTTGACGAGCCAGAAATGCCAGAGACATTTGAGGCAGCTGAGCCGTTTGAACTTTGACTCCTGGCGCTGCTGAGACTGCTTCCGCTTCGTCCCGAGAGAGGCGTTGTGATTTGAGGGGAACGGCCAACTTGACGAGTTCCTACCGATCCCAATTTGGCCAATTGAAGGCCAATTTGAGAAAGACCGAGATTTAGCTTTGGCTCGATTTCCCTGTTGTTCGCAGCAATCGAGGTGAGTTCCTGGACAGTAGAATTGAGCATCTGTTGGTGTTGGTGGATTTCGACGTCCATCTCGAATAGTGATGATGGATATGGAGCATCTGGAGGAACTTTGGCAGTTTTTCTGTGCTGTTCTTTTGCTCGGGTCATTGCGTTTGAAGCACGCTTGATTTTTTCTTCATTTTCTTTGTTAATGATATTTAATTTTTTGAGTGCTTCGTTCATCTTGTCGATTTCTTGATTCATCGACTGTATCTTGACCATCCTGTCTTGCTGAGTGGCTTGCATGGCTTCCGTTTCTTCTGCAACCGCTTGGGCTTCGCTTCTTCTTGAGTTAAGTCGTTGCATGGCAACTTTCCTTTGCTCTTCTAATGTCTTTTTCCTTTCAAAATCACTGTCATTCTCACCAACTGCCGTAAACGTACCTCTGAATTCTGCATTTTGACCATTCAATTTATTCATGGCCTTTTCGAGGGCCCTGAGTTCTTTAATCGCTTTCTTGACTTGCTCTTCGAGTTCATCACCTTTTTGGGCAATTATTTCTCTTTCTTGCGCAAATTTGATGACATGATATGTTTGTGTGACTTCTTCACCTTCCACTTTGTATTTGCCCATTAAAACGTCATATTTTGCATTGAGCATGTCACATTTACGCCTCCTTTCTTGAAGCTCAATTACAGCATTATGACGAGCTTCTTCTTCGGTCTTTAATTGAGTTCTAAGAGCAGCAAGATGAGTGTCTATTTCAGCAATCCTTTCTTCCATTGAAAGTTGTAGTTGCTGACGACGGTTTTCAAGTGATATTAATTCATCACATTTAGAATTAACTTGGTCACTCAATTTTTCAACTTGAAGACGTAACATGTTAATTTGAACAAGAACAGATTCTTTCATTATTCGAGCTTTGATTGTTGACTTGTCAAGGGAATCTTGATCTAATCGAAGCTCTGTCAGTCGGTTATCAAGATCTTTTTGATTTTCCTCAAGTTTTGTTTTCCTTCGAGCTGTTTGACGAAGATCGAGCTCAAGACGATGAAGTTGCTGAGCTAATACTTTTTCTGCTGCTTCTTTACCTTCTAAAATTTTTGTTAATTGATCTATCTGAGCTTGCAACTCAACTTTCTCTTCTTCAGTTCGATCTCCTTCGATTCTTGATATTTTGCGCTCCATTTGTTGAATCTGAAAGTTGGAATTATAGAGCAATTCCATCTGTTTTTGTGTTTCTTTATCAAATTCTTGGATCTTTGATTGAAGATTCTTAGCTCGACTTTGGGAACCTTGAATTTCGGCAAGTAAGTTTTTTTCACGTTTTCTGGCTTTGTAAACTTCTTGACTTAACTTAAAAATAGTATTCTTCTCAGCATCAATTTGCCTTTCCATACTTTGCAATTCTTCTTCTTCTTTTTTAAGGAATTCGTTCATTACGTTGGTTTGATCTGTTAATTCGTCTGTATTGTCTTTCTGAGTAGATAATGCATCTTCTGTTTCAGCAAGCCTCTGTATATAATATTCCTTTTTGTTGATTTGTTCTTGAGTTTTTCTGTGAAGTTCATCAATCATTTCGCGATATGCGCGCAAGTCTGATTCGAGTTTATCAAGTTTGTGCCGTTGCGTTTCAACATGCTTTTCAAATTCAGAAATACTATATGTCTCGTTTTCTAATTCTTTATGTTTTTGTGAAACTTGATTATCGCTAATAGTCAACTTCCTTTCAAATTGAGAATTTTCGTTTTCAGCCATTTCCAAATTCTTTTTCCCTTCATTTACTAGATTTGTGTATTTTGTAACTTCTCCTTTTCTTTGTTCAAACATATTTGTTGTTTGCTCAATTTCTTGATTGAGTGATTGCATTTTTTGTAAAGTTTGCTCCCATTGAGCTAATAAATGAGCTCTTTCTTCGTGTAATTTTCGAAATTGTTCGGCTGTCATATCGAGTTCAATCTGAAGTGCTCTTGTTGTCGTAACTTCTTGATCTAATTCGTTTCTTTTTGCTTCAATAACGCCTGTGGCCTTTTCTATTTCGAGAAGCATCGATCGAATTCGTCCTTCGTCTTCTTTCATGTATCTTTGAATAACGAGAAAATCTTCTTCTTTATCTCTCGCTGCTTGCACCCATTGTGCAAGTTCTTCTTCATTTAATTTCGCTTCTTCTTTAAATTGCTCAATTCTTTGTTGGGATTTAAATGTTTTGGCTTCAACTTGACTGTTTTTAACTTGAACATCATTTGTTTGGTCTTCGATTTTTTTTAAATCTGTTTGAATTTTCCCAATTTCGCGAAACGCTAATTGTTGAAGATGTTTTTCTGTTTCAACTTCGGCTTCTTTTGCAGTTACAAGTTGCTGAGTAGTCGTTAATTCAATTTGTACAGAAGTAAGATGATCTTTAATAACGTTGAAACGATCATCTAACTCTTCTCTATCATTTATTAGTTTTTGTAATTCTGCTTGTTTCTTAACGATATCAGCGTGAAGTTTGCGATTCTCTTTATTTGCAAAATCAGGAAGTCGATCATATAAATTGACTGTCGGATCGAAGCTCATGAATACGTTTAGTTAAAAATCTTCGAAATCTTCTAAAAAATCGTTATATAAAAACCTAAAATGTCAAAAAAGGTGAATTTGAGTTTCTAAAAAAATTAATCGTTAAATTAATTTTGAAAATTCAGCAAAGGTTCAAAAATTCAAATTGTCTACAAATAATACGCATAAAAAGTTGCAATATTTAACGTCCAAAAAAAGAACAAAGAAACCCTTTAAGGGTACTCTCAAATTTCATTCAATTTTTGAGCAAAAACAATTTTTTTAAAAAAGAGGATTTTCCTTGATTTTTTGGTAAATATAAAAAGAACACCAAAAATTATCAGAAGAATTTTTTTTATTTGGCTCTATCTTTTAAAATGAGCAAAAAGATATCTTCAATTTTTCAAATAACAATCCAAAAATAAAATCCTCAGGCCAATCATAATATTTTAAAGCATTAAATATATTTCTTAATAAAAAGTAGATAAATTCCAATTTTATAAAAAAAATCCATTTTTGTTTTTTTGTAATTCAAAATTTGAAATGTACACAAATTTGAGATAATTATTATTTTTATATTTTTATATTCACAAATTTGAAAAGGAAAAAGAATCATCTATTTTTTCAATTTCTCGAAAAATTAACTATGTATTTCATCAAACGAACAGTTGCAAAGGTTATCTATGAAATTTTATTTTTGTGTGTTTGTTTATTTCAGTGTATTATTGACAGTTTTTCTCATATTAGTATTAAAACGTATGAATGATGAATTCAAAATTCCTCAGGCCAAATCTAATATTTTTATGTATATAATCTATAAAAATAGAAATATTTTTGTATCTTCAAAATTCGTAGAGTTCTTGATTGTTGATCACTTATTTCTATTAAAATACCTTTTTAAAAGTTTAAAACATATAAATACATACTTCATAGAATATATATTCATAATTAAAAAATCATAAAAATGATTTGATCAATAGAAAAAAGAAAAACAAAACAAAAAAATCAAGTAAAGTATACAATTTATTAATCTGACACAAATTAGTAAAAAATAAGTATTTATTTAATATTATGATAAATATAAACTCAGGATAAAAATTCGTCATACAGAAAATTTTTATTTGTACGAAAAACCCAAATGTTTTTATTTAATTTAGACATCTAGGTGTAGGATTGATGGAATCAAAATTCCTCAGGCCAAAACTAATATTTTTATGTTGATATTACATTATTACCTAGACATCTTTATATTAATTAAATTCGTAGAGATCCTGATATATGATCAGCTATCAAATTCAATTTTCCATTTTTAACCTATTTTATATATAATTAGAGATTCCATAAAATATATATTTTTAAATAAAACATCATAAAAATTCCTTATAAAATAAATAAAAGCAAGACAAAACAAAAAAATCAAGTAAACTATTCAATTTTCAAATCTGACACGAAATACTAAATAATAAGTATTTTTTTAATATTTTGATAAATATAAACTCAGCGTAAAAATTCGTCATACAGAAAATTTTTATTTGTACGAAATGTGAAAGTATTTTTTTCTCATTATATATTCTAAGCGTATAACTGATGGATTCAAAATTCCTCAGGCCAAAACTAATAAAATATAGTCAATATTTGATAGGGTAAGCAATAAAGTTGTATTCACAAAATTCACCTAGATCATGTGATATGATCAGTTATTGAATTTAATTTCCTCTTTTTCTCATATCATATCCATAAATACAAACTTTATCAAATATATTTTTATAAGTTAAAAATCAAAAAAATGATTCAGTCAATGAAACAATGCAAAAACAAGCTACAAATGCAAGTAAAGTACACAATTTTCAAATCAGACAAAAATTAGTAAAAAATAAGTATTTATTAAATATTTTGATAATTATAAACTCAGAATAAGAATTTGTCATACAAAAAACTATTATTTTTATGAAATACAAAAATGCTTTTCTAAATATTTGATATCTCAGTGAATAATGGTAGATTTAAAAAATCCTCAGGCCAATATTCTTATATTCGCATAAAAAATATAAATGCCTCAAAAAAATCTAACTACAGATGATATTCATGGAAATTCAAAAAAATCTTCTTTTTTTCGATCGCATTCAAATTTGAAAAATCTCTCAAAATTCAAAGAAAAATGATTTTATATTCTCAAAATTGAAAAGCAAATAATCTATATAAAAACCTCAGAATGTATACCCTTAATTATTTTTATTTTTTAAAACAAATAATCAGAAGAGCGAAAACATTTACTTTTCTCGAAGAAGAAGAAGCATTTTATTCACAATTTCGAAAGGATGTGATTCATGAGAAAAAAAAATCATCTTATTCTATTGTAAAAGAAAAATACGGTTTTACGTCAAACCAGCAACTTGAAAACTTTTTATTTCGTACCTTTTTAGTTTTTAAACTTGATAGTACCATAGGTTCTTGTGGAGTAATTCCTTTAGTACCTGATATAATATCAGATACGTTCAAATCTACATGTATGCAGCACACAATTGATTTAGATTGTATATATACATATAAAGCTTTAAGAATCATAGAAGACTTATTATCCAAAAGATCATTTAGAGCATATCAAATGGCTGAGGAACTGAATTGTGGTGTACTTGCAGTAAGAGTTATAGAAAAGCTTAGTGATACATACTTATCATCACAGTGGTTTTCAAATTATTGTTCTAGTCATGGAATCAAAATTGTTAACCCACAAACCCTTCAAAATATTAGGAGAAAGTATTGTCATTCCAGAGTTATGGAGCGCTTTTATGCGATGATTAAAAATATAGTTCATGATAATCAACTTTTAATTTATAACGTCGATGAGACTAGTTGTTGCAGCAACAGAAAAGGAAAGATTATAATTCCTGAAGGCAAATACATGCCATTTGTAGGCGAAGATCAGGCAATTGGGCATATCACTGCAGTGTTATGTTGCAACGCTATGGGAGAAGCATTAAAACCACTACTTATACTTCCAACCCTTATTAATCTTCCACCAGAACTCAAGGATTTGCAATCCCAATGTATTTTCACCTCCAGTCCCTCTTGATTGATGACTTCCCAAATTTCCTTGATTTGTTGTATATTTTTTGTAGAAGATATTAATGAACGAAGGCAACATCTGGCTCAAATCCAAGGTCAAAAAGCACTCAAGCAAACATGTATATTATTTTTGGATGGAAACAAATCACGGATAAATAGTGAAGCTTTGGAGTTATTGTACATTAACAATATCAAGGTTATTGTCCTGCCGGCTCATAGTTCCTTTATATTTAATAGTATCTAGCACGAATTCTACTATCATATGGTTGGTGAAACTTATTAATAAAAAAAACGATTTAGCATTTGGATCATAAATCCTAGCTTTATACGTATACTCACTTTGCTCTTCATTCTGAGGTTCTTCTTGCTTTCTGGGTACTGCTCTAGATACATTATATAGCTTACCATTACGCTTTGTGAAACGTTTATTGTCTTGGGGAACATCTTCGTTCAGTGTTCTGGTATCGAACTTACTAGTATTCGGATTACGTCTAAACAATCAATTAAGAGTCTTGTAGTCTTGTTTCTTTGATAACTCTGCGATCGATTTCTTAAGCAATGCCATATCGTTTGTGGTATACAGTTCTTCTAAGATAACGTTTGTGTTCTTGCTTTTCGTAGAAGAGGTTTCTGTGTAACTCATTTCTATGTAAACAAACTTACATACTTCTTGCACAAAAATAATTTGCATAGCAAAGTAAGCGAAGCTTATACTGTATGTATTACTTGGTAGCTTTATTTTTAGGTCTGGTTTCGAATTTCATTACACCCTTTCTCTTAGTAAAGTGTCGTTCATCGCATATAATCTCTTCATTAAGCTCTCTAGTATTGAACTTCCATATATTCGAATTACGACGAAGTAGTACATTAATTGCTTTATAATCTTTGGATCCAACTAGTCGAGCTAGTTCATTCTTCAATCTATCCATGTCATCTGTAGCAAACAGTTCTGTAAATGCGGTCATTTCTTTACAACAAAAATACAAAGGAAACACTTAATTGTTTCACTTCTTCACTTATTTATATAATCGACCTCGCTTACCATTAACTCTATTTTATCTCATCTTAACTTCATAACCATCTGGTATTTTATTAATATCTATTCCATAATAATTATATATATATTTATTGGTAGGGAATTCTATATTAATGTTAGGTTCTTCAAATATGGATTCATTTACTTCAGAGATACTTGCTTGTGTATGTTCATTAGATGTAGATTAATTAACAGATTCACTCGATATAGGTTCATTTGCTTTTTGCTTTGCAAAGTTCCCTTCTGGAATGCAAACTCCACTACGTGGATTAATAGATTCATTCGATATAGATTCTTCAGTATATTCTTCAGTACTAGATTCATTCTCTTCGAGAACTTCACTTCGTAAATCATATAAAGCGTGGTACTTGTCATCATTGGATTTACCGAACCTCACACAACCATATTTACATAATACATCATTCCAAATATATTTATTCATTTCATTCCATGCTCTATCGCATCATTTATTTAAATATCGCTCATATCTATTGTTCGGTATCGAGTACTTTCTTTTATTCATATGCTTTCCGTATCGAACATATAAATATACATCAGAATCTCTATTACGATTTCGACCTAAGAATTGTTCAACCCTGGATACTGTATGGATGTATGTCTGGACGAATATGGATTTAATATTCTCTTTAATAGACTGTCCATTCTGTATAAATGAAGTAGACATAACAACATCAACATCTTCTTCGAATAATCCATCTTCATTCAACTTAATCTCTTTGTTTTCACCTGTATATAAAGCAACTTTGTATCTATCTTTCAAGTAATTCTTCAATCTATCGCACTCTTTTTTGTTCTCAATCTTCACTAAAACCTTATCATAATTCATTCGCTTTGTATCAATTAAGTTAATTATTGCAGCACGTTTTTATTAACATATATATTTCGATTATATTGTTCATCAATATGAGGATTAACTATTATGTAATCTCTAAAGCAAGCGAAGTGTTTAATATAATCAGCTGTAGCACTTATCAATGCAACCTAATCGAACTCTTTAGTAATCTCTATCAATCCAATATGTTTCAATAACATATGTGCTTCATCAATCACAAGGAAGTAGTTTAGTCACTGTTTATTCATATAATACTCTTCAATTAGGTCACCTAAGCATTTGGATGCTGTGTTGTATGTAGTAGTATTCATATGCTTTAATTGCATTTTTAAATTAGCAATGAGTAATAACTACCTTCAAAATGATTCCCAAATCGGCTTTGTCAAGATATTTTTTCCTACTTAGATGGCATACTGATGAACAACAAGCGTAATAAAAGATGATCGTAATTAATGATAATCAGCAATGTTAACATTCAAACCAATTCATTAAAATGATTTAGAAATATTATGCAAAAAAGAATATAAAAAATTGATGCATCTTTGGAGAACAATCCTCTTTTCTTATAAAAATTTTATAAAATTAGATATCTTTTTATTCTTTTTGTTGATTTTTTATCTTTAATATAAAAAGATGTTTCAATTTATAATGCTATTTCATTTCAATATATGAATTTATGATATTGAATCATAGCAATATTATCTCAATTTTGTATCATTTGAAATCTTCAATTAAATAAAATCAAAACGATGTAATAACTTTTTTTTTATATAAATTAATATGAAAGCGTTATTGTAATAAAAAATAAAGTAGTAAGACTGGGAGGAGTGTACGTAGTACATGGAACCCTGCTTAGTCCCTACTTTTGATAATGCTACCAAAAATAAATTTTCGTCATCCTTACCAAATTATATATATACCCGCCACAGTCGTGTGACAGCTAATTTAATTGATCAAAACCCCCAAAAATCAGCTAGAATTATAATTATCATAACACTAAATGTGGCACAGTGCATATAAATATATGACTATATATGAATATTTATAGCAATAAACTATAAAAATCTATTGAAATAGCTTTAAAATGCTATTATAATAGTAAATTAACTTTAATTATATTTAATTGGAAACAACCAAGTCCATAGAAAGACTAATATAAATAATAATTGTTTCATAAATGACAATAATTTTTTATTTAGCTAGATTGTGGCGAATAAGTAAACACTATATGTGGCAAATAAGGAAACGCTATATGTAACAGATAAATGTAAGCTAACAATGTCCAAAAATTATGAGACATATAAAATTAAAAATTATATTGATAATGTAAATGATATGATTGATATGTAAAGAATATGGAATTTTTCTGAAAATGAAACAAAGACGCTGAGCACGATGTTATACAATTATGTGAATGAAGAGACAATCGATAATGGATTTGTTAATATTGATGATGGTATAGAAACAATGTCTGTAGCTGATTTTAGAGATGAAGTTGAAATGACGTATTAAGAATTAGAAAGCAAAGTGATTGAAGAACAGCCAGTTTGCGATTCGGAAACCGAAGATTGCACATCAATAGCAAACATTGCAGAGCAAGAACCAATTGTAGAACATCCTGTTGAAACAACTGTGAAAGAGCATCTTGTTGAACCAACAGATCCGACAGATATATAATTCATATTATAATATTTAATTATGCTAATATAGTATGTTTATATTTTCCAACACAAAAGAATAAAAAACAATTAATGCAATGAAATAAAATGATTTTTTTGCTATTTTTTTTTGAAAGAAAAAGTATTAACGTACATATGTTCAGAAAATACCTTATAAGGTATTGGATCACCTGATTAAAAAGAAAACTTATTTCTGAGTGATTTCTGAGAGAGGTGCGGACAGGGTGAAGTGATTTAGATTCGCACCAAAATTTGTATATATTAATTATTTTTTATGAGCATTATAATGATATAATTATTTTTTATTTTCGTCCACGGGGCCGACCTGTGGCGATATATGATTTTTTTTCTGAGGTAGAAAAATATAAACCACTGAAAAAAAAATAAAAATATGTAAACTATAGAAATTATGTAATTAATAGAAAAATCTATTATTTAGAAGAAAAAAAGTAATAAAAACATGATAAAAATCATTTTTATACTATTTAAAAAAATGTGTCTCGTTTGTTATTATTCAATTATTAATGTATGATATAGTTTCCACTTAAATTGGCCCAAAAAAAAATTGAGAAAATGAAAATGGGCCAAATTTATTAAAAAAAAGTATTTTAAAATTATATTATTAATATATAATTGTTATATATTTTATATATATCTTATTATTATTATAATATAATAAAATAATAAATTACATATTAAGATATGAATTTAAATGTAACGACTCTCAATTATTTACTATATTCTCAATTTTATTCTCGAAGATTTTTTTATTCAAAATTTATGAAAAAAAATAATGAAAAAAAAAACTTTCTACATTTGATTTAAATTTTAATTAAACTTCAAAATATATAAAGAAAATCATTTATTTCATTTCTCTCAAATTATCATTCTATGAAAAGCGCTTTGAAATTATAATTGTTCAATATTTAGAATATACAGTTATATAAAGTTTATTAGTTGTTTATATTTATTTTAAATATTTTTATAGTATATATAATATTATTAAAAGTTATATAATCTATGATATACATATAAATATAAAAAGATATTTGCTTAATATTTTAATAAATATTTTTTATTGAAAAAAAATCGTTATTAATGTTTATGATTTTAAAATTGATTTTTGCAGCTCGGACGCCTGAATCAAATTAAACTATATTTAGCATATCTTTATTAAATTAAAAGCACAATATTTAAATGTAATTATAATCTAAATAAATTCTTTATTTATTTAAATATTTCAAAAAAATATGTAAAAATTCATTAAAATGAACTTTTTAACAAAATATGAAATATTTATAAAATAACAAAATGCATAATTAATCATTAATTTCCAATATATATAATAATTAATCATTATAAATTCAATCCATCCATCAGGTGGCTGGAATGGGTTATTTTCATAGGATACTTGTTTGTGTTATTATAACTTATATAATTGATATTTTAAAACATTTAAATAATAAATATATAAAATAAGTGCACTAGAATATAATATCAAAATTATATTTAGTAATTATTAATACATAAAAAGATATACATATTTTTATAAACGTTAAAAATGTAAAGTAGGTGTCCGCACCTCTTTTCTGAGTTATTCACAATATTAAAAAATGTGCGAGAATTGTATTATATAATATTTATTCTACAAGGTACTTTACTAATAATGTCCGACAGATATTTCTTTTAAAAGAAAAAAAATATTCTCTCAAAATAATAAAAAAAAAAAAAAAAAAAAAAAAATCTCACAAAAATATTGAAAAAATTTTGTTTTATACTCAGAAAATGCATATGCATTTCTTAGGCGTCTCAAAAATTCTGAAGTTTAGTAAAGAAAAATAATTTGATTTTATTTTTAATTGCTATTTCGAAAGTGGAATTTATATGCAATAGATCAACCGTTTTTATATCTATTCATATTTCGTCAATTTTTTTTTCTTTATTTACAAGTAATTTGTATACTCGAACTTTTTCAATTTGTTCTCCTAAAATTATACACTTTTTGAGGTAAATTCGCTTAAACTATAAAACAAAAACATTAAAAAATGAGCGAATTAAATGAAAAAGAAAATGCTACCCTTAGCGAATTTATTGAGTGCCATAGAAGATTAGTTACTATAGATCGTGTTATACGCTCTCAATTCTCATCTCAAAAAGAAATTACTTCAGAAGTTATCAAATGTTCAAAAGACGAGATTTGCGAACTTCGTCTTCTTTCTCTCGTTCGTATGAAGTTAATTCGATCAGCTATACGCACTGATGTCAAAATTGTTTCTTCGCAAACCTTTAAAGGCCTAATTTTTTCCAAACTAGAGTACTGCCCAACGTTTACAGACTCAAATAAACTAAATCACTACTCATTTCTTGTTGCAACGATGAGAAAAAATCCTGATATTTTAGCTCAAGCTTTATTTTTTTATTCGCTTAATCATCCCGAAAAATTGCATCGCTTGGCATATTCTTTATTTCTAACTCTTTTTCAACAAGGATGGTCTTTTGAAGAAGATATGTCTCTTTGTGAAACATTGAAATATTTGGCTGACATTCAATTTCGTCGTAAAATGTCTGGACCTAAAAAATCTATTGATGGAAAAATTGATACTCAAGGAGTTACATCAAATCCTGTTCAAAATTCTCTTCTATCAAAAACTGCATCTGATAATCATAGTTCAAACTCCAATAACTCTTCTACTTCAAATGCTCAAAATGCTGTTAAGAGAAACTTTGCTGAACCACCACCTCCTCGCTTATTAAAATATCCATTAAGTGCAGTTGAAACATCTTGCGCAAGATATCAGCCATTTATTACTTTTGCAACAGCATATTTATTTAATGGGGCTTCATTTGCGTACTTGCAAACAGCACTTGCACCAATTATTACCAAACTTCATTCTTTATCTCATTTATTTGATTTGCGCTCAACATTTAATATTCAGAAAACTGAAAATTCCGAAATCATAGCTCCAATACAATACTTAAAAGAAATTGTTTCGTATGCACATCAAGTTTTGATATCACTTACTAATTGCTTACAATTACTTCCTCCCTCATTTCCTTCATTTTTCGCTTATTTGAGACAAAAAAAGGTTGACTTACACCTTATTGTCTTTGAATCATTCATAAATAGAGCTCTTGACAATCCATCTGTTCTTGGTCTCCTCCCTTGGCATCCTTCCCATGGTGATTGGAACCCATCAAAAGATATAGCTGATATTTTCAGAACCAAATTTTTAGATTCATTAAAAACACAATCTTTAAGAAATCAGAAAAAGATTTTAGAGAATATAGAAGAATATCAAGAAATTAATATTGAACAGTTTTTATTAGAAATCACACAATCATGCAATTCTTCTTACATGATCAGTGAAGCTGAACTTCAAGAAACTAATCCTGCTTTTCCAAAAGAACTTTTAATTACAGGATCAGATTGTTTGCTTCTTCATAAAGTTATGGCTGAGTTCAAGAAACCAACCGATGAGATGAAGAAAGCCTTGCAAAGACTTGGCGATCTTGATGCCAAAACTCCAGACTTTAAAGAACATTTTAGAATGGTGATTAATAGATCCAAAGATCCATACATAAAGTTCCACAAATCACCTGTCAATATTTCTCTTTTTGATTCATCCAAACTTCAATCTCCTCAAACACCACCAAATTCTCCCAAAGCAGAAACCGAAGCAAAAACTACAGATGGATCGAATACAGAAGCCACCAATTCAGGTGAACCAAATGCAAACGCACAACCTACGACACCACCTGATAATGCGGAGAAAAAACCTGAAAAAGATATTCGAGATGATTATGCAGAACAATTATGCGATATTATCTCTGGACTTCCTCCTTTCCATGAAAGTGGCGCTAAATCAATTTCTGAATTTATTTCAATTTCCCGCTATATTGCACCATACTTTTTAGATTCATCACTTGTTGTTCAAGCAGACGCTGTCTTTTGGTATGCTCAATCAATTCTACATAAAGAAGAAGATATCGTTCGTCGAATTGTTAAAGTTGTAGAGAAACGTGAAAAGCGTGGCGTTGTTGCATCAGATCGTACTAGCTCATTAAGAGCTCAGCATCAAAGAATTTTATCTTCATTATCAACCGTTAAATCAATGCGAGAAAATCTTCAAAGCAATTTCAATCTTGAGCTTTCCGAAATTCTTATTTCTACAACAATGTCTCAAAACTTCAAAGACGCCATGGTTCTTTGCCATGAATTTATTAACAATAGTGAAATTTTTAAGAAAACTGTTATTTCCATCAAGAAAAGTGCCACAGATAAACTTGAAAAAATGAATCTTACTGAAAAAATGATCAATGAAGTTTGTCGTCTTCTATTTTTCAAATTAACAGATCATATTACTTTTAAACGTTATATACAAAGCTGTACTGATGTTTGGAAAAAGTCGATTATATTAACAAGTATCATCGATAAGAACAGACAGCAACTCCTTGAATATGCAGAAAGAGGACAACCAGATACTTTCTTCATCAAGAAAAATTATTTTGAAAGAGCTGCTGATCTTCTCGGCCATATCAGACAAAATAGTGGAATGTCAATCATCCTTTACTACGTTCTTGAAACAGAAAATGTAATTCAAACAGTTTGCAAATCAAGTCGAGATTTGGACTTTACCAGCTGCCTTTTGTGGGTTTTCATTAAAACAAAGGCAAAACACGTTTACATGTTAAGCAAGTTCATTCAACACTTTATTTTACAGGGAGGTTTCTTAGACAGATTCTTCTTGAGTCAAGAAATATCAAACTTGGGAATTTTCTCATCATCTGTCCTTCTCCTTCTCAAAGCTTGCAAATCTTATGATAAGAGAATTGAAGATAGCTGGGCTTGATCTCTCTTAGCGAAAAAAAAAAAAAAACTTGTTTTATATTTTTTTTATTTTAAATATCTGGAGTTATTATCATACTTTAGATAAATTTCACTTTTAGTTTAATTGTTAAAACCATTTGACTTTTTTTTTATTATTTTAAAATAATATAGCTACATCATGCCAACTAAAAAAATTATATTATCTAATTTTTTAATGTAAAATATAAATTATAGTTTTTCTTTGTTTAATGATTATATGACCAGAAAATGAAAATTATCATTTAAGTAATTTGATGAAAAATCTCCAATTTTTTTATTCATAATTAAATTTAAATGTTATATAGATTAATATCTTTTTCACTAAAAATTTGATAATATTAAATAATTATATGGAAAATCCTAATATACACAGTCTTCAATTAAGTTTTGCATTTTAAAAAAAAAAAAACCAATTACAATTTAATGTAAAAAAAATTCATTCAAACTTGTTAAGTAGTTGTGTAGGAAAAAATAAAAGTAGAATAGCAATAAATTATTGTCAATACAAACATTTAAAAAATATATATATCTAATATTAATATTCTAAAAAAAAAAATAAAATAATAAAAATTATGAATTCAATGTATATGGGAAAGGATCCATTGCTGACTGCCTTGTAAACCTCATTTGGCGTGAAGCATTTATACTTTCTTTAATATATTGCAAATGAAGTTTTGCAGATTTCAAAGTATTAACATAATTTTGGTCAATCATTTCTGCAGCAGTTGGTATATTTGACATCCTAATTGAAGTATCTGTAGTAGTAGTAGTAGTATTGTTAACCGTTGTTGGTGAACGAGAAAATCTAATAATATGATGTTGTGGTTGAGGAGTTTTAATTCCTCTTTTTCTATCGTCATTTGGCACTTTTTGGACACTTAAATCCAATTCTGTTTTACCTTTCATATCAGAATGATGCCTATGTTCATGCCTATGCTTATGTACATGTTTGTGCCTACTTTTTGAATCAGTATTAGAAACGTTTGTAATATTAGTGAGAGATATATTAGCACGAGAAGGCATAATGTCTTTTTGAACGATTATTGGAGACATTGAAAGCCTTTCTCTTTTAGGAACTCTTTTTATAAAAGAAGATGAAGATGGATTCTTTGCATTATTTTTAGCAATTTCATCTTCCTCTTCTTTATCATTTGTCAAATCGACAATTGTAACTCTTTTTGACAATTTTTTATGAGGTTTTTTAATTATAGATTCTGTCATATTATCAACTTCGACTTCTTCATTATCATTTTCTTCTTCCTCATCTTTTATTCTAGAATTAAGATCAGAATCAAGTTTTTCATTAAATTTAGAAGGATATTCATAAGCTTTCGAAATTTGTAACTTTTTGAATTGCAAATAACGGGTTTCATTATCGTCTGATTTTGAATGAGCATTATCAATAAAATCGTCTTCAAAGCTGTTGTTATCTTCACCGTCACTTTTTATCTTATTTTGTCTTCTCGGTGATTCTTTCCTTTCCACGTTTGGCTGTTTCAAAGAAGACTTTTTTGAAAATTTTGGAATTTTTGGCACTTTTATTTTTTTTAGGGAATCATCAGATTGAATAACAGAATCGCTTTTGGAGTTTTCAGAGCCAATATTCGAGTAGATGCTCTTGCCTTCATTAATTGTCCCAATAAACTCACCAGACGTCTTTTCAGAGGTATTCGCTGATATTGATAAATTACTCATCGATGTTTCACTGCCAATTTCATCAAGAATCGAAACAGTGGAAAATTTACTCCTACTTTTGCTCTCGGAAAGCTTCAATGGCTCATCAGTGTCTTGTTCGGACGACTTATTATTATTGTTCTTGCTCTTACTTTTGATATTCAAAACTTTCGACTTGTTTGGCTTCCCTGGCTTCGTTGAGTGAATAATTTGAAGCTTAGGAAGAGGTTTATCACCGTCATCGGAACTTTTGTGTTGGTTTTGATCGTCTGGATCAGAAAATTCGAAGAATGATTCAACATTAGCATCTGAATCTGAATCATTCTTCTTCTTATCTGAGGATGGCGATGATCTATCTGCTTTTGCCTTCGATTGGCTAGAATCAGTAGTGATGAAATCGTCATCTTCTTCGACAATAATGCCGCTTTCCTTCTTTGTGTCTGAGAATGATCTGGAGCGGCTCCTTGAGCGTTTTGAAGAAGAGGAAGACGAGTGGAACGACTCAGCTTCAATAAAATCTGATCCTTTGATTGATGAAGATTGGATCTTTGATCTTGATTTTGAAATAGTTGAAGAAGAAGAAGAAGTGGTGCGGACGGACTCAACATTAATCGATTCAGATGCCTTGCTTGACTCTGAATATGTCTTGGACTTAGACGAAGAGGATTTGAGTGAGTGGATGGACTCGACATTGATTGAGTCTGATTCAGATGTTTTGCTTGATCCTGAATAAGTCTTCGACTTAGGAGAAGTAGAAGAAGACTTAAGTGAATGAATTGACTCTACGTTAATAGAATCTGATCCACTTTCTTTACTTGATTCCGAATATGTCTTTGACTTTGAATAAGAAGAAGAAGAGTTTCTGAGTGAGTGGATGGATTCAACGTTAATTGAGTCTGATTCAGAAGCTTTGTTTGATGATGAATAAGTTTTTGACTTAGAAGAAGAAGAAGATTTGAGGGAACGAATTGACTCAACATTAATTGAATCTGATTCACCAGCTTTGCTTGATCTAGAATAAGTCCTTGACTTTGATGAAGAAGAATTTGATTTGAGCGAGTGAATTGATTCAACATTGATTGAATCTGATCCTGAGTTACTGCTTGATTCAGATAAGCTTTTTGATTTAGATGAAGCCGATGAAGATTTTAGTGAATGTATTGACTCAACATTGATTGAGCCTGATTGAGAAGTTGTTTTGCTTTTACTTGAAGAAGAAGAAGAGTGAGACGATGATGAGTTTGATGATCCCTTTGTTTTCGAAAGCGATGAAATTGTGTCAATGAAATCTGATTCATTCTCAACTTTGCCAGACTTGCTGTTGCTTTTGCTGCTGCTGCTGCTGCTCTTTGATGAACTCTTTTCGGATATAAAGTTTGACGATGACTCAACCTTTGACTTAGATTTCACAGATTCAACATCAATGAATTGAGATGAGTTGTCAAAAGTTTCAGCTTCGTTGCTTTTGCTAGACTTTGATCGAGAAGAAGACGAAGACTTTTTATTTTCAGAATCTTCAGAAATGAATTCAGAAGAAATCGAGTCATCATTTAAATCAGAAGTTTTTTCAGAGCTCTGGCTTCCATTTCTTCTTTTTTTGGTATTTTTATTCTTTTTCTTGCTTTTTTCTTTCAACAATTTTGAAGAATCTTCGTCAATAAAAGAGACTGAGATTGAATCCTTTTCTTGTGCATTTGAACTAGACTCGCTTTTTGCTTCACTTTTGCTTTCATCTGCAAAATCTGAAGTTATATTGATATCTGATTCAACATTTCCTTTTGATGATGATTTTTTCCCATCGGATTCTTCGATGAAATCAACAGTAATGGCAATATCGCTCGTTCTTGATAGTGGATCTACTATTTTAATTTTGCTACCTTCTTTACTGTCGTCAATAAAATCGAATTCAAGATCTTTGCTACTTTCTTGCTTTTTCTTTTTCTCTCTCTCAGCTTCAACTTCTGCTGCAGCAGCTTCGATAAAATCAGGTGTTATTGAGTTAATAAAGTCATCGCTTTCTGTAGATTTGTTTTTATTTTCTGACGAAGATGAAGATTTTTTAGATGAGCGGCTACGAGACGATGATTTGTCGCTTTGACTCTTTCCTGAGTGTGAATCTTCGTTTGTGAAATCAGAAAGAATCGAGTTACCAATTGATGACTCAGCTTTTTCTGATTTCGTTTGATCATCTTCTGATTTTTGCGAATTATTTTCTGAGAAAGAGTGAATACTCTTAGCATTATCATTTTTTGATGAATTGTGATCTGAACTTGATGGAGTTGTATTATTTTCATTATTTCCATTATTTTCGGTTATAACTTCATATGTTATTTCTTCAAAATTAGCTTCATCTTCTTCTTCACTTTCTTCTTCATTTAAAATTTCATTAAATCTTGATGAATCAAATCCTGATGATACAACTTTGTCACCAGAATTCTTTTCATCAATGTTTGATATAATGCTTTCAATATTATCAGCATTAGTCGCGCGGATAGATGTGTCTGAATTAACGAATTCATCTAAATTTGTTAATCCATCAACTTTAGACTTAGAGAGTTGTGATTGCGATTCAATAAAATTTGATAAAATATCATTTCCATCAAGCTCACTCTCTTTGTTTTGAATATTACTATCAGATTTTTCATTATCTTTACTTTTGATAGAAATCTTTTGATCTTTAATCATATCTTCCTTAGAGTACTTGGGCTTACCTGCAGCAGTACTACTACTATTACTTGTTGCCCCCTTTTCTTTATTTGTAGGAAAACGAACATTCTGAAGTCTCATCATATCTTCAACAGTAAAAGATCTTTCTTTAGGTACAAGTTCACTAAGTGAAATATTTGACCTCATTTTGTGGCTTTTGCCATGCTCATTTAAATTGTCATTTCGATCTTTTGGTGAACTTGATGAGATAATTGTTGATGAAGATAATGCTATTGCAGCCTTCTTTTGTTCTGCAATGAGATCTTCAATAGTTCTACTACCACTAAGGCTATGCTGGTGTGAAAAAATATTTATATCGCTTGCTTCCATTAAACTGATTGGTTCGTTTGCATTGTCACTGGATTCATATTCATCTTCTTCATCGATCGGATTGAGATTAATTATTTTACTATTTAAACCTGAATAAGATTTGAGATAATTTTGCAAAGGAATATTGTTTGTACTATTAGAGGTTGGAATTTGTTGTAAATGAGAGACATGAAGATTTTGTTGGCTTTCGCTAGGCTGTAGAATACGTTTTGTTTTCGATGTAGTGTTTTTGTTAAAATCATTTTTGGTTTCTTTTGCAATTTTATCGTATTTATTTGTAGAATTATGAGAAGAACCTAGAAGAGGGCTGTCTTTTTCCTTGCTATCTTTATCGTCATCGTCCCCACTATCAGCTTCTTCTTCATATTCTTCTTCATATTCAACAACTTCTTCAACTTCATCGTCATCTTCAACAATGGTCATCATACTTGGCTTTTTTCCAACAAACTCACCAGAGTTATTTTTCCCATGTTTATGTGAATCAGCAAGAGACATTCTGCTATTTTTATGATTGGCATTTTTATCTTCAGAGTCTACTATAGAATTAGTTTTGTTGCTTGCAGAAAGCTTCATGGATAATTGAGAATCATGCGACATTCCGAGAGGTATGCCGTCTTCTTCATCATCTTCTGGAATTGCATCGAGATTACTAATTTTGTTTGTAAAATTATTTTCAAATTGTGATCCAGATATATGAGAAAGTTGACTTGGATTGTTACTTGCATCATTTTCTTCAGGTATAGGGAGAAGATTTGACGATTGCTGATCATTGATTGCGTAATTGAGAAATGATAGGCTTCCTTTAGAGTCTTCAATTTGCTTAGATGATATACCTGATATTACCGAAAAAGTATTTTTGTTTTCATTATTTAAATCAGAAACCGAAGTACTAATTATATCACTCATATCAGTATCTTCATCTAAAGCTTCATCAGATATTTGTTTAACAGGTTTAGTATACTGTTTACTAATTTGTTCCATAGCTTCATTACTATTTTGGCCGCTTTTAATAAAGTTATTTAAATTTGATAAAAACCCATTTTGAAGTTCCTCAATTGGAAGATGGGAATGAAGTTCAGCATCATTTATAAGCTCTTTTTCCAAATCAGAAGATGCTCCTCCTTGGGAAGAACCTGAATTATCAGATTGATGGGATTGATTATTAATTAACTTAGCTTCGTTTTTTGATGATTGAGATTGATTTCTCTGATAATTTTGGCTTAATGAAGATGGAATTGCTTCATAATTTTCATCTTTTTCAAAGATATTTAATCTTTGCTGTAAATCTTCTTGATAGGAACGAAGTAGATCTAACATAGTAGAATCCGGCTGTGTTCGACCATCTGCGGCGGTATTTGATGAAACTGAAGAACGAGATAAGGGATTTGTATCGTTAAAACTCATTCTATCAGTTGAAAAAATTTGAAGAATTAATAATAATTGAAAGAAAACTTTTGATAAACGTTTTTGAATCAAAAGTGAAAAAATTCAATGATTATAAATTTTTCAATTAAAATAAAAACAAAACCAATATATATTTATAATATAGTATAAAATGTTTTTTATTAAAACAAGATAATTTTATATTAAATTCATAAAAAAATATTATTTTGTAAACTATATTATTGTTCATAGAAGGAAATTCGGCGAAATAAAACTATTTAATTGAAAAGTGGATTGAATTAAAAAAAAATTGCTATATCACAAATTTTTTATGAAACCACATTTTAATTCCATTTTAATGCCATGATGATAAGGATTCCTATTGATAGCACATAAACCATTAAGAATATTTTTTGAAAATAACTTTTTGAATGAATTTTATGGGAATCGTATTTTTCTACGCCACTTTTTGAAAACTTTTAAACTTTTTGAATACTTTTTTATACATTTTTTATTCAATTTTTGCTAAATAATGCATAAATATATAGTTCAAATGGCTTCCCGATTCATCCAGCAATTCAAGGAACCCGATTCTGCTTCGCACAACCCCGTGATGATCACTGATGCGTATATTCCTGAAAAATTATGTAAAAATAAAAAAAAAATTATATCAAAAAAAGCAAATAGTAAAAATTTTAAAGAAAATTTAAATTTACGATTTTTTTGGTTAATTTTCTTAACAGAGTAAGTTAAATTTCACCTTAAGATGGCGGTTTTTTACTTTCCATTAGTAGCGAAAGAAAAATGTAATAAAATTGGAAGTGAACCCTTGGAAAATATGAGTATGAATATGAAGAAGAAGATATAATAATACAATATTCATCTGATGATGAAGAATATGATAAAATATATGAACAACAAAGTGAAAATGTAAAAATTAATGAAGAAAGTGAAGAAATAAGCACAGAAGTTAAAAACAAATACAAAGAATTGGCTTTTAAATGGTTTGAAAAAGCATACAAGAAGAGAATAACGAAAGCAACCATTAATAATGACGGACTTTGTTTTTTCCGTGGTTTTGGCAACCAACAAAATATTGAAAAAGCAATAGAAATTTTGAACAAGCTTTCACTTGCTTTTGCATTATTTCTAAATCAGATTGCGAACTATTTTAAAGGAGTGATGCTTTATAAAGGACAAGGATGCAATCAGAATACAGATGAAGGATACAAAAACTTGAATGATCTTTCTAAAAATGGAAATGATCAAGCTACTGAATTCTTTGATTTAATAACTTAAAATTCTTTTTTTTTTTTAATAAGATTTCGCTTTTCTTAAAAAAAGTTGAATTAAGTCTATCAATAGAATTTATATGGATTTTCTATGACGGTCATATTTTAATGCATATTTCAATTCTTCGACCTGTACAAAAAATTGGATTTCCTTCTTTTTTTTTTTTTTTTTTTTGTGAATGTTACAACTGAAAAAAATCACAATTCTGTAATCTGTAAATGAAATTGATGAAAATAAAAAACTTTTTTTTTATTTGTTGATATACACATTGATAGATGATTTATTTATTTTAATGAAAGCTTCCTTAACATATAAATTTGTTTTAAATGATTTTTTTTTCGAGCCCAATCCAGCTGCTTTTTTATCTCTTTATAAAGTAGGCATAATTCATTAGGGGAAAAGTATTTTTCCATTAAAATCAAGGTTGAGATTCAAGAATATTTAGATAAAATGAAAGAAATCCAAGATTTATTTTTTGATTATATGGATGAAGATGCAAATGATCAAGAAAAATTTAATAAACTTATAAATGACAAGCAGTAGTTAAAATCATTAATCATCTTACTTGCATCAATAGCTGACCATCATTATTGTACATTTTATTTTTTTGAAAAAACATTCAAAGACCAAATCAATAAAAATATAAACTACTTTCAAAAAACCAGACCACACAATTTTTTTAAATCAATTCAAAATATTTTTTTTGGGGAATACTTATCGCCCTCGATACTTATTGACCCCGGAGGTTAAGGTCAATATTGACCTTGTATCGTACATCAGAAAAAAAAGTTCAAAACTTTTGTGTACTTTAAAGTACACAAATACCATGAGTAGCTACTCATGCTTTTTTCACATTTTTTCAAATAAAAAAATTATAAACGATTTTTTTTATCATTTGATTTTGGTCTTTATTTTAAGCACCTACTAAATAAACAATCAACCAAAAGTATTTTTTACGCCATCATTTTATTATTTTAAAGCATTTAATCACGCAAATTTCAAAATTTCGCTAATATTATTAATATTTGATAATATATTCTTTCAAAATCACAAAGGATTCATTTTATTATAAGAGATACATTCTATATTTATTGCTATTCACCCGGATTGCGCATTTTATTTCAATTTAGCTAATATTTAATTTAAATTATGATGATGATTTTAGTTTTTCTTGCTAGAAAGTAACAAAAAGAATGATTGATAATATATGAAATACTTGTGAATGCTTGTTTATTAGTGAGTGCTTATAATAAAAATCATTTTCAACTTAAACTAAAATAATACGTTTATAATTTTTTTTATCTGGAAAAAATGTGAAAAAAGCATGAGTAGCTACTCATGGTATTTTTTGCAAAAGTGCAAAAAAGTTTCGAACTTTTTTTTCTGATGCACGATACAAGGTCAATATTTACCTTAACCTCCGGGGTCAATAAGTATCGGGGGCGATAAGTATTCCCCAAAGGTTTTTAATAACCGATTTTTTAATTGAAAATATAATTTGTATAATATACAAAATCAATTTAATATATTAATAGGTGTAGCGATCGGAAGTGAAGTGTCAAATAATTGAAATAAAACTTAAAAAATCCATGGATCACAAAATAAACCAATTAATTAAATGTTATATGATATATTGATTATAAATTTTGAATAAAAAATAAAATTCTATGTGCAGGATTTAAGATATAAAATAAATGATATTTTCTTTCAAATTTGAGACATGTTATATGAAAAATATAATTTATTTTAAGCTTTTTTGTAAAATTTTATAAGCCATTTGCATATTTTTAAATATTTTAAAATATCAAGTAAAAATAATAAAACTTATCAAATAATAAATTTGATATTATATTTTTTAATCATTTCATAAAAATCAATCAAGAAATTGGAAAAAGAAATTAAGATGATCTATATCATAGGAAAGAACAATTTTTTAAATTCATTATGTATGAAATAAAAAATTATTTATCCTAATATATTCAAAATTGAAAAAAAAAAAAACGAATTGATTTTAGTTTTTTCTTCTTTGTAAACGATATACTTTATTTTTTTAAGCACATGTTACTTATATTATATATTTTCAATTTTCAGATCTAAAATGAATGTCCAAAAAGATTTATCTTAGAGAATCTACTTTCTTTTTTGGTGTCATATGTTTTCTCTTTAATATTGTTTACTCGAAAATCTTTTCATTAGTTGGAAAATTATAAAACAATTACATTTATCATTGTGAAAAAACGATTATTTTCAATTGAATTTCCTAAATAATCATATCTTGAAATTGATACATAGAATTTTCAAAATAATAATTTTATAAATATTATATTATAATTATATTCCTAAAAACAAAATATCAACCCATTCCATGGATTTTTTAATTTTTCTGACACTTCACTTCCGATCGCCACACCTATATATATTATTGAATATTTTAATTTGTACTAGCTTATTAAATTTAAAAATAAATTATTAATATTAGTAATATAATATTAAAAATAATTTGAAAATATTATGTAAAATTATATCAATTGAACAGATTATGCAAAAGTTAATTCTTATATGAACTAAATATAAAACCCCCTAAATTTCTGTTTTTGTGACTAGTCGAAAATATAATGGTGTATTAATTATTAGCTATTAATACTGATTAAAATATTATATAACCTCAAAAGGGAATAATGATCCAGTCTGGAAATATAACTACATCGAAAATCATATTTTTTGATATTGACAAATAATCTATCTTTAAACATTTTATATAAACGTTTATTTATATTTTCAAGATTAAAACTTTCATTTTCCTATTATTGGGCAATTTTTAATAGTTATCAACAATTTTTAAGCAATATTTAATATTTTGATATATTTTTTTTATCGTACTAAGTATCAAATAAATATATAAATTATTATAATTAATATATATTTTATTATTTTTAATATATTTTATTTTTTATAACTTTTCATTCTCTTATCAAAATAATACGTTTTTCCTACAAAAAACTCTCAATTTAAAATAATTGCATACAATAAAATACGTTTTTCCTACAAAAAACTCTCAATATTTCAATGAAATTGTAAGATTTATTTTTTCAAATATAAAATATTTTTAAGTTAACTATTTTTATATAACCAGTTTTTTATATTATAAATATATTTATGCATTTATTTACTTCAAATCATGAAAATTATTATTTTTGAAAAGAAATTCAAGGAATATTTTCTTAATATCAATTAAGAATATCATTTGATTTATACTATGCTATCCATTTTTAAAAAAATCTGTTAAAAAAGTTCAAAATGAAATAAACTATTCAAAAATAAATAAAATTTATATTGATCGAATATCTTAATCTATTTTTGATATATCTCATTAAAAAGCATTAAATAATATAATTATATGTTTTTATATGAAAATAACAGAAATATTTTATATTTTGTAAAAATGAAATAGTAATTAAACAAAAAATAAAAAAAATCATTTTTTGTTCTTGCACTTTAAATGTAATCATTTTAATAAATAAAACTGTACTAATAACGCTAAATCAAATAAGCAAAGCCAATAAAATGAATTTTGATTTTCAAAAGATTTTTAAATGATGATGATCAAGTAACTTTGGGGGGCGAAAACTGAAACAAAAAACAAAAACAGAATTTTGCTTTATGCACAAATTAAATGCTTTATATCAGAGCAAACTCCAATTTTATTTTCAATGATTGATATCTAAATATTATTCATTGAAACAGAAAATCAAAAGAAATAGTTCAATAAAATTATTATTTATGATCTGAATAATAATTGCTGGATATCAAATGTATTAAAAAGAATAGAGGTATTTTGTTAGGACTCATTTTTTAGCGCCTTAAAAAATTGTAAACGGTTTTTTAGGGGGTTTTCTAAATATTAATATTTATTTTATAGCTGTTATATTTCAACAATACATATGAGTTGATAAATCTGTGCTAAGATTTAAAAATCTCTTTTTTAATAGAAGTAATCGACAAAATAAGAAGCATTTCTTATTTTTACTATAATTTAATGTATAATAAGATTTTTAACTCATCTATATCAGACCACCTGGCATAAAATTTTTTCTATTAAAAATGCTCCATATTTTAAATAATAATAACATTCTATATAGCAATTTCAAATATTAAATATTTTAAAAAAATTGGCGCAGAATTTTAAGATAAAATTATTTGTATGTAGATAAATATTTCTAAGATATATGATCGTTTTTTACTAAATTGAAAGATTTATTTCATAAATTAAATAAATACTCTATTATAAAAAAACGAAGAGAAAACTGTACCAAATATATTAAATAAAATAAAAATTCATTTTTCAATCATACGTCTCTTTGATCAAATGTTCTCAATCGATATCATAATTATATTCTAAAACATATGCATCAGGGCTATTTTTAAACAGACTGATTGGTACATTCTGGATAATATACAAGTATTTCTTCATATTGGTATTGCATAAGTAAGTTGAGAAGTAAACAATACTTGCTTTATTTAGAATACTAATTGATTAATTGATTTCTCAAAAAGTTTAACAATTTTTTTTAATAAAATCCATATTATCTTACCACCTCTAAATATATACATGTAAATATATATTATTTTAGTATATTCAAAGGAAATATTTACAATATATTTATTTTTGATGCCTTTTCGTGCTAGAAAATGATTGATCAATTTAATGATTCAACTTTTTTGAAAAATCTAGCGCCAAATTCTTTTTCATTTCCTATGAATAACAGCACTTCAAAAATATTTATTCAATCAAATATTTATTTTGATAATTTAATAGAAACTCCAAATGATAAAAATAACACAATTAATATGTAAGCATTTGAGATTCTTTCTTAGATTGTTAATTATATATTTTAAATACTAGAAAATGAATAAATAAATAACATTTATCACATGTTTTTAATCAAATACATTTTGCATTTATAAAGATAAAAATGTTTTATGTAAATTTTCAAAAATCTTATATGCTTGAAATTTTGGAAAATCATATTCATAATTACTTAGAGATAATTTTTTTATAATAAAATATTAAAAAAAGAATTCCTAAATTTTTTTCAATTTCTTGATATTACCTTTTTAATTTTTTATTTCTAAACGGCCTTACCTTGTCAGGTGGTCTTCTATATCATATATGTGTACTTATTATATAGTAATAAAACTATTTTTTACATAAAATATCAAACTTGGAATAAATTAAAGAATTAAATAATTATAATAAAAGCTAAAAATTTGAAGCAAATATGTAAAATGAATAAAAATGGTGTTAATATATCATTATTTTGAGGTTGATTAGAAAATTATAGGTTTGTGAAAATTAATATAATAATCTTAATAATAGCAATTTTTCTTTTTTTCACTCAAAAAGATATCATATATCATTTCCACTTTGGAGTAAATAATATAATGGTAATAATGATATTATCTTAATTATTTACTGGAACGTTTTAGAAGGCATTTACATTCCCCTCCCAAATAATTGAGTTTAATTTGAAAGGGGGATTCAAATTTCAGAATTTTTGAGCGGTTTCTCAAAACCTTAGTATTCCCCATTTTTTTTTATTTTGATAAGATTATTTTATTTTTGACCTTTTGTAAAATTGAATATATATTTAAAAAAATAAAGCAATTTTATTTAAACTATTCAAATATAATTTAGAAGATAATAATAAAATCAATTCAAAAATAAAATTATAACGTGCTTTCAATAGATCCATAGCATTTCAGTAGATCCATAGCAGGTCAATATAGCATAAATTGGCCATAGTTTGATCGTTTTTTATAAATATCTCCAAATCAAAAAAGTAAAAACTAATAAAATTTAACAAAACTTATAATGTACAATAATAATTTTTATATAATTTATTATTAAATATTTAATAAAATAATTAAATTGAATGAAAAATAACACAAATTAAATTTAGTGCTATTGATCTATTGAAATGGTATGGATAAAATGAAAGCACGTTATTTCAGAATTAATTTTCAATTCCTGGTATGTCAATTCTTTTTGCTACTTGCGTTCATTGATGTGGAGTTTTTTGATTTTCAAGATATATTTTTAAAAATATAAAAATATCAGGTATTAGGAACATTAATTATCAAGAATTGTTTCATTAACTATTTGTTATTTTTTAGTGCTAAATGGATCATCAAGATTTATCTCCCGATTTCGTTGGATAAGATTTGGGTGGTGAAGAATGTTGTCATTATTTGATATATTTTGATTATTATTAATTGTTGGAAAATTTGCTTGGGAGCCAGTAGATCTCTCAAGACTTGTTTAGGTATTTGGTTGGAAAGCATCACTTTGCAGTGTTGGACCTTTGCTTGTAGAAAAACTTTGAACAACTAATTAAAAATAAAATTCAATGATATTGAAAAAATTGAGAGAAAATATTTAAACAATTTCAATATATTCACAAAATTGAATGGTTTTTGGAATGTAATTTACACAAATTTAGAGAATTAAATATGAAAAAATGCATTGAATTTTTTCAAAGGATTATTATCAAAGATTAATTGGTCAAACAATTTTATTTATTTTTTTCATATTTTTTTTTTTTTTAAATTCCATTCAATTTAATCTCTTCCCAGGAATATTTTTTGGAGTTTAGGAAGGGAATTTCCCTTCTCAATTATTCGGGAAGAGATCTTTTATTTTTTATAATAAATACTCAAGATAATTATAATCAAAAATAAATAGGCACTATTTAAATAATGAAGATTCAAAAAGTGACATGCGTATACTTTAAATAATAATAATAATAAAAAAAAAAATTCAAAATATAAAATGAATTAGAAAATAATTAAAAATTATTGATTGATTAATTTAGTGATTAAAAAAGAATTATGATTTGTTTTGATTCATTTTTCTCCTTCGCTTAATTTTTCTATTTCTCTTTTTAGTTTTTTATTTTCTTCCTTCAGTTTTGCATTATCTTCTTTAAGTTCAGTATATTGATTCTTAAATGATTCAATTATTGCTGCAAATTTGTTGAATTTGCGTTCAAATTCATTCCGCTGGGCTTTCATTTTTTTTTTAAAATCACTTTGCTGTTTTCTCAATTTAGCTTCAAAATCTTTTTGTAATTTCATTAAATGATAAATATGTGGAATTTCATAAAAATATTTGATTGAAAATAAAATAAAAAAATTTATTTTCAAATTTTCTTAAAAAAAATTTTCAAACTAGATTTAATATGATTTTGAAATTTCACAAAATATGTATTGAAATGTCATAAAATATGTGTTGAAATGTGATAAAATATGTGTTGAAATTTCATAAAATATGTGCTCATATGTCGTAAACAAGATAAAATGATTATGTAAAATTTCATTGAAATAGAGATGAAATGTAATGAGAAAATTATTCAAATTATATTCAAAAATGTATTTTGAATCCAGTCAAAAAGATTTTGGAATTCTATAAACTTTCATTTCGAATTCCATCAATTATTTTATTTAAATTATATTCAATATTTGTTTGGAATTTTATACAATTTTCAATCAAACGTAAAAAAATATGCACAGCAAATTTCATTAAATATTTGTTGAAATTTTATCTAATATTTGTTGAAATTTTATCTAATATTTGTTGAAATTCTATCTAATATTTGTTGAAATCCTATCTAATATTTGTTGAAATTACATTAAATATTTGTTGAAATAGAATTAAATATTTGGTGAAATGTAATAAAATATTTGTTGAAATTCTATAAAATATTTGTTGAAATGTCATATAATATTTGTTGAAATTTCATAAAATATTTGTTGAAATGCAATAAAATATTTGTTAAAATTCTATAAAATATTTGTTGAAATTTCATAAAAAATTTGTTGGAATCCCATAAAATATTTGTTGAAATGATATAAGATATTTGTTGAAATTGGATAAAATATTTGTTGAAATTAGATAAAATATTTGTTGAAATAAGATAAAAAATTTGTTGAAATTTTATAAAATATTTGTTGAAATAAGATAAAATATTTGTTGAAATTTTATTTAAATTGAGGAAATAAATTGGATAAAAAATTTGGCTGAACTTCGTGAAATGTTGATGTAAAATATCATATGATAATGAAATAAATGTCATCAAAAAAAAAATTGCAATTTCATTAAAGAGTTGTTCAAATTTCATGAAACGATTGCTGAAATGACATGAAAACACCGAATGAAATCAGATAAAAAAATATGGTCAAACTTCATAAAAAATTGTTAAAATGTAATAAAAAATTTGTTGAAATGTAATAAAATATTTATTGAAATTTTATAAGATACTTGTTGAAACTTTATAAAATATTTGTTGAAATTTGATAAAATATTTGCTGAAATGTAATAAAATATTTGTTGAAATTTGATAAAATATTTGTTGAAATGTCATAAAATATTTATTGAAACTCCATAAAATATTGGTTGAAATTTCATAAAATATTTGTTGAAATATCATAAAATATTTGTTGAAATGTAATAAAATATTTGTTGAAATTGCATAAAATATTTGTTGAAATGAGATAAAAATATTTGTCGAAATATTATAAAATATGTGTTGAAACTTCATAAAATATTTGTTGAAATCCAATAAAATATTTGTTGAAATCCAATAAAATTTTTATGGAAATTGAATAAAATATTTGATAAAATTTCATAAAATATATGTTGAAATAAGATAAAATATTTGTTGAAATCCAATAAAATATTTTTTGATATTTCATAAAATATTTGTTGAAATTTTAGAAAATATTTATAGAAATTATATAAAATATTTGTTTAAATCCAATAAAATATTTGTTGAAATTGGATAAAATATTTGTTGAAATGTAATAAATTATTTGTTGAAATTTTATAAAATATGTGTTGAAATTTCATAAAATATTAGTTGAAATGTAATAAAATATTTGTTGAAATTACATGAAATATTTGTTGAAATTTCATAAAATATTTGTTGAAATGAGATACATTATTGGTTGAAATGCGATAAAATATTTGTTGAAATTGGATAAAATATTAGTTGAAATTTTATAAAATATTTGTTGATATGTTATAAAATATTTATTGAAATGTAATAAAATATTTATTGAAATGTAATAAAATATTTGTTGAAATATCATAAAATATTTGTTGAAATTTTATAAAATATTTGTTGATATGTAATAAAATATTTGTTGAAATGAGATAAAATATTTATTGAAATTTCATAAAATATTTGTTGAAATTGAATAAAATATTTTATGAAATGTGATAAAATATTTGTTGAAATTTTATAAAATATTTATTGAAATGAGATAAAAGGTTTATGAAATCCAATAAAAGATTTGTTGAAATTTCATAAAATATTTTTGAAATGAGATAAAATATTTGTTGAAATGCGATAAAATATTTGTTGAAATTTCATAAAATATTTTTTGAAATATCATAAAAAAAATATTGAAATTTCATAAATTATTTTTTGAAATGTCATAAAATATTTGTTGAAATGAGATAAAATATTTGTTGAAATATCATAAAATATTTGTTAAAATTTTATAAAATACTTGTTGAAATATCATAAAACATTTGCTGAAATATAATAAAATAATTGTTAAAATTATATTAATACATTTTTTGAAATCATATAAAATATTTATCGAAATTTTATAAAAAAACATTTAATGAAATGAAATAAAATATTTATTGAAATGTAATAAAATATTTGTTGTAATTCCATCAAATATGTGTCGAAATTTTATCAAAATATCTGTTGAAATTGGATAAAATATTTATTGAAATGTCATTAAATATTTGTTGAAATGAGATAAAACATTTGATGAAATTTTATAAAAATATTGTTGAAATGAGATAAAATAATTATTGAAATGAGATAAAATAATTATTGAAATGAGATAAAATATTTGTTGAAATCTTATAAAATATTTGTTGAAATGTGATAAAATATTTGTTGGAATTTTATAAAATATTTATTGAAATTCGATAAAATATTAGTTGAAATCGAATAAAATACTTGTTGAAATGAAATAAATATTTGTTGAAATGCGATAAAATATTTATTGAAATTTTATAAAATATTTATTGAAATGTCATAAAATATTTGTTGAAATGAGATAAAATATTTGTTGAAATGTAATAAAATATTTGTTGAAATGTAATAAAAAATTTGTTGAAATGTGATAAAATATTTGTTGAAATGAGATAAAATATTTGATGAAACTGAATATAATATTTGTTGAAATGCGATAAGATATTTGTTGAAATGAGATAAAATATTTATTGAAATGTAATAAAATATTTTTTGAAATATCATAAAATATTTGTTGAAATGTAATAAAATATTTTTTGAAATTTCATAAAATATTTTTTGAAATGTAATAAAATATATGTTGAAATGTAATAAATTTATTTGTTGAAATGAGATAAAAAATATGTTAAAACATCATAAAATCTTTGTTGAAATGCGATAAAATATTTGTTGAAATTACATAAAATATTTATTGAAATATCATAAAATATTTGTTGAAATGTGATAAAATATTTGTTGAAATTAGATAAAATATTTGCTGAAATGGTATAAAATATTTGCTGAAATTTTATAAATTCATTAGTTGAAATGTTATAAAATATTTAATAAAATTTGATAAAATAATTATTGAAATTCTATAAAATATTTGTTGATATTTTATAAAATATTTGTTGAAATAAGATAAAATATTTATTGAAATTTCATAAAATATTTATTGAAATTTCATAAAGCATTTGTTGAAATTTCATAAAATATTTATTGAAATTTTATAAAACATATGTTGAAACCTTATAAAATATTCGTTAAAATTTCATAAAATATTTGTTGAAATGCGATAAAATATTTGTCGAAATCCTATAAAATATTTATTGAAATTCTATAAAATATTTATTGAAATGTAATAAAATACTTGTTGAAATGTCATAAAATATTTGTTGAAATTCCATAAAATACTTGTTGAAATGTGATAAAATATTTGCTGAAATTCCATAAAATATTTCTTGAAATGTAATAAAATATTTGTTGAAATCAAATAAAATACTTGTTGAAATTTCATTAAATATTTGTTGAAATATTATAAAATACTTGTTGAAATTTCATAAAATATTTGTTGAAATATAATAAAATATTTGTTAAAATTCTATAAAATACTTGTTGAAATATCATAAAATACTTGTCGAAATGTCATAAAATATTTGTTGAAATTACATAAAATATTTATTGAAATGAGATAAAATATTTGCTGAAATTTTATAAAATGTTTGTTGAAATATCATCAAATATTTGTTGAAATGAGATAAAATATTGGTTGAAATTGTATGAAATATTTTTCGAAATGTAATAAAATATTTATTGAAATTACATAAAATATTTGCTGAAATTGTATGAAATATTTGAAATTGATATTCCATTAATAATTGTTGAAATATAATAAAAAGACTCATTGAACTCTATCAAACAAATTGGGGAAATCAGAATGAACAAAGAAAAAGAGATCGTCTAGCCATAAGTTGAAGAAAAAATATAACTATAGCCAGTTTACTCAAATATGCAAAATCAAAATCACATTTTCAAAATAATTATTAATTTTCGAAACTGATAAAGAAAGGAAAAATGATGAATCAAACTTTTACGCCAAAAAAGATGAAGAGAAAGTTGGAAGTAGACATTTGTGTCAAGGCAAATTTTACTAAATATACGCCAATAAAGAAAGTTATTAATTTTTATCATAATTTTGAGATATCGTATTAACCCTTCGGGAAAATGCATTCTAGCCCCCATTTTTCATGTCAAACTTCTTTTTTGGGACTGAATGATTTTATTTTTATTTTTTTATTGAAAGTTGTATTTTAGCCCCCTACTTTTTTTATTCATAAGATTTTTTCATACTATATACTTATCCTTTCACAAGCTTTCCCCAAAATATTTTATCTTTGTTGCTTATATATGCATATTACTAAATAGATAAATAGAATTGGTTGAAAATATCAAAAGATATTATTATTTATCTCTATTTATAGGTAAAAAAGGACATTTTATCTCTTAAATTTGATAGAAATTTAATGATTAAAGATTTTATTTATAATATTTTCTCTATTTATGATGTTTTGTTTAATTTAAAATTATTAATTCTAATTTTTTGCGTTTTTCGTTATATATGTGTAACTGAAAATTAATGATGATCAATTAATTTCATTACCAGTCCCAGTTTTATATAAAATCATGAACAACATAAAATTGAAGATTAATTCAATGAATTTGACCAATCAAGGTCAATTTATTGGATTTTTATTTAAGTGTCTTGAAAAACATATAAGAGAAGCATCGATTCTATTTCTAAATCAGGACATAGAAAATGAAAGAATTGAAGTTTTGTCTCGTTTAATTTCAGTTTATTCAGATGTTTTTGACTTCAATTTCCATAATTTAAAATTTCTTTCAAAAAGTGCCACTTTTTTATTAAGTGAATTACAAAAACAGAGAATTGAATTCACTAACAAAATTCCAGGATCAAATAACCAAAAGTAGAAAGAGTTCTTTATAACAGCTCAAACAGCTTTTAATGATTCAAAAAGATATCTATTGAATTCAAACCGTTCTCTCATAGAAAAAATTGCTGACTTAGAAAGAAGACTGACTCATGTTGAAGGAAAATTGAATGAACAAGCTTTGTAACTTGTAAGATACACAAAAGTGAAAGTTAAAACCTGGTTCGACGGTTACTTTGAATGCCATAGTGAGACCATGTTGTGCATTTAATGATGGCGTAGAATGGAAAATTGATGAAGAAGTTAATTGGACGGTCAATTTTGTATCAATGAAAAAAAAAAAAAAAAAAAAAAAAAAAAAAAAAAAAAAAAAAAAAAACTGACTTTGAAGTGCGCGATGGACAAAAAAGTTTCAGTCGTTGCTACAGCTCCTGACAGAAGCTGAGTTACCGCAAGAAAGGATCTCAAACTTGAAGACCCAAAACCAATAACAAAAGTTCCATTCAACTGTGGAACTAGTGACCGTTTCAATGGAATCGTTAGACACATATTAAAGGATGTCACAAAAGCTTCAATTGCAAAAGGAGTAATCTGCGTATTTACAGCATCAACTGTTGTAAATCAGAGTGGATGTAACCAGCCAATTTGTGCATTATTAAAAATAAGCGAGAAAGGAAGTGTTACTGGTATTTCCACTCACAAGAAAATGACTCTGATTCTTGGCTTTGTTTAGACTTCAAAGATAAAAAAGTGGATCCATCTCACTATTCACTCAAATCCTTTACAAATGGTATTGTCAGCATTATAAACTGGAACATTGAAGGCTCAAACGATGGAGAAAAAAGGAAATTTTAGACATATAGAGAGACAGCAATGCGCTGAAAAGTTCAAATGCAGAAGTGACATTTGAAATGAAAAATAAACCTGATAATGACGAATACTACAGATATCTTCGTATCCACCAAACTGGTCACAATAATTGTAATGATTATCGGATGATTATTTCATAAATTGAATATTTTGGTTCAATAATATACATGATAAATCAAATTTTCTTTAGATTTACTTTTGGATAACCTAAATCTTTTTGATTTTTGTTTTTCACTAGTTTTTTATTATCAATTGACTCATTTTTTTCTTTTACTTGATCGAGTTGATTCAAAAACAGACTTTTTTAATGAATTTTTTGAGGATGAGATAATTTTATTTTTATTAAAATCCAGGGATGTGTATCGATCCTCTCCGGTAGCGGTTATTTTCCCGGTAAAATATCGATATTACCGGCTCTAACCGCCGGTAACGGTATTTATCGATAAAAAACCGAAGTATCGATACAAAAGTGGAAAATTTGTATCGAATGTCAGGTTTTTTGTCGGTATTTTTTTAACAAAAAATGTATCGGATTCATTTAAAGATGATTAAAAAAATTTATAAGGTTCTAATGAATATTGTTAATTCTCTTTAATTACATATTTTACAACAAATAATCATCATAATAATTGAATAATCAATGGTTTCTGAAATATCGTAAATTTTATCATCTTTATGTCAATTTCTATTTGTAGATAAATATAACATTCCAGAACTATTGAATTAACTATTAATATGAGAAAGTACATAATATATATAGAATTTATTGTTTTTAATGATAATAATGATATCGAAAATTTGGATTGTTTAATGAAAATGAATATGACGAGATTTCTGAAGAAGAAAGACAATAATATACTTTTTATAGGCTAGTAATTATATTTATAATTAAAATTTTTATTTAAAATTAAATAATCAAATGTTTTAATATTTTTATTCATTATTTATTAATAAAATTTATGTATTAAAATACCGTATCGATACTGATAAAAAGTATTATAAAGTACTTTTTTAATAACCGCTGATACTCTAAAAATACCGAAGCACTTTTGTATCGATACTAAAAAATACCGAGCAAAAAAGTATCGATATTTACCGAATACCGATACTTCTTCGGTAACCGGTATTTAGTCGTATCGATAAACAACGCTGTTAAAATCATCTATTTTAATGATTTTTTGTTCTGAATCAGAAGTTAATAGAAAATTTTTTTTGAAAATTTTCCGAAAGAGGTTAATTACTTTTTATGAGTATATTTAGTCGAAAATTGAGAATTAAAAATTCAAAAATTTTGAAAAAAACTGTAAAAAATTTTATAAACTAAAATTCAATGGCTGATCAAGAAATCGACTTTTCTTTCATTGAAGAAGTTGGCAAAAAAGTAAATGATTATTTTTTGAATGATCCGAATCATAGTGAATGGTTCAGTACAATTTTAGACGAATATAATTTAAATAATGAATACCCACCAGATTTAATTTCAATTATCATCGAAAAACTAACATCTGCTAATGATGATTACTGCCCCCAACTTTTAAATGAAGTTCAATCTATAATTCAAGATGAAGATAACATCGATAATTTATTATCTTTTGCTCTTACTACTTTCAATGAAGAAGAAGAAGAATCAAACGACAATGATAATGACAACGAAGACAAATCCACCCCAGCATTTTCAGTAGAATCACAAAGTTACGATAATGATGATGATGATTTAATATCAGATACAACAGACTCAAAAGAATATTTTATTAATTGTATCAAAAAGATAATGAAACTACTTTGTATATCATACGATATTTCATATGTCCTATGCAAAAAATACAAATTCAACAAAGATATAATATTACAAAAATGGTTCTCTTCGCAGGCCGAAGTTCTTCAATCATTAAGGATTAAAATAGGAAGTAAAATGGTACCCGATCTAAAATCTCCACTTTTAATCAAAAAATACGGCGTTGGAGAGTGTCCAATTTGTTATGAAGAAACGGAACTTTTTGAATTGTATTGTGGTCATATAATTTGTGAAGAATGTTTAGTATCTGACATCAGGCAAATGATATCAGAAAAAATAACACCATGCTGTCGACAAATTAACGATGACGAAAACGAAAATTGTGGAGCCTTAATAATTTTTGAATCGACAAAAGACTTTTTGAGAGAAGACAAAGAATTAATTGAGAACTTCTCGCAAATTGTATTCAAAAATGAAGTTAACACGAGTCCTAATGCGAAACAATGTCCTTTTGAATTTTGTGATGGAGTTATCACACCGATGAATGAAATGCCTTGTCACGTCGGTTTGTGTCCGAAATGTTTTTCAGCGGTTTGTCTTCGATGTCACAACGATTGTCACGGCCCTTTTTCCAGTTGTAGTAGCATTAAATCATATTTCGAGCAAGCTGATAAAATGGAAAAACTGGCCGACAAACAGAAAGAATGGCTTGAATCAAATAGAAAGGAAGTTTCAATAGATCAATGTTCAATTCATTTATGTTATAAAAAAGATATTGAAAATTTGAAAGAAGAAATAAAAAAGAAAAATAATGAAAATAAAAAACAAATCACTAATTTATCAAATGAAATAAGAAAATTACAATACAGAATTGAAAATTTAACATTTAAAAAAGAATCTAAAAATGAAGAAGAAATTCAAAAATTACAAAAAGAATTGAATGATAAAAAAATAATTCATGAAAAAATTAATAATGAAATTAATATTAATAATGAAATATTAAAAAATAAGCATGTTGAATTATTAATGGAAGAGGATTGTTTAGTATCTGCTCTTTCATTTCCAGAAAGATATAACAATATTATTTTCAATTATGAAATAGAAATGGATTTACTTACCTTAAGGAAAATCAATGTTTCTTATAAAGATGAAATAATGAATATTGAAAGAAAAAGATTAAAACAAATTTTACCATTTAATAAAAGAGGAATTAATATAATTAATGGAGAAGTTGAAGAAGAAGAAGAAAAAAATGAAAATTATTTTGGAATGAATTCTGAAAAAGATCAAAAAAATTTTGCTTCTGAAAAATTCATTGATTTAAATTATACTCGATGTCCGAAATGCCAAACACCAATTGAAAAGACAGAAGGATGTAATCATATGTATTGCACTATTTGTGGCACCAATTTTGATTATGGAACTGGTCAGGCATATGAATCAAGTACTCCAATTCAACAATCAATTTCACATTTAAATCATGATCCAATAACTTACGATAAAAGAGCCTCCTTTTTAAAATGGACTTATTTATACTCTAAATTTATAAATGAAAAACAAAATTACAATAATTTGTTCGCTGAAGTGAAATCAACTAAAAATAAAAAGGTTGATCCTGGCGTAGTTGGTGTTCCTGATTCATTCCTCTGTTTAAGAAACAAAATTGCAAAAGCTCTTTTGATAAATACTGCTAAAAGTGAAATAAAGATGAAAACATACAGAATAATGAATATTGCTTTGTTTGCTCAGTCTGTGTTAATGTGGAGTTATCCAACAATGTTCTACATTAGAAATGATGATGATGAAAAAGAAACTTTGTTCGAATATAAAGTTAATTGTTTGCATGAATCATTGAATAAGTATATAAAATTGATTAATGATCCAACTCATTCAACATCAAATGATTTTGAAACTTTCATTGAGATTTTATTGAAGCAAATTAAAGATCTTTTAACAATGGCTGAATCTTTATAAAAAAATAAATAATTCTTTGATTAAAATGGAAGTTTAAATAAAAAAAAATTTTTTTTAAAAGTTTTCATTTGATCTTATGCTTTTTCTATTTAAAATAAACTAAAATTAAGTTGATGTTTTATTTAATCATCATGATGAATTAATCTTTGTAATTCTTTTAAATTTTTTTATTAAAAAACAAGATATAATCTTTGAAATAAAAGAATTGAGCTGTTCAAAAAGAAGTTCAAATAAGTTAATATATCTCCTCTTTTGTCAATTTTACAATTTATCAAAAATTAGATCCAATTTTCATGCCATTGAACTTCTATTTAAATGATGTAACCATATCAAAATTGAATGTCATTAAAAATGGCTCAACTCTGCTTACCACAAAACTCTCAATTTACCTACTAAGAAATGTCTATATCGGATCTAAAAAACATGGATTCAATCTTCTTAAATTAGCATTCTAGAAAAAGAATAAAGAACCACTTTTCAGTAATAAAAAAAGATGATTATGCATTTTATTTGTGCCAATCATTAAAAAAAACAAATATTCCTTCATCACTAAAATCGATAATTAGCAGCTGTTTTCAAGAATGCGCATCATTAGAAGAGATCATTCTTCCTCCATTAATCGAGCAAATAAATGACTATGTATTCAAATCATGCTTATCACTGAAGTATGTTTTAATTCCTTCATCTTTAAATTTGATTGGAATGTATTCTTTTTACGGATGTAATTCATTGGTTCATATACCACTTCCAGACTTTATAACCAATATTGGTGATAATACATTTTATTATTGTTCATCATTGAGAAAAATATTTTTTCAGTTACATCGATTGGTAAAGAATCTTTTAGTGGATGCTCGTCATTAGTGGAAATAAATATTCCTCTTTTGATTACTTTTATTGGCAAGAGTGCTTTCAAATGATGTTCTAAAATAACAGAATTAACAAACCCTAATTCCATATCTATAATCAATGAGTACACGTTCTATGGATGTTCTTCATTAAAAATTCAATTTTCTGTAACAAAAATTGGTCAATATGCTTTTTATAATTGCTCTTCTTTGTCACACATAGAAATTCTTTTTTTTAAAAAAATAAAAGATATACATTTTGTGGATTCTCAAAATTGGTACAAATAGATATGCCATCATCTATAATAGATATTAAAGAGAATGCTTTTGAAAAATGCAAATCATTGTTAAAGGTAATAATTCCTCCGTTGGTGATAAAAAATAGAGAGAATGTTTTTTCACAATGTTCATCTTTGAAGAAAAAAAAATTCAATTTCAAGTAACCAAAATTAAAGAACGTTCTTTCTTTGGATGCTTTTCATTAAAATGCATAGATATTCCTCCTTCTGTAACTTTAATTAATGAAAGTGCATTAGAAGATTGTTCATCATTGGTAATAATAAAAAACCCTTTATCTGTAACTAAAATTCAAGAATGTTCTTTCTCAAATTGTTCTTCATTAACTGAAATTCAAATATCATCTACTATAGAAGATGATATTTAGCATATAAAACTTTTATAGGATGTTCTTCAATGACAAAAATAAACAATACCTACTTCAGTAACTATAATTGAAAGAGAAGCCTTTAAAGGATGTTCTTCATTGAAATATATAAATATTCCATCTTTTATAACATCATTTCAAGATCATGCATTTGAAAATTGTTTCATCTTTGACAAAGAAAGATATTCCTTCATCTATAGATAAGATTGAAGACTTTACATTTAATGGATGCTCATCTTTGGTTGGAGTAAAAATTCCTTCTTCTGTTTTGTCTGTTGGTAAATGCATAAGTTCAGAGCCAATTGTCCTTCTTCTGTAGAAAATATTGGAAAAGGTTGCTTTTCTGGCTGCTCATCATTGACGCATATTGAATTACCACAATTCATAAGAAAAATAGAAGAAAATACTTTTGTGCTTTGCATATCTTTAGTACAAATATCAATTCCATCATCAGTACGTAAAATTAAATGCGAATCCTTCTCTAAATGTACATCATTATTGCAAGTTTCATTAAAAGGTTATCCTAAACTTGAAATAGTACATAATAGAGCTTTCCATAATTACTTTTCATTTAGAGAAATATTGAATATTTTTCAGAGTTTATGTCATTTTATCTTTTCCCTGGTAATATAAAAGTTAGAGAGATGAATGATTTGGAATAACTCTTAATGTGGTTTCAGCAATTGTTTATATAAACGATCTACGAAGATATTTGTACTAAAGATATGAAATGATAGAAGTAATTTCATATTTTTTATTATTTTTGGGGTTGTTAAATTGGTAAAGAATAGAGATTTCAACAATTGTTTATATAAAGAAACGGTTTTGGTTTTATAATGATTCGTCGATCACATCTTACAAAGTTGTTTTAATAGAATCTAAAATTGCGCCTACAAAAGCAGGAAATTACTATTTTGGATTAAGTTCTTTAAATTTTGGAGAAATTATTTAAATATATTTTAAGTACCGAGGGAAAATGGTGTACAAATGAAATATAAAAAATACCGTTACCATATTAAATTCATTACTATATTTATTTAATTCATATTTAATAATTTAAAATATAGAAAAAAGCATTATTGAAAAAATCACATAGGTTGTAAATGTAAAATTAGAAAAATGAACTTTTTCTATTATTTTCTGAGCTTTTGAATATTTCAATAATTTACCGAAGTTTTATTATCAATAAAGTTCAATTCTTATGGATAATATACGTTTCCAAGATATTCCAGAAAATATTCGGGCAAATATCAATGAAATATCGGAAAACTTACTTCAGAAACTTTATTCTAAATTTAATTTTTTATATTTTATTTCTGATACTTTAAATGACTGCAATTCCTGTCTTTCACAAGAAGCCAAGAAGCGTATTATCACTTTTATATTTGATAACCTCAAAGATTTTAAATTTATAACATACAAAGTTGTTAATATAAATTCAAGAACGATTAAACTAAACCAAATTAATTTTAGTACCAAAAGAAATTCATTGACAAATATTATTAATGCAATTATATGCGCTGAAAACAAATGTTTTATTTTTGAAAAAATTGATCTCGATATAATGACAGAAGTAATCAACAAATTAAAAGAACACAAAACATCAATAATTAATGTCAGTCCCAATATCAATAGTGAAAGAACAGAAGAAGAAAAACTGGCAAAAGTAGAAATAGATAATTTTTGCTCTAACTTTACAAAAGAAATTGATCAAAATGGCTTTGTTAGCCAAACCATTCATCCAATTATTGGATTTCTAATTCGACGATATTTTTATCCAACTGATTATTTTGAAAATCCATCATTTTTTGATTTTGGATATTCAACAATAGATCAATTCTACCAAGAGCAATTCACAGGTTTTCTAGATTTCAATTGTTTTAACACGATGTTATTGGCGTTTCTCAAAACAAGGATTGATCAAAAGGAAAGAAAAGTTTATATTAATATATTTAAATCAACAGATTTCATCATTTTAAGAGAAATTTACCATAACGACAATTATAGATATTCTTTAGTTTTTCATATCAAAAGTTTTTACATTTTTTTATTGAAAAAAAGAATTTGTCCAGAAAATTTGACTGATGAATTTAAGCGTGAGAAATATTTTTGTGAAAACTTTTCACATCGTTGCATAAACAGATTCTATGGATTTGTAAAAGATGATTCTATAATTATAGGATTTGTTTATGAATTCATGTGTAATGGTTCTCTCAATGATTTTGTTTTAAAACATCCTGAAAAAATGGATGAAATTTATTCAGCGATGACAATTCTCAGAATTTTTCAAGGATTGTATTTTTTACAAACAAAATCATTGATTCATCGAGATCTTAAACCTTCTAATATTCTTATTGATCATCAATATATTCCTTACATTTCTGATTTTGAAACAATTCGTTCAGTAAAAGATATTGAATCGAGTGAAAAAACAATCACAAACGCAATTGGATCACAATATTATACATCTCCAGAACAAGATGAAGGAAAGAACGTTTCATTTCCTACTGATATATATTCATTCGGTCTCATAATTTATTTTATCAAAGAAAAAAAGAATTTGTTTTCATATAAAAAATCTTTGTATTTTACAAAAAATGCCGATGATCCGGTAATTCACATATCAAATTGTTCAACAATTTTTCAGAACATTTACTTGAAATGTGTAGAATATTCACTTAAAAAACGAATGACAAAAGAAGAAATAAAATCAAATCTTATTGATGAAGTATGCTCGTTTCATTATATTGAGCTTTATTTTCTCGAAAACAATATTCATATGAATCAATTTTTATATGAATCTTTTCAAGTCCAAGAAAAAAAGAAATTAGAAAAGTTCATCACAAACCTTTTATTATTTGTCAATTTAAAAGTAAATGACAACTATTTTGTTAATTTGGGGATTCTATTCGAAAAAGGACTTGAAATTGAACAAAATTTAATAAAAGCTAAAGAATATTATGAATTAGCTGCTAAACAGGATAATCCAGATGGTTATAATCATTTAGGAAAACTTTATATGGATGGTATTGGCGTTACTCAAGATTTTCAAAAGGCAAAAGGGTATTTTGAATTGTCTGCAAAAAAAAATAACTCTGATGCATTTATTAATTTGGGAAACTTGTATTCAAAGAGCAACAATAGTGAGAAAAATATTATGAAAGCTATTGAATATTTTGAATTAGCTGCAAAGAAAAACAATCCTCGGGCTCTTTTTAGTTTAGGTTGTCTTTATCAAAATGGTCTTGGGGTTGAAAAGAATTATATAAAGGCACATAATTATTATGTATTAGCCGCGAATAAAAATGATTCTGATGCACTTTTTAATTTAGGCTATCTTTATCAACATGGAATTGGCGTTAAAGTTAATTATTTAACTGCTAAAAAATTTTATGAATTATCAGCTAAACAAAACAATTCAAATGCACTTTTTTGCTTAGGTTACTTATATGAAAATAATTATGGGGTTGAACAAAATTATTTGAAAGCTAAGTATTATTATGAATTAGCAAGTAAACAAAATAATTCAGAGGCATTATGCAATTTAGCATTATTTTATTTGAATGGAAAAGGTGTTGAAAAAAATATTGATAAAGCAATTCATTTACTTGATTTATCTTCAAAACATGATAATTCAAATGCATCATATAATTTAGGATATCTTTATTGCAATGGATCTGTAGTTAAACAAGATTTTGGAAAAGCAAAAAATTATTTTGAATCTGCTGCAAAACAAAATAATTCCAAAGCATTGTATAATTTAGGGGTATTTTATTTAAAGGGAATCAGTGTTCAAAAAGATTGTATGAAAGCTATACAGTATTTTGAATTAGCTGCAAAAGAAAATAATTCCGAGGCTCTTAATCAATTAGCTGGACTTTATTTAAGTGGCAAGGAAGTCGAACAAAACATTTCAAAAGCTGTAGAATATTTTAAATTATCAGTTGAATTGAATAATCCAAGAGCACAGAATAGCTTAGGTTTTTTATATTTACATGGATTTGGTGTTGAAAAGAATTTAAACAAAGCTCTACAATATTATGAGATGTCAGCCAAACAAAATGATTCAAATGCATTAAAAAACTTAGGAGCAATGTATGAAAATGGACTTGGTGTTGTGAAAGATATTTTGAGAGCTATAAAATATTATGAATCTTCTGCAAAGCAAAAAAATTCAGGTGCTTATCTTAATTTAGGTTTATTATATATAAAAGGAGTTGGAGTTGAGAAAAATTATACCAAAGCAATAGAATATTTAAAACTTTCAGCTGAACAAAAAAATTCATGTGCTTTTTATATTTTAGGATATTTGTACTTATTTGGATTTGAGGTTAAAAAAGATTTTTCTAAAGCAAAATATTATTTAGAGGAATCATCAAAACTTTATGATTCTCTTGCATTTCTGAGTTTAAGTGAACTTTATTTAAATGGTATTGGAGTTGAAAAGGATTATTTCAAGGCAAAAGATTATTGTGAATTATCAGCAAAGGAATACAATCCAGAAGCATTCTTTCAATTATCAAAATATTTTATAGATAGTGATATTTTTGGAATAGATTATGCTAGATCAATTCAATATTTATTGAAGAGTATTGCACTTCATGAGAAAAAACTCATTGTGAATAATCATTTTGGAGGCACAGAATTAATATTCATATATAACAAATATTTTTATCATGCTAATAATGATCTTGGTCTGATATATTTAACAGTTTTTGAAGATTTGGAAAAAGGTGTAGAATATATCAAAAAAGCTGCATTTGGTGAATATCCGTTTGCACAGAATAATTATGGATTAATTTGGCAATTATATTTTAATAAACTTGGTAATGCACAATATATGTATGAAAGATCATCAAAGCATCATTTCGCTCTTTCTGAATTCAATCTTGGCCAATTATTTGAAAAAGAAAAAGAAGAAAAAGCAATTCAATATTTTATTCAGGCTTCAAATGATGAAAATGAACCTTTAATATTTCATAATTTTTCACATTATGATTTTCAACTGTCAATTTCAAAGAAATTTATTATTTGTCTTGCCAATCTAAAACTATCACTTTATTATTTAAATAAAAAGTTAAACTATGAGAAATCAAAAAAATATTTTGTTAGATCATTTTCATCATTGAATGATAAATCATATCAATTTCATTTCAAAGTACAAAAACAAATTTCAAACAATTTCTATGTTTATCTAAGAACCTTTATTTTCAATTTCCCACTTTTTAATTTATCAAATCAACCAAATTTGAAGTTTTTCGATGGTTTAGATTGTGACTCAAATGAAATTAATGAAATAAATTCATTTTCAAGCATTCAAGAAGGCAAAGATTGTATTCAAAAAGTTGAATCTGAATATGATTCTGATGAAGAATTATTGGCAAAGCAAAAATTAATACAAAGTAATGTTTATAATGATGAGTCAAATATGATTTTGCTGATATCAAGAGAAACAGATATTAATGATAAGGTAAAAGTTATTAAAGAACCATCAGAATTATTTGATTTTGCAATTAAAAATGAGAAACTTTGCAAATTATTTATTGAAGAAATCAAAAATATTATTCAATTGATGAATGACATTATTTATACACCTCCATATCCCATTCTGTTTGGCAGAATAACTTTACCTAAGAAGAAAAAATATGTAGAAAAAATATTAAATCCAAATATTCCAAACATTGGTAAATTATTTTATGAAGGATTTGGAATACCAATATAGTAAGATAGAAAAAAATATATATTTGATCAAAAAAGTATAAACTATATGAAAAGGTTAGCCCGTTTACTTTTTTATTTTCCACTTTTTGATAATTTTCGTAAAATTAACTTTTGAATAAACAATTATATAATTTAGATAAAACTATGGTTTTATTTCAAAATTAATCATTGTTGTGATTTTGGCTTATCAACTTTTAAAATATTTTTAATTGTAAAGTAAGAAAACCTGGCCAAAACAGAATCTCTATTTATTAAACTAGAAAATATTAGTCGGGAATACGATAGATACTTTTTCAGAGTATAAACCATTTAAAAAGGCTTATTATTTTTAGGAACAATAAAAATTTTTGCAAAAAAAAATACCTAATAAAAGAAAAAACTTAAACAAGCTATTTTATGAAGGTTTTTATGATTGATGCTTTTTTGTACTTTTGATTAAACATGATTTAGCTCATTGAAATGAGTAAAAAAATCTTCTTTTCAGTTATTAAATGTATAAGTGGTAAGCCTGATTTTTAATTTTTTTTCTCATTCATCATTTTTTCTTCTACTTCTGCTTGCCTTCTTTTGCATCTTCTTCATCAGTTCTGCCTGTTTCTTCATTTGTTGATTGAACTGCTTCTGCTTCTTATTGTCAGCTTCTATCATCTGAGCGATCTGCTGCTGAGCAATTTCACTCTGGTCTTCTTCATCACCATGCTTTTTTGAATGCAGGCTTGGAAACATTCCGATTCTTCTCGGCGAAGAATGAAAACGTTTATTTTTACCAGGTGAAGATTTAGGAGGATGTGGTTTAAGATTTTTTGAATCAGAAATTGGTTTTTCATCAGGATCTAAAGGAGGAAGATTTGAAGGTTCTGACTCATTTTTTTGAACAACTGGCTCTATTAAATCCGGCTTATTTGATTTGACAAAATGCGGCAAGTCAAACTCGCCAAATTTGAAAGCACTTGTGCCTGATTTGTCAGATTTATTCGTGACAAAACTCAAACTCGAAGAGTTGAATGAATTAGATTCTGTTTGATCATTTGGTGACATGTTGTCAGCGGGTTGAACAATAATTTCGCGAGTTTGTGAATGATCTTTGTTTGCTGACTGATCTGGTGAATCCTTGCTTTCCACTTTTTTGGATCGAGATGCCTCGTATTCATCTGTGTTGCCCTTTGTTGAATTTGATTGACTTTCAGTAGGCTTGTTTTCAGTTGTGTTTGCTGCTGAATTAGATCCAATCGTTGGTAAAGAGTCACCAAGAGAAGACGCAGTCATAGGAACATCAAAAGGTCTCAAATTGACACCATTTGTGCTCAATGGTGTATTATTTAGCTCCTATTGATCTGGTGGAAATATGTATGCAAAGTTGAGATTCGGGTTTTCAAAATGATTTAAAATTAATGCCAAGTATTCATCTTTACTCAATGTTTTTGAGTCATTTCTGATTAAAGTTGGACTCAATGTTTTTAATGCATCTTTTCCATATTTATTACAGTGAGAATAATCAAGATTATCAACTTTGAACAGCCTTTCAATATTAGTTACAATTTTAAATTTACAAGCATCAATTAAAGGAGTGTTTCCAAAATCATCTGTCACATTAACATCAATCAATTTATTATCAAGAAATATTTCGAGAATTTGCTCATTTACAGATCTTGCTGCCAAATGAAGATACGTTATGTGATTAATAAATTGATTTGGATTACTTTCCAAACCTGAATTACTTTTCAAACTGGAATTACTTGTTAAGCCTTGATTACTTGAAAAACCTGAATTAAATAACCAACTGGAATTACTTGCTAAGCCTTGATTACTTGAAAAACCTGAATTAGTTGACCTACTGGAATTACTTGGTGGATCTTTGTTTGATTGGAAATCATTTGGTTTTTCAATGATTCGTTTTGAATAGTCAATTTTATTTGAATCAATAAGAGCAAGAACAAATTCTAAAGAATTCATATTTATTGCACATTCAAGCGGATAATAACCACTGATATCAGGAATGTTTGGATCAGCTCCATTTTCCAATAGAAAATTGACAATTCTAAAGTCAGAATCTGGCAAAAGATAAGTGAAGTATGATTTACCAAATGGTCCAGACTTATTCAAATTCATAAAATTACCATACTTTTTATCAAAATCAAATACTTTTGTTAATAAATTAAATGATTTTCCATGACAATGAAAACAATTATTAAAAGCATTTTTAATTTCAAATTCATCAAAAACAAGTTTTGGATTACTTAAAATTTCATCAATCATTTCATTACTAATGTTTCTATTATTAGTTAAGAATGAAAGAAGTCCTCCACCAATATGTTTGTAACGATTAAAATCATCATCAATCATTTCAATTAATTTTCTAAAAATAAACAATTTCATTCCTATTTGCTGAAAGAAAAATTGACAAATATAATTTTGATTTTGTTTTATCAAAACTTGGATGATGAATAATTAAATCAACCATTTCTTGATTATTATTTTTAACTGCAATATTTAATGGCGTTTCTACTTGGTTGCTATTGAAATTGCCATATCTGATCTGCTGATTTGGAACATCAATAATTGATTCATTAATATCAAGATATTTTGAAGAAATCAATTTTTTGGCTATTTCATCATTATTTGTAATACCAAATGAACAATTAAGTCGACTTTCTTCAGGATCAAAACTTTCATGATTAATTAAAAGATCAACAATTTTAATCAGTTCATTTTGAACAGCAATTGTCAATGCTGTTTGATCACCATTATTATTTGAATTTATGTCAATTTTAGGGTGATTAATGAGAAGCTCTGCAACATCGGCATTTTTATTCTGAATAGCAATCATTAATGAATTATTTCCATTATTCTTATTGTATGCATTAATTTCAAGACTATCAAATTTAAGAAGTTTTTAAACAATGTTTATTTCATTCGATTCACATGCAAGCATGAGCATTGTATTATCATTTTTAAAAACATTTGGATCAATGAATTTAATATCCAAAACACGATTGATGATATTAATTATGTCTTGTTTGGATTTCCATTCAAGAATATTCATTAAATTCATTGTTTTTAATATTAATGAATCAAGTTGTGATTTTTGATTCTGAATTTCATCACCATAAAAATCAAGAATCAAATTTAAAATGTCCAAATTCATGCTCATTGCTGCAATAATTAAAGGCGTGTCTCCAATACGATCATACAAATTAGGATTATTTTCAGGAACAGAAAGAAGAGCCTTAACAATATCTGTGTCATTGTTTCGAGTAGCAATAATTAAAGGTGTTCCATTTGGTGATTTTTTATTTATAAAATAAGAATTATTTTTATATTTAAGAGTTATTTTAACTATTTCACAATCACTTGATTCAACAGCTTCAAAAAAGCACTCTCTATTTACAGGCATCTCCTTATATATTATTTCAATAAGAGGTATATTATGACATCTAATTGCAGGGATGATGATTTTCTTATACAAGTTTTCTTTCTCATCATGAGATAATTTATCAATGATTAATAAAAATATTTCTTCTTTCATTGACGCCATTTCAGATGAAAAGGTTGCAATATTACTAAAATTAATTTTCACTTTTTTATCAACAAAAAAGTTACACAATTCAAATGAATTGAAAGAAGCAGCATTCACAAAAGGTAAAGTGAAATCTTTATTTTTTTTACTCTTAAGAATAAACTCAGTTATGGCCTTGGCACATTTTACATTGCCATGAATACATGCATTTGATAACATTTTAATGGACCAATCAAATTTTTCAAAGAAATCAGGACAATTCAAATTAACTTGTTCCATTATGTAGTCAAAAAGTTTACTGGACTTTTTCATTACAGAATTAGATAAAGCTTGAGAAATTCCTTCTGCTGTAATCTTGTAAACATTCGTTTTAACAAGATCATTTAGGAAATATTTGACAATATTTTCATAACCTTTTAAAACAGAAATAGAAAGAATCTTATCTAGCTCAAATTGAGATGAATCTTTAATGAACAATTTAATAATGGAAAGATTGCCAAATGAAACAGCATGAGTTTCGTCAATTGAATTATGTAATGAACCCCAAGAACCAAAAAATTGTGCTGGGAAGTAATTAGATGAAAATGATCTTTGACCTTCTTGACCTTCTACTTTTTGGCTGACGGTGTTGATAATTATTTTTGTTAGAAGATAAAAACCGTTTTTGCATGATATTTCAATGATTTCTCGATATGATAACATGTTTTGTTTGCCTTTTAAAAAACTGTTTGTGAAATGGAAGCATTTATCAAGTAATTCAACAAAAGAATGTGCATTTCCACTTTCAAGAGAAATTCATATAAGGTCTGCAAAAGTACTCATATTCAAATTATTTTTTGTCAAGTTGTTTTCAAGAATCCAATCAAAAAGGTCATTCTTATGCTTGACTATTGCAGGAGAAATTAAGCAAATCAAGTCATAATCAGACAAACCATTAATTTCACCAAAGCCAAATCGATTACAACCAAATTTATTCAAATTATTTGAATTATTCAAATTATTTGAATTATTCAAATTATTATAGCCATTGAAATTGTTAAATCCATTGAAATTATTATAGCCATTGAAATTATTATGACCATTGAAATTATTAAATCCATTGTTGTTGAGTTCTTTTTGGTCTGTTTGAGTGAATTCGTTTTGATTTTGTTCAACAATTTTTATGATTTCAAGGTTGCCTCCATAAACAGCATATTTGATTGACTGTTCATCGACCTTTATATGATTGAGCAACAAATATTTGAAACACTTAATTGATCCATAAGCTGCAGAGTAATTCAAGTAATTTGTGAATCCATTTGGAATGAACTCCTCAAAAATATTCAAAGGGACACATTTATCATTCATATTACTCACTGAAATCAGACCTTGCAAAGCGTCGACATCATCGTGACGCAGCGCTAATGTCAACTCATCGTCAGGCTCGCCGTTATCTCTCATTTTCTTATAAATATCAATTTTATCGAAGTAAGTTGAAACGAATGAATCAATCAAAGACGAATTCAGAATGAAAGAATCACTTTTTTTAATTCCTTTCAATTCAATTATTTCAGGTAGAAACCAGAAAATTAACGGATAATTTACATTGAATAAAGCTTTCTTATTTCTAATGTTATCATAATTATTATTATTTTGATTAAAAAATTGTCCAGAATTTGTAATTTTATTTATATGCATGTTTAATTGGGCATCTAATTCGTCTCGCTTAATGATTCCTTCTTTAAACAAATTGTAAAAAAAAGAACAATTTTGAATATTAGTTCCAAATGAATCTTTCAATTTGCTGACAAAAAAAGGAAGTAAAATTTTCAAATGATTCGATTCATCAGATTCTTTATCAAGTTGTACCAACAAATTTACCAAGTCACGATGATGAAGAAGACTAGAATTCACTACTTGAAGTAAAAAAGCAACCAATTCTTGGACATTTTCTTCTGTTTTTGACCAATCTAACTCAACAATTGAATTTTTAATATTTGTAACTGTTTCTTTTTTAATACCACTTAACAAGTCAAACAACTCGTTGACTTTGTCAACTTTTTCTTGTTGATCGTCGAGTTTTTGAGTGAACTTGTCAAAATCGGTTATAAAAGTGCCAGTTTCTTGAGCAAGAAATTGAATTTGCAAATCTTCAGATATTTCTTTGATTGAATCCATATTGTTCGTCGTTATTGAAATATACTCAAAATTGAAAAAGTCGCAAATTGGCTGAAATTCATTGAATTCATCATCGTAATTGAATTCATAAACGGTCGCCTTTGAATTTTCTTTGAGAAATTGGTCAATAATGGCTGATGAATGAATACCATAGATGTTACAATTATATTCATTCTTGTTGGTTCTAATTGTGAAATTTCTTGGCATTTTTTCTTTGATAAATAAAATAAAATTTTTTTTGCTTATTTCTACTTTGTATTTATTTGATGCCCCATAAACGAAATTGGGCTCTGGATTTCGATGGTTCTCTAACTTCATGAAATTTGGACAATTTAATATATTTAGCTTATCTGTAATATGACGACATATTAAAGTGAAAACAAAATGCTAAAAGTCATTTCAATAACAAAAGACCAAAATAACAAATGCTTCAGTCTTTTTATATTAAACTTGTTGTTAGCATTGATGGAATTGCACTTCCAAGTCCACTAAATTGGGAATAAACAGCAAAAACACCACCAATTGATTGGCTCTGTCCACTCTGCTTTGCACTGTCTGTGAGTGCCTTCAAAATGATCCTCTGAGGAAAGAATGAAGTTGCAAAAGCAAATGTGAATGGAATTGGAAAAAGAAGACATTTTGAAAACTTAAAACTTAGAAACATCTTCATCGTTGGCTTCAGGCTAAATTTTCCTGCAAAAATAATGACAAAAAGGACAAATGAAAAGCCGATATCAATCACAATTTTGAAGAGTTCTTGATTCATGATCATTGTTGGCACTTTGCATACAAACAAAAATAATGGTACTTTTGTATACAACACATATAATTGCGAAAAGAATAAATGAAGCTTGGCTCGGATGAAAGAAGATTTGAAAAGAGTGAGAATCATGGAATCTTGTGTTCCGACAAACTTGAGGAATGGCTTGATAACAAAAAACATTGGAATACTGTAAATTATATAATAAGTCTGAAAATGTCAGAAGTCAAATGAATTGCTGCTTCACGTTGTCCTGACCCAATTAACAAACCCATACGTGTGATGAAGACTTGACTAAAAAACATTCCGATGATTGTGAGAAAATTTTGATATTGTTGAGAAAATCCAAGAATTTCAATTGCATATGTGCCTTTGTTTAGTCAAATCGTTTTGTGATAAAAAACATGCTGATTGTTTCAAATAATAAGGAAGCAACATTTGGTAATGGGCCAATTGAAAACATCAAAAGAGAAACTAAAGGTAAATGCTGTATAAATCTTTGATTTTCATCCTCTTCTTCTTTTTTCTTGTGAATACCAATATCATTTGCTGCTTGATCAATTAAGGATATATTTGAAGATGAAGATTGTGTGTCTATTGATTAATTTGATAACAAAGGATCATTTGGATCTAATTGATCTGATTTAGTATTTCCCATTTACAACAAAGAATGATTTTTTCAATAGGAAATAAAAATATAAAAATTGAGAGGTTGTAAAATATAAATTGTTTAGTATTGCATTTCTCATCTCTTTATGACAAATCAAATAAATAATTACAAAATTCAACTCAAGAACTTCAAAATCGTCAAAGAAATCAATCGAGGAGCTTTCGGTGTTGTATATGAAGTCAAAGATAAAAAAACAGATAAGCATTTTGCAGCCAAAGTAATAAAATACGAAAACGAGCAAACAAAAGAAATGACAAATCGTGAAATACAAATTATGGTTCGTATTTCACACCCAACACTTGTTAAATTTCGAGGTTTTTCGCTAAAAGATTTTTCCAATAATGATAATATCACCATTCTTATGGATATAGTAGAACGGGGGTCCCTTTATTCAATTCTTCGAGATTCCCGAAACGGATTTGCTGATAAAAATTACGATGATACCTCACGACAAATAATACTTATTGGAATATCCTATGGAATGATGGTACTTCACAAACACTATGTAATACATCGTGATCTAAAACCAGATAACATTCTAATTGACTCCGATTTCCACCCACACATTACTGATTTTGGTCTTTCGAAATTTTATGATGTAAATAATTCATTAAAACAATCTAAAGTTTGCGGAACATCGATATACATGGCTCCCGAAGTCGTTAATGGCCAGTGTAGCTATAACGGAAAAGCCGATGTTTATTCATTTGGAATGATCATGTATGAAATCGTAACGGAATTGATTCCTTTTCCTGAATTTATGCAAGGTAAAATGACCGAATATCAATTCAATAAGAAGTTGATTGAAAATTTCTATCGTCCCAGTTTCACAGTTCCTATAAAAAGTTCATTGAAAAAGTTGATCGAAAAGTGCTGGCGAGCGAATCCAAATGATCGACCGACTTTTGAGGAAATCTTCAACAAGCTCGCTTTCAATCTCGAATGCGAAGTTTACGACTCAAGCAGGAGAAATGAAGACAATTTCGGGAATGAAAGTGGCGAAAGCTACTATCTTGAGAACGCTGACATTGACGACATCTTCTTGTACATCGACAGCATAACAAATGAAAAAGTGACCAATAACGATGTCGTTGGAAATTGTGGTGATTCCGATGCAATCGTTGAACTAAAGAAAACAATTTCAGAACAACAAAAAATAATTGATGAAATGAATAAAAAGTTGTCTGCAAATGCTGAGTTCATTTCAGAGCAAATGTCGATTAATAAGCAGTTGTTGAGTCAGTTAAGCAAAATAAATGATCAAACTAACGAGATCGAAGAGATCAAGCGCAAATTAGAAAATAAACCAGAAACATCAACGATAGAGACATCTGTAAAAAAAATCAATTTTGTCATTGATGATAAAACGAGTTCTGACGAAAATCAAGGCACTTTTAGGGTTTTCAGAAGAAAATCTTCCAGATCACCAAGACGAAATGCATATGAAGAAGACTCTTCCAGCAGAAAATCAAGATCAAGATCAAGATCAAAATCAAATAAGAGATCATCTAGATCACCAAGGAATAGAAGAATGATGTCTGAAGAAGAAGAAGACTCTTCCAGCAGAAAATCAAAAATAGATAAGAGATCATCTAGATCATCAATTACGCAACTTTCATCAGATAAAGAAGAAGAAGACTCTTCCAGCAGAAAATCAAAATCAAGATCAAGATCAAAATCAAATAAGAGATCATCCAGATCACCAAGGAATAAAAGAATGATGTCTGAAGAAGAAGAAGACTCTTCCAGTACAAAATCAAAATCAGATAGGAGATCATCTAGATCACCAATTACGCAACTTTCATCAGATAAAGAAGAAGAAGACTCTTCCAGCAGAAAATCAAAATCAAATAAGAGATCATCTAGATCATCAATTACGCAACTTTCATCAGATAAAGAAGAAGAAGACTCTTCCAGCAGAAAATCAAGATCAAGATCAAGATCAAAATCAAATAAGAGATCATCCAGATCACCAAGGAATAGAAGAATGATGTCTGAAGAAGAAGAAGACTCTTCCAGCAGAAAATCAAAAATAGATAAGAGATCATCTAGATCATCAATTACGCAACTTTCATCAGATAAAGAAGAAGAAGACTCTTCCAGCAGAAAATCAAAATCAAATAAGAGATCATCTAGATCATCAATTACGCAACTTTCATCAGATAAAGAAGAAGAAGACTCTTCCAGCAGAAAATCAAGATCAAGATCAAGATCAAAATCAAATAAGAGATCATCCAGATCACCAAGGAATAGAAGAATGATGTCTGAAGAAGAAGAAGACTCTTCCAGCACAAAATCAAAATCAGATAAGAGATCATCCAGATCACCAAGGAATAAAAGAATGATGTCTGAAGAAGAAGAAGACTCTTCCAGCAAAAAATCAAAAATAGATAAGAGATCATCTAGATCATCAATTACGCAACTTTCATCAGATAAAGAAGAAGAAGACTCTTCCAGCAGAAAATCAAAATCAAATAAGAGATCATCTAGATCATCAATTACGCAACTTTCATCAGATAAAGAAGAAGAAGACTCTTCCAGCAGAAAATCAAAATCAAATAAGAGATCATCTAGATCATCAATTACGCAACTTTCATCAGATAAAGAAGAAGAAGACTCTTCCAGCAGAAAATCAAGATCAAGATCAAGATCAAAATCAAATAAGAGATCATCCAGATCACCAAGGAATAGAAGAATGATGTCTGAAGAAGAAGAAGACTCTTCCAGCACAAAATCAAAATCAGATAAGAGATCATCCAGATCACCAAGGAATAAAAGAATGATGTCTGAAGAAGAAGAAGACTCTTCCAGCAGAAAATCAAAAATAGATAAGAGATCATCTAGATCATCAATTACGCAACTTTCATCAGATAAAGAAGAAGAAGACTCTTCCAGCAGAAAATCAAAATCAAATAAGAGATCATCTAGATCATCAATTACGCAACTTTCATCAGATAAAGAAGAAGAAGACTCTTCCAGCAGAAAATCAAGATCAAGATCAAGATCAAAATCAAATAAGAGATCATCCAGATCACCAAGGAATAAAAGAATGATGTCTGAAGAAGAAGAAGACTCTTCCAGTACAAAATCAAAATCAGATAGGAGATCATCTAGATCACCAATTACGCAACTTTCATCAGATAAAGAAGAAGAAGACTCTTCCAGCAGAAAATCAAAATCAAATAAGAGATCATCTAGATCATCAATTACGCAACTTTCATCAGATAAAGAAGAAGAAGACTCTTCCAGCAGAAAATCAAGATCAAGATCAAGATCAAAATCAAATAAGAGATCATCCAGATCACCAAGGAATAGAAGAATGATGTCTGAAGAAGAAGAAGACTCTTCCAGCACAAAATCAAAATCAGATAAGAGATCATCCAGATCACCAAGGAATAAAAGAATGATGTCTGAAGAAGAAGAAGACTCTTCCAGCAGAAAATCAAAAATAGATAAGAGATCATCTAGATCATCAATTACGCAACTTTCATCAGATAAAGAAGAAGAAGACTCTTCCAGCAGAAAATCAAGATCAAGATCAAGATCAAAATCAAATAAGAGATCATCCAGATCACCAAGGAATAGAAGAATGATGTCTGAAGAAGAAGACTCTTCCAGCACAAAATCAAAATCAGATAAGAGATCATCCAGATCACCAATTACGCAACTTTCATCAGATAAAGAAGAAGAAGACTCTTCCAGCAGAAAATCAAGATCAAGATCAAGATCAAAATCAAATAAGAGATCATCCAGATCATCAAGGAATAAAAGAATGATGTCTGAAGAAGAAGAAGACTCTTCCAGCACAAAATCAAAATCAGATAGGAGATCATCCAGATCATCAATTACGCAACTTTCATCAGATAAAGAAGAAGAAGACTCTTCCTTTTAACATCAAATTGAATTCATGTCGAAGTGAGCAAGGAGAAAAGCTGTCCTGCATTACAGCAGATCAAGGCTACATCGAATCGATGAACAACGACAAATTCTTCCTCATCATCATCATCTTCTTCTAATTCTACATCTTCTTCAATTTCTTCTTCAAATTCTTTGTTTGAGATATAGGAATTTGCGGTGAATTAAGTGGCACTGAATTAAATGGATTTTTGTTTGATAGCGAACTGTTAGGAACAGAGATTTGTAGTGAATTATTGGAATCATTAATTATTTGTAATTCTTTATGGTTAAATGGTTCATCAAGATTTATCTTCGAATTTTGTTGGATAAGATTTGGGTGGTGAATAATGGTGTCATTATTTGTTGAAAAATCAGTTTGGGAGCTTGTAGATCTATCAAGACTTGTTTCGGTATTTGGTTGGGAAGCATCACTTTGCAGTGTTGGACCTTTACTTGTTGAAAAACTTGTACCTATTAATTAAAATTCAATGAAATTGAAAAAATTGAGAGAAAATATTCAAACAATTTCAATATATTCACAAAAATTGTTTAAATATTTGAATGGTCTGGTTTTTGGAATGTAGTTTACCCAACTGTGAATATGAAATTCCATGTGATAAATTCATAGATTGATTTTTTGTGTGATTCAAATAAATATAACACCACAACATCCTTCTGACTAATAATTTTTATTCAAATTTGAGAAATGCAAAAAAAATTCATTCACAAGATTGATTTTATAATATTTTATATAATCTTTTTTTAGCATTTATATACACAATTAAAATGAATATTTATTTACTAGATTTGTACGTAAAAGAAATTCTGTTTTGACTCATAATGTTTGTTCAACTTTTTGAATACTGTACAAAAATTAATTGCATTTTTTCTCAATACTTTTTAAAGATAAATAGATAATTTTGTTTTATTAAAAATTTTATTTTAAAATTTTCCCGGAAAAATGTCAATTTCCTGAAACATAAGGTCAATTTTGACCATTTATCTTCATCAGAAAAATCATAACTTTTTGAATACCTTTTCTTAATGCATGATTTGGGATCTTTATGCATTAATCTCGAACTATACACCTATTACCAAGAATGAGAGTTAAATTATTTAGCTGACCTGAAATAGCATGACAAAAAAGATTACGTTGCAATGGTATATTCCAAAATATTTCAATTCACAAATTCGCAGGCTGGAATTATAAGTGGAATTTATGAAGATAAAATTGACTTTAATTATTTTGTAAACTCTATTCAAATGTTGAGACTTCGATTCGAACTTTCTACAGAAATATTGTTTATTAAAAGTGTTTTTTCTATACCAATTTTTGATCTACCTCCTAAAAAAGTTATATATTATTTTGTATTCATATAATTTAAACTCATTATATATAAAACTGTATGCATTTATTTATTATTTTTACTAAATCTATGTTTGTTGATCGGAAATCTCTATTTGAATTAACTTGAATGTATGAGCATATATAGAATTGCTAATTTCTTTTTTAAAGCAATTTGCCATTTATCAAGGAAATATTGTTATTAAATAAATTTTTCAAAAGTAAAAAATTCTGGTACTAAAGTATTCAAAAAATTATAGTGTTCCGAAAAAAGATTGATTGGAAATAGATTCAATTGTTGATCGCACTTAACAAATCTCAAATAATCAGTATTTAAAAATATTTTACATTCTTTTAAAAAGTTAAAAGTCCTATCAATCTTTTTTCGGTAATTCAAAAAGTAAAATGTTTACTAAGATAAAAAACTATTAATTTCCAGATGATTCATTTGCAACCATTAAAGAATTAGGATAGCTGGGATGGCGGGCACCTTAAAGTTTGGGATTTGCCTAAAAAAAAAACTAATTTTTGCCAATTGACGGTATCACCTATTTTGAATTTAAGAAAATAAACATCGTTTCTCTTGATCTATCGCAATTAGAAAAGTTTCAGGACATCTAAAAAAAGAAGGAAAAGTCAGATTTCTAAATAATTATAATTTTGATTGCTGATTCTGGGAGAAAATTGCTAACAGTTAGTGGTAAAGTTATTTTGAAGATGGGACCATGCTGTATTTTGTCAAAATTTGAAAATAAAAAGTATCTTTCTTTAAATAATACTGGAAACTATTATATTTAAACGAATGTCCAAATTCTCACAATTTTTTTGAATAAAAAAGTTTTTTTGGTCTTTAAATTTTGAGAATTTTTGTGAGAAAAATGAAAAAAAGTTCGCAAATTTTTTTGAGAGAAAATGCTTTTTTTCACAATTTTTTGAGAGACTATAATTATCATCCTCTCAAATCTCCTATCAATATTTTCAAAGATTTTCAAACTAAGTTAAATGAAAAATTAATCAAAACACCAAATGCTAAATTGGATGAAGAGCTTCAAAAATTTTCTTTCGATATATTCATGGATGACAAAAAAGATTTTAAACATTTACTCGAAAAAAACAACGATAGTCATATTATTATTATCGATAAATATATAGATTGTGAATCCGCTAATAATTACGATGATGATTTCTATATTATTTGTTTTGAATACTCATTAATAATTATTCAATCCAAAATCATTTCTTATTTTCTTCCTTTTTTTAACAAAAACAAAGATTCAACTACATATTGTTATAATGAAGAAATCAAAGATGAACTTCAGCAAATAACGAATGATAATATATTTCAATTTTCGACTTCAAAATTTTTCGACAAAATTTCAAATTTTTTATGTAAATTTGGAATTTATGAAAAATCAAACAAAGTCAAAAATTTTTGGATGACAATTCGAAGAAGTGTTGTTGGATTTTTACTTATGAAGAGCTACAACAATTCCAAAATTAAACGATCAAATTCTATTCAATTTGAAGAACTTTTTCATAAGAAATCAGAATCTTTTCAATTTCACAAAAAAGACTACATTGAATTGATGAATCTAGGAAATGGAGGTTCTTCTTGTGTTTATCTTATTTATCACATTGAGCTTTCAAAAATTAATGCATTAAAAATATTTTGCAACAGCAGAAAAGAGAAAGATAATGTTAAATTATTTGAAAGAGAACTTTTCAATTACAAAAATCTTAATCATCCATACTTCCCACAGTTTTATGGAATATTAAAAGAGAAAAAAGATAAAGGTTTGATTGTTGAATATATTGAAGGTGAAACCCTAGGGAAAATAAAAGAAATAAACATTTTCACAAGTGTTCAAATGATCATAAAAATCTTGAAAATAATTGAATATATTCATAATAATAATTTTATTTATCGAGATTTGAAAACAAACAACTTTATTGTAAATAACGATGGTGAAATATTTCTTATTGATTTTGATAGAATGATTTATTCAACATCAGCAAGTAAAACTAATGAAATCACTCAAGATCTACTGAACACACCACCGGAAATTACATTTTCATATTCATCTGACATTTATTTTATCGGGAAAAACCTACTTAAACATCTTTTTCCAGATGAATTCTATTCAAAATATCTAAAGCTTAAAAAATATCAAGAAATAATTAATAAATGCATTGATGAAAATCCAGAAACACGACCAAGTATATCGGAATTAATTAGTTATTATATTCTAATAAATGGAGATCTTTATAACTTTGGATTAGGAGTTAAACAAGATTATAACAAGGCGAGAGAATGTTATGAATTATCAGCAAAACAAAACAATTCCGATGCATTAAATAGTCTTGGAATTCTTTACCAAAATGGATATGGTGTTGAACAAGATTATAAAAAAGCAAGAGAATATTATGAATTATCAATAAAACAAAACAATTCAGATGCACTAAGTAACTTAGGATATCTATATCGAAAAGGATATGGTGTTGAACAAGATTACAAAAAAGCTAAAGAATATTATGAATTATCAATAATGCAAAACAATTCAGATGCACTAAGTAACTTAGGTGACCTTTATTATTATGGCAATGGAGTTGAACAAGATTATATAAAAGCGAGAGAATATTATGAATTATCAGCAAAACAAGAAATCGCAGATGCATTTAATAATCTTGGACATCTGTATAGACATGGATATGGAGTTGAACAAGATTATATAAAAGCGAGAGAATATTTTAAATTATCAGCAAAGCAAGACAATGCATATGCAGCATATAATCTTGGATGTTTTTATAGAAATGGATATGGAGTTAAACAAGATTATAAAAAAGCAAAAGAATATTTTGAATTATCAGCTAAACAAAATGATTCAGATGCATTAAATCAGTTAGGTAATTTTTATTTTAATGGATATGGAGTTGAGAAAAATTATAAAAAAGCCAGAGAATATTATGAGTTATCAGCAAAGCAAGACAATTCAATTGCATTATTTAATTTAGGAAATATTAATCATAATGGATATGGAGTTGAAAAAGATTATACAAAAGCAAGAGAATATTATGAATTATCAGCAAAACAAAATGATTCGGATGCATTGAATTACTTAGGGATTTTATATCTAAATGGATATGGAGTTAAACGAGATTATAAAAAGGCAAAAGAATATTTCGAATTATCAATTAAAGAAGGAAATATAAATGCATTAGTCAACATGGGAGACTTTTATAAAAACGATAAAGACTATTTTTTGGCTAAACAATATTATGAATTGGCTGCTCAAGAAAATGACACTGGTGCTATTTATAAAATTGGAAATCTTTTTTTGAAGGGACTTGGTGTTAAAAAGAATTACTTGAAAACGAAGGAATATTATGAGCAATCAGCAAACATGAGCAATTTAAATGCATTATATAGATTGGGAAATCTTTATTACAATGGACAAGGAGTTGAGCAGAATTATACAAAAGCAAAAGAATATTATGAATTATCTGGGAGACAAGGAAATTGGAAAACCCTTTTCAAAGTCGGAAAACTTTATTTTGAAGGAAAAGGAGTTGAACAAAATTATAATAAATCGAAAGAATATTTTGAATTGTCATCATATAATAGCAATCAATGGAATCTTCTTTCTTGGCCTTTTTTATTCAAGAGGAGATATTTTTGAAGTTGATCTTCCTCGTGCTATTCAATTTTTCTTAAAGTCAATTGAAAATCATTATAATGAAGTAAATGTTTACAGGTATATAGACAAAACTAGTGATTTTTAAAATATCTACAATAATTATTATTCACACTCACAAAATGAACTTGGCTTAATTTACCTCACATATTATAAAGACTTTGAAAAAACATCTCAATATATAAAAGAGGCAGCATTCAGTGAATATCCATTTGCTCAGAACAACTTCGGACTTCTCAATGAAATTTATTATAATGAAATTGGAAATGCAGAATACATGTATTTATAATATTATTATAAATATATATTTTTTGAGAAAGAAGCCAAGTAAATTAATATTATTATAAATATATATTTTAATATAATAAATAAGATATTATATATGATTGTTTATGTACACACGCTCTATAAATGATTTTTAGTTCCTAATTTATTTCATTGAAAATAAATGAACAATAGAAGATCAAGTATCATTATGAATAAATAGCATTGGTATATAAAACCCGTAAGCAAGCCAAGATAATGATAAGAATATTTCTAATGAAAATGATAATATTCTCAACATTTCATATTTCCACACTTTAGCATATTCGTTTACTTCAACTTCTTCTCTTCCAAAATCGAATATGAAAAACAAAATAAATGACAAAACAGGAGGAATGCAAGCGCCAAACACCAGTAAAATGGTAATTGTAAAACTAAACGTTTTATTGTCATTATATTCTGTATATAAAATGGCGCCATTTGAAATAATTAATATAGTTGTTGTTCCAAATGCCAATGTGTAATCGCTTATATTTCTATAAGGACGAAAAACAACAATTAAAACAAACCAGGCGATTTCAATACCAACACATGCCCAAATTATATCATAAGCAGATAAAATTGCGTATGCAATTTGTCTAATGGTATCACCTATTTCAAAAAGTGAATAAAAACTAAGCAGATTAAATTCATATTCTTTTTCAGATTTAGTTAATTTATACTTTTGAACCATTTCATCATAATTAACCATTATCAAAAAAAATGATAAAGCCAATGAATTAACAAGACAATTAAATATATAACCTATTATTAAATTCCATTTTTTCCCATAAAAGCTTTCCATTATTTCAACAAATTTCTCTGTATTTGGAACAATAAATAATGAATAAAAGTTAGCAAAAAGGCAAATTACTTTATAATGACTTTCTTCAAAACGAAAAGTAAAACGAAATTTTTCAATAAGAAGGCATTCAACACTGAAAAAGATCAAAACAAAAATGCCAATAAAAACAGCAATCATATATTGTAATTTCGATCTATATAACGAATATGGAATTATTAAAGCCGTAAAAATAATGCATGATAAGATGAATGATCTTGTATTAATAAAATTATTCAATGGATAATATCCACATAGTTTATCTGGCTTATATTCAATTTCTATTTCTTCTATTTCTGAATCATCACTGCTGTTTATTATGAATTTTCCACTGACTTTTTCTATAACATCAGCTTTGTCATCTAAAATTTTTGTTTTTGAATTCTCTTTTATCACATGAAAATAAATTAATAGGCAAAATATAAAAAGTAAAATACCGGATATAATTGTTAACAAAATGGTACATAAATTATTAATTCCAATAAATCCAAAACCTGCTCCAAATGAGATAATTAAAATATAAAAAATAAAATAAACCCAAAAGCCAACTTTAATTTCGTGGCCTGCAAATAAAACAAAGGTTAAGATCGATATTGGAAATACATAATTGTATATTGAAAAAAGTTCAAAATCTGTAAATGGTTTTACTCGAAATAATGAATCAGCAATGGTTTGAAATATATTTCTTGCCCAATTAAAATATTTAAGGCAGCTATTTGAAATTTTAGTAGAAAATAATTTAGATGCACTTAGTCTTTGAAATAATCGAAAAATATTCAACGCTTCAATAATAAGTGAGCCTGTTGAACTTCCAATATCGAGAAATTGACTAAAAAACAAATAAATAAAATCATGACCCCAGCAATTAAACTCTTCTTTTTCTCTCTCCTCCATTTATTTAACGATTTTTTATATAAAAAAAAAATTCAATTTGATTCGTTATAAAAATTGAAATAATCATTCAATTATTTCAATTAAATAATTTATCATGAGTTCCAAAGCGAAAATGAAAAAAGGAAATTTAGGAAATGATCCCAAACAAATTTTTGAATATGGCCGTAAGCTTTATGAAGGCAATGAAGATCCAGTTAATAAAAAAAAAGGAATTCAATATATTAAAGACGCAGCAGACCAAGGTAATGCAGAAGCCATGTCAATGTATGGCAGTATTATTCTTGAAACGAACAGCTTACCCAAAAAAGAAGCTCTCAAATATTTCAAAATGTCAGCAGATTTAGGTAATACTGAATCCATGCAAAAATATGCGCAAATGCTACAAAATGGCAATGGAACTCAAGTCAACAAACAAGAAGCCGCCAAATACTACAAAAAGGCAGCAGACTTAAATGATCAAACATCAATGTTTTCATATGCGTTAATGCTCCTTGAAGGTGACGGAATCCCAGTTAACAAGCAAGAAGCAGCCAAATATTACAAAATTCTATCAGACAATGGCGACATAGCATCAATTATTTTTTATTCGATGCTTTTATATAACGGAGACGGAATTCCTGTTGACAAAGAATCTGCCATTAAATACATAAAAATTGCTGTTGATTGGGGCAGTGAAGAAGCCATGTTTTCGTATGGTCTGATGCTACTTAAATATGACAAATTTAATGACAAAGAAAAAGCGATTGAATATATTAAAAAGGCAGCAGATGAAGGAAACATGAAAGCAATTCTATATTATGCAGAAATAATGAAAGAAGGCGAAGTGGTTTCTGCTGATAAAGAAGAATCTTTAAAATATTATAAAATGGCAGCTGATCAAGGCAATGTTGAAGCCATGATTATTTATGCAGAAATGTTGGATGATGATGAAGAAGAAGATGAAGAAGAAGAAGGATTTTCAATTGATCGAGAAGAATCTAAAAAATATTTAAAAAAAGCAATTAATTTAGGAAGTGAAGAAGCAATCTTTTCATATGCAAAAGTATTATATAAAGAGAATAAAGAATTAGCAGCGAAATATTTTAAAATATCAGCTGATCATGGAAATACAACAGCCATGTTTGTTTATGCTGCAATGTTAGATGAAGGAGATGGAGGAATACCAATTAATAAAGGAGAAGCAGTGAAATATTATAAAATGGCAGCTGATCTTGGTTATTCAGATGCAATGTTGAAGTATTCTACAATGTTAGAAGAAGGTGATGGAATTAAAATGGACAAAGAAGAGTCTTTTAAATATTTAAAAAAAGCAGCTGATAACGGTAATCCTGAAGCCATGTATAATTATGCTCAATTATTATTCTTTGGAGATGAAGGGATTCCAATGAATAAAGAAGAAGCAGCTGGATATTATAAAATGAGCGCTGATCTTGGAATTCCTCCTGCAATGATGAAATATGCTATATTGTTGTATGAAGGTGATGGAATTGAATTGGATAAAAATGAAGCAAATAAATATTTTAAAATGGCAGCTGATTCTGGAGATCCTGATTATATGAATTATTATGCTTCAATGTTAGAAGATGAAAATCCTCATGATAAAGATGCTTTAAAATACTATAAAATGTCTGCTGATTTGGGAAACTCTGAGTCAATGTTTAAATATGTGAAAATGTTGGAAATAAATGATTTCGATAAAAAAGAAGCTCTGAAATACTTGAAAATGGCAATCAATGCTGGAAACGCAGATGCCATGCTTTATTATGGAAATATTTTGGAAATAAGTGGTTGGAAATCAGACACATCTTTAAAAAAACGTAAATATTACTCTTTGTCTGCAAATTATTATAAAATGGCAGCCGATAATGGAAATGAAAATGGAATGCTTTTTTATGCAATTATGTTGGATGTCGGTGATAAAATTCCTCAAAATAAAAAAGAAGCATTAAAATATTTTAAAATGGCTGCGAAAAATGGAAATAAAGATGCCAAAGCTGTGGCTAGAAGTTGCTTGTTGATTTAAAATATAGATTAAAAATCTTTATTTTAGTTTTTTTTTTTTAACTATAAATTATAAATGTTCGCTGATACTCGAGATTGATATTTTTTTTCTCAGCTCTTGGTATCAAAAAATCCAAGAAAACTTTTTGGTAAATATATATATATATGGAAGTAATTTAATTCCAAATTTATCATAAGAAAACCATGTATTTTAAAACTAAAGAAAACTCCAGTATAAATCAGAGATTCTAATAATAAAAAAAGATAAATCTGTTTGAAATCTTGGCAATTGATCAAGTTTACATTTCATGTTTCATATCTGATATCATGAGTATCAATTCTATTTCTTAAATAATAAATATATATATAAACATATATGTATATATATAAAAGCCTTTTTTTCGCAGCTCAAAAAGGGTTCTTCTTAAGAAGAGATTTCCATAATTTTTTTATCCAGGGCCTCTTCAACGAAATCATTTTGAATTTTGCATTACAATGTAATCAAATAAATAAATTATAGTAGTCATAGAATTTGGTAGTTATTTAATGTGATTAATAATAAAATATGGCATCTTGTTAAGTCCAAATTCCATTTTTTTCTTGGTCTTTTAACTGAAACTTTTCACCAAAAAAAAGTGACATTTGGGCTTAGCAAGATGCTATATAATAAAAAGTAAAAACTTTTTTTATACATAATGCAACTTTTTAGTAAAAAAAACTTTTTTTTATACATAATGCAACTTTTTAGGATTATATATGAGACCAACTCCGTTGTTTCCGTATGCAATCATTGGTTGAAAGTCGAATTTGAACCCTTTTGCTTCGTATGGCTGTGCTGTGTAGTCTTTCGTGTAGCATATTTTTTGAGCAAGGTCGAGAAGGTCTTCTACGTACTGCAGATCGAAAGCCCGATTTGTCTCGTTGTAGTGTCCTGGGTAGATTTCTGTCCATTTGTCTTTTATCGAGATCAAGTGCTTCAGTGTTCCGATCAGTGATTCGAGAGGTAATTGTGAAACATGCATCCAGCAGGTTTCATTGCCAATTGCATCACCAGCAATCAAAAATTTGCAATTTTTATCCAAAAATCCGATTGATCCTTGCGTATGTCCGTACATTTCAATTACTTCAATTTCTCTATTTCCAAGATCAAAAGTGTAACCGTTTTTAATGTTTTCAATCTTGCCTTGGTAGTTAGAAACATAACTTTTATCACCTTGATCCATGTAAATGGTGTCAAATTCGTTAATTGAGCCAATATGATCATGATGGCCATGGGTGATAGCAAGAATAAGAGGTTTTTGTGTAATTTTATTAATCAAATCTTTAAAATGTTTTATTAAATGTCCAGCATCTATAACTAAAGTTTTTTCTGAACCTTCTAATATGTAAATTGATACAGGAACTCCTTCTTGGGTTTGCAATAACCATAGATCTTCACGTGGCTTGTAAACAACTGCATCTTCATTTTCGAAAATAGCTTTTAAATTGGTAGGCTGACGAGGTTCAATCATTATTTTTTTAAATGAAAAAATGAAAGAATTTTTGAATGAAAAAAAAAATAATTTCAGAAAAAGTTGAATTTTTTGTATTCAAATTACGATAGAAGTTAAATAATAAAATATATTTAACTTCTATCGTAAATTGAATAAAAAATATAGACATATATTTAACTACCAAATTAATGTCTTTTAAAAAAAATTGGAGCATATCAACAAAAGCCAACTGTTTTTTTTTTTTTTTTTTTTTAATTTCAAAATTCACCCAATTTATCAATATCAATTCAATTCATAGGCATGAAAGAGCAAATTCTTTGGCTCAAAAGTTGCTTTTATATGCCACTCAAATAAGGGGAAATGATAATGCTTTGTTCGTTTATTCACCTATGACGATCATTTTATTGACCACTGAAGATTTAATAAGTTTTTTCCTCCCATATTTATAAGTTTATAAATCACATATTTAATGTGCATGTTAAGCCCAAATATGCATTTTCAATTGCAACAAAATCAGATAAATCTCAATACAGCAAATATTAGTTCGAACAAAGTTGTTGAAATTAATGGACAAAATTTAGTTTTGTTTTTATGAATATCTAGAAAAAACATTATCAAAAAAGACATTTTCAAAATACGTTAATATATAAAAGTCGAAAAAATGTATAATTGTGATTTATCTCATTAAAAAATAATGAACTGTAAGGATATCATTCTATCACCATATAAATTATATTTATATACACTAATACTTCATCATGTGTAGCAAATTATTTACTCAAAGCCCAAAATCTGGTCTTGCTAAAAAGCTAAAGAATATTTGAGCTTCGTCAAATTATTTTCTCTCCAGATTCAAAAATTGAAACAAGCATAAAATGCGAATAAGCTAAAGAAAAAAATTCTTGAATAGAGAAAATTTGGGTTTTTTTTCTAAAAAAGTTCTTTTTCTTTTGTTTCATCTTCGAACTTTTTCGCTTGATCCATATTTTTTTCGATCTACAACTCGACCTTTTTCCCTACCTATATCAACATAAAAAATGATTATTTTTTTTATAAAAATGTAAAAGGAATGGAAGTTCTTAATTTTACAAAGGTATGTAATGATTTAATAAAACTAGAATCAGATTGCATTGTAGGCTTGTCATTCTCCGATTCTCGAGATCGATAATTGATTGACTTTTTAATATCGATACATAAATATGCACTGATTCTCGAGATCGATCTCAGAGATCGAGGATTTTTTTTCACTGCTTTCGATATCAGAATTTTCAATTAAACTTTTTGATAAATATATGATCGTAATTAAATCTCAAATATTTCATAAAAAAGAATGTATTTTTTGATTTTAATCTTAAAAAATACATCAATATATTATTTTATTTACTTTTAAATATTTTAAAATCACCAATATCAATTACAAAAGAAGATAAATCTGTTTGAGATCTCGAGATCTCATGAATTGATATCAAGTTTACAATTGTTTTTATATCACATTTCATATCTGATATCATGATAATCGATAATCTCGATATCAGATTTTTAAACTGATAATCGAGTATCAGATGTAAAAAAGTGACGTTTTTGATATCGATTCTCAAAATAACAAGTCTATTGCATTGATTTATTTTTAATTATCTAGGTATAACTTTTTGAGTATTTTACAAAACTCAAAAAGTTATACCTAGATAATTAAACTTAAATAAAGTAGCTTTTTGAAAAGCGTAGTCTCAAAAAGCTACTTCATTTATTTTTTAATTTTATATATATATACAATTGTATTCAAAAAAAAAATTTAAAATACTTGCGAGCCTTCAACGAACAGCAATTTGCATATTCACTTATTTTGCTCCATATCATATCAGAAGACGTTATCATTTTTAATTCTTTTTTTTCATCAGATTTTATACAAATATACATGATTTTCCTATTTGAAAAAAATTGAATTCAATTCATAAGAAATATTTTATATATATCTTTCTAAAACAAAATGGTAGGAGTATTTCCCTTTGGCAGGTGTTTTTTTCTTTAGACTATAGTATAATTCTAGCTTTAAAGTTAGATATGGTAGTGGGTGTTTCACACCACCCTACACACATGAAACTTACACTTTTGGTCTATTTTAATAACGAAAATGACAAAATAACAATCGATTAGCAATGTCATGATTTACGTCTCGTGGTGCGTATTTTTAATGTATAACCTCGACGTCAGAGCTGTTGGTGATGATTTCATGTGTTGCTATCATAAAAGATAACGTACCACCAATAACAATGAATGAAATATAATTTATTGATATCATAAATGAAACGATTAACTGACCCAATAGATTACGAAGCAAGTAGTATACAGTAGACTTCGCTTCGTATTCCAAGCTGGAAATAATATAATTAGATTTGATTACTAATTCTAGAAGAATAATTAAAAAAAAAATTCAGAAATTAAAAAAAAAAAAAAAAAAAAAAAAAAAAAAAACAATATCCAATTAATCTTTCCATTTATTTTCGTGAGAATTCAAATTTTTCAATATGTTTTTTTTTCCTCTCCAAAATGGAAACATAGATGTTAGTACTTGGACATCATAAAAGAAAATGCAAGCAACATGCTTTATCAGCCAAGTGAAAAGAGAATTGAGTATGATACATGAAGATATCTAAAAATTTACCCAGTAGAAAGCAATTCATAACAAATACAGATGGAACATTGTATTTGGTATGACAAAGAATCAAATTGAATTGTTCAGTATTATTTGTTCATTTCTAGCAAAAAGCGCTGATCATGTTCCTTGAGCAAAATGAACTTTTTTCCCATAATTATAATTGATAGAACCTTTAATAATGACGATGTAAAGCAATAAGAGGAATATCTCTCAAGAATAGGTATGGGGCTATGTGAAAACAATTTTTTCATAAAAATAGTTTAGTTGTAAATAAGCAGTTACACACTTAATTTATTGGGTGATGGAAGATTTGGAATGTTTTCAAGGTTTTTTGAAGGTATAAAATCAAAAGAACTGGTTATGTATTAGCCATGGGTGTTCATAAATTCTGACATCAACAAAATGAAAGCAAATATTCATTTTAAAATATTTCATCATCTAGATGATGGATTCGAGTTTCCCCTGAAATTAGATTGGAAATAAATTCACTCTTCCACCAATACCCTTGCTGGAAATACTCTATTTGGTGATTCTCATGAAAGATAGAGATGCTTTTTGGCATTGAGTAAAGTGTATTATTTGAAAAAATGTATTATTAGACTTCTCATTCTTTCACAATCTTTAGTCGTATAATATAGACTCCACTACCACCAAACCAATACCACAGCGCTGATCCAGGGGTTCGTATCACTTGACCCACTTCAAACAAATTTCATCGTCACGTTATCAAAATTATTTTTTTTTTTTAAATCTGCTACATTTGAGAAGGCACAACAATAAAACCTGCCATATCTATTTAAGAAGATAATTCAGAATCTTCAGAAAATAACAATGAAAATGCTAAATATTCAAAAAGAAAAAGCAGCAATAGCAAGTGAAGAAGATTGAACTATCAGTCCCGAAGTCGATCTTTAAGAACGAAAACGGATACGGTCTTTTCGGGATTATTACAGAAATACCCACTTTAATAACGGAAAAATTCTATATGTTTTCCGGAAATCATATTGAACAGTTAAATAATTTTGACTTAAAAAAAAAAAAAAAGAAGTGGGGGAGCCAAAAATAACGTATTTTTTATTTAAAAAAATACCAATTTTTACAGTATAAAAAAAGATTTATTTCTTGTTATTGGAAGAATAAGTATGAAAACTTATTTTATTTTATTTAATCCGTATATCTTATGCCTAACTTGATTAAATATGATGTTTTTATTTATCATTAAAATATATTTATCTCGATATAAAAATAAGTTATAATAAAAATTATAATATATTTATTATATAAAAACAATTTTAAAAAATATTATTTCTTCAAATACTATTATTAATAATTTTTAAATGAAAAAAATTATAGATAAATATTGAATGTGTAATGATTTACGAAATTCTTCTCAAAGATAAAAGAAAATCTAGTTTTGACGAATCAAATAAAAATAGTAATATTTAAATAAAATAATATTAAAATATAACAAATAAAACGCTGGCCAATTCCAAACTAAGAACAAATTAACTATAATAATTGTTTTTCTGACCATATAGCACCAGAATTTTTTTTTATTTTTTTATTTTGGAATGCGCCAGTCCAATCATCTTGAAACTTTGTGATTTAATTTACCATATATATATAAGAATTTATATTATAATTTTGAACTGATTTAAAAAAAAATTTTGCTCCCCCACCTCTAAAAAAAAACGGAAAGTATAACCATTTTTTTGTGAAAATCTTTTTTATAAAACCCTCAATAAAAAATCATGCAAAAACTTTACGAAGAATTTACTAGTCTTCAAGCGAGCAATGAAATGCCAATTAGAAACCATTTTTGCAAGGATGCATTTAAACGTTTCACTTTTTTGATGATAACAGAAGATAATTTAATATTCCAAGCAATTAATCAAATAGTCAATGTTTTAAAATTGATAATTATTGATGAATATGAGTTTTTAAATAAGAAATATTTTATTATTTGCTTTGAACAATTTCTTATCACTATTAATGAATCTGATCTTGGATTAATTAAAGAATATTTATATCAAAACACAGATTCCGATGTTTTTATTTTAAAAAAAGAAATGAAAGCAAAATTTCCCACCAAAATGGAACAAATTGGCTTAATTTTAAAAGATTTCAAAATATCTTATATTAATCAAAAGCTTAAGTCAGAAATTTCTGACTTTTTATGTGAATTACAAACACAGAAAAACATTCAATATTTTAATATAGTTAAAAAATGCGTTTCTGTTTATTTGATTAAACAAGGTTATGTTAATTCATACATTGACAGAATCAAAAATAGCAAAGAACTTTTTCAAAGCGATTCAGAAAAAGTTTATTTAAAGAAAGGTGAATACATTGCACTTGAAAACATTGGTTTTGGGAGTTCTTCATTTGTTAAAATGATTTATCATATTGAAAAATCAATTGTTTATGCATTAAAAATAAATCAAGAAGATGAAAACAAATTATTTGAGAGAGAACAAAAAAATTATTTAACTGTTCAACATCCATTTTTGATAAAATATTATGGAATAGCAACTTTTGAGTCCCAGGCATCTTTAGTTCTTGAGTATATTGAAGGCAGTGGATTAAATAACATTCAAAAAATGAATTTAAATTTGAAAGAAAAAATGAAAATAATTTTTGAAATAATGATCGTCATTCAATATCTTCATTTCACTAATTTTATTTACAGAGATTTAAAACCTAACAATGTTATGATTAATAGAGACAAAACAGCAGTTTTGATTGATCTTGACCGAATGATTGAAAATATATCTGAAAATAAAGACGATCAATCAACACGTGATTTTTCATCTGTTTATATTGCACCTGAAATTAATGAAGGCGATTATTCGTTTTCATCTGATATCTATTCAATTGGTATGATCATTTATTTTATTATTTTTGAGAGAACACCAGACTGTAATCAAACGAATTTTCCATATGAAAACTATAATTTAAAAGAACTTTTTGAAAAATGTATCAATGAAAATCCTGATAAAAGACCTGACATTTTGCATTTAATTTATGATTTCTATATGAATTGTTTCTCAAAAATGCATGATGAATTAATTGAGACTAATGAAATTCAATCAATTGATGATAAAAATATCATTCAATATTTTCAATATTTAGTTTTCCTCGCAGAATGTGAAAATCCATTTTCATTATATAAAATTGGCAGATACTATGAGAAAGGAATTCTTTTTCCTCATAATGCATCTAAAGTATGCCATTATTATCAATTATCAGCAAATAAAAATTATGTAAAAGCACAATTTAAACTTGGTCTATTTTATTACAAAGGACAGTATTTTGAAAAAAATGTTCAAAAAGCAATTCATTATTTTTTATTAGCATCAGAACAAAATCATGCTGAATCCAACTTTTATCTTGGGGTTATATATTATGAAAATAAATATGTTGAATGTGATATTGAAAAATCTATTAAATATTTTCGTAAAGCATCAGGAAAAAATCATATAGAAGCGCAATTTTATCTTGGAAATATTTATAGCGAAGGAAAATACATTGAATGTGACATATTAAGAGCAATTGATTATTATGAGTATTGTTCTCAAAATGGCCATTCAGAATCACAATTTAAACTTGGCATGATTTATTATGAAGGAAAACATATTTCACAAGACATTCATGCAGCATTGAAATATTTAACTCTTGCTGCATATAATAACAATGTAAATGCACAATACAATTTAGGTGTAATATATCATAGAGGCATAAATGTTAAGCCTGATTTTTATACATCAATTAATTTTTTAAGAATGGCAGCTGAACAAGATCATCCATTATCAATACATTATATTGGCTTAATTTTTTATGAAGAAAAATTTGTAACAGATGCAATTGAATTTTTTAAAAAAGCTGCAGAACTCAATTTTTTACAATCACAATTTATTCTTGGTACAATATATTATAAAGGTGAATATGTTAAACGTGATATAAATCAATCCATTAAATATTATTCACTTGCAGCAAAACAAAATAATCCAGATGCAATAAATGAACTTGGTGCGATTTATTCTGAAGGAAAATTTATTAAAGTTGATATAAATAAAGCAATCACTTATTTTCAACAAGCTTCTGATCTTGGATATTCAATATCACAATACAATTTAGGAATTATTTATTTGTATGGCAAATATGTTAATGCAGATATAAATAAAGCAATTCATTTTTTTGCATTAGCAGCAAAAGGAAATCATTTAACAGCAACTTTTAAATTGGGATATATTTATTATATTGGATATCATATTGAACGAGATATCAATAAAGCTATTCATTATTTGACATTAGCAGCAAATCAAAATCATCCAAGTGCATTAAATCTACTTGGTATTATTTATCATGATAATAAATATGTTCCAAGAGACATAAATAAAAGTATTTATTATTTTTCATTAGCTGACAAACTGAATTATGATGATGCTCAACTAAATCTTGGAATTATTTATCATAATGGTGAATTTGTAACTAGAGATATTAATAGAGCTATTTATTATTTTTCTAGAGCAGCCGAACAAAATAATTCAGATGCACAAAATAATTTAGGTTCACTTTATTTAAATGGAAAATTTATTCAACAAGATATAAATAAAGCTATTTATTATTTTAATCTTGCAGCAGATTTAAATAATCCTCTTGCTTTTTATAATCTAGGTGCTATTTATTATGAAACAAAATATTCAAAACATGATATAAATAAAGCAATTCATTATTTAACATTATCATCAGAACGTTGTTATTCTAATGCACAGTGTTTACTTGGACAAATTTATTATGATAATAAATATATCAAACGAGATATTAATAAAGCAATAACATATTTTTCTCTGGCTTCTTTTCAAAATAATAAAGACGCACAATATTTTCTGGGAGTTATTTTTTCTGATGGAAAATATGTTCAACGAAATATGAAAAAAGCAATTGAATATTTGTCTTTATCTGCAAAAAATTATAATAATAACGCTGCTTTATATCTTGGCTGTCTATATCATCAGGGGAAATACATTGAAAAAGATATTGATAAAGCTATTCATTATTATAAAGAAGCTTCATCATTCAATAATCAATTTGCTAAAAATAATCTCGGTGTTATTTATAAAAATAACAATTTGTCATTAGCAAAAGAATATTTTAATGAAGCTATCAAACAAAAAAATGATGTTTTGTCAATGTTTAATTTGGCAAATATTTTATTAAATGAAAATGAAATTAATAAGTCAATTGATTTGCTTTATAAATCTTCAGAGAAAGATTTTCTTCCTTCCCAAATGCTATTAATTTACATATTAATTGGAAAGTTAATTAATATAGATTCAATTCAAAAAGAAGTTAGCAAATTCAAATGTGAAGAGAAAATTGAAGCAGCAAAAATTATGAAATGGTATGAAAAAATAAAAATTTATTTGTATCTGATGAGTTTGAGTTCGTTTTATGATTTTTTTAGATCATCTGATTTATTGTTTATCAATGGAAGCATTTTTACATCAAGACAAATATCAGAAGACAAGTATGAAGCTTTGAACAATAAAATTCCGAATATTAATGATATTTTTTATGATGGATTGGGAAGTGATTTATTGGATCAACTTTGAGAAAATCATTAGTTTGATTAATAGAAAGCTTTGTTATTAAAGAATGAAAATCTTATCAAAAAGTTTATATTCAATTTTGAATACTTTGTCTAAATATCAAAACACCTACTTCTGAGAACTCACACCATTTAAAAATCAATATCTTTCAATGATCAGTGATATCGATATCTTTTTTTTTTTTTTTTTTTATTTCAAAATTCCTCAAATTTATCAAGAAATTTCTTGATTCAAATCCAATTATTCCTCCAATTTATCATAACAAGTAATATTAATAATTATGGTTAAAGACTTTTTTTTTGAGCACAGATCAAATAGTTGAATTCTAATAATCAATTTTAAATAAATAATTTTTTTAAAGAAGTAAGCAATTGAAGATAAACATATATTTTTTTATATAATTAAAAAGAACTCGAAGAATCTTCAAAGTTTAAACCTGAACAACGTTCTCTACAGCGACATAACGAAAGAAAATATAAGCATACTATAAATACGTCAATTCCAACAATAATAGACACAATTATGATAATTGATGACGTTGTTGGAATATAAAAATTTCCACAGGAGGAGCTCTTCATAACGGAATAGATATGCAATGTTAGAAATGCAAGCTTTCCTCCATTTTGATTTATCAAATCCAATTAAGGATTCATTGTAGAAGGATTCATATTCACATGGGCATAATGAGCTATTCTGAACATATTTATCCCAATTTGTAAAATGCTGTTGATGAAGCTCATATCCCTTTTGAAATATTTAAATAATCTTCTACAGCAGTTAAATTAGTTTTTCCAATTGATTCACCCAAAATTTCATTTGTTGACTCGGCTTCGCTTCGCTCAGCCTCGCTCGACGCCCGCTAGGCGGTATGTAGTCTCGGTAAAAATTATGTAAAAATATAAAAAGATTTAATTTTATTTAGATATTCCACTTTTTGAAGAAATCTATACCAACCTTTTAAATTACTTTGAAGATGAACAACCAGTGACAGCAAATGATTCCCTTCAATCATTAATGAATCAATTTAATCAAATCAATGAACGTGAAGAAATTCAGGAATTAATACAATTAACATCACATATTTCCTCGATTCATCGTCAATTTCCTTTCTTTTTTGACAAACTTGAAAGAATTATTTCAAAATTTCACAAACCAGGAGATTTTTAAGATATTTAAGACATATAAACGAGTTTCTCTTTTGCTTTTTGAAACACAAATAATACAACCAGATAAAAATCTTTTTGATTATATTTTAAATTCAAAAAGTGACAGTAATTTTTATTATGACATTTTTTTTTATCCAGGATTCAAAGATTTCATTGACGAAGAAACAAAAATATCGATTGAAGAAAAAGCCAACAATATTGATCCATCAATTTTTACAAATTTTTATGAAAAAAGAAAAATTGGTGAAAATGAAAGCAAACTTTGTGAACAGATACGAATGGATTCGGCTGAAGATTTTATTATGATATCATAGGACTCAAAAGGGAAATAACTCTCTCAATATTTGAAACCAATCCATTTTTAATCGAAGAAAAAAAATCAACTTTAATTGAATATTCAGCATTCTTTTGATCGATTCAAATTTGTCTCATCATTATGGTTTAATGCAATTCAATCAAACAATGCAGAATTGATTCATATACTTGAAGATAATCATGTTAAACCAATAGAAGAAACTGATGATGAAGATGATTATGAATATAATGAAGATGAAAGAGATGAAGAAAACAATGAAGTTTAAAATGAAAGCGATGGAAGTGATTATGAAGATAATGAAGATAATAATGAAAGTATTGAAGAAAATAAATGCTCATTTTCATATAAAAGTTGCCTCAAAATGGCAATAAAATGTCATCACAATGAAATTGCAAACTACATAATTGATAATTTATTAGAAATAGAGAAAAAGAAGGAGAAAAAAATAGCTTTCGAAAAAGGATTTGCTTCATATTGTTTTCTTTATAGTAATTTTTTCTTTTATCCAACAAGTTTAAATGATAATTATGCTTTCCTCTACTTATGCAAGCATCATTATCCATATTTTGTCCGTCTTTATTTAAAGGAAAAGAATATTGACATAAATATTACGAATATTAAAACATAATCTTATTTTTTTTTAATGAAATTTTTATACCAAAGATCATATATTCATTAGACCTTTTTATAAAAAGAAATTTTTTTTGTGATAAAGTATACTTTTTAGCGATAATGATCACTTTTTCATAAAAATGAACTTTTTCACAAAAACGCAAAGCAATTAGAATTATTATTTAAAACCAATGTTATATGATTCTAGACAAGCATATAATATATTTTAGTTGTTATAAATTATGTTTTATCAGTTTATTTTTAAGATATATAGATTCATTTGTTTAAGTGAAGAAGTTCTTTTTTTATGAAAAAGTATACATTATCGCTAAAAAGTATACTTTATCGCAAAAAAAAATTTTTTTTATAAAAAGGTCTATTAAAAAATAAGATTATGAAAATTTCATATTTTCCGTAACAAAAGTGAAAATTTCCGTTTCAAAAATGAAAACTTCCGTTACGAAAGTGGATTTTTCCGTTACAAAAGTGAAACAGGTGTATTAAATAAGATTCTTCAAATAAATTTAAATAGAATTGCATTAATGTTTTATTTAATATAGTAGCTACTCATGGATAGAAAAACCTTTCAAAAAGTAGTGTAGAAAAAAAAAAAAACGATTGTCCGAAAACAAATATACATTTTCATTAAAAAAACAAAGGGGATCAAAGAATTATGATTTATAAATAGGCAAAATAGATTTAATATGATATAATACGAAAAAGTTAAATAAAACTTGTTGAAAAATATAGTAGGGGAAAAAAGATAAATCAAAAAATATGAAATTTTATGAAAAAGTCAAACTTTTTGATAGAAAATATTCATTAGGCAACGTATATGTGATATATTGGAAATTTAATTAAAATAATATATATAAATCATGATTTTTTAAGTGAGTGCTTTATTAAAAAATTTTTCACAAAAAAATGGTTATACTTTCCGTTATGAAATCGAATTTTTCCGTAATCAAAATGAACTTTTCCGTTATCATAATGAACTTTTCCGTTATTAAAGTGGATATTTCCGTTATAATCCCGTAAAGACTGTATTTTCTTTTGTCAAAATTATTTTTCCATTCAAAATTTTGAATATCACTTTTTTGCACATGATCGCTCAAGATTTTTTCGAAAAAATGAAAATAACTCAAGACAACCTTCTGAAATATCTGGACAATCTTGATGATTCCCAAAATTTTGTGAATATTAAAAAATTAATTGATGATCAAAAAATTCATGAAGACCAACACAAATTAAAGTCATTTCTCCATTTACTTTTAAAGATATCCAACAATCACCATCGAAGTCCCAACTTTTTTAATAAAATCATCCAAATTTTGCAACTTTTCAAAGAAGAAATCAAAAAAAAGTTCCCCAATTGGGAAATATTTGAAATTTTCAAGAATAACAAGCGAATTCTTTTATTTCTAATTGAAGAGCAAATAATAGTAATGGATGGATACATTGCCAAACAAATTGCGATTTTTTCCAAAAATAATTATCTATTTAAATACATTGATTATTTTGAGCCTGAAATGGAGCCATTTTTAACTGAGCATTTCAAAGATAAGTATGATGTAAGAAAAGTAAATGAAATTTCTGATGATTTCTTTGAAAAAAGAAAAATTGGCGAAAACGATAGCACTCTTTGTGAACTAATTCGAAAAGATTCAATTGCTGAATTTATTCGATATACAAATCAATCAGATATTCAAATTGAAAAAGTAAAAATATTGCCATCAATATTTGAAACAAACAATTTTTTAATCAAACAACAGTCGACGACATTAATTGAATATGCAGCATTTTTTGGTTCAATTAAAATCATCAAATATTTACAAAATAAAAATATTGAATTAACATCTTCTTTATGGCTTTATGGAGTTCATTCAAACAGCGAAAAAATAATCAATTTTCTTGAAGAAAATAATGTTGAACAGCCAAAATTCAGAAATATTAAATTCAACATTAAAATTAAAAATAGAAATATTCATACTTATTATTTTCATCAATTAAAAGAAGAAGAAGAAGATAATGTTAATCAAGAAGAAGAAAATCAAGAAGATGCTATTCAAGAAGAAGAAGAACAACAACAAGATGATGATGATTATTCATATAAAGAAGCCTTCATTGAATCAATTAAATGCCATCATAATGATATTGCAAATTACTTTTTAAAAAATTGTTTTCAAAGTGATGATAATAGACTTTTGAAAATTGCATTCATCAATGGCTTGAAAAATTACAATTTTGATTTTTTTCAAGATAAGTTTATAAATGAAAATTCAATTTATGACTTTTGTAAATATGATTATTTTATAGTTGTAGATGCTTTCTTAAAGCAGGGAAATATCAATATTAACCAAAAAACAATTTTGGTAATAATGATTTAATTCAATTCCAATTAAATATTTTATAGAATTTAAGTAATTTAAAATTAAATAGGGTTTCAATTCAATTATTGAAATAAAATTTATAATTACTTGTTTTAACATAATTCAACCATAAATATTTTTATCAGATTACAAATTAATTAATTAAATGAAATTGAAAATTTAATATTTCAATATAATTCATAACAAAACATTTTAATAAAATTATTTCAAATAATTCAATGAAATTTTATATTAAATAATTTAGTGAAGTTTTATAATTATATTTTTAAATAATATTCAATATTATATTTTTTAACACTATTAGAAAATAAATATTTCAATAAAATTTTACTTTTAGTGTTTTAATTTAATTTAAAATATTGAAATTGTAAATAAAATTCAAGATCAAATATTATTATGAAATTTGATTGAAAATTTTCAATACTATTTCAAAAATTATTTATATGAAATTCCATTTATACTATTTTCATAAAACGCTATTAAATATTGCAGTTGAAAAGCAAAATATAGAAATTATAAATCTATTATTTAAGAATAAAGGACTAGATGTTAATATCGCTAGCATTTTTTTTTTAATAAATATTTATTTTGTTCAAATAGTAATTAAATGATATTCATATTTTAATAATTCAATAGAACTATAATTTTGATATTGGCTTTTTCAATAGAGTTCAATGCTAATTGTTTCAATTATGTTAAAAATTCAATATCTTATGGAATTCAAAATTATATTTTATGATGAGATTTTTTAAAAAATTCAATTATGTTAATTAAAATATATTTCAATGCCATTTATAATCCTACATTTCAATTATATTTAAATCAAAACAATTGTAATTCGATTCACAATTATTTTTCTGAATAACGTTAATAATTAATATTGTTTTACACAATTCTAGATTAAATATTTCAATAAAATTAAAAAAAATAATATTTTAACTGCATTTTCAAATTAAAATTTCCATGAAATTCATTTTTTAAGTTCATATGACACCAATCTATGCTGCTGTTCGAAAAGAGAACTTAGATATGGTTAAGCTTTTATTATCAAATGATAAAGTTGTTGTTAATATTGAATACATTTTTCAATCATAATTTATAAAATTAATATTAATATTTAAATGAAATTTATAATTAAAAATTAAAATCAAATTTTTTTCTGTAAATTTAATAACATTTTTAATTCAACATTTCAATTTTATTTAAAATATATTATTTAATGGTATTTAAAACATTTTTAATACCATTTAAAACCATATATATGAATTACATTTAAAACAAAAGTGTATTAATCGAATTAAAAAAATTAAATTTCATGAAATTAATTCAATTTAATTTAATCATATTTCTTTTTAAAAAAATTTATTTCATTTTAAAAAATGATATTTTAATAAAGTTTCTAATCACAAAATTAAATAAAATTTTATTTTATTTTTTGGATGATTCAGCATTTCATTTAGCAGTATATAATGAAAATTTAGAAATTGTTAAACTTTTATTATCAAACAATAGTGTTAATATTAATTATGCTCAATTTCACATTTTGAATTCAATATTTGAATGACATTTTTAATTAAATATGTAAATGGAATTAATAATTCAATTATTTTATTCCATTTGAATAAATTAAATATATTAATAGAATTCAATCATTATTCAATAGAACACCGTTATTTATTGCAGTAGTAAATGAAAATATTGAAATCATTAAGCTTTTATTAAGTCATGAAAAAATTGATGTAAATATTCTGAACAATATTCAAATTTTTGAATAGTAATGATATTTAAAAAAAATATTTCAATGGGATTTATATATTTATATTTCAATGGAGTTTAATGTTGTTTTTTTAAATAATATTTGTTTTAAGTATTTCAATGATATTCTTTTTTTGATTTTACATAACAGTATTATATGCTGCCGTTTCGAAAAATAATATTGAGATTATCAAACTTCTATTATCAAAAGACACTATTGATCTTGATATTCTTAACATTTCACCAAAAAAATTTATCATATTAAAATTCAAATACTTGAATCGAATTTAAATATTTTTATTTTTAATCGCGTTTTATCCTATTTTCAATGGAGTTCAAAAATAAATTTATTGATCGAATTTAATAGATAAAAGTTATTTATTCAATTCATATTTAAATAATTAAATTATATTTAGAATTGAATAATTTTAATCATATTTATACATAAAAAAAATTTGATGAAATTTAATTATTTTTGTCTTTTGAAACAGCGTTATGTAGCGCAGTATTGGACCAAAATATTGAAATTGTTAAACTTTTATTGAAAAACCAAAAACAAAACATAAATGTCATGAATATTTCAATATTAAAATGTTTATTATATTTTTGTTACAATTATTGAATGAAATTCATATTAAAAAATTTTTATAAAATAAAGAATCAATTTTTTTAATATAATTTAAAGGTGATTATTTAAATGAAATTTAAAAAAAAAATTTCAATAAAATTTAAAAAAAAAAGATTTTAGTGATATTTTTATTTATAATATTAACAGTATTTCATAAATAATATTTTTATGCTATTTAATATTCAAATGCATTAATGAAATTCAAAACCATGTATTTAAAAAACATTTAAAATAATCAATATTAACGGAATTTCTTCTTAAAAAAAATTAATGAAATTCATACTCATGAATTTCAATGAAATTCAATTGAAATTTTTAAATGTCATTACAAAACAAATATTTCAATATCATTCAAAAATAAATAAATTTCATATCATTCGAAATTAATTATTTCAATCAAATTGAAACCAAATTTTTTAATGAAATGACTTCATTTGTGTTAGCAGTTGCATTGGGAAATGTTGAAATTGTAAAACTATTTTTGGAAAATAGAAAATTAGATATAAACATTTTAGGTATTTGCATCTCATTATATTTATAAAATTAAATATTTGATTTAAATCAAATTTAGAAACAATCTTTAGTACAATTCTAAAAAAAGTTTTAATCGAATTTAAAACAAATTTTCATGAAGTTAAAATAAAAAAAATTATATATAATTTTGTTTTAAATATAAAAATAAAATTCTTAATTCATTTTTTTACAAAATTATATTTCAATTTAGTAATTACATTTAAAATTACATTTCAAATAATATTAATAAAAAAAAATTCAATGACATTTATAATATAAGGCTTTAATACCATTTCAGATCTTGTTTTTTTGATAGCATTCCAAATCTTTCATTTTGATAGCATTCCAAATTTTGTATTTTGATATCATTTAAATATAAAACATTTTAATAGCATTATAACCTTAATTTTCAATGAAATTTCTGCTCATTTATTTCTATAAAATTTATAATTAAGTTTTAAATGGAATTCTTTTTAAAATTACATGTTACTGCTTTGTATTCTGCAATCAAATTTGGGCATATTGAAATAATTAAACTTTTATGTGCTGATAACAGACTTGAAATAAACCTTCTTAATATTTTTTTTAAGTTATTTATAAAATTCATAAATCAATAATATTAATGACATTCAACAAAAATCAATTATTTAATTATGTTTTAAATTAAATAAATTTATAAAATTCTTTTATATATATATATATTAATGATAATGATATTTTAATTATATCTTTAATCAAATCAAAAAAAATCAAATTTAATTACATTCTAATTTGATATTTTTAATATGCAAACAGCATTACATTTGGCTGTACGATCAAATGATATCAATGTTGTTAAACTTCTTTTGAAGCATAAAAATATTGATGTTAATGCAAGAGACAATATTTAACAATCAAAAATTAATCAAGTTATAATTATTTTTTTCATGATTTTTTTAATTATTTTTTTGGAAAAAACCAATTGATTATACAGATAATGATGAAATAAAACATTTATTGGCTCCTTAAAATTGGCACCTTTTTAAATAAAAAATTTAAGAGTAAAAATTACTCGTTTTTTTTTTTTTTTTTTTTTTTTTTTTTTTTTTTTTTTTTTTTTTTTTTAGTTTTAGTTTTAGTTTTATATATTTTATATCTATTTCTTCATGTAATAGTATTATTATTTATAAATTATAATGAGGGAATTAGACTTCACTTTTTGTACCAACCTTGTTCTACAAAGAACGATAGAAAAAATACAAGGTTTGTACAATGTATTTTTTATTGAAAATATTGAATACATATCTCTGAAAAAAGATAATATACTAAATAATTTTTTGTGAATAAATAAAATAGAAATTAAATTATTTTATAAAATCATTTTTCTAAAAGTAAAATGCAATTTTTAAAAATCTTTTTTTGTAAAGGTGAAATGATTGACCATTTTATAAAAAGCATATAATCACTCTGTGAGCCAACCAATTCACATTACTCGAGATTTCTAGATTATTTACTATTATAATATTGTTTTATAAACTTTTAATTTCATTTTAACATATAAAACCAATACTAAAAAGCGATTATATAAAATATAAACTTAAGTGCCTCAAAATTTTAATTTTATCTGTTCATTGATTTTTTTAATAAAATTTAATTTGAAAACTTGATATTTTTGCCAAAAACATGCAAATACAACAACCAAAATAGGGATGAAAGAATATAAACGTTAAAAAGTTACGTTAAGGAATTTGTGATGTGAAAAAAGTAAAGGCTAGAGGGAATATTTATATATGTGTGAGCATATTTATTGAATATTTCATTCTAAAGAACTTAAAAAAATGTTTTATTTGTGAAAAAAAAGCTTTTATATTTAACCATCAATCAATATATTTTTGATAATAGAATATTTCAATAATAAAATTATAATTTTCATTGAATCTACTTTTTATTGAAGCATAAAAGGTTTTTTCCCATAATATACTCGTAATAAAGAAATTCTGAGATTAAAATTTGAGGTCAAAATTTCACCTTTGTGGATTTGGCCTTGTTTATAAAAAAAAAAAATGAATAAGAAATATTGAAAAAGTAGTTTCTAAATGTTTTTCAAGCGTTTACAGGTTTTTCAAGGCATTCACCGCCTATTTTTTTGTTTTTTAATGTATTTATGATATTTCAATAATAGTATTTTTAAATTGTATAGCAACATTAATAATTAGATGCTTCCGTATTAAAATCCCGGTATCGTATTTTTCTGCTTCACTTTTTCAAAGCATGCTTTATTTGCATTCAAATAGTATTCTTCATCGTGATCTTGGTCCGAGCAATATTTTGTTTGATGATTCATTGTGTTCAAAATTGGCTGATTTTGGAATATGCACCAAACATCATAATGTTATTACAATCAAAGGGAAGCCGGCGTATTTGCTCCAGAAATATTTATATCAAAAGAATATTTAAAATTGAGTGATGTTTATTCATTTCCAAGAACTAAGTTTAATTAATTTTAAAAAGGACGAAAAAGTATACCTTTTACAACATTCAATTTTGTGAAAACGCATAGAAATTTTTGATTGATTCCTTCAAATTTGATTGTTGAAAAAGGTATGCGGTTTCGTCCTTTTTGAAGTCTACCGAAATTGTCAAGGATAGAATAGGCATAACAAATATTACCAGCCCAGAAGAATTATTTATCATAATTGTTCAACAGAAGAGAAAATTAATTGATGAGTCAAAAGAATCTTATCTGTAATCTAAAGATAAATATATGACAACTTTTTGAAAATCAATAATGATGATGTGCGAGCTCTATCGATAGATGGTCAAATTTATAGTAGATCATAATAAAAATGATTAAATTAAAAAAATCTCTCACTGAAACTATTGAAATATAAGATGGTAATCATTTTTGCATACAACTCAATTTTCAATGATTAATCATTGAAAACTAATTATTCAAAATTGAGATGATTATTTTCATTTTTCAATACTTTTCAGAAAAATTGAGTTGTATACAAAAATGACTACAAATTTAGAACAGACAAAAAAAAAATGTATTTTTGAAAAATGGTCAATTATCATGAAAAATATTATTTGGTTATATTTATTTATTGATCAGTTGTAGAAGTTTGATTATGGATCTTTTGTTTCTCATGCACTGGAAGCATGATAATCTCGCTGCTGCGGAATGTGTCCACGCCAATTGACTCCTCTAATGAGTTTTCATCAATTTCAACGATCTGAAGTTTGTCGCATTTACAAAAAGCACGTTCACAGATTTGTGTGACGTGCGATGGAATCTGGATGCTTGCAAGTGCTGAATAAAAGAATGTTCCTTCTCCGATTGTTCGAAGTTCTGAATTTGGTTCAAATTCAAATCTGGAAAGTTTGTGGAAACATGAAAAAGCACCTTCGCATATTTGTGTGACGTGCGATGGAATCTGGATCCTTGAAAATTTTGAATTTGAGAATGAAAATGCGCCGATGATTTTGATCGTTGCTGGAATATTCGCTTCGATTGAGTCACGCGTGCAGAAGATGAGCGTGTCATAGTCTTCATTTGAGATGTCTGATTTGCCAATGACGGGTTTCCCACCAATTCTTGAGTACCTCGCGTTTCCTCGATCAACTTCAACCTCGGTCAAGTGGTCTAGTCTAGTGCACCATCCATCTTCCAGTTCAACTACTGAAGGATGGCTCATTTGTGAAAGGATGCTGATTTCACGTGTGAGATTCATATTTTCAACTTTATAAAGAGTACGAAGCTCTTTTTTGTCATACTCTGAATGATTCATATTTTATATATAAATAATTATCAGTTTTCAATTATAAATTGAAAATTGAGTTGTATGCAAAAATGATTACCAGTTTAATTTCAAGTTGTGAGTATTAAAAAGGAACGAAGGTGCAATTAGCTATAATAAAATATGATATTTGAAATATTGAATAAACGCATGGAAAATCAGCGAGATTTTATTAGAATTTTAATTTTTGTCAGCCCAAAAATTTACAGATTTGACTTTCATATATTTATGAAATCGTTTGATAATTAATGAGCATAACGAATAATTCATATGCAATAATTCTGCAAATTTGCAGTGTCAATGACAACGGTTAATCAAATGTAATTCATTAATAAAAACATGCAATTCATGAAATTCTGGTCCAGCAAAAGAAATGCGCATTCTCAAAACAGCATTTATCTCGCCTAGACTGAAAAAAAAGAAAAGAAAATTATATATAAAAGACTTTTAGTAAAAAAAAAATACAAAAATCAGAGTAAATAAAAAAGTGACTCATTTGAAAGCGAAACCTTCCGAGTTCTCGATTGCGATGATGAGTTTCCTGTAGAGGCTGTCCTCGTTTGGATCGTCTGGCAGGACAAGCATGAAGAAGCACGTGTGCGACGTTGGGATGTGCTCTGGGTTTCCGTCCTTCGCAATGACAAACGGGACTGCGCCGAGGCCGTTGATTGGGGCTCGCGGCGATGATGTCACAAAGACCAGGAGCTTCTTCTTCTGCGCGTCTGTCAGGCGCGTGTGCACAATGTGCCAGAATGCGCGCACCGGCTCCGAGTCCTTCGTGAAGCCGCCCTCGTAGCGAGTCGCCTTCTGCAGCGCAACGAAGTCCAGCTCCTCCCGTCCTGCGACAAGAAGCGACAGCTCCTCCGGGCGGAAGAGGTCGAGGACGATGTCGCCCGCTGACTGCATGAAGCCGTGCTCGAACGACTCGAACTGCTCCCTGATCGACTTGTTCAGGATGAAGTCGACGACAAGCCTGACAAACTCGCCGCGGTTCTCGTTCGTGACTGCGATGCTCGACCCGTTCTTCTTCAGTGGAACCTCGTCGTACTCGAAGAACAGGCCCATGTCCTCCTCGACGTTCCCGCCGTAGCTCTCGATGCTCCGCAGCGAGTTGTAGACTGGCTCGTCAAGCTCCTTCAGGTCTTCGATCGTGACCGTCATCCGCCGGAGCTTCTTGTACAGGGCAATCGGGAAGCGAACGTTCAGCAGGTTCCCGTTGTAGATCGCAAGGCCGACAACGACGCCCGTCAGGTAGAAGCACTGCTTCGTGGTCGGCTCGATCGGTTTCCGGTTGAACCAGTAGAACTCGTTGTTCACTGTCGTGAAGACTTCTTTCGCAGGATCCAGAAGCTCCGCGACAATCAGCTGGAAGAACTCGCGCTGCAGGCCGCCCTCGTCGACGCCGGGCTCGTTCTTGAAGACAACTTTCAGAGGCTTCTTCAGGTCCAGGTCGGGGTTCTTCAGCAGGCAGATCTGCTGGAAGGTGTCCATCACAACGTTCGAGCGGTCGACCTGCAGAATCAGGAACAGGTCCAGCGGAGTCACAACTGGAACGTCGCCCCAGAACTGCGTCGCGTGCCTCATCGCGTTGATCTGCCGCTGGTTCATCATCTGCCGCGAGTTCAGCCGAATGAATCGCGTCTTCGTGTTCGCATCCAGAATCCACGGCGACCGCTTCGTGTAGCACCAGTTGTCGTCAGCTGACGCGTACAGCTGGTGCTCGGTCTGGATGTTGATCATCAGGTTCACCTGCTCGTGGTAGAACGCGTCGAACGGAAGCTTCTTCGTGCGGTTGGACGCAAACCAGACAGCCTCCATCGCCTTCACGCCTTTGATCATCAGCGGCGAGTAGAGGCGACCGGTTTCCGCGCACTCGACGCTGATGTAGTCCTTCACAGACTTCAGAACTCGCGAGAGAGACCCGCGGCTCGTCACAGACAGCCACTGCGCGAGAACCTGGTGGCCCTTCATCTTGTCAATCGCCTCAACCAGGTTCCGCCAGAAGTCGAGGCTCTCCCGCATGTCGATCGCTGACGGGTGGAGGAGGCCGATCACGAGGAAGCGCATCATCCACGGGCGCTTCTGCTCTGGAGGGTTGTCGCGGACCTCCATCACGGTCCGGTTGAAGACCTGCGTCAGGCGCTGCATCAGCGGAGGGTCGTTCCGCATGATCGTGTCGAAGAAGCCGATCACGCCTGCAATGTCGATGCCGGAGCTGATCGTCAGCATCGACTCGTTGAAGTTGGCGACGAGGAACGAGCCGTTCAGCGACGAGAGGGACGCAAAGACCATCCCGGCGCCCTTCCCGAAAAACGGATTCTCAATCGCCTTGTTGAAGTCAGTGTTGGAAAGTGTCAGAATTCGCTGGGGTGGCCGGAGTCGGTCCCGCATCTTCTTCGGATTCGGGGGAAGCAGCGCCTTGTTCGTGTCGAAGTAGATCGACTTGAGAGGAAGCCGGTTTTCTCTCGACGCGACGACAACGAAGAAGTCGCCGCCGCTGAAAATCCCAGTGAACGGGACTCTCGGCGACGCCACCTCGATTGGAGTGAGAACCTGCTCGCCGTTCACATAGAAGCCGCCGACAATCAGCTTGTTGCGGGACGTCAGCGCTGCAAAGCGGCCGTCCGCGCCAAGTGAAACATCAACAAAAAGTTCCTTGTTTTCGCCTTCTTTCGCCTTCGTCTCATCGGCTTCCGCATTTGCATCAGACTGCTCGATGCCGCCGCAGTCGACGGTCACGGAGCGCGGACTGCTGCCCCACGCGCCGCCCCAGATGTAGAGAGTCCCAAACTCGTCAATCGCAGCCGAGTAGCACCCGTTCGCCGATACCCGAACAACGAAGACCGCAGACAGCGACTCGACGTTGGTGAAGCTGTTCTGGTCGTACTGGCCGGAGATGCCGAGCTGGCCCTGGCTGTTGCTGCCGGCGCAGAAGAGGAGGCCTGTCGTAGACAGCGCAAGCGAGTGCGAAGTGCCGGCCGCTATTTGTGTGACAGGAATCCCATTCAGTGATCCAATTTCAGTCGGTTCCCACACAATCTGTTCCCGGCTCCCTGATCCAAGCTGACCATGATGATTATGTCCAAAACCCCAAACTTTGCCTGTCGTCGTCAGAAGAAGAGTAAAGAAACTGCCGCATGCTACTTGGAAAAATTGTGGTGAGGTCTCAATGTGAACTTGTTTAAAGCGATCTGTGTAGGATATTTTTTTACCAAGGCCAAGTTGGCCATTTGAGTTGTTACCACGACAAAAAATATATGAACGTTGTTGCTGAACTCCACAAACAAATGTATGTTCAGCCCCACAACTAGCATTGATAACATCATAAAGATCAAAAATAGAAGGAGCGTTGAAATTTACTTCTTCGTTTCGTTCTTCCGTTACAACGGTGTCCGCGGTAAGAAATTCTCGGTTTCCTGTAACAACATTGATGCTACCAAGATTGCTTGCTATCGAAGTAATGTCTCGGTTAGCTAAATTTTTTAACTCCATAATATTTGGTGAAATGTCGTTGTCGTTATTGTTCTGGTTGCCTTCCGTTTCATCATCACGATCAAAAAATACAAAAACTGAAGATGTTGTATTGTCACAGAGCGCAAGCGTTTTGTCTTTGTTCGTTTGATATTCTTTTGAATTTAATGCTAATAATTTTGTTTTTGGTCCTGTCGAAAGTAAAAATTTCGTATTAGGTGCTGGTTCTTGTTTACAAGACATAAAAAATTTTATCTAACCATTTATGAGAAATTTTGAATAAATTATTTTCCACTTTCAAATTTTCAATGAATTAAATTTTTTAAAAAATGGCCAGATTCCAATATAAAATGCATTTTATTAAATTTGCTTTATGATAATAAACAATATTGTGTTTAATAACAAATTCTTTTTACTTAATAATATAAATTAAGGTATTCTTTTTTTGATAAACAAAGATGTACAAATAAATCTGAAAGAAGGTGAATAAAAGAGAGAATAAGAATGAATAGAAAGCTCCTATGAAGATAATTTTTCTTTTTGATTGAAAAAAAAATCAAATGAAATTACTCTATAAAACATAATTTTCAAATATTAATGTTCCTTTCGTCCGATTAATACTTTCAAATCTTTGTTGTAAATTATGAAGGATATTTCAAGTTGAGTTCATTAAATCTTTCTTTTGCAAAACCTACTAAAGCCATTGCTGTGTTATATGGAACTGTTTTTAAATTAACATAAACTTTATCTTTATTTGAATCAATATTAAGACCTCCTGAATTTAAGATTTGAGCAATTCCTAAGATGTCATCGCGGTTCTTTAATTGATCTGACGCTTTAACTAATTTACTTAATTCTTTTCTAGGAACATGCTCAGAGTCTTTTTGAATATTGAATTTTCCTTTCAAAGGGGGAGGAGCTTTCGCTAATTCATCACTCATTTTATTATATAAGATTTTTATTGTTTGAAGCCAGTAATCTGTGCTAGTCGTTGCTAAAGCTCTTTTAGAAAGCTTTTGGAATTTACGCAACATTTCGCTTGCTATGATTCCTTGAAAAGATTTGGGACCAAAAAATTTTTTTGTATTGTCAAAAACTAAATTCACATCTTTCTCAAATTCTGCATAATTTTTATACTGGTTTTCTTCTAGTTTTTTCTTAATTGGCCGTAAAAACTGAGGTTTTTTTATGATTGAAAGATATTCTGAATATGATTCGTCATTAGGATCTATTGGATCTAAGAAAATCTTTGATAGCCTGTTGTTGATAAGTTCGTTGATTATTTTTAAACAGTCATCATGAAGAGTTTGAATCATTTAGGAAAATGATAAACAACTTTTTCTTTTAGATCATATAATTTTTTGAAAGATAATTGATTTCCTAAGTAAACGTATAAAATTAAATTGAAGATTTTAGGATGTCAAGTCTATCTATTTCAACTCCTCGGACGGACAAAAAAAAACGAGCACAATTTACATTAGAAGAATTAAACGAAGTTTCTGATAGTGATTCAAACGATCAAATTTTAATTAATGAGATTGAAACAATTCAAGCTGACGTCCAAAATGCAAAACGGCAAAAACGCCAAATTGATTTAAAAATTGAAGGCCTTCAGCACGATCTGAAATGCGCAGAAAAAGCAAAAGAACTTGGAAATGTTGCTGCTGCGAATATTGCAAAAAAGCTTGCGGCAATTTTTGGTGAAGCTCTTAAAGAAGAAGACTTAATTGTAAAAGTTCAGCAGCTACAAGAAAGAGCACGTGTTGCTCATCAAGAGGTTGAGACACTGACTGCTCAATTAGCAAGCTTAAGAATCTCAACCCCTCAAAAACAAAGATCGAGTCAAAGAAAAATTGATGTTGTTAATGATGATATCCAAAAAGCAAAAGCTGAGGAGCAAAGACTTGATCAGCAAATAATGGAGGTAGACAACGAAATCGAAATGAAGCAAAATGATTTAAGAAATTTGAATCAAGAAGTTGAAGAGTTGATGTTTAAATTCAATGAAGCAGTTGGTAGTGAAAGTCTCAGTATTTCAGAAATAAGAGAAAAAATTATTAAAAATTCAGATGATTTCATTTTGGAGCAATGTGCGAGAACAGCGCAAGCACTTAAAATTCCATTTGATCCAAGAATGAGATTATCTGGCTTTATAGATGATATAAGAAAAAGAATCGTAGATCTCAGAAAAAAAGTCACACCATCAAGAGAAACAGAGTCACATTTTCAACAACTTTCAAATACGGTCGAATCATCACTTGCTGAATTAAAATCCTTAAATTTACAAATTAAAGAATTAGAAAAAAAGAAAAATGATCTGAAGTTTCAGTTCTCAACTCAACCAGTTCAAATCATCGAAGATCCATCACCAATTATTGATCAGCATAAAGAAGCGCAAGCTTTAAGAACGAAAAAATTGAGAAAATCTCTAAAAAGTGCACTTCAGATTGCTGGATACGACTGGATTGTCCCTAAATCCCAAAAAGATGTATGTGAGTTATATATTAAGTTAATACGGACAATGCAAAATGAAATTGCTTCATTGAATAGAGAAGAAGAAGAGGTTCCAGATTTAACAGTATTGCAATCAAAGGTTCAATCAGTTCGGAAACAAAACAGAGAGATCAGACATAGAATTAAAACAATTGTAAATGAATCTTGATGACGAATATATGATAATTTTTTTGTTAATAAATTTAACCATTATTTTTTTGTACTGCAAATTTTCATTATGATATCAATTATAATAATACCAAAAAAAATCAATCAAAAATTTCAATTGTTATTTGAAAAAAATTCATAATGATTGAAATAATATTGAATAAATTTATTTCAAAGTGCCTCAAAAAAAGATCGGATTTTTGTCTAATTCTCTCAAAACTTCAACGACAGTTTTAATTTGCTTCTCAAATGCATTTTCAACATCTGAATGAGTTGAAAGTCGAAATGAAGAAATATGCAGGTTTTATGAACCCAGAGCAAGTTCGTGTTCCATCAAGTGAAGCAGTTAAACACCTTTCTGATGAAAATATTTGTTTACCGATTGATAATCCAAGGGATCCTATTGTTTTAGCATTCACACTTATACTTGACAACAAAAAAACAAACAAAAATTGCGCTCAGTTAATTCGAACAATGTGTAATTGTTTAAAATCAGAAGTAATAACAGGTGACGCTTTATCAACAATAGTTCGGAAGCTTGAAAATTTTAACGAAATTGATGAAGGTACGGCGCTCAAGATAATTCAGTTTTCTACTTTAATTATTTCTAATCATTTTCTCGAAATGCATATTTTTCAATCAATTCTTTCTTTAATATTATCGTATTGTACCTCTTATAATGAATTAGTATCCACGTCTGCAATTGCTGCCGCTGGTCAAATTGTTTCTTCTTTCTTTGAATTCTCAAGAGATAAAAATGATACATTGACAGCGGTTAATAAGAGAGATATCGATCTTTGTTTTTCAATGTCATGTGATAAATCAATTGCATTCGATAATCATATATACAAAGTTACTTATTTAGTAATTAGAGATTTTGTTCGATTGGCATGTGGCCAAAGCGCACTTTGGCTTCGGGTTCAAAACTTTAAAGTTGATGTTGCGTATGAAATGATTGAAAATATTATCAAAGATCGCTTTTCGATATTAACTACATCAGAACATTTTGAAAGACTTATTTCAGAATCAATAAAAGCCTCATATTCGCAAAAGGCTCCGCTTTCGTTCTGTGTTACATCGATGGAAAAGTTTATGGAATTAATGCCAGATGCGTGTGAATCAATGTTTACAAGTTTTTTGGGAGACTTGAACAAAAAATCTCCTAAATTAGTGCACTCGCTTCTATTTTTTCGATCTTTTCTTCTTCGTAATGCTTCAATTGTTGTCAATTTTTGTCTTAAATGCGATCAAAACGCCAATCTCCTTTCTTCAATGATTTCTTCATTGCGGGTTTTATGTGAAGACATTGAAGATGTTAATCCAGTCACTATTTCTTTAAAAAAGAGGACTATTGATTCTATTCCAATTGATCCCGAAACTTTTGTAATTTCAGCACCAATAGAAATAACTGTTTATTTTGTTCGTTCATGTTATAAGGCTATGAATTCTGCTTTGAAAATTCTGGTCTCGCGCACCTGGGCTGATATTTTATTAATTATTCAAATTGCAGCATCAGTTGTCACAGGCAATAGTTGTTACTTACTAATGCAAGGGCTTCATTCACTTGTTTTATTAACGAATGAATTGATGCTTGATGATGCCCGAGGATCCTCAATTGCTGCCTTTTGTACAATATTAGTCACACCAAAAGGACCAGAAGCTGATGAAGTTAAAAAAGTTGCATTTGAAACTGTTATTTCAGCTATAGAAACAAACACAACCGCTTTTAAAGGTCATTGGATGAAACTCATGACAGCTCTGAGTGAATTTTTATGGCAACCTTCTGGTTATGATTTCACAAAATACATTCCGATTGAGCAAGTTATTGAAATAGCACAATCATTGTTTTCCATTAATGATGGGGCTGTCAAAACGAGAGAATGGTCAATGTTTTTTATCGTTGATATATTAATTGCAAATATGTCAAGATTTGAAAAAATATGGCCATCAGTAGAATGTAGCTTTGTTTTACTTTTAGAAAGTGAAGAATCGCAAGAACCATCACTTGCAGCCTTTTTTAAGCTTCTCCGAGGTGGTTTTACTAGTGAAAGTGAGAAACCGTTATGCGAGACGATAAAGAAACTTTTTAACAGCAAAAAATTTTCATCAGAAACGCGTGGCCAGATATTAGAGCAAATCCATTTTATCCTTTCCCAGTCTAGTCAAGTTATTTCAGGAGGTTGGTCATCATTACTTGATGCACTTCTTCCAACCAACTTTAAAGATGAGGAAGACATTCTTAATTCAGCTTTCCGATGTCTTCAAATCATCTGTAACGATCTTATGTTTTCATTATCGCAAGAGACGCAATCACAAATCATCAATCTGATCATTGAATATTCCTCACAAAAGATTGATATAAATGTCTCCCTTTCAGCACTTGGACTTCTTTGGAACCTTGCCTCAATTGCAAAGACTCCTGAAATGTGGAAACTCATTTTTATGAAAACAGCAGCACTAATTGCAGATCCACGAAATGATGTTTCAATTTGTGCAGTTAACACTTTTTTCTCACTCATAATTAGCAACTCAGAGCTTCTCACAGAAGACATCTTTCTTTATTTGGCAAGTGATTTGTTCACATCAATCATTGACTCTCTCATTGAGCCACGAGAAGAGAGCGAAGCAACTCAGCAACTCGCCTTTCATGAACTTGCTCATTGTGGTCGAACTTTGTGGAACAAATTAAAAGATGTTGAAAATTTTTCTGATCTTTTTTGGCGCAAATTGATCAGTGAGCATGAAAACTTCATTTTTCGATGCAAAAAGAGAGAGATTGTTGTTAATTCATTCCTTTTTTATGAGGAGCTTTTCATGAATCACGAATTGCCATCACAGATCATCACATTGACCTTCGATTCTCTCGATCGAATTGTTGATTTTTTGCTCTCACATGAGTCTGCCAACTCTCCCATTTTCGGATCATTCGGGCGAATGATTCGGAATGGAATTCCCGAACAAAAAAGCATGATGACTGTTGACTTTTTGAGAAGGTGGATCAAAATTTCAGAACGATTAATATTTGAACTTGATCGTGACGGTTTTTTGCCACCAACTGCTCATAAAAGTCTCGACGCATTCATGCTTCTTTTCCCTCTTCCAGACGACATGATTGTCCTCATTTACGAGTCGTTTGTCAAGATATCAAGCAAAGAGACCGGAAACAAAAGACTCGTTGAGATTGCCATTTCTCACCTTTGCGACATTTGTGAAAACAACGTCCCTGACAGTTTGCTATCGACTCTCTTCATGATGTCTGAGTCATTGTTCACTCTGAAGGAGGCGCGAAGGCTTCTCCTTGACTTCGTTTCAAAAGACATTCCAATCAGCGACTCAATGGTCGAAGACGTCAGTCGTTCGCTTATGTCACTCGGCGAGAGCGATAGTGAGTTGAACCTAAAGACAGCCCAGTGCGTTTTGAAGATGTTCCTCAAAATTCAAGACCAGACAAAATTGAATTTTGTCAGCTGTTATGAAAATTGTTATATAGCACTGGAACAGCTCTGGGGAGATTTCCTCGACCCGAGTTCTGAGTCTTATGATGAAAAAACAGCAGAGTTGCTGACAATTGAAGTCGTCCATAAAGTTGGAAAGATTTTGTTGAAAGTTGACAGCGACGACTTAATAAAGCAGATTTTGAATTTCGTTCAGAATGTGAAAACTAACGGAAAAATCTTCAAAAAAGATCAAGATTTTGCGCATTTGTTTGTACTTTTAACAAATTTTGCAGACCTCGTCATGCATCCAGATACAGAAATTAGACAAATGATTAGAAATATTATTATTATGATATATGAAAAAAAATAATAAAATGTGTGTTTTGGTATATATTATTAAGATGTTCATGTTTTTATTTATTTATTTATTTATTTATTAATGTTATTATTTTTTTTTTACTTGTTGAAAATTTATTGAGATCTAATTCTTTGTTCGAATTTTGTAAAAAAAAAAAAAAAAAAAGATTTGTAGAATTTTTTAATATTTGTTAAATATGCTGATTTGTAATTTGGGTTGATTGATCTTTTTTTTTTTTAGATGGATTTCATTTATTTGTTACTTTTAACAGTTGGTTAAAGAATAAATAGATGATGTTTTATATATATTTATATTTTTAGCTTGTTTTTAGATTTATTTTAAGGGTTATTAAAATATCCATTATTTTAAAAATATTGATATTTCTTTTGAAAATACAAAACAATGAAACTTTTTGTTAATATTTTAGTATTTCAAATTTGGAAAATTGAATGATTAATTCCATAATTCTTTTTTACATACTTTTATGAGTCTTCTTTTTACAGGAATTAAAATAAATTCTCTTAATGTTCCAAATCGTTTTTTCCGTGCACCTACCTTCGAAGCTCTTTCAAATACTAATGGAGCTTGCACAAATGAAATTATTAATTTATATAAACAATTTAAAAATGTAGGTTTTATAATGTCCAGTTGCACTCAAGTTGATGATAGAGGAAGGCATCATCCAACAATGCTGTCGCTTGCACCTCGCTCGGTTTATTTATCCAATGGTCAATTCAATGAAGAGCATTTAAAAACATTTTCAAAACTTGCAGATGAAATACATAATCAAGGGCAATGCTTTGGAGTACAGCTTGCTCATCCAGGAATGATCTCTAAAAAACCACTAATTAATGGTCTTGATCCAGAAACGCCAGATACAATGTCAGTTTCTGATATAAACCGTGTTATAGACAATTTTTCAAATGCAGCTCATTTTGCTTATAGTCATGGAGCTGATGCTGTGGAGATTCATGCTTCAAGTGTTTTCTTGGTTGGTTCTTTTTTGTCTAGTGTTACAAATCACAGAAATGATGATTTTGGAGGAAGTGTTGAAAAAAGGAGCGAGATTATGCGCCGAATCATTCAGCAAATTCGTACAAAAGTTCCCTCAACTTTCCCTGTTTTAGTCAAAATAAATGGCGGCTCGGAAAAATCTTTTATTCCACCAGAGGAGCAGGCTATAATTGCTAAAATTGCTGAAAATTCTGGTGTTGACGCAATCGAAATTGCAGTTGAACATAAAATCAAAAATAAATCTACTCGCGATTTCTCTTCATATTTTTCATCATTTAATCAAGAAATTGTTAAAATTGCCACCAAGTCAAAATATGATTATTCGGCTGTTGCGTGTGCAAGGAAAGTAATTTCTATTCCAATTATATCAACTGGAGGTCATCTAGAACTCAAAAATATGAATTCTTTTGTAAATGGAGGATTATGTAATATGATTGGATTATCAAGGCCACTTGTCAGGCAACCAAATCTTGTTGATTTGTTCAAAAATGGACTATCGCATAGATCAACATGTAAACAGTGTAATGGATGTCTTGATTACACAAGTGTCAAAGAAAATCCAATAAAATGTGTAAACCCATAAAAAATTAGTTATATTGATGAAAAGTATCATATTTTTATATTGTAAACGGATATTATTGAATATATAGCATTGAAAAATGACTTATGTCTTAAGTTCAAGCATTTATTTCGTAGAAATTAAAAAATATATATTTGATCATATGATCCCTTTTTATTTTTTCCCACTTGCTTGAAGTATAATAGGATAATATTTCAAATTTATTCAATCTTGTTTGAAGCTTATTATTCCAAAATTAGCATAATTATATGTTTTTAGTTTTAAATCAAAAAATGCATCGTTTTTTTAAATGATTTTATTTAAAAAGTTGTTATAATATTTTCGAATTCAATGCTTTTCAATTTTTTTTGAAAATGAATGAGTTGCAAGAAGAGCTTAAATACATCCAGAACGAAAATTTAGCTCTTTATGACGAAGTTACAACTCTTCGCCAACAGAAAAATGCAAAAGAAAATCGTGAAGCTGAAGATGACCTTTCTTTAAATGCCAATAACGACAAAACTGGCAATAATACAGGTGAAGCCAAAGATTCAAATGAGCAGCAAAAGGAGGCAAATATTGAAGATCAGATCCAGATGTTAATTGAAGAGCAAAAGAAAGAAGAAGTGAATCGTTCCAATTCTCAAAAAAAATTACAAGAATTGATGCAAAAAATGAAATCACTTCAAGAATCAATCGATCAGCAGAATATATCAATTCAGCGTAATCTAGTACCTCAGCTTCATAATGAAGAATCTTCGCTTGAAGAGTATTATAAAAATATAATTGATAGCTTTAGTAAGCATCCTAATCTTGATGTAGATAAATTAAGAGATCTTGTTAATCAATACATTACCAAATCAAAAGAAGTATTTGATGAAACTGAAGAGATTGAAAAACTACATCGTTTAATTCAATATAATGAACCTCACTATTCAGCTGATGATGAAGCACAGGAAGAGGATTCTTTTGAAAATCCACTTCCTTGCTTCTCAAGTCAGCCTCCAAGTCTTGAAGAAGCACGAACAAGAAGAAGAGTCAGTTTTAATTTACAATAAATTATCTGTTTTAATTTGTAAAAATAATGTATTTATAACTAAGTTAGTTTGCTAAGTTACATGTGTTTTTAATTTTATAAACTAAATATAACGGGCGAAACTTTTTGAATAATTTTTTTTAACAAGTTTAAACTTTTTAATAATAAAAAAAAGTATTTCTTTATCAGGATAGTATCACTTTTAAAAACTTTTTTCACTTAAAGTATCACTTTTTGAGAGAGAGAAAAAAATCAGTAACACTAATTTGATTTTAAAAAAATATTCAGTAACACTTTTCCTCTGAAAAACATATCACTCTAAATTAAAAAAATGTTAAGTGCTGCAGCTTTGGTAGTAAGGAAACTTCAAAAAAATATATATTGATTGGCATCAGACAAAGATTATTTCTGTGCATGCTCGCCTCCAAACAAGGTTTTTATTTGACATATCAAATTACAATTATCCAACACATCTTCAAAAAATGCTTATAAATTAGTGGTTATTATAGACAATCGTTTTTGTTTTTTATATATTTAATCCTAGACGCGAATCTCTGTGTTTTCAAATCAGTGATTAATATCGAATAATCAGATTTCAGACTCCCACACTCAGATACGATTCCATATCTCTTTAAATATTATTCTCCATCGTTTTTTACTTATGGTATATGTATTAGATGTTACATATACTAGTTTAAAAATATTGAATATTTCAATAATATTCAATAAAAAATGTAATAAATAAAAATGTAATTGCAATAAAATTATTCTTTATAAAATGTTAATTTCAATTATGCTATTTTTATTTCTTTTTCTCTTTTTTTAAAGGAGAAATTAAAGTTTTTTGTTCCAAAAAATTATAAACGTATTTTTTACGAATATGTTAAAATGTAAACGTGCAACATTATTACAAATGTATCAATAAATGAATAAATATTTTTTAAATGCCAATATCCAACTAATTGCTATTCTGTTTATTGTATTTCATCAAAATATTGCAATTTTAAAGTTTTTTTTGATTTAAATATGTGGTTCAGATTATAATTTGAATTGTCTATGCCTAAAATTAGTTTATTTTACCTAATAAAATGCTTTATTACTACAATATTCAATTTTTTCAATAAATTTTAGGAGTTTTATAAAATATCATATTGATATATTAAAGATTCATAAAAAAGAAAAGTGATAAGGAAAATGAAATATATTGTGTGATCAAATTTAATAAGGGGAAAATGAAGAGAAATAAAAATAATGATTATGAATAATGAAATGATGGTGGAAAAAAATGATGTAATTTGCAAATTTATTATTATATTTGAGTAATATTTACAAATGAATCATTTTATTTGCACAAAAATTAAATATATTTGGAAAGAATAAAAAAATGATTATGGCAAAGAAGAAGAAGAAGAAGATGATGATGACAGAAAAGAAGAAGAAGAAGAAAAAGATGATGATGACAGAGAAGAAGAAGAAGAAGAAGATGATGATGACAGAGAAGAAGAAGATGATGAAGATGATGACAGAGAAGAAGAAGATGATGAAGATGATGACAGAGAAGAAGAAGATGATGAAGATGATGACAGAGAAGAAGAAGATGATGAAGATGATGACAGAGAAGAAGAAGATGATGAAGATGGTGACAGAGAAGAAGAAGATGATGAAGATGATGACAGAGAAGAAGAAGATGATGAAGATGATGACAGAGAAGAAGAAGAAGAATATGATGAAGATGATGGTGACAGAGAAGAAGAAATTGATGATGATGATGATGATGACATAAAAGAAGAAGAAAATGATGATGATGATGACAGAGAAGAAGAAGAAGAAGATGAAGATGATGACAGAGAAGAAGAAGAAGAAGAAGATGACAGAGAAGAAGAAGAAGAAGATGATGACAGAGAAGAAGAAGAAGAAGAAGATGATGATGACAGAGAAGAAGAAGAAGAAGAAGATGATGATGACAGAGAAGAAGAAGAAGATGATGATGACAGAGAAGAAGATGATGAAGATGATGAAGATGATGACAGAGAAGAAGAAGAAGAAGAAGATGATGATGACAGAGAAGAAGAAGAAGATGATGATGATGACAGAGAAGAAGAAGAAGAAGATGATGATGACAGAGAAGAAGAAGATGAAGAAGATGATGACAGAGAAGAAAAAGAAGAAGAAGATGATGAAGATGATGACAGAGAAGAAGAAGAAGAATATGATGAAGATGATGGTGATAGAGAAGAAGAAATTGATGATGATGATGATGACATAAAAGAAGAAGAAAATGATGATGATGATGACAGAGAAGAAGAAGAAGATGATGATGATGACAGAGAAGAAGAAGATGAAGATGATGATGATGACAGAGAAGAAGAAGATGAAGATGATGACAGAGAAGAAGAAGAAGAAGAAGATGATGATGACAGAGAAGAAGAAGATGAAGAAGAAGATGATGACAGAGAAGAAGAAGAAGATGATGATGATGACAGAGAAGAAGAAGAAGATGATGATGACAGAGAAGAAGAAGAAGAAGATGATGATGACAGAGAAGAAGAAGAAGAAGATGATGATGATGACAGAGAAGAAGAAGATGATGATGATGACAGAGAAGAAGAAGAAGATGAAGATGATGACAGAGAAGAAGAAGAAGAAGATGAAGATGATGACAGAGAAGAAGAAGAAGAAGATGATGATGGTGACAGAGAAGAAGAAGAAGATGATGATGATGGTGACAGAGAAGAAGAAGAAGAAGAAGATGATGATGGTGACAGAGAAGAAGAAGATGATGAAGATGATGACAGAGAAGAAGAAGAAGAAGATGATGATGGTGACAGAGAAGAAGAAGAAGAAGATGATGATGGTGACAGAGAAGAAGAAGAAGATGAAGATGATGACAGAGAAGAAGAAGAAGAAGATGAAGATGATGACAGAGAAGAAGAAGAAGATGATGATGACAGAGAAGAAGAAGAAGATGATGATGATGATGACAGAGAAGAAGAAGAAGATGATGATGACAGAGAAGAAGAAGAAGATGATGAAAGAGAAGAAGAAGAAGAAGATGATGAAAGAGAAGAAGAAGAAGAAGATGATGATGGTGACAGAGAAGAAGAAGAAGAAGAAGAAGATGATGATGACAGAGAAGAAGAAGAAGATGATGATGACAGAGAAGAAGAAGAAGATAAAGATGATGACAGAGAAGAAGAAGAAGAAGATGAAGATGATGACAGAGAAGAAGAAGAAGAAGATGATGAAGATGATGACAGAGAAGAAGAAGAAGAAGATGATGAAGATGATGACAGAGAAGAAGAAGATGATGATGGTGACAGAGAAGAAGAAGAAGAAGATGATGATGACAGAGAAGAAGAAGAAGATGATGAAAGAGAAGAAGATGATGAAGATGATGACAGAGAAGAAGAAGAAGAAGATGATGATGGTGACAGAGAAGAAGAAGAAGAAGATGATGATGACAGAGAAGAAGAAGAAAATGATGACAGAGAAAAAGAAGAAGAAGATGATGAAGATGATGACAGAGAAGAAGAAGAAGAAGATGATGAAGATGATGACAGAGAAGAAGAAGAAGAAGAAGATGATGATGACAGAGAAGAAGAAGAAGAAGATGATGAAGATGATGACAGAGAAGAAGAAGAAGATGATGATGAAGATGATGACAGAGAAGAAGAAGAAGATGAAGATGATGACAGAGAAGAAGAAGATGAAGAAGATGATGGTGACAGAGAAGAAGAAGAAGATGATGACAGAGAAGAAGAAGAAGAAGATGAAGATGATGACAGAGAAGAAGAAGAAGAAGATGATGAAGATGATGACAGAGAAGAAGAAGAAGAAGATGATGAAGATGATGACAGAGAAGAAGAAGATGATGATGGTGACAGAGAAGAAGAAGAAGAAGAAGAAGATGATGATGACAGAGAAGAAGAAGAAGATGATGAAAGAGAAGAAGATGATGAAGATGATGACAGAGAAGAAGAAGAAGAAGATGATGATGGTGACAGAGAAGAAGAAGAAGAAGATGATGATGACAGAGAAGAAGAAGAAAATGATGACAGAGAAAAAGAAGAAGAAGATGATGAAGATGATGACAGAGAAGAAGAAGAAGATGATGATGAAGATTATGACAGAGAAGAAGAAGATGATGATGATGAAGATGATGACAGAGAAGAAGAAGAAGAAGATGATGATGACAGAGAAGAAGAAGAAGATGATGATGAAGATGATGACAGAGAAGAAGAAGAAGATGAAGATGATGACAGAGAAGAAGAAGATGAAGAAGATGATGGTGACAGAGAAGAAGAAGAAGATGATGATGATGACAGAGAAGAAGAAGAAGAAGATGATGATGACAGAGAAGAAGAAGAAGAAGATGAAGATGATGACAGAGAAGAAGAAGAAGATGATGATGATGGTGACAGAGAAGAAGAAGAAGAAGATGATGATGGTGACAGAGAAGAAGAAGAAGAAGATGATGATGGCAGAAAGAAGAAGAAGAAGAAGAAGATGATGGTGACAGAGAAGAAGAAGAAGAAGATGATGATGGTGACAGAGAAGAAGAAGAAGAAGATGATGATGGTGACAGAGAAGAAGATGATGAAGATGATGACAGAGAAGAAGAAGAAGAAGATGATGATGGTGACAGAGAAGAAGAAGAAGAAGATGATGATGGTGACAGAGAAGAAGAAGAAGATGAAGATGATGACAGAGAAGAAGAAGAAGAAGATGAAGATGATGACAGAGAAGAAGAAGAAGATGATGATGACAGAGAAGAAGAAGAAGAAGATGATGATGATGACAGAGAAGAAGAAGAAGATGATGATGACAGAGAAGAAGAAGAAGATGATGAAAGAGAAGAAGAAGAAGAAGATGATGAAAGAGAAGAAGAAGAAGAAGATGATGATGGTGATAGAGAAGAAGAAGAAGAAGAAGAAGAAGAAGAAGATGATGACAGAGAAGAAGAAGATGATGATGATGACAGAGAAGAAGAAGAAGATAAAGATGATGACAGAGAAGAAGAAGAAGAAGATGAAGATGATGACAGAGAAGAAGAAGATGAAGAAGATGATGGTGACAGAGAAGAAGAAGAAGATGATGACAGAGAAGAAGAAGAAGAAGATGAAGATGATGACAGAGAAGAAGAAGAAGAAGATGATGAAGATGATGACAGAGAAGAAGAAGAAGAAGATGATGAAGATGATGACAGAGAAGAAGAAGAAGATGATGATGATGGTGACAGATAAGAAGAAGAAGAAGATGATGATGACAGAGAAGAAGAAGAAGAAGATGATGACAGAGAAGAAGAAGAAGAAGAAGAAGATGATGGTGACAGAGAAGAAGAAGAAGATGATGATGATGACAGAGAAGAAGAAGAAGAAGAAGAAGATGATGATGACAGAGAAGAAGAAGAAGAAGATGATGAAGATGATGACAGAGAAGAAGAAGAAGAAGATGATGAAGATGATGACAGAGAAGAAGAAGAAGATGAAGATGATGACAGAGAAGAAGAAGATGAAGAAGATGATGGTGACAGAGAAGAAGAAGATGATGATGACAGAGAAGAAGAAGAAGATGATGATGACAGAGAAGAAGAAGAAGAAGATGAAGATGATGACAGAGAAGAAGAAGAAGATGATGATGATGATGATGACAGAGAAGAAGAAGAAGATGATGATGATGGTGACAGAGAAGAAGAAGAAGAAGATGATGATGGTGACAGAGAAGAAGAAGAAGAAGATGATGATGGCAGAAAGAAGAAGAAGAAGATGATGATGATGGTGACAGAGAAGAAGAAGAAGATGATGATGATGGTGACAGAGAAGAAGAAGAAGAAGAAGATGATGGTGACAGAGAAGAAGAAGAAGAAGATGATGATGGTGACAGAGAAGAAGAAGAAGAAGAAGATGATGATGACAGAGAAGAAGAAGAAGAAGATGATGGTGACAGAGAAGAAGAAGAAGAAGAAGATGATGGCAGAAAGAAGAAGAAGAAGATGATGATGATGGTGACAGAGAAGAAGAAGAAGAAGAAGATGATGGTGACAGAGAAGAAGATGATGAAGATGATGACAGAGAAGAAGATGATGAAGATGATGACAGAGAAGAAGAAGAAGAAGATGATGATGATGACAGAGAAGAAGATGATGAAGATGATGACAGAGAAGAAGAAGAAGATGAAGATGATGACAGAGAAGAAAAAGAAGAATATAATGAAGATGATGGTGACAGAGAAGAAGAAGAAATTGATGATGATGATGATGATGATGATGATGACATAAAAGAAGAAGAAAATGATGATGATGACGGAGAAGAAGAAGAAGATGATGACAGAGAAGAAGAAGAAGAAGATGATGATGGTGACAGAGAAGAAAAAGAAGAATATGATGAAGATGATGGTGACAGAGAAGAAGAAGAAGATGATGATGACAGAGAAGAAGAAGAAGAAGAAGATGAAGATGGTGACAGAGAAGAAGAAGAAGATGATGATGACAGAGAAGAAGAAGAAGAAGAAGATGAAGATGATGACAGAGAAGAAGAAGATGAAGATGATGACAGAGAAGAAAAAGAAGAAGAAGAAGATGATGACAGAGAAGAAGAAGAAGAATATGATGAAGATGATGGTGACAGAGAAGAAGAAGAAATTGATGATGATGATGATGATGATGATGATGACATAAAAGAAGAAGAAGATGAAGATGATGACAGAGAAGAAAAAGAAGAAGAAGATGATGATGACAGAGAAGAAGAAGAAGAATATGATGAAGATGATGGTGACAGAGAAGAAGAAGAAGAAGAAGATGATGATGACAGAGAAGAAGAAGAAGATGATGATGACAGAGAAGAAGAAGAAGATGATGAAAGAGAAGAAGAAGAAGAAGATGATGAAAGAGAAGAAGAAGAAGAAGATGATGATGGTGATAGAGAAGAAGAAGAAGAAGAAGAAGAAGAAGAAGATGATGACAGAGAAGAAGAAGAAGATGATGATGACAGAGAAGAAGAAGAAGATAAAGATGATGACAGAGAAGAAGAAGAAGAAGATGAAGATGATGACAGAGAAGAAGAAGATGAAGAAGATGATGGTGACAGAGAAGAAGAAGAAGATGATGACAGAGAAGAAGAAGAAGAAGATGAAGATGATGACAGAGAAGAAGAAGAAGAAGATGATGAAGATGATGACAGAGAAGAAGAAGAAGAAGATGATGAAGATGATGACAGAGAAGAAGAAGAAGATGATGATGATGGTGACAGATAAGAAGAAGAAGAAGATGATGATGACAGAGAAGAAGAAGAAGAAGATGATGACAGAGAAGAAGAAGAAGAAGAAGAAGATGATGGTGACAGAGAAGAAGAAGAAGAAGATGATGATGACAGAGAAGAAGAAGAAGAAGAAGAAGATGATGATGACAGAGAAGAAGAAGAAGAAGATGATGAAGATGATGACAGAGAAGAAGAAGAAGAAGATGATGAAGATGATGACAGAGAAGAAGAAGAAGATGAAGATGATGACAGAGAAGAAGAAGATGAAGAAGATGATGGTGACAGAGAAGAAGAAGATGATGATGACAGAGAAGAAGAAGAAGATGATGATGACAGAGAAGAAGAAGAAGAAGATGAAGATGATGACAGAGAAGAAGAAGAAGATGATGATGATGATGATGACAGAGAAGAAAAAGAAGATGATGATGATGGTGACAGAGAAGAAGAAGAAGAAGATGATGATGGTGACAGAGAAGAAGAAGAAGAAGATGATGATGGCAGAAAGAAGAAGAAGAAGATGATGATGATGGTGACAGAGAAGAAGAAGAAGATGATGATGATGGTGACAGAGAAGAAGAAGAAGAAGAAGATGATGGTGACAGAGAAGAAGAAGAAGAAGATGATGATGGTGACAGAGAAGAAGAAGAAGAAGATGATGATGATGACAGAGAAGAAGAAGAAGAAGAAGATGATGGTGACAGAGAAGAAGAAGAAGAAGAAGATGATGGCAGAAAGAAGAAGAAGAAGATGATGATGATGGTGACAGAGAAGAAGAAGAAGAAGAAGATGATGGTGACAGAGAAGAAGATGATGAAGATGATGACAGAGAAGAAGATGATGAAGATGATGACAGAGAAGAAGAAGAAGAAGATGATGATGATGACAGAGAAGAAGATGATGAAGATGATGACAGAGAAGAAGAAGAAGATGAAGATGATGACAGAGAAGAAAAAGAAGAATATAATGAAGATGATGGTGACAGAGAAGAAGAAGAAATTGATGATGATGATGATGATGATGATGATGACATAAAAGAAGAAGAAAATGATGATGATGACGGAGAAGAAGAAGAAGATGATGACAGAGAAGAAGAAGAAGAAGATGATGATGGTGACAGAGAAGAAAAAGAAGAATATGATGAAGATGATGGTGACAGAGAAGAAGAAGAAGATGATGATGACAGAGAAGAAGAAGAAGAAGAAGATGAAGATGGTGACAGAGAAGAAGAAGAAGATGATGATGACAGAGAAGAAGAAGAAGAAGAAGATGAAGATGATGACAGAGAAGAAGAAGATGAAGATGATGACAGAGAAGAAAAAGAAGAAGAAGAAGATGATGACAGAGAAGAAGAAGAAGAATATGATGAAGATGATGGTGACAGAGAAGAAGAAGAAATTGATGATGATGATGATGATGATGATGACATAAAAGAAGAAGAAGATGAAGATGATGACAGAGAAGAAAAAGAAGAAGAAGATGATGATGACAGAGAAGAAGAAGAAGAATATGATGAAGATGATGGTGACAGAGAAGAAGAAGAAGAATATGATGAAGATGATGGTGACAGAGAAGAAGAAGAAAATGATGATGATGATGACAGAGAAGAAGAAGAAGAAGATGAAGATGATGACAGAGAAGAAGAAGAAGAAGATGATGGCAGAAAGAAGAAGAAGAAGAAGATGAAGATGATGACAGAGAAGAAGAAGAAGAAGATGATGACAGAGAAGAAGAAGAAGAAGATGATGAAGATGATGACAGAGAAGAAGAAGAAGAAGATGATGATGACAGAGAAGAAGAAGAAAATGATGACAGAGAAAAAGAAGAAATTGGTGAAGAAGAAGATGAAGATGATGGTGACAGAGAAGAAGAAGAAGAAGAAGATGATGATGACAGAGAAGAAGAAGAAAATGATGATGATGACAGAGAAAAAGAAGAAATTGGTGAAGAAGAAGATGATGATGGTGACAGAGAAGAAGAAGAAGAAGATGATGATGACAGAGAAAAAGAAGAAATTGGTGAAGAAGAAGATGATGATGGTGACAGAGAAGAAGAAGAAGAAGATGATGATGACAGAGAAGAAGAAGAAATTGGTGAAGAAGAAGAAGATGATGATGGCAGAAAGAAGAAGAAGAAGAAGATGAAGATGATGGCAGAAAGAAGAAGAAGAAGATGACAGAGAAGATGATGAAGAAGAAAATGAAGATGATGACAGAGAAGAAGAAGAAATTGGTGAAGAAGAAGAAGATGATGAAGATGATGACAGAGAAGATGAAGAAGAAGAAAATGAAGATGATGATGACAGAAAAGAAGAAGAAGATGATGATGATGACAGAGAAAAAGAAGAAATTGGTGAAGAAGAAGATGATGATGACAGAGAAGAAGAAGAAGAAGAAGAAGATGATGGCAGAAAGAAGAAGAAGATGATGATGAAGATGATGACAGAGAAGATGATGAAGAAGAAGATGAAGATGATGACAGAAAAGAAGAAGAAGAAGATGATGAAGATGATGACAGAGAAGATGATGAAGAAGAAGATGAAGATGATGACAGAAAAGAAGAAGAAGATGATGATGAAGATGATGACAGAGAAGATGATGAAGAAGAAGATGAAGATGATGGCAGAAAGAAGAAGAAGAAGATGAAGATGATGGCAGAAAGAAGAAGAAGATGATGATGAAGATGATGACAGAGAAGAAGAAGAAAATGATGATGATGACAGAGAAAAAGAAGAAATTGGTGAAGAAGAAGATGATGATGGTGACAGAGAAGAAGAAGATGAAGATGATGGTGACAGAGAAGAAGAAGAAGAAGAAGATGATGATGACAGAGAAGAAGAAGAAAATGATGATGATGACAGAGAAAAAGAAGAAATTGGTGAAGAAGAAGATGATGATGGTGACAGAGAAGAAGAAGAAGATGATGATGATGACAGAGAAGAAGAAGAAATTGGTGAAGAAGAAGAAGATGATGATGGCAGAAAGAAGAAGAAGAAGAAGATGAAGATGATGGCAGAAAGAAGAAGAAGAAGATGACAGAGAAGATGATGAAGAAGAAAATGAAGATGATGACAGAGAAGAAGAAGAAATTGGTGAAGAAGAAGAAGATGATGAAGATGATGACAGAGAAGATGAAGAAGAAGAAAATGAAGATGATGATGACAGAAAAGAAGAAGAAGATGATGATGATGACAGAGAAAAAGAAGAAATTGGTGAAGAAGAAGATGATGATGACAGAGAAGAAGAAGAAGAAGAAGATGATGATGGCAGAAAGAAGAAGAAGATGATGATGAAGATGATGACAGAGAAGATGATGAAGAAGAAGATGAAGATGATGACAGAAAAGAAGAAGAAGAAGATGATGAAGATGATGACAGAGAAGATGATGAAGAAGAAGATGAAGATGATGACAGAAAAGAAGAAGAAGAAGATGATGAAGATGATGACAGAGAAGATGATGAAGAAGAAGATGAAGATGATGGCAGAAAGAAGAAGAAGATGATGATGAAGATGATGACAGAGAAGATGATGAAGAAGAAGATGAAGATGATGACAGAAAAGAAGAAGAAGATGATGATGAAGATGATGACAGAGAAGATGATGAAGAAGAAGATGAAGATGATGGCAGAAAGAAGAAGAAGAAGATGAAGATGATGGCAGAAAGAAGAAGAAGATGATGATGAAGATGATGACAGAGAAGAAGAAGAAAATGATGATGATGACAGAGAAAAAGAAGAAATTGGTGAAGAAGAAGATGATGATGGTGACAGAGAAGAAGAAGATGAAGATGATGGTGACAGAGAAGAAGAAGAAGAAGAAGATGATGATGACAGAGAAGAAGAAGAAAATGATGATGATGACAGAGAAAAAGAAGAAATTGGTGAAGAAGAAGATGATGATGGTGACAGAGAAGAAGAAGAAGAAGATGATGATGACAGAGAAGAAGAAGAAATTGGTGAAGAAGAAGAAGATGATGATGGCAGAAAGAAGAAGAAGATGATGATGAAGATGATGACAGAGAAGATGATGAAGAAGAAGATGAAGATGATGACAGAAAAGAAGAAGAAGATGATGATGAAGATGATGACAGAGAAGATGATGAAGAAGAAGATGAAGATGATGGCAGAAAGAAGAAGAAGAAGATGATGAAGATGATGACAGAGAAGATGATGAAGAAGAAGATGAAGATGATGACAGAAAAGAAGAAGAAGATGATGATGAAGATGATGACAGAGAAGATGATGAAGAAGAAGATGAAGATGATGGCAGAAAGAAGAAGAAGAAGATGAAGATGATGGCAGAAAGAAGAAGAAGATGATGATGAAGATGATGACAGAGAAGAAGAAGAAAATGATGATGATGACAGAGAAAAAGAAGAAATTGGTGAAGAAGAAGATGATGATGGTGACAGAGAAGAAGAAGATGAAGATGATGGTGACAGAGAAGAAGAAGAAGAAGATGATGATGATGACAGAGAAGAAGAAGAAAATGATGATGATGACAGAGAAAAAGAAGAAATTGGTGAAGAAGAAGATGATGATGGTGACAGAGAAGAAGAAGAAGAAGATGATGATGACAGAGAAGAAGAAGAAATTGGTGAAGAAGAAGAAGATGATGATGGCAGAAAGAAGAAGAAGATGATGATGAAGATGATGACAGAGAAGATGATGAAGAAGAAGATGAAGATGATGACAGAAAAGAAGAAGAAGAAGATGATGAAGATGATGACAGAGAAGATGATGAAGAAGAAGATGAAGATGATGACAGAAAAGAAGAAGAAGATGATGATGAAGATGATGACAGAGAAGATGATGAAGAAGAAGATGAAGATGATGGCAGAAAGAAGAAGAAGATGATGATGAAGATGATGACAGAGAAGATGATGAAGAAGAAGATGAAGATGATGACAGAAAAGAAGAAGAAGAAGAAGAAGATGATGATGACAGAGAAAGAGAAGAAAATGATGACAGAGAAAAAGAAGATATTGGTGAAGAAGATGATGATGGTGACAGAGAAGAAGAAGAAGAAGAAGATGATGACAGAGAAGAAGAAGAAGAAGATGAAGATGATGGCAGAAAGAAGAAGAAGATGATGATGAAGATGATGACAGAGAAGATGATGAAGAAGAAGATGAAGATGATGACAGAAAAGAAGAAGAAGAAGAAGATGATGATGATGACAGAGAAAGAGAAGAAAATGATGACAGAGAAAAAGAAGATATTGGTGAAGAAGATGATGATGGTGACAGAGAAGAAGAAGAAGAAGATGATGATGATGACAGAAAAGAAGAAGAAGAAGAAGAAGATGATGATGATGACAGAGAAGAAGAAGATGATGGCAGAAAGAAGAAGAAGAAGAAGATGAAGATGATGACAGAGAAGAAGAAGAAGAAGAAATAATTAACCTGTCACCATCATCTTCATCATCTTCTTCTTTCTGCCATCATCTTCATCATCATCTTCTTCTTCTTTTCTGCCATTATATACTACTAAATGAAGTGAAAATGTGATGTAAAAAAACAAACGCTAGCTTTTTACGATCAAATTTTGAATTGGATGTAAGAAATTTTTCATTTTTTTTATATCACATATGATATGATGCATAGAAAAAAAACTAAAAAGAATATATAACTTTTCTATTCAAAAGTGGAAAACTCATATTCAAAGGTGAAAACATGGGTATGATTAATAGTAGAAACATGTCATCATGTGTCAAACAAATTTTGCGGTTTCTTTAAATTAGCAAATTTTTCATTTTTAAAAAAGTTATACAATTTTGCATAATAGTATGATTTCTCAATTATATCAAGATAATAATAATCATCTGCATCTAAACACATGATATACTCGCCTTTTGAGTGCAAAATTCCAAAAAATCGAGATAATAATAAGCCTTTATTGTAATAATTTTTGATAAGTTTTATTCTTTTATCATTCTTCATTCTTTCTATAATAAAATTTGATGAGTTATCTGTAGAACCATCATCAATACACGTAATTTCGATGTTATTAAATGTCTGGTTTTGAACAGAATTTAAACATTGGTTAAGATATTGATATTTATTATATATCGGTATAATAACTGAAACAGGAATTTGTATATTGAGATCAGATATGATATGTGGTAAAGTGTTAATAAATTTGTATTTGATAATTAAATAATTATTGAGGTATGATAAATATATTAATAAGGAACATATTTCTAAGATAAATTTGATGTAGAAAAGTATTATTTTGTTTTGCTGATCTTCATCTGTTTTGTTTGATTCCAAATTTTGTTCTCCTTCATTCATTTAATTGAATTCTATGAGTTTTTTAGTTATTTTCAAATTTGAATAGATGAGATCATGTAAACTTTTCAAATTAATATATATATTATTGCTGTAATATATATAACTTTCAATCAATTTTGGGGGCTAAATGAAAATTTCGTTCAAATTGTTCTCAATTTTTTTAGATCACATATCCGAATATAAAGAGAACTTTTTGAATTAATTCAATATAGAATTTAAATGTTCATTTAATTTGAATTTATTTTAATCAACCTTTTAAACGTACATTGATAAAAATTTTCATAAAAAACATGATGAATTTCTAATAATTCAATATTCTTATATAAATAATATGTATGAATGAAGAATAAAAAATAAAATAAACAATATTTTTATAAGTATTAATGATTAAACTTTATTTTACTTTAATATCCATTAATAATTTAAAACCAATGACCTAGAAGCAAACAAATAAGCAAGAATAATTAATTTATTTAAGTATAAGATTAAGAATAATTTATATATTTGCTTGAATTTTATTGATTTAAAGTAATCTTACAAAAGAATATAAAATAACAGTAAAAAATGTGTTATATAAGAACAATATGTCTTATAAAAAGAGGAAATTAGTGACTATTCATAATTTTAAACTTCAAAAAATCAATTTATTTATGATCAAAACAATTTTCATACAACATGCAATGGTTTTATTTCATATTCAAAAAAAATGCATAAATTTAATGAATATCAATTATTAAATAATATATAGGTATGGGGAAAAGCCCATGCAGTCGGAAAAGGCTCTCTCTTCAATAATGTTGACAGAATCGGGAATGACCAAAGATCCCCTCAAATTCAAGCATGATTGAAAACAGAAAGTATTGATGACCCGAATTTGTGAGCTCAAATTCAAACTGTCAAAACCTTCACAATTTGAAAATGCAAAGTTTTCTATAGACACAACTGTGTCTGGAATTGTTAACGTTCCATTGAATCCGGAACAGTCTTCAAACGCATAATACAGTATGCTTTCAATTGAAAAGCACCTTTTTCAATTACTGTAACTGAATTTGGAATTGTCAGATTTCCGTTCAATCTTGAACATTCATGAAAAGTTGATTCAGCGATGGTTGTAATATTACGACTGATGATTAACGATCCATTGAAACCAGAACAATATGAAAAGGCGTTATCGGAGACACCAAGAACAGTGTCTGGTATTTTCAAGTCTCCAGAAAATCTCGTGCATCCTGAAAACGCATAAGAATCAATTGAAACAACTGAATCAGGAATGATCAGATCACCAGCTAATTGAAAGCAATGTTGAAATACGAATGAATTGATGACTTTCATGTTTCGACTGATCTTCAAAGTCCCATTCAAACCAGAACAAACAGAAAAAGCTCCGCTTTCAATATTCAATATCGTATCGGAAAGATGCAAAGATCCACTGAGTTTTGAACAACTTGAAAATGCATATGAATCGATGGAAATGACTGATTCCGGAATGATCAAATCGACAATGAGATTCGAACATGACCGAAAGATAGATTTACAAATAACAGTCAAATTCTTACTGATGATCAAAGATCCGTTAAAGCCTGAACAAAAATCACCAACAAATAAAACCGAATCTGGAATTTCCAATGAACCAGAAAATCCAGAACAACTTGAAAATGAATAGTTTTCAATTGAAATGATCGAGTCGGGAATAGTCAGAGGCCCAGTGAATCCAGAACAATATTGAAATGTAAATGCACTTATAACTTCCAAATTACTACTGATTTCAAGCGATCCGTTGAATCCAACGCAATAAAAGAATGCTCCTCTTCCGAGATATTGAACTGTATCAGGAATAATTAATGTTCCTTTAATTCCAAAACAATAACCAAAAGCGTATGAATGGATTTGTTTAAGTTTTGAAAAGAAATCTAATATGAAAATAATAAAAGGCCACTTTTTGAGCGAAGTTCAAAAAGTGGCCAAGCATAAGATTCATTTCTGATATGTAATAACTTGGGTATAGCTGGTTTTGATATTTGAATATCTGATTTGAGGAAATTGCAAGAAACGCCACTTTTTGAGCTTCGCTCAAAAAGTGTCTATGCTTTAGATGATAATGGCGTAATAATCTATTTTTCTTTCAAGAACATTATTCTATTTTAAGTATTCTATAAAAACAAACGATTAAAATAAATAGAAAAATAATTGAGGTCAATTTGGTTTCTTTTGTCATAAACATTTTGCATCAAAAAGTTATTTTATTTTTTATCTTTAAGAAAAAGTTATGTTTTATTTAGACCTCGCACGATTGAATTTCATTCAATTTTATTAACTTTTTATATATGCAAGATCAAATTTTGTATAATAGATAATTATTTTTTGATATATCTGTATCAAATATTGAAGGCTATTTGAAAAAAACTTTCAAAAAGTGGCGAGTGCGATTCTGAGATCTCAAATTATTTCAAATTTTTCTATGGATTGAGACAACTCATACAATTTCTTTTTTCTAAGATACTTCGAGCTTAGTTTTTATTATTATTATTGAGAAATTTGATCTTCAAATTATAGCAACTTTAAATACAATATAATTCTCTAAAATCTATCAAAAAAAATCTCAAGCATTTCAGATCAATAAATAGATTTTTTAAAGAATAATTAATAATCAATTAAACCATCGAAGAGTTGACTTATTTTTACATCCATTGGCATGAAATATAAATATTAAAGTAGAATAAACATTCAAATATGCCTTAATTCTCTTTTTTGCATATCACTTTAACTAATATAAATAAAAATAATAATAATAAAAAGCAATATTTCATTTAAAAATGTAAACAAGAATTTATTAAAAGTAAATTGAATATAAAAATCCAATATATTTTGATATTTTTGATGTATTTTTTTTGATATATAAATCATCAAATATTTTAAAGCAATCTCATAATTAATTGATACTTATTGATTTTTAAGTGATGATTTGACTTTGCAATGTTTTTTTTTTTTTGATAAAATTATTAGATTTGTAATGAGAATTGCATTGTGAAGAAATATAAAACGTTAAAAGCAGGGATGCATTTCGGGCACGGGCAGGGCAAGTTGCCCGAACAAACCTGTCTGCCCGAGCAGTGCCCGGGCAGATCTTCGGGCATCGGGCAAGCCCGGGCCAAAAGGCGTTGGCACTTTTCGGGCGGCCCTTTTTTGCCCGGGCACCTATCGTCGGGCAATGCCCGGATTTTGCCCGATAACTTCAAATTTATATATATATATATATTATGTTAAGAATAAAAATTGGATATTAAATTTGATTCATATATACTTTTTAAATATATTTTTTATATGAAGCAAAAATATTTTATGCAAAATGAATATTGATTGAATTCTTAAAGAATTCATTATCAAATGATTTTTTTGAAAAAAATTATTAGATTGACTTGCTTGAGCATTGGATAATTCAATTTGAATATACAAGTACCAACAAGTTTTTTCTGTTTAAACATGCGACAATGTTCATTTCATATTTAAATCGATTCAAAAGAATCAATTCATTGATGTAATGTCCATTTTCGTCTGTTTTTTTGTTAATTTTACGTGTCTCCAAAAAACGGTTTATTTCAAATATTTGAAATAAAATGCACATAGATCAATAAAAAAAAAGAAAATGTGCATATTGAAAATAAAGTTTATTTAATTATTTAAACTTTAGAATTAATTAATGAAATATATTTGTTCTTGATATTGCATCTTGTGCAATTTCAGAATTGAGTTGTACAATCATCTGCTGATTAGCGTGATCTGAGCTTATCCTTGTACGCTGTTCATTGACAACCAATCGTCCCCGTGAAAATGAGCGTTCTGAAGCTACTGAAGTGATAACTGCACCTAGTATATCAATAGCAACTAATGCCAAAGATTTTTCATTGGTGTCAATTTTCTCAAACCAAAATTTTTTCAAAGTTTCGGTGCTCAGATTCAAATTTCGTTCATCCAAAATTTTTTGTAATGGTGCCTTTTGTATAGTTTCTATATTTTCATAATATTTCTTCATGTATTCAGGATATTGATTCTGAGACTTGGTTTGTTTTACTTCATATTTTTTCATTTTGCCAATGATAAATGATTTGGCCTGTGACACTTCATTCGGAGTTAACAAATTGTTATATGGCAGAGAAGGATTTAATAAAAGAGCTGCGGGTGCAATTGTATTCCAGAAATTTGAATGTTTCTTTTGTAGTTCTTTTATTTTATTTCTTGCACATTTAGCTCCTTGTTGAAAAACCGTTTTTTTCAATTCAATAAATTTATCTCGTATTATGTCTATATAAAGAAGAAAATATCCGGATGCCCCAAATTGGTCAGCTTCGAAAAATTTGACAATATCAACGTATTGTTCACATAATCTTTTTAACAGCGATAACTTTTTCCATTCACTTTCATTTGGAACTTCCCTATTTTCTCTTAAACAAAATGATAAAATGTGCTCTTTAGTTTCCAATAATATTAAAACCGTTTTACAAAATGATGTCCAACGAACATTTGTATAAGATGGCACTTTTTTGATTTTTTGATTGTTGACAAAAATTGTATATTTATTTGACCTTGTTAAAAAGCTTACTAGTTCAAAAAATGGATTAATTATTGTAGAAATTTTTTCAACAAATTCCTTAAAAATCAAATTCAATAAGTGGCAAACGCAGGGTATTCTAAATAAGTTTAAAATATCGCATGTTGATATCATTGTGCTACAATTGTCTGTAGTGACAGAAACAATACTTTCGGTATCTATGTTATATTTTTCTAAGGATTTCCTGACTTCTATTGCGAGATTGGATGAAGATGCTGTTTCAGAATTTATTTCAATTAAATCTAAAAAGAAATCGTGATATTCCAAATTGATAAATGATCTAACTGTAATTCCAAGGTATGGAACATTAGATTTTGAAGACCATTCGTCAAAGGTCAAACTATTTGATGACGAATATATTAATTTTGATTTTATTTCTTCTATGGTTAAATTGCAAACTTTTTCTAAGATTTTAGTAATTTTATTTCTATTTGGCAAGCTTGATGATAAAGACCTTAAATAAAAATTTTCAACATATTGAAAAGTTTGTGTACCGAAAATTATAAATGAAATAATTTTTTCATTTATATATTTTTCTTGCTCTTTTGTAAAAAAGGAATTTTCATTTTTGTTCATATCTTTTTCTGAGACTAGTTCTGGTATATGAATTTTAGCGTGCCTTTTGATATTTTTTGTTGAATTATGAATGGTAAACCATTTTTTACATTGAGAACAAAAAAAATGATTATGAGAAATATCATTATCAATAACAGGAACAAATATCATGTTAGCGCCATTTAAATTAACCCAAGATGTTATTGTTTTTTGATCAACAGCCCAATCATTTATCATTCCGCTAGGATCAAAATAGGAGTTAGAGAAGTTAGAATCATATTTCTTTTGATTCATGAAGAAAAATGAAGTTAATGTTACCTAACCAGATATTTTTTTATATCTCAATAATTTTTTTCAAATCAATTAAATTTTATTTTAAAATATTTTTGCCAATTCAAATCAATTAAATTTTATTTTAAAATATTTTTGCCAATTCAAATCAATTAAATTTTATTTTAAAATATTTTTGCCAATTCAAATAAATTAAATTTTATTTCAAAAATATTTTTAAATAAATCAAATTGATTAAAATTATTAAAATTTGGGATTTCATTTCATTGAGTAAAAATGTTTTTTATTTATAAGGTCGATTATCCTTTAAAATTTAAAGAAGAAGAGTTTCCACAAGATTTAGTTCAAACCAAATGCAGCAAAAAAGATATTGATGACTTTTCTTTTGACATTGATGTTTACAATGGACTAAAAACAATTGGTGAAAAAATGAGATATATTACTTTGTACGACCAAATACCAAAGACTAGCCTCATTGAATTGCAAAAAGTTTTTATTGATCAGTTCAAAGATGGAATACAGAATGATCCATATTGTTCTTTAGAAGCATTAATCAAATTATTGAAATATGAATGCTTTCAAGAAAAAGATTATCATGATATTTGTAATAATTTTTTAATTCATTGCATTCCAACTGATGCATACATTTTAAAAAGCATTTCAAAATTAATATTATATTTTAATTTTGATGTCTCATATGAATTTTTAATTTCATTAATTAATAAATTGGTTGAATTGTCCTATGAAGAAAAAAAAATGTTTATTGAAATGATTCAATCATTCATTATATCAAATCATGATATTCAATTTTTACAAAATTATTTTGATTCAATTAAAGATTTTTTACTGGAGTCAATTGAATCAATGAATCATGAAATTATCTCCATTTCTTCGTTGCTATTTGAAAAAATTATTATACCAGAAGATTTCTTGATCGAACTTTTCGATAAAATTGATATAGATGAATAAAAAAACAATTTTAATTATTATTTGATTGATTAAATATAGTATAATATATAAAATCAATTATATAAATTAATTTAAAATTTTATTGAAAATTTCAATATAAAAAAATTTTATAAATTATTTAAAAAAAATTTTCGGGCAATTTACGGGCTTTCTCTCAATTTTTTTTTTCGGGCAATGATATCACTAACCGTCGGGCTGACAATTAGCCCGATGCTGCCCGATCTATCATGTCGGGCAGAAAAAGTGACACTTGCCCGGGCACGCCCGGGCCGCCCTTTGTACATCCCTGGTTAAAAGCATGTCTAATTGATTGTTTAAATAAATTTTACATAATTTAAAAGCAACTCTGAAGTTGTTTGTATTGAATTCTTCAATATAAAATAAAAATATGAATATTTAAAAATCAATTCAATTTTTCATCGATTTAAAATTCAATAAAAAATAATAATCGTCTACTTTTAAAAAGTTTGAAATTTTGAATGAAATTCAATAGTGCGAGGTCTAAATTAGACCTCTTAGTTAAGAAAGGTGGCCGTTAATTTATTTGTCTCAAAGTTCGTTATAATTCTATCCAATTTTGTTATCTCCTTTCAAACTTTGTTAGGATTTTGAGAGAAAAATAAAATTTTTAATTTGTAAGAAGCATTCAAAACATAAGGAAGTTTGAAATAAAATAACGAACTTTGAGACAAATAAATTAACGGCCACCTTTCTTAACTAAGAGGTCTATTTTTTGTGTCAAGAAAAAGTTCATGATTATTTTTCGCTCTATCAAATTGTGGAAACTTTTTGACCGAAAAAAATCAAAATAAACAAAAAAAAGGATATATTTTCCCCCTCCAATCACTTTTGCCACAAACGGTTAAGGTCAATATTGACCATGTATCGTACTTCAGAAAAAATCGGCTAGAACTTTTTTGCACTTTTGTGAAAAATACCATGAGCCGCTGTAACAAGTTTTTTTCATTCAAAAAAAAAAAAAAAAAAAAAAAAAATTGAATATCTGAAAACTACATGAGATTGCTTAACAAATCATTGTGTAGGCTCACTAGCATTTTTGACTAATTTTTATATGATTAGATAGATCATATATTGCTATAAATTAATATTCTAAAAATAGTTCAAAAGTATGAATAATAAAGTATAGATTTACATTTTAATATTTTTTATTTTATTCAAAAAAATTGAAAGTATGAATTAAAAATTGAATAGAAATTGAATGAAAAATATCTAAATAAAAATATTTTTGATTTTTTAATAGTGGGGCATAAATATACGATATATTTTCAATTTATTTTTACTATTTTTAATACAAAATTTTGCGTTTGACCGTTTATTATTCCATTTGGAGTCATAGGAATTTGAATCATTCCGTTTATTAATTAAACTTTTTTAATATACTTTTCCAACTAAACTTTATCTTTTAAGTTACAGACAAACTAAATATATTAAATTATAGCCTAAAAGATAGAGAATTTATAATATAAAGATATTTAATATACCCTTCTCCAACATAATTTCGCACAAGGGTAATTTTATAAAAGGGTAATTTATATAGAAAAAAGTACGTTTATTTTTATAATATTACAAGAAAATGATTTATTTGGGGAAGTTCTTGAGATCGTGAAATATAAACGAAATATGTTTATATATCCTTATTAAAGAATGATTGTACAAATTTTAATCGAAATTCGTTAACCTCGATTTTCGTGATATTTAATTATGTCTTCATTCATTAAATTTCAATGCACAATCTCTTTATATTGAATTTAAAATCCAAATACTATTATACTTTTATGCTAATTATAAACTAGGTTTAAAAAAAAATTACCCTTTGATTCTTTTAAAATTACCCTTGTGCGAAATTATGAGGGAAAAGGGCAAATACATTTGATATAGAAATAATTCAAATTTAATACTTATTTTAACTTTTTCAAGCTAAATCTCAAATGATTTCATATTTTATTTATGAATATATTATATTCAATTAAATATAGATTTTATGAAGTAATCGTTGCTCAATTTTATCAATTGTTGTTTGTGATATTGTAATTAACAAAGCAGAAAAAAAGTCTATGAATATTGAATAAAACCACATTTAATTATGATAAATATTGTTGTAATGATATATATATAAATATATTATGAATTAATAAAATAATTCTTAAAATTGACTGAGAAAAATAACTTTTTTCTCTTCAAAAAAAAAAAAAAAAAAAAAAATGAGTAGCCTACATATACAAATCACCCGAGTTTGCTTAGCGATACCTATATTTAGACGCTTTCATCTTAAAATCCAATTTATTAAAATGCCATATAAATTATAAAGAATGAAAAAAAATTCTTAATTAAAATGCCATATAAAGTGGAGTATCGTGTTTTTGGGCACCACTTTTTCAAAGGGAAAATATGCCATAATTTTATCTTATTAATTTGATTATTGATTATTAAAACAAATTTATTTCGATTTTTATATGATTACAGTCACAATCATCATAGGTCATTATCTAGGCAAATATGAAATTGATATATTTTTTATAATTATCATGAGTAGAAAGATGCTGTATAAATAAATATTGAAAATAGTTCTTTTTTCTACTTCTATTGAAAAAGTAGAGGAGGAAAAAACGATATTCCATTTAGAGCAAATGAGAAAACTATGTTTGATTTATTATGTATACTTTTTTTTATTGATTTTGAAAAACAAAATTATACCAAGATATGTCCTCCATTGCCAAACAAGATTAAATAAAATAATATTACTATTACTGTGAAGTTTATTCTTTAACTAAATTTTGATATAATGTATGTAATTCTTTATCTTTATATATATACCTGCAGCCACATATCATTAATGCGCTGCATAAAATCCCGCTTTCATCGAAATTATTTCCGTTGGATTCAAGCGGAAGAATAGTGGTTGTTAATGGAACTTTTGTTTTAAGTTTTAAATATATTTTCTTTTCATACATATCTCTTATATAAGAAATTTCATCACAAACAGGATAGATGAAATAATGCTTAAATGTCGCAAATACATACAAATCAAATTTCACAGGAGGTTTTATAGCATTTTCCAAACAATTCGATGAAGTGATGAAAATAGTATTTTCGTTTTGGACTTCTGATATTGCTGTTAAAACTTGTTGTGAGCATCCTTTTAAATACAAAATATGTGAATTTTTATAGTTCATTGATTCAGGTGGAAATTCATGCCTTTTATATCTTTCCATGAAATTTTGAATGGAAACATTTTGGAAGAGTAAAGAAAAAGAATCTTTTTTAGAGTTCACCTTAAATCCTGTTAAAGCTCTAAAAAGCAAAGATGAATCTTGATTTGGTTGCTCAAAAAATACATATAATTGATCTCCGTTATTTCCAATTTTTTTTGGATTGTTGCAGTCATAATTTATTTTATCAAATATTAAATTAATATTTTTTTTCCAAATGAACGGATAAAAAGATGGTTGAAAAGTTTTTTTCAGTTTTCTTAAACGAACTACATTGACTATTTGAACTGTTCCCCATCCTACCGCTGATGAAATTGAAAGCCCGAGAGATATGAATGGTCCTACTATTGGAATAAAAGCCGTTCCAACAACAGCAGCAGTTGTTGCCAAAACTGTAGGAATATGAACCTTTTTTTCATTTTTTAAATCTCTCATATATAGTTTCCATTTATCTGAGTTTCCATTTAAAAATGACATGAAATCTTCTTGCATTTCATATGAATATTGCCAAAATGTTTCACATGGAAAATCTAAGTTGCCAAGTTCATATGGCAAATAAACAGACATTGTAACTTCAATATATAATCTAATACTGTCCATAAGTTGTGGAATGTTAGCATTCCTATCGTGTGAATCTACAATTGCATTTATTATAATTTTACTAATGAAATCAAAAGCTCTTCCACAGTATGTTAAAGCTTCTTTTGAATCATTGTCCATATCATTAGTAAGAAATTTATTTGAAGCTTCTTTATTTGCATTTTTGAGAATATTTTGATCAAGGAATTGGTATAACTGTCCAAATAAAACCGAAATTTGAAGTTTTAATGTAGTCATAAATATTGTTTTGGATATAATGACTGGAACCTCTGTCATTAAACGAAAAATCCAAATAAGAGAAAAATAAACTGAGCTGAGATATGAATCCATATTTTGAACATTTCCTAATGGAAGTGGCATAAGACTGCTGAAATGATAACATCCAACACTCTTTTTATATTTTTCCATGAATTTTCCATTCAAGACCTTTGATAATTTGGAAAGTTCATTATAGTCATAATCTTCTTTTGTATCCATTCCTTCCACACCTTTAACTAAAAGAAGCAGTTTTGTTGTTGTTAGTGATGGATAAAATTGCGATCTTCTTAATGTTTTTGCTATAAATTTTATTTCATTGTAATTTTCACTGGAATCAGGAATAGATATACAAACAGTTGAAAGAGCGCACAAGATCGAATATATTTTTTCATAAATTACTTTTTCATTTTGTTCATATCCTTCATCACCTGTTCCTTGTGAATCTAAAAAATAAACCTGTGAAATTCTCTTGGTGTCTATTTGTAAAAAGAGTTGTTTATAATCATCATCTTGAACGTTGTTTATAAGTTCTTGAACTGAATATGGTCCATCCATTATAATTCCTTTTGTTGTCGAAAAAATGCCATCACCTGAATAATATGCAAAATTATTTGTAACTGTTCTGAGAAATGTCGTTTTTCCACTTTGGTGACGACCTAAGAGCATTATGACAGCACATGAACGACCATCATCTTCTTTTGAAAAAAAGACAGACTTAAAATTATCCCAATTAATTGGATCTATCTCTCCATCTTCGGTTTTCATTTGATTAATGTCTGTTTTTAAAATTTGTTTAGGAATTCTAAATAATCTTGGAACGCCAATTTGTGTTTCCATATTATTGAAAAAGGTAGACAAATTAGTGCAGCCTCTTCTTTTATAGATAATTTCTCTGAGTTTTTCATATATTATTTTGAAATCTGGTCTTTCAGATGGGTTGAGTCTAACACATAATTCAATCAAAGGTTTGATTGAACTTGGAACTTTGTCTGATATAATAAACTGTTTATTGCATTTTTCATTAAAAAAGTCTTTTCGAGTTAAACCAGTGAATGGAATATGGCCTGAATACAATTCATTTACGAGCAGGCCATACGAGTATACATCAACTTTATTAGTATATTCTTCATTTTTAATTATTTCTGGTGCTGCATATAATGGTGTACCAACTTGAGAATGCATATAATTGATGTATTCTCTGGACAACCCAAAATCTATAATAATTGGTGAATTGTCTTTCCCAATTAGTACATTCGCAGGTTTTAAATCTCTGTGAGAAATATTTTGTTCATGGATGTATTTCATCCCAAATGCAATTCCTGCGATTATTTTAAGAACCAAATTGGTACCAAGAGTTTCGTTTCTTGGAATATAGTTGGCTAATGATCCTGATTCACAATAAGGAGTGATTAGTCCATATTCATTTGATTTGTCAGGATGATAAAAGCCAATTACAAGTAAGACAAGTGGATGGCGGCATTGACAAAGGATATTATATTCTTGGATTAAGGCATTGATTTCTAAAATGTTTGATGATTTAGGAGCCTTATATACAACTTCTTGTCCAGTGACTTTTATTTTCCCTCGTTTGATCTTCCCAAATCCCCCAGAGTCTATATATCCCTCATCGAATTCAAAATCATTTAGATCATGTAAAATTCTATCTGTGCATATCTCAAGGATAGCTGACATTTGATTTTTCAATAGTCTTTTGAAAAACCTTTTTAAATATATTAAAAAGTGAAAAAACTTTAAAAACGATAATAATCGAATAGAAATATTTTAAGTAGCTAATGGAAAACTAAAACAAAAAAGAGTTTTACGATAATGAACCAAAAAAATAAATATCAATAGCTTTACTCCCAATTTTTGAATATAAATATTGAACCAAAACTTATTTGACATTTTTTTTTTTTTTTTTTGCCATATAAATCATGAAAATTGCTTTCATTAATTTCATGAAAGATAAAACATTGTTTTTATTATTAAAACCTTTATTAGAAAAAACCTATGAAATTAAAAACACTGAGATTCTTAAAGATAATTGATAATTGTTTTTTTTTTTTTTTTTTTTTTTTTGGTAATATTTACATCAATACCATTAATTTTTATTGCTTTTGCTGCAAATAATTTTCATTTTAAATTGGTATTTTCAATACTCTTCGCAAAATAATTTCAAATTTATAAAGAGTATTAGGCTTTTTTGGCTAATAATCTGAATAATTCTAATTTTATATATATTAATTTCAAGTGGTGTGTCCAAAACAGCAATGAATGTGTAGTTAGCTACAATATAATGTTAATTTCAGATATTGAATAAACTCATAGAAACTCAGCCAGATTTTAATTGAATTACAATCTTGATATATTAAATAATTAATTATTGATTATGATATTCAAAAAGCTCATCAATTTTTTTAAGGATTCAATGTATTATGAAAAACAAATAAAGAATAAAAGTATTGAGTTCATTTATTAAAAGAATGAATGAGGGAGTAAGAAAGCATAAAAAAAATGTTCAAATTGTCATTAATCATACTTATATAATTAATTGATTAATTCGTTTACGAGAATTGAAGATGATCAAATTGAGTGTAGGACATTGGCCTGACAAAGTCTTGAAATTAATGATTTATGTGAGCAATTAACGTGCTTCCATTTGTGAAACCATTGTAATTCATGGATTAAAGGATTTGGAAACGAAAATTATGATTTGAATGGTGTATTTAATTATGTAGATGCTGGAATTTTGGAATAGAATATATTCATATTTATCGCTCATATGATTTTGCATTCAATTTTATGGATTTGGCAGCTGAATTTAACGTGTTTCATTTGTGAAAGCATTGAAATTTACAGATCTGACTTCATATATTTCTGAAATCCTGATGAATTATTCATATCAATAATTCAGAATACTTTCATTAGTCTCAATGAAATAATTCATAAATGAAATTCCGGGCCAGCAAAAAAAATTACACATTCTCGAAACTTCATTTATCTCACCTAGACTACATACACAGACATACAAAAAAAAAAAAAAAAAAAAAAAAAAAAAAAAAAAAAAAAAAAAAAAAAAAAAAAAAATTATAAAAGTTTTTTTGCATTTGCCTGAGTTTGCTTAGCAGAGCCGTTGTAACTGCTTTTTTCATTCAAAAAAAATTGAATATTTGAATTCTGCCTGAGTTTGCTTAGCGATACCTGTATTATATTGAATGCCACTTTTTCAATAATGAGAGAAAATAGACATATTGAGCACGATGAGTTTGTGGATGATTGTGAATCCAAACATGTTTTGCTTTTCAGTTTATTTAACCGAGCAAATTATTTTGCGAAGTAATAGAAAAAGTCGGTAATTGAAAATCATTTATTTCTACCAAATTTGAAAAATTAGGAATCATCTTTGGATTTTCACTAATCAATTTGTGTCACTTCAACATCATTCTTCATCAACTGGAAAATCTTGTCCAGAAAAGATTTGATTCTTTACTGAAGAACATTTTGTGCCAGTTGTGAAGGAATGAAATTTGATAACTCTACCATGAAGCATTTTTCAATTGCCACAATTGTATCGTACAATTGAGAAATAAATAAACTCAGACCAAAAATGTTCGACAATTGAATTTTGAGAGAGTATTCAAATTATCATTTTTTTTCTAATGCACCTATATGGTGATTCGAAGGTTTTTTCCAAAGGTCTTTTTTTTAGAGAGTAGCCCATGTCCCATAGAAAGTTGTAATTCCTCTTAAGGGCGTGGCTATTTCTTTCAAAAACCAGTGCTCCTTGTATAAAAATAGCTTACTGAAAGGATAATTAAAAAAAAAAACTTCTGAAAAATTGAATACATTGCTTTGAGAGAAAAAAGAAATTTTCGACACTTTATCGTTTTTTTAGTCAATTTTCAGTGGAAAATGCGGTTTATATGTACGTTAAGTCGAACATTTTTGGTCAGGGTTTAAAAAATTTCTCATTCGAAATATCACGACCGTTTAAAAGCACATTTAAATTAATATAAAAATGATCAAGCACATCAATAAAAATTTTTAGAATTATTACAAATGGTTGAGTTCTCAATGTATGAATTAAGATCGAAATCCGACTTAATTGAATAAAAATAAATGCTTTCAATTCTATCATATATTTTTTCATTGTTTTTCTTGTTGCTTGATGATTGATAGAAATCACCTGATAATGATAAAACTTTGAAAGAAAACAATTTTTTTTTTGACAACATGATTTTTTTTTTTTTTTTTTTTTTTTTTTTTTCATTTTCTCTTTCTAACATTAACTTCAAATTCATGTGAAGAATGATAAAATAATTATTGGCAATCCAATTTTATTATTATACTTAAAATTTCTGGAAATGTTTAAAGCTGAATTTAAATTCAGCATTTAATTAGATGAATCAAAGATAAAATTTGAAGTTGTTTTGAAATCATTCATTAATTTTATGATTTCTTTCTTTGGCTTGATTTAACGAAAGGCTTCCTCAAGCCTGATATTGAGCAACTTTGTGAATGAAAAGCTGAATTGAATTATCAAAGAATGCAATTGATTATTTTAAGTAGTTATTTAAATTTATCATTGATTGATCATCCATTTTTTTCATGGAAATAAAATGCATACATTTTCATAATGAATCTTGAATGTAATTGCCATTAAATACGAAGAATTGAATAATCAAATTTGAACTTGAAATACCACTTGTAAAAATTGTGTTCATATTGCATGACAAAATCAATTTTGTTATTTCTGACACAATTTCTTTAATAGCAAAAGTTTTCCATTTGATTTTCTTTAGCTAAAACGTTAAAGAAATCATGAAGAATTTTGATCCTAAAATAAATTATTTGTGGATAAAGATCTGTAGCCAAAATGTTGATCCAATCATAATTAAGTAGTTTATTTGATTTTTTCAAATATTTTTTAAATAAGATTTGTTGTTTCATTATGTTGACTATTTTTTCAAATAGGATAATTAAGTTGTTTTTTTGATTTTTTCTAATATTCTCTTTGAACTCAATGTTCACCATCTTTGTATAAGGTTAATGAAGATGATTAGACAGTATATTGCAAGTTGAAACTTTATATCTATTAAGTAATTTGTATATATAAGGTTAATTAATAATTAATTTGTAAAAAATATGATGTATTTATTAATATTTTTCAGTTTGTATGATCAACCAAAATTCGCTATTTTTCCTTTCAATTAATTTATTCCGATATTTTCCCATTGAATTTTTTTAGAAAAATAATTGAAAATTTGAAAGTGGAAAATAATTTATTCAAAATTTCTCATAAATGGTTAGATAAAATTTTTTATGTCTTGTAAACAAGAACCAGCACCTAATACGAAATTTTTACTTTCGACAGGACCAAAAACAAAATTATTAGCATTAAATTCAAAAGAATATCAAACGAACAAAGACAAAACGCTTGCGCTCTGTGACAATACAACATCTTCAGTTTTTGTATTTTTTGATCGTGATGATGAAACGGAAGGCAACCAGAACAATAACGACAACGACATTTCACCAAATATTATGGAGTTAAAAAATTTAGCTAACCGAGACATTACTTCGATAGCAAGCAATCTTGGTAGCATCAATGTTGTTACAGGAAACCGAGAATTTCTTAGCGCGGACACCGTTGTAACGGAAGAACGAAACGAAGAAGTAAATTTCAACGCTCCTTCTATTTTTGATCTTTATGATGTTATCAATGCTAGTTGTGGGGCTGAACATACATTTGTTTGTGGAGTTCAGCAACAACGTTCATATATTTTTTGTCGTGGTAACAACTCAAATGGCCAACTTGGCCTTGGTAAAAAAATATCCTACACAGATCGCTTTAAACAAGTTCACATTGAGACCTCACCACAATTTTTCCAAGTAGCATGCGGCAGTTTCTTTACTCTTCTTCTGACGACGACAGGCAAAGTTTGGGGTTTTGGACATAATCATCATGGTCAGCTTGGATCAGGGAGCCGGGAACAGATTGTGTGGGAACCGACTGAAATTGGATCACTGAATGGAATTCCTGTCACACAAATAGCGGCCGGCACTTCGCACTCGCTTGCGCTGTCTACGACGGGCCTCCTCTTCTGCGCCGGCAGCAACAGCCAGGGCCAGCTCGGCATCTCCGGCCAGTACGACCAGAACAGCTTCACCAACGTCGAGTCGCTGTCTGCAGTCTTCGTTGTTCGGGTATCGGCGAACGGGTGCTACTCGGCTGCGATTGACGAGTTTGGGACTCTCTACATCTGGGGCGGCGCGTGGGGCAGCAGCCCGCGCTCCGTGACCGTCGACTGCGGCGGCATCGAGCAGTCTGATGCAAATGCGGAAGCCGATGAGACGAAGGCGAAAGAAGGCGAAAACAAGGAACTTTTTGTTGACGTTTCACTTGGCGCGGACGGCCGCTTTGCAGCGCTGACGTCCCGCAACAAGCTGATTGTCGGCGGCTTCTATGTGAACGGCGAGCAGGTTCTCACTCCAATCGAGGTGGCGTCGCCGAGAGTCCCGTTCACTGGGATTTTCAGCGGCGGCGACTTCTTCGTTGTCGTCGCGTCGAGAGAAAACCGGCTTCCTCTCAAGTCGATCTACTTCGACACGAACAAGGCGCTGCTTCCCCCGAATCCGAAGAAGATGCGGGACCGACTCCGGCCACCCCAGCGAATTCTGACACTTTTCAACACTGACTTCAACAAGATGATTGAGAATCCGTTTTTCGGGAAGGGCGCCGGGATGGTCTTTGCGTCCCTCTCGTCGCTGAACGGCTCGTTCCTCGTCGCCAACTTCAACGAGTCGATGCTGACGATCAGCTCCGGCATCGACATTGCAGGCGTGATCGGCTTCTTCGACACGATCATGCGGAACGACCCTCCGCTGATGCAGCGCCTGACGCAGGTCTTCAACCGGACCGTGATGGAGGTCCGCGACAACCCTCCAGAGCAGAAGCGCCCGTGGATGATGCGCTTCCTCGTGATCGGCCTCCTCCACCCGTCAGCGATCGACATGCGGGAGAGCCTCGACTTCTGGCGGAATCTGGTTGAGGCGATTGACAAGATGAAGGGCCACCAGGTTCTCGCGCAGTGGCTGTCTGTGACGAGCCGCGGGTCTCTCTCGCGAGTTCTGAAGTCTGTGAAGGACTACATCAGCGTCGAGTGCGCGGAAACCGGTCGCCTCTACTCGCCGCTGATGATCAAAGGCGTGAAGGCGATGGAGGCTGTCTGGTTTGCGTCCAACCGCACGAAGAAGCTTCCGTTCGACGCGTTCTACCACGAGCAGGTGAACCTGATGATCAACATCCAGACCGAGCACCAGCTGTACGCGTCAGCTGACGACAACTGGTGCTACACGAAGCGGTCGCCGTGGATTCTTGATGCGAACACGAAGACGCGATTCATTCGGCTGAACTCGCGGCAGATGATGAACCAGCGGCAGATCAACGCGATGAGGCACGCGACGCAGTTCTGGGGCGACGTTCCAGTTGTGACTCCGCTGGACCTGTTCCTGATTCTGCAGGTCGACCGCTCGAACGTTGTGATGGACACCTTCCAGCAGATCTGCCTGCTGAAGAACCCCGACCTGGACCTGAAGAAGCCTCTGAAAGTTGTCTTCAAGAACGAGCCCGGCGTCGACGAGGGCGGCCTGCAGCGCGAGTTCTTCCAGCTGATTGTCGCGGAGCTTCTGGATCCTGCGAAAGAAGTCTTCACGACAGTGAACAACGAGTTCTACTGGTTCAACCGGAAACCGATCGAGCCGACCACGAAGCAGTGCTTCTACCTGACGGGCGTCGTTGTCGGCCTTGCGATCTACAACGGGAACCTGCTGAACGTTCGCTTCCCGATTGCCCTGTACAAGAAGCTCCGGCGGATGACGGTCACGATCGAAGACCTGAAGGAGCTTGACGAGCCAGTCTACAACTCGCTGCGGAGCATCGAGAGCTACGGCGGGAACGTCGAGGAGGACATGGGCCTGTTCTTCGAGTACGACGAGGTTCCACTGAAGAAGAACGGGTCGAGCATCGCAGTCACGAACGAGAACCGCGGCGAGTTTGTCAGGCTTGTCGTCGACTTCATCCTGAACAAGTCGATCAGGGAGCAGTTCGAGTCGTTCGAGCACGGCTTCATGCAGTCAGCGGGCGACATCGTCCTCGACCTCTTCCGCCCGGAGGAGCTGTCGCTTCTTGTCGCAGGACGGGAGGAGCTGGACTTCGTTGCGCTGCAGAAGGCGACTCGCTACGAGGGCGGCTTCACGAAGGACTCGGAGCCAGTGCGCGCATTCTGGCACATTGTGCACACGCGCCTGACAGACGCGCAGAAGAAGAAGCTCCTGGTCTTTGTGACATCATCGCCGCGAGCCCCAATCAACGGCCTCGGCGCAGTCCCGTTTGTCATTGCGAAGGACGGAAACCCAGAGCACATCCCAACGTCGCACACGTGCTTCTTCATGCTTGTCCTGCCAGACGATCCAAACGAGGACAGCCTCTACAGGAAACTCATCATCGCAATCGAGAACTCGGAAGGTTTCGCTTTCAAATGAGTCACTTTTTTATTTACTCTGATTTTTGTATTTTTTTTAAAAAAAATTAAATCTGGATAAAAGAACAAAAAATGATTGAATTACCTCAAAAACATGCCCCTCAAAAGACAAAAAATACACCTCGTTCTTGTTAAAATGCTTTTTGTATTTTTATCATTATTGATGCTTTATATACATAAATTTTTAATAACTTATTAGTTTGTATTTTTAAATTTTTAACACTTTGGCTACTCTTATAGCTTTTTTATTCGTATGAATTCATATTTTATTTTATTAGAGGTATTCATGTAGAGAAATTGACGAAATATTGTAATTTTGATCATAATTTCTTTATTTTTATTTTGAAACTAAGAAAATACTTTAATGGATAAGAATTTTATATTCCTATTTTTGAGATATTTCTATTTTATTTATTCGAAATAAAAATGGTTTTATAATTGAGAGGCAATATAATTTTTTTATATATAAATATATATTTATCAAAATAATTTGATAACATATTAATACTTATGTATTTAATAGACTTCACTTTTTGTACCAACCTTGTTCTACAAAGAACGATAGAAAAAATACAAGGTTTGTACAATGTATTTTTTATTGAAAATATTGAATACATAAAATAATCATATCTCTGAAAAAAGATAATATACTAAATAATTTTTTGGTAAATAAATAAAATAGCAATTAAATTATTTTATAAAATCATTTTTGTAAAAGTAAAATGCAATTTTTAAAAATCATTTTTTGCAAAGGTGAAATGATTGACCATTTTATAAAAATCATATTATCACTCTGTGAGCAAACCAATTCACATTACTCAAGATTTCTAGATTATTTACTATTATAATATTGTTTTATAAACTTTTAATTTCTTTTTAACATATAAAACCAATACTAAAAAGCGATTATATAAAATATAAACTTAAGTGCCTCAAAATTTTAATTTTATCTGTTCATTGATTTTTTTAATAAAATTTAATTTGAAAACTTGATATTTTTGCCAAAAACATGCAAATACAACAACCAAAATAGGGATTAAAGAATATAAACGTTAAAATGTTACGTTAAGGAATTTGTGATGTGAAAAAAGTAAAGGCTAGTATTTAAAAAACATTTATTTTCTAAAGATACACTGGTTTATAATTTATTTTATTTTTAAAAATTTTAAACTTTTTCTGTTATTAGATTTTTTTATTGAAACAAGGAACGCCACTTTTTGAACTGCGTTCAAAAAGTGTCTAGTACACAGTTTTTTTCTTTTAGAAAAAAGACAATATCTATATAAAAGGCATTCAAATAAACAATACTTTAGTCAAAATTTTATTCATAAATTAGCATAGCATAAAAAACTTTATTAATGCTTTCTGTAAAAAAACTAACAAAAGTTTGTAATTAGCAAAAACGCGAATCAGTTATTAACATCAATGTTTGTCTGTTGTTAGCATAGATGTTTATCTGTTGTTAGCATAGATGTTTATCTGTTGTTAGCATAGATGTTTGAATGTTGTTAGCATCGATGTTTTTCTGTTGTTAGCATCGATGTTTGTATGTTGTCAGCATCGATGTTTGAATGTTGTTAGCATCGATGTTTTTCTGTTGTTAGCATCGATGTTTGTATGTTGTCAGCATCGATGTTTGTATGTTGTTAGCATCAATGTTTATCTGTTGTTGGCATCGATGTTTATCTGTTGTTAGTATCGATGTTTGAATGTTGTCAGCATCGATGTTTGTATGTTGTCAGCATCGATGTTTGTATGTTGTTAGCATCGATGTTTATCTGTTGTTGGCATCGATGTTTATCTGTTGTTAGCATCGATGTTTGAATGTTGTTAGCATCGATGTTTTTCTGTTGTCAGCATCGATGTTTGTATGTTGTCAGCATCGATGTTTGTATGTTGTTAGCATCAATGTTTATCTGTTGTTAGCATCGATGTTTTTCTGTTGTTAGCATCGATGTTTTTCTGTTGTTAGCATCGATGTTTGTATGTTGTCAGCATCGATGTTTTTCTGTTGTTAGCATCGATGTTTGTATGTTGTCAGCATCGATGTTTGTATGTTGTTAGCATCAATGTTTATCTGTTGTTGGCATCGATGTTTATCTGTTGTTAGCATCGATGTTTATCTGTTGTTAGTATCGATGTTTATCTGTTGTTAGCATCGATGTTTATCTGTTGTTAGCATCGATGTTTATCTGTTGTTGGCATCGATGTTTATCTGTTGTTAGCATCGATGTTTGAATGTTGTTAGCATCGATGTTTTTCTGTTGTTAGCATCGATGTTTGAATGTTGTTAGCATCGATGTTTTTCTGTTGTCAGCATCGATGTTTGTATGTTGTCAGCATCGATGTTTGTATGTTGTTAGCATCAATGTTTATCTGTTGTTAGCATCGATGTTTGAATGTTGTTAGCATCGATGTTTTTCTGTTGTTAGCATCGATGTTTGTATGTTGTCAGCATCGATGTTTTTCTGTTGTTAGCATCGATGTTTATCTGTTGTTGGCATCGATGTTTATCTGTTGTTGGCATCGATGTTTATCTGTTGTTAGCATCGATGTTTATCTGTTGTTAGTATCGATGTTTGTATGTTGTTAGCATCAATATTTATCTGTTGCTAGCATCAATGTTTGTCAATATTTAAGATAATATTATCTGGCGGTAGGATTATCTGGTTGTGGAATTTTGATCAACTAAAGTATAGTTAGTCTTTTCTGAAGAACCTTCAAAAAGTGGAAATCATTCAGAAAAAATAATCTAAATAAAATAATTGAAAAAAAACAAATCTTTTTATATTTTTACATAATTTTTAGACTACATACCGCCTAGCGGACGTCGAGCGAGGCTGAACGAAGCGAAGCCGAGTCGAGATCCCGCGGCTGGCGGTAAGAATCGGTAAAAATTTTGTAACATAAAAAGATTATTTTATTATTTTTTTTATTTGATTATTTTTTCAGAATGATTTCCACTTTTTGAAGGTTCTTCAGAAAAGAATAACTATATTTGAGTTGATCCTGGAATTTATCTGGCTATGAGATTAAACTATTTTATTTCTTTTTGATAAATTAATTAAAAAAAAAAAAAAAAAATAAAATAAAATAAAATAAAATAAAAGGGAAAATGCATTCTAGCCCCCATTTTTCATATCACATTTCTTTTTGGGGGCTAAATGATTTTTTGTTTATTTTTTTATTGAAAGTTGTATTTTAGCCCCCATTTTTTTTTATTCATAAGTGTTTTTCATCCCATAGACTTTACATTTCGCAAGTATTTCCCAAAATATTTTTTCTTTGTTGCTCCTATATGCATATTTCTAAATAAATAAATAGAATTTGTTGAAAATAAAAAAAGATATTATTATTTATCTCTATTTATGGGTAAAAAGGACATCTTGTATCTTGGATTTGATAGAAATAAAATGATTAAAGGTTTTATTTATAATATTTTCTCTATATATAATGTTTTGTTTAATCAAAGATTATATATTCTAAAAATTTTTCTTGCGTTTTTGGTTATATATGTGTAATTATTTTCGAATATCGTTTATTATTTTATTCACGAAAGAATTTCTCTATTTTTAATTATTTTTGTTGTTCATGAAAAAAAAACTAAACGACTTTATTTTGCGTTTGCTAAACGATTTTTTTATATATATTTTTGATAGTTTATTTGGTCAGAGTGTTTTCAAAAAGTTTCTATTACGACCATATATTCTCACAAAATTTTTGGTAATAAAAGAAACACATTAATTCTTATTTAGGATAAATTAAATTAAATTATTTAACGCAGCAGCATTTTCTTTTTGCCCAAAATGATCTTAAACTTAAACCAGACATTATACTTTCATATTTTTATAATGAATATGAAATATAATAATTTATTCATGTTAGTATAAACACCAGCTTTATGGCTTTTTTTGAGATAATATATAATTTCCAGTATGAGTTAATGATTCTTTCCCTTTTTATTCTATCTATCATTAAATAGTTTATCTTAATAGAGTAATCATCAAGAATTATTGATGTTTTTTAGAATTTTTCGTTTTATATTTATCTTTATATGTTTTTTAACATATAACTTCCTTTTTTTGCATTTATTTTATTTTAATATGCTTTTTTTGCTCCTTTTTTTAATTAAATTTACGATTATTTTCAATTGAAAAAGTTATCAAAAAAGTGGGGGCTAAAAAACACATTTTTACATTTTTTCCCCCATTTTTCCTTTCAATTTTTGGGGGCTAAAAAAAGTTCCCCAAAATAAAAAAAATAAAAAAATTTAATTCTATGAGCTTTATGAAAAAAATAACTGAAAATTTTTTTTATTAAAATATCTTAATCAAAAAGAAATAAAATAGTTTACAATTATAATTACAAATGCAAATAATAATATACTTAAATTAATTATTATCCAAAATATTTTAAAACAATATGATGGCTGGATAAGTTCAGGTCTTATTTTTTTGGGGTTTTGTTTTATTATATTAAGATAATAAACATTTTTTATCCTAGTATTATTTTTATTAATACATTATTTTATCTTAAATATATTTTATTTTAATTTCGTTATACATTATGTATTTTATATTTAAGTTTTTAAAAATAATTTAAATAGATAAATTAACAAAAAAATGAAAAATTCAATTAAACGATGATATTCAATTGAATTTTAAAATAATAAATTAGTTTGTATTTTAATTATTTTCTACTTTTCTAATGTGTGTGGAAACTAAAAAATACGTTATTTTAAAATTTGTATTTTATTAGTTTTAAGCTTATCTTGATTATATTTGCGGATATAAGTTATATATTCTAGGATTATTAATTATATTATATCATTGTGGATACTTTTTTTGGGCCAATTGCATATTAATTTTTTGGATATATTTCATCAAATATTTCTCAATTATAAATTTTTTTGTTATATATAAATATATTCATTTTTTTATTGGATATCTATTATTATATTTTCCATTATTATTAGAATATTATTGTGATTTATCGAGAAAAAATAAAATATTACAAGAGATAAAAAATCATTATTATCTCAATATTTATCTAAAATTTTAATAATTAAAACATTTATTAAATTTATTAATTATATATTTATTTTGTATATATGATATATTCCAGTTATTTCTTGCCAATTTATCGGATGATATATCATATCATTTTGAGTTTTATTTAATTTATTATAAATAAAAAAATATTCAATTGTTTATGAATTATTTTTTATAATAAACTAGTCAAATATTTTATTTTTTCTATGCTCAATTGAAATTGAAAGAGTTAAGTGATACTTTTTTGAAATAAATAAAAAATGTAAAATATAGAAAATTAAAATAATATTTATATATATATCCAGCATGATTATAATTAATTAGATAATATTACCATCTTATAATCTTTATTATTCTTTATATATATATATAATGATTAGTATTAAGTATTTGATATATTATTATATGAAATAAATCCGATTTTATAAATTCTGAATAAAGTGAGATGATTCATATCACATCAATCTATAGGATAAAATCATAAATATTTTTTTTGTTTTATTTTATCGTAAACTAATTATAATCATATATATTTTATACTCTACAATATATTAAATATAGCAAATTATGGATGAATATATATATATCTAAAACAAGATATTAATATTTGAAACTAAAAGTTCAGAAAAAACTCATATCACTAAGTTCAGAAAAAGAACTATAAAATATCTTTTAAATATATTCATAATCATTTTATATTAAAACTTTAAATTTTTTGTATAGCATTATATCCAAATAAATATAAATTATTTAATATTGAAATATCATATTTGCATATTTTTTATGCTTTTTTCTTATTATTAAAATAATTAGCTCTAAGTGATATGATTATTTTCTGAACTTTTAGTTTTAAATATTGTTATCTTTCTACTATTAAAACATATCTGTATATAAACAGTTTATATATTTTTATAATGCATATATATATATATATATATATATGTTTATATATTATATAAAGATCGAATAATTATATACCTGGAATAAACTGAGTTTTAAATCAAAATTTTCTCTTAATTTAGTGATATGAATATTTTCTGAACTTTTAGTTTTAAATAAAAATATCTTTTTGTTTTATGAGAATATCTAAGTAATAATATTTTTAATATATATTTCTAATATATATATTAGTATATAATATATAAAATATATAGCAATTTCTTTAATAATAACCATTTTTAATGATTTTATTTTTTCTGAACTTAGTGATATGAGTTATTAATTTATGATAAGAATTTATTAAATAAGATTTACCGCATCGAATAATTAATTATATATTATTATTATTATTATTATAATATATAATAAAAATAATTATTATATATAAATAATATAAGATTATAATTAATAGTAAAAGACATGGGTATTAATGAATATTTATAAAATTTTTTCTATATTTTACATTTTTTATTTCTCTCAAAAGAGTTTCACTTAACTCTTTCAATTTCAATTGAGCATAGAAAAAATAAATTGTTTGACTAGTTTACATAATTAATTAATTTATTATCAATATCACTTATAAAAAAAAATAATTATATAAAATAAATATCAATATAAATCAATAAAAGGAAATACAAATATTAAATCAGTAAATATATAAATATAATAAATGTCAACATAGGAAATATTTAATTTTAATTATGTTTTTATTTTCAAAAAATCAAAAAATTCTATGAAAAATTATAAATTTCTATTCAATTATTATTTCGTATTATTTTAAATATATCATTATCTAACGTAAGAATATTAATAAATAAAATGATTAAATAATATTATATATGTATAATAAAAATAATAATATCTAATAGAACATCAATAATTTGGCCATATTTTAAAACAAGGAAGTTTCCACACACATCTTTTCTATATATTAAATATTTAATATATTTTTATATCATATTAATTATTATATATACTATATATAAAATATTTTTATTAATATTTTTATGAAGATGAGCATATTTATATTTTTCAAAAATCTTTTTACTAATAACTTCACTTCACCGAAAACAATCATTTCACTTCACTAAAATTAATAACATACAAAAATACTAAGAAAAATGTATTTTTTCTTGAAAATGAGAGTATAAAGCAACTTATTTATATAATGAAATTTATTTATATATTTATTAATATTATATTTTTCTTTTCAAAATTGGATATAAATCAGACATGGGTGGTGCAACCATAAAAAAACACTTTTGTTTTATATTAATAATTTAAATTTAATGATATATATTATAAGAGATAAATGAGGTCCGGAACTACAAAATTAATGTTGCGCAACTATATATGTATATTATAATTGAATGTGGAAATAAATATAATCTTACTCAGAATTTTCTCAATTTAAAATTCTATATAATTTTATCAATTTTTGTTTCTAAGAAAATATTAGTAATTAAATTCTTATGTTTTTATATTAAAATTAGAATTTACTAATATTAAATATGATATTTATTTTTAAATATATACATATATATATTATAATATTTATAATAACATTTACAAGTTATTTTTAATAAGATATAATAATTTAGAATTGAATGAAATAAAATAATTGCATTTATACATTATCATTTAATAAATTAAGAATGGTGCTTGAAATAATTTTTCTATACTATTATCAAAAACTGTTAAGTACAAAAAAATTTTTTATTTTATGCTTATTTTATTTATTATAAATATATTTCAAATGTAAATCAAATATATATTAAATATAATTTATATATGATATGAAAACCAAATAATACCTAATAATATTAGATATTTATTGAATGGTATTTGATGCAAATTTCATTTTGAAATAAAGTTGCGAACGATTAAATGCGATTATTTTATAGTATGTAATCATATATATCACATAGATAAAAATATGTATTGACACTTTATATTATCTAAAAAATGTTTGATATTTCAGAAAAGTTAAATCTATATTGCATAAAACCAACAAATGCATTTTTTTTAATTACATTGAAGATAAAATTATTTTTAACTAAATGATTAGAAAATGGAAATGTATTTGAATATAAAATAATACATTATACATCTAAAAATCAATATCATTTCATGATATTTAACAGTAAATGATTTCCCAAAAAGTTTGAATAGTTCAATGAATTATCGTCTAAAATTATTTAATTAAAAATATAAAAAGTTCTAAATGGAATTTATTTAATTATATTAAATTGAAAAAGAGATATTCATAAATTTTCAAAAAACGCAAAACGTATTTTTATCGTTGTACCACGGTGGTACTACGACCCATAACCATACCACAATTTCAATGTTACATATAACTTTATGCATTCAATTTTAAAATTTTATTTTTCTTTCTTCAGAAATTACATACGTTTTTCTCTCAAAACTGGTCTGATTAAAAAAAAATATTCAATTTTATATTTTATATTATGAAAAAGTTGATATTTAAAAATAAAATTTATTTAAAAAATAAATTTTACTTCCCTATTTTCAAGCATCCATATATTTTCTGTCGTAAGTTCCTCATTTTATTGACGTATTTTTGGCGTAATTTTGAAAGATATGCTTCTTTTTTTGGAATAAGAAATTCTTCATGTAATTCGAAACTCTTAATTACATCTCAGCTCTTCCAGTTTCTACGTTTAAACATTACTGATTTGTGTTGTATAATTTTTTTCGAAAAAAATATGATAATTGCTTTGTTTAGCTTTCAAGATTTATCAATTGTTTTTTAAAAAAAATTTGAGAGGTTATTTGTCTGGTCCGAATTATATTATCCATTTTATAAATAAACTTTAATTATATTTATATAGAAAAATAGATTAATTTAATGCTCAAAACTAATATACAAAAGGATAAAAATTTGAAATAAAAATCAAAATTCAAAAGATAAGCAAATTTCAATTGGATATTTGAAAAAAACATTTATAAAACTCATCTCTTCATTTTATCTTATATTCCAAAAATAATGTCATTTGGATTAGCAAAACAAATGTTTCTTTTTATTTTCAATGGCCACATCATTCAAGTTATTTGAATTAAATTTTTCAATAATTCTATCAATTTCAAGTTTCAATAAGGTTTCTAATTCACCATAACGATAAACATTTATATTAATCCTGACCAATCATTCATCTTTCAATTTATTCATTATACATTTTCTTACCGAAATTATTAACTATATAATGATATTTACATAATTCATTTAAGAAATTAAATTCATTCAAAATATTTGAATAATTATTCGATTCAAATTATATTATTGGTATGCTTGTTGATATATCACTTCAAAGTGACAATCAACGATTTCAACAGGGCTTTCTTATACCACTTCCGGCACAACCATTCAATGAACCATTAATTTGCAAATTGACTGCTCAAGAACAGACCGAATTTACAAAGATTGCCACTTATTTTCAGTTAGCTGATGATAGAAACAAAAGAAATTTTGGGATGTCGACATTTATAAAACATCTCAATTTTATTCATAATTTTGTGGTAAGAGGAAAGACGCAAAACCAAAAAGATGATGTTCGTATTCACAAATTCAAAAATGCGTTGAATATGAATGACAATTGTAATTACAATGATGATGACTTCAATAATACTGATAATTCATCAGGAATATTGCGAGGAATCGTATGTGGTATTCTATTTGGAAACGGCTTCTTACTTGTTAACACTGATAAACTGAAAAGATTAACCAAAAGATCAAAATCATGCGTTAATGGATGCTTTCAAAAACTTGGATTTGGAGTTTATCGATCTCCTCAAGATTTAAATGGTTTCTTTTGTGAAATTCTACCTGATATTTTAATGGGCAATAAAAGTAATTCACACAAATCAAGCGATTCTACTATAACAAACAATACTTCACCAAATTTCTTTGATAGCAACGAATCATCAGCAATCACATCTATGGTTCATAAGTGGATAAATCCGAGGCACTGGTGTATACGAAAAGCTAGTGAAGATGCTCCAATTTGCTTTATTTCAGATCTTCCTGATGATATTTGCGCAAAATACGGTTTTCCCATTGATTCATATCAAAAAATGAACGAAGATTCAGATCTTCATGCTTCATTGTCATCGAATTCATGTGAATCAAAACAATCAAATGAAGTTTTACCTGTACATAATGAAAATAGCAAAATTAAATTTACTTATGACATTAGCTCGCTTCTTAACAGAACACATGATGAAAGTAAATCAAGATTACGACTAGTTTTGCCTAACCTGAAATAACAATACTTTATATTACACATTTTGTAATAACATATTTTTATTTACAAGTTATTACTATTCATATATCTATATGTATACTTTGGACAATATGAAATCCTCTTAGTAATATTTTTAATATTTTCAAATCGTTTCGATTTGTTTTTTTTATTTATTTATTTATTTATTTATTAAATAATAAAAAAATAGTAATTACATTTGTCTCCTCAAATAGGAAATCAAAAAAAAAAGTTGCTTTTTATAAATGGATGGCATCTATCATTCTGAATTTTTATTTACTTTTTTTACATCACTTTTTTTTTACTTTTGAGATGAAGTTAAACGTACTTAAAATTATATCCATCCGTTTAAATTAATAAGAAGAAATTTGCTGCACAACAACGATTTTACACCTATAAAGCAGACTAAATAATGAAACACTCACATAGATCAAGTACTAAAACAAAAAATACCGTTAGCGATGATCCACCTTTGGACTCAGTTGACAATCCATGTAATTATCAAAAAATTATACGCTCTTATCAAAACCAAGTGGAGCAATTGAAACAAGAAAATAGCGAACTCAAAGATCAATTAGCCGCATCGCAAGAAGGAATACTCCGAAGTTCAAATCAATTTAACGACAATTGTAACCAAAATGATGACGCTTACCAAAAATATCAGACCAATGAAATTGCTTGTCTTCATAAAAAAATTATTGAAATATCAGGCAAGACAAATAATGATTCAAACCAAATTGCAAGGTTAGCTGAAGAATTAGAAAACTCGCATCAAAGAGAAGAAAAACTAATTGAAAAATATAAAAGTGTATCTAAAAAATTCAAAGAACTTAAAGAATCATATGTAACAACAACAGAAAAATACAAAAAACTAATAGATGAGAAAAATCAAGTTGACCATGCAAATCAGTGTCAGAATGAAGCGATTAATGCCTTAAAAAAGAATGTTAACGATTTACAAATACAAAGGAATATTCAAAATAACGAGACCATTAATGCACTTCAAAATAAAATTGATAGTCTTATCCAAGACATTTCATCAAAAGATACTGATTTTCAAATATTAAGAAATGAAAATGAATCATTAAAATCAAATATAAGAGACAAAGATCACCAAATTCAAATGATGTCAATGGACATGAAAAACGTAAGAAATACGCAAGCAAAGATTACCCAGGATAATACAAACTTATCGAATAGCTTACGCCTTGTTAATGATAAGTTGTCATCATTAAAATCAAGCTTACAACAAGCCCAATCTGAGAATATGAGACTTTCTTCACAAGTGAAAAATTATGAAGCCGAAAATTCTCGTTTGCTCCATCAAAATGAAATAAATGATGAAACTCTCGACCAATTAAAGACTCAATTGCAAAATTCAAAAGATCAAATCTCAATTTTAACACAAAACTTAACAAGATTACAATCTGACAATGAAAACTTAAGACAAAATGTAAGCGATTTTACAGAAGAAAACACAAACTTAAAATCAGAGTTAAAAGAACTTAAATTAAAAGTTAAAGCATTACGATCAACTGAAGCAGAAAATCATGCTTTGAAAGAGAAAATAAGCGAATTAACAACTGAGAAAGATGACTTAAAGAAAACAGTTGGAACAATAGGAACAGAAATTACCAGTGTTCAAAAACAAATTGAGAAAGTCAACATTTTGAAGGAACAGTTATCTGAGAAAACAATTGAACTTGACAAATTAAATCAAAAGATTACTTTATTAACATCAGAGAAAGAAACTTTGACAGAAAAGAATTCACAATTATCTACTAAATTTGATCAGTTACAGTCAAATTATGACAAACTCATTGATGAGAAAGAAAAAGGAGATAAAGAGGCAAGCATTCAAATCGAAGAGATTCAAAATGAAACAAAGTCCAAACAAAAGAAGATATCTGATCTTCAAGCAGAAATTGTACGCCTTCAAAAAGTAATTGCAACAAAGAAAGAAAAATCAAAGAACCTTAAAGCTCAAATAGCCACCAATCAAAAAGCGCAGACAAAGATGAGTAATGAGAATCAACAATTACAACTTGAAGTCAAGCAAAAGATGAAAGAAATAGAATCACTACAGAGTGAAATAGATGAAGTAACTAAAGACAAAGATAATTCGATTCGAATCTTTACTCAGCAACAACAATCGATGACATCAACAATTCAAACATTAAAGAACCAACTTCAAGAACTCGAAGAAACGAATGGAAATAACGAGAACAATCTCAGAATACAGTCAGCTAAACTAAAAGAGAACGAAGGTACAATATCTAAATATATGACCAAAGTCCAACAACTCGAGCAAACCTTGAATGAGAAAGAACAATCAATCTTTGACTTGACCAACAATTATGAATCACTTGAAACTACGAACAAATTACTTGAAACCAGCAAGAAAACCTTAGAAAGAGATTTGGCCTCAAAAACCGCCGAATTTCAGCAACTTTCAGAAGAATCGAAAGGTCAAATATATGACCTTCAGACCCAACTTACTACGACCAAAAATAAACTCAATCAGGTCACCAAAGAAAACGAAGTCATTCAATCTGAAAATAGCAATCTTCAACTTCAACACGAAACGAATGACTCGATCATGAAAGAGCAGCAATCGAAGATCGAGTCATTGAGCAATTCAGTTGCACGACTAGAGCAACAAAACGAGCAGTTGAAGAATGTTCAAAGCAGCCTTGTAACGGTTTCTTCAGAAAAAGCCAAACTCGTGACTGAATTCAGTCAATTATCCAAGCAAAACAAGAACAACGAGAGACAGCTGGACAGTCTCAAAGAGAAGCTCGACAAAGCAAATGAAGAAATTTCAGAACTAGGTGAAATTAAAGGTGAATTAACCGAAGAATTGAAAGAATTGAAAGATTCATCTAAGAAACAAGTTTCACAACTCATAGAAGAAAATACTCAATTGAAACAAAAGTTGACTGAATCACAAACACAGCAAAATGTCCTTGGAATCAAAATCGAAGGTTTACAATCACAAGTTGAAAAATTGAATGAAGACATTCAAAAAACTCAGGTCCAAAAAGAAAAAGATTTGGCCTTGCTTGAAAATGAAAGGAATGAATTACAGAAGCAGTTGCAACAACAGAAAGAAAACACAGTTGATAAAATGAACAAGGCAATTGCTGAACACAACAAGACAATTGAAAGACTTAAAGGTCAATTTGAAAAGCAGAAGCAAGAACTTGATTCTGCAGCACAGAAACAAAAAATGTCATTTTTGACTGAAATTGACAATTTAAAGAGAGAAATTGAATTGAATCACACTCAAGAAGCTCAGTTAAATAGCCAGATTCAAACTTTGCAATCAACCTTGAATAAGCAACAACAAGAAATTGACAATCTTAGTCAGACTAAATCTGAATTGATCCAACAAAACGAAAGAACAGTCCAAGAGAAGCAAGCCTTGTCAATTGACGTTGAACAACGGCAAGCTCAAATTAAAGATTTGAACAAGCAAGTTCAAAATTGCTTGAAAGAAAAGCGACAACTTGAACACGTCATTAGAAACATAATTGATCCTTCTTCATCATGTTCAGATAATGGCGAAGATGACGATTATCGCAGCTGCACGTGTGATAACAATTATTATCAACATGATTCTGAAGACGATGAAGTTCGTGATGATTTTGAAGCTAGTATCATATCGAATGGAAGCTTTGATGATAATAATAACAACTCATTATCATCACCTAAACGATCAACAATTTTGTCAACAAGAACGCCGAGATCGTTAAAACTACCGAAAACGAATACATTCAAATTGAAAGGAAAAGTTGAAGAACATAAATTACAATTTGAAAGCATGAAGAATAGTTTGAATGAACTTAAAATCATTAATAATAAATTAATGACAGAAAATCAAGATTTAAAGAATCAAATTTCTTCGAATAATCAAGAAAATATTGATGAAAAGAATTCAATTACACAACAACTTGTTAAAGTTAGAACAGAAAAAGTTTCTCTTCAACAAGAAAATGATCAATTAAAAGAAATAAAGAAACAACTCGAATTAAAAGTTTCTGAACAAGAAGAACAAATTTATCATCTCGGTAATGAAAATGAAGAACTTGAAAATGAATTGAAAGAGAAAAGGAAATCTTTACATCAAACCAAATCCAATCATTCACAAGCAATTGAAAGCATGATGAATCAATTTACAGCAACAAATCAAACAGCTTTATCTGAAAAAGAAAATCAAACTAATTTAATTAAGAAATTAAAGAATGATTTACAAACGCAACAACAAATTAATGAAGCTCTTGAACAACAATTAGCTCAATTCCAATCAAGTGATAAACAAAATGATTCATTGAGAGAAGAAATTGATCGTCAAAATCAAATAATTGAAGATTTAAGAAATCAAATTGAAGAATTCAAGATGAGATCAAATTCATTACAAAATGAAAATTCTAAATTGAGAACAAAGAATTCTTCAATTCAACAAAAAGTTGAAAAAACTACAAGCGAAATTCAATCAATGAATTCAATAGCAAACAAATGTGAAATGAAAGAAAATGAAGTGAAAGAATTGAGAGATAAAGTCAGCTCAATTGAAAAAGAGAAATCTAAAGACGATATAACAATCAATTCTTTGAAGAGAGACAACCAAACTTTGCAAGATAAACTAAACAGAGCTAATTCAAAATGTGACAATTTTGAACGTCAAAATCAACAATTGCAAAACAACATTAATTCACTAACACAGAAAGTTAATGAAAACAAACAGGAAATTCAAGAATATAAAGAACAAATCAATTCCTTGAAATCTTATAAAGATCAGGTTGTCTCTGTCAACGCCTCCTTGAAACAATTAAGAGAAAAGTTTGAGAAAACTAAATCTAAAAAAGATAAATTAAAACGTGAATTAAAAGATTCACAATCTTCTAACAACAAACTTCAAACTAGCCTGACTCAGTTAGAGAATGAAATCGATCATAATCAACAGATTGCCGATCTTAAATCTCAACTTGAAGAGAGTAATTATAAGATTGAGCAACTTAATCTCAAAATTCAAGAACTTCAAACTCAAAATATTCGTCAAAGAGAAGAAATTGAAAGAAGTCAAATCAATCCTTCCAAAAACAGAAAAGGCGGCTCTTTATTTGACGATCTGATTGAGGAAGAAGATGAAAATGAAGCCAAAATTAACAAGCTTCATAAAGAAATCAAGAAATTAAAAGAACATATCTCTCAACTTGAAGCTCAAAATGAAGAGAATTCGTCATTGAATCAAACTCTCGAAGACCAAAATAACAAGCTACGAAGCGAAAACATGAAGAACAGAAGCAAAATCGAGTCACTTGAAAGAGAGCTCGAAAGCAAGAGAAGAGATTTCGCTCAAATTGAAACCAATCATCAACTTGAGTTGGAAGGCTTTAAGCGAAAACTCGAATTGGCCCAAATTGAACAAGAAGACGCTGTAAATGAAAAACACGCTCAATCGAGAAAGATGAACGCTTTCTTGGACAAAAAGAATAAGGAAAGCGAACAAATGGCCATCCAAATAAGCGAGCAAACTTCTCTCGTAATCAAGCTAAAGAAGAAATTGGCTAAATTACAAAATGAAAATCAGGATTTGAATCAGAAAAATGAATTCGAAGTTGGAAGACTTTCTGATGAAAATAAACAATTGAATTCTAATTTGGCCAGAACTCAAAAAGAGCTTCAAAAACTTCAAGACGAATTTGCACTTCGTCTGAAATACGCTAAAGTGAAGGGACAAAATGAAAGACTCCTTTCTCCTCAGAGACAAAATGGCTCAATGTCACCAACTAGCTATTTGAATTCTCCATCTAATAATCAATTGGCAAATCAACTTCTTACTTTGCAAAACGAAAATGAAAGATTGAGAGAAAAATTAAAGAGAAACGCGAAAAATATCTTAAATAACGAAGCAGTCGATGAAACATTAAAATTGAAATTGAAATCTCTTGAAGATGAGGTTAAGGTACTAAAGAAAGAAAATGCTCGTTTGTTATCAAATGGTAATAACGATGCAAATAATAACAGATCTGATCAAGATCTTAATCAAATTATTAATGATGATTTAAGCCAATTTTTATCAGATGGCGAAATTGAAGGTAAACCAATTGAATATTATCAGAAGAAATACAGTGAAGTTTCATTGAAATTAAAGAAGACAATTAAAATGAATTCAACATTAAGTCAGCTTCTTGAAAAATCTCATCAAAGGAATTTGGAAATGGAAGAAAAGCTTCAAAATTTAAGAAAAGATAATCTTACTCTGACGGAGAAATTAAGAGGACAAATATCAAAGAAATAAGTTTTTTTTTATTATTATTTTTAGTTATATATATTTTTATTAAACTTGTTTTTGAACTATTTATTTTATTTTAAAATGTTATTAAGTAATGTATAGGAATGAAAGTTGAGAAATTAATATTGATCGTTATATTTTCATTTTAAAGTGTAATCGTTTCTATGGTAAATTTAATTGAAAAAGTTATATTTACTTTATTCATGAATTGAAATTAATTTATTTTTTGAATTAGAAGATGGATAAAAAAAACGGTTTATGCAAACAATTTATTTTCCTTTAAAATAGCAAAATCAGGTTATTTTCTTTTATATATTTTAATAATATCATCAACTTTCAAAAAGATTTAGCGACCTTATCAATAACTTTTTGAAATTATTAAAAAAAAATTATCTCAATTTTGAAATAAAATTATTCAAAATAAATATTAACTTTTTCTTTTTTAACATCATAAATATTGACTTTTTCAATAAATTAATATTCAAATATTCATATTCAAATAAAAAAATAAACACTTTCTCTCTCAAAAAATCATCGGTTATATCAAAAAATTACCATTTTTGAAACGGTTAACTATATTAATTCAAAAATTATTTTTTCTTTATTTCATAAATAAAAATGGCTTTACTTTCAAAACAGGATCTCCGTACATTATTTGATCAGCTTACTACTGAGTATGAATATCTATCTAATAACCGCATGAAACTTGAAGCAGACTGTAAAAAGCTTCAAGAATATATCGAAGATCAAATCACTCAAATAAAGACTATAAATGATGACTTTGAAAAACTTCGTCAAGAATATATACAAAGAGGACAAAGTTCAGCAAAATCTTTTAATGAAATATCATCATCTTTTCGAGGTCTCGGGAATACCCCAATGAATGATCAAAATTCAACTTATATGCAACAAAATCAATCATTTCAACAACAACAACTTCTTCAACAGCAAGGCAATTCAAACAGCATCTCTAATTCATCTGGACAAATATCGACTCAAAATCAAGAAATAAGATCTCAATATGGAAACGGTCAATATATTAGTGAACAACCACCATTACAAGATCAACAATTACAAGAAGAACAAACAGAACAAGATTGGGAACTTATACCACTCGTATCAGCAGATCAAATTACGAATCCAGTTCTAATAAGTCTTTTTGCAGAAATCGTAGATACATCTGTTATTTGTTCAACTGCATTTAGTCCTGATGGCACTTGCCTTGCAATTGGCTCTGATCAAACCCTCAGAGTTTATAATATTGAAAAAGACAGGTTTTTAATGCAAAAAACAATAGAAGAATCAAATGGAGAATCTTCAAATAATCATGTAAGAACAATTGCTTGGACATCAGATGGTAAAACAATCATTTGCGGAAGTGAAGATAGCAAGATTCGATCATTCGACCTCGATTTGACTGCAAAAGACGAAAACAACGCAGGAAAATTGACACATTGTTTTCCAACTGGAAATGGAGATGTTTTTCAATTACAGATTTCTAAGGACGATTCGTTTTTAGCTGCTGCAACCAGTGATGGCTGTCTCACAATTTATTCAATGAATTCAACTGAAGAAAATAATAATGATAACGAATTTGCTAAATACAAAGTTCTCTCAGTTTTAACTCGAGAGATTGATCCATCAAAGACGGTAGCTGCAACTTCTCTCTCAATATCAGATGATGGTAAATTGATTGCGGTTGGTTATACTGATAGTTATGTTGCTATTTGGGATATCGAAACGAACAGTATCATTTGTGAACAAGAGTGCCATACCAGAGATGTTTATGCTATTAAATTCATCCCTAATGGAAGATTAGTAACTGCTTCACTCGATTCCACCATAAAAATCTGGGATTTAGAAATTGATGAAAAAGTTATCCAAAATGAAGTTCCCTCTAAATCTGAACAAAAAGTTGAAAATAAAAGTGAAGAAAAAGAAACTGAAAGCAAAAAAGAAAACGAAAAAGAAACAGAAAATACAGAGCAAAAAGAAGATGAAAATAAAAATGATGAAGCAGAAAATGATATAAATGATGAAGAAAAAGAAACTTCTTCAATCATTCAAAAAGTTGGTACTCTCAAACTTTGGCGTGAAGTTAAAGGACATACAGATTTTGTTTTGTCACTCGCAGTTGATCCAAGTGGAACATGGCTCTTGAGTGGTTCAAAGGATCTAACTGCCAGACTCACAAACCTCAACGAAGGTGTGATGATGTATTGCATCAAAGGTCACAAAGATTCTATTATTACCGTCTCATTCAGTCCAAGCGGTAAAATGTTCTGTACTGGATCTGGTGATAACGCTGTAAAGATGTGGTCAATAAATCCAGAAGAAGACGCTGATGCTTAATAAAAATAGAATGTTGAATAAATCTTTCTTTTTTATAATAAATTTTAATGCATTCATGAAATAACATTAATATTTTTTTTATTTTGCATTTTTTTTTCTGTTGTAGAATAAATAATCTTTATAGGAGATATTTAGTTTGTTTATTAACATCCCAATGAAATAGCACTTTGATTTGACGAAAAAATGAGCTATAGCAAATTAAATATTTCAAATTGGTAAGTCTTTATATCATAAACTTTTTTTTTTTTTTTTTTTTTTGTATACCTATCTAAATTATCAATAAGTTGTAGATAATATCTTTAATTAAAACCAATATTGCGTAAAATAAAAAGTTATAGAATTCGTTTTTCGTTTATTGAAATTGCTTTTCACAATTATCTTAGTTGAATATATGCAAATAATATAAATGGGGACCAAGATAATAATATATTTTTTCCTTTTCAATTATAAATATCATTGGAAAAATTATTCTTCTACAGTCTGGCGATCTTCATCGCTTTCAGCTGTAGTTGATAATTTTCCGCTTGGATCAAGTTCTGCAGGTGGATGAGACAAAACTTCAAGCAATTTCTTGGTTGTTCTCTGAATTTTACCAGTCCAATCTTCTTCCTGGGTTGATGGGAAGCGCTTCATTTTTTCTTGGAACCAGAGTGCTGCTTCCATTGCCATATGAGTAAATAATGTATCTTCACCATTATAAGATTTGGCGTTGGACCAAATTAAATTAATATCACGCTTCCAAGCTTGGATTGTATCATATTCATTAGCATTTAACTTTTTCTTGACTTCAGCAAGAGCCATTGGTTCTTTGATAAAATCAAAATAATCTGGGGCACCATCACGTTCTGGATCGACCATTTCAATGAATGGGGAACATATTGGCCATGCAATTAATTTTTCTGTGATTTCTAAGCACTTGGTTTGCTGGAATTTCGTAAGCTTTGACATAAGAGAGAATTGGCGGTTATCTAATTTATGCAATTAAATATGGTTACTATTTCTAACCATTCAAAATTGACCATTTTATATTGGCCTAAAATTATTTTGAGAAGAAAATCAAAAAGTAAAAATTTTAATTATAAATCGTGACATTTTTATTTGATACCGATTTAAAAAAGCATTCAACTTTAACACTTATTTGACCTTTAATGGCCAATAATATTGATCGAAAAGAAAACAGGTTTTTATAAATATATGACTTATTTTGGAAAAAATAGGATATAATTTATACATTTAAATTTAATTATATATATTATGAATAAATAAATATTAATAAAAACTTACAATTTTTTGATTGCAAAGATAAAATTGTTTTGGCTATAAAAGTAATTGAATGCACTATTACCTTTCGATACTTTTATTATATCTTTTTAATTCTTGATATATATTTCAAAATAAATTATATTTATATAGAAAACATATATTATCTATCTATCTATATATATATATATATTGATATTGTAATATGCATACTTTCATAATTATTTTTAATAAATATTCCAAAAACTCATTATCTATTATATTGATTGATTTTTCATCAAATTATCTACACATAGATTCAAAATATTGCAATTTTTTTTATTTCTGTCTTCATATAAAGACAATTTGAAAAGCTTAAAATATATATAATCATATCACTGAAAAGCACATTTACTTTTTATTTTTTGATTAGCATGCTGTATTTCAAAATTTTAAAATATTCATACAGCATTATGAATAAAGTTCAAAGACAAAAGTTCGCATTGTATAATTCAATTATATACGTTTGGTATTTGAAAATTGAATGATATTATTTCAATAACCATTCAAACCTTTCGTACGTTAAATTATTTCTATAAATGAGTCGACTTTCTCCAATTCTCTTCAAAATCAAAAAATGTTTAAATGTTTGTGGAACCTCTATTTCCGATTTATTATATGAATATGATCGCTCTTCAACAGGCATTATATCATCATCAACATTAACTCGTGCACTTAATGGATGTGGTGCAAATCTTAGTGCAGTAGAAATTCAAGATTTAGAAATTGAATTCAAATATGGAAATGGCATATCAATTCCTGCATTAATAGCAGCCGTTGAAATTTCAAGTCAATCAAACGAGAACGATGTACATAGAGATTGCTTTAATGATATTATTTCATTAGCAAAAAAGCTCAAATTGCACAATCAAACTATAGTGGATTGCTTGAAAACATACGATCGAAATAATAGAGGTTGTATATCAGCAAATGATTTTGTTCGTTGCTTCGGGGGTTGTTTAGAATCACGTAAAATTGCAAAATCGTTTATGAACCCTGAAACTCATCTAATAAGTATAAGAGATGTTAATCGATCAGTTGGAGCTGCTCTGGCAAATGCACCACCTGAGCAAATCAAAGAAATGCCAAAGTCAGTACGTTCATTAATATCTTTAATGATTAAAAAAGGAATTGATTTCCGACAAATATTTCAATCGTATGATAAAGTAAGTTGCGGGAAAATTCCAGCCGAAACTTTTGCAATGTCAATTACTTCAGTTGGCGGTGTTCAAATGTTACCACAAGAAGTTCAAGAAATTACTAGATACTATTTCGATTCAAATGGACTGGTTAATTATCTCCGATTTTGCCAAGATGTAGATCTTGCATATCAAAAAGCAAATGTGCAAATAAAACAAGTTCAGCCACAAAAAAATAATGTTGATGCGCAGAAAGCAATGCAACACTTGAAAAAAACAGTAATTGAAAGGAGAATTTCTATTTCAGAGATTTTCCCAAAAACGAAAACAGGAAAATTGTCGCAGTATGTTTTTTCTAGAATTCTAAGCCAAAACAATTTGGGTTTAACAAATCAAGAAATTGAATCAATAACACATTTTTATACAGTTTCAGAACAGTCACAACAAGAAGTTGATTGCCAAAAATTCCTTTCTTTCTTTGCTGAAAAGAAAGTTGAAAAATCATTTGCAGATATCAATCTTCTTTTGCAAAAAATAGCTCACATTTCAGCAACAAAGCATTCAAATTTGAAAGGAACCTTACTTCGTTTTGATAGAGACGGCTCGAGCATTATGCCAGCATTCCAATTTATAGTTGCTCTTCAAAAAGTTGGAATAAGCTTAGGTCCACATGAAATAAATGAAATATGTCGTGTCTTCCCTGGTAATTTTCAAAATTCTGTTTCATTACAATCTTTCCTTTCTGCATTACATCCTTATCTTCAAAAAGAAGAAAGTAACATGATTTCTCAAAGAGATATTGTTGAAATTGAAAACAAACCCCCAACACAACCGGTAAATAAAACACTCCCTCCGCAAATCGTTCTTGATATTGTGAACAAAGTATCATATCATGCATTACGGAAAGAAATAAAATTAATTGATGATTTCAGAAATATCGATAAATTCCGACATAATACAATTCCAAAAAATGCTTATTTCGAATATATTACATCTTTGAATGCTGGTTTGTCAATACAAGAAATTAGAATATTATTTGAATGCTATATTCAAAATAACGAAGAATTTGATTACGTTACTTTTTGTAGAGATGCCAACATTTGCGTTAAATCAAGAGTAGGGAATGCAAATTCTTTAGCAAACGCTCAAATTAATGATACATGTTCCCTTAATAATGATGAAAATATCTCACCTGAGTTAAAATCAGTTTTATATAAAATTCGAGCTTTGGAGATAAAGAAAATGCTTGATGTTAATGATTTATTTTTCCCATATGATCAAATGAAAAATGGAACTGTATCTTGTAAATACGTCAATTCAATTTTTGCTAATATGGGACTTCTGCTTAAAGGCAATGAATATAACGAGTTAATTAAATATTATCAAGATTCCCTAAATAAAGACATGTTTCATTATCGTTCGATGTCATTAAAACTATCAACTGTAAAACTAACCAAAGAAAGTGTAGAAAGGATTCTTTACCCCGAATATTTTGAAGCAGAAATGGAAAGAGAATTATATTCTGTTCGTCCAGAAATTAAGGAGAAGCTTCATGTTCGCCGTAAGAACGTATATATGGTCTATGCAAATGCAAATGGATCAACAATGACTGAAAATGATTTTTTCAATAGGCTTTCCAATGCTGGTATTATTATTATGAAATCACAAAGGGAAGCTATAGTAAAATATTATTCACAATCTGGTAGTGGAGAAATTAATTTCAAAAAGTTTTGTGATGACGTAGAGAACAGTAGTCCAATATCAGTCTAAATGCTTGTTGTTCTGTTTCTATGAAATAAATATAATATTGTTTTGATACAAATAGTAAAATAAAAACTTTTTTTTGATAAAGAAATTATTTCTTTTTTGAGTAAGATTGATTTTCACTTGTAGTAACTTACTAATTGTAACAGTTTATTTTGATGAGATGGAACACATCTAAAAACGTACTTATTTGAAATTTATGAAATATTTTAACTTTTTAAATTGTTATATATATGCAATCAATCAAAAAGTTATCTGCATTACCTATATAAAAAAACTTAAACTAAGGAATTTCATTTTGATATATATTATTTAAATGTGGACTTTCACGGCGAATGAACTTCTTCCTGGGGTCGCCGATGAAATCTTAAGTGCAAAGTCCGAAACAATTTGGCAAAGTTCACAATCTTTTTACTATTCAAAAATAGCAGAGCCGTATCTTTTTATATCTTCATTTTGCGAGCATAAAAAGCATAAAACTTCATCATCAAAAATTAATCGAATTTCATCACCAAAAACTTCAATCAGCAAGTCACCGAATATTATAGCTAATCAGAGAAAAAATATTCAATCAGCAATGTCATCACCTAATATTTCATTACGATCAACTGGGAATACATCAAAAACTCCGACGAGGACTTCAAAGCTTGCAAAAAACACTAATTTAAGTTTGAATGCAGATTTGCTCGAAAATGATACTATGAAGTCAAAATCTGAGACAAATCTAATTGAAAAACTACCAGCATTAGAAGATAAAGCAAATGATGAAAGTGAACCAAATCCTCTTTCTGAAATTCAGCCAATTGAAATGTATGATGAAAACTTATCGGAAAAATGGTTTTTAAAATGCGTATGTGGTACTAAGGTTGGAGATGGAAATTTAATTTGTTGTGATAAATGTGGATACTGGCAGCATTGCATTTGTTTCAATTATAACTCGCATACATCACCAGAAAATTATGTTTGTGTGTTTTGTGAACAAAAAAGAATTAGGTGTAAATGTGGAAATAATCTTGATTACAGTTTTTCAATTATTCAATGTTCAAACTGCGGATATTATGTTCATAAACGATGTGAAGGTTTAAACTACGGGCCAATGCCTACAGAAGGAAAGTTTTTATGCCATTTTTGCGGAAAATCTAAAATTAAATACAAATTTGTTAATTTACCATCTAAAAGCACCACATCAAATTCGCACTCAAATACAGATAGTGTATACCATTTTAACTCATCAAAAATTAATTTAATCAATACTTCAATCATTAATATCAACAGTTCTCCTTTCAAAAAATTGTTGCTCAACAAATTTTTGGACAAAGATATTAGTGCTAAAACTTTTTTCGAAACTGTATATAACAAATATCGAACTTTTTTTTATATTTGTCATTCACTTTTTACCTCTACAACCAGCAAAAAGAAAAGAAATCGGCTTTTAACTTCTTTTCTTCAATCATTTGAATACCTAGCTTATTCTTTTTATGGAATTATGCATGAAAAATTTATTGAATTATTGGATAGTTTAATATTTGAAGATTTGTATTTAAAACACGATTTTAGTAAAGACAACAATAAACAAGATGAAATGTTTGATTTATCCGAAAATGCACGCCTTGAAGTACCTAATTTACTCAACAATACAAACTTAATACTGAAATTATCAGCTATACCAAAAAATCCACCAGTTAGACAAACGAAAACTTCAGGGCTCATGGCGATGTGCGATTTATATCCAGACCAATTTGTTTTACTTGTAGATGGGCTTCTATGTGATATTGAAGAATTTTCTTATGATCTAAAAGTTGATTCTGCTTATTATCAAATTGCAGGAACAAGATTTGTTCTTGATGCAACACATGTTCCCAGTTCACCACTTCATTTAATGAAACGATCTATTTATGGTAATTGTGTATTGAAATTAATTAATATAAATGATTCAATTAAATGCGGCTTGTTCATTTCCAAAAACTATATAACAATGAATTCAAACATGAATTACAATCATTTATCTACTGATTCTTCAACGTCTGATCATTCAAATACAGAGTCTACTTTTACAACAAGATCTGTCAAAAATGATTTTGATAAGCATATTTTTAATGGAGTTAAAAGTGGAACAATTCTTACTCTCGGAATCGATTTCTTACCAGCAATTCTTGAAGAAAAAAAGGTTTCTAAGTATCTTTCATGGCATTGCAACCCGGAACTTGAAGATAAATTAAATGACATACAAATGGGAATTACAAGTGATGAAGCGCAAGAGCACAACAAAGATAAATATTCTGATAAAGATAAAGATAGAGATATTTATTATTATTATTATAATACAAAATCGCGTCGTTCTACTGAAAAAGACACGAATTCAAAGCATACAACTAATAATAGAGGGAAGAAAAGCGGCAAATCTTCTTATTCATCATCAGCATCTCACCCGAATCTTACTTCTCAAACAACTCTTACGTCATCTTCTTCTATGGATAATACAAATAAGAAGAAAAGAGGAAGAAAAATGAAGAAGAAAAATATTACTTTATTTACGGAGTTTTCTTTATTCTCTTTGTTCGAAAATGAAGAAGCAGGCGAAATCATGTTTAATATAACAGAAAAAATAGATGATGAAGATCAACTATCTGAATCTGAAGATACGCAAGATACAAAAACCGATGATACTGATATAAATATACAATCAAAATCATATAACGAGATAGATAATAACAATGACATTTTGGTACAAAATAAATCGGCAAATGACTCTATTGAATCAATGAACGAATTGTTAAATAGAAATAACTCAGAATAGTATTTTTGATTTATAATGTTTTTATAAATGTTATCAATATTTTTATTTTATTTGTTTATTTATTCAATTTTTCCTCTTGAGATGCTACGGATGATAACTATACTACTTTTTAACAAAGTTTAGGAAATTAAAATTAATAATGCTATTTACTTTCCAAGGGAATAAATGCTGTCAAAATTAACATTATCCGCTTATTAATAAAGTGTATTGGAGAAAACAGCAGGTTTAAGCTTTTTCATAAGCTTCATTGTTATAACCAGGATTGATATAATTAATGAATCCATCATCATATTCTTCAACTGGCGGGAGACTGACAATCATTGGTTCCTTAATTGTCTCGGTTTTAATTATTTTCTTTTGCTTATTTCTTGTACAGCAGAATCCTCTTTTTTTCTTTCGACAGCAGCAACAGCAAATAAGAAGTAGCAACAAGAGCAAGAGTAAAAGGCCGAGTCCACCACCAAGAGCACCCATTGACAAGTCATGATTCTTTTTCTTATTATCTTTTTGGCCTGAATCTTCAGGGGGTGATGTAATTTCACTATCATTTGACTCTGATACATCGCTATCAGATTCTGATGCATCACTATCAGATTCTGATACATCACTATTAGATTCTGATACATCACTATTAGATTCTGATACATCGCTATCAGATTCTGATACATCGCTATTAGATTCTGATACATCACTATTAGATTCTGATACATCACTATTAGATTCTGATACATCACTATTAGATTCTGATACGTCGCTATCAGATTCTGATACATCGCTATTAGATTCTGATACATCACTATTAGATTCTGATATATCGCTATTAGATTCTGATACGTCGCTATCAGATTCTGATACATCACTATTAGATTCTGATACATCGCTATTAGATTCTGATGCATCGCTATCAGATTCTGATACATCGCTATTAGATTCTGATACATCACTATCAGATTCTGATACATCGCTATTAGATTCTGATACATCACTATCAGATTCAGTGTACGAAATTGTAAAATAACTTGAATCTTCATTTGTTGATAAGTCTGAAAATTCACTTGTTTCTTCTGATTGCGATTCTGAATCAAATGAACTTTCACTTGATAATTGTTGCACAGCATTCAATGTAGTTGATTCAGAAAAATATTCTGATGGATTGAATCCTGAAGATTCAGTAAAATGAGAAGTTTGTAAAAATTTTTGTGATGAACTAAAATCTGTTGATTTTGAAAAATATGAAGACCGAGAGAAATCTTCTGATTGACTAAAATCTTCTGATTTTGAAAAGTATGAAGAATGTGAGAAATCTTCTGATTGACTAAAGTCGCCTGATTTTGAAAAGTATGAAGAATGTGAGAAATCTTCTGATTGACTAAAGTCGCCTGATTTTGAAAAGTATGAAGAATGTGAGAAATCTTCTGATTGACTAAAATCTTCTGATTTTGAAAAGTATGAAGAATGTGAGAAATCTTCTGATTGACTAAAGTCGCCTGATTTTGAAAAGTATGAAGAATGTGAGAAATCTTCTGATTGACTAAAATCTTCTGATTTTGAAAAGTATGAAGAATGTGAGAAATCTTCTGATTGACTAAAGTCGCCTGATTTTGAAAAGTATGAAGAATGTGAGAAATCTTCTGATTGACTAAAATCTTCTGATTTTGAAAAGTATGAAGAATGTGAGAAATCTTCTGATTGACTAAAGTCGCCTGATTTTGAAAAGTATGAAGAATGTGAGAAATCTTCTGATTGACTAAAATCTTCTGATTTTGAAAAGTATGAAGAATGTGAGAAATCTTCTGATTGACTAAAATCTTCTGATCCTGAAAAATATTGAGTTTGCGAAAAAAAGCAAGTGCATTGATCTAAATCGCTAATATTAAAATTGACTAAGATTGAATCAGTTATATTTTGAGAAGAACCTTCACAAAAGCTTTCTTGATCACCATCAAAGCAACCGCAATTATTGATTTTTATATTTAGTAATCCATATGTAGCGATTGCATGAGTGACATTATCAGATCCTGTATTATTTGAGAAAAAACAATTATTTAATATAATTGTTTGTTCTTCATTTTCAAAATTGCTTTGAAAGAATAAGCAAGGGCATGACATTTCGTTAAATTGGTCTCCGCTCGTATTATTTATAAACAGTGTTTCTTCGATATTTGCATCATGCAATGTTATTATTGCACAGGCACCAACAGCTTTTTCGGCTCTGTTTCCTTCAAATTCACATTTATAGATATTAGGATTTGTAAGATTAGATGATAATGCTCCATGATATCTCCCAGCCCTGTTATTGCAAAATTTTGTATAGCTTATATTTAGCATTGAATTTTCGGTTGCAAATGAAGAAGCCATTGACCAAACTGCACCTACATCAGTAAAAGATTTCGAATCTCTGAAAATTGAATTAAATATGGTCATATTACCCCCATAGCAGCAAATGCATGAAGCAAAGTTAGCCAAGTTTTCTGAGAAGTTGCATTTGGTAACATTTAATGTGCAATCGAATAAACTTATAGCTCCACCAGCATTTAAATCAAATACTTTTCCAAGAGAAACACAACGTTTGAACGCACAATTCATGAATTCCAGGTTTTGTGACTTTCCGATTTGATGTGTTGTTATTTCATTCATCATGAGTTCATTGTCTTCTAATAAATTTCCGTAGATGGATGAGTGAATAGTAAAGCCGAATGTCAGTTTGATGAGCGCTAACAACATATTTAAGAATGAACGTATTTATAAAAATACCAACTGATAAATTAATTTCATAAATTTGATGCATTTCAATTCAATTTTGAATGAAAAAAATGATTTTAAAGACGTTTAATCTGAAATAAAATTTTTTTTTCTTTCAAGCAATCATATTAAATGTAAGTGTAATATAGATCATAACATATGATTTTCAATATTCTTTTATATCTACAGAATTATGAAAACGTAAAATAATAACGAATAAAACTATTTTATCGATTGGGTTAATTTAAGGTGAAATATCATTTTAATATGAATTCTTCATCATCAAATCAAGATAAACACAAAAATTCCAATTTGGTAGAATATAAGGTAATTATATGCGGTGATACATGCGTTGGGAAAACATCAATTCTTTTTAGATATCTTCATAATTCGTTTAGTGATATACAGTTTTCAACAGTCTCCAGTCAGGGATACGTAATAGAAATTGATTTAAAGAACGGAAAACCGCCAATAAGGTTATCGGTTTGGGATACTGCTGGACAAGAACAATATAATAGCATAGTTAAAGTTTTTTTCCGCGAGGCAGACGCTGTAGTTTTAGTTTTTGACGTAACAAATGAAAATACTTTTACAAATCTCAAAAAATGGCATGATATAGCTTCCGCTAACTGCCCTTCAAATTCACTTTATTTTATTGCTGGTAATAAAATTGATCTTCCTTATGAACAACACATATCAGACAATACGGAGATTGCAAATATGCAAAAATGTTTGGGAGCGACCTCATATGTTTCATGTTCAGCTAAATCTGGAGAAGGTGTTCCTGAATTGTTTGAATTAATAGCAAAAAATGTAAGTTCAATCAGTAAAGATACTAATAACAACGTAAACATCGAAAAAGATGAAAAAAAATCCAAAAAATGTTGTTAATGCAAACTCTTTTCTCCCAAAAAGCTTTATTATGAGTATTGTATATGTTATATGTTGCGTTATGTTTTTATTATTAAAATATATTCATGTCATGCTATATACTTACTTTTATATTATTAAAATGAAACAATACTGATTTCACTCAACCTATCCTGGCTTTTGAAATGAAACGATACTGATTTTATTCGATTATAGATGAAGTATTAATAATACAAATATGAGAGCCCGAAAAAACTGATTATTATTATAAATAGTATTAATTGATCATTCCAGATAATAACAATAATTTTTATTGAATAAAATTAATATATGAATTAAGTTGATATTTTATACAAGAAAGAAGATTATTATTAAAAAAAGTTAATCTTCATTAAAAAAAATTATACTAACTTTCGTCTTCAGCTTCTTCTTCATCATAATATTCTCCTGATTGAACATCTTCTGGAATGTTAAATACTTCTTTATAACAGCTTTCGAAGTTTTTCACTATATCGGCAAGTCCTTTTACTGCCATTACTATTTCTTTTTGCATATCAGGTCCTTTATTCACAGTGATTCCAATGTTATGAAGTTCTTTGTAAATTTGTTTTTGTAAATCAAGGTCTTCGTTAATAATAACTGTATCTATATTTTCATCACTATCATCGCTCTGAAAAATAAGCTTTCCTGTTTCAATAGGAACAAGTTGCGGTGGAGGAACAAAATATTTCTGCGCTTCGTCATTTGTAAATTCTGAATCAACGCCTTTTAATCTGATTCCACTATTAACTGTAAGCTCACGAAATTCTTCAGTTGTTGGAACAGGTTCTTGAATTTCCCAATTTGTCTCAATTAAGTAACGTGATATTAAAGGATATTTTGAAGCTTCAATACGTTCTCTAGGTGAAACTGGAACGCCATTTATTACTGATAACATTTGACCAACCAAAACGAGTAACGTTAAGCGGAATTTATGATCATCTTCGGCAATCGGAGTATTTAAAAAAGATACTGATCTCAATTTTGGGTGTCTCATTATTCCAATAAAAGAGCTCATTTGAGTATCATCAGCAATAATTTGCTGTAAATTTGGTTGAGATGGAAGTGTATCTAAAGATTCTAAATTGGTATTTGATATGTTTAATATTTTTAAATATTTCTGAGTACCAATTTCTGCAAGGGATGTAATATCTAGCCCAGAAAGATTTAATAAACCTGCACGAGATAATGAAGGGCGTTGAATTTGAAGTTGGTATTTAACTCTGTTTTTGTGCTTTTCTTCCATTTTTAAGACGTTTATAATTTTTTTTTTGAGAGAAAATAGTTAGATATATTAGGCTGTGATAATGAGGAAACTCCTCATTAAACCTATCATAAGTGATTTTCAAGTGATTTGACCCAAAAAATTTAAAAAAATTTTTGTCATTAATTTAAATAATTTTTTGAATTTTTAAAAAAATTAATGTTAAAATGAACTAAGTAAGTAAGAAAGTATAAAAAAAATCAGCTAAAGGATTTCTGAAAACAAACATGGAAATTATCGAGTAGAGCAGAAAAACAATTTTTTGATAAAAAAAATATAATTATCTTTAAAAATAATTAAAATTTTTATTATTTTCAAGTTAAATTATATTTTGTAAATAGTTATTTTAATATTTATTATATCTATTAAATCAAAAACATATTTATTGACGAGTTTTAAGTAGCTCCAAAAATTCAATGAGTTACAACTTTTTAATTTAGATCTCAATAATGACAACTTTTTGAGCAAAGCTCAAAAAGTTGTCATTAAATGATATTAACTATTAATTGAATTTCAAAATACAAAAAACATTTATGTATGTTCAATGATTATTGTTTATTAAATGATTTATGGTTATATCGCGCGTTAGTTTTCTTGTTTTTTTTTCCCCCCCCCCCACATGAATTTTTGGAGTTCTTTATTTTGAGCTCTCAAAAAGTGCGGGTGAAATGTCCAAATCTCTCAAATGTTTTCACTTTTTGAACTTTCCTCTTAAAAAATCAAAAAATTATTTTGGTCAAGCTATGGTATTAAAATGTACATTAAAGGTATCACCAAAGGTGAATTCAGCTGAGAAAGAGGTTGTAGATATCATCTAAAAGGATTATTTAGTTTTTAATGAGGTTAATATAGAGCCAATTTGTGATTATGATTGGGTTTATTATGCGAAATTGACCAAATATTTATAAAATGCAGCAGATTATTTGCGTTTATCACGAATGAGCATTCAAAAATTCTGAAAGGGATCGAAAAAATGTAAAAAATAAGCCATTGAAATATTATTTTTGGCGGTTAAAATCGAATATACCAAAAACAAAAAAGAATGAAGGTAATCGTTAATGAATACTATACAAATTATGTCTTTCGTTATATAAAAAACAAAATAATATCAAATAACAAATGCATTTATAAAACTACCAACTAAAAATCTTGATTTTTTTTTCAATTATTTCATAACATCAGCAAGCTATTTATTTATTTTACATATAACCCAAAATACCTCCCTACTAATAATTCCTTATTATTTTCAAAAGTAGTCAAATCATTTTGATTTGCAATGAAATCAATCATTGCAAATTGTATAAGATGACCTATTTTTGTCAATTTTAATCCGTAATTCAATGTATCTTTGCAAATCATTTTAAGTACATCATCAACTTTTTCATTTATTTCTACATTTTTAGTTGCTCTTCGATGAAACTTGATGAGAAATTATTAGTTTCATCATCATCTAATTCTTCATCTTGCACATTTTATGAAATTTTACCTTCTAATGGTGATTCAATGCATTTAAAAATACAATCATTTATAATATTATTCTCATCCAATTTTGGAAATTGGATTCTAAAAGATGATTCAGATGTTACTATATGAATACAAGGAATATTGCAACCAAGTTTATTCTTTAAGTGCAAATTGGTATTGCAATTGCATTGTGTGACAGGTTTAATATTACTCCTTCGTTGTTTATCCAATAGTGTTTCCTTAAATCGTGATGCCAATTCTCCAGCACTATATCCTGTTGAGTATTTAATTAACCTTTGATTAATGACATTATATAATTTTGCTATATTGTACTCGAATCCTTTTTTCTTTTTTGCAATCACTTTTAAATATCGGTGGAATCCTTCTGCATGGTTCGAAGAAGAAGCAACCACCGATCTTTTATAATGCAAGGTTTTGTTAAGTAAAACTTGGTTAATGTTAGGATTCTCCACTATTGTATCGTTGTTAATAGCTAAAAAACAGTGTTCTAAGAATTTTTCTGAAATTTTTTGTCTTTCTTTGTAATATCCTGTTGCGGTTTTAATGACTTTATTCATGTTTATTTTAAATTCTTCTTCTGACTGAGACATTAGTAATTTAGATGTCAGTTTTCCAAGAATTGAGTTGGCACCTATCTTATTTATAATGTTCCTTACACAAAAGTATTTTGTTAATTGAAGGTCATTGCAAAACTTTATTAATCCGCTTCCTTGATCGCCAAGAAAAGGCAGAATCAATATTCGGTGCCCGTTTACTAAAATTAGTTCATTGTAGTATGTCTGATAAAGAACTGGATTTTCCTGAGGTCCAACAATGTATCCTAAAGGAAGCGAAATGTCATTTACAATAATTTGAGGAATGCAAATAGTGTATGAACGCACAATAGAAAAAGTACAGTCGAGTTCCATATAGTCAAAATTTTTAATAGCTTCCAAAGACGATGGAGCAATCCACGCAAACCAATGGATAGTGTGATTTGCGTCGAATTTTAGTTCTCCATCTTGGGATGGATGAAGATAAATCTTTGAAATTCCATTATGCAGTAACATAATTTCTACTAAGTGAACTTCAGTTGAGATCTGTTTTTAAATATTTATTTTTTGTTGTCCAGAATAAGTGTCAATTAAATGCAATTTTTCGTCAATTATATCTGGATTATTGGGAAACATTCTGGCAAGCTTTTTTAGAATCTCAAAAGAAGCATCAGATATTTTGTGCTTCATATTTGAAATTTTATCTCCAAGTACAGTATAACTAAACGAAAAAGAAAATTGGAATTCGTTCACTGTGAAATTAGTAAATGAAACATCTTTGTATAAGTGTGAAACTTGACTATATAATAAATTCTGCTGAAAAATTGTCGTGGAAACTTGTGGCGTTTGTTTAACAATTATTTCAAATTCTTCATTGATGAAATAAGTATGAAAGATTGGTCCGTGTTTATCATCATAAATAATGTAGTACTTTTGTTGAAAGGTAAGGAAAATGGTGTTTAGGAATGGTATTCTTATAGATGGTCCCAATGATTTTCGACTCATTAAAAAAAAAGCATGACATTGAAATTATTTCTGAGAGAAAATTGAGAGGATTATAGAATTGGATGATTGATGATGTGAGAATCATTTTTTAATATGTCTGACAAATTACAAGTTCTTTTTCAGTTTTTCTAACACTCAGAGCACTCACAGTCATGGAAAGAAAGGTTCCAAGGTTTCAAAGAAAAGATCCCATTTTCCAAATTTTAATGTTAATCAAGAATTAGTAGATCATTATCAAAAACCGACAGAATTAACCGTTGATTCGGCAATGAATACAGTAAAAAATTACTTTCAACGACAATCACAAAGAACATCACAAAGACAAGATAATAATTTTGATGAGTTTATGTCGCAAGATAAAAATTCTCAAGAGCCAGCTCCTGATAACGATCAGCCAAATATCGGCTATGACAGTCGAATCTCATCTTCTTAGAGTCCTCATAAGAATCAAAATTCATCTAAGATTGATCCATTTGTCAAACAATTTGACACAATGTTATTTCGGAAATTGTTTCAAAATCAAAAATTCAAAAAAACAGAAGGGTTTATTCATCCAAGTTTTATGATATTTCAACAATTTCATTCATTTATAGTCCCAAAAATTATGATTATATGAGAAGATATATATAACTTTGCCTCATGAAACCCTCATCAGAAAAAGCTTGTCTCTGATCACGAGAAATTATACTAAAAAACTTGTTTACATTGAAGAATGTTTTAAAATAATTGATAACTTTGTTTCTGAAGAAATATTAAAAAATGAGTATCACGTCACTTTGGCTATGGATTCTGCCGCTTTCAAGTCAATTAAAGGTTCTAATATTATTCGCTAATTTCCTCAATTAAGTGGAATAAAAATGAACAACTCTTATGATAATTTATTCGTCTTTTAATACAGTGAATAAAGGCCTAAATTAATCCATTTCTTGTACAAATTGAGTTAAAAAAAAAGGATCGATTTGTACAAGAAATTTATTCAATATATTGAATTGTTTTGAAACAATTATTCAAATATTTTCACGGAAAAATATTGTTGTAGACTACATTGCGACTGATGGAGATCATCAATATGATGGCCTCCATGGATCATTCTTTGAAATCATATTTGATTTAAATAAATCAAATATTTCTTTTAGTTTAATAATTCAAACATTGGCTAATTCAAAAATCAGCAGAATCCCTTTATCAGATTTCCTTTGTTTGATAAAATGCCTTCGTAATACTCTAGTTAAATATGGTGTGACAATTGAAAATAAAAATGCTGTTTCAGTATCACATGAATTATTACAAAATTTTAATTTAGGTAAGCCATTAATAGATATGTGCTCTCATGGCAAGATGAAAGACAGCAACCCTCTGGAAATACTTCGTTCAAAGCACATACTTGATTCAATAGAAAAAATAATTACCACTTTGTTTTCTATTTACTTCCATTCAATTTGCTCATAAATTCTGTAAGAAAACCATACATGTCATATGAATTAAGAAAATTTTTACTTGAAACATCTTTTTACTTTATTATGCACTATTTTTATCAATTCAAAGAATCTATCTCACCTCCAACAACAAGAATCACCTTAATAAGGATCATCAATACCATTGTTGGCTTATTCATTGCTCTTTAGAGATACGATTATGTTAAAACAGGTCACATCGGCATGCATCTTTAGAGATATGAATTGTTCTCTAAGGATAGCGTGCCATAATGACCATTCATACTCAAGAATTTTTGAAGCTATTGGTAAATCTATACATGTACGAAAGTTATTTGACAAATTGAAACAAGACGTTTCAATAAAAAACAGATTTGGTTATAGTGGTACGTAAGTGATTTTATAAGAGAGTCTTCTTATTTTTTCAAAATAATCCAGATTTAAAGTTACTTTTTGCGTTTCTATAATTTTATTCTAAAAAATTAAAGCGCTGTTAGTCAAATTAATGGTTTTTAAAGGAGGTGGTGTAATATCAGGAAATTCTTTTTTATAAAAATTCAAATGGGAACAAGGAAGCTTGATCCCTAACATGGCACTCATGAGACTTGCCTCCCAACATCTACATTCATTGGTGTTAAGATTAGTTGAATATTTGAAATAATCGATCTCATTACTTTTTGAGAGGTATTTTTAACAAGAGAATTGTAGTCTGTTTCACAAGAGAGTTGGCAACTTGGCTAGAAAATTTCCTTTTTCTGAGACTAACAAATAGATATCTCAAACAAATGCTATATAAAAAAAATATGGAAAAGAATTAACAAGTGTAGTTAATAACCTGTTGGATTCAAGTCAGATTTTATTTTTACTAGATGCATTTAGGAAAGAATTACGCACAGGCAAAGTGATCTTTAGTACTATTGCATATGATTCAGCGACGGTTGATCCAGAAAAATCAGGTAAAAGTAACTTATTTGTTTTTGATATGCAAACGTTTGATGGTATAATCAAATCAAAAGTTTTGCATCAGTAAAAAAAAAAATAGGAAAACGATGTAGATGAAGGGATAAAGGACATTATTCAACGAATTGTTGAAGAAAGTTTAAAACATAACATTCATTTTATTTACGTATCGACTGATGGTGAATCTGGAACCAATGTAGCTCATCGTAATTTAGGTAAATTCATTGATTCATTTAGCATTGATAATTTCAATGAAATTATATTGCTTGTTCCAGATTATAATTGTCTCATTCTAGTATCCGACTGGTTGCATTTAATTAAAGATTTAAGAGGTAGATTTTCAAATTATAATATTCAGATGTTTCCTGGAACTCAAGCTTTTCATTTAAGAGAATTAAGTCCAATTTTATATCTTGATGAACTAGTTTTTCAGCACGTGGTCTAGAAACAATGCGCGATGATTTAGCGCTCCATTTATTCAATTCCAGTAATTTATTAATTCTTGCTAATAATTCTGAGTTTTGCTCTTTTGCTTGCCTGATTCCATATAACATCGCTATTTAATCAGAATGTTAACATCACAAGCATGATATGAACTCATTAAAATCGCTTATGTTGTTCTAAATGAATTGAATACAGATTCAGAAGGATTGAGATCAAGAAAAGGAAAGAAATCGAACCATATTAAGGTCAAATTTGCCGAAAAAATATCTTATTGGCGAACGATAAATACATTAATCGGGCTTGGTTATGCATTAAAAAACCTTAGCGAAAATTTTAATATTTCATGTATTTTCACCCATTTAGTCGAATTATATTTCGCATATATGCGATTTGAAAACAAATTTAATTCCAGAACCAATTTTGAAAAATGCTTCATATTTTGGTTTTTCATTGCGATATTTGCTGCTCTTTTTTTCAAATTTATTTTTTTAACGTCCCAAATACTTTTCTATTGTTATGTGTACACTTGCAATCGCAGCATTTTTTCATTTTCTTGTTGAGAAAGATGCATTGGCTTTCCTTTTTTTGGTGTTAGAACTTTGTCTTCATATTCAATCGATACATATTCTTTATCAGCCATGATTTTATCTCCTGCCAATAAATGAACGTCTAATATCCTTTCTTTGAACTTTTTGTAATTATCTGCAAAGACTTTCATATCATGAACGGACTCAGGTTATACCTGAAGTAATGTCAACTGCTAAACCTCAAACGTTACAGATAACCTGAGATTTATAGCATAAATGTTATGCTTTCCGGAAAAAAATTCTTTTTTGTCATCAAATGATCCAATCGGTATGTTAATGGGTTGAAAGGTTGCATCAATGATGTAGGAAACATTGAAATCCTCATCTACTGGTGGAAAGATATGTTCACCTTGATATATTACAAATTGATTATACCAACAATTCAAAGCTTGATCAGTTTGACTTTCTATATATTTTTCATAGGTGCTCTTATTTATCCCGAATAAGCATGATCCTTATTCAAATCTTGGGTACCTTCTTAAATAATGCAAAAAGATAATAATCAAGTCAATTTGTGTAACATGGTATTTTTGTCCTCGGCCTTTCAAAGAAACCTTCTGATTTTTCAACTAAATAAGTTAAGGGTGTACTGCTGTAAAATATATAAACCTTTCAAAATACAAAAATCTTATAGAAAATAAATTCAATGGTGGCTTTTTCGGAAAAAGTTTAGGTCAATTTGCGCATTTTTTCTCCTAAACGATCAAGACGAATATCCAATTTAATACGTTATTGTAGAAAATAAATTCAATGGTTGCTCTTTCGGAAAAAGTTTAGATAGTTTAGAAATTAAATATTTTTATGATTGAAATATTTTTTTATAATATTGGTCTTAGTTTTATGTTATTTATTTCATTTTTACCGGAAGGAAATAATTTCACCAAAAAATTGAATAAAATAATTATTTCAGAAAAAGTTGAAATATATGAACAATTTTTAATAATAGATTAAATTAATTTAAATTTATTTTATTCAGTAAACATTTATTTTTATATATTTATCTCTATTTATTATTTTATTTATAACTATATATTATTTAAATATTGTTACATGTTAAATATTATATGCATCAATAAATATTATCAAAATTAAAAAAACCAAAAATTATATATTGAATTGACCTTTCAAATATTCTCAAATAGAAAAAATATTTTTACACTTTTTCATAAATTATTTTTTTATTATAATAGGATTATATCTATCTTTCTTTGATTTATTTATATAATATTATTCTATTTATATATCTATAATATAAATATATAAATATATTCATAAAAATAATTTTATAATATTTTTCCTAGTAAAGTTTTTAACATAAAAAAAAATTAAATATATTTTTTTTAATTTTAAAAGAATTAATATTGCAGTAAATATTTCCTTAAATAATTTAATATTGAAATTTATATAATATATAATTTATATAAACACAGTAAAATGAATAATATATGCAAATCATACTATTAATAAGAAGGTTTATATATGATATAAAATCATAATGTCTTTCACAAAAAGTTATATAATTCTTAAAATAAAATAAATTAAATAAAAAGTTTTATATTATTATTTCTTTTTGTATCTCATGAAATATTAGAAAAATATTAAATATATATTTAAATATAAATTAATAAATGAATATAAATATATATAAATTTAAAAATAAGTTATATAATCTTTTTATAAAGAGATTTTCTTAATAATTATTTTGAAAATCAGATTTTTTTGAGATCTAAATATAAAAATAATTACTATTATATTTATTTATTGTATTGTATTGTATTTAAAATAAAATTTATATTTTTAAAATTAATAATTGTTGCTTTTGAGAAAGCTCATTGAATTTTTTCTTCAGAATTATCAAGTACACCCTTAATTCTTCTTGAATCCTATGATTGTTTTACTAAAAAATTCATTTTCTAAGATCTCTTTGACTTTTTGAATTTTTAGTGAACGATCATCTTCATTTTCTTCTAAGTTCCTAAAACAAATCTTTAGTACATCAAATTTTGATCTTTTTCAATAAGATAAGATTAAATTTGATACAAAATTTTCTTTGACCAAATAAAAGCATACAATTAAATATAACCATTTTTTATTAAAAATATGATAACATTCATCTATTTTTTATATTTTTGCAGCTCAACAGTTTACCTTGAAGAAAGATTTGCACCTGGTTGGGAAAACAGATGGCATAAGCCAAAACACGTTCGAAAAGGCGTTCAGTTAGGTCGAGTTCGATTAAGTGCAGGTGATTTTTATGGTGATGAAAGAAAACAGAGAGGAATGCAAACTATGGATGCTCAAAGAAATTATTTATTATATTCTAATCTTACACATCGAATGGATACACGAGATCGAGATTTGATTATTCAATATACCGTTCGTTTACATTATTATCTTGATTGTGGTGGTCAATACATCAAACTTTTAGGAGGAGATGCTGATGTTGGCCGCTTTTCAAATGAAACAGATTATTTGCTGATGTTTGGTCCTGATATTTGTGGAGCTACCTTCAGAAGAACTCATTTTATTATTTCCTATAAAGGAGAACATTATCAAACTCTTCATCCATTGAATTGCTTTAAAGATCACTTAACACACTCTTATACTCTCATCATAAGAAAAAATAATACTATAGAGGTTCAAATTGATGGTGAAGTTGTTGATGAAGGAGCTCTTGATTCACACTTTCCAATTCCGCCAGTCGATCAAATTCCTGATCCGGATGATAAAAAGCCAGAAGATTGGGATGATGATGAATGGATTGTTGATCCAAAAGATAAAAAGCCTAAAAATTGGGTTGATGAAGAATTTATTCCTGACCCAGATGCGTTCAAGCCACCATCATGGGATGATTCAATCGTTTGGGCTCCACAAATGATTAGAAATCCAGATTACATAGGTGAATGGACACCACGAATCATCAAAAATCCAAATTATAAAGGACCTTGGAAACCAAAAATGATTGACCAAAAAGCTGAAGTTGATCCAACTTTTGGTCACTTCTCAGATATTGCATATTTAGGTTTAGAATTTTTCCAAAATGTTCCAGATTCCATTTTTAATAACTTTTTAATTACTGATGATGAAGAATATGCACGAAAAATGCTTGAAGATGTTTACCTTAGCATTCGAGAAGAAGAAGTTCGTAATTTTGATGAACAGTCAGCAAGACTGAAAAAACAGAAAGATATTGAATCTTTGAGAAGAGATAAAGATGATCACCATCGTAATAATGATATGGACGACTTTACAGATTCTAGTGATGATGACAACAACTACTTCGATATCAAAAGGAAGCAAGCAAAGAAGAAGAAGAAGCCTGCTAATATTGATCAATTTGATTCTCTTTAAGAATTTTCGAAATGAGTGACATGATTTGAGTAAAATAAATTTCTATAACCCTTATTATTTTATGATCATAATAATATATTTAAGGGTAAAGTTGGCTTTTCTCAACTTTTTTCCACTTTTTGTAATATCTTTCAAAATATTCTATGAGTTTTTGCTAATGGCAAATCTGATATATCATTAAAATATAAAAAATTTATATATTTCTTATCAAATCAACGTTTAATCATTTTTTATTTTATCCATTAAGATTATCATGTATAATCTTAATTTAAAAAAATATAATTAATTTAAGATTAAATTTTTAAATAAGAATATTTTTGTTTAGATAGTTTTTTTCGAATTTCTATTTTCTCAAATAATTGAATAAAAAAAATTTCTTTCAAATAATTGTGAACCAATTTCTCTCATCAAAAAACAGTTTTATTGAATCAATATGAAAATAAAAAAGATATTTGTAATGAAATTTTATATGGAATACCTTAAAATTTTAAAATTATTTAATTTCGTAAATAAAAGGATTTATTCGGAAATTTTATAAAAACATTGGTATGGATTCAGCAAAAATATATAGCTATTTCAATTGATAAATGGTTATTATAATACTTTTTCTATTCAATCAACCAATTAAATATAGAAAAAAATAGTTTGGTATCTTGTTTTCTTATGTATAGAAGAATAAAAAAAAATTCGACTTTTTTTTGGATTAATATACAAATTTAATTATTTATTTTGATTTTTATGCAATGCATTAAAGCTTAAGTAATAATATAAACTATGGTTTCAATTGATAAATTAGTTTATTGTTCAAAATAAATTAATATTTTTTAATATATATGGATATATATGTTTTTGTAGTTTAATTAATTATTATGTCTATTAGCTGATATTATATATATAAATTATGATAAATTTATTGAGATAAAAACATTTTTTATCTCATAATTTTGAATAAAAAAACGAAAAAGCATTCATTCAAATATTTTTATCTCCATTGAATTTTTAAGTAAACTTAAAAAAAGAATATTTATTTCCATATTCATTATATTATTAATATTTAATAAATAATATATATATATATATTATATGTAAATTAATATAAAAATTATAATAATTTTTGCTTTTTTAATAATAAGATATGATAAATATTTTTTTTTTTTTTTTTGATTTTATTCAACTTTTCAACCCTTTCAATATTTTCAAAAACAAACTTATTTGAAAGTGCCAATTTTTCATTTTACACGCAATTAGATTTACACCCCGAGCTTATTACATTTTCAAAAATAAAAATGTAATAAGAATTTTTTTTAAAAAAAAAAAGACGAGCTGCCAAACGAACTTATGACCCTAATAAAAAAATTATAAATAAGAGTATCTTGTTTAATTACAAATATATATATAAATAAAAAAATTATTTAAATTTATAATCTTATACTTATCATATATTTATAATTTTTGTTCGAAAAATCAAAGATTTTTTCCTTATTACAGTATTTCTCAAATCTTATTACATAAATTGAAAAAGCCCAAAATGTAAGAACATTAATTTTTTGGTTTTTAAACGATTAAAAATAATATATTTATTATTTAGAATATTCAAACATTTAATTATATCAAAATAAATATAAAATATTATATTAAACCATTTTATGATAGGAATAAATGGACTTTTTTATTACTTTAAAAATTGAAAGAAATTTATTATTATAAATATATAAATATTTTGGTTATTTATAGATATATAAGATTTTTTTTATGAAATTAATAATAATATTGTATTATAATTATAGATATTATGATTATCTAAAGCAAAATGTTCGGTTGAATTAAAACGAAATTTGTCTTATTTTGTATCTTGATATTAATAATAAATGTTTTTATATATAATCTTAAATATATAAGTATATTGTGCAATTTAATTGTCGTGAGGACAAAAAGATAATGCAATATATCCAATATTTTTGTAAAAAATACTATATAAAATACTCTGAAAATATATTTAAAGTATTGAATCCTTAAAGCAAAGTACTCAACCCTTAAAGCAAAAAGTATTCAATTATTTGACAAATAAAATAATTTCAATACTCCTTAAAGCGGGAGTATTGAATTCTTATTACAAGAGACTATTGAAATTTCAGCCATATAAAACAAATTGAAAGGTCCTTATTACAGCTCGTTATTTTTGGAAAACGTTAAGTTTTTTTTATTAATTTTGTTAACCAAATTTTAATATATATATATAAAGATAAAGATAAATTTGTTAACCAAAAAACTAAAAAAAAAAACGTTTTTATTTTCATGAAATATGCTCTTTTTTGGCTTTTTGAATAAATGATATTTTGATGTAATAAGAGCCGTTTAAAATAGACTTTAGCTCGGGGTGTAATTAGATTCCTTAATTTTATGTATATATCAAATACTACATAAAATATAATAGGAAAAATCCATCAAATCAAAAAATCACAGAAATATCAATATTCAATTTTCTCCATGATTCAAATTTTCTAATTTTTAATGGGCCATTTTATTATAATAAATGCTATTAATTATATTTTCCTAGTACAAATCCAAAAAGTTTCCTATTCGAGAAGAGCCGACTTGCTAACATCAAAATTTTCATGATAAAATTTTCAAATAATTTTATTGCATTTTAAAACAAATATTTTTCTTAATGAATATCGAATATCAATCTAAAATATTCGTATAAAAAATATATATCAACCAATATCAATAGAATTAAGTAGAAAAAATATTTTTTTCGAAATTGAAGAAAAAAAAAGCATTGTAATTCAGTCTGCTTCAAATTAAATATGATAAAAACAAATGATTCCCCTTGTATATATGTTTAAAATTAGAAATATGCACTTTTTTTAGTAAAAAAAATGTTTTCTTGATATTTTTTGGATTATGATATTTTCATTTTTTATTTTTTTCATAATTTGGACCATTTTTTGTTATATATCCAAAATTCAGAATATTTTACATTACGTTGTAATGCTTTTTTGTACAAAAATTGATTTGATAGCTCTGTGGAGCTCTTTTTTTTCTGTTCATTTGAATGCCCCTCAGAAAAAATTGAATTTACATAGAAATAAATTCAATGATCATACAATTCATTCAAGCAGCACATAGAATAAATTAAAAGATTTCAAAAAAAAGAAAAGCCAACTTTACCCTTAAATATGGAAAAAAGAAAAATTTCTTCTTTTTTCAAAAAGTTTGTAAATTGAGAAGAAATTTTTCCATAAATGCATACTGTATGAAAAAGTGAAAAAAGAACTATTTTTTATATTAAAAACAAACATATTTCTATAAAGACCGATTCAAACAATAATAGGTTGATTTTGATTCAATTTAACTTCATTTGAAATCTTATTTACATCTACTAATGATGTGTCTTGTTCATCAATACCGCCACCATAACTTGATCCCAGCTTAACTACGTAATCATTCATAAATTTAGCCATAAAATCTTTATATAAATGTGATGAATTACAAAATTGAGATATCATCGAATTTGAAGAGCGCATTAGAGAAACATGATACATAACACAAACACAATTTGCAGAGGCAGCTGAACGATAATGCTTAGATTGAGCTGTCATTATAATCAGCGGAAATAAATTCTTAATAATTCTGCTTGTAATGATGGTGCCATATGAGTTTGATGAAGAAGCTGTAAAAGAAGTAAAGAAATGAGCAATAGAAGAATTTGAATGATCAATTGATGCAAGAATAAATCTTGCAATTGATGATTGAAGATGAGTAGAATCTGGAAATTGCGCAATAAGCCTTGATATAACTTCAATAATTGATTCAAACATTAATAACTCATTTTCAATGAAAAATTTGGGTTCGATTTTAATAATTTTCCCTAAAAAATCCATCGCATATGTATGATATATGTGTAGAACAACATATGGTTCTGAAATAATTTTCATTGCTTTGTAAAATAAAACTTTTAAAAACATTTGGTGCTTTTTGATTGAATTTTCATTACATACTGATGATATTGCTCTCCATAAACTGTTCTTGATGTAGGCTTCGAGATTATTCATGCTAGCAAATTGAGATAAAATTGAAAATAATTGATTACTTTCGTTTAAACTTTTAATTAAATATTTGTTTCTCGCGATAAAATTCAATATATTAAAGTAATTTGAAATGTTAATAGAATAAATGGAATAAAAATTGTCTTGATCAATATTTAACTTTTCTAATTTTTGAATGCTTCCAGTATTTTGGCTAACTTTTTTGTTTTCAAATTTAAAAATAGATATGTTTTTTATAATCTCATTCACAAGTCCATCTCTAATGAGATGATGAAAAAGATTTGGCTTAAGCGCTTCTAATGAAAAAGATGATGAAAGAAGATCAAAAACACCAGAATTATTAACAAAAGGTATGAATAAAAGAAGAAGTTGTGCCGAATCTTTAAGGTGATCTGTGTCTTGATTAATAATATTTTGAAAAATGCTTGCTAATCTGCTAATAACAATTTCTGGTGGCAAAAGCCAATTACTCTCATCATCGTCTTTTGCATCAGAATTATCAGTGATTTCAGTTGAATCACAGTTTATTGTTGCATTTAATGCGGGTCTCGATGCTGGGGCTGAAGAATAAAATTGATTAGATGATAAATGTAAATCTTCGTTATTATCACTTTCCGAATCTGTAGTCTTGCAAATGCTATTTTCTGAAGAATAAATATGCGCATTTTTCTTTTCATTTTGCTTTCTTAAAAATTCTGTTGCAAGTCGATAGAAATATTTTTTATTTGTCAAACTTTGAACGACAACATTTGATGCATGTGACAAAACAGCAAATGATTTTGCAGAAGTAGACAAAAGAATTTCGTCATTGCTGCCTTTAGAGTCTGATTCATTACTTTGGCTATTTTGAGGAATCGAATTTTTTGTTTTCATTTTTATTATAGATTTGGATTTGTTTTTGTCATCGAAAAATGCGAGTAATGAAAAATTTAAGATTTCCCACGAATGTTGAATAATAAAATGATCATGCATTTTCTCTTGAACAGCTTTAGTAATTGTACAATATGTATCATTGATGAATGAACGAACGTTTAGCCCTTTTTCGTCGACAACTTCATCTTTATGGAAAAAGAGATTCATTCAAATGAAAAGTTGATTTTATTTCTTTGATTTTTTATTGAATATTCAAATCTAGGATTGAATTATTTGGTCAATAATAATAGAAAAAGTGAAAATCTAATTCTTTTATATTCAATTTTAAAGTATAGTTTTCCATATATTAATTTTAACCATACTAATATGGGCATCAAAAGTCTCTTTGATAATGCGTATCTAATATTCGATGATTTAAAAAGGTTGCATATTTATCATAAATTCTGAATTCATCTTTAATATAAATATTATTTTTTGTTATAATGCACAAAAATGCAAAAAATGCATACAACTTAGAATTATGTTAAGCATATTTAAAAATTTGAATTATTTAAATAAGCTCCAATTAAACATGATTTACACATTAAATTGATTTCTTCTAATTTGGTGTGAATTAAATGAATTTATATGAAATCATATTTAAAGCTTGAATCTTCCTTCACTTTCCAAAATATTTTTTTTAAAAAAAAAAATAGTTTTTAATATTTTGATTGATTTAAATAAGGTATGAATTTTTAAATGGAATCAATCCATCAAAAAAAAAAAAAAAAAAAAAAAAAAAAAAAATTTGAATGATTGAGTAAAAAAACTGAACTTTTTCAGTAATTATTTCAAAAAATTTCAAAGGAGGTAAAAAAAAAATGGAGAAGATAATCCAATCTCTCCAAACAATTGCTAAATCCCAACGTATTCTTCAACCTGAACAAACAATTGAACTTTGGCTAATGCCGCTTTATCCTTACTGGAACGAAAAATCAAGTGAAATTACTACTGAAATAGTACCAAAAATAGAGAATACTCTTCTTTCATTACTTAAGATTAATCGTGGAGATTTAAATGTAGCATGTGCTACGTCCATTGGAATTAATTTATATCATTTATACAGCTTAGATCCGCATAAGCATTTTTGGAATTTAATATCAAATGTTACAGATTTTTCTACAAAAGCTAATATAGTTGCTTTTAAATACGTTGTTTCAAAACTCGGAATGTACAATAAATCATCTCTTGGTAAAATAACTCAACACTTATTATCTCTTAAGGACCAATCGCTACATTATCCAGCTTTATTAGCATTAAAATCATTATTTAAAGCATGTAGACAGTCACTTTCAAAATCCGCCTCTGCAGCTTTTAAATTCGCTAAAGGCTATTCCAATTTCAGTTCATCAACAAATGAGGCTACTCAAATAGCTGCATTGCATTTACTCGATACTCTTTTACAGTATTCAAATGAAGTACCTACAAAAAAAGTCATCAATTGCGCTAAAAAAGTTATTAGCAATCCAAGCAATACCAAATTTGTTATTGATACTTCAGCTCGATTAATCGCAAAATGTGCTATTTTTAACATACCTGAAGATTGCATGATGAAGAAAAACATTGGAGACGACGGCGAAAATCAAAATATCGATGGAATGGATATTAGAGATTCAGCTAATGATAGTGATTTCAAAATTAAAGCGTCAAATAACAGTAATGATAATTTTACTCAGTCTCCAATCGCAGTTCGAGGTAATATTTCATCTCCAAAGAAACGAAAAGATAAAAACGAACCTCTTATGAAAAAAGCTTTTGATACGATATTAGAATTCAAAACCAATTTCCCGCTTATTTTTGGTTACTTTTTAGATTATTTAGAACCAAGTTTTGTTCATCGAAATATGAAAGACCTATTCGAATTTGCAGTAAATAATTCTATTTCTCATGTTAAGAAAGTGACATCTTTCTTTGGCCGTGATATTCATTCAATGTTTTTCACATCTACATTAAATATGAAAAATGTCAATGTCCAACTTCTTAATTTTCTAACATACGATGAAGATAGTGCACGTGAAACTGCTGGGATTGCTCATCAGAAAATCTGGAGTAAAAATGAAAGTGAACGATATGCATCATCGATCTTTTTCATCTCAGTAGCTACTTCTTATCAAAAAGTTGGACTTGAAGAATTGCATGTTGCACTTCACTTCATTGCAATGCCTCCAGATGCCTCTGAAACTCTAGATAGAGAATACGAAGGAATGGCTCTTGCAGCTGCAGTAATAATTTCTTCATTGAATTGTAGTATTGCCAAAGAAAAGCCATTAATTGATCGTTTTGTTAAGTATATTTTTGAAGAAAAGATCCACGAGCCACTTTATGTTCGTTGCCTGTTCAATGTAATTGCACCATTGAAAAAAGAATTTTTCGAAAAGTATGATGTTGAGCAACTTTTTGAGAAAGTTGCTACTAAAATAATCGATTCTTACAACGATTTGGTCAAATTAAACCGTTCAGAGGATGGAGATAATATTAATATGAATAATGTAATAAATGGTCTACCGATCCGTTTGATTGAATCACTTCTTATTTTTGTCTCAATACACCATGAATACAAAATGGCAGAAAAATACGGAAATTTCTGTTTTTCGATACTTCAATATCTTTCACCGGTTTCCATTCTCTCCATTCTTCGTTTATTTAACGTCAAAAACAACTTTGATTTATCCAGTTCTTTTGTCAGCTCATTACTCACATTCTTCATGAATTATGTAATTAATACTGGAGTACCACTTGACTATATTAAGAAGAAGATCCCTGTTTTAATGAAGATTCCCGAAGAAGTAGTTGTCATTGACAGGAACACCAATAAAATTGGCAAGAAAAAGAATATATTAGCAGTTTCACCTTTATTTATCGTTGAGAGCCAAGTTCTTGTCACCAAGATCTTTGATTCTCTCCCGAAATACTTTGCAAAGCTAAGCAAAGAAGATGCTGAACTATTCATCAACTTCTGCCTTGAATCTACGAATAAGATTGCCGGCTATCTGGCCATTCTCATGATTCTTCTTCGCGATGAAGAGCTTAGAGAGCAAGAAGAACAACAGACCAGCACAAACACAACAACAACAACTACTACTAATGGAAATGAAGATGGAAATGGGAATGACCAATTAAGTGAACAAAAAGTTATGAGTCTCATTATTCCTAAGAAATTGCACATGATGATTCTGAACTCAATGAAGCAATCAGAGAAAGATAACGACACAATAGCAATCCAAATCGCCTCGGAATGCGTTGCAATTCATCTCGCAAAGCTTCCTGAATTTTTGAGTGACATCAACGAGAACATAAAGACAGAAAATGTCTCCTGCTGCTTCATTGAGTCAGCTGTTGCACGCAGACTGAACCTGAGTGACCAAGAATTGTACAACATCATTTTCAGGACTTCAGAACGAATAAAGAACCAAAATTTGACAAATTATGTCCTTCACGAACTTGCCTCCATTTATGATACCAAGTCGATCCAGATGGTGTCACTTTTAATGGGCGATCAGCAAATGCAGCAGCTTCTTAACTTACTCTGCGAAGCGCGCGTTGTTTCGACCTACAAAATGTATCTGATTTCAATGTGCATTCAAAAATTGATTCCGATTTTGTTGCCAAATTTTGGTGACAAATCGACCGTTATTATGGTGATACTTGCACTTCACAACTTCAAGAATTGCATCAATCCGTATTGCAAGCAATACTTCTTCGATTTGTTCAGAACAATTTTTTCGTATTCTCACAAAGTTGCTCGTAATTTCAGCATAAAAATTCCCCAAACGTCGATGAGAATACAATCGAAGTTGGCTGCTTGTGGCGCCCTTTCTGACCTTTTGAAAATTTCACCTTTCAAGGTCAATTTCCAAAATCTTCCGCCATTCTTTGTCTTGCTTCAGAGAACGAAAGACGTTCGAATTGAGCAATTTTTGACAGCTTCAGCTTCTTCATTTTCGACCATTTATACCACAACCGTCGAAGAGCATTCAAATGACGCTGACTTTGAAGAAAAGAAGGTCAAATTAAATAAAGAATTGGCAAATTGGTTCAAGCTTTCAAGACAGATTCTTGCCTCTAATTCAATGATTGGTTTTGGCAAGATAACAATTGAACCGAACACAATTGTTAAGCATGCTTCATTGAACATTTTGAAGGTCATTCTACCTTCCTTAGCGAAGACGAAACCATTGATGACTGCCTGCATGGATGATTGCATTGCAAGTGCCTTACGAGCAATTGAAACGAGACGTTTTGAACTTCAAGAAATAGCTTATGATATCATCACTGAATTTCTTGATTTATTCAAGTACTTCATTACTGATCAAGGCGTCAAATTGCTCGAATTATATGAGTCACAATTCTCGAATGCAACACGATATGCCTTTCCTGACTCGATCAGTGTTGCATCGCAATTTCTCGTCTCTTATCTTGACTTTTCGTTTGAAGTGTATCAAAAGAATGAGAAAAGTTGTCTTCTTCTTACTGAGTCATTAATAAACAGCCTTAAAAAAGTGCAAGATAAAGATCGAACGAGCGGTTTTTACGCAATTTCATCTAAGTTGTGTGTCATTAGTCAACTATATGAAAAAGTGGCAGAATGTTCATCTTCTTATTTGAAAGAATTGACGCCACTTTTCCTTAACTTAATTAAAGATATAATTAAGCTAAGAACACAGCCGATGAAACAAAATGAAACCGAACATTCTTTCCTTTCTTTGTTTACTGAAACAGTTTCACCATTTTATGAAGATTTTTTGAATTCTTTTATTTGGTTGACAAAGATGTTTCCCGTTGAAGAATGTAAAACATTAACGACCCAATCTTTGTCTTCTTTTCTTCTTCTTGAGTTGACATCTTCGACTGAAAGCTGGAGAAGTGCTTCTGCTTTTTCTGCCTTTTCATCACTTCTTCAATTCTATGGAAGTTCGACATCCGAAATTGACAATGATTTGTTTGAATTGATTGTCAATACAATGTGCAATGTGGCACTTTGGAACAAGAAATTACTGCGTCCTTTAGTTCCGAAGTTTCTTCATTATGCGGCAAAGATCTCATGTGAAAGGAAAGATGACAAAGTTTGGTCTTCATTTGCATCAGTTGCTCTTCAAACGAATCATTGTGATGGCAAAACACTAGGTCTCATTTTAAAGCACACTGATTCGAAAATCATTATTAATTCAATAATGAAGTTTGCGGATCTTGTAGTTCTAGAATTATCTGAATCGCTTCTTGCAACATCTGAAATAGCAAAAGCAACTGAGCAGCAACAACAACAACAAGATCAACAGCAAGATAGACTTTCATCTTCTTCTTCGCAAGTTATTGAAAAAGTTAATTCATTCATTTTGAATGCCGATGAACATTGTGATCGAAATTTGCTTCTGTTGAGTGAAGATGAGGCCATTGCTGTGATCACCATTTTGTACGACATGTGCAAAGAAGCAATCCCCGAGATTCTTTCAAGAGTCTTGGCAAAAAGAATCAAAGGTTCTGTTCGCTTTCAAATGGTGGCAATCGAGAGGGCATTCAAAAGAATCGAGACAACAATAGCTCTCGATAGAGTTGCCTCTTTCATCTACGAAAACTTCGATAACGGCGGCCTTGAAACCGTGGCCCAAATAACAATACAGAGACCGTTAATTGGATGCGAAATATTGAAAAGAGGAGTCGTCAGTCGTTCAGTGATCGTCAATAATGAAAACTGCGAGCCTGAAGGAAACAGCAGTAGTCTTGCTAACTCTGGATTGACCATTCTTCATTTTTACGAGTTGATTCTCGATAAGTTCGAATCAATTCAAGTCCTTTGCGAAGAAATTGCAAAGGCGTCTCTTTACTTCGTCTCCATTTTCGGAAACGATAGAGTAAGAGGCGAAAAAGTCTCCGCAACAGCTATTCAGCTGATTAAAAGGTGCGCGGAAACACAGCCAAAGGCGTTCGAAATCGCTTTCGAAAGTTTGTCAAACGAGAGAAAAGGAGAGGTTATGAAGGCTATTAAGAAATGGTCTTCTAAAAAGATCGTCAAAAAGGTGAGCTTGCTTAAGTTCTCGTCTAGAACGCCGAGAAGAAGAAATAATGATGATGCTGGCGAGTGGCAATCTTTGGATGATGATGAGTGAGCTGTTTTTTTTTTTTTTTTATTTTATTTTTATTATTTTATTATTTATAATTGTATTTATTTTTAAATAAATTGAATTATTTTTTTTCTTTATTTATTACAGTCTTTTCGGTTTGATAGTGGAAAAATTCAATTTGATAGTGGAAAAGTTCATTTTGATAGTGGAAAAATTCATTTTGATAGTGGAAAAGTTCATTTTGATAGTGGAAAAATAGTAAACAAACAATAATTTGTTATAATTTATTGTTTTTTTAAAAAGATTAATACATATATATTATATTTATTACATTCATTAATCAGATAAATAATTAATAAAATGATAATCAGAAAAAAAAATTTGTTCCATTAAGCATTTATTCTATAATTATAATATGATATATATTTATTTCTTTTAATATATAAAATAAATAAAATTATTAATTAAATCAATTTTTAATATAGATATTGGTGTTTTATTTTTTTACTATGACAAATGAAATGAAAAATTTTTTTTGCCATTAGTTTGTTAACATTGGAAAGAAATCTCTTCCAGGAAGTAAAGTTCTCCTACATTTAAGTTATATCCCAAAGTAGCATGATGTATTTTGATGATACTTGTCAGGCATGGTCATTGTTATCAGCATTATTATTATTTTCTTTTCAACATTTCAATTTTCAATAAATATGAAAGCTTGATAAGAAAATATTGGCTCATTTTATAAAATGCCTAGTTATTTAGGTGCTGCAAATTGTCTCGCAATTTTCTACTATTTTTTTCAGAATTTGAACAATGTTTTAATTATTTTAAAAATCGAAAATTCGTTTAAATCGAAGCAATCAAAATATAAATGAATGCTTAACTAAAACTTATGTTGATGAAAAGATCTTTAATAGTTTTAACGATCAAAGATTTATCAATAAACTCATTACATTCATAAAGACAACGCGAAATGGTTAAATAACGCCAATAAATAAGCAGTTTTCAAAAATTACACTAAAATGTTTCTCAATTCATTAATTTTTTAAAAAAAAAAATTTGAGAGCTAAGTCCTTTGAAAAAATAAAAATACCAACTTTTTCAAATAACTTCACAATTTTAAATTTAACAAAAGGGTTTTATCTTAAAAAAGAAAAGATATTTTTTTATGTTTGATACATAAATATTAGATTATATAATAATATTTGATTTATGTGTAATTTATTCAAATCTACCATCTTTGTTTTTACTCATTAAAGATAATCTTTAAATATCTTCATTGTCAAACACTTTGGCAAAGAATTCAAGCATATATTCTCATTATTTTATCATTAATTCCCAAGCTATTTTTGGTTAATATTCATTTAATGTATCACTAATGTTTTTTTCATGTGTTCTATAATAAAAAATTGAAAAAATTTTTCATTTCATTTGTCATAGTAAAAAAATAAAACACCAATATCTATATTAAAAATTGATTTAATTAATAATTTTATTTATTTTATATATTAAAAGAAATAAATATATATCATATTATAATTATAGAATAAATGCTTAATGGAACAAATTTTTTTTTCTGATTATCATTTTATTAATTATTTATCTGATTAATGAATGTAATAAATATAATATATATGTATTAATCTTTTTAAAAAAACAATAAATTATAACAAATTATTGTTTGTTTACTATTTTTCCACTATCAAAATGAACTTTTCCACTATCAAAATGAATTTTTCCACTATCAAAATGAACTTTTCCACTATCAAATTGAATTTTTCCACTATCAAACCGAAAAGACTGTAAAAAATTATATGTAATTAATCTAATATTTTTTTTTTTTTTTTTTTTTATTCATGAAGATGCTTGCTATTTGATTCTGCTGATCTTGCATTATTTATAGATTTGGTTGCAAACCTTTTGTATTGCCGTATTTGAACCACTTCGAAAAGATATCAGAAGAACATTTTAAAAAGTTTTTATTAAGTTAGAAATTCTTTGAGTTTATTGAAAATAAGTCTTTTAAAATATATAGGAAATGGAGAGATAAGAAAACTACTCATCAAAAAATGAAGATGATCTCAAGTTATATAATGGTTATTTGCAAAAATTGATGTTTTACGAAGGAAATGCTTCGATGTTTTAAGAAATAAAGATATTTGCTTGTAAATATGAAGAAACATTTATCTTTTTTTAGTTAATCTTCTTTTCCTTGTTAAAGAAAAAGCAAGGATTATTAATGGTATATTTTAAAATATCAATATTGTATAAAGAATAATATAATGATTTTATCTATATTGTTTATATTTTTATTAAATAATCAAACATGCAAATAATATCATATTACATATTTCTTGAATTCATCGAATATAAAAATATTGAATTGTTAGTTGATGCCATATGATATTATTTCAGATTTAGAAACACTAAATATTGAAAATAATTATTTGATTTGAAAAAGAAAAAAAGAAGGAAAGATTTGAGTTTAAAATTGTATAATTAATAGTAAAAGAGTATTTTCCTTTCATATAGTTCTTGCTAAAAGCTACAAAAAAAAGCAATTGTAATATAATATTCCAGTGACTTTGTGACGATTTTGACCAAAAATAATCATATTTCGATATTAATTAACAATTTTTTTGGATTCTCTTTATATTAAATTCAAAGCACCAATCTTTTTTCCCTAATTGTTAAAAAAGAACTTGCGAAATAAAAGAGTTTATGATTCATAAAACATAAATTGTTCTCTAGTTAGCTAAATTGTGTAATTTACATATTGTTATTGAACTTTCATTTTGATAAAAGAACGAAAAAAAAAAAAAAAAAAAAAAATGATTTTTCTCTCAAAAAATAAATTTCTATTAATTTTTGTGATGAACACATCATTTTGTTTAAATGAAAATCAAAGGCAGAACACCGTCAATTTTATACTTGAAAAATAACCAAGCCAACTGGTGTCCTCCCAACAAGCAAACACTTCACATTCGTGAAAACGCCAACTTCAAAATAAGAATCCTCGGCAACAAGTACTTTGAGATCAAAAATTTGTTTGAAAAACTCAACATTCATCGAGACACTCTTTTCAACGCTGCTAAAGAAATAGAGAATAATTACAAAGAACTCAAAAAACTCAGTCCACTACGCAACCAAAGCAAGAGACTCAAAGATTCACTGATTATTTGGTTCACTGAAAACTTTTATGAAGAGCTGACGAACAAAAATCCTCACATTTTCAGAATAATCAAGTCAGCACAAGGATGCGAACTACTTTCTAAGTTTCAATCAAAGCAAGTTGAAGTGGTTAGGAAGCCGAAGCCAAAAACAAAAGTGAAGAATATATATTATGTTAGCGAAGAAAAAGGTACGCAGGAACTGAACGACAATGTGTTGGCTAATACAGAAATAGATGACTATACTACTGTTTCTAATGAAGAAAGTTCCTCAAATATGAATTTTGATTTTAATAAATTTTTTTAATTGATACTTTTTTTTCTCAAATCGAATTTTGGATTAAAATTAAACAAGTACTCAAAGGATTAAAAGGTTTTTAGTCTATATGTTTCATAAAAAACGATTTATACTTACTTGATTTGAAGATTATCTTTTGAAATTATACTCTTTAGCCAAATTAGAAGCATACGATTTGTAATATAGGTATGATAAAAAGATTTAAGAGGCATCTGGAAGCCTTTTAGACCAAGACGCTGAAATCGAAAAAATATTTGTTACTCTCAAAAATTCTGAATATCAATATTTTACCTTGAAAAATTGATTAGTAAGTGATTATTAAACTGATCACATCATTAGAGGATAAAATCTTTCTACTTAAAAAGTTAAATGGTGCATTATATAATTAAAAAATTTTTTTTCTTTATCACTAAAATAGTTCATAAAACAAAAAAGGATAAAAATAATAAGTAGAAGAAAAATGGTTTCGGTTGAGGAAAGCTCAAATTAATTGAGCTTTTTATGAATTTTATTGAAATTTCTAGCCAAAAAAGGAAAGGTCCATTTTCTCTTTATTTTCTTTAAGAAAACAATATAAAAATGCTGAAATAAGCAAATTATTAGTTAAAGAAAATTATACGATAAGATTTTTTTCTCACAAATTTAATAACGTATTGTCATAATATGCATAATAATAATAAAATCGAGATATTTGTAGCTAAATACGATTTGCAACTTTAAAAAAAGTGAAATATCCAAAATAACAAAAATGGAATTTTATATTTAGTCATTCAAAATATAAAAATTAATAAAAATTGAACCAAAAAAGAAAGCACGCTTTCAAAAACCTGAAATCTTTTTGAATCATTTCACTAAATTTTATGCTTAAACTCTTCTTCGCACTCACAGCGATCTGCTTTGGAGTTTGTCCTACTGGAAACACCTATACATTTCCAAATGAAGAGACAGAAGTCGGCGGACTTCAAGGCTGCACACAAATAAAAACAGTGATCTTGCATGCTGATGTTACAGCAATTAAAGATGATGCCTTTAAAGGATGCACTGCATTAACGACAATTAACTTGCCAGAAGGCTTACTTACAATTGGAAATTCTGCATTTGCAGGATGCACATCTTTAGAAAGTATAACATTGCCTCTTAACTTGACCACGATTGGAGAGCACGCCTTTGAAGGAACTGCATTACAATCAATAACATTTCAACAAAATGTAACTACAATTGGAGCTTATGCCTTCAACGAATGCCAAGACTTGAAGCTAAGCGGCAGTTTCCCAGAAAGGCTAACATCAATCGGTGATTATGCTTTTTACAATTGCACTGGTTTTGGCTCCGATAGCTCCTATTATACACTCTCCATCCCTGATTCAGTTCAAAAAATCGGAAAATATGCCTTTTATCACTGGAAAGGCATATCTCCCTTAAACCTTGGCACTGGCTTAACTGAAATAGGCGACTATTCATTCTGCGAATGCACTTCAACAAGCTACAGTCAAATAGAATTTCCAGAATCATTGACGAAGATCGGACAGTATGCCTTTTACAAATGCGAATTTATTAGTTCTGTATCCTTCCAAAATAAGCTTAAAGAAATAGGAAATTATGCTTTCGCTGACTGTCCATATTTAGGGAATACTTTAGCTTTGCCTAATTCATTGACAACTCTTGGAATTGCATCTTTTAAAAACAGTAACATTGGAGGAGAGCTTACAATTCCAGAAGCTATAAAAATTATTCCAGGCTATGCCTTTTATGATTGTTCTCTAACAAAACTGATTTTTAATGAAAACATACGCGAAATTGGCGAGTATGCATTTTACCATGAAAAAGGTTCATACAAAAATACAATTAGCCAAAAACTAATAATCCCACACACTGTTGAACTCATTGGTGATTATGCATTTTATAATTGTGTTGATATTTCAAAACTAAACTTAAGCTACAGCCTTAGAGAAATTGGTTCACATGCTTTTGACAACTGCTATTCCATTAAAAGTGACATAACGATTCCAAATTTAGTCACTAAAATTGGCGATTCTGCATTTTATAATTGCTATGGAGCCGAATACCTTGTTTTTGGAAGAAACGTTGAGAGTATCGGCAAAGAAGCCTTTTATCGCTGCACTGGTTGTTATGGTCCGTTGGTTCTCCCAGATTCCGTAAAAACAATTGGAGACAAAGCATTCTATCAATGCCATCACCTTAATTATCTAAGACTTGGTGATAACGTCGAGTACATTGGCCATAAAGCCTTTTATAATTGTGCTGGATTCAATGGTCTTTCTCGAATTCCATCCAAACTTACAACGCTCGGAAATTCTTCATTCGAAAAGTGCTTTAATATGGTTGCCGACATTAAAATTCCAAACACGCTTTACTTTATAGGTGACTCTGCCTTTTCAGAATGCCATAAAATCAAATCTTTAGACCTTGGAACTAGTGTCAATGAAACAGGTAATGGTTCATTTTGCGATTGTTATGGTATCACTCAATTTGGAGGACTTCCTAATTCTCTTATTATAATTGGCAACTTCTCTTTTTATAATTGTCACTCAATCGATAACCGTCTAACCATTCCAAACTCTGTTAAACTTATTTCAAGCAACGCCTTTGAAGATTGCTCAAGGCTTCAAGCTTTGACTTTTGCAACTAATTCCAAGCTCGAAGAAATCGGAATTAAAGCTTTCGCTTATTGTACGAACTTATCTAATGCATTAACAATTCCAAATTCAGTTAGTCTTGTTGGAAACTCGGCTTTTGTAAGTTGCATAAATCTAACTGGAACGTTAACACTTTCTAACTACTTACAAGAAATTGAAGCTTCAACATTCTCCAATTGCATTAACATTACCAGAATTGCCTTTAACGATAATATTACTGTAATTGGCCCATTTGCTTTTCAATATTGCACAAGTTTAACTGAAGTTAGCTTGCCAACTAATTTAACAACAATTTCTGATTCTACATTTGAATACTGTAATTCTCTCACTAAAGTTAAATTATCTAGTAACTTGGAAACAATATCATCCTCAGCTTTTTGTGAATGCAATTCTCTCACAACAATTGATGGTGATTTACCAGGAACCTTAGAAAAGATAGAATCTTGGGCTTTCGGTAAATGTTATTCTCTCAGAACAATTAATTTCCCACCAAGCTTAGAAACTATCGAATCCTTTGCTTTTTACGACTGCTGCTCTCTTACAAAAATTGCTCTTCCAGTTAACTTGACAACACTTGGTGATTCCGCCTTTTATAACTGTAATAGTTCCTCTGGAGAGTTGGTAATTCCAGGAAAAATTACAACTATTTCGAATTCAACTTTCATGCTTTGCTCAAGTCTTACAAAATTAACTCTCCATCCTGATTTTCAATCAACTCAAAATTCTGCATTTAGAGGCTGCTCAAGTTTGAACGAAGTTGACTTTAGCACTGGAATTAAAACAATTGGGCAATATTCCTTTGCTTATTGTTCAGAACTCCAAAAAACTCCAGGTTCAGTAAATGAAGTTAACTTCCCTGGTTCGTTAACTGAAATAGAGAATAATGCATTCTTTAATTGCAGCAAACTCAAAACAATCAACTTTACTGAAAATTTGACTAGCATTGGTTCAAGCGCTTTTCAATATTGCTCTTCTTTGGGTAAGAATTTGGAATTCCCGCCTAATTTGGAATCAATATCATCTTATGCTTTTGCAAATTGCATAAGTTTGGAAACCATTGATCTTCATGAAAACATTACACAATTGGATGAAGGATGCTTTAGTTGTTGTTCAGGTTTAACTGGAACAATTAATATTTCATACATTACCACTCTTAGTTCCAGGGCATTTGAATCTTGTACACAAATCTCTTATGTCGTATTCAATAGTAGTTTGAAGGAAATTGGCGATTATGCATTTCAACATTGTTATAATTTACAAAATTTGACATTTATGGATAGTTTAGAAACTATTGGATATAGATCTTTTTCGCATTGTTCTTCTCTCAGCAACATTAGTTTTAATAGAAAATTGTATTATATAAGGAATTATGCATTTGAATATTGCACTTCTCTTACTCGTTTAGATTTCTGTTCACTCGTTTCCATATATAATTATGTTTTCCAATACTGCTCTAATATTAAAGAAATTGAATTTGATAGAGCTGATAAAATTGGAGATTATGCATTTTACAGTTGCTCAAGCATTTACAATTTGACGATTGGTGATAATGTTAATTCAATTGGTGATTATGCTTTTAGAAATTGCACTGGACTTGAAATAATAACTGTTCCAGAAAATGTTAAATGTAACAAATGTGGAACAGGTGTATTTTATGGATGCACAGGTTTGAAAGGAGCCAGCCAGATTCCAGATCACTTTGCTTACATTCCAAAGGAGTACTTTTGTGAGTGCACAGGAATTAAGCAATTACAAATTCCTGAAAACATTACAGAAATCAAAGATTCTGCATTTGAACACTGCATATCATTAGGCTCATGTACTATTCCAGAAACAGTCAAATCTATTGGAGATAGAACATTTTTCAATTGTTCTGGATTTCAGGGAGATTTGACCTTGCATGGTGATTTAACTCTTGGCGATATATCTTTCGCTTACTGTACAGGCCTTAAAGGAAATTTGATTCTGAAGTCAGGTATAACCCTAGGTTCTTATGATTTTGCTCAATGCACTGGATTTACTGGCTTGAATATTGAAGATGGAGTAGAAGATCTTCCTGAAGGTTCATTTTATAATTGTTCAGGCATGAAAAGCGAATTATTATTGCCTCCATCCATAACTAAAATCAATGCATATACATTCTATAATTGCTCTAAATTGACAGGCGATCTTAATCTTTATAATGTTTTGGATGTCATTGAAGAATATGCATTTTATCAATGCAGCAACTTGAATGGATATTTAACACTTAGTCCTGGACTTATTGGTATTTCCAATTACTCTTTCTATGGCTGCTCCAAATTAAAAGGACTCGTAAATACTTCTATCTTTGTTGATTTTGTTTCTTCTTATGCATTTTATGGATGTTCTTCACTTAATGGACCATTAACTTTTTCATCTAACTTATTTGAAATTGGAAATTATTCATTTTATGGTTGCTCTTCACTTAGTGGACCATTGCATCTAGGATTTGGTCTCAAAAGAATCGGTTCCTTTGCCTTTTACCAATGCACAAAATTAAGCGGCTCATTAAGAATAGGATATCGTTTATTCAAAGAATCAGGAGGTGGTTATCCTTCATATAATATTATATCTTGCGAAATATGTGATTATGCTTTTTGTGGATGCACTTCATTCAATGGAGATTTAGATCTTTTTAATGTTTCTCGTATTGGAAAGTATGCTTTTTATCGATGTGGATTTACAGGCTCCCTTACTATTCCAATTGCAAATATTGAAGATTATGCATTTTATGGATGCTCCAACTTTAGAGGAAATTTAATATTTAACGAGAGCTCACGAAACATAACTGAGAATTATGTTAATAATGCAGGTTCTAATGGTTTCGTAATAGGAAATTATTCATTTTATAATTGTAATAGATTTACTGGAGAACTAATCATTCCAAGCTGTTATAAATCAATAGGTCATTATGCATTTTATGGATGCAGTGGATTCAGTACTTTAGAACTTAGAAATTACTATTATTATAAATATAGTTGGAGTTCGTATTATCAACCAAGAAGTGAACACTTATTAAGTTCAATTGGAAATTATGCATTTGCCAATTGTACAGGATTATCCGGTATGTTGAGAATATATTATTCTGTTAAATATTTAGGAGAGTACTGCTTTGCAGATTGTCCTGGCTTTAATTACATATTCTTGCAAGGAAGTGAGGAATTAAAGATTGGCAAAAACGCATTTGCATCATCAAACCTAACCGGATTATATTTCAATAGCTTTAATTTTGAGCCAATTTATCAATATCCAATTGGACTAAATGATAATGTCAGCGTTTATGTTTCAAATAAATATAGAAGCCCAAGTTTTTGTACTTATAAAGTATTTTATAATGGTGTCCGTCCAGATTACTTCCCAACAACAGCATCTTTAGAAACAGTTCAGTTCAACTTTGGAAACACTAACGAATTTATTCAATCATTCGGCAAAATGCTTCAAGATCAAAAGAACGCTGATAATTTGGGCGTGCAAAAAGATACTGTGTTTGATATTTCTGTTGATGACGAATCAACTATTCCATATAGTTATACTTTATCACCAAATCAATATATATCATGTGGAAAAAATCCTATTGACTTCAATGGTGGCAATTTGAATCTTTTAATGAATCAAGGTTCAAATACTGTTAATTTGGGCTCAAGATCAAATGTTGATTTTTCAATTAAGCTTCCTTCTAATAGCCAAGAATTAAATATTAATTCAAATCAACCAAGTCTTACATTCAATGGAACAGCATCGTTAGAATCAAACCTCTTAATCAACGTTCCTGAAAATGTTAAATCTATTACAATTCAAAATCTCCATCTAGCTTCCAATTACGCCAGTGTTCAAGCTGAACATCCAGATGTTTCCGAAGATGACAATGATGCTCGTTTATTAAGTGATGACGAAATTGAAATTAACGTCAACAATATCTCAATTGAAGGGGGAAAGTACATCACTCTTCAAAACTATAATATTAATGGTCCATTAGTTGTGAACCAAGGTTCAACTGTTACAATTAATTCTTATATTATATTGAATAAGACCGATATAATTTACAAGGTTAAAACATTGAATACTGAACTTAGTTCTGCAATCTTTTCTCTGAGCCCTGATTATGACCAAGTTCCGCAATCATTCAAAATAGTATTTCCAGATGATAGATTTAATGTTAGTCAAGTTAGTAGTTTGACCATAGTTTCTGAGGAAAGATTTAATTGTCCAGCTTGGCGTGATAAATTGGATTTTGGTTCAGATCTTAATTATTATGATTCAGCACATTGTGAAGAAATTAAAGATGAAGAGTCATCCAATTCCAAATTACTTGATGATGAAACCGCATACAAATTCAAGAAATACACACTAACTCTTGAAAGAAATGTAAATTACGATAATCCAGATGAATATAAGATTGTTGAAAAGACAAAGAAGTTAAGTGGAGGAGCAATTGCAGGAATTGTTATTGGATGTATTGTTGCTGTTGCAGCTTTAATGATTGGTGAATTCTTCCTCGTTAAGCACATATTAAGCAAAGAAGCTCCAAGCGAAAATGAGGCTGAAGAACCTTAAACCTTTTGAATAAAAATTTTCTTTTCTTTATTTTTTTTTCATTAAAATATATTCTCCAAAAGCGTGGGATAATGATAAATCTCGGGAATTTCGAAAAAAAAAATATTAAGGTTGAAAAATTGGCCTTTAAATTGGTAATTCAAAAAGAATTCAATTTTAATTGGAAGCAAAAACGATTAATTCTTGAATATATTGATTATTTTAATCACTTCAAAAATTATTTTCATGCACAATATAATATCGGTTTTATTTATTATGATGGTGAATATGTAACAAGAGATATTTACAAATCAATTTATTATTTTCCACTTGGCCATGATACTACTGTAGCTGATTTAGATAAAGATGAAGATGATGGATATGTTTTTGAAGATTCAACGATGATAGATGATATATTAATTCAGCATTTAATTGATAAAAAAAAATGAAAGTCCAAAATTAACACTTGCTACAGATGCCTGCCATACTGGTTCAATGTGGGATATTCACGGAGGAAATGTAAAAAGATAGAGTATTACCAAAAAATATAATGTCCATTTCTGCTACAAATGATAAGCAAACAGCTAAACAAGCAGTAGTTGATCGTAAAGAGCAGGGTATATTTACAATGAATTTGGTCAAAGTTCTGAAAACAAAACAATTAATAACGCCAAAAGATTTAGCGACTTCCTTGAAAAAAGATTTAAAAAAGTATTCGCAAACATGTGCTATTGCGATGACAACTAAAAAAATGAACACAACACCTATTTTTTCCTCTAAATAGAAAATTTAAAAAAAAAAAAATTGAATGTTTTGTTTCAAAAAATTGAATAGATATTTGGTCTAAAACACAAATTTATTTATAAATTACATATAATAACAAAAAAAAGATTACTCTAGAAATCATTTTCTGAAGATGAGTCATCTTTTTTATCTTCTTCTTTCTTTTTGTTATCTTCATTCTTTTTATCATGTTCGCTTTCGCTACTAACTTCAATATCTGCATCTATTTCAATCTCATCAGAAACGATTTTTTCATGATCATCCTTCTTCTCCTCCTTCGCATTATCGGAAGAATCGCCGATATCCAAAATGATATCGCTGTCAGAATTTTCTTTTTTATCTTCTTCTTTCTTTTCTTCTTTCTTCGATTTGTCATCGTCAGAATCCTCGAAGTCGATTGAAATGTCGCTGTCTGATTCCTGCTTCTTATCTGCCTCTTTCTTCTTGTTGCTTTCATCATCATCATCATCTTTGTTTGCTTCGCTCTTTTTGTCAGAATCCTTGTCTTTCTTGGCACCAGTTATCGTGCTGTCTTCGAAATCAACAACGACGTTGCTCTCAACACTCGAGCTCGTCGTCTTCTTTGTTTCGTCTTTCTTGGCACCAGTTATCTTGCTGTCTTCGAAATCAACAACAACATTGCTCTCAACACTTGAGCTCGTCGTCTTCTTTGTTTCGTCTTTCTTCTTGGCTTCGCTGCCTGTGCTGAGAACCAAGTCAGCAATGGCGCTGCTTCCCACACTTGAATCTGTTTTCTTTTTGGCTTCTTCTTCATCTTTCTTGGCTTCGCTTCCTGTGCTGAGAACCAAGTCAGTAACAGCACTGCTTCCAACGTTTGAATCTGTTTTCTTCTTGGCTTCTTCTTCATCTTTTTTGGTTTCACTTCCTGTGCTGAGAACCAAGTCAACAGCGGCGCTGCTTCCAACGTTTGAGTCATTTTTCTTCTTGGCTTCTTCGTCTTTCTTAGATTCGCTTTCTATGCTTGTCATGATATGGATGTTGCTTGAATCTGTTGTCTTCTTGCCTTCTTCGTCTTTCTTAGATTCGCTTTCTATGCTTGTCATGATATGGATGTTGCTTGATTCTGTTGTCTTCTTGGCTTCTTCGTCTTTCTTAGATTCGCTTTCTGTGCTTGTCATGATATGGATGTTGCTTGAATCTGTTGTCTTCTTGCCTTCTTCGTCTTTCTTCTTGCTGTCAGACGCTCCCTCTTTCTTTGAATCGCTGTCTGTGCTTAAGAAAATGTCGCTTGAATCTGTCTTCTTACTTTCTTCATCTTTCTTGTTCTTGTCAACATCGTCCTTTTTCTTAGAGTCACTTTCTGAACTGACAGCAATTTCAGCTTCAATGCTTATCACATCAGATTCATCTTTCTTGTTCTTGTCACTTTCAACCTTTTTCTTTTCATCGCTTCCGGAGCTTCCAATGAGATCTAGATCGATATCGCTTTTATTTGAGTCCACTTTTTTAATTGAATCACTTTTCTTCTTCTTTTCGCTGTCATTGTTACTTGAAACATTTAAGAAGCCTGCATCGGAATTATTTTCCGAGTCCTTCATAAGTTTTTCTCTTCTTTTGTTCTTATCATCTTCGCTTGAATCTTTAATTATCTTGATTTCTGGTTCAATTTTCTTTTCAGAGTTGCTGGACATTATTTCTTCTTTCCTCTTCTTTTCTTCCTCATCGTCACTCGAATCGCTCATTATAATGACATTTGACTTATACTCTGATTCTGAGTCCTTTTTAGCATCGAGTCTCTTCTTGTCGTCATCAACCTCGATGTCGCTGCTTTCACTTGATTCTTTCTCTTTGGTTGGAGCTTTCTTCCTTTCATCTTTGCTTGTTTCAGTTGCATCAGAATCGTTATCAGTGATGATTCGAATAATTGGATCTCTCTTGCCCGATTGACCATCAGAGCTGAATTCTCCGCTCTTTTTCTTCTTTTCTTCTTCTTCTCGTCTTTTCTTAGTGAAGTTTTGCTTGATCGTTTCAACATCAGGACTAATTCGAACTTTCTTGTCTTTATTCTTGTTTCGTCGTCCTTCTTTCTTGCCTTCTTTATCTGACTCATTAAGATCATTCTCGCTTCCTGAATCAGGCTGCTTTGTGTCACTTTTGTTGTACTTCTTGTTTCTTTTGTGGCCTGCAAAATCACTGTCATCATGGTTGGATTCGCTGATCGTTTTCGTCTCCTTTTTCTTCGACTTTCTAAAGATTCTAACTCCTTCATCTTCATCATCGTCAAGTTTAATTTCATCGTAATCTTCAAAGTCAATTCTTTCAAATTCATTGTAATCGTCGTCATCTGATTTGTGATGCTTTTTGTGGTGCTTTTTACGATGCGATTTCTTATCATCTTGAACAATCAATTTGTTGTCAGATTCTTCATCTTGATGAGAATGAGACTTTTTACTTGATTCTTCATCTTTGTGATGATGCGATTTTTTACTTGATTCCTCATCTTGATGAGAATGAGACTTTTTAATTGATTCTTCATCTTTGTGATGATGTGATTTTTTACTTGATTCTTCATCTTGATGAGAATGAGACTTTTTAATTGATTCTTCATCTTTGTGATGATGCGATTTTTTAGTTGATTCTTCATCTTGATGAGAATGTGACTTTTTAATTGAATCTTCATCTTGATGAGAATGAGACTTTTTACTTGATTCTTCATCTTTGCGATGATGTGATTTTTTACTTGATTCTTCATCTTTGTGATGATGAGATTTCTTTTCTGTTTCTTCTTCTTGTTGACTTGCTGTTGACTTCTTTGTTGATTTGTCTTTGCGATGACGAGATTTCTTTTCTGTTGTGTCTTTTTGGTGACGATGGCGATGGTGAGATTTTCTTGGGCTGTAATTTGACTTTTCATTTTCATCTTCGCTTTTTTCATTTTCATTTTCACTTTCTTCATTTTCATTTTCTGAATCATCGTCATCGTCATATTTATGCTTATGTCTGTGACTTTTCTTTTTGTTCTTTCTTTCTTCTTCTTTTCTCTTTCTTCTTTCTTCTTTCTTTTTCCTTTCTTCTTCTTCTTCTTCTTTCTTTCTTTTTTCTTCTTCTTCTTTCTTTCTCTTTTCTTCTTCTTTTTGTCTCTTCCTTTCTTGGTGTCTCCTTTCTTTTTCTTCCCTTTCTTCTTGTATCCTCTTTGCTTCTTGGATTCTTCTTTCTTCGGCTTCTTTGGCTTCTCTCTTTCTCTTTTCTTGGGCTTCAATAAGCTCATCACGAGTCTTCTTTAATTTTTCAATGTTTTCAAGTAAAAACTTCTCTTGATTTTTCTTGTCTTCAAGTGATAAATGAAGATTTTTACAAGCTTCTTTGAATTGTTTATATTGCGATTGAGATTGTCTCCTTTCTTGATCAAGTTGCCTTCGCTCAGCATAAATATTGTCTGGTAATGCTATTTGTGCCATATTATATGCTTCTAATACCATTTCAGGACGTTTAATGTGAGCTTTGTCAAGCATTCTTTTCTTATCTCTAATTACATTTTTTTGACCATCCATTTCTTCTTTCTTGCTTATTAATTCTTGTATTTCGTCTTTAATTGATTTCTCTCTCGACTCAAGAGATTGGAAAATTGTTTTTTTCTCTTCATTTAATCTTTCAAGTTGGGATTTTTCAGTTTTAGTTCCTGCTATATCTTTTTTGAAATCAGCGATCTGGTTTTTATAGTTCACTTCTATTTCAATGATTGATTTTCCTGCTTCAACAATATCATTAAGCTCTTTATTTTTTTCTTCTTTGATTTTTTGCATATTTTCAATTTCTTCATTAACAGTAGGGATTGTATCAATTGATTTCTGAAGATTTGATATTTGTTCTTTCAAATTAGATACTACCATATCATCATCAAAAGGATGGTTTCGAAGACGGCCTTTAAGGTCAACAAGAGCTTCTTTTGTTCTCGTGTGTTTTTCATTTAAATTTTTAAATTGCTCAAGCAAAATTGAAACTTGAGCATCTCGATCAATAACAGCATCTTCAACTCTGTTAAATTCGTTTTGAAATTCATTTTGATTCATTTCGGGAGAGTATAAAATTGAAAATAATTTTAATGCAGGTTTATCGTTTCCAATTAATAACATATAACAGCACATCAGGTAGTCTTGTTCGTCTTTATTTTGTTCGGTTTCAATCATTTGCTCGAGTGCAATTATGCATTTTTTTGCGTCAATGCTTTGTTCCCTCTGTAAGTTTGAAGTATTGGAAACATACAAATGATGGCGAAACACTTCCTTCCGAGGAAGCTCGCGATTTTTTAATGCTATTGCTATTCGCTCTTTTTCTCTCAGCATTTTACGCATTTCTTCATCAGTATCAGCAATTTTTTGTTGAAGGTCGCCTATTTGATGTTGTAATGTCAAAACTCGACGATTTCCAGCTTCATATGGATTAAATGAGCCTATTACCTTTGTTTTAAAACTATCCTTCTGATATTCTTTGCCTGTTTCAGATTTTGAAAAATCCATATGTTTAAATGGTGCTGTGGGCCTTAACGCTTTTGGTGGCTTGATATATCCGCCATTTAAATCGCGTAATGATTCTTCAACGACTTTAATTCGTGTTTGTATTTGAGAAATGTTTGATTTTAACGATGTAATTCTTTCGCTTCTTAAATCCAGTTCGTTATGAACTTCTAAAACCAATTCTTCTAAATCATTTTTTGTCATATCGCATACGTTTCGGCCATTTGCAGCCATTAAAGCCCATTGATCTAGCATTTAACACGAAAATAAAAGAGAATTTCAATAAAATTTATGTACGTTTATTAAAAAAAATCATATATAGTTAACTGGTATTTTCAATTTTTGTTAACTCAAGTTTAAAACTTTATTTTATAAAAAAAGAAATATAATTTCATTTAGCTATAAATAAAAAGTAAGTGTCATTGCTGAAAGCTAGTCAAAAAAATGCTTGTTGCTGATAAGATGAAATAAATTGATTAGCCTACCAACTCATTATTATACATGTTATAACGGTTATTAAAAAAAGCAAGTATAAAATTAAAAAAATGCAAGAAACACTTTATTGATCATTACTACTTGAAAATAAAATTTAAACAAATCTGATTTTCTTATTGAAATAAGGGCATTCTTCATATGGGACATCAACAGCTGGCTTACTTCCATTTATGTAAGAAGAAATTGGTCCATTAGTAAAGTCAATTGTTAAAGTTGTTGTTTCCATCGTCATATCGCCATTTTGAACAATTTGATCAGGAGTTGGGTAGGGAATTCTTTCATTTTCATCAGTTACATATTTTACCCTACCGGACTTGGATTCCTTCTCATTAGGAGGCTGACGAAACAATGGATCGACTGGAGGAAGATCCTTTATTTCAGATGATTTTTTCGATTTTTTATGTTTTTTGACTTTTTCGGTGTATTCTCTATCGAACTCATCGACAAACTTTTGAAGAAGCTCGAGTTGCTTTTCAGGACTGTTGAATAATTCTAAATCTTTATCTGAATAAGCCATTTGAAATATGATAAATTTATATGTTATTCATCGGAATTTTTCAATGGTAACTTAAAAGGTTTTTCAATTCAAATTTTAATCTTTTTGATCATATATAGAATGGTGACCGTTTAATCGTTAGATAAAACTTGAAATGACAGAAATGCCCCTTGAATTTAGTCCAACACGGCCAACAGTTCGCCTTCAATTAACAACTCCTGCAGCCCGTAGAGATCCAACTATCCAAAAAAAGAAAGAAGTTTTTCATTATCGTGATGATAATAATTTAATGGCTGGTCCATTTGACCTCTCAACACTTCAACTTTGGGCTGTCAATGGATTGATACCAAACAATCTACCAATTTATGATGGTGCTTCTAATAATCCAACTCCGTTATGCGATCTGCTCGTCGCAAAAGGTGTTGCAGATCAACCACCTACTGAGCAAAACGAATGGTTTTTATGGACAGATTCGAAAACTCCATTTCATTCATTAAACACTCGGCTCAATAAATACTTTACATCAAGACACCAAATCACTGATTTTAAACTTGTTTCTATTGTTTCCCAAACTCATCAAATTACATTAAATAATATTCAAGAATTTGAAGATTTCTTAGAGCAAGTCACAACTATATCACCAGAAATTAAAGAGTTATCATTGAATTCTTTCGCCGAACCTTTTGCAATGTGGGTATCTAAAATTTTAACAGATCTTGATTGCAAATTCACAATGGATGAATTGAAGCAGTTATTGTTGGAACCAGATCCTGATAAAGCAAAAGATTTTTTCATGAAAAATATTCCAAAAGAAAAAAATGCTTTAAAAGCATATAATTCATATACTCAATGGAGGATGTTTATCCCCATCTTTGAAATTTCAAAATGAGTTTTTAATTTATTTAGTATACACAATCATCAAAACCTTCTATCTTTGCGGGTTGAATAAATATATTGTTTTAGATTCTATTTGTCATATAAATATATATGTAATAAGATAGAATAAATCTATTAGTTTTTAGCAATGAAAGAAAATAGTATTTAAATAACATATTTATATTGTAAATAAGCTATAAGCTGCCGTCATTAACAATTTGTAAGTCATCGTCTGTTTCAATTTTGAATGAAACATCTTTTGGACCTCTCAATAATTCTAATATTTTTCGCTTATTTTTATTTTCTTTTAAAATGTTAAAATGCTCAATATTTGATTTTTTTGCAATGTTCAATATTGCATTAAAGATATTATCAAAATCAGGATTATCTAGTAAAAGATTAGAAGCATGTTGAATTAGTAAAATCGATTCTTTTCTATGCTGCCCGTTGTATTTTTTAGGTTCAGGTGTTTTCATAAAGGTTTGTTCTTTAATATCTTTCTCTGGTGAATATCGTTTAGAATTTCTGGTGTATCTTGCACATAGTAAAAAACGTTTAGTATTAAATGAATTAAGATGTTTTGAATATTCAACATGATATTTTGGCCCGTCATCTTCAATTGGATATATTTTAACATCTTTGAAATTAAAGTAACATTCAAAGTAATTAATAGCATCTTCTATTGTATCTTCTTGACCAAAAGAATGTATGTATTTGTTTCCATTGTACGTTCTAAATAAATATTGCATGCTAGTTAAACTTTTTTTAGCAAAAAAAATTTGGCATTCAATTTTAAATTTCAAATTCAAAATTTTCAAAATAAAATTTTCACTTTCAATGAAAAACCTACTTGGCAAGAATGGTTTAAAAATAACTTAAAAAAAACAAAATTGATTACTTTGGTTTTTTATTATCTAATAAATTTATTCTACTCATTCGTTGTCTTCAAATGGATGCATAAACCCAAAAAGATTTTAATATATATATATATATGATATAAGATAAAAATAATATTGAATCAGAATTAGATCTGTACCCATTTATGCCTATACTTTGGGTAGAATTTTTGGGTAGTAACATTTTTGATTGAATGGGCATATGCAGCTTCTTGCTAAAGATGAAACTCAGTACATTCAAATACAACAAATATTGTAAGATGAAAATCAGCAAAAGAGCTAAGTTGAAGAACCATCTCTTCAGCCTGAAGACTTCAGGTGGGGCAGCCAGCTTTAATTGTTATTATTATTATTCCACCATTATCAATACATGTAACGTGCTCCAACACTTTCTTCACAAAGGCAATAAAAGAAAAATCATGGAATTGTTTATTTAAAACTCATTCAAAGAATTTGTTGTCCAGCAAAGAATTAAATCCAGATTTAAATCTAGGCAACAAATTAAATTTCATAATACATAATTCCATCATCAAATTTTTTGATAAAAAGTTTAACAAGCAAATAAAAGCTTCGAAGAAAAATTTAATGTCTGTGATGGAAACTTTTTTGAGAAAAGTTGAAGACACATACATAAAAGTAAATGTTTTTGAAAATGCAAAAACAAGCTATTAGCAAGCTTGGAATCAAAGCAATGAGTATTGTTGTGATAAATAGAATTGATAAAACGTCAGAGAAATAGTTTAGAAGATTTAAAATTAAAATTAATATCTCTAGGGATTGAGGGAAAATAAGCTTCAAAGAACACTACAGTTTATATTGGAAAGAAAAAATCCCTTGATACTCCATTCCTAACAACATAGGCCTCTTTATCATATCTAGATATTATGGTACACAGATAAGCAATGACTTGAGTTTTTATGCTTTCCACTATTTTTTAACATTTTTTTTTTTAAATTTTCTTTCAAAAAGTAAATTGAAATTTGGAGAAAAAAACGGATATGAAAATAAAAAAATAATTAAATCTTTATTTATGAAAAACATAATTTGAAGTTTAATGTATTAATTGAACATATATATAATAATGAATTGATTTATTAGCAATTAAAAAAATTTTGGCTTTTCCCAGAGAATTTCTTATTTTTATAGACGTTTAGAAAAATTTAAATTCTTATTTAACTTTTTCAATAATATAAAAAAATTGTGAAAAATGTCTTCCATCAATACTGCAATCCTCTCCAATCCTTCACATCCCAAATTTATTCCTTATATCCAAGAAGCGCCTGAACTTGTGGATGTAACAACTGTAACTAAATTCATGAACACAGTTCTATCAAATTTCAGAAAGAAAAAAGAAGATCTTCCCGCAATTAAAGGAAAAGCGATTTTAATTTCAATTATTAGCCTTCTTCAAAATCCCACATACAATTCCATGTTTATTGAGAATGGTTATGTTCATAAACTTCCATTTAATGAAAAGGTATATGCTGATTCGATTTTTGATCTTTTCCACACCTTAATTACTCAAGATTATGATATTTTTGATGAGCGCTTGGCATTCAGTTTTTCACAACAAATTCCTTTTTCACCTTTAAAAGCACTTGTCTTAATTGCAAAATATGGAGAACACCTCGATAAAATTTCTTATCCTTGGTATCTTCTTGATCTCCTTTTTTCTTGTAAAAAGAACTTTATTCGCGATACAGCAATTCAATATATTTCTCTTCTTTCATATTTATGTGTAAAAAAAGATAATTTCAGAAGTGATAGATCAATCCAGAGTTTTGATAGCGTTGCAGACCTTTTAAATCATAAAGATCCTGAAGTAATTAAAACTGCGTATGGAGCACTTATCTCTATCACAAGGATCAATCCAAAATGCCAAAATCAAGAATATGCTAGAAAAATTCCAATACAATCATTAATAAGCCATTTACAATCAAAAGACGAGGGACTAATATTTGATGCGTTATCTTTTTTACTTGTTTATGAAATAGATGATGATAGCATTTTGCAACAACTTGTGAAAATGAAAAATCAAAGAGCCTCTCTTGTTTTGATGAAGTATTGTGAAAATCAAGAAAAAGCGACTTTTCTAGTTAGTAACAATTCATGGCTTAAAAATCCCGCTCAAAATAGATTAGAATGCCTGAAGCTCATTTATTGCTTGTTACGGCATAAAGATTTACAGAGAACATTATCATCATCTCAGAATTTTATTAGCTTTTTGGTATCTGCTTCAAAAAATACGAATTTAAATGAATTTATTTTAATTCTTGGAATTTTAAAGCAGATCCCATTGTCAAGTCAAAAAGTAAAAGAACTTGGAGAAAAAAAATTTTTCACAAATATAATTCAAAGTGCTAATCAGTGTAATAGTGAACAAGCTGATAGAGTTCGTTATAATATATTTGAAATAGTTGCACAATATATTTTTATTAATGAGCTTCCAGTTGTTTGCCGATCTGCCGTGACAGAAATTATTGATAACTGCTCGCTCTCTGCTGAAGCATACAGACTTATTTTACAGTTATGCAAATATAGCCAATGCGTGAAAGTAATGAAAGATTTGAAACTAGTTGCATATTATGAAAAGCAGTTGAATAATAAAAAAAACAAAGCACAAGCACAGAAATTTTTGGCAGCGATTCCAAAGAATGATGATGAAATTGAGTACGAATATGAAGAAGATGAAGAAAGAGGATATTCCTATGATTAATATTAATAATATTTTTTTTTTATGTAAATTATTTTTTAACCAATAACTTATTTAATTTTTTAATACATATTAACAAATATTTCGTTTTCATACCTTACGTTCAGAGAGTTTTTCTTTTGATATCTTTAAAAAAGCATCTCTCTATATTTAATTGAAGTGAATGAAATATTATTATTTTATTTTTTTAATAAAAAACATTTTTTATTACATATTTTTATTCAAAAATGATGCTTTATTTGATGCTCTGACTTATTTTAAAAAAGATAATTGGATAACTCTTTGATATATTTTTGAATAATTATACAAATATAAAAATTTTTTTAAATATTTTTATCTTTAAATTATCAAAGATAAATAATGATTATTATAAAGTTTTATTATCAAATAGATAGAAAAATAAAAATTATTTAATAAATATTTTATTTTTGATTAAATTTTTTTGTGCTTTAGCTTGAAAATTAATGAAAATTTTTTTTATCAATTTTTTCAGTTCTCATTCAAAATATTGAAAACTTTTTTATTCGACATGTCAAAATTGAACGGTTTTGTCTGGCCTTTATCAAGTAAAATGCCTCTAGAGACTGTTGATCCATCAGCATTTCGTGATATGGTTCGTATGCTCGCTACAAACGTTGATGGCCGTAAACCACTTTATCTCGCTCTTACAAACATCTCAGGTCTTGGACGCCGTTTCTCGCATGCAGTATGCCGCCGCGCTGGCCTTGACCCACTCCGCCGTGCAGGAACATTAACAACACAAGAAGAAGAACAAATTGTTAAAATTATTCAAAGCCCAACTGAATACGGCATTCCAACATGGATGCTCAATAGAAGATTTGATAGAGCTTCAGGAAAAGACCTTCAATGGGCTGGTACTGATCTTGGTGCAAACCTTCGTAACGATATCGAAAGAATGAAAAAGATGAGAATGAAGCGTGGTATTCGTCATGGACTTCACCTTAAAGTTCGTGGTCAATGTACTAAATCAACAGGCCGTCGTGGTGTTGCTGTCGGTGTCGAACGTAAGAAGTAAACGATATAATTTTTCTTTTTTACATAAAAACAAATACCTGTACAATTAAATTGCTCTTTTTTTTTTTTTTTTTTTTTTTTTTTTTGTAAATTCTTTTCAAGATTAATATATGTATTCTTGATATTCTGAATTATATTTTCAAGAGCCTGATATTGCAATTTTAAACGTACCATATCGCATAAAGAATTCTTGCTTTCATGATATCTTTTAGTATTTTTATATTAATTTGACGAGTTTTTTTAATATATTTTTTAGATAAAATATATTATTTTTTTTAAAAAAACCCAGTATATTTATAGTTTGATAAAAATAATTTTAAACATATTCAAATATTTGAATGATTGATATATTCAAAAAGTTTATAAAAAATGTGTTTTCTCTCAGAATATATTGACTTTTTATGGGTTTATTAAAAAAATGAAATATCTGGTTAAATACGACATTAATGGAGGTGGAATTTGGAAGAGGCTAAGCTTGTAAATTTGGTGAAATAAACGTTTTTTGGGTTTTAAAAATCACCAAATGTAACCATATTATTGTCAAATAAATTTTATTAATAAAATTTAGTTTTATCAAAAGTCATAAACCATTGAATTATTTGAAAGAGGAATTAAATGAGTTTTATCAAAAGTCATATTAATAATCGATAAGATTTTCTCAGTAAAAAAATGTTATTTTTTGAATATTACAAAATAATTGTATGATTTGTATAATATATCATATAAAATAATAATAAAAAGCTCATTTATATTGACGATGAAAAGCCAAATAACCGATTTCACCAAAAGCCCAGGTCTTGGGCTTTTGGCGACAGCATTCAATTTTGAATAGTTTACATATATTTTGGAGATCACCAAAACGGTTTTTTTGGCGATGGTGATTTGTAAAGCTTTCAAAATATCAAATATAAAATAAAAAAAAAAATAAGATATAAATATATAATAAAATCAATAAAAGCATTTTTTCAATTGAAAATAATTTTTTTTCATTTATATTTTAAATATATACCGATATAAAATGTATTTAAAATATTAATAGTATTTATATTTTTATGAATATATATAAAGTATGCAAAAAAACCAGTTCCTTTCTGATAAAAACCAGTTCCCAAAATTTTGTTCTTTCAATTTTCTGATAAGATATTTTTTATTCTTTGAATTTGTAAAATTTTTGAGAATAATAAAAATGTTTTTTCTCAAATAATTTTAAAAGATAAAAAAATGGTGAATATAAGGTGAAAATCTAGGGATGTTCAAAATTCACTTTTCCCTTGGAAAAGTTCGACTTTTTCTGGGCAAAAGTGAATAATAAAATATCTCTATGAAAATCAGATTCCTTGACCAAAAAAGAATGATACAACAATTCCATCATTTGGTTCATTGTGTTCATCACAAGTTAAAAACAATTTTAAAAACAATTTTAACAAATTTCGAAAAATAATTTTAATTATATTCAAAAAAGTTTAAAAATTCAGCCATATAGAGGTATCATTCAATAATTTAGCATGTTCTTAAAGCGGGAAACTTGTTTTCTTAACAAGATTTTTTTGAAAATATGTGATGACATTGAGATCTATAGTCAAAACAATTTTGATACATTTCTGATGCGACCATTGTTTCAACACACACAAAATCGAAAGTACTTCTGATCCAATAGGTTTCTTGTTCTCTAGGTGGCAGCCTTTCTGTTGAATACTCTTAATTAAATGATGTGCTATTGTTTAAACAATTGAGTATTCAAAAAGTTCATTTATACAAAAATTCAAATAAAATTTATCGGTGGGACCTATATTCAATAATGATTAATATAAACCATTCAATTATCGTTTTTATTATCAAAAAATATAATATAAACAATTGAAATTAAAATTTGGAACTGGTTTTTAGCGGTTAGGAACTGGTTTTTTTGTATACTTTAGCCGAATAATAAATAATGCATTGAAATAATGCATTGAAATATTAATAGTATTTATATTTTTATGAATATATATAGCCGAGTAATAAAATAAATTCATTGAATTTATTGAATGTTGATTCGTAAATTGAATTATTATTTAATCAAATATCATTTAATCATTTTATTTAATAATTCATAAGAAATAACTTTTTAAAAGATTTATTAAAATCGCCAAAAGACCAGAAAGAATCACCAAGACCAGGTCTTTTTTTTACATTTGGGTATATTTTACAAGCTTAAAGAGGCTCTGTAAAGAAGTAAATGGAAAATAAACTTACATTTATAAGATAAATTCAACTATACCACAAAATTAATAAGAATATATTCTTTTTTATTAATATCAATAAAATATATATTGGAAGATCTTAATATAGTGCATATAGTCAGATATATTCATTTGTAAAAATACAAATGAAAAAAGATTTGGTATTTCTATGAGTTTATACAAATTTTGTTTTTCAATTGAATTGAATTGAAAAATAAAATATTAAATATTAGCATCTTGCTAGAATATTGACAAATCAAACAATAATTATCGAAAACAACAAATATGTTTTTTGATTTATCTTTATATCCAGACGGAATCACCATAAGGTTTTGATATTTGATAATATTTTAAATCATTAATTATTTATAGTAAGTTTTTCGATTAATTGCCAGAACCAAAACATAAATGGCAAAAGAAGATAAATTCTTACCCTAAATAATTAATGCACATGTAAAAAAATAAATAATTTTTTTTTTTTTTTTTAAAAAAGAACTACACACTTAAGTAAAGAAAATAGCATTTATAAAATAAAGTATTCAATTTAATTATGATTTTTTGCTCGATGTTGTAAGCTTATCTAAATAAGCTTTTGCTTTTTTATTATTCTGACGTGCAGCTTTTTGAATGTATTCAATTCCAGTCTGATAATCTTCGTCTTCTTGATCGAGTGCCGATTCCAACAAGTCAACGCCATAGCGAAACTGAGCGTCAGGATAACCTTGCTCTGCCGACTCGATCAAATAATTTCGTCTTTTGATGAAGTCGATCTTATCGTTCAAAGACAGGTAATACTTTGCGCCAGGGTGATCTTTGCCTGCAGCCTTTGTGAAGAAGTCCTTTGCCAACTCATCGTCAGGTATTGTTCCTATTCCACGATGATAAATTTTACCGAGTAAGAAAGTTGCCATTGTGTAATTCAAGTTGCTTGCCACCTTCAAGTATTCGACACCTTTTTCGAAGTTTCGCTTTTGCTTGTATTTTCCGTATATGTAAGACTTTCCAAGCTCGTAAGCAGCGATTGGATAATTTTGATCAGCAGACATCGTCAAGAAAGCAATTCCTCTTTTGATATCCTTCTTGCATTCATTATGTTCTGGACAAAGCAAAGACATTGCTACTTTATATTGCGCTTCTTTGTTCTTTTTGTCCTTTGCAATTTTGTTCTGGAAGTTAAAAGCAGATTTGAAGTATTTGTGCTTCTCGCAGAAATCGCTATAAAGCTTTTGGCAGGCTGATTCAAGACCATTGCTATAACTCGCACAACGGATTGCTTCTAAATAAATTTTCCTTGCCTTAACCAAGTCTTGTTCACAGTCAATTCCCTTAGCATATATATTGGCAAGTGCAACGACGGCTTTTGGATACTTTTTGGTGGCAGCAATGTAGAACTTTTTGGCAGTATCGGTATCTTTTTCAATTCCACGGCCGTAGAGAAGATGATCGGCGTATAATTTACGGAATTTGGGGTTCTTCGAAGGAAGCATTATCTTTGTGTATTTGATTGAGTTCTCATAGTCACCTTGGTCGTAATGCGCCTTTGCATAAATATAAATGTATTTTGGATCGTTGATTGTCCTCAAGAACGGCAAGAGCGAGTTTTGTTCATTATTCATTCCAAGCTTTTTGTAAACGTGAAATAGCCTTCGTGTTGATTCAATGTGGCCCAATTGCGATGCCTTTAAATAGTACTTGACGCTTTTCGTTCTCCCATATTCCCATGAAACGTGCGACTCTTTCAGCTTGCCCATTTCAAAAAGTGATTGCGGATCAAGTGCATCGGCTGACTTGAATAAGAGCTTCAAGTATGGAATGTTTGGATCAGCAGGATCTTTGAGCTTTCTATTGTAATATTCAAGGAATAACGCATATGTTAATTGTGCTTTAACATCACCTTGATCTGATGCTTTTTTGAACCATTTCAACGATTCTTGAATGTCTTGTTTGACGCCAATGCCTTTCGATAACATCGTTCCAAGCCACATCTGTGCATTTGAATCATTGAAGTTGTCGTTTGCCAGGATTTCATAGTATCTGAATGCTTCTCGATAATTAATTGGGAATGAATCATGGCCAAAGAAATAATTACGCGCGCATTCTTGTAAACTTTCTTTGTGACCTGATTCTGCTCTGTCAACTTTTTCTGAGACCAGTATTTTGGCTGAATCAAGTGGGACGAAACTTTTACATTTACGAATAAATGATTCGAATTCATCCTTATCAACTCTATTGCTTACTAAGTTATTTTCATAATAGGATAAGATTTCTTCAACTGTCATGTCTTTCTTCACTTGTTTTTTAATCGATTCCTTTAATCTTTCAGGAATTGATTTCTTGAATTGCTTATACAAAACATGCTGAATTGTTCTATTTCTATGACGAAAACGAATTGAACCAATATCAGTGATGGCAAAATAGTAGTATGAATCTTTAAAAAGCTCAGCTTCTGGTTCCATATCTTTCAGTAAAATGCCATTATCGATCAATAGTTTTAGTTGGTAAAGCGTAAACCACATTGTAATCTGGACTTCTGTATCATTAAGAGTTTTCTTTTTATCATCATCATCGCTATCATCATCATCATCAACGTCGTTATCAACATCACTCATCGACCAAATAGACTGTTTAATGTAAGTTGAATCATTTTGACGCCTTTGATCAACTCCTTCAGCTTGGCTATGCCCATAGAAAGTTGATTCTGCGTCAATGTAAAAGCTGAGAAAAATTGGAAAGTGTAGTTGCGACACATGAATCATTCTGCAATAATTAAATGCATTAGACTTTCCTTGCTGATTCTTGTAATCAAAGAAAAACTTATCAAGATACTTTAATTGCTTCCTCGTTGATCTCGGCGGATAAAAATTACGTAGCTGCATGAATCCGTCGTAAAATCGGCCTCGAAGACATCCATTCAAATTTGACAATTTATATAATTTAGCGGCTTTATGTATGTTCTGTGGAAAGCCGATTCCAGTCCTGAACAAGTTGCCAAGCATGCAATAAACATATGGATCAATTTCGGCTGCCTTTTTATAGTAGAGATATGCATGAAATTGCGATTTCGGAAATCCGTTCAATCCATGCAAAAATGAAAAGGCAACGTACATCGTTTTTCTGAAATTGTTGGAATTCGCTTTCTCTAGTTTTGCTTTACACTCTTCGGGAAGATTAGAAATTTGTTTTTCGAGCTCTTTTTGCTTTGCTTGGGCTTGCTGCATGAACTGTTTTGCTTCTTGATCAAAATTGGCAGCTTTTTCAAAGCATTTAATTGCTTTTTGGTAGTTAATTGGCGTTCCAATTCCATTTTCGTACATTTTTCCTAGCTCTGTTAATAAAAGTGGATTGTTTTCTTCTTTTTTTAACAGTTTTTTAACATGAAAAAAGGCTGCTTGCTCAGATTTCGGGAATCCACCTGATCCTTTCAAATAAGAATTGATCACAAACTTAATATCACTGTTTTCGGTTGACTCTAGCTTGCTTCGATTTTTCCCCTCTTCGATAAGGAACTCGCTATTTGGATTGTATTCTACTTTATCGCCATCTTCGTCTAGTTCATGATACAACTCTTTAATATGGCTATTCAAATTTTGGAGCCAATCTGGAAATCCGTAATATTTGAGAAAAGATTTCGGTACATTTATACCATAACAATCTACAGCAAAATACAATGCTCCTAAAAGATCCTTCGGGTATCCGCCTTCACCATTATATAATTTTTTTGATATCGCTTCAATTTTTTTTTCTTCGGCTTGAAATCGTTTTTCAACAGCTCTATGCAAATTTTCGCGCTGTATAGGATCCAGTTCAAAGAAATAGTTGCATGGAAATTTATCTTGGAAATCAAGCCATTCAATATACTGGGAAATGGTACTACTTTCAACACCATCGAGGTAATTGCTCTCATTTGAAAGCGTATCCAAAATCTCATCAAACGTTGGTAAATCATTTGATCGATTGTTAATACAATTATCAACCAAAGTTTGAATGGGGGCTGGAATTTTGCTTTGATTAGAAAGAATTGTTTGGGCAAATTTACCAAATGACTGAATTGCTGATTTCTTATCATCCCAGTTTTGAGGTCTAAATGCAGTTGGAATTCCTGAGCAAACGAGCTTTGGAAACTGAAGCTTGTCAAAAATTATATGATTTACATCTAAACAATAATGAGATACACCTTTGCTTTCAAGATATTTTAAAGCAGATATTACTCCAATGAGAATTATCTGCTTTTTAGTATTGGAAAGTTTCCCATTTGCTAATCCTTTTACAAAGAGCGAATTTTTGTTACCGAGATAAGATACTGAAAGGTTTTCAGAATATGTATATTTATATGTTTGAGCAATTGCAGGGTGTATAAACTGGTACGTAAATTCAACTTCATTAACATATTTGCATTTATTCGAAATATTAGATCTAAAGTCTTTTGATATTGGATACAAAAGAATTTCATGACAATGTTGAGTAAGTTCTAACCATGGTTGGCAATCTTCAATCACTTCTTCTTTGTAATCTTGTCTATTTAATAAATGGGCTGTGCAGGAATATGCTAATTCTTTGGACATATAAATACAATGCTTTTTTGGATCAATATAATTATGCAAAAAGTGGAATTCTATAAAAAGGTTTAAATAGAAAAATGAGAGAACTCAGAGAAATATTTGAAACAAAATAATCATTTATGCGATTAATTGAAAAATATTGAGATATTTTTCAGAAATAAATTGTGAACTTTGAAAACAATCATAAAAAGTATTTTCTGAAAAAAGTAGGGCAGAGGAGTCAGAAGCTTTATTAAATAATTTGAAATGCATTATTGGCATTATGATTTTTTTTTTTTTTTTTTTATAGTTTTTCAGAAAAAATTATGGCGCACAATTATTATACTTCACTTTTTGATAACCCGATTATATTATCAATAAATAACTCATTAAAAAAATGAATTTATGAATTGTATTTACTTAAATAGTTTTATTTGATTTTATATTAATTATTTATATTATTTAAAACAAAGTTTACATGATAAATAACAAAATAAATTGATTTTCTTATTTTTATTATAAAATCGAAATACTTCTTTATATTTATATTATTTTGGTTTAATTTATATAAAATAAATATGCTTATATTATTTTAAATCACATTTATTGGTTAATTTATAGAATTATGATGATTATATTTCATTATTTTTTAATTATCAGATATTAAAGTAATTATCACCACATTTAATATAAAATTTTTGGTCTAGAATATATAAAAATAATTATTTCTTTTTTTAATCATTATTTTTTAAAGATATTGAAATGGCATTAATTTGATAAAACAAAAATAAATATCAGAAAAAAGAAATTATTTTAAAAAAATTAAATGCAATTGAAAGTTTGGTTATAAAAAAAAACTAATTTCAATTAATTACGAGATCGAAAATGGATTCAGAAGGATCATCAGACGAAGAACCTCTCAGTATGAATTCAATTGATGAAAACACTTCACAGCTAAGCGATAATATAAAATCAAATAAAATTGATTATTTGGATTCAAGTTCATTGGGCTATGGTCTAAAAAAACTTATATTTAATGACGACGATTCTTCAGATGGCAAATCAAAAGGATGTTGTGGTTGCTGTTGCTGCAATAAAAAGAAAAACGATGAATTAAGTGGATCATCTATGTCTTCAGATTCAGATGAAGGCCCAATAAAAAGTTGTTTGATGTGGAGCGTTGTGGGGATGAATTTTACATATAAATTTATACTTGCTATATCAGTATCAATTGTATTAATTACTATGATTTGCTCCTTTTATACGGTTATTATAATTAATTACGTATTTTTCATATCAACAGTTGTTTCATACGTACTATCTCCGCTTTTCCACGGACTTTCAGAAGATTATGTTCAATATGGTTTTTCAATTCTACAAATTCTACTAGCTAATCCGCTGATTGAATTCTTCATTTACTTTGTTATCAAAACAGTGAAGAACTTTGCCGATTCGATTTTTGAATTTGCTACATTAATCAAGTTATCATTTGTAACCGCCATAAATAGCGGTTATACGAAATACGGGTGGGCCAAAGAATATGCAAACATTGCAGACAAGAATCTTATTAGGCAATTTGGCTTAGTTTTTGCGTCTTTACTTGTTCTCGGCGTTGCTGGCGGTATTGTATACGTTACATTTGCAATTGACAAATTCATGATCACTCTTGGCATGATTCCATACCTTGCAATTGTTGTCCAGATCATATGCTTAATGCTCCCGACATACTACTATTACGGGAAGATATTCAGCAGATCGAAAAGAATCAAACCCGGCCGTTTAGAGAAGTTCATTAAAAAAATGATCAAGAAATACAAAGAAATAATGGAAAAAAACGATGAAAATCGTGCCAAACAAACCGAAGAAGAGGTTCAAACATACGAAAGCGCCTATGCTGAGGTTCGTTTCGATGCGTTGGAACTGTCTAGTGAAAGCGCATTCAACTCCGGCGATGACAAGAAAAAAGATGATGAAGAAAAGAAAAGAGGCAATAAACAAGAAACTTTGCTACATCAAGCAGCAGTGAACATCACGCCTTTGTTTGTTGCCATTGAATATGTTCCTCTATTTGAGTACACTTTGCAGATCGGCCATGACAAGTTCACGCAAAAACGAAAACGATTTCTTTTGGTTTTCTTCACTTTTCTGAATTTCGTCGTTATTGCTTATGATATTTATCGTTTAGTTGGCACTTTTTCGCCTTACTTTCTTACTTCTCTTATCTTGCGAATCATCTTCTTCCCGTTAATTTGCTATTTCAATATTGGAACAGCTTTCATTTACAAAGCTAAAAGTGCATCTTTGCACTTTGTTGTTATCTTGTCAACTCTGTTTACATTCGTCGTTTTCATTGCAAGTATCCTTGTCCTCTTTTATATGCAATTTGTCTCTGGCATATCGAGAATTGACAACCTCGACTACATTCCAAACCACAACTATTCTGACATCAATGTGTTCAATGATGCCTGCTTCTATAACTACGAAGGTGTGTCACTTATTGACGCTTACGGTTTGGCCCTAGGTCCGTATGATGTTGAACGTAATTTCACCATATTTGACAATCAAATGAAATACTTCTTCGGGCCTGATTGGAGCCGAACAATTAAGTATGAAGTGCATCACATTGATAAGAATACGCCATTCATCATATATAGGATTAATAACAACTTGACCGTCTATGGATTCAGAGGATTTTCATCTGGCACTGAATTGTGTCTACAAATTGAAATGATTGCAATTGAATATGTTTTGCCATTCTGCCAAGATATCGTGCCATTCTATCGTATATTTGTTGATAACCTGATCGGCTTCTATGCAAGGTTTGCACATATTTTTGGAAATCAGTTCTTCGATCCTGTTTCGATGTCTTCGTTGTTCATCGATCCCGTCGAAGAGATAATCGCATCCAAACGTTATTCTGATGATGAGAAGATTTTGTTCACTGGAATCAACATCGGTGGAATGTTTTCGAAAGTTCTTGGAATGATTCATAAAAAACAAGGAATCGGTTTCGTAACTCTTCCAACTTTCAATGATTATTTCTTGAACGATTTCGATTTCGAAGATGACGACTCAATTTACATCACTAACGTGTACAATTACAACGGCTGGTTCACAAAGCAAGAACCAGACTTGGCTACAAATATCGGAATCCCTTGGATTTCAAGTTCTTTACCAATCGAGAGAGATAGCGTGTATAGGACATTTTGCACTATATCCGAAATGTGTGGTCAAGGACAAAAGTTTTATAATTATTGCTCTTCTGTTGTGGATGGCGTTAAGGAAATATCTGATTACTTCTCAGAAGTATAAATTTATATTGTATCCTGAAAAAAAAGTGAGTTTCAATAGTATTACATCATATTCTATATTCAATAGATAATTGATACGAAATTCGAAAAGATTATATTATATCAAAAGAGCTTTTAAAATTGATTTTTTTTTACTAAACAAATGCCATTTTTCTACTTAAAATTGAATTATTTTTGTATTATTAATAAAAAATGCATAAAAAAATCAAATGTTTCCATTGAATTGAAGATTCTATAGAATTCAAAATTAAAGAACTTAATGTTTTATGCATTTTGTTTAGTAAAACATTAAGTTATTTTATGTTTTATGCATTTTGTTTATTAAATTGCATAAAACATTCTATAGAATTCAAAATTAAGTTCTTTTATGACGATTTTAATTTTGTGTCTCTACAAATTGGATATGAAACATTTGTCATTGAATTCGAGTAGACTGCATAAATGAAGAATAATATGACAATGACAAATGTTTTATGCAATTCAATCCAAATAAATAAATAATAATAAAATGAACAAAACATAGAAATGAAATAAAAGACAAAACATTTACGAGTTTTGAAGAATTAAGCAGATTAAGGAATAGCATCATATTAATTATATCATGAGTCAATATATTAACATTGTATTTTCATCTATTACAAACAAATCATTCACTTAAATATATATAATTGTTTCTCTTTTTGAATATAGTTTTTGAAGCGGAGATCGGGGTTCGACTCCCCGCGGTTCCATTTTTTGAACATATTTTTTTTGAATTAAACATTTGAAAATTCAATTAAATAAAAATAAAAAAAATAAATAAGAAATAACAGAAGAAAACATTATATAATAGGAAGGGACTTTAGCATAATTGGCAATGCGCTGGCAGGTGTGACCAGAGATCGGGGTTCGAATCTCTGAAGTTCCATATTTTCTATTTTTTTTTTTTTTTTTTTTTTTTAGTAAACTTTTGAAGATTCAAAAGAAAATAGTGTTTAATTCATTTTGTGTTATAATATCAAAACTCTCTTTGTACTTTCTGAATTATTATCGTTTTAATTTTTTTAAAAAAAATTCTTTTCTTCTGTTAACATCATTTTATGGAAATTTTAGCATTTTAATCAATTTATAATAAATATCTAAAACAATGCAAAGTTATAAATGAGTACTTCTTGTGGTGTAGCCGTTGATCATACGAGCCATAGAGGTTTGAGACGTCAGTTGGACTCCAGCGGAAAAGTTCTTGTTATTTTTTTAAAGATTGTTAAATACTCATTATATTTCTTCTTCACAAATAAAGCTAGTTATATAAATGGAAAGTGACATGAAATATTTTTGAGATATGATTAAAGAAAGTTGCCAAAATTGAGAGGAATTTCTATTCAAATGTAGTATAATTTTGTAATTGATTTTTCTCGAAAATTTGGCGGACGATTTTTCTAAAAATTTAATATAATATATAATGCAATATATACTACTATTTAAGATAAATGTAATATACCGGTCATTCGTTGGCTCTGTTCTGGAATCGTTTTTTCCAAAAAAAATCGTAAAATCGGCTAAAAATAGTGTAAATCGCTTTATCTCGGGATATATACTTATAATGCGCAATTTTTTTGCTTAATCGTGTTTTTAACATCATAATAAGAAAAATAACCAATTTTTGGGTAAAAATATTGAATTTTGGCCGATATTGTTAGTAACGAGTTTTTTTGTATTTTTATCTTAATATAAAAAATCTCATTCTTCACGGATAGGAGTTTTTGGTTATTACTCTATATACAATAAACATACAATCCTATAATTTTATAATCATATACAATACAGTAATGCAATTATTGTTATACTGATTATGTAGGTACACCTATTTTTTTTTCTGACATTTAATGCAAAAATACAGAAATCAAATTTTTGAAATATATTTTATAAATAACTCGATGCAAAGCGAAGCTAATAAAAATATAACAATTGATATATATTAAGATGCTTGCAATATATATTCTTATAATACCATAAATTTTGAAACATTTTTACATTTACGTCTGGAGACTCGTTATGAAAATCACAACTTTTTGAAAGACTCTCCGCCGCGATTTCGCTTAAAATCTGAAATCATCAATAACTGTCTATGGTGAGTATATATTATTAATTTCGAAGCATATCGACATATCTCGAGAGTTTCCTATGTTCTATATTTTTTTAAAATTTTTGACATATCATAAAATATTCAAATATTTCTATATATAAAAAGTGAAATGAAAAAATTATCTTTTATTCAGAATCATCATCATTAACCAAGTTATTCAACTGCTCATCAGCATTCCAAAATATCATGTTGTTCAAGCCAGCTGTTTTTATCATGCCCGTTGATTTGGTAGAAATTGAACGTCGATTTTTTTCATAAAAATTCCCCAAAATCCCACTTAACTCTTGAAATGGCATTTTTCTTGGCTTTGGATCGATTAACTTCAATAATGGCATTTTTCTTACAATTTGAACATTCTTCCAAAGGTACAATGCTTGCCGAAGATAGTAAATTATTGGACGTTCTTCAACTGGAGTGTTGTCAAAAATTTTCTTCCCACTGTCACTTCGTGATTCTGGAACTTTTTCTTCAATAGGCATGTTCTTGTACAATTCGTGCTCCAATAGAATGTATTTCATTGATTTCTGGAAATTCACGTGGCTGTCATCTTTTTTATTATGCCTCCGAACATTTGCAAAATTGTGTTCTTGGTAGTGTGAACTGCATGCACCTGTATCAATAGCTTCTTCAGTGATTATTTGAGATGCAATTCCAATTGCAGTAAATATGTATTGTTTACACCAATTATCTGTGAAACATCTCATTTTCTTATATGTATTGGGCTGCACACGATAGATCTTTAAGTTGTGTTCAATGACATATTGTTGCATAAGATAATAAATCAATACAATACTTGCACCAAGTAAAAGATAGTCAATAGTCTCTTGCCGACTTAGTGAATTCCTGAATAGTGCCTCTAGTAAGAGTGTAGAAGGAAGCATTGATAAAAGTAAATAAAAGTCTTCGTCATCAATTATTTTTTGAATTGTTTGTAAAGTAAACAATTTTTTTGGGAGGTCATCTTCCATTTTACGTCCTTTGTTGTTATCCAATAAGTAAGGAGCAATTCCAATAGTTTTTAAATCTTCTGCAGACCGTGTTTCATAAGAATCATATGGAGAAACTAGGAATTCTTCAAGAGAGGATTTTCTGTAACGATCTCTTTTTGTCAGGTGCAATGGATCTGAAAAATGAATTAATACTGCAAATATTTTAATTATACCAACAGCACCAAGACTTAGGAATCTTTCGAAGTTACCAATAATTTTGTCGATGAATATATTTGCATATATGCTATAAGTGTTGTCACCATCAGTGCCTAATCCGATAATACTTATGTTTTTTGGCATGAGTGATATGATCGATTCAATTTTTTCGCGTAACTCTTGTGTTGCCTTACCTGACGTCGACGGAATACATGCAATTGGAAACTGTTTAAATTCTGGATTTAATGGTGCAAATGTCATACCGAATTCTGCTTGTATCACTGAGTTATAATTTAATTTAATAAATTCTAAAAATTCGTTGTCATCATTAATAAATGTTTCTGCTAATTCTGGATCGATCTCTTTGAGATTTAGCACGCCATCAATCCTACCATTTTTGTTTACTTTGACATACGGTGTAACATATGCAGCATCAACCATGATAACTCCTTTTCCAGTAAAATTATTTGGTAAAAACCTTGACATGATATTCAAAATATTTTGTATATCGCCATTAAAAATGTCGTCATGTATTCCTAAATTAGCGAGAGCTTGCTTTCTATATGTTGAAGCAGTTTTATATGTTGGAAACAATAAATTGGTATTTAAAATATTGAAGTAATGTGGACTCATCATGCTTAACAGTGCAAAGAATTCGTGAAGTCCATCATAACGTCTTCCTTGAGGAAATTTTGTTATATTATCCCATGTAGCGCCGATGAATCTTAATACTATTGGACTAATATTAATCGTTTTTTGTTTGTCTTCTGGTATATTCAATTTAATTTTCTGTAAGTCTGCTATTTGTCTTTTTAGCCTTGTATTCTCCAAAATTAACCTTTCATTTTCACCTTGTAATCTTTGATTGTCTTCTAAGAGCTTTTCGTAAGTTTGCTGAGATCTTGCTTTTGCTCCTGTTTCGGGAGTAAACCATGATGGATTTCGCTTAGGCGCCATTAAAAAAAAATGATTCTATATTGAAAATTTCAGAGGTTTTTAAATTTGAAAGGAAAAAAAAGCATGACCACGAAAAATTATAGAACATAGGAAACTCTCATAATCTTTTGAAATTAATATATAATAAAGTATATCATATTATAAGAATATTTTAATAGAAAACATTTTCCCAATTTTGCGTATATACTGAGATATGATTAAAGAAAGTTGCCAAAATTGAGAGGAATTTCTATTCAAATGTAGTATAATTTTGTAATTGATTTTTCTCGAAAATTTGGCGGACGATTTTTCTAAAAATTTAATATAATATATAATGCAATATATACTACTATTTAAGATAAATGTAATATACCGGTCATTCGTTGGCTCTGTTCTGGAATCGTTTTTTCCAAAAAAAATCGTAAAATCGGCTAAAAATAGTGTAAATCGCTTTATCTCGGGATATATACTTATAATGCGCAATTTTTTTGCTTAATCGTGTTTTTAACATCATAATAAGAAAAATAACCAATTTTTGGGTAAAAATATTGAATTTTGGCCGATATTGTTAGTAACGAGTTTTTTTGTATTTTTATCTTAATATAAAAAATCTCATTCTTCACGGATAGGAGTTTTTGGTTATTACTCTATATACAATAAACATACAATCCTATAATTTTATAATCATATACAATACAGTAATGCAATTATTGTTATACTGATTATGTAGGTACACCTATTTTTTTTTCTGACATTTAATGCAAAAATACAGAAATCAAATTTTTGAAATATATTTTATAAATAACTCGATGCAAAGCGAAGCTAATAAAAATATAACAATTGATATATATTAAGATGCTTGCAATATATATTCTTATAATACCATAAATTTTGAAACATTTTTACATTTACGTCTGGAGACTCGTTATGAAAATCACAACTTTTTGAAAGACTCTCCGCCGCGATTTCGCTTAAAATCTGAAATCATCAATAACTGTCTATGGTGAGTATATATTATTAATTTCGAAGCATATCGACATATCTCGAGAGTTTCCTATGTTCTATATTTTTTTAAAATTTTTGACATATCATAAAATATTCAAATATTTCTATATATAAAAAGTGAAATGAAAAAATTATCTTTTATTCAGAATCATCATCATTAACCAAGTTATTCAACTGCTCATCAGCATTCCAAAATATCATGTTGTTCAAGCCAGCTGTTTTTATCATGCCCGTTGATTTGGTAGAAATTGAACGTCGATTTTTTTCATAAAAATTCCCCAAAATCCCACTTAACTCTTGAAATGGCATTTTTCTTGGCTTTGGATCGATTAACTTCAATAATGGCATTTTTCTTACAATTTGAACATTCTTCCAAAGGTACAATGCTTGCCGAAGATAGTAAATTATTGGACGTTCTTCAACTGGAGTGTTGTCAAAAATTTTCTTCCCACTGTCACTTCGTGATTCTGGAACTTTTTCTTCAATAGGCATGTTCTTGTACAATTCGTGCTCCAATAGAATGTATTTCATTGATTTCTGGAAATTCACGTGGCTGTCATCTTTTTTATTATGCCTCCGAACATTTGCAAAATTGTGTTCTTGGTAGTGTGAACTGCATGCACCTGTATCAATAGCTTCTTCAGTGATTATTTGAGATGCAATTCCAATTGCAGTAAATATGTATTGTTTACACCAATTATCTGTGAAACATCTCATTTTCTTATATGTATTGGGCTGCACACGATAGATCTTTAAGTTGTGTTCAATGACATATTGTTGCATAAGATAATAAATCAATACAATACTTGCACCAAGTAAAAGATAGTCAATAGTCTCTTGCCGACTTAGTGAATTCCTGAATAGTGCCTCTAGTAAGAGTGTAGAAGGAAGCATTGATAAAAGTAAATAAAAGTCTTCGTCATCAATTATTTTTTGAATTGTTTGTAAAGTAAACAATTTTTTTGGGAGGTCATCTTCCATTTTACGTCCTTTGTTGTTATCCAATAAGTAAGGAGCAATTCCAATAGTTTTTAAATCTTCTGCAGACCGTGTTTCATAAGAATCATATGGAGAAACTAGGAATTCTTCAAGAGAGGATTTTCTGTAACGATCTCTTTTTGTCAGGTGCAATGGATCTGAAAAATGAATTAATACTGCAAATATTTTAATTATACCAACAGCACCAAGACTTAGGAATCTTTCGAAGTTACCAATAATTTTGTCGATGAATATATTTGCATATATGCTATAAGTGTTGTCACCATCAGTGCCTAATCCGATAATACTTATGTTTTTTGGCATGAGTGATATGATCGATTCAATTTTTTCGCGTAACTCTTGTGTTGCCTTACCTGACGTCGACGGAATACATGCAATTGGAAACTGTTTAAATTCTGGATTTAATGGTGCAAATGTCATACCGAATTCTGCTTGTATCACTGAGTTATAATTTAATTTAATAAATTCTAAAAATTCGTTGTCATCATTAATAAATGTTTCTGCTAATTCTGGATCGATCTCTTTGAGATTTAGCACGCCATCAATCCTACCATTTTTGTTTACTTTGACATACGGTGTAACATATGCAGCATCAACCATGATAACTCCTTTTCCAGTAAAATTATTTGGTAAAAACCTTGACATGATATTCAAAATATTTTGTATATCGCCATTAAAAATGTCGTCATGTATTCCTAAATTAGCGAGAGCTTGCTTTCTATATGTTGAAGCAGTTTTATATGTTGGAAACAATAAATTGGTATTTAAAATATTGAAGTAATGTGGACTCATCATGCTTAACAGTGCAAAGAATTCGTGAAGTCCATCATAACGTCTTCCTTGAGGAAATTTTGTTATATTATCCCATGTAGCGCCGATGAATCTTAATACTATTGGACTAATATTAATCGTTTTTTGTTTGTCTTCTGGTATATTCAATTTAATTTTCTGTAAGTCTGCTATTTGTCTTTTTAGCCTTGTATTCTCCAAAATTAACCTTTCATTTTCACCTTGTAATCTTTGATTGTCTTCTAAGAGCTTTTCGTAAGTTTGCTGAGATCTTGCTTTTGCTCCTGTTTCGGGAGTAAACCATGATGGATTTCGCTTAGGCGCCATTAAAAAAAAATGATTCTATATTGAAAATTTCAGAGGTTTTTAAATTTGAAAGGAAAAAAAAGCATGACCACGAAAAATTATAGAACATAGGAAACTCTCATAATCTTTTGAAATTAATATATAATAAAGTATATCATATTATAAGAATATTTTAATAGAAAACATTTTCCCAATTTTGCGTATATACTGAGATATGATTAAAGAAAGTTGCCAAAATTGAGAGGAATTTCTATTCAAATGTAGTATAATTTTGTAATTGATTTTTCTCGAAAATTTGGCGGACGATTTTTCTAAAAATTTAATATAATATATAATGCAATATATACTACTATTTAAGATAAATGTAATATACCGGTCATTCGTTGGCTCTGTTCTGGAATCGTTTTTTCCAAAAAAAATCGTAAAATCGGCTAAAAATAGTGTAAATCGCTTTATCTCGGGATATATACTTATAATGCGCAATTTTTTTGCTTAATCGTGTTTTTAACATCATAATAAGAAAAATAACCAATTTTTGGGTAAAAATATTGAATTTTGGCCGATATTGTTAGTAACGAGTTTTTTTGTATTTTTATCTTAATATAAAAAATCTCATTCTTCACGGATAGGAGTTTTTGGTTATTACTCTATATACAATAAACATACAATCCTATAATTTTATAATCATATACAATACAGTAATGCAATTATTGTTATACTGATTATGTAGGTACACCTATTTTTTTTTCTGACATTTAATGCAAAAATACAGAAATCAAATTTTTGAAATATATTTTATAAATAACTCGATGCAAAGCGAAGCTAATAAAAATATAACAATTGATATATATTAAGATGCTTGCAATATATATTCTTATAATACCATAAATTTTGAAACATTTTTACATTTACGTCTGGAGACTCGTTATGAAAATCACAACTTTTTGAAAGACTCTCCGCCGCGATTTCGCTTAAAATCTGAAATCATCAATAACTGTCTATGGTGAGTATATATTATTAATTTCGAAGCATATCGACATATCTCGAGAGTTTCCTATGTTCTATATTTTTTTAAAATTTTTGACATATCATAAAATATTCAAATATTTCTATATATAAAAAGTGAAATGAAAAAATTATCTTTTATTCAGAATCATCATCATTAACCAAGTTATTCAACTGCTCATCAGCATTCCAAAATATCATGTTGTTCAAGCCAGCTGTTTTTATCATGCCCGTTGATTTGGTAGAAATTGAACGTCGATTTTTTTCATAAAAATTCCCCAAAATCCCACTTAACTCTTGAAATGGCATTTTTCTTGGCTTTGGATCGATTAACTTCAATAATGGCATTTTTCTTACAATTTGAACATTCTTCCAAAGGTACAATGCTTGCCGAAGATAGTAAATTATTGGACGTTCTTCAACTGGAGTGTTGTCAAAAATTTTCTTCCCACTGTCACTTCGTGATTCTGGAACTTTTTCTTCAATAGGCATGTTCTTGTACAATTCGTGCTCCAATAGAATGTATTTCATTGATTTCTGGAAATTCACGTGGCTGTCATCTTTTTTATTATGCCTCCGAACATTTGCAAAATTGTGTTCTTGGTAGTGTGAACTGCATGCACCTGTATCAATAGCTTCTTCAGTGATTATTTGAGATGCAATTCCAATTGCAGTAAATATGTATTGTTTACACCAATTATCTGTGAAACATCTCATTTTCTTATATGTATTGGGCTGCACACGATAGATCTTTAAGTTGTGTTCAATGACATATTGTTGCATAAGATAATAAATCAATACAATACTTGCACCAAGTAAAAGATAGTCAATAGTCTCTTGCCGACTTAGTGAATTCCTGAATAGTGCCTCTAGTAAGAGTGTAGAAGGAAGCATTGATAAAAGTAAATAAAAGTCTTCGTCATCAATTATTTTTTGAATTGTTTGTAAAGTAAACAATTTTTTTGGGAGGTCATCTTCCATTTTACGTCCTTTGTTGTTATCCAATAAGTAAGGAGCAATTCCAATAGTTTTTAAATCTTCTGCAGACCGTGTTTCATAAGAATCATATGGAGAAACTAGGAATTCTTCAAGAGAGGATTTTCTGTAACGATCTCTTTTTGTCAGGTGCAATGGATCTGAAAAATGAATTAATACTGCAAATATTTTAATTATACCAACAGCACCAAGACTTAGGAATCTTTCGAAGTTACCAATAATTTTGTCGATGAATATATTTGCATATATGCTATAAGTGTTGTCACCATCAGTGCCTAATCCGATAATACTTATGTTTTTTGGCATGAGTGATATGATCGATTCAATTTTTTCGCGTAACTCTTGTGTTGCCTTACCTGACGTCGACGGAATACATGCAATTGGAAACTGTTTAAATTCTGGATTTAATGGTGCAAATGTCATACCGAATTCTGCTTGTATCACTGAGTTATAATTTAATTTAATAAATTCTAAAAATTCGTTGTCATCATTAATAAATGTTTCTGCTAATTCTGGATCGATCTCTTTGAGATTTAGCACGCCATCAATCCTACCATTTTTGTTTACTTTGACATACGGTGTAACATATGCAGCATCAACCATGATAACTCCTTTTCCAGTAAAATTATTTGGTAAAAACCTTGACATGATATTCAAAATATTTTGTATATCGCCATTAAAAATGTCGTCATGTATTCCTAAATTAGCGAGAGCTTGCTTTCTATATGTTGAAGCAGTTTTATATGTTGGAAACAATAAATTGGTATTTAAAATATTGAAGTAATGTGGACTCATCATGCTTAACAGTGCAAAGAATTCGTGAAGTCCATCATAACGTCTTCCTTGAGGAAATTTTGTTATATTATCCCATGTAGCGCCGATGAATCTTAATACTATTGGACTAATATTAATCGTTTTTTGTTTGTCTTCTGGTATATTCAATTTAATTTTCTGTAAGTCTGCTATTTGTCTTTTTAGCCTTGTATTCTCCAAAATTAACCTTTCATTTTCACCTTGTAATCTTTGATTGTCTTCTAAGAGCTTTTCGTAAGTTTGCTGAGATCTTGCTTTTGCTCCTGTTTCGGGAGTAAACCATGATGGATTTCGCTTAGGCGCCATTAAAAAAAAATGATTCTATATTGAAAATTTCAGAGGTTTTTAAATTTGAAAGGAAAAAAAAGCATGACCACGAAAAATTATAGAACATAGGAAACTCTCATAATCTTTTGAAATTAATATATAATAAAGTATATCATATTATAAGAATATTTTAATAGAAAACATTTTCCCAATTTTGCGTATATACTGAGATATGATTAAAGAAAGTTGCCAAAATTGAGAGGAATTTCTATTCAAATGTAGTATAATTTTGTAATTGATTTTTCTCGAAAATTTGGCGGACGATTTTTCTAAAAATTTAATATAATATATAATGCAATATATACTACTATTTAAGATAAATGTAATATACCGGTCATTCGTTGGCTCTGTTCTGGAATCGTTTTTTCCAAAAAAAATCGTAAAATCGGCTAAAAATAGTGTAAATCGCTTTATCTCGGGATATATACTTATAATGCGCAATTTTTTTGCTTAATCGTGTTTTTAACATCATAATAAGAAAAATAACCAATTTTTGGGTAAAAATATTGAATTTTGGCCGATATTGTTAGTAACGAGTTTTTTTGTATTTTTATCTTAATATAAAAAATCTCATTCTTCACGGATAGGAGTTTTTGGTTATTACTCTATATACAATAAACATACAATCCTATAATTTTATAATCATATACAATACAGTAATGCAATTATTGTTATACTGATTATGTAGGTACACCTATTTTTTTTTCTGACATTTAATGCAAAAATACAGAAATCAAATTTTTGAAATATATTTTATAAATAACTCGATGCAAAGCGAAGCTAATAAAAATATAACAATTGATATATATTAAGATGCTTGCAATATATATTCTTATAATACCATAAATTTTGAAACATTTTTACATTTACGTCTGGAGACTCGTTATGAAAATCACAACTTTTTGAAAGACTCTCCGCCGCGATTTCGCTTAAAATCTGAAATCATCAATAACTGTCTATGGTGAGTATATATTATTAATTTCGAAGCATATCGACATATCTCGAGAGTTTCCTATGTTCTATATTTTTTTAAAATTTTTGACATATCATAAAATATTCAAATATTTCTATATATAAAAAGTGAAATGAAAAAATTATCTTTTATTCAGAATCATCATCATTAACCAAGTTATTCAACTGCTCATCAGCATTCCAAAATATCATGTTGTTCAAGCCAGCTGTTTTTATCATGCCCGTTGATTTGGTAGAAATTGAACGTCGATTTTTTTCATAAAAATTCCCCAAAATCCCACTTAACTCTTGAAATGGCATTTTTCTTGGCTTTGGATCGATTAACTTCAATAATGGCATTTTTCTTACAATTTGAACATTCTTCCAAAGGTACAATGCTTGCCGAAGATAGTAAATTATTGGACGTTCTTCAACTGGAGTGTTGTCAAAAATTTTCTTCCCACTGTCACTTCGTGATTCTGGAACTTTTTCTTCAATAGGCATGTTCTTGTACAATTCGTGCTCCAATAGAATGTATTTCATTGATTTCTGGAAATTCACGTGGCTGTCATCTTTTTTATTATGCCTCCGAACATTTGCAAAATTGTGTTCTTGGTAGTGTGAACTGCATGCACCTGTATCAATAGCTTCTTCAGTGATTATTTGAGATGCAATTCCAATTGCAGTAAATATGTATTGTTTACACCAATTATCTGTGAAACATCTCATTTTCTTATATGTATTGGGCTGCACACGATAGATCTTTAAGTTGTGTTCAATGACATATTGTTGCATAAGATAATAAATCAATACAATACTTGCACCAAGTAAAAGATAGTCAATAGTCTCTTGCCGACTTAGTGAATTCCTGAATAGTGCCTCTAGTAAGAGTGTAGAAGGAAGCATTGATAAAAGTAAATAAAAGTCTTCGTCATCAATTATTTTTTGAATTGTTTGTAAAGTAAACAATTTTTTTGGGAGGTCATCTTCCATTTTACGTCCTTTGTTGTTATCCAATAAGTAAGGAGCAATTCCAATAGTTTTTAAATCTTCTGCAGACCGTGTTTCATAAGAATCATATGGAGAAACTAGGAATTCTTCAAGAGAGGATTTTCTGTAACGATCTCTTTTTGTCAGGTGCAATGGATCTGAAAAATGAATTAATACTGCAAATATTTTAATTATACCAACAGCACCAAGACTTAGGAATCTTTCGAAGTTACCAATAATTTTGTCGATGAATATATTTGCATATATGCTATAAGTGTTGTCACCATCAGTGCCTAATCCGATAATACTTATGTTTTTTGGCATGAGTGATATGATCGATTCAATTTTTTCGCGTAACTCTTGTGTTGCCTTACCTGACGTCGACGGAATACATGCAATTGGAAACTGTTTAAATTCTGGATTTAATGGTGCAAATGTCATACCGAATTCTGCTTGTATCACTGAGTTATAATTTAATTTAATAAATTCTAAAAATTCGTTGTCATCATTAATAAATGTTTCTGCTAATTCTGGATCGATCTCTTTGAGATTTAGCACGCCATCAATCCTACCATTTTTGTTTACTTTGACATACGGTGTAACATATGCAGCATCAACCATGATAACTCCTTTTCCAGTAAAATTATTTGGTAAAAACCTTGACATGATATTCAAAATATTTTGTATATCGCCATTAAAAATGTCGTCATGTATTCCTAAATTAGCGAGAGCTTGCTTTCTATATGTTGAAGCAGTTTTATATGTTGGAAACAATAAATTGGTATTTAAAATATTGAAGTAATGTGGACTCATCATGCTTAACAGTGCAAAGAATTCGTGAAGTCCATCATAACGTCTTCCTTGAGGAAATTTTGTTATATTATCCCATGTAGCGCCGATGAATCTTAATACTATTGGACTAATATTAATCGTTTTTTGTTTGTCTTCTGGTATATTCAATTTAATTTTCTGTAAGTCTGCTATTTGTCTTTTTAGCCTTGTATTCTCCAAAATTAACCTTTCATTTTCACCTTGTAATCTTTGATTGTCTTCTAAGAGCTTTTCGTAAGTTTGCTGAGATCTTGCTTTTGCTCCTGTTTCGGGAGTAAACCATGATGGATTTCGCTTAGGCGCCATTAAAAAAAAATGATTCTATATTGAAAATTTCAGAGGTTTTTAAATTTGAAAGGAAAAAAAAGCATGACCACGAAAAATTATAGAACATAGGAAACTCTCATAATCTTTTGAAATTAATATATAATAAAGTATATCATATTATAAGAATATTTTAATAGAAAACATTTTCCCAATTTTGCGTATATACTGAGATATGATTAAAGAAAGTTGCCAAAATTGAGAGGAATTTCTATTCAAATGTAGTATAATTTTGTAATTGATTTTTCTCGAAAATTTGGCGGACGATTTTTCTAAAAATTTAATATAATATATAATGCAATATATACTACTATTTAAGATAAATGTAATATACCGGTCATTCGTTGGCTCTGTTCTGGAATCGTTTTTTCCAAAAAAAATCGTAAAATCGGCTAAAAATAGTGTAAATCGCTTTATCTCGGGATATATACTTATAATGCGCAATTTTTTTGCTTAATCGTGTTTTTAACATCATAATAAGAAAAATAACCAATTTTTGGGTAAAAATATTGAATTTTGGCCGATATTGTTAGTAACGAGTTTTTTTGTATTTTTATCTTAATATAAAAAATCTCATTCTTCACGGATAGGAGTTTTTGGTTATTACTCTATATACAATAAACATACAATCCTATAATTTTATAATCATATACAATACAGTAATGCAATTATTGTTATACTGATTATGTAGGTACACCTATTTTTTTTTCTGACATTTAATGCAAAAATACAGAAATCAAATTTTTGAAATATATTTTATAAATAACTCGATGCAAAGCGAAGCTAATAAAAATATAACAATTGATATATATTAAGATGCTTGCAATATATATTCTTATAATACCATAAATTTTGAAACATTTTTACATTTACGTCTGGAGACTCGTTATGAAAATCACAACTTTTTGAAAGACTCTCCGCCGCGATTTCGCTTAAAATCTGAAATCATCAATAACTGTCTATGGTGAGTATATATTATTAATTTCGAAGCATATCGACATATCTCGAGAGTTTCCTATGTTCTATATTTTTTTAAAATTTTTGACATATCATAAAATATTCAAATATTTCTATATATAAAAAGTGAAATGAAAAAATTATCTTTTATTCAGAATCATCATCATTAACCAAGTTATTCAACTGCTCATCAGCATTCCAAAATATCATGTTGTTCAAGCCAGCTGTTTTTATCATGCCCGTTGATTTGGTAGAAATTGAACGTCGATTTTTTTCATAAAAATTCCCCAAAATCCCACTTAACTCTTGAAATGGCATTTTTCTTGGCTTTGGATCGATTAACTTCAATAATGGCATTTTTCTTACAATTTGAACATTCTTCCAAAGGTACAATGCTTGCCGAAGATAGTAAATTATTGGACGTTCTTCAACTGGAGTGTTGTCAAAAATTTTCTTCCCACTGTCACTTCGTGATTCTGGAACTTTTTCTTCAATAGGCATGTTCTTGTACAATTCGTGCTCCAATAGAATGTATTTCATTGATTTCTGGAAATTCACGTGGCTGTCATCTTTTTTATTATGCCTCCGAACATTTGCAAAATTGTGTTCTTGGTAGTGTGAACTGCATGCACCTGTATCAATAGCTTCTTCAGTGATTATTTGAGATGCAATTCCAATTGCAGTAAATATGTATTGTTTACACCAATTATCTGTGAAACATCTCATTTTCTTATATGTATTGGGCTGCACACGATAGATCTTTAAGTTGTGTTCAATGACATATTGTTGCATAAGATAATAAATCAATACAATACTTGCACCAAGTAAAAGATAGTCAATAGTCTCTTGCCGACTTAGTGAATTCCTGAATAGTGCCTCTAGTAAGAGTGTAGAAGGAAGCATTGATAAAAGTAAATAAAAGTCTTCGTCATCAATTATTTTTTGAATTGTTTGTAAAGTAAACAATTTTTTTGGGAGGTCATCTTCCATTTTACGTCCTTTGTTGTTATCCAATAAGTAAGGAGCAATTCCAATAGTTTTTAAATCTTCTGCAGACCGTGTTTCATAAGAATCATATGGAGAAACTAGGAATTCTTCAAGAGAGGATTTTCTGTAACGATCTCTTTTTGTCAGGTGCAATGGATCTGAAAAATGAATTAATACTGCAAATATTTTAATTATACCAACAGCACCAAGACTTAGGAATCTTTCGAAGTTACCAATAATTTTGTCGATGAATATATTTGCATATATGCTATAAGTGTTGTCACCATCAGTGCCTAATCCGATAATACTTATGTTTTTTGGCATGAGTGATATGATCGATTCAATTTTTTCGCGTAACTCTTGTGTTGCCTTACCTGACGTCGACGGAATACATGCAATTGGAAACTGTTTAAATTCTGGATTTAATGGTGCAAATGTCATACCGAATTCTGCTTGTATCACTGAGTTATAATTTAATTTAATAAATTCTAAAAATTCGTTGTCATCATTAATAAATGTTTCTGCTAATTCTGGATCGATCTCTTTGAGATTTAGCACGCCATCAATCCTACCATTTTTGTTTACTTTGACATACGGTGTAACATATGCAGCATCAACCATGATAACTCCTTTTCCAGTAAAATTATTTGGTAAAAACCTTGACATGATATTCAAAATATTTTGTATATCGCCATTAAAAATGTCGTCATGTATTCCTAAATTAGCGAGAGCTTGCTTTCTATATGTTGAAGCAGTTTTATATGTTGGAAACAATAAATTGGTATTTAAAATATTGAAGTAATGTGGACTCATCATGCTTAACAGTGCAAAGAATTCGTGAAGTCCATCATAACGTCTTCCTTGAGGAAATTTTGTTATATTATCCCATGTAGCGCCGATGAATCTTAATACTATTGGACTAATATTAATCGTTTTTTGTTTGTCTTCTGGTATATTCAATTTAATTTTCTGTAAGTCTGCTATTTGTCTTTTTAGCCTTGTATTCTCCAAAATTAACCTTTCATTTTCACCTTGTAATCTTTGATTGTCTTCTAAGAGCTTTTCGTAAGTTTGCTGAGATCTTGCTTTTGCTCCTGTTTCGGGAGTAAACCATGATGGATTTCGCTTAGGCGCCATTAAAAAAAAATGATTCTATATTGAAAATTTCAGAGGTTTTTAAATTTGAAAGGAAAAAAAAGCATGACCACGAAAAATTATAGAACATAGGAAACTCTCATAATCTTTTGAAATTAATATATAATAAAGTATATCATATTATAAGAATATTTTAATAGAAAACATTTTCCCAATTTTGCGTATATACTGAGATATGATTAAAGAAAGTTGCCAAAATTGAGAGGAATTTCTATTCAAATGTAGTATAATTTTGTAATTGATTTTTCTCGAAAATTTGGCGGACGATTTTTCTAAAAATTTAATATAATATATAATGCAATATATACTACTATTTAAGATAAATGTAATATACCGGTCATTCGTTGGCTCTGTTCTGGAATCGTTTTTTCCAAAAAAAATCGTAAAATCGGCTAAAAATAGTGTAAATCGCTTTATCTCGGGATATATACTTATAATGCGCAATTTTTTTGCTTAATCGTGTTTTTAACATCATAATAAGAAAAATAACCAATTTTTGGGTAAAAATATTGAATTTTGGCCGATATTGTTAGTAACGAGTTTTTTTGTATTTTTATCTTAATATAAAAAATCTCATTCTTCACGGATAGGAGTTTTTGGTTATTACTCTATATACAATAAACATACAATCCTATAATTTTATAATCATATACAATACAGTAATGCAATTATTGTTATACTGATTATGTAGGTACACCTATTTTTTTTTCTGACATTTAATGCAAAAATACAGAAATCAAATTTTTGAAATATATTTTATAAATAACTCGATGCAAAGCGAAGCTAATAAAAATATAACAATTGATATATATTAAGATGCTTGCAATATATATTCTTATAATACCATAAATTTTGAAACATTTTTACATTTACGTCTGGAGACTCGTTATGAAAATCACAACTTTTTGAAAGACTCTCCGCCGCGATTTCGCTTAAAATCTGAAATCATCAATAACTGTCTATGGTGAGTATATATTATTAATTTCGAAGCATATCGACATATCTCGAGAGTTTCCTATGTTCTATATTTTTTTAAAATTTTTGACATATCATAAAATATTCAAATATTTCTATATATAAAAAGTGAAATGAAAAAATTATCTTTTATTCAGAATCATCATCATTAACCAAGTTATTCAACTGCTCATCAGCATTCCAAAATATCATGTTGTTCAAGCCAGCTGTTTTTATCATGCCCGTTGATTTGGTAGAAATTGAACGTCGATTTTTTTCATAAAAATTCCCCAAAATCCCACTTAACTCTTGAAATGGCATTTTTCTTGGCTTTGGATCGATTAACTTCAATAATGGCATTTTTCTTACAATTTGAACATTCTTCCAAAGGTACAATGCTTGCCGAAGATAGTAAATTATTGGACGTTCTTCAACTGGAGTGTTGTCAAAAATTTTCTTCCCACTGTCACTTCGTGATTCTGGAACTTTTTCTTCAATAGGCATGTTCTTGTACAATTCGTGCTCCAATAGAATGTATTTCATTGATTTCTGGAAATTCACGTGGCTGTCATCTTTTTTATTATGCCTCCGAACATTTGCAAAATTGTGTTCTTGGTAGTGTGAACTGCATGCACCTGTATCAATAGCTTCTTCAGTGATTATTTGAGATGCAATTCCAATTGCAGTAAATATGTATTGTTTACACCAATTATCTGTGAAACATCTCATTTTCTTATATGTATTGGGCTGCACACGATAGATCTTTAAGTTGTGTTCAATGACATATTGTTGCATAAGATAATAAATCAATACAATACTTGCACCAAGTAAAAGATAGTCAATAGTCTCTTGCCGACTTAGTGAATTCCTGAATAGTGCCTCTAGTAAGAGTGTAGAAGGAAGCATTGATAAAAGTAAATAAAAGTCTTCGTCATCAATTATTTTTTGAATTGTTTGTAAAGTAAACATTCCAATAGTTTTTAAATCTTCTGCAGACCGTGTTTCATAAGAATCATATGGAGAAACTAGGAATTCTTCAAGAGAGGATTTTCTGTAACGATCTCTTTTTGTCAGGTGCAATGGATCTGAAAAATGAATTAATACTGCAAATATTTTAATTATACCAACAGCACCAAGACTTAGGAATCTTTCGAAGTTACCAATAATTTTGTCGATGAATATATTTGCATATATGCTATAAGTGTTGTCACCATCAGTGCCTAATCCGATAATACTTATGTTTTTTGGCATGAGTGATATGATCGATTCAATTTTTTCGCGTAACTCTTGTGTTGCCTTACCTGACGTCGACGGAATACATGCAATTGGAAACTGTTTAAATTCTGGATTTAATGGTGCAAATGTCATACCGAATTCTGCTTGTATCACTGAGTTATAATTTAATTTAATAAATTCTAAAAATTCGTTGTCATCATTAATAAATGTTTCTGCTAATTCTGGATCGATCTCTTTGAGATTTAGCACGCCATCAATCCTACCATTTTTGTTTACTTTGACATACGGTGTAACATATGCAGCATCAACCATGATAACTCCTTTTCCAGTAAAATTATTTGGTAAAAACCTTGACATGATATTCAAAATATTTTGTATATCGCCATTAAAAATGTCGTCATGTATTCCTAAATTAGCGAGAGCTTGCTTTCTATATGTTGAAGCAGTTTTATATGTTGGAAACAATAAATTGGTATTTAAAATATTGAAGTAATGTGGACTCATCATGCTTAACAGTGCAAAGAATTCGTGAAGTCCATCATAACGTCTTCCTTGAGGAAATTTTGTTATATTATCCCATGTAGCGCCGATGAATCTTAATACTATTGGACTAATATTAATCGTTTTTTGTTTGTCTTCTGGTATATTCAATTTAATTTTCTGTAAGTCTGCTATTTGTCTTTTTAGCCTTGTATTCTCCAAAATTAACCTTTCATTTTCACCTTGTAATCTTTGATTGTCTTCTAAGAGCTTTTCGTAAGTTTGCTGAGATCTTGCTTTTGCTCCTGTTTCGGGAGTAAACCATGATGGATTTCGCTTAGGCGCCATTAAAAAAAAATGATTCTATATTGAAAATTTCAGAGGTTTTTAAATTTGAAAGGAAAAAAAAGCATGACCACGAAAAATTATAGAACATAGGAAACTCTCATAATCTTTTGAAATTAATATATAATAAAGTATATCATATTATAAGAATATTTTAATAGAAAACATTTTCCCAATTTTGCGTATATACTGAGATATGATTAAAGAAAGTTGCCAAAATTGAGAGGAATTTCTATTCAAATGTAGTATAATTTTGTAATTGATTTTTCTCGAAAATTTGGCGGACGATTTTTCTAAAAATTTAATATAATATATAATGCAATATATACTACTATTTAAGATAAATGTAATATACCGGTCATTCGTTGGCTCTGTTCTGGAATCGTTTTTTCCAAAAAAAATCGTAAAATCGGCTAAAAATAGTGTAAATCGCTTTATCTCGGGATATATACTTATAATGCGCAATTTTTTTGCTTAATCGTGTTTTTAACATCATAATAAGAAAAATAACCAATTTTTGGGTAAAAATATTGAATTTTGGCCGATATTGTTAGTAACGAGTTTTTTTGTATTTTTATCTTAATATAAAAAATCTCATTCTTCACGGATAGGAGTTTTTGGTTATTACTCTATATACAATAAACATACAATCCTATAATTTTATAATCATATACAATACAGTAATGCAATTATTGTTATACTGATTATGTAGGTACACCTATTTTTTTTTCTGACATTTAATGCAAAAATACAGAAATCAAATTTTTGAAATATATTTTATAAATAACTCGATGCAAAGCGAAGCTAATAAAAATATAACAATTGATATATATTAAGATGCTTGCAATATATATTCTTATAATACCATAAATTTTGAAACATTTTTACATTTACGTCTGGAGACTCGTTATGAAAATCACAACTTTTTGAAAGACTCTCCGCCGCGATTTCGCTTAAAATCTGAAATCATCAATAACTGTCTATGGTGAGTATATATTATTAATTTCGAAGCATATCGACATATCTCGAGAGTTTCCTATGTTCTATATTTTTTTAAAATTTTTGACATATCATAAAATATTCAAATATTTCTATATATAAAAAGTGAAATGAAAAAATTATCTTTTATTCAGAATCATCATCATTAACCAAGTTATTCAACTGCTCATCAGCATTCCAAAATATCATGTTGTTCAAGCCAGCTGTTTTTATCATGCCCGTTGATTTGGTAGAAATTGAACGTCGATTTTTTTCATAAAAATTCCCCAAAATCCCACTTAACTCTTGAAATGGCATTTTTCTTGGCTTTGGATCGATTAACTTCAATAATGGCATTTTTCTTACAATTTGAACATT